>OY284413.1:231728284-233143284 GCA_958301585.1 Merodon equestris
AATATAATTAAAATGGAAGAAAGTGAGTCTATTCTTAGAGAGTCAAATCAAAAGAGGTGTTTTTCGGGTGTGGAATTCATATGTTGTCAGAAAGATGGGAGAAGGTAATGGTCAGAGATGAAGTGACATGTTTTTTTATGAGTTACTTAAATTTTACTTTACTTAAACTTTAATAGAACTGCGAGATCAGGTTCCTAATAGGTTCATCCAACAAGAGGTGTCATTTTATAAATTGTGCGACATTTTCGAACTGTCCATTGTGCTGATTTTTGATAGGTTAAGGTAAGGAGGTTATTGAATATTGATGGATAGAATTCACTTACACAACGTGTTGCTAAATACGAATGACTCGCACATGTTAGTGGCGTGTAGACTCCTACTCGTATTCGTCCGCATAGGTAATGCGCCCAAGGTCATACTTTTGCTGATTGTACGCTGGAAATTAATGAACAAGATTATGATTTGTCCCATAATGTCATTGGGAGGCTTATTTAAGTTTGTATATTTACATAAACAAAAAATAAAATTGTTGCTTCGAAAAATCAAGAGAAATAAAGGAAGAACCATTTACAAGAGTTTAGTGCTTGGTGTTGGTATTAGGTACATTTTTTTCTTTGGTACGATCGTTCAATGAATTGATTGCCTTACTGAACGATGTTGACTGACTTTTTTTGATAAAAATTATTTTCAGTAGGAGAGCGACACATGCTAGACAACTGCTAAACAATGATTCTACTGCATGACAAATTTCCTAAAAGGGTGATTTATACATACATATATCGAATTGCAGACTTTAATTTGCCGCCGCTGTTGTTGGGTTCAACAATATAAGACTTTTACGTTTTAGGCTATGTAAAAAATTAAGCCTACGCGAATGCTTCACGAACGATGCATGCGTATTCTAAAAGAATACATACATCGGAGTTCCTATTCAGGATAAATAGCCATAAATATGCGAAAGTGTGATGAATAATATGATTTAAAGAATGACTATTTGTAGGCAGAGACGAGAACATTTGGTTGATATATCCTTCCGTTAATCGTTTCGAAATAAAAATGTCACCACTTTTTTTAAAAAGTGCTGACTTTTTCAATTGATTCAAAATTACACCTCTTATGGGATAGCTCTAAACATGGAGTAATCATCGACGAAAAGAATGTCGTTTCTATCAGTGTTTCCTCCCTATGTGGGCTATGTGTATTACCTTTATACTCTTTGATCGGCATCGGCACCCGTCCTTCATAAACGTTTTATGTTCTATACTCATACATAAGTATGTACGCACATATGTACATTCCTACATTAGATAGGGTAAACGCACTAGTATCCGGACACTTAACGTTTTTCCTAAATTTGACTTCGACTTATTTTCTTACTATAAATGCTACCGCGGATAGTTATATTGTTCGTAAGAATGTAGATATTTCTTAATAATATAGCGTCCAAATAAATTGCAAATATAATACTGTTATAATTAATAAAATAAAAATTCAAAAAAGTTCGATTTTCGCTTGTATCCGGACGGCAAAATTTAGTTTCCGGACGCTTGTATTTTAGTATCCGGACAGGAAAAATTAATATGAGTAAGTTATAACAAAACACACACTTATAAACAAACACTTATAGGTTCCTTTAATATATTTTATTATAAGGCTTAAACATTTCCAAAAAAACAAAAAATCAACAAATTCACTTATTTACTTATATACATATGTATGTATATAATACATAAAAGATATTGCATTAAGTAATTATGCATAGGCGGGTCGTTAAGTACACTCAAACACTTAACGATAAACTAACTAAATAAATTAATACGTTATATAAGGACACATTTAGGTATTCAGGTAAGTTTTAAGAGGTTAAAGTTTATAAAAAAAAAGCTATACTTTTCCAGTTTTTGGGCAGAGGCAAAAGCTGGTTTCGTCACCATTTAAAATTCTTGACGGTTTATTCATAATGTTTTCCTGCCCAATGCTTTTTAAGTAATCTTCAAGTTCTTTGAACCATTTCAAAATTGTCTCTTGAGTCACTACTGCTCTGCCCTTACTTATGGTTTCCGCTTCCCTCATTGCTAAAGATGGATTTCGCTTTATGAAAGCTTGCATCCACGTCCTCCCCGGTCGATCATTTTTAAATGGTGTTTTTCTTTTCGTGTCCCTTATAATCTTTTGAACCGTATTTAACCTTCCGAAGGCAAGCGGGGTTACTCATCACCCCACTACGGGGGGAAAAACCTAAGAAAGAAAAATGCCTTGCCTTCGGAAGGTTAACAAATCGTCAATTTTTAGCGGAAAACCACATTTGCATAGATCGGCACACCACTGAGCAATCTGTTGTTCCTCTGCAGATGTTAAATAAGGTTCTGGGCCCATCCTTGTTGGCCTTAATCCTTAATCTTTTGCCCTTTAATCGGTCATGCAATGTTGAGCGGCATAAACCATATTTATTTGCCGCTTGCCTGATGCTGATATGGTTTGTCCTTATATCCTCTAAGGCCTGAGCTATGTTGTCTGCATTCATTCCCTAAAAATAAAAAGTAGGACAGTGTGTCCGGTAACTGAAAATCTTCTTCAATTTTGGTTTTAGTGTTCGGACACCATAAATTTAGCCAAAGAATTTAATTAATTTGATTTTTTTTTTCAAATTGTTTAAGTTTATTGTATTTCAAAGAAAACGAGAGTGTACCATCGGCAACGTTTTTAAATTACAGCTGTCGGAAATGTACTTACATATGTATGTATGTACATACAGGGATGCCTGCAAAATCAACAGTTCGTGATTGATGTTTCAAGATAATGATACAAGTTGAGACCGACAAAATTGATTTGAAGATAAAATAAGGAATAAATTGAGAACGAGCGGTCATGGACTCGTGTATGTTGCAAAGTAAGAAAAGTCTTTATTAGGGTCAGCTTCCCAGTCCATGGGCATATCGATTGGTTGTTGAAATTACAGTTTCTTGACACCAGCTGTCCTTAAATTGATGCGCAGTCATTGATTTAAGGATTACGATGCGGTTTTCTTGTAATTCAATCACTCCAACGATGACATTACATTTACGGTCACGTTTTCATAAGTTCTAATTTTATTCTTTTCGTCCCACGTAACTACTCGTAAAAATGAAGTAAAGCTCCATAGTGTAGACCCACACCATGCATCTCTTATCCTCCTCTGACACACGAACGTAAGTCGGCAGTTGTATTTGCCTGCTACCACCACAAAGTGCATCGAGTGTGAGCAGCGGAAAATATTATATCACCCAGTGCCATTATCTGTTCCTCTTTATCGCTGCCCGCGACCATAACTCAATCTCAAAGGAAAGAGCCTTCGTCTCGAAACCTCGTGTAATCCAGAAGCAACAACGGTTACTGTAGTTTCTCTCCGTTTTATTTTTCATGTTTTCGCCACCCTTTTCTGGGAGCTTCCAAAAATTTCTGACAACTTTGCCGATCGATGTAACTCTCTTTTTATTTTTTGTTTTTTTATTTTCTGGCTCTCTTAAGAATTTTCACGACGCATCGAGTGCGAGTAGAGTTCATTGAGTCCGATCATCGTCCCACTCCACCACCACGCGAACGATGTAAGCGAAAAAAAAAAACAAAACAAAACGATCTTCGTTCGCGGGGGGTAAGACGAGATAAATAAAAAAGAAGAAGAAAAAAGCTCGAAGTGGGAGAAATCATACAGAAAGCTTTCTATTGCCTCTCCCTTACGATGCAGCAGCAGCAACATCAGCAACAGCAGGCACAACAGAGCAACGCCAGCGACAGCAGTGAATCCAGGCGTAGTTAGTAACGTGGACTGTTGTATCTGCTAGCGAACCGATCGAGTCAGGTGCAATTCAAGAACCTTTTTTAGATCGCGAATCGTATTCGTCTTGTATGAAGTTGTTTTTCTTCTAATTTTTGGGGATAGATTGATTCTATCAATAGACACTCCGGGAATCGAATCGAGAACGAACAAGTGTTTTGACAATCCGAACAAACATTAGTGCAGCGCGTTACATGATCATCGATCATCGATCTTGCTTGGCGTTTTAATTGTTTTGTGTACGATCGTAATCAATGAGGAGAAAGAAAACAACAAGTGAAAAAGAAAAGAAATTGAAAACGAAATATACAGAACAGAAAAGCGAACAAAAAGAAGGAGCAAAATAAAATAAAAAAAAATAAGAAGAAAAAAGTGTGTAAAAGTGAAGAGAAATTTTTCTCATTGTGTCTGCCGATCGATAGAAGAAACCGAAACAGCAAAAGCAACACCACGGAGGACGGGCAAACAAGCAAGCAAGCAGACGGGTGGATGGACAGACGGACGTAGTACGAATAAACCAACAAACCAAACAGCAAATATTCAACAGCAAATCGACAAACACACCACCAGCGTGTACGACGTGTGAGTAGATACACCTAACAGGCATCGACCAACAGTAGCAGTGACTGCCAGTAGTCCGAGCAGCAGCGCCCGCAACGGAACAATAACAAAAAATCAAAATTTTTAGTTCTAGCTTGTCTGTGAAAGTGTATGGGCATTTACGATCGTTGTCATCTCACCTAATCAGTCGGAAAAAAAAAATAAAAAAAAATTAATTCGCGTCTTCGACCCACTCGATTGTTGTCGCGTGTGCAATCATGTCGAACCAATGCAGAAGCTGTGGCCGTGACTTTAATAACAACTATATCCCATATCCGAATGCCTACGCAACCGCGAATAATTCGAATGGTGATCGCGAATCATCAGTGTCCTCAGCATCCTCGTATAATACCAGATCATCGGCCACCACATCAAATCGTAGTAGTAGTTCGTCATCGATGGGGAAATTGTCACAAATCGCAAACGCTTCGTCACAGTCCGCGTCAGCAATGTCATCGACATCGGCAGTTACACAAACACAACTGACCGCTAAGGTGATGTTCGGTACGGTTGGCGCCATCAAGGAGCTACGGGAGAAAGAGAAATCACGCCATTCCACGGCACGCGCCACCGATCGTAGGAACTGACTCGAGTCATTAGCACTCGCCATAGGATATAAGGGTACACATACACACACTCATACATATATATATTCAAATGCGCATAGCATATGCATACACACCCTACACATATGCGGGAGCCGGGGAAGGGAGGGGCGAGGAGAGAATGATCCGATTGAAGGCCTTGATTACGATCGAGGACCATAGAAGGACCTTCGAGTATACATACTAAGCGGGAATAGCAATAGCATCCGGACCGCCCTAAGACGGAAACGGAAATGAAGATGAAAATGGGAGGCAACGCCTTCCCTCTCATACAGGAGAGACTATGTTAATTTTTTTTTTACCCTACATTTATGAAAAAAAAACAAAAAAAAACATTCAAAACATACAAATTTACATTTATATATTGTATCTATGTTAACTGTATTTATTTATCATTAAGAGAGAAATATGAATTTATGTACTACGTACTGCAACTTAAAATATAAAAAAATGTTTTCTTTGTCTTTCTTGTCTTGTTGTTGTTATTGAAAAAGGACGAATTTTTATCCGAGATCCAATTGCAATCATATACGCCGAGACAAATTTAAACGACAATAGTATAACGCCATCAAGGTATAGGTCGATCCAATCGACCAACCTTCGAATTAGAGATGAAACGACGTAGGATGTTTAGTCATCCTTGTAACGACATTGCTCTCCACTTCGAGTTAGTTTTGTCATCGCTGCGAGAACGGGAAATGGGAAAGTTAAGCGTTAATTTCGACATGCCACTTGACCTAAAGCGTTCTTTCCCACTCGTCTTGTCTTGCTTTGCCTGAGATGACGGCACGGAGCGTTCGAGAGGATTTCACCACTGTCGGATTTTCCGATTTTCTGATTTTGCTCCCGCAAACAATTTAATTAGTTTGAAAGGATCCCTTTCCAGTCCACTGCTTTCCTGCATGGTAAAGGTGCCCCCGAAAACCAGAGGAAAAACATCTACAACAACAGCACTACCAGCCAAAAGAAAACAGAGAATGAAAATAAAAACAGAAAAAAAAAATAGAAACAAAAAGGGAAAGTTGGTGTCAACGTAAATGCTTATGAGGTAATTTTTAAATCTCCTCTTCTTTGGCTCGTTTCTGTATCTTTGGGTGAAAGAAAAAGTTTAATGAGGTTGGGAAGAGAATAGAATGGAAGAAAGTGTTTTTTAGTTGCTGTTGTTGTTTTTCATTGTTTTGCATTTTGTTGTTGTGGTTTTTAGATAAGCGGATAATGCTCTGGTGGATTTTAAGAGATTAGAAATGCAAGTAATGGGTTTTCAATTACCCCGACAAACAAGAGTCGTGTAGATACATTCCTTTTCGACATCATTGTCCACTATGCGAGTGGATATGCCGCTGGTGGGTATTTCTATTGCGTGGGAGCTCATTGCCCTTGTCACGATCCGGAACGTTTCTTAGGTCGTTAATTTGCGTTTTTTTTTCCCGGAAACCCATGGAACTGGTTGTTAAGGTGACGCATGTAACATGAAATATCTTCACTGCCCAAAGGAAAATTATATGACAAGACAGGATTTAATTAATGCAGCTTAGGATCGAATAAGGCACTAGGCACGGATTACTACTCCTACTCTTAGCTCCGGGATTTAATTAGATAAATTAATCCTGAGTTTTTCTAAGGTAAGAAATCTAGCTGTGGCGTTTACAAACCCTCAGAAAGATATGATTTAGCGAGTACTTGATTAGACCGATAGACAAGATGGCCACCAGAATGGCACCTACGACTAGCGGAACTAAAAATGAATTATGCATGAACTAGAGACTATGAGTCCTGTCATCTTTTTTTAAGAAGAAATGGAATACATGTTTTATAGGTTAATGTTTACATATGTATGTATGTATATTGTACCGACCGACTTTTTTCAGTTTTCAGTCAAACTGAACTAGGTCGAAGTATAATAATTTTACAATTTTAAAATAGCTTGATTTACGAAAGACTAAAACTTACTCAAAACCTGTTTCTTTTTTATTCAATAAACTTTGATTATTATCACTATACGAGTACAGGATATTTCAAGCCGTGCCTATATTCTAGACGATCCTTATTTATTCCAATTATGAAACACATCCGCATAAATTCACATGGAAAAGTAGATAGGGGTCAAAAAGCCAGTGACAATTTCATATTTTTTCTCATCTGTTCAGTGGTTTTTGTAATGTAGTGCAGTCAAATTGGGGAAAGAACTTTTCAGTGATCAGAATGGTTTTTCAAAAAGAAAGGCCTTAAGTCCGGTATATAGGGTTCAGCCATGTGACATAAAAAGAAGACGGAATTTTAATGGGGGGTGTAATGGTGTATGTTAGAGATGGTTATAGGTGCAATTTTACAAAAATTAATATCTCACGTGCTGATGTAGTGAAGTTATGGTTTAAATACCAAAAAAAAAAACATAGTTTCCTCTGTTGTGCATATATAGATTACAGCAAATAGCTAAAGCAGTTTTCTTAAAAGATTTGAGTCGTATTCTAGGTACCTAGAAGAAAGAAATTTGATTGTTTTGGGTGATATGAACATAAATATATTAAATCTCTCAGTCTGAGTGTTCATAGGAAAAGTCCGACAAGCAACCTTAATATTCCTAGAATGAGACAAAAAATAGATTACGTGACGCTAAGAGAAAATCTTAGCTACGAATTTTGGGAGCCCGTACCCCTTACAAAAGCACATACACTGCGCTCAGTAGGTATACATACATACATACATATGTATATTTCAAATAGAAGTAAACACATAAAGCCCTGGATGACAAATGGTCTTCTTAACCAAATAATCAATAATAGTGAATTAATAATTATTTAATTTTTTGAGAAACTGATTATGGCCAAGATGTTATGTTCTTTTTAGAAAAAAAAATTTGTTGTTTTCAATATACCAATTTGGGTTCAGACCAGGATTATCAACAGAGGATGCCGTCACAGGGTGTGCAGTCAGCTATATGATGGCTTAAATAGCAATCAATCTACAATGGCTTTATTCGTAGATATATGTACATATCTAGTGTATTTGATATGGTTGATCATCAGTTACTGCTATAAAAATTACGTCGGTTTTAGAGGATCAATGTACGCCTGATTCAAAACGTACCTAAAATTTAGAGAACAAAATTAAAACTAAATTGAATCTTCAAGCAACAATCTAATATTTTAGCTTCTGCGTTTGCTGATGATATTACTTTTACATACTCTTTTACATATGTGTTTGAAAACCAATTCTAGTGTATTGCCAAGATTGAAGAAGACTTGGAATGGTTAAGACTGTAGTTTAATGCTCATAAGTTAATTATTAGCGAAAAACCAAAATTTGTAAACTTTAAAATATCTGGCAATTTGTTTAGTAATTTTAATCTTCACTTTCGTGCATACGATTGTAAGAATTTCAGTCTACCGGTTCATATGTGTCGAATTCGAAATTACCATAAAAACAACTCGTGCCCTAAATGTTTTAATATTGAATCAGTAAGATTGATCATAACTTGAACTGGAAGGATCACTGTCAAACATTGAAAACACACATGAATTTAATAGCTCGTAAGCTTTATCTTATGAAGCCATACTGCTCCAAAGTGGTGTTGTATAAAAGGTATTATGGTCTTGCACACTCGAAGTTGCAATACAGCATTACTAGTGGGAGGGATCGTACTTTAATACACTTAGACCGGTCTTAACTTCATAGAAGCATTTAGTACGTCTTCTCTCTTATGGAAATCGTTGTACTTAGAGTTGTCCCTTATAAACGGTTTTCCAAAAAGGACTTGACAACTTTTTTTTTAAATAAAACGCAAACCATTTGAGATATTTCAAAAATTTTATTATCGGCTTGAAGTACAATCAAAACATTTATGAATGGAACTCGACTTCGTTCATATGGCCACCGCGAGCACGTTTGCAGTGGTCGATTCGTTGGACCCAATTTTCGATGAATCGGCCACACATTTCGGCCGAAACGGCCGCTATTTCGCGTTCAATGTTGGCTCTGAGCTCTTTCAACGTCATCGGCTTGTTGGCATAAACCAATGACTTAACGTAGCCCCAAAGAAAATAGTCTAGAGGCGTTAAATCGCACGAACAAGGCGGCCAATCGACTGGCCCATTTCTTGAGATAACACGCTCATCAAACTTACTCTTCAATAAATCGATTGTAACGTGTGCTGTGTGGCTTGTGGCACTTTCCTGTTGAAACCACATGTCGTCCAAGTCCATATCTTCCAATTCGGGCCAAAAATAATCGGTAATCATGGCGCGATAACGCTGGCCATTCACAGTAACGTGACGATCGTTATCGTCGACGAAAAAATATGGCCCAATAACGCCGCCGGCATGCAAACCGCACCAAACAGTTATTTTTTTGTGGATGAAGTGGTGATTCATGAAGCACATGTGGATTTTCACCCGACCAATAACGCATATTTTGCTTATTGACGAACCCATCAAGACAAAAATGAGCTTCGTCACTGAAGATGATTTTGCGATGAAATTCATCATCTTGGCGCATCTTCTCCAGAGCCCAATCCGAGATTATCGTTTGCTACGGACGCCTGAACGGCAGCGATATTTTCGACACTTCGACCAACCCGTTCTCTGACTGACACGGCAACATTACACAACGAATATGTAGACTCAAATTTTTGCACTAAGCTTGTTATTGCCTGTCTACTAGGGCGAGAATTACGACCGAAAATTGGAGTTAACGCTCTTAAAGTTGCGGTCACCGACTCCGAATTTGCAGACGTTGCTCGTTCGTGTACTTTACTATGATAAAAATGTTGAGTTTACTGAATAAATTGACAATGACGGTTCGATGATTAGTGAAAGGGTGCGTTCACAAATTAAATTCAAAGCTGTCAAGTCCCCATTGGAAAACCCTTTATAAAAGGCTTGCAATTCTTGAATTTTGCAAAAAGAGTATTGGGATATTACTATCCCATGTAGAAACAATCAGGTTTATAACTTACGAATAAATGTTATGGCTCTTGTTAATATACCAGTTGCATGTACAACACATTTTACACATTTCACCTTTACTGCCCCAACTTTTATCATAAACTTCTATACTCCATTCGAACATGCAATAACTATAATGTTTATATCAAAAAAAATTAAAGACTAGCTATTTAGTATTTATCATGCCAGCAATGAATTATTATGAAAAGATATATTTTATATTTTAAAACTATTCTGATTTGCATTCTTCTCCTCATATAAAAATTAGTATTATAGTGATTCTAAAATAACTTTTATCTTATTAAATTTATTAATTATCCGATTGTCACCCCACATAAGCAAGAAGTATTTGAAATATCCAAAATATAATTGTAGTGTCGTTTAACACTAGTTTAAAACTAAATGTTCATTAAATTATATAACGACATAAATATAATAACAAATAATATATAAAAAGAATATTTTTCGAAGAAACATGCAATCAAATTAGAAACCAGGTTTCGAGGCATTTTCTATTTCGGTCAAGGTGAATTAGTATTTTTCACAGGTTCCATGAACGGAGACAGTCCAGTTTTTGGCCTGCCAATTTTTTTCCCCAATCTTTAACATAATTAATTTTCTTTTTGAAAGATTGAATTCTTTAAAGTCTATCACTTTCATAGTAAATTTAAATAACTTTAATGGATTGCTGCAGCGCGTAGCTTCATAAAAAAATCGTTAGCTTTCTTAAAAGCCACATGTTTTGACGATGACCCCTTCGATAAAAAAACGGGTTACGGGCTCGAATACGGTATACAATCCCTTGAATCATCTTAGAACTTAGTCGTTCATTTTACAAGAACTTGCGAAAGTGAAAAAGCCCTCGTCAAGCCACTTAACCAAACCTAACTCTTATCTAAGTTAACAACTATTTTTACACGAATTTACGTTTTGATTTTTATTTCATATTTTTTACAACTATCTTAAGGTAGACGAAATGCTTGAAACTAGCTTAAATAACTTAACTAACTAAGTTCGTTACATATGAGGTCACCGATTTTTATGTAGAAAGTTAAACAACGCTATTTCAAAAAATAATCTCCATTTACATGTGTGACATTTTTCCAACGTTCCATCAAAGCAAAAATGCCTCTTTTGAAAATGTCCTTATCCCTTCAGGTAGAAGTCCTTAAAGTTAAACATTGCAACAACGCAAAGAACAGTCGTAGCTAGATTTTCTTCAACACTTGCTGTATGTTCTTGATTATTAATGACGTTCTCCAGTTTGCCCCTTGGCAAATTTTCGAGCGAAAAATCTCCCTCGCTGAACTCCATAAACATGTTTCGAACAGTTTTCTCATTACACGTACTCGAACCAAAAGCGCCGTTAATTTCTCTTGTTGCTGCTTTCATTAATTGAAAAGGAAAATTGCCTTTAAGATTGTTGGTGAAATCATTTCCTATGTAATTAAGCGTTAAGTAATTTTCACCATTAGAAAGATTAAACTGCACTCTTTCTTTAAAAAAACTTTATTTTCAATTCCTCTGCAAAACTTCCCGCCACAACCATCACTTTAGGAATAATCGGTAGCTCCAAAAATTCATACTCGTAAGAAACGATCTAATAAAATACCTCACTAGATCTGTACGGACTCTTTAAAGTTTATAGACGAACTTAAACTATACCTTTCGGCCTTATGATTAAATTATATTGATTAAATAAAAAGAAACAATTAAAGCTAAGAAAATTTTATTTGCACCAGATCTTCATCGGCGAATTGTATTGTATTTTGTATTTGTATTTATATTTTATTTCATATGCATTTTGTTTACAGGTAGGATAATAACGTAACAATAATTCATTAAGATAATAACAATAATGAAATAAGTAGGTGACATTTTTATTTTCATACAATTAGAATTGCTAGGCAAATGAATGACGACATATCCAGCGTTAATTATCGTCGGCTCTGAAGTTCTCGTAGTTAAGAACTGAAGTGAGCTGCAATTTTCATCGGAGCTCTTGGGAAGACCGAGGTAAATAAGCGAAATGGTAAAGAATATGATTTGGTTAAATCTTAAGGCTTCAGGCTTATTTTGCTGCCAGAAAATATACCTTACTTTATTTTACATTCTCGATTTTTCGGGAAAAACTTCGGGAAGCTTCAATGATATAGAGCTACGTTTTTCGGCACAGACCAAGTTGGTCCCAAAAGTATGCCTAGATATCCCCGTCATCTTGTGTGCCGGAAAGACCCACTAAAAATGTAGGCAGACCTTAACCGCCCTGTACGACCAGATAACCAAGGCGTATAATATTATGGGTATTTTCATTGCCAAAATACCTTTCTTGATAATATACATATGTACATAAGCTCCATATCTTGCCGAAAACACCTCTTACCAAATTATATTCGGCTCCAAGCCTGCGTCTCAACATCTATATCAAGTAAGAGAATTCAGTACTCATATTTGCCGTTCGACAGACGTCCGAACATTTTTTAATGTTCTTTTCATGACTTATGCTAGTATGAAACAAAAGGGTTTAAAATATTGAAAAATACTTTAAATATGAAGAAACTTTTGACTCGTTCATAACAATATCACTGTTAAAATGTAAGACCTAATACTAAAGGTATTAAACAATCTTTTCCTGCCTGCGATTCCCCTTTCTAAGATCAATTAGAAAAGAAGTACATTAAAAGTCAAAAAGGGATTAAAGTCCAACAAGTTTTAACAAATTGTATACCAACTATCATCTTTGTCTATAATGTTAAGATAGTCCCCGAGACCAAATTTATGAACTCACCGAAGCATTAAAACATGTAACTAGAAATTGGTGACATATGTATGTATATGTATGTACATAGGTAACACCAGCTTTCCCAAAGTAATACTGTTTTATGTACTCTTCTGCCAAAAATAAATCAGAAAATAGTTGTTATCTAAATTCACTGATGCCATGATTCTAATAATCTGACCTGAGATGTATGGTTAACACTCTTTCTCGACCGATTCAAGGCCATCAAACTGTTAACACAAATTACCACCATTCATTTAACAATATATTCATTAAGGCTGACCCTATTTCGACAGAATCCAAGAAAGCACCAAAAGCTTTTTTTTATATTAAATCTAATTAATCGGTTACTGACCCCAACACAATGTCCTCATCAGATGCACACCTTCCCGTCACTATCATCATCATTACATTGAACATTAGGCTGTAGGCTATAGCTGTTAACCTAATTTAAATCCTTCCATTCAATCACATCAATTCGAATGCGCAATCTGTTTTGATTACCAGCATCACAAGTACTTTCCTCATGACCCACAATAGAATGACAGCAAAAGGAGAAGTTAATTTCGCCAACCGTCTAACGAACCACAACGATCAATGGCATCGGGCTAATCCGCCCGTCCAGACCCTCCTATAACCCGACTACGGGACTAACAAACATTTGAACTGCCTGTGAAAGTTGGATTTGAATCGAAACCAACCACCTACCGCAGCGTGTTTTAATGGTTTCTCGTGCCTCTCCTTTTACTTTCGGGAAACATGAGCACAAGAAAAACTGCGAAACATATTAACAACCATCACGCCCATTTCCGTAACATTGAAAAGTTCTGTCTTGATCTCGTAGTAACAGTGAAACAATGAAACAGTGACCTAGTCTCGCGTTCTATCCATTTCGCTTTTGCTCGGATCTTCGTTTCGGTCCCCGCTGGAATCTACATGGAATCCCAATAGACTCAACCTATTCATCGAATAGGGTCATATTAATTAAGTTTCCATGGATAAATTCATAGTAAAGCCTACACACCGGCTGTGTGGATCGTGTGGATCGTGATCGGTGCTATGACATCTTAGATCGGACAGAATTGGAGCACTATAGGTTGGATACAAGTTGGGTGTAGAGCTATATGTATGTATATTAAGTCTTGTCCGGAATATGGGTATGTATTTGCAGATCAAGTACGGATTTTGTCATCGAACGATCGATTGCGATCTTCGTATGTATGTATGTATGTATGGTTATGGTGTCAATTAGGTATTTCGTTCTAGGTTGAGTGGGGCATTCCATCGTTAGGTTTCCGCCTTGATTCTATCGTACTACAAGTATGATTTCTCCTTTTCAGATGTCGACAGTCCGGTTGGTGAGCTGTCATTCTGGACACGGATCGTGTTGACTTGTTGGTGTTACCCACTCGGCCACAATTATCCGCGATCACCGGCGGTTAAGTTGATTGATCAATTGGTGTATCCGCAATTACCAGATGCTTGTACTTGAAAGCCTGTGACTAGCCTGCTTTCCTAAAAATAATAATGACGCTGTTGATCCACAAAGAATCAATTCTAACAAGTTTCCATTCGACTCTTGGAACTTTTTTTTGTTTTTCTCGTTTCGCGTTTAATGTGTTTGTATACAGTCATGTTGGTTGAAGCTAAGAGATGACCACGCTGATTATGTCGTTGATTCGTGGTCACTTCTTGTTTTCTTTTCACTTTACTACGGTTTTTTTTTTCTTTAGTCATTTTTCCGTTGCTGTATGTTTTCTTGTGTCCACAACAAACATATGATTGAAGGTGATCGTAGCTATTCCAAAGTTAAATGGAGACTTTGGACCAGAGGCGATTCCATGCCACTGGAGATGAAATTAGAAGATTGTTAAAAAAAAGGCAAAAGAAAAAAAAGATAACTTGTTGATGACGACGGCTATAGCGACAACGAGATGAGAGAAAGAACTGGCTTACTGACATACTGGCTCGGAGGAAGATCACTTCTAATGTGGCTTCAAATGTGAGAATTCAGTCAGTTACGTCTACGGCGATCCAAGAACCAAACGCGGATACATTTTTCCCCGAAATCAGAAGATATAAAAAGTGTTTTAAATAAAACCTATAAGCGAGCCGATCTAGTTGATAAATTACTGGATTTTGAATAATTTTCATATTTGCAGCTACGATCGATCTGCTCGTTTTCATTCGTATCTTTTTTTCCATAAATTACATCAAATGGGACGTACATAGATGTTTTGCCTTCTTGCAGATCATAGTTACATTTTAGTTTTTATTTATTTTGGAAGTCGTCGATCGTTGGCACACGGTGCTTTCGAGATCCGTGATCTGAAATTTGAAATTTGAACAATAGCCGATTATGCTAATTATGAAAATTGTTTAATTGTGAGTATCGGTGCTAATCGTAGAAACTGAATTCAAATATCTGTGGTGATTTTCATACTCGCTGAACCGTGTTGGGGTCTGTGATTGATTGCGCAGGTAATTTGTGTAATTGAGAAAGCGATTTATAACTAAATAGAGGTAATGGATTAACTAATATCTATTTTGTAGCTTTTTAATTAAGTGCTAAGAAGTGGTAATGGCATAATATACGAGTATCTATGCACGTGTACTTCAGATTTTTTTTATTAGAAAAGTCTCTGACAACTCGGATCCACTTTTTTTCAGGCTTGGAAGACAGGTTTTTTTTTTAATACGAGTGGATATGTGGTAACTCTTGTTGCTTCAAAATCTGTTCCACCTACGTTGTCCAATTTAGGGATTATTTTTAACTTATGCGCAAGCCTCTTTTGAGTTTATCATTATCATCGAAACTTGTGTAGACTCGTATCACAGTGTCTCTAAAGTCCAGTGAATTCTCTATTGTTTTCTTCTGTCAACTAAGTGATCGTCATCAGCATTTTGTCTTTTATAATTGAGTATTATTCAAAATTTAATCAAAAATCCTTCTGTACGATAAGGTTTTTTAGTTTGAACCATATGGCCAACATGCTACAAAAACCGACACCACATTGAATTGCGCTCCAATTTGGTTCCACCTGCCTTCTGTCCAGCTGTCCCATTTGGCTTGTTCTCTTTCGCAGCCGTCTGTCAGCCATTCCAAATAGCGGAGAAGAACGAATTTATGAAATTGACAAGTCAATTTGGCAAAATTTGTTAAAATATTTATGGAATTTGCTATGGTGCTTCCTGATTCCTTTTTGTAATTTGGAAGGTTTCAATTTTCTATAAAACATACTGCCTTTCTCCTCTAATGGCCTATTCAAAGACTCTTCACCATTCCGACTGTAGAGAACTTAGGTTTTAAACTGCAGTGACACTGAAAGAGTGGTCTTCGTTTTTATTCGCTGACAGCAGGCGGTGATGATTATTTGAGAGGTTCATAAGAGGGTAAGATTTATTTCTCAACGTCTAGCTCCTCCTTAACATTAGTGATGTACACAGTGATTAATGAATTTTGCTACATTAAGAAACTCAAATAACTTTTTTCGTGATTCATATATTTTTTTTATTTCATTTTAAATTTTTTAACTTTTACAATATTTAGTTTTTTTAATGGTTTTTCAAAATGATAGAATTTAAGTAGCCTCCACGCCGAGTGCTGCATGTGTCGCATTTTATCACAAAAATGTTCAATCACTGCCTACATATGTAGTTAATGTGGGAATCTACTCTATTATTGATCGAATCGATTGTTTTAAGTTTCTATTTGCAATAAGCCCACAAGAAAAAATCAGGATGGTCAGTTCTGGAGACCAGGGGTGATCTACGAAATATAGAGCTTTTCGAAATAGCGTAGTTTTATCGTCAAATTTTCCCTACAACTCTGCCATAACGGACCTGGACGTGCACCACCTTGTTGAAACCAGAAATATTTGAATTGAATTTCATTCGTCGTAGTTCTGGAAGGAAAAAATTCTTTGACATTTGAAAAAAAAACGGCCTTTGGTGATCATTAAAGTGCGACCGTTTTCTTCAAAACATAATGGCCCGACAATGCTACTTGATGGAATTGCGCATCAGACTGCGATTCGAGCTGTGTGCAATTCCGCCTCAAGAGAATTTCGGGGTTAGAGTCACATTATGCTTGACAATGTTGCTTATGTTGCTTGCCGTTTAGTTCGAAACAAGCTTCGTCTAACACAAACGTCTTTCTCTGGCAAAATTTCAAGCGGACTGGCAAGTCTGGTGTTTAGTTTGCTTCTAATTTAAGCCTTTTGAGAAATAAATTCAAATCTTCGTGCAGAATATTCTGCAGTGACTGTCTATTGATACCCATTCGGACGCCTGGAGTGACCTGTTTTGCAGGAGCTACAGCAACAATTGTGCTCTGTGGTCTAACTGGGGGATTTCGATCATATGGCCTTCGAGCAACAGGCCTACGCTCATCAAAAAAATGTACCAACTTCTTTATGGACCACATATCCGAAGGCGTGCTACTAAAGGTGCGCCAAAATTTCCTTTAGTCGGACATGACCAACTGTAGTGAGTCATTATCTGCAAGGAACCATAGATAGTGGCGTACAATCCAACTGCTTGTGTCATTATCATAATGATCTATTTTTAACAAATCTTAACAGCAACCCATAAGATGAAATAAAACGGGGTTAATTACTTCCACAATGAAAAGTTATTATTTTTTTATTTGGTAGTGAGTTTCATTAGCCACTTTGTATATTTTGATACTACTTTGCATATGTATGTCTCAGCTTAAGGTTAAACCTTACTACTGTCAGTTTGGTTAATTATTTATTTACCTAAATCGCAGAGCAATTTAAGGATTAGCCGGAGATTAAAGAACGAATCGACCAATCAGCACGATGTCAATCTTTTAATGTTCAAATTTTTCTTTATTTTTTTTTATTATTGTTCTTTCAAATGATGCATGGTAAATTAAAAAAGAAAAGAGTTAACATCGAAAATGCCTAGTGATACTGGGTCTTGAGCTGTGCGCTTCAAAGATAAAATTTTAAACTTCAATAAAACATTTTATTGAAAATCTTAAAAACTAATGTCGAATATAATAACATTCCCACAGCTGCATCGTTTGGCTTCACATTTACTGACATTTACTAGTTGTGTCGGGCGTCGGAATTTTTAATCTAAGGTGCTGGATAAAAATATATCACTTACATTCACAATTTCGGAGTATATTTCGATATGATTTAACGAATAGCCCGATCAATGCCTGACTGAATTGCTTCGATTAAGGGTACCCCACAAAATCGATGACAAATCGAGGTTCCCCGCAGGTCAAGCAACGTTATTTCAGTAACACTTATTATAGGTACACTGCAATTGAACTAAGTACGCAAAAGATCGGTCCTTACACGGTTTGTGTATCAATAAGTATCATCACAGTAAGATAAGGTGCGTCCCAAAATGATAGTGCCATCTTCCAAGTGTTCTGTGTAAGTAATACAACGCAAGTAATCGGAGAAAAAAATATAAAATATACTCAAAATTCCAAATATTTCGAAGTATTAACTGTTATTTGCAGTAATTTATGCAAACACACACAAATTTAGCGTTACATGGAAAATAGAGCCAAACTCCGATTGCAGCTTTTTCCTTTCTTTAATGGAAAAATTTTCACATGTGTACTCCGTGGCTGTATGAATAGCAATGATTTGCTCTCAGTGTTGATCATTTCGCGTTTGAGTAGACATTGTCAAGATGGGAAGAGAAAAGTCGTTGAGTGAATTCGAAAACGGTCAAATAATTGAATTGTTGAAAAGTGGCAAATCTACACGTGAATTTGGAAAGCAGTCGTTAAATCGTGTCCATCACTTCATTCAAAATTTTAAGCAATTGAGGACACAAAAAGTCATCAGGCCGTCCACCGGCATTAACTAATCACCATTTTCACAAACAGTATTCGACATGTTGCAGCATGTCCTGGAATAGAAGCCGCCAAGTCCACCGTTCACAGAATTGTAAAGGAGTCCGGTCGGCTGAAATCAAAAGTCGCAACCACCTCTTACTATACAGCATAGGAAGACCAGAATGAACTGGGCCCGAAAGCACATGACCTTTGATGAAGAATGGAGAAAAGTTGTGTGGAGTGACGAAAAAAGCTCAATTTAGAGAGGCCGGATGGATGGACACACTACTGGCATGATTTAAGAAAGGAAAAAATTTCGTTCTCCTAACGTCAGCATAGAGGAGATTATAGGAGTATAAAGCATATAAGTATAATGGTATTAGGCGCCTTTAGTTGTTATGGAACTTCCCGTTTAGCAATTTTTCCTAACAAGATGAATACGGAGAAGTACTAAGACATGTTGGAGGAAACCCTTATATCATTTCTCGAAGAACTGCGTCAATGGATTAATTCTCCAATTCACGTGGCAGCTTCTTCTAAAAACTGGTTTTCCGACAGAGATATTCCAACCATGCCATGGCCAGCACGTTCCTCAGATTTGAACCCAATCGAAAAGTTATGGGACATATCAAAAGAACTGGTGTATGCTAGGAGACGGCAATTTAACAACGTTTTGAGCTCAAGAACACAATTATGGACAGTTGGCAAAAAATTTAAAAAGAAACAATCCAAAAATTAGTAAGATCAGTGCCAAACAGGGTCTACGACACAATTTCAAAAAGAGAGGATTCATGGGATCTTGACTGTGCGCAAAATACAGACCCTAAGGTGAAAAGGAAACTGGGCGTACGGCACTGGAAGCAGCCGTCTAAAAATCGTGGTAGCTGGAGAGGATTGTAGCTTGATTAATTCCCCTAAGCAGCATTTAATATTTACAAACATATATTATACTGCGCGAGTATTACTTTTGGAATGTAAAATTTTGACGACTATTTTCAGTATTACAAAACATTGACATTGACTAACACCAAGGCTGCCAACCAAAATTTAAATTTTCATATAATAAAGGGTGGGCCAAATACAGCATTCTTTTTAAAAATAAAATAAAATTTTTTTTTCATGTATTATGGCTTTATTAGTAAGAATAACATTCCCAATAATTATGATATTGGGTAATTATGATACTTCGCAGTAGCGCATTCTGTCACTCCAATTTTCCAAGACCTTGTTGATGGTTTCGGTCTGTAGCTCACGGATTGCTGGGATGATATTGGCCTTAAGTGCTTGAATCGTTTCCGGATTGTTGGCATAACATCGGTCCTTCATAGTTCCTCACAAAAAAAAAATCCAAAAGCGTCAAATCGCAACTCCGACATCGCCAAGACGGCTGATTCGGGAATTTGGTGCGCAAAAGATCGACTGTGGCATGGGCTGTTTGGCATGTTACCATCTTACATGAACCAGAGGTCGTCCAAATCCATGTCTTCAATTTCAGTAAAAAACAAGACGGTTAACATGGCTCTGTAACGCCCACCATTGACCGAAACGTTGCTACCAGCCTCATTTTCGAAGAAAAATGGTCCAATGATGTCACCACTTCACAATCCGCACTAAACTGTCACTCTCTGTGGATGCATTGGCTTCAATAACGTGCAGAAAAGATGATTTCGATCTCGTTGTCCAATTCAAGCTGCTCTAAGTCCCAAACTGCGAAGCGATAACGAAGTGGATGGTCGCGCGCCTTCAATTCCTTAGTCAATTGGACCTTATAAGCGAATAATCCGAAATCCTTGTGCAGAATTCTCCTCAGGCTAGTGCGTGAAATGTTGAGCCGTTGAGATCGATGGCGAGTTGAAAAAAAGTTAAAAAATGCCTGACATGTAGTAATACAGGAGCGTAGTCAAATGAAATTTTCGTAGTCTCTTTTTACAATTTTTTTTTTTTGTAATAAGTGATCTTTACGACTGATCGTGTTAAATAATAGTTGCTTAGAAGCAACTAAATGCTACAAAGACGGCTCAGCCCGAGCGCCACTAAGTACCAAGTGCCCTCCTTTTGTCTATATAACAAATTTTGAAATACACCTTCATACTTACATATGTTTATCCTCTAGCTCACTGATGATAAACCGAAATTTCCATTACCTTCAGGGGTACTTGTGTATGTACGTAGGTATGTAAATGTTATAAGACTCAGAAGGTTAAACGTGCAGTTGAAAAATTCTCTATGTCACATAGTCAGAGTTCTCGGTTTTCTCTTGATGTTCCCATTATAAAAACTGCCATCTGACACTTTCAGGCACCAAAATTGTTGCTCGAAGCACCAGAAGGCAAAGTTATGCAACCACAATGACGTCAATGCCTCCAACTTGAATATTTATTTATTTAAAAAAAGTGGAATGTATGCATTTGTTGCCTCTCCAGTTCACTGACACGCGCTCACACGCGATTACATAATCATATCCACAAGCCAAACGTTATGTTTTAGAGCTCAAGTATTAAGATAATAAACACACGTATCTGCAAGAAGAATACAAAAAGAAAGTAAATAAGATACTTTCCTGAAATGATATTGGATTCGATGATTTCCCACTTAACTGGTAAAGTGGAAAATAATCGCTTGCCAAAACGAAACCAAAAAGTAAGACAAAACAAAAAAAAACATTAGAAAAACGTGCAGAAAGTAAAAGATAGAATTCAATGCGTCACTGAAGTGCAAGTATTCGTGCGTTCAACCCACCGTGCAGTGCCTCATAACAGCGGCGACCACCCCGCTTTCGCCCGCCAACGGTCTTGGGTTTCGATCGATTGACTCTCGAATTTCCTATGAAAGCACTTCTGCCGCGACGGAAAACATAAATCACAACGAAAAAGTCTTTTTTGTTTTTTAATTTCAATTGTGTTCCGCTAAATGAATTACGAGTTTTCTCATCCTTCACATATGGTCCGAGCATTAGTTATGCCAGTAAGTTCGCATTTAGGAAACCATCCATCGAAGCTGAGGAAAACTCCCGCCTCCCTATACGATCAACATCAGGCCATTATCTTCAACTAATAGCAGCCGCAATGACTGCGATGATCATCGTCAGCCTCCGATAGCGTATACACTTGGGAGATCAACGAACAAGAAAGTAACGAGCTTTAACTTTCACCGCCAAAATTGAGGCGTGCAGCCCGGGGACTTTACTTCGATGAGACAACTCACTGCAGCCAAGTGAATAGGAAAGAAATAAGAGGAAGAAGATACCAGTAAAGCACCATTACCCCTCCGGCAAGAAAATTGCAGCAGATTCCGTAGTAAAGGTTGCAGCAGGGGTAGATGCATGCCGTGCGTACGGTTTCGTTGTGTCACCGTTGTTCAAGGACGACTGACTACAGTGCATCTCGACCAGAACATATGTAATTGAAGGGTTGTAAGTCTAAAGGGTCTAAGTGCAAAAAAAATAAAAAGTCAATATTTTTAGGAAAATACAATCTAAGTGCCAAGCCTAATAATATCCAAATGGATCCAAATGTCTTTTTCTTTTAAAATTTTACCCACACACAAATAAAGTTGTGGTAGGGTCTAGGTGCCAAAGAACTTTCGCTCAAAAGGGTATGTGCCTGTGTGCGTTCAGGGTGAATTAGCGGGTGGTGCTGGCTGTTAGCATTATGTTTGTTAACAGTTAGTTGATTAAATTACACGGTACGAAATGGACGCTTCATCATCGAGTGATCAAAACATTCAGAGAAAACGTAACCCAGAAAATTTCTTTATATTATGTATTTTTTCGTATATCTCTTAATAATAAAATTGGCACTTAGACCCTTTAGACTTACAACCCTTCAATTTAAACAAATAAATTCAATAAAACATTGAGTCTACGTCGACGGGGAAGACGTCTTCCTCCCGCGACAACCGCCGCTGAATTACTGACAGCGACAACCATAGAGATGAAGATGCGATAGCGTTTTAAGAATCTAATCAACCGTGAAGAAATGACAACTTTCGTTTCATGCATACATATGTACGTGTGTGTAGACTCAGGTACCTTTGTCTCGTGATCCGAGGCAGGCAGTCCGCCCGACCGACCATTATCGGTCGGTGAGGGTCTATTTGGATTTTCTATTAACAAATACGTTACGCATTGTAATATGAATATGGAGTCATAATCAGATACAATCGCAGTATCTCATGATCAAATTGTTTCGTCTTAAGATCGAATGGTGTGCGCAAGTGTGTTAGTCATTTCATAACTCTCACTCTTTTTGGACCGCAACTTACGATTCGTAAGGCTGTATGGTAAAAAGGTCATTGATACTGTGTTTTGGGGATTAATTTGAATAGTTTCGGTTTCGACAGTGTTGGCCAGAGCTATCGGTGTAACCTCAATACAGTTCATTCAATGTTTTGGAATGATGGGTTCATTGCCGTTGTATGCTATTGCTTTAGAAAGTGAAACGGATTCGTTGGACACGTAGCGATTGTGTGTTCTTGGTGGAATGCAAGTGAATCGTTGACAGGTATGCCCCGGGGTGAGGTACCAGCTGCAGATGATGCGGTTTCATAGAAAGTCTGGCCTAGATCTTAGGATGTAAAGTACTTTTGAAATGAAAGGCACGAGGTAATTGAACCTGTTCAGACTAAGTTGGGAGAAAGTTTTCTCCAGCAGGATACAAGAGCGCTAAACGGTTAGTAGCGACAACTATCAATATTGTATTTTAGCACTTGTAGCAGACAGAGTTATCCAACCAAATAGTCGAAATGATGAAATTATTCACAACGACATAGACGTGCGGATTTCTAAAAAAAGCAGATGATGGAAATGCATCTAGCGCAGGAATGTTGATTGAATAATATCTCTAGATTTCACGTGTATTAAATGTTCTTCGCAAAGCCATTGGAACATTTGTTGCTACCGCACAAATCACGAAATGACGGCTATTTAAGGTTGTTTTCATTTTTGAGAACAGAAAAGAGTAATTTGTTATGACACGTTTCAGGTGTTTGGCATCATTATTGAACTCATTCAGCAAATACTAAGTACATTCCATTCGCCTTAGTTTTGGGCGAAATTAAGTGGTTTTGGAACAGACTTTATTAAACGGCTTATATCCGAATCACACGAGAAAAGTTCATGTCAAGCTTATAAATATTACAACATTTTAAGGCTTTATTTCAAAGTGACTCAGCAGTTATTAATCACCCGTTTTCCTTCTTCAACGTCTTTATGGAACAAAATTTATACCTTATCTATTGTCCTCTGATCCATTTTGCTTATTATTAACAAGCCTTCCCGTTCTGTCTTATCTCTTCCAGGTCCATCCGTATATTGTTCTCCTATCTACGGCGAGGCGTTCCTGGCGGTCTGATATTATTGACATTATTCTTTTGACCATTCGTCCACTATCCATTCGTTCTACGTGTCCTGTCAATCTTAGTTTGGGCTATTTTATTGCTCGGATTCCTCGGATTCTTGATTGTGTAGGTTTCTCCATCGGCTTCTTTCTATAGATAGGCTTTCCACTATAGATCTTTCTTGGGATCTTCTTTTCAAAAACCCGAAGACTTTTCTTCTCCTTTTTAATCAGAGAACAAGTTTTACATCTATAAAGTAAATTTGGTTTTAACATTGCGGGACAAAAAAGTTGTGCTTAATGGTTCCTTAATGGCGAAGAAGCATGCGTTGCCTATATACATCGCTTTATTTATTTCGATCTTTATATCGTCATTGATAGTCAGTACGGTTCTCAGATTTTTGAACTCCGCTTTCTCAAATAGTTTATCGAGTACAGTCAGGTGCAAGTTTCGGATCGATCCAAGTGAGTCAGTGACCATTTGGTTTTCTCTTCATTCACTTTTAAACTTACTCGTATGTTCTTACTTGTTTGCGTTTCCTGTGTTTCTCTTTACTATTTCATCACTATCTCCCAGAGGTCCAGATCGTCAGTGTAAGAGCTAGAGTGGATGTGACTCCATTAAGGGTTATTTCCGTATCAATTTGCTGAAGAAATCTCATTCCAACACCAAATGAAAAAGAAGCGGGGGAAAAGGCGTTTTCTTGTTCTAATCCTTCACGTACCACGAATGTTTTAGATAGAGCGTTTCGCCCTTTGAATCAGCTTTATAAACTTTCTCGTGATTCTCAACCTTACAAGGACATAATACATTTTCGCTTGATTTACAGAGTCACCTCTGTCACCTTTTTGAAATCTACTAATTGTTAGAGGACCGTGTTTCGGGGAATGTTTTTTTCTCGAAGCTATCGTATAGCTAAAATCTGGTCACTCGTCGAGCGGTTCGTCCTGAAGTCATACTGGCACTCTCCGATTATTTTTTGAAGCGTATAATGTCTGTTTCTTTAAGAGAATATTTGACATCACCTCTTAACAACTTAACATCAGTATTTCTCAGTAATAGTTGCATTGGGCTCGGTCACCATTTTTAAATATGTATGGAAATAATGACCGAGTTTTTTCATTCGACGTGGATTGTTTTTTAACTGTCAATATTTTTTATCGAACCCGAAGCAACTTATTGGAATGTGCATAGGCCTTTTGGAATTCCCAGGCTCTTTGGCTGAAATGAATACGTGCCCTCATCCTTATCATAGTTTTTAAGACGGTTTTACGATCGCGTTTATCTTAACGCTCCTCCAAAAGTTCGAACGGAGATCGACCACTGAAAATCACTGCCACTCAAACCATCAAAAACTTGCTTGCTTCCTGGTGGCTATTCTTTGGTCCAAATTATCTTATGACCTTTCTGTCAAATAAATTCAATCAAATTGTGCTTTATTCAATAAGACGGTGTTAAGCTATTGGTCACTTGCGTGCAAGCGGTTCAACTATTATACTTTGTTCTTTCCACACTAACTCTTTTAGGCCAGGTATGAAATCGTTTAGTTTTTAGAACTTTAAGGTCTTGGATCCGAGCTCATTTAGTTTAATTTAGGTTTAATTAAATTTAAATATAGTTCTACACATCCTACACAAAAAAAAAAACCTTAAAACTTTCTTGAATATCTTAATATCTTGAATATCTTACCTTAGTGGCCCGTCTAAAATAAACCGGACAGAAAATATATACTTAATACTATGTTTTTCAACTTTAAGATTAACAAAGTAAATAATTGAGCCATTCATTGTGCCAAGAATATTTTATGTAAAACATACAAAACTAGGCATCAGAGAGTTCAAGCTCATTTTACAAAATCGATTGCACCCATTCTCTGGATATGTTTAGTCAGAGGCCAGTTTTCTTCGATAATTTTGTTCCGAATCCCTTTTGATGATGTTGCTTTTTGGACCACCACCATAGCGTTTTGAAATGCTACCAGTTTCGTTGTTACACAATGCAGTCACATAGCCTTTTCAATTGTTATTTTTCAGGCAAGTAGTAGTAATGTAGGAACACTTTTTAGTATCAAAATCGAAAAATTGAAGGGAAATATGAAACTCCCCTTACCTTTTGAACACACACGGTTTTCCATAGGAAATCGAACTTTTGTTTGTTGAAAAAAGGCTTCATTACTTTGCCCGTTACCTTTTAAGTCTACTCAAAAAAACAAGAAAACACTTACTTACTAATTCATCTGATCTTCACACTTATATCGTTGTTTTTGAGGCAAACAAAGTGATCGTATATCGCAGTGATATCTGCTAATGGTTGTTTGTTATTCTTTGGTGGTATCATATACAATGTCTTGGATAATAGATCGAACTAGTCGAAATAATCCAAGAACTGCTAACGGTATTGACAAATATTGGCGTTCATGTGAAAAGGGACGATTTCATTTTGAATCTACATATATTAATTTTTTTCGTTGTTATGTAGATACTTATTCATATTTGAAAATGTGGAAAAATACGGAGAAATTCCGCAACATTTGGTCAAAAATTAATCCAACAAGAGGTGTCACTTTCAATTTTGCGCTATTATAGAGCTGTCAATATTTCATTATCGAAGTTGAGATCGTTCATAAATAAAAAGTAGAAGATTATTAAAAATATATTTAAGAAAAACCACTATGCAACGCATTTTACATAAAGATCAAGAATGAATAAGATCATGATCTTCTACAAAAATGTTATTCTGGGTATCGAGACCCATTTCTATTTATCGGACTTGAAAAAGCCTAGAGAAATAGTGTAACAACTCTTCCGTCAAGAACGCGTGACGGTTTGATGAGGTTTTGGGCTGGCAGTATCATTGAACCAATCTTTTTTGAAAATTATACTGATTCGGCGGTTTTAGTGAATAGACAAAAGTGATGATTCCACATGGAAGACAAGAAGTTTCCCACATCGGTTGAAAAGTTTGTAGATGATGTTTGTTGATTGGCTGTAACTAACAAGCCGCATTCTATCGTCTGAAGGTTTTTGAAGCTACAGCTTCTGGAGAGAGAAAAGAGAGAATGCTTCGTATTGTAACTGGGAAAGTATACAAATCGAAAGAAATCAATATCGACAATCTAAACATCAATAGAACCGAGCTCATGATATGTATTTCGTGGGACCAGCTCCGCCTGGAATAATATGAGTTATTGCAACCGGGTAAAACTATCACACGAGCTTGTTTCTTAGGTTAGGTAAGGTAAGGTTAGGTTAGGTGGCTTCCTCCGTAAAAGCAATGGGGATCACTTAGACCAAGATCTGTCCATTGTGCTACCACTTGAGCCGGCTTGGTCACCGCTACTCTTGGAACAATTTTTGAGCCTCTTGGGGAGGCTAGGGCAGGGCAATTTCATTATAGATGGGATGGAGATCCTTGCCCTTCCTTATCATGACAGCTACTGCAGTAGTCGTTATATGGCGGCAAGGTTTTCTAAAGCGCAATGTCCTGTTAGGACATACACAATGACTTTGCACCCGCTGTCCTTCGGGGATAGAAGTATTTCGTTTACAACCAGCACCCACAATTGCGGCGATAAAATTACTGCCCCTTTTATGTGGTAGCAGCCGAATTTCGAATGAATCAACCTACTTGAAAGCATTTGTTTGATCCAAAGTATTATATTACCATTAACCTTTTGTTTGCTTATGCATTGGTGATGGCTAGTGGTTTTATGTTGTTGAAAGCTCCTTCAATATCGAGGAAGGCAATCATAGTGAATTCTTTGTTGAAAAGTGATTTTTCAACGGTTCCAACTATCGTGTGTAGAATTGTGTCTCCTGATTTTCCCTTACAGTAAGCATGTTATGATTTTGAAAGAATACTTTGTTGTAGGTTTTCGCGAATGGACAGGTCCACTAGTTTCTCTAGCGTCTTAAGAAGAAAGGAAGAGAGACTGATAGGTTTGTAGTCTTTTGTAGTTGTGTGCGGAGTTTTCTGCTTTTGACATAAAAGTAACATTTACTCCCTCAAGGATAGTGGTATGGAAATTGTAGTTACTAGCCTCTGTGTTGTCGGGAAAGTGTATACTGAGGAAGTGGCCTAGTGACTCTTTGGTAGTCACCTTTGCGGTGCCATCTGGTTTGTTAATTAGGGTGGGTATAGCGGGAGCCTTTGACAGTATCTTCGTCACTTTACTGGTCCCATTATTCTCTTCTGTTTCTGAGCAGAAATTAATTCCTTTGTGCCTTCCTTATCTCACTTTTACTTACTTATGCGTTTAAGTCAGTAATTGAAGAACAAAAATACGAACAAAAATAGTAGTAAGTCATGTTATGATACAATTACACTCGGCCACATGTTGCTGAGGTCTTTGTAAAGAAGTTGTATATTGGGTTGATTCGTGGACCACTTCAAAAGACGTGCACTTTTTATGTTATCAGAAAGATGGGCAAAAGTAGTTCCTAGCGATGGACATAACTTCAAAGAATAAGTACGCTTCTATTTTCCTGAAATAAAAAAAATTATATTCATTAAAAATTACAGCTCTTGTTGGATAGCTGTATACTACTATAACAAAGTAAAAAACCTTGTGAAAACGAACAATGAAACGCTCGATCGAATTCTGCTCAATTCTTTATTCAGTACGACTAACTAACGCTTACACGCTTCTGGATCGAACAACTGACCCCGTCCGCTTGGTCTCGCAGTCTTTTATACGTTCGCTGCTGCGCATGATGCTCATCTCCCGCTGCACTCGAGCGATGGGACGATGGTACCGCAAGCGCAAGTATCGCGTGTTCGTTCTACGGCGGGATAAGATATATGTATTTTTTTTTTTTTTTTTTTTTTTTTTTTTTAATAAATGGTGTAACAGCTCGTCCATCCTGACCTAAGTCTCGGCCTCGAGACTGATGCTCCCTTCGGTTTCGTCATCTTCTTCATGCTCATCGCTGTCCTCGCATATAGGTGAAAATTCCTCGGACGGTAGTTCGCACCAACGTTTCAATTTGTCTGCGCTAAAGACAGCATCGTACCTACGCTGCGTGCGCTGCATGTGTGGTATGTCCTTAATCACGTACCGGTCATTTGGCAAAACTTTTGCCACTAAGTAAGGTCCTTTGTATGACGGCTCAAGTTCTCTTGACTCGCCGGTTGCGACCTGTTCCTTCTCAATCAGCACCAAATCGTTTTCCTGGTATTTTGTCGGTTCTCGATGATCCCGATCGTAAGGCTCCTTTTGACGTTGCTACCGTAGTCCGATGTTTTCTACAGCCTCTGCTCTCCGCCGTTCCATTTCACCGGGTGTGCTCGATTCGTTGGCTTCAAGTTCCAGAAGCAGCTTGCTCCCTTGAATATCTCTTCGCGTATAGGAAAATAATAGCTGGTGCGGACTCGCTTTTGTAGTCGCGTTACCCATTGTATTGAGGCTCCACTGCATGTTTCTCAAATGCCCGGCCCAATCTTTACCGGCTGCGTGGTCACATTTCAGTGCATCCAATATTGTCCGGTTGGCCCGCTCTGCCTGTCCATTCGCCCTAGGAGTTCGGAATGCCGTTTGTATATGTTTGATGCCGTTCTCTGAACAGAATCTCATAAAGGCTCCCGAGGTGAATGCGGTGCCTCTGTCCGTAATAATGCGCCGCGGCATGCCAAAATAGCCACAGATATCGTTAAGCGCCTGGATTACTCCTGCAGTATTCGTTGTCTTTGTTGCTCGGAGTATAGTATACTTCGTGAAGTTATCTATTATAGTGAGTACCCCACTTTCCTTTGGTAAACGGTCCTAGGTTCCAAGCTATGCAGTTCGCCTTCTGCCATGCCCCCCTTTCTCTTAGCGTATGCGCAGTCCACACATGTTTTGAGGTAGCTTTTCGTAAAATTCCTCATCCTCGGAAACCAGAATGTTTTCTTGATTCTACCCAGCGTCTTCTCTTCGGCCATGTGTCCGCTGTCGTCGTGGCATAGCTTCAGGATTCTCCATCGCACAGCTCTCGGTACAACCCATCTTTCGCCGCCGTCCACCCTTCGGAACAATCGGTTTCCCTTAAGTGAGTATTTTTCCTGCAACTGCCTCCTTGCTGTGCTTGTGTCTGATGCAGTGTTCAGGGCCTTAATAATCTCCTGTAATTTACTATCCTGCCACTGCATGGTTGCCAACCAGTCCTCGTCCGTTATATTGATGTTCAGAACGAACGAAGACGCTTCTTCCACTTGACGTTCGTCTTCTATGGGCTGACGACTAAGGGCATCTACATATCCGGCCCGCCTTCCCGGTTGGTGTATTGTTTTGAAGTCAAACTCCTGCAACTTCAACCACCACCTAGCAACTCTCGGTATTAGCTTGCATTTGTTTTGTGTTGCCACAATCGATTCGCAGTCAGTTACTATTGTAAATTCTCTCCCAAGTAGATACAGATTGCTCTGTTGGTTTAACGTGGACACCTGCCTTGTCGGCTTAATTCCACGGTGGCCCATCCCACATGGGGTTGATTTTTTGGACGACAACCAACGCCCTTACTCACAGACCTGTAAATAAGTACCAAATTGAATCCATGCATAGGGACATGGCTCCCTCTTGGTACGCCCAGTACAGTCGGAAGCGATCCAAGCTTTCCACAATAGCTAGGACCTCCAGCTCATAGGAGTGGCACTTCTTTTCTGCTACGGTCAGTTTGCGGCTGAAGTAAAGTACTGGACGAAGTCTGCTGTCTTCCGTGCTCCTTTGAAGCAAGATACCTGATACCCCAACCCCTGATGCATCCGTGTGTACTTCGTGCTTGCATTTTGGATCGAACAGCGCTAGCACAGGTGGGTTCGCGAGTATCTCCTTTAGTCGCTGGAAAGCCGTCTCTTGTCGCTCGGTCCACTCAAACTTGACATCTGCTTTCGTTAAATCTGTCAGAGGGGCAGCCAGATAAGCGTACTTTTCCACAAACTTTCGGAAGAATCCGGTCAACCCAAGGAACTGGCGTACGTTGTGGGCATCTCTTGGCGTTGGAAACAGTTCGATGGCTGCCGTTTTGTGTTTGCTTGGTTTTAATCCTCCCGCATTCACTTCATATCCGAGGAATTCTATGTTGGTTTCCAAAAACGTACATTTACCCACGTTGAGAGTAAGTCCCGACTCCCGCAAGACCTCTAGAAACCTTCGAATCTTTTCTATCCCCTCCTCAATGGTTTTGCTCGGTATGATAATGTCGTCGAGATAAATAGCAATATCACGTGGCGGTAGTTTTGCCCTTAATTGGTTCATTACGTGCTGGAAATATGCCGGTGCGTTCACCAGTCCGAAAGGCATCCTATTAAACTCGTATGACCCCTCATCCGTCGAAAAGGCCGTGTATTTTCTGCTGCTTTCTTCTATGACAATTTGGTGGTACCCAGAAGCTAGATCGAGTGTTGAAAAATAGGTGTTCCCAGCCAATGATGCTAATACTTCATCAATGACCGGCATTGGAAATTTACGCTTCACTGTAACCTTATTCAGCATACGGTAGTCCACACAAAATCGTTCTCCTCCGTCTTTCTTTTTGGTCAGTACGATTGGCGAGTTGAAATCCGAAACCGATGGTCTTATTATCCTCTTCTTGAGCATTTGGTTCACCATTTTCTTTACGATCGTCCTTTTAGCAAATGGAATTTTATAGGGATGCACGTAGACTGCTGTTTTGGTTGTGAGCTCGATTGAACACTCACCCCCCCCCCCCCCCCCCGGTATGTACCCAACTCATCGATGTCCTTTGCGAAGCAGTCTCGAAATTCGTTGATGAGAGATTTAAGTTTGCGTTGGTTTGGTTCGCAGAGGTCCCCAAATTTTAATTCATTTGATACTAGCTCCTCCAGCGCTGTTCCTTCTCTTTCCTGCGGCTCCCTCTTCTGGTCTTCCATCACTAACACTCTCTCGGTTGGTTCAGTCATACAATCCGTAATCTCCATTGCCCGAAAAGACTTCACCACCTTTACTTGAGGTTGGTATAGCAACTTTCGGCCAACTATCATATGGTATGGTTGGCTATGTTGTGGTACAATCAGCACCTCGCACCAACTCTTCAGCTTGTTCACCTTCACTTCCGCATATACATTTCCAATTGTCCTACATCCTCCTCCTCCAAATCCTCTTAGGCTACGATCATCCTTCTCGTACGCGATGCCTACCTCGTCCGCGATTTCCTGCGTTAGCGTAACGCAATCACTGCCTAAGTCGATGAACGCGGTAACAACATATCCGTTCACTTCTACGTCCTTGATGTATTCATCCCTGGCTTCCACCAGCAGTATCTGGGTTGATCTACCGCGTGCGTTCCCGGCACCTCCCGATGGCCCGTTTCCTGACGGACAGTTTCTCCTGAGGTGCCCTGGCTGTTGGCACCCGAAGCACTTCCTTTCACTCTCCCGATTTATGATTCGCTGCCTGTGGCTATCACGTAGTCCGATAATCCACCGTACTCGCCTCAGAATGTCTTGGACTGAATTGGGCTGCGTTGCCCTGAAGGCCTCTCTACACTCCATATCGGATATGCCCCTCACAATATATTTCACCAACGTATGCTCCTCAATCCTCCCTCTTGACGAAATACTTTTCATTTCGAAAATAAATTCCTCTATATCCTCATGAGGCTTTTGTCTTCGTTGTCGGAGCAATTCGTGAAGGTCTGCCTCATCTTCGGTTGTAGGGAAATTGTTTGCAAGATCCTGCAAGAATTCTCCCAATGTTGTGTGTGTCGTGCTGTTCCTCCAAATCCTGGCTGCTCCGTCTAGTTTTGATGTAGATGGCATCATTACCAGCCTTTCGTCCAGTTCGTATATGTCTTTCACGTCCTTTATTTTCTTAATCCACGCTGCTGATGAGAGTCCCGCCGGATTTTTCGGATTAAATGTTCGAATCATATCTGCTACGTCTCGCACAGCATATGTGTTCCTAGAGCGTGAATGTCCCTCTACTGGAAACGAAGATTCCTGTTCCGTCGTTGTCGTTTTCGTCTCTGACCCGATTGCATCTTGATGGCTTGCTGACTTGCTGATGCCACGAGCCTCATCCCTTAAGCGCTTGATTTCGTCACGTAACAATGACAACTCGGTAGCCATATCGACGTCTGTGGTGGGCTTGTCTTTACTTTCTTCTGTCGTCACTTTAATCAGCCGTTCCATCATATCTTCCTTTAATCCACCCTGGTCCATACCTCTCCTCTTCAGCTCCTCTCTAAGCTGGTCACGTGTCCAGTCGCGATAAGTTTCCTTCTCCATTCCGATACTCCAGTCGACTATTAATTCAATCCTGCCTTCTCTTTCACACTGTTGCACACAGGTCCAGAATCCCGACTAGATTCCCTGTATCCCACTTCTGAAGTTGAAAACGAACAATGAAACGCTCGATCGAATTCTGCTCAATTCTTTATTCAATACGACTAACTAACGCTTACACGCTTCTGGATCGAACAACTGACCCCGTCCGCTTGGTCTCGCAGTCTTTTATACGATCGCTGCTGCGCTGCTCTCGGTGTCACATGATGCTCATCTCCCGCTGCACTCGAGCGATGGGACGATGGTACCGCAAGCGCAAGTATCGCGTGTTCGTTCTACTGCGGGATAAGTTATATGTATGTACATATATGTTTTTTTTTTTTTTTTTTTTTTTTTTAAATGAATGGTGTAACACTTGTGTAAGCTTGCGAACAAATTCTTCAGTTGATGAGGAAGGAAGTTTATGATAATCTTCAGCGCAAGATTCGTTGTACCAATTTTGATGAAGCTAGTTGATTCCTTGAAAAAGTCGTGGAAATAATCTGTGAGACGTGGTTGAAAAGCAAAAAAAAAAGGAAACCTTGAAAAGTCAAAGATCGTGAGCAAAACAAGGTAAGCCGGAGCTGTGTGTAATGGAAGAGAATTGTTCTTCATGTTGAAACGGTCTACTCTCAATTCTATCTCCGTAACGAGTCTAACGTCCCAACAACACTTCATCACACACTTCTTTAATGATCCGTCAGAAATTGCGAGAGTTTGGTTGGAAAGGTTTGATGCACCAATAGCGCAGGCCGGTCATAACACCCTGCGACTTTTATTTGTTCCAGTTTCTCCAAATTTCTTTTAGTGGAATCAAGTTGTCTTCAAAACAAGCTTGTGAAATTCAATCGAGTTAGTTCTTCAACTATGGACTAAAGAATATTTTTACCAATAACATCCTAACTTTACTTAAAAAGTTCGAAACTTTGCAAAAAGTTGTTATACAAGGTGCGTTTCAAGTTACAGAGTATTTTTTTTAAATGAGAACATAAAGTAATGAACTTAACAAAACTCTTATTTTATTTAAAATAATCTTAGGTCTTTACAGTCAAGTAGCACGTTGAGTGAGTATCTTGACGTCAAGTGATTGATAGTGAGAGTGCGATTTTTGATGTCGATCGATGAAATGTTGTGTTATAGGTATGCACAACATTTCATTATTAAAGCGCGTTTACCACTCTTAGACTCTGCTATACTCATTCCCGTATACTTCATCAACTGAAGCGCTTCACCGAAGTTACACGAAGTTTAAAAAATAACTTAATATTGACTATTCGTTTACAGGGAGTCGGTAAACGATGTTCTTTCCACCTCGGGTAGCTGTCAATAGGTGGCGCCGCTAGAATATTCTACTTTGAAAAATTTCTGATTACTTTGAAACACACCTTGTATGTTGCTTCTAAGTGTATGTCGGTTTGGAGTTGCTGTTTTCAGGTGTACACATCATAGAAAAGAAAGTTATTCGTATATAGTTGAGTACTGAGTAATTCGTATATAGTCTTAAGAGTAGATTGCTCTATATTCTCTGTATTGACCTCACAATTAATTTCCGTAGGTCTCCGTTCATTGTCCTCTGACACAGTCACCCACAATTATCATTTTATTAATTTGCAAATTCTCGGACATCTTTGACCCGCGAAATGTCATTCCTAAGTTTCACTAACTTCTTCTCTCAGTAATTGCTAGTAGTTCGCAGGCACGTGCGAAACCGATTGCATGATATTCCCAGTCAATGCTCGCTCAAGGCCGCATTCAGCCGCATACTTCGAAATCTTTCTCGTAATATAAAAGTGTCTAGCCAGCGACAAATTACACGCCAACTAGAAACAGTTTATCCGCAGATTGAGTTTTATAGCTCCCCTTAAAATTTGGTTAATTGGTTCGTAATTAATAGAAGTGAATTAGATTCAATTAAACCCAAATTGTTCACTGCTAAGCCATAAGAATAAAAAGTATTATATCACAGACGCCATCGGAGTTTATTAAGCGAAACGAACGGCAAATTTGCACAAAGTAACCATCGCAACTTCTTAAAGCTCTTTGTTCGTAGTTAATAATTTTAGTTAATTTTTTTTTTCGAGTGTGCTTAAGGTAATTATAATTCGCCGCGACAGGGGACCAACGACCCGCAAATGCTATGCAATAATTCGTTCCGCCACAACCATCGACATGAATGCAAATTATCCGTCGGCCAATAGCAACAACAATGGAAGAAATAACAATAATAATAAGTAGGAAAAAAAAAGTAAAACAATCCCACATATTGGATCGGTAAAATGTAAATAAATTTATTTTTGTCAAGCGTTTGGTTGGAGATGAAGCGCAGCTTGCCAAAGGCTTCGATCCTCCGCCAATCTTATCAATGAGCCATGTAATGTTACGTCATCCAACTATCAAAGATTGACGTTGACGCAATGGAACGTTTATGAGAGACTCGTCCCGCTCGAGTGATTGTATGTATGTACGAATAGTCGTCTAATGATAACTACCAAATGAAGAATGTTGTCAAACACTTGGGCGCTTGAGTGTGATTAGATATCTGATGTGGACATTGGGCGGTCGCGACGTACGACTGCTTGTATCTAAAGTCAATTCCAACAGCAATTTCAATTCCATCCAATTGCCATGTGATCATTAATTCGGTTTATTACTTTAGTCGTACATATATGTATGTAGGTATCTACAGCTAGTAGCTGCATCTACTGCTATTGTTTGTTCATCGGTGCTGTGCTTGGCCACGAAGATGAATGTGTGTATTCATGAAAATTTCTCTTTCAACTGTCCGTTATACGTCTATTTTGTTCGAGATACTCGATTTCTTGATATTGATTTGATGTATTCATTACACCTTTTGTAATGAGAGTTACATAAGCAGTGCTTGGGTTTTTTGTTCCTTTTTTTAAGTCTTAACGAGAAAAAAAGACGTTAAAACGGAAGAGAATTTTTTGAATTTCACACGTGCATGTTTGGGCTAAAGCCAATTTGTTTGGATTTTTTTCTTCAGCGATTTTCTTTTAATTGGATGTTGCACAAGCTTTTTATTCACGTGTGTTTGTTATTTAATAATTTTCCTGCAATTATTCAGTCTTTGTTGCTGGAATCGCCCGGAAAACATAAATATAAAAGTGATTCATGCCGTTGCGTAGGTATGAATTGAAACTTTTCTTTGCATTTTTTATTTCGTTTCAGAAATGAAATATCTGCCTGAAAGCGGCTTATAAGGGTCTCTGTGTGATTTTCTTTTCGATTCCGGAAGTCGTTAGGTTAAAATATAAAACAAGTGATTAAGAACTTGTAAGCACAAACTTATGTAACGACTTTGACAGTATAAGTCAATTATTATCATTATTATAAGATTATGTTACAGCTCATGAAGAGCTAAAGCCAAAGAGCCGAAGCTTTTCTCATTCACTCATGTTGTGTGCGATTTATTTTTCACACAAGTAAACGGGATCTTAACAGGAGTTTAATGCCGATCCCGACCGCGAGAGCCGATAAGCTTATTCAAGGCAACTTTACTATGGGGGGTTTTGTCAGTGTCAATAAGCATGGCGTTAATGTTATCGGGATCCGAACTCGCTCATCGTGCGTTAGAGGCCGACATACTACCCACTGTGCTACAGCGGTCTGAGTGAAAGTCAGCAGACTGAGAAAAAATCAATTGCATTACGCACTAATATAGGGCATATGTATTGCGTTTGGCGTAGATGAACTAGCAAGTTAAATTAGCTTTTGCCAATTTTGGAATGCTTTTGTGTGCTTTTGTGTTTCAGTTTACTTTGCTTCAAACAGTGTCTCTTTTGAATCAATTCTTCGAGTATGTGAGACGACTCCTGAAGATTTCCTGGAATGATCTGAGTTCGCCTAGAAAAAGACATAACACAGAACAGCTACATATGTATAAAGTTAATTGGTTTATTTGAGGAGGGCTTTGCTACTTACTTGAACAACAACAAAACAACATTGGTATTCTTATCAAAACGTCGGTGTGGTTCGTCTCGATTGTCCAATCAATGTCGTCAGCATATACACTGCATTTTACACGTTTCTTTTAACGATGAGCCGGCATCGTAACTGGGGTTGCAAAAGGGGCGAACAAATGGGCTAATCTACTACAGGATACTATTATGAGATATCCGCCTATCCGGTCAGCTTGCTTTATCCAAACAGGCCAACATATTTCCCAAAAACAAAAAATCTTCGCCGTCAACACTGGACATGAGCATAACGAACTCTCCCGAAATTGTCACCCAACCTGTTACAATTAACACCTTGAGTTCAGATCATATTCCAATAAGCTGTGATATTCTTCTTAATAGTCAAATAAAAGATGTGCAATACTTAGATTTTTAAAACGCAAATTGGGATAGGTACAGAACAAAAATCAAACAACACCTTAGATATGCATCCTGTGACATAAATAATATTAATAGTTCACATCAATTTGATAAAAAAAAATTATTTTTTACAAATTCTATAATAGAAAGTGTTGAGTCAGTTCCTAAAAAAACAAACAAAAGGGGCTATGATAACCGTAGTCCCATAGTACATTTTAGATTTGATTAAGCTAAGAAATCGATTCAGAACGCAGCACAGTGGTCGATTTATACTTGCTAGCTGGACTTAATTGGGATTAATTTTTTTTTTGCTATTATGTATTAGCATTGTGTTTAATAATTAATCTAAAATCATTTCCATGACTTCAGGGATTGGTAATTGGTGTTTTCGGGTTGGAAGATGTCGCAATTCACTTATTTGTGGATCAGAAGATATCAACATCGAATGGAGTACATCGGTATTTGCGATTCGGGACATCTTTCTTGAAAACCCGCTTCGAAAGATTTTATAATCTTTTTGACGGGCTTCTAAAACATCTTCCGAAAGCTGTCCGATAGGAATTGGAAAACTGTCAATGATGTCAGCACCATGTATCAGAATTTAGTGGACAAATAATTTAGGTGTGTCCAAACAGTAAGTGCGGAATTTGTTTGTATCTATTTTCAGACCTGATGTTAATGTCTTTAAATCAATTGCAAATCGTTCTACCAGGTTTGGGTCCAAGCCTAATATATCAGCGGTTTTTGCTGGATTCTTAAAGAACTATCGGGCCGAATTGCCGTCATTAGTATTTCCTCCACCTTGTTTTGGAAAATCTACTAAGATTCCCAACTTAGATCTTAAAAAAAATTTGTAGGAATTCTTTTCTATTCTTAACTGATAATTTCTCTTCAGCTCCTCTTGCTTGCCAGCTTTCATTTTCAATTTTATAAGAAACATGTAAGAGTGCTTCCATAAATCTTGCATGAAGACTTTGTAAGCTAATGAATAGGCAGTGGTGTCAGGAGGTTTTCGTAAGCAAAGTTCAATATTATTTATATCCTTAGGAGATGCTTTGCATATTTAGCAAACTGAGCTTGCCCTGTTCTCCATTTACATTACATTACATGTTTTGCCATCGACCATCATTTAAAAAAAAGTATGATTGAATAAAACTGTTTTGTCGTTAAAAGTTACTCTTGTGGCTTCTAGACAATTTATTTAGGCTTCCATACGGTTAAACTCTCTTGTTATTGTCCCAATATTTTCCTTTGTGAATTCGAAACGAACTGGACGGCAGTATCTTGGAGAAGATGTTTTTGAATTAATCCAAATACTTTCAGTTCCAGAATCAGTCTTTTTTATTTCTAGAGGTACTATGCAAGTAAGCACAATATCAGAATCATTCGCTTCAGGATTTATCAAAAAGTTTTACTTATAACGCGAGTGACCATCCACTACCATCACATCCCCATTTCCAAGAACATACTAAGCTATCACCGTTTTGTAACTGGTTTTCAAAACTTTCAAAGTGTGCAGTGGACAAATGTTGAAGTGTCAAGTCCAACAACGGCTGTAGTTTAATTTCACATAAGGTTTCGGATATAGTCAAAAAATTATTTGTTGGATAACACTCTTGCTTTATTTCTAAAATAGAATCGTAGGTTGGGTAAATGTTCGCATTTCTTGCTTTTGCACTTTTTTGAAGTTGCTGATATTGGTGTTTTATAAGTTTTAAATTGGTTATAAGAGCTAGAGCTTCTTCAGATGAATAAGGTTTGAATGAATTCTGAGTTTCAGGTTTCTTCATCTTTTTTGGAGTTTTGGGAGAACACTCGACAATCTTTTTAACGACTTCGGCTTTAGACCGATTTCCCTCCATTCTGAGTTTCGAATCAACAGCAAAAGATAATTCCTCGGTCGATCTTTCCATAATGTTTTGAATTTTTCTTTTTTTCGCCCTATTGCCACAATCATGAAATTCCTTTTATAGTCTTCCTTGCCTGGAAGTTGTTGGCACATAAATTTCCAGGCAACGGAATCAGGAATTCTTTTTGCAGCCGATTTTAAAAATCGTTCTGGTGACATTTTTTTTTTCCTTATATTTCTTAAAAAGATGAGATGTAAATGTTTTACAGTATTCAGACATTTTCTTTCATCAGCTTCATCAAGAACAGTTATTGACTTTGCTGTCATAACGTACTGCAAAACAGCACTTGCACAAACCGTTACCGATGATTTAAAAAGATGTTCACTTTGAATAAAGAAGAAAACTTCTTTACGCAAAGGGAATTGTCGCCCTGAAAAGGGCGGGTTGATACCTGTAGGAGAAGAAAAAAGAATGTTGCGCTGAGTTTCGGCACTTTAATTAAGCATTATTTTAAAGGTGTTGATAAGATCTTTAAATGAAAAGAAATTCACGATGCCACTGAATCGCACTTTTTTTTATTGACCGATAAATGAAAGAAAAGTTAGCCTGCCACAATAAAAAATGTACTCCTTCATTTAGCTCATAATGCCAGAGGCAATTTTTTTTTTTGATAGAAATAGTCTGAATTTAAAAATACTTACCAACAGCATACACTGACATATTTGCTACAAATAAATATCTCACTATTTTGCACTAGAACACTTTATAAACACTTGTAAAAGCACGAAAGGCCAAATTGAGAGTGAGCAAAGTTCTATACATTGCATTGAGATGCTTCTCATTGATAATGTAACGGAATTTTATTTAATTTGTTGGTTCTTTCTTGTTATTTGGGTGTTTGGCTTTAAGTCTAGCGGATTTTTTTTTTACAGTTACAACATTTTTTTTTTTACTTATGGCCAGCTAGTGTTGTACTAAATCGACCAGCGTGCGCAGTGGATAAGATACAGGCAGGTAAGCGATTTGAATGAAATGAATACATACACGAAACAAATAGCTTTTGAATTTTAGAAACAAAGCTTGGAACAAGAAACTACATATACATATACTCTTGATCCGAATTCAAAACCCTTTTGGAAAATCGCAAAGGTTCTCAAAATGAAACTAAATTTATTCCTCACTTAGAGCACAATAACTCCTTGCTAATAACTAGTGAAGAAAAGGCAGGAGTTTTTGCAGACTCTTTAGAAAAAAATTTAACACCAGCTCAGTTGAAAGCGCAGTTCATGAATATATTAACTTGATCGTACTTGTGAACCCCTGCCAACAGACGTATACATCAACATTGGTGATATGAAAGTTATTATCCAGAATTTGCGAAAAAACAAAGCGAAAGTGAATGCTTCTATCAAATTACAATATTTTCCAAACAAATAGAAAACCGCAAAGATTATTCCAATCCTTAAACCAGGAAAACCACCCAATAACCCCAATCGTTATCGTCCAATAAGTTTTCTTAGTAGCTTCAGCAAGATATTGGAAAAAGTTATTAAGATACAACTTCAAAATTTTCTCGAATCCTCCAATGTAGTGCCAGACGAACAATTTGGTTTTAGACATGGCCATAATAATTTGACACATTAAAGAAAAAATGTGTGCTCCACAGTCTACGGGTCTTGTCCTATTTCTACATGTCGAGCTTCCTCGAAAATAGAAAATTCCAAATTGACTTAAACAACATATCTTCACCACTAAAAAAATATAACATCGGGTTTCTTTCAAGGGTCAGTATTAGGCCCACTATTGTACATAACCTCAAATACTTTAGGCCAAATTGCGAAATGATTTACAGCATGGGCTAAATAAAATTTCTGATTACTTCAGTACGTGGAAAGTTAAACTCAATGCTAACAAAACGTAGGCCATATTTTTCACTAGAAAAAGAAAAGCCTGTGCCTTACCATGTGATCAGCTAAAAATTAACATTTGTGACGTCCCATGAGTTCATTCTATCCAATATCTGGGTGTATATTTAGACAAGAGGTTAACCTTTAGTAACCATATCACAAATATCCTTAATAAAGTAAGCATTGCTACCAAAATGTTATATCCCTTTTATGCAGGAAATCACCCCTGAGTACATTTGTAAAACAAAGTTTAAGAAAGTTATCATTTGTTAACTTATTTTCCAACCCACAAACTTGTATGCCTGCTCGGTTTGGGGAAATTATGCTAAACCCATATAAAAAACAAAAGGTTTCGCAAATTAAAATTTTGAAAATGATGGCGAATTTACCATGGCCTTTTCTCACACATCTTTTACGTGAACAATCTGGTGTCCAACGTTCGCCGGATGAAGTCCACTGCTTCGACTGTTCCTTGGTCTCTGGTGTGTACCAGTGGATCGGTCGACTGTCACGAAACGACACAGAAACTCCTTCGGATTGCGCTTAAACAGCGTCAAACACTGCTCTGAAGTGGTCTCACGGTTGCGCTTGTTGTCTGGAGTGAGCAAACGCGGCACCCATCGGGCCAACAGCTTTCTCATGCCCAAAATTTCATGCAGGATATGACCCACGCTATCTTTTGAAATGCCTACTGTCTCAGCTATCTCGCGCACCTTCAATCGGCGGTCTACCAATACGAGATCGTGGATTTTTGTCACGTTATCCTCCGACCGGCGGTGAGGCTAAGTACTTATCGGACCACCCTCGCATGTTCGGAGAATACGGCGGTGGGGTGGGGTAGTATGTGCCACTTCAGGTTGCTTTCAGTGACCTAAGAAGCATGTTGCCGAGCATTTTCACGCTGCAAAATCACTTTGTCGTATCTTTACTCATATTGTGCTTTCCATTCAATACTCGGCTAAATGTTTTGGGTAGCGAGCTCCTGCGATTGTTTCACCTGCTTGTAACAACCCATTGAGCTTCGATCAATGAATGTGTAACTTGTCCGCGACAGCCCCAAGATATCTTTCACATTCTATTCATGGGTAGTCAATATACGATGCGGAAAATCCTCCTGCCATTAGAGCAGCAGTTCGCTTGTAAACAATGCTGTTCGCCCTCTCTCAGCTTCAGCTCGAATGGCACCCGATTTCTTTACTTTTATACCACTACATGCTTTCTAAATATGGGAAATATTTTGTAGAGTTACAGTAAATAAGCCTGCAATTTCTTTTAGTGCTTGACATAGATCTTGATCCAGTAATACCTTCCATTTTGCATCTGAAAATCTCTTTCCGCTCTGTGTCTCCCACGCGAAAAAATCACTTTTGTAGCATTAAAACTATTCGCGACACTTTAGCGAACGCGTCTCAGTGGCAGATTTTTTTTTGAACTGAAACTGAAAAGCAAATTTCCAAGCTTATCATCTGACATTTTTGAGCCGTAATTTCTGACCAGCATTATATCTGGCCGATTCCTATTTATACACCTGGGACCCATTTATTAGGAAGGGTAAAATAAGTGTCACATGTGCGCTAGAAATGTACGCATCGCTGTACTTAAGTTTCCAAAATTTACAATTATCACACAATCCGCTATGATGACAAGTTGCATGGTAATCTTTAACTTTTGGCTCGTGGGTGGATGAAACTCGTATTTGATCTAGTAAAAGTCAAATATTGTGAGGAATTCGACATAGAGCATGGAAAATTGGCTAAAAAGTAGTTTACGTTGGCCTAATGCCTTCGGTCCTAATGTATTGCAATGTTAGACTCCGCACTTGACTTATGTCCTCAGATCTACACACTTCCTTATCTACTGTTAACATGGCTTAAAACAACATGTTAGGCTTCAAACGTATGCTTTTTACATAAATAACTGATTTATAACGAAATAGTTAGCTTTCCATCCGTTTTACCTCCTGAAGGTTTGAATTAGTCATTCCAACCTGGAAGTGTCGCGTGATGTAAATTCAAATAACCGGCGCTCGTTCAGCTACAATACTTTAACAAGCAAGTCTCTTATAATTGCATCCACATGTTAATGATATTGTTGGCATTGTTCACATAGCAGTACATGATCATTTAAGTCTTCATTAATGCTTCTGAGAAAGATTTATTACTGCAGGCCAACTTGTCATAAATGTCCAAGTGGATAGTAGATAAGTAGATACATCTTGTAAGTATAATTACTTGATAAGTGAAAGAAGCTCATTTAGACATGCGAGTATATGAATAAAATGTTTCTTTTTTCCGGATTTCAGCACCGATGAACTGGTTTTATGGATATCACTTACTATTGGCTATTTCCTTCGTCCATTATGCCTGTGCGCTCCAGGGCCCCGCCCTTACCGTCGAAACTGGATTGTCCGACAAGCCTCCGACTGAGGAAGTACCGAGACCCATAGAACCGTATTTATTTGAGGAATTGGATGCGGCTTATAATCGGCCACGGAAATTAACTATTAAAGTTTGGAAGACGGCCAAATCCAATAAGCCGTCGATTGTGGATATTGCCCTGCAGATAGCCGCCAAGGAAGGGCTTGATGCCATGACCAATCTCTACCAAAATATTGAACCGGAAATTGCACGGAAAGGTGAGTACCGATAGCTCTTCAATAGAATTTTGTACTTAACATGCCTCATCGTTTTAGGACAACTCTTGGAAGATAATCATCCGGCAGCACTCCTATCACGTTTCAGTGCCCCGGTCGAGGGTACCGAACGGAGTGCAATGGCAGCCTATGCCACCATAACTGCCACAAAAGCCTTTCGGAGAAAGTAAGTACATGTAACATAATCCATAGTTGGACAACAGAAACAAGATTCTCTATTAATCCTAATTATATCACCAATGTGTGTGCGATAATTGCTCGAAAGGATTAGAAGAAATCGAATACCCGTACTCAGCGAACCGAAACTTTCTCACTTGATTAGCTAGTTATTCTCCTCTGACGACAGTTCAATTGAATTCGTTGTTATCCAAGTTGCCTGCCTGCATTTGACTGCAACTAGAGTCAAGAGTGTCTGCTTGTCTTACAACTCGTACAATAGCACATCGCTGTCGAATGTAAACCGACCAAAGACCAAAGTCAACTTTCACTTTGACATTGAAAACCAAACACAATGTGCAATGATTGCAATTACAATCGTACCTGAATCCGTTCCCCATACCCCCGGATCCAAACTCGATCCCGTATCTTGGATGACGAAGAGTTCGTTGTCTCAGACAAGTTAGCTATATTCGAATTCAATCTCCCACCAACGACATTGTCCCGCTCTGACCGTGCCCCGTCCGGACCGATGGAATCCGTTAAACAATTGTCTTGCAAAGAGCAACAGATACTCGGCATAGTCGTATGTACTATAAAGCGAATCGGGTCAAAACAACGACGAAGCGACCGCGGGGCGAATAGATACGTCAAGCCGTGACCGTGAAAGTTAGAAATTTTCCCACTGCAACATGGGAAACCAGATACATTTTCCGAAATCACATTTGCATTTGCAAGGTAATTGGAGATTGTATATATGAGCACGGGTGCATTGGAGATACACACGCAGAGTGGTTCTCCCAACACAGTTAAATGTAATTTTTTTTGTTGGTTTCAGGACGAGAACTGCTAGTCGCAGATATTTAGCTGACTGGCTTGAGAAGGTGTCGAATGCTTAGACACACCGTAGATAACGCAGCGTGCAGATATTACTTCTTAATTGAGCAGATACTTGAGTTTAGTACTTGCATGCCATGCTGGATTGAGGCTTTCTTGAAACAGGATGGACTTTCTCCACTATACCGGATTAAGAGACCGACGGGTAGTTTCTCGTATCTCACTTATTTTCTATTTTAGGAACAGGAACGTCCATACCTGCAGCTAGATATGCACAACGAGGTGTTGTTGTAGATTTTTTGTTTGTTTTTTTTTGCTTCTTCTTTGGTGGAGAAAATCGTTACAGCTTTCCGGGATCAGGAAAGCAGGGAAATGATTAATTGCAATTAAGGTTTTCATTCAATTCCAATTTTATTATTGTTTTTCTTCCTTCCGAATGGGGAAAGTAATAAAAACTGTGTGGATGGTGTAAGTCATTTTTTGGATTAAGCAGCGAAGCACTTTCCCAGAAGTCTGGGCATGATATTATGCGGCTTCATGGTGTTATAGAAATTTTGCGAGAAAACATCATGTGCTTGGTGTTTTCAGGTTCCTTATGTGTCAATGGCTTACTTTCTCTATGCTTTAGTCAAGCTTGCAAAAGGGCATAGTGTCGCAGTTCAGTGCTTTATTCACAACTAATTCTCATTTATATTGGTGGTTTTGCATTGTTTTAATGAATGTTCAAGTTCATCGGGTTAGCACTAGCTAATTAAAGCCAAACTTGAAAGCTGTAAGTATTAGCACTTCAGCAGGTGAAGTGCATCCCATTGAGTGTTCACTCAGAAGATGTGGTTCTCTGCTATGATGAGTGAAATCAAGGAGGGGATTTTATTCGTATATGCTCGTGCTACAACCTATGGTCTCAATCTAAGCCCAACTGATGCTGTTTCACCTAGAACAAGACACCACTTTTTATGCTTTCACGGCTATAACTTAGGCTCAATTTCCAACGTCGACGTCTGACGACCCATCTTCGTCACCAGTGATGACCTTTTCAAGCAATTCCGGTTATTCTCACTTGACGGTTCAATGTTTCATGCCCAAAACATAAAAAAAAATTCATGGCACGAGCCAAGCGATATGTCAATATCCTCAACAACTTCTCTGACAGTGATTTAAAGATTCTACATAACAGTTTTCGTCACAACGTTTACGTGCCAGTGTCCAATTGATATGCTGGCGTCCACATACGCTATTGAGTCGCTCAGAAAACGTATAAAATCGCTGGTGTCGATGTTAAACAGTATTGGAGAATTAACCGCTCCCTGTTACAAACCGTTTTGTATGCCTAAGATTGTACTTGAAATAATGTTGTCACATTTAACAACTTTTTTCCCATAATGCCTACGTAAATTATGTATAGACGGTGATTTGGCATGCCTAACCTGGTGAGCTGGTAGAACAAGCCTTCTAACTATACCAAACCAAACTCGTTGTCCGGTATTATTTTCTTTTTCTCAACCCATTAAACTAAGTAATCGGAGATTAGCAGGGTGTGTTCTATCTCTATTCCGATAAGTAGGGCGCTGGATAATGGATATTATTCAGAGCACTGTAGAACAAAGGGGTGAAAATACTTACCACTTCAAGTGGCAAATGGTCTTAAAACGACATTTGACCATCTATTCTCGTCGACTTTTGCTTTTTAATTGAGTCTAGGATACTCAAGATTTCAACCTTTCCCACGAATAAGCCAGTAGAAATTCGGTCATTGGTGACAATGCCGGTACGCAAGTTATTCACCATTGATTACTGTGAAACCATTATTCTCAGGTCGCCAGTTTTTAACAAAAAGAAAAAATACTCTCGTCAGTGTCGCGAATCTCTGGAAGAGTCTGGACTCATGCCTTATATTGTCTGCTGTCCGGGAATTCGGACATAAGGCAGAACATCCAAATCCCTTATGTCGGCAAAACTCAGACTATTGGATTTTATAGAACGATTTGATTGCCCTATAAGCGTATAGCTTTTCTGTAATTTTCTTTTAATAACTCTTGGCGATTTTTGATCACCGATTTTAGTACTTTTATCTTGGGATTGTGTGGGCTTGACTGATTGAGGACTTGTATGTCCTCACACGCCTATACCCGATTCGTTCAATTAAAAAAAAAAAAATTCGGTCAATGTGTTTCTCTCCATTCACTCTAACTGCCCCTCGTGAATCTCGGGTAAAATATCCGGTATCCAGATATGACAATTTTGATTATATACGTACGTAAAAATGTGATTCATTGGAAAACATCAAATTTAATGTTAAAAATGGTCTTGGTGATCCGCCTTGGATGATCTAAAGTTTTCAATTGTTGTATAATTTTGATTATATAGGCGTGTTAATGAAAATTAACCTTCGCTCTGAAATTCCCTTAGTGAGGCCCACTTGTTGACTTCAGCGACGAATTGAGGTGTCTGGCTGATTCCAAACCTAGTTGTTCGTAGTAGTGATGTTATGCTGAATAAAACTTCTTCTAAAGGTTTCACCATCGCATGTATTCCGGACTCAATAGAGTGATTTTGATGTTTAACGTAGAAAACGAAATAATGAAAATTGGCATAGCTTTCTATGCTTGCAGCGAAACTTTCGGTAAAAAGGGGAACTCAAGGTAAATTTTACTCTGGGGATATATGCGGCTATTAGTCTCGTCCTCACCTATGGTACGTTAGTTCGATGGCCTGCCCCACACAGAGTTTACAAACTAGACAAATTCAACAACGTCCAAGGGTCGAGGGAAAACGGTTTCACTTAGGCTACGATACCACTGTGGCCTTCGTTGGGCGTGTGGAACTCTCACTAAAACATTTACTAACTTCAGAAGCGGGCTGAAAGTCACCAGGACCACGTCACCTCAGCAGAGGCGTGCTACTACTACCTGCGAATCCAACTTCGGCTCCCACAGACTTCATTACTCCTTTAGCATTGCGGTGCAATCTTGCATTTCGTCCCGTGAGAAATTAAAAACTCGTACCCTAAACCATTAATGTAGATTAGATTACCGAATTCAGTAATTCCATGGCTTCAGATGAAACATGTTGTACGTTCGGGGATATTCTCGACCTAACTGATTATTCTCAATTTACACTGTCTTGAGCATGTTTCAAGCATGTTTCAAACTGGAGTGTGGACACTCAGTATAACCTGCCCCAACACCATGGTTAATTCCGTCGGTAACGTACTTTTCGAATCTCTGAACTTAACTGTACGTCCGAAAGCAGGCTTAAGGGTGAACTGATGAGCATTCCTGGCAAGACGAGTATTGCGGGTGAATTCATGGAGGTGAGGAATGCAATTGGCTAACTCATTTGAGCAACGGTTGTTAAAATAGTGATAAAACAGTGACAAGGAAGACACATTACATCGGTGTTCGAGCGAGTCAATTGACTTTGCGATATTACTGTCTCCTATAAGTTTTGTCGCTGTTGTATTCTATCTAGCAGGTGCTGTGAGGTCTTAGGGGCACCAGACCAGATATGAGCGTTATACTCAAGATTGGGGCAGATGTAGGTCTTATAAATTGAAGCCAAAACGGAGGGGGTGAAATATTTCTTGCATCGTTTTAGGAAACTTAGACATTTTGCCGTGCTTTTGGCGACTTCAAATATGTGATCATTTCAATTAAGTTTGGTATTAATAAACATACCGAGGATGGAAAGTTTTTCGGTTTCGTCGACACAAGCGCCATTCATGGATAATGGCTGATTATTACGGGTTCGCTTTAACGACCGTAGACAGCATTGAGTTTTAGAAGCATTGAATTCCACTCTATTATTTTTACCCCAATCGATTATGCTGTCAAGATCGGAATTCAATGTGCTTAACATACGCTGCCGTTCCAGTTCTATGGCCGAAGAGCAGGAACGAATGTGAAAAGCTGAGAGTATTGTCATCAGCGAAGGAGTGGATTGGATTAGAAGTAACAGACAAGAGATCATTTATAAAAATGAGAAAGAGAGTCGAAGACAAAACAGAGCCTTGGGGAACACCAGCATTTATTTGGTGAATATCAGACTTGAACCTATCCAAAATAACTTGAATTGAACGGTTCGAAAGGAAATATCTAATCCATAGAAGCAGATGATGCCAAACTCTGTCAAATGCTTTAGAAATATCAAGCGCAACGATCTTGCTTTCACATAAATTGTGCAAAGATTGCTTCCACTTTTCGGTGAGATATGCCATCAAATCACTGTTGCTGCGAAAACCGTATTGCCGGTCAGTAAGAAACTTTCGCGATTCAAGATATTTCATAAGCTGACGGTTTATCAGCGTTTCCATGACGTTGGAAAGAAGGGACGTTAGAATGGGTCGGTAGGAGGAGGGGGACGAAGATTTGCCCTTTTTAGGGACGGGCTGGACAAATGCTGTTTTCCATCTACTCGGAAAGAGACCTGAAGAGTAGGACAGATGGAAAAGCTTACGCAGAGGTTTTGCCAGCGCAGAAGAACACCTCTTTAGAAGTATTGGGGGTATACCATCCGGGCCAGAGGATTTGTGTTCGTTGAGATCTTTTAGTACTCTTGCAACTGTACGAGTGCGAAAATAGATTTGTCCCATGGTGAAATCAACGCTCTCAGGTACAGGCGGAGACAATGTGGAGTCTGGCAGCGTTGAGCTATACGCGAAATGCGCAGCAAGAAGATTGGCCTTGTCTAAAGGGCTGACAGCTGGAGTGTCATTGTAAATGAGCGTGGGAATTGAAGACGAGGCTGAATTCTTTACGTTTTTCACGAACGACCAAAAGTTTTTGCTACCCTTGGGACATTGTAGCACTTTCTGCCTCAACTTTTGTTCGTGGAAGAATTTTACACGTCTAATTAATGCATTGCAGTCATTTCTGGCCCGTTTGAATTTTTTCTGGTTTTCCTCAGTAGGGTTGATTTTGCAGTTCCGAAAACTCAACTCTCTCAACCTGATAGCCTCTTTACAGCTCGAGTCATACCACGCATTTTCTTTGGGTTTGATACTCTTCACTCTGTGAGAAATGAAGGATCTCATACCCAGCAAAAGAATGTTCGTGATCATGTCAGCAGCGGCATCCACGTCACTATCGAGGAAACATAGTGACCAGTTAAAATTCCTAAAAAGTCGTTAAGGCCGCTCCAATTGGCTTTCTCGTATAGCCATACTGTTCTTTTAGAAATTTGTTCTCTAACTGTGTGGGGTGAAGACGAGAAATAAGCTTATACGACACAATGATCAGACGAGCCTAGGGGCGACAATATGGCAACAGAATATTTGTCAGGATGAGAGGTGAGAAACAGGTCCAAGGTGTTGGAGGAATGATCTGCAATGTCAGGTATTCGTGTAGGCTCATTTACTAGCTGGGTCAGATTATTTACCTCAGCAAAGATCTCTACGCACCGTCTTTCGGGTGTTGTCTGGCATGAATGTCAAAGCCAATTAGAATTGTGTACATTGAAATCGCCCGCAATGGCAATCTCAGTGTGAGGATGTAGGGATACAATTCTTGTGATGGAGTCGGATAGCATATCGAACTCATTGAAAGTTGAATTGCTATCCAGGTTTGGACTTCTATAAATAAAACAATAGTGGATTAAATGCTTATGCACATGGATTTTTAGCCACAGAAAATTAAATTCCGGATTGGAACAGTGGCCGTATTGTGGCTGAAGTTGGTAAGCTACATCACTATGAATATAAAGGGCGAGACCGCGGTGGGGAACCCCGTCGAGAAGAGAAGCCGCGTAATGACCATTCGATGGCGTCGGTGTTATCGGGATCCTAACTCGCTCATAGTGCGTCAGAGGCCGACACACTATCTACTGCGATACGGTGCTTGAAACAGCCAACCATTTTTTATCCAAGATCTTTGAAATTTTCAGTTTTCATACATACATATGTATATGGCCCCTTTTGAATCACCGGTCATCGTTTCTGAAAGTTACATTTTTCGGCTTCATTTTTTATGAAGCTTTCTGCAATCATCAAACCAATTATGTGGTTGGGCTACAATACCTATCTTGTTCCACTTTTTCAAGAATTCTATTAGCTTTTGGGGTGATTAGGCGGTTGGAGCGTGGCTTACCTTCGGCATCGAAATTGCTATGACGAAAGCCAGCGAACCATTTCATTGTTGCGGATTCAGATAGAGGCGCTAATTGTATTTGAACGAATAACATGAATGAACACAAAGCCAAACTTTCACTTTTCAAGTGATCTTTTATTATACAGATGTGAAAATACCAAGCTTATTATATTTTGGACTTTCGGATGCCGTGGAGTTTTAACTTATCCTAGTTAAAATAATCCTATCCTAAGCTAACTAAAACCACAGAATAAATAGTATACAGAAGTTGCATCTCATACAAAGCAAATTTTGTTCTAGGGTTCCAATATTGGCACCCTATTGAACAGAGAGTACAAGCATGAGAACATGCAAGAGAGTATACAAAAAATTGAGAAGCTGGTGCGAGCGAAAGAGAGTAGCATGTGCGTTTTCGGTGGTTTTGTTTTTACGAGAGCAAAGCAGCTTACGATGTGTATGCAAGTGTGTGTGCGTGTGTATGCATTGATAGCTTCTTCTATCGTAAGCTTGCATGGTGTTGTATTGCTTCTCTTGTTTTCGATTGTGTGGATTGGATTCGAATTCACTTGGGAATTGTACTTTCATGCGAATGGTTGTGTTTTCCTGCGCTTATATATCGACTCCATTTTTACTTTGTATTTTGATATTTAACTCTATTTTTTATTTTGATTTGTTGCTTTTATAATTGTTGACAACTTTGCATACGATTTGGATTATTCTTTGGACTTATTATTATATATTGATTGTTGAGGGGTTGTCATACGATTTTGAATAGGAAAAATGGATTCTGTACCGGCTGTTGGTAAAATTTTCCAAAAGTCCGGCATTCGATGCTGCATAAAAACATGCGGTAAATCTAGGCGATATGGTGAAAAGATAAGAATGTTTAAGTTTCCTCCCTATGACTCAGCTATGGGTCAAATTTGGCGAGAAAAATGTAATATTATAACAAAAGATTACACTAAAAAAATGTTGATTTGCGCCAATCACTTCTCAAGTTCTGACATTGGAAAAATAAAGTTGAAATTCGGAGCTGTTCCGGTATTTAACTTAGAAGTTATTGAGGAAGATTACAAGTCGTTGGAGCTTGATTGTCCAGCTAAAAAGAGCCGAACAAGTGACTCCGTAGATGAATGTTGTAATGACTGTGAAAAATATCTGAAATCAGCTAATTTTTACAGAAAAAAATATTACGACATGGTAGCAAAATATAAAAATCTCCAAAGCTGCAAACAAATAGCAACAAAAACAAGCGTATTTCAAACCATCGACTCTTTTCAAATAAGCAAGGAGTCAAAAACATTTTGCAAACTTCTTCTTAGTCCACGACCTAAAGAATATAAGCAAGATGTAAAAGATTTGGTGCAAAACATTTATTATGTCTCACAGTCAACGTACCAATTTTTGAAGAATAAATTGCATCTAAATTTGCCACATATCTCTACTGTTTATCGATGGGCCCCTGTAAATTCCCTACAACCAGGTTTTAAAAATAACGGTTTAGAGTTAATAAAAAAGAAGTGCTTAGATTTGAACCAGTACGAAAAGAATAATATGATTCTGCTGATGGATGAAATGGCGATTAGAAGGGAATTGCGATATAATTCCAAACTTAGATTTAGTGGATGGATTTGAGGAAAATGGGGTTGAAAGAACGAACCAGATTGGTAAACAATTGTGCGTTTTTATGATTAAATCAATGTTTTCCAACTGGGCGCTTACATTTAAGTACTTTGTTTCAAAAAATGGACTAGTATGGACAAGTATAAAAAATTTGATAAAATCCAAATGCAAAAATGCCACACCGCAATGGTTTTCTACATGTTCTGATCATAAGGAAATAATATTGGACTTCATGATCTTAGTACTCTTGAGGAAGCATTGCTCGTGGGCTTCAGAGAAAAAAAATTTTACTAAAGCCCGCAAACTTAAAATCCTGTCGCACTAAAGTTTTTGGGTTATTCTTCCCTACATATATCAGATTGAAATTTGCACAAAAATCCCAAATAATGGAATAACGTTAATTGGTGTTACCCGGCCCTTTTAGTTTACGTCGAAAAAGTACGCGTACGAATACCAAGCGCAACTTTCAACTGAAGAAAACTAAATATAGAAATCTAAAACTTAAAACAAAATTTTGTCAACACCACGTGCATTCACGACGTTGGATAGCAACACAATACACACATACACATAAACATTTTAAGATTGCTCTCTCGTTGATTCTCTCTGATCGTGGCTGCTCTCTGGTTGTTACTCTCTGATCATGCTTGCTCCCTCGTTGCTTGATCTTCAGTTGTTCCGCCCGCACCATAAAGTGAAAAATCATCGCAGGCCGAGATGCGACTTCTGTATACTATTTATTCTGTGCTAAAACTTAAGTGGGCTGGAATTTGAAGATTTTTAGTACTTTTGACTGAGCTCCGTCATTAAGCCTATTTTTTATTCCTCAACATCACCACTAAGAAGATTTCAACAGTTCACGTGCCAGGCACACTTTTTCCTAGACACAATACTCCGTGAAGTGCCAGTTACTACATATCTTATGATTATTATTAGTGGAGAGAAGTATTATATCTGGCAATCAAAGAGAAAATAAAAAGTCGTACAGAGTTAATAAAGTCATAGCTATTATTGCTCTTTGCATAAATTATACATAGTATATCTATTGTCCGGTAAAAATATAGGCAAAGATGAGACTTGCTTCACTGCCTCCTTTGGCCCCGTAGTTTTGAACGAAGACCTATATGCGTTTAAATAAACTGTAAGTCTTGTACCGTTTATTTTTTATATTCAATAGCTTTAGTCTTCGCTCATATTTCTCTTTTCGTTGCTGCAAACAGGCTGAACGGCCTATTCGTTTTAATTTTTTTTTTTAAATCTGCTATTACTACTCCAGACATGGTCTTCAGCTTCAGCAAGTCGTTTCAAGGAAGTTATACAGCAGTTATACATTGCATAAAATCTTCTCTGATTTTGTTATTGAATCTGACAACGTAGAAAGATTTCCTATCATCATCCTGTATAATCCTGACCTCTGTCAATCAGTATCAGAATAGCCGATTTTAGCGGCTTGAGGTACTTCAGCCTCTTTCCCATTTATGTACGAGTACTTGAATTACCAAATATGAAATCATCATCTGCTTTCCATCAGAATTGGAGTTGTAGTCTTTTCAAATCGAAGCTATAGCGACTAGTGTCTATCTAGCTGCATATAGTTTTGGCCTTGTTCATAAGAGAATAGGGGACCAGACCATCAGGATAATGCAGTATTTCGTCTTAAAACTTTCAATGGTACATGCTTATTGAGTGTTAGTCGTGCCGAATTGATGAGAGTTTAACATCAAGCCACTTTCCAAGAGAAAGCCTCCTAATTCCAAAGAAACAGCAAAAAGCGGGAGTTATTTTGCACTTGTGACTGTGGAACTGACGTAAACGAAGCTTTGATTGATCTTCCAATATCTAACGTCGGTAGTGTCCGTTTCTCTCGAAGTATGATATTCCACATGGATTTCAGAAATGTTCCAATAAGAATTTCACTTAGGCTTGGATGGATAGACCTACAAGGTATAGTACTACCACGAACATAAGTCTTCCGCCTATCAACGGCGCGCAGTATCTTTAAAAATTGTGCGTTTGAAATATGACTAGTGGATTCCGAAATTCACGGGATGATGTTCATGATATCTAAGCCTGAGATGATTGAATCATGATAAATGACTTGTTGTGTCTGCAACTAAGGTATTCATTACTAGCGAATTTGTGATCAAAACTGGTCATTGAGATTATGGGACTTCATTTTTTATGAGCTTGTTGTCAATGCTACCCAGTTGAATGAAGTACCCTAGCCAACAGTCGTGAATTTATCGATTAAACAGACATAAAATATTTTATTAAGAGTGATAGCGTACTTAATGGAGATAAAAATTATACAATATTATAGCCTGCCAGTGGAAAAACCCGTACTTAATCAATCCCCTAGGACAATTTCGGTATACAAGCGTAATAGCTGCATATTTTGTAGTTTAGCTTGGAGCCTCGGAAGCTGACATTCCAGCTGTAAAACCGGGTATCGATATTAACTTTGTGCCTCTAGCGTTCGCCTATTATAGGCATATTGTACTTTGCGTGTTTTCCACTGCACGGTTTCTCTTTGTATTTAGTACTTGTTAATTTTAAATGTGGTCAATTGTTTCAAAATTTCTTTCCATGTATCATGTGTCAATGACTTTCTTAGCCGCTCAAACACGTTTGGCAAAATCTAAAAATTTCAACCCTAGCCAAGCCATTGTTGCATTGCTGCTTCAGTTTATCAGAGTCATACCTAGATCCTAGATGCTTAAAGTCGTTTAATGTTTAAAAGTATGTCATTCTGGGTAGCCTATGTAGGCTGTACTCGTATAGGCAGGAATAGACGGGACATAAGAACCTAAGGAGATCTCTTGTGGTGCATAACTAGTTAGCCGGATGTCTTCTTAGGCTTGCTCATAAATTTCAGGATTGATCCCGCAGGAATAGAGGCAACGTCCTTAACAGAGGTGGCAGTAAGTGGTCTGGCATATGCTTCGCAGCATCGAGGGAAGATTCATTTTATAGAGGTGACTTCAGCGACGGAAACAGCAAACATTTTTGTTATAAATATAACCTTATAAAGTTAACTATTTGAAAAGTGCTTGTTCAAATCAGCACTTTGTTCTAATAGGGCAGATTTTGTAATTATTTCCGAACTAAGATTTCATTGAGCTTAAATTTGGGAATGTAACAAAAAGTTTCAGCATCTAAGGGTTTTTGAGAGAGTACTTTCTGGCTAATAAATTGGCGGTTTTGATGACTCTGTGCCAGGTACCCACCAAAACGTGTTGTCTTGGTTAGGCCATTTTTGTACTACCTAACACCTATAATACGAGTATTTTACAGCGGTTTTCTAGCCTCTCAAACTAAACAATTTGAGATCAATATTATTTGAGATTAGTATTTATGTGGTAGGGTATCAGGCACCGCGGTTACGACTTTCAGGTGTTGAAGTTTGTGAAGAATAGACTTCTGACTTTATAGTATTCATGTAGCTCTACTTAACAGCTACTATGAGATTAAGATTAGATCAGAAAAGATTTTTTTTTTTTTTTTTTAGGGCTAGGAAGACATCATCTGAGCTTTCATAGGGTTTGAATAAGCTGGTTATTTAGTGTATGTATCTCGAGCAAGGTCTTTGGGGGTTCCCTCCGAATGGCAATTCAGATTACTTCTAGAGTTGTGCTGTTATAGGTAGTAAGCGTGTAGTTACCTAATGTTTGCTCCAAGACACTCTCTTGGACTTCTTCGGTTCTAGATAAATGCAAATCTATGGCCAGTAAATAATGAGGTAATATAACAATTTTTCTTGTGGCGATAGCTATCATTCGTTGCTAAGCTTTAGCGCCGATGAAGAAGGGCATATGAATAAGTTGGTCTAACTCTAGAGTGATTGAATTCGACAGACTTTGCACAGGGCACGTATAATTTGTTGGTCGTCAAATGTTGGCTAATGCTCTCAATATGACTTGGTACGTGACTTATTTCCAATAACTACTATACGAATTAGTTCTTCCTCTTTGACGCCATCGATCAGGATTGCATGGCCCTTGTAATACCAAGATATGACAGTCTTAGTCTACAATAATTTTTTGCTTCATCTGGTTCTACCATACGACGGAAGCAGAACAGAACAGAAGTTTTAGACTTTAATTCTCAGGTTAATGCGATGACAGGACCACATAACCTTAGTCACAGTTGTTAGTCTGTCATAAAATTTATAGTAAAGTTCTAGTTAGGTTCACGATGGAGGTCAATTCCAATATAGAATAGTACTAAGAAAGTTGTCGTTGGGTTAATTGATAATCTCTCTTTAACACTAGAGCTAGAAATTATTTGAAGCGCATTCTACATATATACTTTATATTCGCTTGTATGTAAGTATGACACTTGCTTGTATCTGGTGACATCATGACGTCAATGTATCCTCTCCAGACGTCATTGAGATAATACTGCTTGCGGGCATTGCCCAAAGCTAATAGCTTGAGAGATGGAAGCTGTTCTTCTTATTATTATTAGCAGCCGTTTGGAACTCAGACGTTTAGAACCCCACTGACAACCCTTCGCCAAGCCTCCTTGACATGAGATGTGTTATTTCCCTGTTTTGCTGTCCTATTCCACCTCGTCTAGATTCATCCTTATATTGTCCTCCCATCTATGGAGCCGATCTATACTATCTACCTTACTCAGTGTCCTTTCCCTTGGGTTTTCCACTCATTATTCTTTCGACTATGCGCATTCGTTCTACATGTCCCGACCATCTTGTCTTCGTTATTTTATTACCCACAATGTTGAATAAAGTTTCTCGAATTTTTGTTTATATAGTTCTTTCATTCGCCTATTTATTCGTCTTGTTTTCGAACATAGATTCTCTGAAGATCTTGCCTTCAAAGATCCGAAATCCATTATCCTCTTAATCAGAGACTTAGTTTCACATACGAGGGTGGTCCGATAAGTACTTAGCCTCACCGCCAGATGGCCCCAGTATCGCAAGAACAACTTACTATCGTGTAGTACATTCTAGTAGACGGCGACTGTCTGAAATTAGTACTGAAATTTCAGCCGGATCGGACTCGTAATTTTGTTTTGACCGCGTGTGGAAGCGGGAGTGTCCGAGGATTTTAGAAAAATGGAAAAAGAACAATATCGGTCGGTGATTCGATTCTTGTTTTTGGAAGGGAAATCGCGCAGCGAAATCAAAGGGCGTTTGGATGCTGTGTACGGTGACTCTTCTCCTTCGATGGCGACCATCAAAAATTGGTCTAACGAGTTTCAACGTGGTCGCACGTCGTCCAGGTGCCCCGAAAACGGCTACCACGGAGGATAACGTAACAAAAATCCACGATCTCGTATTGGCATACCGCCGATTGATGGTGCGCGAGATAGCTGAGACAGTAGGCATTTCAAAAGATCGCGTGGGTCATATCCTGCATGAAATTTTGGGCATGAGAAAGCTGTCGGCGCGATGGGTGCCGCGCGTTTGCTCACTCCGGACAACAAGCGTAACCGTGAGACCACTTCAGAGCAGTGTTTGACGCTGTTTAAGCGTAATCCGAAGGAGTTTCTGCGTCGTTTCGTGACAGTCGACGAAACATGGATCCACTGGTACACACCAGAGACCAAGGAACAGTCGAAACAGTGGACTTTACCCGGCGAACGTGCTCCGAAGAAGGCGAATACTGTCCCATCGGCCGGAAAGGTAATGGCCACCGTTTTCTGGGATTCACAAGGTATGATCCACATCGATTACCTGGAGAAGGGCATAACGGTCACAGGGCTGTAATATGCCAAATTATTGGGCCGATTTGACGCTGAATTGAAGTAAAAACGGCCCCACTTGACGAAGAAAAATGTGCTCTTCCACCATGATAACGCACCGGCTCACACCTCTGCCCTCGCCACGGCCAAATTGGTCGAATTGGGCAACGAACTGCTGCCCCATCCACCGTATTCTCCAGATTTGCCCCCGTGCGACTTCTTTTTGTTTCCAAACTTGAAAAGTCACTCGCCGGGCAGAAATTTCAGTTGAATGAGGAGGTCATCGCCGCCACGGAGGCCTACTTTGCAGACCTCGAGAAAACGTATTTTTCAGACGGGTTAAAGAAGTTGGAGCATCGCTGGGTCAAGTGTATCGAGCTAAAAGGAGACTATATTGAAAAATAAATCGCCATTTCTCCAAAATTTTTGTTTTTCTCTTGTAGGCTAAGTACTTATCGGACCACCCTCGTACGTAAAGGCATTATTGTGGTCTCAGAATATGATCAGTTTGGTTGATCATTACTCACTTCATTCAGTGATATTCATATATGGTAGCCCTGTATATTCTCTTATGTTGTGGTTTTTCGGAGCTGGCGGAACATATTGTTCAATACAATTACCGTTTGATGAGGCATGGAAATTTGTTCTGCTATTATTGGCATGTACGAGGGTAAGGTGAACATTTCTCGGCTGGACAATAAAAAAACAAGGATTCAGTTAAAAAATTATTTTATTTTTCTACATAATCTCCTTTGACTAACGCATTTCTCAGCCCAGCGTTTCTCCATCATTAATCCTTCCCGGAAGTGAGAGTTTGGCAGGATATAAAAATATTCATCTGCGGTCTTCTTAACTCTTCATTGAATGCGAAGCGCTTGACAAAAACTCACCTTCAAGATTGGGAACAGGCCAAGCAAATCGTCCATCCCGCAGTTTACCCATCGCTAACGAACCCCTGCGTACAAGTGGTTTGTCCTGATAGAAGATAATTTTTTTTTCTTCCAGCCAGGCGTCTTCTCGCGAATTTCGGCATCCAGCTGGTCAAGAACTTTGGAGTTATATTCGCTTGTAATTGTTCTGCTTTTTACAAGGTAGTCAATTAAGGGAATACCTTTTGCATCTCAAAACACAATGGTAATGACCTTTTCAGTAGATGCGATTGACTTCGCTTTTTTAAGGATGAACCACCGATTTCCCCCCACTGCTTGTACTATTGTTTCATTTCTTGTGTCTGGTGGCAAAACCATGTTCTCATCCATGGTGGCAAATTCGCAGCGATTTTCTATCGTCCAACACGATATCATTCACTTTTTCGATGGTTTCCTGTGTGGTTGAGGCTTTCGATCGCCGTCCTCCACGTGGGTCATCTCCGAGAAATGTGCAACCAATTTTAAATTCAGTTACCCGCTTCGTGTAAACAAACTACTTGAGAGAACAAATTATAAATTGTCATACGAACTAACGACACGTGTACTTAAGCAGTAAATATACACTTTTACTTATTGAAACGCCATCTGTGTGTCAGGCCGAGAACTTTCCAACTTACCTACGTACTTATATCACATCTTTTCCATTTTCGCGTTGAAACCCGAGTATGCTTTTCACGTCGAAGGCTGAGAAATTATCAAATATTTCATCCATTGTTTCGTAAAATGCATCCTTTACATCTTCACCTTTATCTTCCGTAGGACAATGTAAGTTCAGAAGTACATTGTTGTTGATGAAGAATCCTGTTCCAAGATTGTGGGTATCCCTACCGCCACAAACGAAAATGTAGCCGTCTCAAGAATTGTTCCGTTTGAAAGTCTTGCACCACTATTATATCCTATTTACAAGTATATGGTACTTACCTATTTAGTTGAGTTCTCTTTAAAAGGCACCTCGCACCTGTACAGACCAATAAGAGACAGACAGATCACTTTATTTTAGATTTAGGCAACCCACTTAAAATTTGTTACAAAGATTAACAGAATTAAGGAAGATTATTCCTGTATGAAGTTGGGCCCATCATGGTAATTTGGTTTGGGATGAGCCGAATTCCTATTCGATTCTATCACTACAGTCTTCCAGAAAGGCTTTGCTGCGGCAATTGGTGTAGATTTAAACTGTCTTTGAGGGGTAAACCAGGGAAGTGTACCTCAAGCAAGGTTTCCAGGGTTTCCCCTGGATTGGCAGTGAAGGTGCTTTGTAAAGTTGGGCTGCGCCAGTTAGCGAGTCAAATTTATTGTCAGTCCATAAAGAGGTTATATAAAACCTCTCCTTATAGGTGAGTTAGTTTTTAGCAGTCATGTTGGTTGCCAGCTATCGACTGTTATTACCATGTATGATAGAACACGGATATTTGGATTAATTAGGGGCGATGGAAGCGGGTACGTGAACAGGTTGGGCTAACCTTTGAATAACTCAATTAGACAGAGCCAGGACGGGGCACATATAATTTGTTGGTCTTTACGATCGAATTTATGATGCAGTCAGTTGGGCCAATGCCCTCGGTATGACTTGAAACGTGACTAATTGCTATTTAATTTAATGTTAGTGGCATGACACTGTAATATGCTATCGAGTAGATGATGACCAATTTACAAGTTCACTTGGAGATCATAAAATGGAAGCAAATATCTTCTGGAATTCGGCACGACTGAATTGTTTTTCCTTAATAACCTCCATATACCCGCAGTTTGCTTTCACTTAATATTTGCGTTCAAGACTACTATCCAAAAAAATTGTGTTCTTTGCCGCCCGAGATAGGAAAAGATGTCCAATATGCTCGTATACATGTCGAGTATCAAAATAAAACCAAAGAAGCTCTTTAAGGTAAAGACATTTAATTCATTTGACTAAATCACTTTCTAATTGTATAATTGAAAGAAAAAATCCTCTTGACACAGTGGCTTGTTCCTTCCGCGTATTCGTATTCGTGAACTATTTCTTTGAATGGAGGCAAACGAATAATGAAGACATCCCGAATTAAATCAATCACAAGAGCTCACGAAACGTGTTGTCGATACCACTCAGTAAGCAAAATGAACCACTTGTGTCCATCTTCCGTGGACTACTGGCTTACTGTCGGTAAATAATTGCCAAATGCCTAATTCGCCTGTTTTCATAACCATTGCTCGATTGTGTAGACTTCAAATATGTTTGAATTATATTTGTATAATGAGACCTCAAGACGCACAAAATGAAACTTAATGTGGCAAATCAAGACGCAAGCGTCGATGAATTACTACCTAATTAAAGACGCAAAATAAAGAGGTCACTTCACCATATATGTATGTATGTATAGTGTCTGAAGTAAAAAAAATCAGAGTTAATAACCCGATCGTGTTGAACATAACAAACAATAGCAACCGGTGAAATTAATAAATAAAATCCATCACGTCTCAAATCTGTTACGTCGTCACTCGACCATAGATTGACGATTGTATAAAGAGCCTACCTACAGGTAAGTACTTCCCTGTATCTAAATTGCAAAACAAATTGCCCATAATTGCACGTATCTATGCGTATGCGTACAATTGTCTCCAATTGGTTAGAAAACATAAACAATTTCTTGTGCTCCACAAATGCAACTGCAACTTTCCATAAACAATTTAAAAGTAAAATCGGTTTCAATTCATTAAAGAGATACTTCCTCTTCTTTTATTGCTTTGTCGTTGATTCAAATGACTGTTATATCAACAGCTAAATGAGACGAATTTAACGGTCTAACGAGCGAAAAAAGAACACATTCGTTGCGTCTGTCAACAAAGTGTATCTCGAATTAAAGCTTTCACTATCAGCCATTCATCCAAGACGTGAGACCATAGTACCAACTAAAAGAAGGCCAAGAAACAAATCAAAAGCAAAAGCCAAACCTGACTTTCAGTAATTAATTCCGATTCTTAGCCACTATTTTAACACACTCTTCTCTGATCGCGTCCATCCATCTGAGATACAACAGCCTCGTTGGCTACTTAGAACCAGATGAACGGGTTCCGTCCATTGAGAATGGAATGAGTAAAAGCAAGATACCGTCGAAGACAAAGATTCGCCATTTGAGTTCTCGTATCTCTATCCGCTCATCGCGAGTCAGGTAGTGGTGAAGCGCCATGTAAAGTGGAAAATTAAATTTCCCACTTTCTCCTTCGTTTTCCCTCCCATGATGGTGTTGTGCGACGCGCGGCTTGAGCGCTTTGACGGCGTCGTCACATCGGAGTCTCATCGGTGGTTGATCTTTTTATAAATACGAGCGCACTCATGACTTTCGATTCACTTTAAGTCGAAATCTAGAGTCGTCACCGCGTTCAGGAACGCAGTCGTCATGTCTTAAGCGAATTTTTTTTTATCGTTGTGCGTCTTTCTTCTTTTTTTTTATACTTCTTGTTGCTGTTTTTGTTGTTTTTTTTTGGCATCAAACTTTGTGGTGTTAATTGAGAATGCAAAGTGCGTCTGGGAGTGCGCGAAGCACATCGATTGCGAAGGTACATATGTTGGCTGGCTGACGTAGTGCGACGCGACAATCGTGGACTCGGTGACCCAGTTGGACGAGTCACGACTGCTGATGAAAAGTGAAACTGCATTTGCTGAATATATTCTGTCTTCTCATCCGCAGTTACAAGGAATCCACGGTGTTGGGACGACAGGCACAGGCGCAAAAGTTATCATTCCGACGAACACCACTTGAGGGTTTGTGTCCGCCGCGAGAGTCACCAATTTGTACGCCAGCATCACAGAGGTATAGAACTCATGATGGAACCTGCAACAATCGCCGCAGGCCAAGATGGGGATCGGCACAGATGCCGTTCAATAGATTCCTACCCCCAGAGTATGGCGACGGTGTCGACTCCATCCGAGGATCGGTTGAAGGCGGGCCTCTATCATCGGCGAGGTTCGTGAGTCTGCTGGTTCATGGCGCACGAGAAGGAGACGCACCACTGACGTTGATGATCGTGCAATGGGGACAACTCCTGGATCACGATCTGACGTCCACCGCACAGCCGAGGTAAGCCATCCACACACTGAATAGTAAAGTAGGAAATGAAGCAATGTTGCCCACAGATCCATCAACGGTTCAGTACCTAGCTGCTGCGGATCGAAGGATTTCCATCCATCATGCTTCCCGATCAAAGTGCCTCTCGATGATCCCTGGCTAGCTCCGTTAAAAGTCCGTTGCTTAGAATTCCTTCGATCGGCACCAGCTCAAAGGCGGGACTGTGTTCTATCTTGGCGAGAACAAACCAATCAAGTGACCTCTTACATCGATGCCTCCCCGATCTACTCTAGTAATGCCAAGACCTCGGATATTGCTAGAATCTTTCGCAACGGTCTATTAGTCTATGGCCGTGGTAATGCTGCAAATGATGTTTGCATGCGAGGAGCTTTCGCGCATCAGTGCATTCGATCCGGTGACGGACGTAGTGGCGAACAGCCTGGCTTACTAGCCCTCCATCACGTTTGGGTGGGGGAACATAACCGAATCGCACTGGAACTAAGCACTCTCAACCCACATTGGAGCGATGAGAAGGTGTACCAGGAAGCACGCCGGATCATTGGAGCTCTATTTCAGCATATTACCTACCGAGAGTTCCTTCCGATTGTCTTAGGTCGGGAAGTCTGTAAGCTGTTCAACTTAGAGTTGTTAAATTCTGGATACTATACGGGATATGATCCAAATACGAATCCTACGGTATCGAATTCGTTTGCTGCTGCAGCCTTCCGGTTTGGACATTCGCTCGTCCAGAACACGTATTTGCGCTGCGATCGCCATCATAATTTTATCGGCAACAGTAAGTACTTTGAACGGTTCTTAGGAGGGAGTTCAACATAAATATTTGTTTTTAGATGTCACCTTGCATGAGGAGTTTCAGCATGGCGATATTGGTACAGCAGGATCGCTTCACAGGCTACTTAGAGGTTTGGCTGCACAGAAGGCACTTAAAAGGGACGAATTCATAACTCCCGAACTAACAAATCATTTGTTTCAGACGCCAGGTAAATATCATTAAGCCCCCTCCCCCCCGATTATTTCCAAAACTTTCGCTTTTGGCAGGTTTTCCGTTCGGACTCGATTTGGCAGCAATAAACATTCAGCGAGGTCGTGATCATGGTATTGCGCCCTACACTGCTTGGCGACAGCCGTGTGGACTATCGGCCATCAACTCGTGGGACGACCTTTCAAACGTCGTTGGACCTGAGTCAGCAAAACGGATAAGCCATGCCTACAGGAACGTCCATGACATTGATCTGTTTGTTGGAGGAATCGCCGAGCGCCCGGTGATCGGTGGTCTCGTCGGCCCCACCTTTGCATGCATCATAGCCCAGCAATTCAGCAATTCCCGCAAGGGTGATCGTTTCTGGTACGAAAATACTGGTTTCGAAAGCTCATTCACCCCGGCGCAGCTACATTCCCTACGACATGTCTCCTTCGCTTCGGTGCTGTGCCGAGCAATAGGCGGCACCCTACAGCCACATGTTTTCATCCCGAGCGACATTGCGGGCAACCAAAGAGTGGAATGTGGTATCGACCCTCTTGCCCCGATTGACCTTCGACCATGGAAGGAGCAAGACCCATTTCTAGAGAACACTGAAAAGGTTTCAAGTCCAATCAGTCATGATCCAGTCTTACCCACTCCGCTTCCGCTCCAATCAGCCAAGGAACAGAAAGGTGTCAACAATCGTATCCACAACATCACTACGGTCACTCATATTGATTTTATTCCAAACGGATCTATTGGTTTTCATCGAGTACCCAATATGACCAAGATTCACGACAAGCTTGACATGGCCCAGAAGGTCGTTGCGCGACCATTTCAGAAACCGCTTGAAGGCATCAGTAACAAACTTGACAAAGGACGACTACCGACCAAAAAACGTACCAAACCGACTGCATCTTTGCTCAGTAAACGACTTAACTCGACCACACGACGAACTGTTGTCATTCATAACGTAGAAATCGAGCTGCGTAGCTCGCCGCCTAAAGCTAACAAGAAAAAGAAGAAAAAAACTAACAGAGATTCACCAAAGAACTCGAATGCAGCGAACGTTAGCGTCAAAGTAACCGGAGCACTGAGGTCTCCGTTCAGTTCTGCAATTCAGGCGATTGACGACGGAGAAGAAGGCTCTGAAGAAATCTCTACCCAGGCATCAGAGACTAACATACTTGGCTACACGACGACAGACGCACAGGTCGATACGCCTACCGAACTGACAGATTCTCCTACCGAACCCACAACTATTCAATCCGCCAAAAAAAGCAAACCTACGAGCGATTTATTCGTTTTTGACATGGACTTTCCATCAACACTCCGTACACCCAGTACCGATAGGTCGAATCAGTCATACCAAGACTTCCAAGCTGTTATCGATTCAGCTCTGCACGATGCTAACGACCAACATATTCGGGTTCACCGAAGCCCATTTAATCGGCATATTCAAGTACGCAAAGTCGAGCTCTCAACTCATCTAGACTTTTTCGATAAGCTTCGGACGCTTAAATTTGACAAATCTGACGCACTTTTCGGACGAGAACTTTCCGATCCGGTCTCAGACTTTCCATTAGAATCCACTCAAAACTCAACAAATTTTTCTGTCAACGTTAATGCAACCGCAACAGATAACGAGGACCCAACTGACCAACTGGATTCATTACGCAACATTGATCTTCGACAGTCTTACGAAAAACCAATCTATAATCGACCGCAAAAACTAATCGTAGACGGACCCAATGCCGACCAATACGAGATCGAAATCAATATCCGACATACTAAGCCAAATTCGAACGCTATCTACTCAAGCACCAAGAACCCGATCCAACGTTACGATCCCGACGCATACGTTGAGAACTTTCAAGACCCCCACTACCGCCCTCAGGCACAAAATACGGCCTACTATCCACCGACGACTATCGCTCCCTACGTCACCCGAACAAAACCTCCGACGGTAATTTACCTAGACGAACACGATGAATTGCCGACCACCACGACCCATGCTCCTAGTTTCTTCCAAAACATCCTATCTATGGCCACAAATAGCTTTATTGGTAACAAACCACCGACCAGCGGACTCTTCAACCATGTGCCTAATAGATTTTCTACTGGCGGACTCTCAAACGATATACCCTACCAATCGAGCTCCAGCAAATACCCGTCTTCCACTCCATTGAAGCCGACATCCAATAACCACCTTAGCGCTCAACAGGCCTATCCTTATCCTCCGCCGCAGCAAAACTTCCCTCCGCCTCAGCAAAACTTCCCTCCGCCACAACAAAACTTCCCTCCGCCACAACCAAACTTCCCTCCGCCGCAACCAAACTTTCCTCCGCCTCCACCTGTGGGGCCGGTTTCTGGATATCCCCCTCCGAACTTAGCGCGACCACCATTACCATACCCTCCGCCTGATCATAGCGGTGCGAATAGCTTTAGTATGGCATCAAATCTCGGTGGTATATCTCATGCTTCAAGCAGTGCTGTGAGTACCGGACATTTTGGGTCTATAGTTGGAAGTGCACACAGCACAGGAAGCGATAGCACTTTTAGCTTTAACATACGACCTTCCTCCAGACCGCAACCAAACGTAGTTGTCCCGACTGATATACGACCAAACTACGAGCTTATACCATCCCATCGGCCTCAATACCAAAGCACCCCAAGTTATGCTGTCCCGCCCAAACCCATCACCAGTGTAGAAAGTTTCCATTATCCTCCGAACAGACAAGATCCTTTTTCGGGTTACAATCGACGACCACAGTACTCTAATAAACGACCGTTAAACGCCTATGACCCTGCTTATGATGACCTCGGACGATCAGAACTCAAACCAGACAACCTTAACGTCAAGACTAATGAATCTAAACACGATAATGACGACCTAGACAACTCTGACTACGACTACAACGACGACGATGACGAAAGCAACATAAACAACGACGTTGACTATGACGAACCAGCAAAAACGTTCGACAAAGACGGATACTTAAGACCGGAATACATGACAGCAGGCCTATATCAACAAACTCTACTAAACAAGATTACCCTTAACGCAACAGACCTTGATGACAACTTTGTACTGCCGGTGCTTCAACAGGACGATACGTTTGCCAAAGTCCAACTTACTGACATCAATCGCTTGAATGTGACGACCAACTTGACGACGTTTCCTGAGATTGAACAAAAAAGTTTGACGAACGACATTATGGCGGAGGACTACGACGACCTTCTGACGGCCAATATGTCGCTTTTGAACGCACGCACTTCCAGTCGCGGTCAGAAGCGTAAAAGACCAACAATCAACCTACAAGTCGCATTTGCCCCGATTAAGGTCCTTACGAAGCCTGAGAGGTAAGTTGTGCCTATGATTCTTATTTATTATTTTAATCTATATCATTTTGACAGACCTGACAACTGGCTGATATTTGACACGCTGGAGGAAAAGCCCTTGCTACCCGTTCTGCCGGCCTACAATACGGAAACACAACCGGCTGCTGAGGTCCCACTGCCTATAGATGAACATAGGATGGCTACTCCTCCAGAATTGACATACAACCACAATGACGACTTAAAGGGACCGACATCTTCATATTTGACTGATGACGGACATGACATTGTGACAGAACGACAGGACTCTCAAACCGTGACAGAAACGACGAACGATCTTGACGTGACTACCCTATGGTTCGGCCTAATGACGAACGTGACAGAAGACATTACAAACGAACCGACAGAGGACGTGACAGACAGACACAGTGATGACCAGAGAAACAATGAGACAACGACGATTCAGACAAGCGATCAGACTGACTCGACGACAGAAGAATTTACGGACAGACACACGCAGGACGACAACTTACTTTGATGACTTTAACTACTACATCTAGACTTAAGTATTTTAGCTAATTTATTTATTTCTGCGCTCATTTCCATTAAATTAATTATTTATTTCTATTCATCGCATCATATTGAAAAAAAGTAATAAAATGTGAAAAAAGAAAAATCAAATTTGTTTTTCATTTTTAAAATAAGGGCTTGGCTCGTACGACAACTTGCAATTCTTTAACGCGTCACAGTAATTTGATCTTTTATGTTGCCCCTACGCTTTGTCTTCATGATATTCGGGGCAATTGCAATGGCAATCCATGATTAGGATGGGTTGTCAATTTCTTTTGCGAAAGACGGTTTTGGGCTCAGTGCCTGATACTCTCAGACTCGTTTCATGTTTCGCTTTAATTCGACTTTTCATCATTTTGAAATAGGCGAAATGTCAAATTCATTACGAACTTTTACTTACTTAACTTACAGTAAGTCAAAGTGAAACTCGTACATAGGTGCATAATTTCATATTTTAGGTAAGAACAAAAGAAAAATTAACTTTATTAATTTTTTTTTTTTTGTAAAACATAACTACAACTATTTATCTCAAAATATATAAAATAGATTTAAGGATTAAAATAAATCATAATATCAAAAATAAAAGTTTTTCTTTAAATCCATACAAACACACCTCAAAGTTAAACTCGTACATAATACAAAAAGGCAATTGTTTTTGAAAATATGTACACTAAATTCACAAAAAATCAAATTCTTAGTACTTCGTGGGCAATCCTTTGTTTGATTTTACAGCTGTCAACCTATTTGGCATCGATCTTACAAGTTTTTCGCAATAGAATGGTGGTATGTTATTCCATTCATGCAAAAGAGCTTTTTTAAGATCATTCCGGTTTGAAATGTTATGCTCTCTTATTTTCACTTCCAGATAACTCCAGAGGTTCTCAATGACGTTAAGATCTGGTGATTGTGGGGGTGTTTCAACCACTTTTGGGCAATTATACAGCAACCATAGTCGTACTTTCATGGCCTTATGTTTAGGGTCGTTGTCCTGATAAAACTGAAAGCAGTTTTTTAGCCCTAGTTTGTCTGCACTAGCTCGTAAATTTGTCTTTAAGATATCTAAGTACTTATCCTGGTCCATGATTCCCTCAATGAAATGTAGATTCCCCGTTCCGGCTGCCGACATACAGCCCCACACCATGACCGACCCTCCACCGTGTTTCACAGTTGCTCGTAGATTCTTCTCCTTCAGCTCTTCATTAGGTTTCCTCCAAACATTAACTTTACCATCCGACCCAAAGAGGTTAAACTTACTTTCATCACAAAATATAACTGTTTTCCAGTACTCAAAATCCTTTTGTTTATTTGCATTTGCAAAATGCATCCTCTTTTTTTATTTTGCTTGCTTACCAATGGTTTTCTTCTTGCTGTTCGGCCATGATATTCATTTTTCCTTAAAATAATCCGTATGGTTTCTGGAGAAGATTTTTTCTGAAGGTACTTTTCTGCATCTTGTGCAAGTTTAGGAGCACTAATCTTTGGATTTTCTTTAACCTTGCGCAAAATCCATCGCTCATCGGCTGGGTTAAAAATTTTTCGAGAGCTTTGTCTTGGCTTATTTTCTAAGATATTTTCTTTTCTATAGCGTTTTATGACATATTGTACAGTGGAATGACTGCGATCAACGATATTTGCAATTTCTCGTAAGGTTTTTCCTTGTTTGTAATGTAAAATTATTAATTTTCTCACATCCAAAGATGTCTGTCCGCGTTGTCTACCCATTCTAATAAATACTTAACGTTTCAAATGAAATAAGAGGACTATCGATACGTACAAAAAGCACAGATACAGGGCGACAGCTATGATGTCATAAAATGAGAAGCGAGGGAAAGTACCGTTATGAATTTCAGGAAACAATATGACACAAGTCTATTGTACGAGTTTAACTTTGAGGTGTGTTTGTATGGATTTAAAGAAAAACTTTTATTTTTGATATTATGTTTTATTTTAATCCTTAAATCTATTTTATATATTTTGAGATAAATAGTTGTAGTTATGTTTTACAAAAAAAAATAATGAATAAAGTTAATTTTTCCTTTTGTTCTTACCTAAAATATGAAATTATGCACCTATGTACGAGTTTCACTTTGACATACTGTACGTTACTTTTCACATTTAGGAACGAACATCAGCTGATCCAGCAAGAGGTGTTATTTTAAATCAATCGAAAAATAGAACATTTTTACGGAGACTAGTGATATTTTTATACTTTATCTAAAGTTAAAACTTTTTGGTTGGTAATGCTATACAATACCTTTTAAAAATGTCTCCTGCCTACATTTTTTTTGAGGCCTTCTTTATTACGCTTTCATATAATTATGGAAGTATTTCGGGTATGATATTCTCTTGAACCATTAACATAGCTCTAAAGCTCAAAAGAAAATCCAAGTCTCCAATTCAAGAAATTATTCGCCCAGGGAATGTGTTACGCAATGAAATCACTGTTTCACAAGCTCTGTGGCATGTGCCGCCGCTATCTGAAAATAAAGGTATCAGCCCAGGAGGAACCACCAAGGGCAAAAAGAATAAACCTACGAGGCACCGTATTGGGATTTTTATTTATTTATTTATAAATTTGGTGGCATCCTGTATTCAATTACTAGGATTAAAATAGTGTCGAATGTCACTTTAGACAATAAAAAACAAAATAATAAGTCAATAGGGTTGACAAAATATAAATAACAAATGTGTATATTGCACAGACTGTACAATAATATAAAACAATGACTGCTTCCCGAGTCTTAAGATAATTTGAATAACCAAAATTACATTAGAAGTAATAGGAGATTCTATACTTGCATAATTGTAATTAAAAAGCCAACGCCTTTTTCGCTTTACAAAAAAACCGGGTGCTGAAATTGTGCTGAATGATCGAGGAAGTTTGTTAAATAGTCCGAACAATAAGATGTTATAAAAATTACGATATGCAGTGGTACGGAACATTGGAACAGGTTACAAATACGAGAAATGTCCAAGTAGGTTATGAGACGAGATCAGACGAAAATTACGGTTTCCAGACCTCATAAAGAAAGTCTTTAGTACTTTGAAACATCATAAATGACGGACAGGAAGAATTTTCAATTCACAGAACAACGAATAACAACATTTTTCTGCAATATTAACAAACTTTGGGTTCTGTTAAAGTATACACCACCCAAGCACGTGATACCATATTGCAGCTTAGAATCAAAAATCCCATAGTATACCATTTTTAGAAGATCCTTAGAGCTGATCTTACTTAGATAGAAGAAATATTTCTTTAAGAAATCTATGTACATTATTCAAAAAAGTCATTCTATGGTTAATAGTAACCCCCAGATATTTAAACTCGTAAATTTTTTCAAATTAAAAAAAGATATCGCTACAGCTTAGGTCATCATAAAAAGAGGGACCAGACAGAACAAGTCTGGTACATGAAAATAGACGTTTGCATCAAAATTTAATGTTGACAAATCGAAGTTCATTATTTTTTCACTTATTACCAGGTTATGCTCGTTACGTAAATGGAAATCCCAATTAATGTCAGAGATCAGATCCAAAGGACTGTTGCAACCATAAGTTAGATTTACATTTAAAATCAAGTAAAAATAACGAGTTAATGTAAATTAAGAACAAGATGGGTCGCCAAACCTTGAGGTACACCCAAATTGTTGAACATGATTTCACTCCTAATCTCGTCTAATTTCACTCTTTGTGAACGGTTTTTAAGGTACAACCATTCATAAGGCCACGAAAACCTGGTTTTTTCACCTTTTTTATTAAAATATTATGGCTAACCATATCAGAAGCCTTAGTGATGTCGATAAATAAGCCTACGGTCGATTTTTTCTGATCTAGGTTTGCCATTATTTGGGAGCAAAATTGTAAAAGTGCATTCTTTAGTTGATTTCCCTTTTTGAAAACCAAATTGAACAAGAATGAAAAACTTAGTTCAGTTTAGGAAATTCACTATTCTATTTTTTATTAGTTTTTCGAAAAGTTTAGTAAGGACAGGAAGAAGAGAAATTGGCCTGTAGTTGGAGATTTCTGTAGCACCACCTTTTTTGAGCAGGGGTATAACGTCTGCACATTTGAAAGCCTCCGGGAATACGCCCTCAACAGTGTAATTGTTGAAAATATCTGCCAATACATCTAACACAAAACAAGCAATTTCCTTGAGCATACGAGTAAGACTGGTAATGCCATCACATGAATGAGAATTTTTTAGGGTACCAATGGCTTTAAACACCTCAAGAGGTGTAATTTGCACAAAAACAAAACTTTTAATTTGACGGTGGTCAACAAAAGATTACTGAGACTTGCATTGACGCAGATTGAATTGGAGATGGTAATGAATTCTTTGCTATATTGGTGAAGTAGAGATTAAATTCATTAGCATTGACAAGTTTATCGGACACTTCACACTGGTTAATACGGGTAAAAGTACGTTTTTTTAGGTAGGGTTGCTTTATTAGGGATACTACTCGTATTAACTAGATGCCATTCATTTTTTAAATTTTCTTTTGGATGCACTAAGCCGAGAGCGGTAATATGCATCACGACATTTTGCAATTTCCTTCTTAAGCTCGGCACATAACTTCTTATATCTTTTCTGGAAATTAGAATTATTGGGATATCGTTTACATGTTTGTTTTTAGGTTTTACTTTATATAATAAATGACTAGAAATCTACGTTTTGAGTCTTTCTACAACTTTTTTTGAGGACAGGAAAGTAGAACAATTTGAAACTTGCTGTCTTAAGGACTCAATAAAAGTTGTGCAAGCAGTAGACGCATCTTTGCAAGTATACACATCATTCCAAAATTCATACTTGAGAATGTTTCTCAGTTTTCTGTATTAGGATTTCGCAACGTAAGGATTCGTGAACCGTTCGTTTGGACCAACGTTTCACAAACCGAGTGCTGAATTAGCTTTAAGGGATCATCTCAGTGTGACCCTCCGAAAAATCCCTAATTTTCGCGATTTTTTTTCTCATGGTTGGAATAAACTAATCGTCCTGGTTTTTTTTTAATAAATAAAGATATTCAGGATAAATACAAAATGTTTTTTTTATGTTGATTTATTTAGTGTACAATAGTTTAATTAATTGTTGAAAAGTATCGTAAAAAAAAAAGGTCCTATATGTTGCCATGATTGCGACCTCAATTTTGATATGAAACAAAAAGTTCAAAAAGATTATTAATCTGTAGGAAAGTCGCTATCTCCCTAAGGCAGGTTTTCTTGTTTTTCTTTTTAAATTTGACAAAATGGCGGCGGTTTGAACAAAACGTATAGAATTTGACCTTTTTTTCGACAGTTTTTCGTAAAAAAAAAAATAGGAAGATTTCATAAAAAAAGCTTCCATAGGTCGATAGAGAATGACGTGAAAAATGTTCTCCCAAAATTTGAAATGAAAAGCTTGAAAATTCTGCCTTTGAGAGTGGCCACCGTTTTGAAAAACACCGTTCCGAAAAAAACGCGTTCAAAGTTTGGAGTTGGAAAATTTTAGATAATTCTATTTTTAGGTCTATCCATGGTGGATGTCGAAAACGAACTGATTGGCCAGTTTATTTTACGAAGTTATAGGACCTAAGTACCCTAGAAAGGTACAGGCGCAGAAAAAGAACAAAAGGAATAATGGTATGGCGGGACGACCGACGCGACAGATGTCCCGCTCCGTTCCCTTTCTACGAAAAACGATGTAGCGACCGAAATAATTGGAATTTCGATTTAAAAATTTGATAGAATATTTATAACAGTGTATACTATCCAATAATGCAAAAAAACACTGAGATGACCCCTTAAGGATTATCTCATCGATATGTGCGCGAAACTTTAGCTCCTGGCCACATTATTTGCCAAGATCGCGGATAGCCTGAACGGTGAAAATGGGCTGATTATTGAGGAAGATTGAGATGAGGAGGAGGTTTGACTCGTTTACGTGTAAAAGTGAATGATTGGCATTTGGAAAAGTTAAGCTCCAAGCAATTTTTGGAACACCAGATGGAAAAACTATTAAGTTCTGATTGAATAAGGGAAGTTTCGTGACTGGAGGAAATGGTCTTGAAGGCCTTGGTGTCATCGGCATATAGTGAGACGTGGGAATGTTTAATCACCATATCGATATCGTCAATGGTAAGAATGAAAAAAAGTGGATCTAAGTGGCTGCCATGGGGGACGCCTTGGGGCACGCCGGAGGAAACTATAAAAGGGTTATAAAAGGCAGATCTGAAACGAACACTGTAATAGCGATTTTCCAAGCATGAAGATATCCACTATAAAGAAATGGGATCGAAGCCAAGGGAAGACTATTTGAAGAGTATTGATCTGTGGGAGATTTTATCAAATGTTTTGCTGAAATCGGTTGAAATAACATCGACTTCCTTGTCATTCTTTAAGGCCGAGAGGGTAAAGGACACAAATTTAACAATGTTTGTGGTTGTAGATCTGCATTTGAGGAAACCGTGTTGTCTAGGGGAGATTGAAGACTTGCAGCGAAAACTTAAAATTCATACAAGATACTCTCGAAGGGTTTGGGTATGTGTAACTGTTTACCAATGGGACGATAATTGTTGAGATGGTTCTTCGGAGCTTTCTTGTGTATAGGGGTTATAAAAGAGGTTTTCCATAACTGGGGGAATTCACTAAAAGATTAGGATAAACTAAGGATTTTTGAGAGAGAGAGAGAGAGAGAGGGGGTTCGAGGAACATTTTTTTAGAAATATGGCAAGGAGACCGTTAGGTCCAGAAGTGAATTCCTCATTAAGTTGATTTAATTTGTTTTCGATGACATAGGAATCGGCTTTACGAGGAAGAAATGGTCCAAGTGAGAAATTCGCTAAATAATCGAAATAAGTGGGGTCCGGACAAAAGAGTCGACGGCGAAAGATTGTTTAAAAAGGGTGACAGAAAAGTTGGCGATAATCCCACAAACTTGAGGTTTGATCATTGAGGTAGGGTAGCCATAAGATTTTCTTTTGTAGTTAAAAAAATGTAAAGAAGAACTTAGGACTTGGGTTTCAGTTAAATAGCGTTGATAGAGGGAGTTGTTAAGGGCGGTAAAGTGGAAATAGCTGCCCATGTAGTTAGAAAATCATTAGGGGATTGAGTACGAAGGAGGATTGTCCATGCTTATTTCTTTTGTTTCTAAGGGAACGGAGTCTGCGATTATACCAGGGTAGGAAAAAGGGAACTTAAAGATAGATAGAATTAAACATTTCCCTGTAAAATATGGATATAGCATCGTTTAAAATAAGATTATCAAAATTGAGAGAGGCTTTTTTGAAGTATTCATTGATTTTATGAAATGCTGCTATATGGAAAACTCCAATTCTTCTATAATACAATAGGATCATTCTTATACGAGTATTCTACACCCATCTAAGTCGCCGCCTTTCCGGCGGTTTAACATTATTGACATTATTCTATTATTATATTATTCTGGTCTTTGCGACCAAGAGCTAAAAACAGTTCCTCGAGTTCTTGATTGTGTAACTTTCTACATTCACACATTACTTCTTCCTGTCTCCTCTATATATTATATTTAAGATTTTGCTTTCGAAAACTTGAAACCTATTTTCACATGCGTAAAATATCACCGGCATTAGTATAGTTGTGTAAATATTACTTGTTCTAGCACCAAGGTAAAAAGAAGTGGTGGGAAGGCATCTCCACATTTAATCACGAATTTCGCATGCCCTAGATAAGGCATTTCCTACTTTGTTTTCCTTTAGGCTTACTTGGTAATATCCGATTACTTGTTTACCATGTTAATTTCTTTAAGAGAATATTTGACAACACTTTGCAACAATTCGATGGCAGTGATATTCCGCGATATATGTTGCACTTATCGCCTTTTTAATGCGGGAATTATGACCAAGCTTTTCCATTTCTTGGGGATAGGTTCATTATTCAAATATACATAGTCGTGATGAACCCATGTAGCTTCTCCGTTAATTCCTTTCCAGCATATTTCATTAATTCTGATGGTTTCAGGTCGTTTGCCCCCATCCATGTACACTAAGCGGTTTTTCAAAATATCGAAATGATATCCCAATACCCGTGGCTTATTAATTCTGATCTGGCTCGGTTTCCTTTTCGTACAGCCTTTATCCCTGCATACAATGCTTCTGTTTTTAGCCATTCATTTTTTTTTAATGTTAGCAAACCGCTGACTTTCTGATGCGTGATCTCTTCCGATTTTCTAAGGCTTGAAGTTTTAGAACCTCACAAAAATTTACTTGGATTTTAGTCTTCTACCTTGCAAAGCTGAGATAGGGAAGACTTATGCAAAGGCTTTTCTGTCTGCCCGTATGGACAGATCCAATTAAAAGTTTGCAAAATTCAAGGTAGAAGATTTGGAATTGTGGCTTGGCTCTCGGCGAACTGATCCCATCTTGTTTAGAATATTGTATTGTAGACAACACTCTCGAATAGTTTGGAAATGCTTTTCATTCTTTCGTCTTTTTGTGGATTCGGGTGATGTATGTAAGTATTTTTCTAAAGCTGATGAAAGAATTCTTCGAAATAAGGTCGTGAGGGGTAAGAACAGATGGCTGGCGTATTTTTTAAAACTATAGAATGACGACTGACGCTAGAAACGTCTAAGGGTAATCTTTCATATGACGAAAGTTGTCATGACCGGATTGAAGATTTTGGTGAACGACTAGCTAAAGAAATTGGCAAAAAAGTTAGAAACTATTCTATTGGAGTAGAATAGGGCAAGAATAGCATCTAAGGACAAGTGCGTGTTAGGGCCCAACAGAAATTTAGAGTTAATGCTGCTGAGCAGATTATTTGGTTTTGTGAAGTTTGCAATTCAAAAATTGAAGCAATGCGTATTTTCGGAGTGAAAAATTGTGAAATTTTTGTCGAGTTTACTTGCGGTCATAACGTAGTTTTCAGAATTAGATGAGAAGACCAGAGCAGCTGTAAAAGTCGCGATAAAGTGAATCTCATCGTCGGGTTTAATCCATTTCAAATGCGGAACATTGAATTCGCCACACATTATGTTGTCAATGTCATTGGGGCCATCGTTATGGAATCAATGAATATGGCAACTTGGTAACAAAAAGTGGATTGTGAGGGGTGTACGTAATAGCAAGTAAGGCAAATAATCCGTTTCTGGAAAGTTATTAGATACTTATGAGATTGTAATAAGCAGAGTTCAACAATTTGATTGGTAAGAGTCATATCGGCTATGAATTGCTGTGAGAACCCCGAGATTGGGAAAATTCACATCAAATGTGGATAACTCACTGTCTCCAATATTTGGGCACAGATTAGTTTTATCTAAAGCAAAAATATCGTAAAACAATTTTTGGGCCCCAAGGAATACTGCGTAAATTTTGGTGCGTAGTCTTCTGATATCCTTGTAATAGAGGAGAAATGGAGAGATGCAACGTTGCCTAAGGTAGGATTGAAAATAGTTGTTTTGAAGTTAGATCTTGTTCTGTGCACTTATAAGAGCCGCTTGGGCTGACGTGGGCAGCGAACGAGGAGAGATCGTTAATTACACCATTGGGTGAAATAATCAGGTTTTCGTGAAACCGGATAAAGGTTTTCTTCAGTTTGTGAAGGTCAAATGGGAAGTTGGTTTTGGTTTTGCTCTTAATGCAGATGGACTCAGTTTTCTTAGATTCTTTCGTCTCACACGCATGGGGAGAAGATGTTTGGTAAGTTTGACCGTGGGAAACAAAAAAGCATCTAAGAAAAATGTGAAGGGACTGACAGTAATGTTGATCCAAGCAGGAGAGGTAGAAGGGGTGTGGTTGATAGTGTCAGAATGTATAAATTTAGGGTTTAATCAATTGCTCTGAGAATCCTGAAGGTTGGGTGAGGGAGTTGTATTGGCATGAATTGTAGGCCAGGATACGGGTGTAGGCTTAAAGGTAATGCGACTGCGCTCTGTTGAATTTATATGAGAGTGGTCCAGGTTATATTCAGCGGTGGGGGTAGGAGAGTATTGAAAGTAATTGTTGATTTGGGAGCTAACTAGAGAGGAACTGGCTTGGTAGAAAGAAATTAATGAAATATTCTTCTTTTACTACCAGTTAGGGCCTAGATTGAGAGGGTTTTGAGAAGAATGAGGGTGCCTGGGGGTGAGTAGTTTACCAGGCTTAGTGATATTAGACTAAGAACTATTAGTATGAATTAGAATTGGGCTTAATTACCCACACTTTATGTTTCCCACACTGTTCGTTATTATTGCACTGTACAGCATTGAAACCTTCAGGCGCAAATTCTACAGATTTTTTTTTTCTGTTTGGACTCATTACTATCAGACGATTGTAGTTGCGGCAAGGATTCTCCCTTTAAGGCGCTTGTGTATCATTGCCGTAAAAAATTCTTCGACCGGCTGCTTTGAAGACAATATTTCGGAAGCCGTTGAATCTCTATGCTTCGGTATAGCTTCTCACTCTATTTCCTGCTGTTCCTCAACTGGGGAAGCCATGGTATATTATAGGTCCGACCCCTTCGGTTTGTTACATAAAAGGAAAATAAATGGCGAGGATCTCTAATTACTACCCCATTACAATTATAATATTTTTTTGTTGTGCACCACACAATCTTTAATTTTCTGATTACTTATTCCAAACAAAGGACACTTTTTGTATCCCCCACTGTTAGCTGGGAAACACACCGCAACCACTTCCAACGCATTTAAGCCCTTACTTACTAGATGGCGTCCATCGTCCCAACCGGATAAATTAAATCAATTCAAATGTCACTACCTGTCAGATGGTTTGTGTTTCTTTTTCACCTACTGCCGTGCATCTGTGCGTCCATCGTTGCTAAATAGAATCGCGAATGCAAATTTGTTTATTACACGCACATAGTTCGAGTGAGATATTTCACCCAAAAATGTTTTCACACTAATCCGAAACCGCATTAAACCATCGAGCATCAATTCATCCCCGCAAGTGACGCGTTGAAATGTTTTCTCAACTTTATCTCGATGTAACGCGAATGTGAGTTTTTTTCGGTCTTCTTTTTCCATTTTTCTTGGTTTTTTTTTTTCATTTTTTATTTCATTTCGGCTCCCAACTCATCTGCTAGGAGGGGGGAGAGGGGACGTAATCCTGATATTTTTTTCTCCAGTCAGGAGATTGGGTGTCTAAAACAATTACATTTTCCCCTTCAATTCTAGTTAACTGGGTGGAATAATGGATGATAACTTCGGGACGAGCATCTATTCGGAGACGTCGTCGGATGAATTCCTTTCGGATAGCTCGGACGAGGAGTCACACGAGCCTCGGGACGTGTCGACGACGTCGTCGTGGATGTCGGATATGTTGGTGGCAGCTCGGAAGGAGGAGAATCTGTATCGAAAGCTGGTACAGAGGGAGGTTAGTGCGGAAGTTGATTTCGACCTGTCGGACGGGTTATCCGTTAATGATAGGGGGAAACGAAATGATTTTCTTTGGTTTTTCAATATATGTTTGCATTCTTTCAGCACACTGGACACTTTTCGGGGAATCCGAGATGCAGACAAGTGCAACGCGCATTTAATAAAGTGCCAAGTAGACTAGGATTTTGTCTTAAGGATATTGTGCCGTACTGCTACTTACAGGGGTGAGTATGGCCGAAAGACAATGACTAAGCGGTAGCATTGGAGTTAATCTGTAGTGTTTATTATGTTAGGTCATTATCAGGAATCAATTTTTCTTATCGACCACGCTGCTTCGGTTCGTAATCGCGATAACAGAATTGATAATTTACCAAGTCATCGGCAGCTACCCAGAAGTAATGTTACATTTTTATTGCCTTAAGTACACTGTATTGAAAGGTGTAGGGTGCCATAAACATTAATTAAAGAGCCTCGTTTTTCACGTGAGTTAAGGGTTCAGGCGGTAGAACCTGGTATTTGTCGGATATCGGATATTTGTCCGATGATGAAATCCTTCTTTTCCGTGACTTCATTCTCAAATATATTTCATCAGACGGTCAATTGTTTTATATTGTCTCTAATCGCACCAGTGCCAGTGAACGTCCTTTCTTAGATCAGCTAACTGATCGCAACCTCTGCCAAGGTGACTACATCGGTAGTCCTTATTTCTCATTCTTTTATGATTTCCCTTAAACTTTCTTACCACCTGTTACAAACCATCTTTCAACGACGATTTCATTGTTGGATACCTGGATGATATTTCAACTGTCTGCCAAATTAGTCCCTTGGATCATTTCTCCCTTGCACTGCCGACCCTAGTACCATTGAATATAAATTTTGTTAACTTGATCATGAACTCATTCTTGCCCTGAAGATCTCTGCTGTTACTGCACCCCTTCTCTCCATCTCTCAAAAATGTTCAGGTTTTCCCCTGACATGCAAAACCTTTTACATAACCCCTATACACAAAAAAGATTCGAAAAGCCTCCGATTGCCAACCATACACATATAATATCCCAACATCCTTACCTTCTCAACCTTAGAAAATGGCAAGGAAGTCGATTGCAGAAAATTTATTTAATATTCTTCAAATTGTGTACCCTTGCATTTGAAACTATGTACTTTATTGATATCTTCTTATTTCGAAAGCAGCTATTACATTTTTCGTCTTACCCAATGTGCTTCCCCCGGTGTCCCTCAAGGTAGCAACTAAGGTCCACTTCTTTTCATTTTGACCATTAACATTTAAACATCTTGCTCTTTTTTAAGAGCTTGTCTTCGGAAACTGATTCTTCCCTTATTCAATTGAATATCAACAGTTTTTATTTGGTGCTCCATAAACTGCTTGGGGCTTAACATTTCCAAGTGCCATTCAACCACTTTTTCAAATCTTCTTCCGTCTCCCCTTGAAGTCTAATGAATTCTTCGACTTCTACGTGACCCGATCTCGTTTTGTACTTCCCTATCTTGTATAGGTCTCTAAAATGTAGTTCTCTTACCAATTTATTCACATTCCCAGAATCGGGAAGCCTGCGCCTTAACACCGCCTTAATCGCCTAATCAACTTGAACACGCTGAAAGAACGAATAGATATTACCGACATCATCTTAATTTGCAGACTCTTTTTCAGACACCGATGATTGCACAACCCTTTACAACTCTATTTTTTTTTCATCATGCCCTCCGTACCTCCAGCGAATTTCGAAGTTGATTCGATTGTTTATTATTCCGGCTTCAACCTCAGTACTTTATGCTTGAATCTTCGTCTTTTCAATCGCCCTCTTTAGCGCTAGTCATATCTGTAAGATTATGAAGCCGAATTAATGCGATATTGGTCTCACCAAATCAAATTGGTGTTGCTAAACTGCAGCCAGCACTACACACCGTGCATTTCGTTGATGTATATGCCCTTAGACTACTGTTACAGTCAATTTCTTTTTTTTTTTATAGTTATGCCTTTAGTACGCATAGATGGACGATTACATCCATTTTGAAGTAAGTTTTCACAATCTTAACGCACCCGGCGATTGCTAAGCGACCCGTATTGCTAAATGGCCAACCTTAAACTCAACATATACAGTCTCCAATAACAGCTCTCTTCGATGTATGTGATTGAAACAGAGATTTCGAATCCGGAGCACAAATTAAATGACTTCATATTTGGCGCAGTTATTGGGATCTCCTTTCTCATGGACCGGACAAACGATGATCAGATTCCATTCAGATGTTTATGAGATTGCCCTGACCATATCTGACAAACAAGTTAATGCAGTTAACACCTCTGTAGCTGCCTCAATCCTTATTTCCGATACAACCCTAGTTGACAACCTTTTGCCAAGTCTTCTTGTCATGAGTGCGTCCCTTGCATATTTCGCTTTTTTGTTCCACTTTTCTTAGGTCGATCATTATATTGTCGTTCCTTCTACGGCCTTCTTGGATGTTTTTTTCCCTCAGGTTTTCGACTGATTATTCTTTGTTTGTCCACTACGGGTCCTACCCAACGTAGTCTTCGCGATTTTATTACCCGGGCAATGCTGTATAGAGTTCCTCACGTTCTTGATTGTGTAGTCTTCGTTTTTCATCGTCCTGTTTTCCACTGTAAATTCTTCTAAAGATCTTGTTTAACGACTCGGAATCCATTTTCCTCCTTAGTCAGAGACCAAGTTTCAGCTCCGTAAAGTGTTTTGGCATTGCGGGACAAAAGAGTTTTTTTTTAATATTGTAGTTTCTTCATCAATTTTTCAAAGCGTTTATCGAGTACAGATAAGTGCGAGGTTTGGATCGATCCAAGTCGGTCATATTTTTGGTTTTATCTTCATTTACTTCTAAACCTGCTTTCTTATTAGCCAATATTAGACTTTTTGCGTTTCTCTAAACTTTTCCCTCAATATCTCCCAGAAGGTTCAAATCGTCAGCATAAGTTAGAGCGGATGTGACTGCACTAAGGGTTATTGCCCTATCATTTTCCTGAAGGGACCTCATTACGTATTCCGGCACGAATTCAAAGAGAAGTGGTGGTTAGTCATCTTGTTTTAATCTTTCGAATGTTTCAGACGAAGCATTTCTTATTTTAACTGCCTTTAGGCATACTTGTATCAGTTTCATCCACTTTTTCGGCATGTCAAACCTTACAAGCACATGATACATTTTCGATCTGTTTATACCATAGAGTCATGCGGTTTTTTAAAATCTGCGATTAATTGGTGTAATTCCGATTTCGTTCCTGAAAGCTGTCGTATAGTGAATATCTGGGCACTCCGCAATAGCTGTCTTAACTTTGTCTAAGTTGGCCGCATATAATTATTTTGTCAGTGTTCAGCTTGAACGGTTGATGAACCTACCATATGTTGACTGTTGACTGGTTTATATAGGTAGGGGCCTGAACAGATCTCATTAAAACTAGCATCGTGCCCTGAGAGAGCTTGAGGGTGTCATTACCAACATGGCAACATGACTGCAGATTTCCGCCAAACCCCCGTATGAATGTCTACATGTGGAAATCATGTGGTGGCTACTAGAAGATTACGTTTCGTCTAAAATCCCCTATAAGTTTGTTTGTGTGGTGTTGTGTAGGCTATGTTTACCTGCGATTCGTTGAAAGATGGTCTTCTTTCTCACATGAAGTCTATTATAAAAGTGTTGGTTTCATAGTCGACATATTGGTCTGGTCGTATGCTTTACCTAGGAGGTCATAGAAGTCTTTCTTGAGTCGGTTGTTTTTTTTTCTGTGAGGCTTTGCACACATAACATATTAAGCTTATGTTTCCAAGGGCAGTTTTGAAACGGATTGTTATGAGGCATTGCCAGATGCCTGAGACTTTCTGCCCAAGTCACAATCTCTCGGCAGCGGTTTTCCTAGTGGGTGTCTCAGTTTTTCATCGACTTTTTACCCACGAAAAGCATGTTCCACTTTTTTTGTAACCACTATCCAATCTGGGAGTGAACGCGATCTTTTCCACGCGAAACATCGAAAGGCCTCTTCCATCCGTTAATGTTAGAACAGAATCGGGCTTATCTTCCTACCTAACCGGGTAGCCAGGATAGACTCATAGCCTTTCCTTCGTTCATAGAGCTGATGATCGGCTCTGATCCCTCTTGTCCTCTACTTTGTTACATTCGTCGTCGTACCAAGGATTTCTCGTTGGAGGCTTTTTGACATTGAATGTATTCATTTCGAATAAAACATGCATTTAGGAGTTCTCAGAAATCTTTTTACAATTGTAGCATTCCAAGCTCAACAGATACGAATCATTGTTGGCACCTTGGCAAGGTCGGATAGCTAAAATATTGGAATTGTGGCTGATATCGATAGTAATTTGGTTAAGTTGAGGACCATTAATTCCCTGAATGTTCCTTCCAAAGTCTTGTAGCCTAAAAATGTTCAAAAATAATTTCTCTACCCTACACCTCTACAGCTTACAGGACTTTGACATCATAACATAATTCCAATGAGCAAACTAGTTTTACGCGGTCTGTAAATAGAATGCTATCAACAGTGTGGTTTTGGAAATAGAACTTACTAATAGAGCTCTTTCTTGTCAATAACCAGCGCCTTTTTACTCATTTCAGACACATGTTTATGGGGCTCAGTGCCTGCGGACAGTATCTACTTAGCTATAAGGTATGCTGCAACGAAAACACAAATGCAAATGCTTATTACTTTAACATTGGATACCGATACACGTAAGTAAAAGATCACTTTCATCCAACTTCCACTGCAGTTACTTGGCTCTTAGGTTATATTTTTGGATATATCGTCCCCACCAACCACTGCGTCGATTCTTTAAAAGCTGTCTATTCGACGACCACGGTGTCGACAATCTAAAGAGCGTGACGATGACACAGTGGGTCACCAATCCACGCGTATTGGTCGTGCATGGTGCCCCGGAGAATGAGAACGAAGATTCCTACCTAACCTACGTTAAAGTTCCTAAACTCGGTTGTTTGGATTGCAAGAAGCTACGCGAGTTCGACGGAGATGGATGTAAGTTTACCTGCACCTACTCAATCCTAATACTGCATTAACGTTGTTGTCATTTTAGTTACGTGCTGCGACGCCTTATGCATCAAGTGTAATCTGACAATACACACCAAATACTCAACGACAGAATCCGATCCAAAATTTAATCCACATATCAACTTGATATGCCCCGACAGAGTCATTATCATAGCGAATGGCTTCATTCATATGTTGCATGTGGATCTCGAGCAACATTCGGTCCATACACCTAATCATCATCAGCATCATCCGCACACGGTAGTAGCTCAAGCGATGGTAACGGCAACCGCGACAACATCCGCACCATCTGCGACAGCACGTAACACTCCTCCGCACAACATTCTGCATCACATGATCATCGGCGGAGGAGGAGGAGGAGGAGTAGGATTAGGAGAGAGAAGACCGCCGACTGGCTTGCCGAGCGAAAGAAGACCGACTGCACCCGTGCAGGAGGAAACTATTGGTTGTGATAATAAGAATAACATAGTTGCGCGTATAATCGCCGATTTTTCCGACATCGAAAACGAAGCTCAATCGGGCAGCGGCACATCTCATCACTCCCACCGCAGCTCCGATTCCGGCAAAGCCAAGAACTTCGACGAACTGATATTCACATGTGGCCTGAGTGCGGGCGCTAGTTCATCGAATACAAACAATCAGTCGACGAACAGTGGCTCGGCCAATAGTCAGTCGTCCAAGGTGAGCCTGGTCAATCACCAGGGTAAGCGTAATCATCGAATCGTCACGAAGTCATACCGCAACGGTGTGACTACGGTCGACTTACAGGGTGCCAGCACTAGTGTCAGTGATAAATCCAATGCCTATGAATTCTCGGAGGACAACGAAAAGTGCGAGAAAATCGGAACGTTTCGAAAACGTCGATTGGCCGATAAGAAGTACGAATTCTCTGAGGACAACTCGGAGAATATCGTTCCATTCACGATGATCCGCATGACAACACAGCAGCTTCCGACGTCGGCGAGCCGTCTTCACCGTGCCACTAGTCACTTCCATTCGCCATGTGTCTCGCCGCCGTCGTCATCGTCACCACACTCGTACGAGAACATCAATGCCACGATGCACCATTATCATGGCTTTCGATCGCCGTGTGGATCGCCGGTGAGCAATACGATGATGCGGTCACCTGGACATTTATTCCAGCAGCAGAAGTCGCCGCCCTCAAATCCTGCGCAGCAGGTGTTGAACATTAAGCCGTTGACAACGCTCTCGCCACTTCAAGTGTCCATGGCGAAGAGGAATCATTACGAAATTGGGAATATGTCTCCGACTACTGTTCCATTCTTGTCGCCGCGTCGCGAGGAACCGAAAGTATTCGAAGTGCCACTACAGGGCGGTTTCGGGCAGGAGAAGCCAATTTGCACAAAGAAGTTCAAGCGGCGGTACGTTGAAGAGGACGACGCCGTTTCAGTTATCACGAGTGAGGAGGGTAGGTTTCTCGATATCTGCACCTAGGGTCGACGATAATGTATATTTCCATTGTAGATGACTGCATCTCGCCGGGATACCACACATCATTGCCAATGGAAGTGCATGGATCATGCTATTCCGACATGCAGATGATCTCGCAGATGTCGTACCAGAAGTTGCGATGCGCCTCGGTAGTGATCACACAGCACTCGTTTGATTTGGAGACCTTCACCTACTACGTCATTAGCAATCTCTGTCAGAAAAACAACAAGACGTACGACGTATTCTACGATTGGGCCTGTGAACTAATCAACGTGAGTCCTCGTATGCGCCATTTGAACCCTTTCCTCACAAAATTGTTTGCTTACAGGTCTGTCCCCGAAGCAACTTGATCTCCTGCGTTCTCATGGCGCACTTCACTGCCCGCGATCAGCTCCCGGTCGGTAGCAAGAATTGCCTGAACTGTTCACGAAACCTCGACTGTGTGTTCCATCGTAAACGGTTCGAATGTCGGATTCTCTTCACCTGGAACATGGAACAGGGCGACTGGGATGTTATCGACTACGGTGATTTGCACGAGTTCAATCGGAATTGCCAACCCGTCACTAATGACTGCGGCAGCAATAGATCATCCAAGATGTTCGGTGGTGGTCTATCACAAACTGCCAAGTCTCTGGCACAGGATTTGGCAGCCAGTTTGGATGAGCTCCAGGATTTCTCGTCGGATCTCCGGGTGTGGGACTCGAATGTCAGTAAATCGAAGACTAGTCTCACCGATTTGGACAACGTGATTGAGTTCTACCTCAAGCGGCCGCGATACAGCGAATAGACGAACGGATGAGCGACCGACAACCTACTCATTGATCAGCTTCTGCGTCCAACTGATGAGGAAAAGACTTAGACTTTAATCTAATTAACTCTTAGGTTCTTCTTAGTTTTAATTCTTAGCTCTTCTATCTCTCTTTTAGCTCTTTTTTTCTTCTTAACAAAATGTGATTCGATTTGTAATTATAAGCTTGTATCCTCAGCCGAAGGATTTGCGACTCCAAGAAACCAGGAAAACAAAATTAGAAATTGTGAAGAAACTGAAGGAAACTCTCATTAGCCACTGTTTACTATTTAGTTGCTTAGTTAGGTATGTTTAGGTAGTTTTTTAAATTTACATTTTTTTAATCGACCTCTTGCTGAGATGACGGCAATGTATCCAGACAAGGCTGGTTCAACTTACGTGGGCGTTAGCAATTCTTCTGATCAAGATACTATTCCTGTGACGAAGCGATATTGTCTCATAAGTGAGGGCGATTTGCAGTCGCACGGATTTACTTTATCCTTGTTAACGAGTCGTCTGGAAAGTAGCTTTTCAGACAGATGTGGTGACGTTGTCATGAAGCATTTCGTTGAGAGGTCGCGTTTGTATGTATAGGCAACTATTTGATTTACTTTTATTTTTAGTTACTCTAGTTCTGTACATTTAGTTCAGTTTAGGTTAATCCGCCAGCGAATTTTCACAATGAAATACGAGTGAGATGTTTCATTTGCTATAAACGAAAAGAAAGTTTATTCAATGAACAAAATAAATTATGATATTGAAATCATATTGTGTGGAGTTTTTATATCTTCTGGACGACGCTGCATTCGAATTTGTAGCCAGCTGGTCTTGGTGCCGCACTACAGGCCAATTGAGGCCATTTTTCTATGTGTGTAGTGTACTACCCCAGATGCGGTTATCTTCTACTGAATTGTCTCTCGAAGTTTGAAGGGAAGATTCATTGGCTTATGTCGCTTTGTACAGACAACATTAAACAACCTCACGGCCATGACCATAACTACAACAATTAGTGCCATGACTACTTGGCTTGTTGTTAACAAGCGCGAAAGGAGCAACAACTCCAGCATACGAGTACTCTGCAGTAAAAAGTAGGATATCTCCACGGATCTTGATACGGGAACTAATTCTTCCCTAGTGCACATCGGTTTAGGAACCAGAATCTCAGTGGACGCCATCGAGTTGCTCAGGTAAAAAAAAACCAATCAACTTCTAACGAGGTCGAAAGAATCAGGTTCTCCCCGCGAAAACCTATGAGCAGTGGCAACAATAATAAAACACAAAACAGTAAAACAAATAAAACTGGCTCAATGAACCGACTAAGAGATATGCTCTTCTCTCCCCCGAGGAAGGCATTCAAAATCGACCCTTAATCCAACGAACTCCTTTACCGAAAAAAACCCAAAGCCTCCGCCAAGGTAGTTGAAATTCATTTTATAGGCCCTCTCACGATAGCCCTAAATAAAGTCGCCCAGGACAACTACTATATCAAAGTTTTGTCAAATGAAAATTAAGGTGCAACAAAATAATTTCTAAACCATACGACCAATTTACATACAAATGGTAAAGAAGAAAACACAAGGTACTACACGTATGCACCCTTCTGCCAACAAAGACGAAATGGGAAGAGAGCTTGCTGAAAAAGGAACCCGCGTGACTAACGTCTACTACATCATAAAAAGACATACCAGAGAACCTCTTACGATGTTCTCAATAAAAATAAAGAACAATAAAGAGATCCTTAAACCCAAACGCACCCGTTACGTTGTTATTTCTGGGCCAATCAAATATAAAATTAAAGTCAAAAAAAGTTCTTGCTATGCTCATGTAACTGGACAAACTTTAAAAAAACTTCCTTACCATGGCTTAATATTAATCAAAAACAATTTTTCACGCTTTATTCCGATACACACTTATGACAGGGAGGCTTAGAGATGGGTTTTCAATGAGGCTAAGAACTTCCGAGCTCCAAATGGCCGGTTATAATAATAATATTCCAACATAGTATTTTCTTGAGACATGGATAGTCACTATTCCAAAGCCTGGTAAAGAAAGAATTTCTGCATAAGTTGAACAAAACTATACTACCAGACTTTTACTCTCCTCCTAACTCCACCCAATATTTCATTGATCCCCTTCTGCCCGTCTCAGTCAAAATTACCCAGCAAGTTAGTAACCCCACTGATAAACCAGACTAGGTCTGCTATTAAGGTAAAAGGAAGACTAGTGTAATGGTCTCTATTCAATAGGAAGGTCTTCCTACTGACTTTGCCAGCCTCAAGTGCCTCTTTATTAAGTATCACGATGTCTCTGTAAGAAGACATTCCCCTCTGCTTGCTTCTGCCTATTATGGTTAGCCCTTTATTAATGATCCTAAATATTTCTTTCAGTTTGTCAACTACAAAAGGAAATCTGATGGCTACACAACTGCGCTCTCCTTCAATGGCTAAACCTCGAATGATCCCAAAACTATCGTCAACTTTTCCATACAATCTTTCGCCAATGACTCCTTTGTACCGGACAATACTTACTTCGACTACTTACCAAATTTCTCCATTGGACCATTTCTCCCACGTACTATTGACCCCCATATCATTGAAAATTGAATCAACTGCATGATGAATTTACTCCTGGGCACGATGGTCTCCCTGTCATATTACTAAACAAATGTTCCTCCATTATTTCTGTCCCGTTCTCAAAAATATTCAACTTATTCCTGTCCCTTAGAGAATTTCCCCAGATATGGAGAACCGTTTTTATAACTCTTATTCACAAAATCTCCTCTAAACAACATGGCTTCCTCAAATGCAGGTCTACAACCACAAACCTTGTCGAATTTGTGTCCTTCACACTCAATGAGGTCGACGTCATTTCAACTGATTTCAGTTAAGCCTTCGACAAAATCTCCCACAAACTCTTCAAAATGTTTTCCCTTGGCTTTGTATCTATTGCCTTGAAGTGAATATCTTCTTATTTAAAAAAACCGTTACTACAGTGTTCGTTTTAGATCTGCTTTTTCCAACCCTTTCTTATCTTCTTCCGGCGTTCCCCAAGGCAGCCACCTAGGTCCACTTCTTTTTATTCTTACCATTAACGAAATTGACTTTGTCATCAAACATTCCCATCTCTCACTGTACGCCGACGACACCAAGTTCCTCAAGACCATTTCCTCGCAACAAGATTCTTCCCTTATTCAATCGCATCTCAACAGCTCTTCTATTTGGTGCTCCAAAAATTGCTTGGAGCTTAACATTTCCAAATGCCAATCAATCACCCTTTCACGAAAATGAATTAAACCTCCACCTCGTTTCTACTTCCTCTATAATGAGCCCATCTCCACCGTTCGGGTTATCCGCTATCTTGACATACTATGTGACCAAGAGCTTAAAGCCAAATTTGCACTTGGTTTCGTGAAGCGTTGGTCTGAAGAATTCTGACTCGATCCCTCTATATTACCTTTGTTCGCCCCCTTCTCGAATACTCATCTCAAGTGTGGCCACTTATCAACGAACCCACATATCTAGAATCGAAAGCATCCAACGTCGGTTCCTACGTTTCGCTCTTAGAGATCTGCCCTTGAACAATCCTTTGTTCTTACCGCCCTATCAAGACCGTCTTAAACTAATCAACTTGAGTACTTTGGAGGAAAGAAGAAGAGTATCCGACATCATCTTCATGTCTAGACTTCTTATAGGTACCATTGTCTGCGCCACCCTTTATACCTCCATATCTCTTAACACTATCCCTCGTAATACTCGCAATCCTCGTCTCCACCCCCGCACCTCATACGGCTCCAATGAACCCATTTCCCGTATGCTAGCAAGTGTTAATTCGAATATTAGCTTTGATTTCAACCTCAGCACTCCATGCCTAAAACTCCGTCTTCTTAATGGCTTTCCCTCCTTCCAGTCTCAGTTTCTAAGGGTCGCGCCCCTTCACTCGTTCTCATTAGTTATTAAGTTAGATCAAATTTAGCTTGAATTAAGCTCAATAAATGGGGTTGTTTGCTCCCACGAAATTTCTTCCTATTTAAAGGGGTTTGTAATTGTTCTGCCTTTTGCAAGGTAATCAATTAGCAAGATCCTTTCGCTTTCCAAAACACGCTGGCCACGACCTTTCCGGCAGATGCGACCGACAGCGCTTTCTTAGGCGCTGAACCACTGGCTTCAACTCACTGCTTGGACTGCTGTTTCGATTCTGGCGTAGAGTAGTGGACCCATGTCTCATCCATGGTGACAAATCGCCGCACAAAGTCGGTCGGATTCCTATTGAGCCGGTCCAAAGTTTGATTCGAAAATCGTTTGCTTTTGCTTTTGCACCCCTAATAAACATACTTACACAGGAAATGTACATTTTTGCTGATTGGAACAAGATCTCTGTGTCAAGCCGAGAACTTTTAATTTTACCCTCGTACTGTGTATTGTACACTGCGACCATACCAATCCCGCCAATACAATATTCGATGCTAGCTACCTTCGCTAACAATACGATCATCTTTCAACCTCAGAGCTATCGTCAACGTGGTATGTATGTATGCCTCAAACAACGAAGTTCATAAAAACCTACAATATATTCGCTCCCAAATGACGAAAAAATGCAAATCCTCGATTCTGCAATGTGCTAAAGGTAATTCGAATTTACGAGTATGTGTGTTCCTTGGAAGGCACAGACATCTAAAATAGGGGGGGGGGCATTAATGTCGTCCACAAAATGTTTGTAGAGTTCGTCAACAATAGATCCGCCCGTATCCAGGGTTTCAGGGTGTCTTTACGTTGTGTAATCAATTTGTGAACTGAGGTTAGCCCATGCCGTCGTTGATTTAATTGTAGACCCACAAGCTTGTGAATCTGTTAGTTAACCACAAAACTTTCCGTGCATACACTTGCGAAACGGGGCTAATGCTTCAAATCGTACACAAGCAATGGGGAGCACCTTGGCTAAGTGTTTAAGCATTCGTTTCTGACGCCGATGATACGGGGCGTGACTCTTGCAACAGCCAAATTAATATTTTCTCATCAGAACATCCTGACAATATCCATTTATGAACGTCCATTTCCAATGTAGGTATGTACTCGTAGGTTAATGAAAATATGGAATTCAAAAATCAGTACTAATTATAACTGCTCTTAGTCATATGTTAGGTAGTGAATTCTACCCAACTATCTGTCCCTAACATTATAAAAACCCCAAAGTAATTAATTATTGACGGTGGACTTTTCATCGGAAAGTACATCGAAGATAATTTTTATAGCGAATTCGTTATCTGCTTTATGGTCTGCTTATATGCGAGTAAAACTAATGCCCCGAACAAAAAAAAAAACAAAATAATAATATATGTAAATACAAAGTTGTAGCTTGTCACAGAATTTTCACAAAATACCACATGCAATGCGTGTGTCCAGCCCGCTCCTAAAAAAAGTTGATCTACTTCTCCATCGACCGAGCGATTACCGACTCATTGCACTAACCTCCCTTGTTTTTAACCCTCGACGCAAAAAGAGAGGTGTTATAAGTTTGACGTGTCCGTTTATCTGTGTGCCTGTCTGTGGCTACCGTGATTGAGATGGTTCTTAGCTACAATTTATGAAGATCTGTTCAGGCGTTTCAAGGTTATTACCACTTTTGTTAGCTGTGGTAGGGATCTTAGACTCAATGTGTATTTACATTACTTTCAAACATGTCTGCGACCTAACATTTGAAATACCAAGTATACTGGTACTACTGAGCTGGTACTCTGATAATGGAACTCGAAGGTAGGAGACGATTGCCTATTAGTAAACCTATTGAGTATGGGCTCATTACATTCGTCTTAACTAGTTCTATTCATAGTTATGGTGCTGCACTTGCTTTAAAAACAATTTGTTTATTCCGCAATCGCGATATTAATAACAAAAATCGCTTTACTATAAAAAAAATTGACACAGTTCCGTCGTAGATTACATTTTTGACACACATGTGTAATATAACGGGAATAAGTCATGCTGAATATGGTAAATTATAATATATATGGGTTTGTATGCGGTAGAGTGTTACGAATTTAAGTAGTTACTCGTACCTATCGGAATTAGGGCGAGTAATTTAAAAAGAATGAACTAAAAATAAAATTAAAAATTTTAATTAACCCCCGACAAAAAGAAACTCCAAAAAGTAAAAAAATAATTTTTTTTCTCTCGGTCTTTTGACTTCATTAAAAGAACCTATTAATATTTTTAAGATGATGTCGTCGCGTCGGGGATTCCGCTAAGTAAATAAAATAAAACTAAAATACAAATAAAAAGAATATTGAGAATAATAAAGTATGGATTATACAAAGACCTACCCTTTGTAAGCAACGTAAGTAAGTACCGAAACAACCATATCCAATCTTTTAATTAGTGTTCAGTGTTAATAATTTAATCTGTAAAATTCGTGAAGTAGACACATCCGACAACGACGTCTGCCCTTTTGTGTCTGCCCATTCGGGATGCCACTTTCTGTTACGCTCCGCCCCCGTGCCCACATATCACTCAACGCACGCGGCTCTCAAGCGAACGCCTCATACAGAAGTGGTACAATATCGAAACACTGTAGGAACTTAGTAGACCCAGTCAGATAGATTGATGTACAAAACTATTATAAGTTCATACGTATTGTATAATTTTTTTTTTCTTTTTTTATTCACTTTTGTTTTTATAATTTTGTAGAACACACTAACCCTAGACAAAAATGCTTAAAACTAGCTTAAACAACAACTGACATAAAATACTTTACTGGCCCTATACGGACACTCTAAAGCAAATAGAACTACTTAAGGCTATGCCTTTCGGCCTTATGATTAACTTGTAATAATTAAAACAATTAAAATAAATAAACAATTTAGGCCAAGAAAATTGATATTTTAAAAAAAACTTAGCATCAGATCCTCTACGTATTGTACAATTTGAAGCTTTAAGTTTTTTTTTTTCGTTTTTTCATTACACCTAAGTATGTAGATATAACTAATTACCCTTCTTCCCTTAGCGGTCCCACGACACGGCGGCGTCATCTTAAAAATATTAATAGGTTCTTTTAATGAAGTCAAAAGACCGAGAGAAAAAAAATATTTTTTTACTTTTTGGACTTTTTTTTGTCTTTGTTTTTTTAATTTTATTTTTTAATCTTATTATATTATCATTTTTTGATTGTGGGACCGATAATGACCGACTCACCGGTGACCTGAAAACAGATTACACTTAAAGGTGGAATAACTCGATTCACCAAGTAGTTGAAAGCAAAATTGTTGCATTTGATATTTCGAAGTTAAGCCTTGTCAAAGTTTGGCATGAAACCTTTTTGTCGAAATATGTGTTGTATTGGGTATCGACGCATCTCTTCTATAATGGAATCTTTCATCTTTCGAACTGTTTAATACAAGTCGTTTTAGATGGATTCGAGTCTGATATTTAATTTTTCTTGGATGATCCAGATTCATGATCCTTGAAATGGTAGTATATGTCTAGCTCAATAAATTCCAATATTGACAGGCCATAAAAAAAAAGACGTCAATCTGGAAATGTACGTTAGAGACAACTTTGAATGACATTTCCTGAGTATATGCAGGTAGCGCAAAATTAATCAGCCAATTTTGTTTTTGAATTTCTTTTTTACTAAATAAAACAAAAAGACTTTGAGTGATGAAGATTTTTATTTGGACCTATATAACTTTTTCCCTAAAGTTAAAAAGATGATATCCGTCAAGTGGCTGCCGCCAGTGTTGATACACGTTTGTATCCGTTTTCGTTTGTATCGCATTTCCATGACTTTCCGCTAAATTTCCATGGTTAAATCGGGCGATCTTGTTTGCCATGCCAAATAGCCAAAACGGGAGATTACGCGACCAGAAAAAGCTTCCTTCACATTGTCCATTGAAACCACATGTTCAACAAGCCCCGATTATCCAATTCCGGTAGTAAGAAATTGTTTATTATGGCCCTGTAGCGTTCGCCAATAACAGTGACCGTGTTGCGGATAGCGTCCTCAAAAAAATACGGCCCAATCACTCCTCCCGCGTGAACACCGCATCACACCGTAGCTTTGAGTGGATGCAATGGCTCTTTGTTCATCACACGCGGATTTTCATTGCTCCAGAAACGAACATTTTGCCTATTGACGTAACCGCTTATGTAGAAATGCGCTTCGTTACTCTTGATGATTTTCGACACAAAATCGCCTTCTTCGTTGTTGGAGACTAAGGATGGCTTGATATTCACACGCAACTGACGGTCAGCAGGCATTAACTGATGCACTGTTTGCACTTTGTACGGGAACAGATGTAAGTCTCTCACTAAAATTCGCTGTTCGTGTGGTGATGCCCCATTGACGATGCGGCCCGTCGTCTGGTTGATGTTTCTTCGTTTTCAGCGCCATCGGCAGTCATAGCCGCGATATTATCGGCCGAACAACCAGCCCAATGGCGGCCACGCCCAGTTGGCGCGGTACAATTAGGAAATCGACGTCGAAATTCACGCTGCGCTAACCCCACCTATCGATTACTGGTTAAAAAAAATCGATACCTACAATTATTCCAAGCTCTTGCAAAGTATAGCGCACTATTGCTTGTCTGTTTATATTCTGCAGCTGTCTAGTTAACAAATGTCAAAAACGATTGACGTATGGCGCCCTTTACAAATTATGCGCCAACTTGTACAAAAAGATGAACGCTTTTACACTTTCAGGTGGTCCAGTGTGGATCGAGGTCACATTCCGTATAACTCTAGAGCTTGCGCAGTATTTTTTTTTTCTGTGAACTTGCCAATATTTGTGTGACAATTTCACAAAAAAATCTTATTATCCATCCAAGCAACGCCATGGAATTTCCATTCCCACCGAGAGCTCTGCGTTATGTTTTATACGTATGTATATCCACTGCCCTTGCCCAAAAACCATGACGGAAATAAGTAAAAACCTTTTCACCTAATTGACTTGAGTGCGCAACGGATGGGATGCCAGGCAACCGTATTGGATCTTATTTCCGGTCTTGCCATGTTTCCGACACGGTTTTCATTTCTCGAAATTCTCCGAGCTCACGATACACCCTAAGCGCGGTTGTATGTGGTTCAGTGTGTTTATGACCTCACTTAGCCCTGATATCTAAATTAAATTATCTTTGTAAACACGCCATATTATTATCCATAACATAAACTAAAAACCTAGTAACCCTTGCTCCCCCCCCTTGAATCTCGTGCGGTGGCCGTGGAACCTTTTCTCGTAGTAATTACATCGATCCACAAATTACTCTTTCCCGTTGACACTAACTACGGCACGGGTAGTAAAAAACATGATTAAATTTTGAAATAATTTCGGTCGGTAAATAATTGGCTGAACTTTTACACATTTGTGGGGGTCTCCGTTTGTTAACTAGTGTGGTTCGATGTACACCAGGCTATTGCTTGGGCTATCCCCTAAGCAAGGAAAAGAAAGTGCTCGTCTATCGGAAAACAAAAGAAACAATTTATTAATTGTTGCGTGCAATTGGGCCGGGATGGATAAATAGATTATTCTGTTTACATTATTGAGGACCAGTGTGCAGTCGAGTTATGTGCTGCTGAATTATTGAGGGCGAATTAAAGGAATTCCGAAAGTGTGAAGGTTTGTCTTCCACACGCAATGTTGAGATTTGTGGAATTAAGTTCAATTATTAGCCAAGGCTACTGATTCTCATTAACGGACTTTCTAGGGTTGTGAGACATAAACAATGAATGCGGTAAGGTAGTTTAGGGTTTCTGACTTTTTTTTAGCTATATGGTGCAATAGGTTCATAGTTGCGGTTGGTAAGCAAACTGCCAATTCATTTTTTTGTAGACCTTATCAGGTGGTCGTTACCTAATAATACGTTGAACAAAATTGGTCCGAAGGCTATATCATTAATTGTTCTTGAGTTATGCGAGGCGAAAGAAAGTTCACAAACATAGGATCGGACAAAAAGATGAACGTGCGAATGTACATACACACACATCTCTCTAAAGACGATTTGCATTCAAAATGGGAAGTAAAAAAGAGAAACTTTTGGTGGAAACGTCAAAGGGGTAAACGGATGCAATTATTCCTATCAATATTCTGACTGGAATTAAATGTATATACGAGTAGAACTTGGAAAAGGATGTGTGAAAACTGTTGAATCCATACGCAATATTTGCACTGGTGTAAACTCGAATTGATTACGATGACATTCAGTAATTCCGTCAACTCTCTCTTCCTTCTTGGATTTCACAATATCCCGCAAATTTGTGATTTTTTTATTAGAAAAAGCTCCATGACTTTAGCTTAAACTTTAAGTCGACGATGACGACTCGAATTACAAGTCGAACTGGTCCCAATTTGTCCGCACATTTGATGCGTAGGTCTCAACAATTTTTAAGTAAATTTCGCAGAATTGGATAGAAAGCTTTTTGCAGCTGAAATAGGCTGGAAGTAGTTGCATTTCGGATTAAAGTATTTTTCTAAAAATAAATAGATGGCGGCGTCAACAGTTCTGGTTAGGATGGGCCGCTTTGTGTACACCTTAACACTTTAAGAGCTATAGCAAAAATGTGTAGCTCAGGGTAATAGTAAGAGATAGCAGTGATGACAAGGGAGGAATCCCCTTTATCCAATCCAATCATGGTGCATTACCTATAAGGCCTTCTCCGCCGAACTGTGCTTATGCCATTTAACCCTTAAAAGGGTTGTGCAATAGGGGATATTCAACAGTACTGGTTATGAATCTCTGACAAAAAAAAAATAAAAAATTAAAAATCGTTCAGCCCGGGAGACTGGAGATCCTATGAAAACCGCAAATGTTCCAAAGGCACTAGCAATATGACACAATGATGTTCAAGCCGAGATATACGCCATTTATACATGTGTCAACCTAAATTTCGACACTGTCAACAAAGCATCAGCATACTCACTTACAGACAAAGAGCACAGCTCATACAATATGAAATCAAAGTTCATCAAGGATTGTTCTACAGGACCTATTGAAGAAAAATAAGGTCTAATTCTGGTATTATAGATATCTGGGCATAGTGGAGTCAATAGCAACAAAACCCTTCATGTTTTAGTCAGAAAGGGCTTCTCTAAATTATTGCCAAATCCAAACTCACTAGACTTTTAAATAATTATTTGGAAAAAATCACATTTGTTTTCAGTTCAAAAACTTTGTTAATAAAAGAAAACCATTCGATTCTTGAGCAAGCACTTTCAAATATCCTGAATAGGGACGATATCAGAAGACTTGTTAACTTCCTATCAAGATATTGCCGATTGAGATATCACTTCCACAGAGCACTTACAATGTAAGTATGTTGTCCTCGATCGCCTTAGTTCCCTAGTAGGTTGAGGACATTCCCGACTACTTAGTACAAAAGATGTCTGTTCTTCTCCTATATTCTGTGGCATATACCAGAAAAAAAAAAAAAATGAAATAAAATTGACGAATGATTGTGATTGCCTTCGGTCCTAAAACTTTGTTCCACAGTATGTTCATTGGCCGAGAACTAACAATAGGTGGCAAGAGAGTCCTTTGACTATTTCGTGAACACATTGAATATATGAAAGCACTGTATACAAAGATTACCTCCTTGGTGTAAAACTTCATCAACCTCAGCCAACAGTTAATTATTACCGGAATAGTTTTAGTTCATGATGCACTTACATATGTATGTATTTACAGCTTCTCAAAGAGTGTTTGCTATAAGACCAAATTATCCCAGCTATAAAAACCACAAAAAATATTTGAAAAAAAGTAAACAAAATAATTCTCGACGGGAGCCAAGCTACAATTCCTGGTCTTCTACCTTGAGTTTTGCTAACTTTTTCCTGGTTCCCAGGGACCACAGTTGCTAGGGTTCTTAAACCGGTCGCTATGAGCTCAGAATCGTGTGCTTTATAACACAGCAAAGTTTCAGACTCATAGCTAATCGGCAAGTTTGGTTTAATATATGCGTATGGACGGACAGACAGAAAAGCCTTTGCCTACCCTACTCCAGCTTTGCAAGGTAGAAGACTAAAATAAAACAAAATAAAAAGCGTAAATTCCATTTTTTTTCATGTAAGTATTTATTTTTGTCTCTTTTCCTCCTCATCTATATTATTGCAAATTTATTATAGTAAACAAAATTTCAGTTTGATTTTCTGGTTTGGTTTGTTGTTTTTTCAATGTTTTTGTTTTTTGATTCGTAAACTTTCCTATAGTTTGACTTATATATTTATTTACTCCTTTTTACCTCCCGCTATCATTATATTACAAGTTATATATCTATTTTATATAATTTGTTTAGCTGGCTCTCTCTTTCCTTTAAAAAAGAAAATATTTTCCGAAAACTTAAAGACCCATTTAAAAGTAAATATTATAAAGAAAAAGTTACAAAAAAACTTTAACCCTTGTGTATAAAAATGTTTGTCCTCCAACTAAAAAAAAAATAAATAAATAATAATTAACAACAAATTAAGAAAAGAATTTCCTAATTGTATGAATAATTAATCATTATTTTTTGTTTGTTTTTTATTTTTTTTTGTGTGGATGTTTTTTTTTAAGTGACTTATAAATATGCTTTACATTTCGGATTATGTAAAAAGAAACTAGATGCGGTTTTTAAGATTATTTTGATTTGTTGTCTTTTTTTTTTGTATTGATTTTATTTTGGTTTCGATTGTTAACGGTTGGCTATATGTTTTTTTAAATTTATTTTTCGCCGCTCCCTATTTTGAATTATAACAAATTGCAATAATGTAATATGTATTAAGCCACACCTTTTAATTAAAATAACTAAAAAGGCCATGATCATGGAATACCTTCTATGCTATTGAATGAATACAAAAAACCTACCTTACACCGTACACTGCTTTAAATATTTTCAACATATTGTGTTGCTTATTTTTAAATTAAGCAAAATTGCTGCATTTAATAGTAGTTTTCTTTTCCTGCGATTTTATGTGTAGTTTTGCTTACAATGCGTTTTTTGTTTTTTGTTTTTTCAATTAAATATAATTTTAGTTAAAACATTTTTTATGAAGTAATTTACAACAACTTTATTACAATGTTTCTTTTGTTTTTGCTTTATTTACTATAAATGATTCTTTTTTAATTTTATTATATTTTTTACACTTGTGTAGTTTTGGATTTGTTTTGATCTTAATTATGCTTTATTTGTTGCTTTTTTTTGTTTTATGCAATTTTGTAACATTCTTTGTAGCAGAATTTTTGTTTTTTTCTTTACTCTCTTTTATACAATCACTATAGTTATTTTAAGTCTACAATTTTTTTTTAATCAACTAAAAAACAAAAAAAAATTTATATATATCGGAAATAATTTTAATTAAAAAAAATATATTTTTATATATTTATAATTAATTACGAAATGAAAAACCAGAATAAATTAATATTATTTCTTAATTTTCCGCTGTACTAGTTCCGTAGGCGTATCACCGTTCAGATGCAGGGCACCGTTCGTCGCGATCGCGGAGCCATTTTTGTGCAGTCCGTTTGAAAGGCTACCATTTAGGCTGCCGTTGGTGGCGCTACCGTTCATCGTCGATTTGATGCCATTCGTTTGGGATTTTGTGCCATTGCAGTGACCGTTGGTGATCGGTTTATCGGTAAGCGGTTGGGCGTCGCCATTGCAATGCCCGTTCGCCACCGGTCTGTAATTTTTGTCTTTTCTCTGTAAAACGAACATGAGTAAGTTCTTGTACTGCTGCTTGACGCGTGAAACAGTAACATGAATACGAAAAGAAAGCTTTATTAGTAAATTGAATTCAGTAAATATTTGCATTATAAATAAGTTTAAGTCAATTCTTGTTGTTTTTTGTTTTTCTGTTTTGTTTTTTTTTTCTATTCTCCCAATGTGGCTCTTGTTTGTTTTTGTTTTTTTTTTTTGTAAGAAGAATGTGGGTTTTAATGTAGGTGTATGTATGAAGGTATCTAAGGAGATATGAATTTTAAAATATAAATGTCCTTTAAATGCAGTCACCAAGGAGCATAATAAAATACTATTCAGGTGATACCCATACTAGTCAGTGCTACGCATCGATGTGAGTTCACTGCTAAAAATAGTCAGGAGGCATATTGACCCATAATACAAAATGAAGGCAAACCCATATTTATTTTTAGTGCAAAGCTTGCCTGTATGTACAACCCTTATGGAATTCTATAAAGGGAGCGCAGCATTTTGGCGTTACAGTTTCCCTACTGGATAGAGCTCAGAACCATGCAATATATAGTGAAATGCGTTAGAGGTCAAATAAGAACTTAGGTGGCGAGAACACCTTTTTGCACTGAACTAAAATGACTTTAAGCTTGTGGAAGGTTTTGTAGGGTAAAAGGGACTTATTTTGGTATCTGGCAGGATATAGCCAGGTTTCAACTAAAAGCTTCTAGGGATTCTAAGACTTAAGTATACAATGTTGCGATTTTTTTTTCCGCCAGAAAGAAACTTTTGTTTACTACCAATTTAGAATGGCACATTCACTAGTCAGACGAATCAGGGTCGATGGGATTGGAATGGCTACAATGATAAACCTAAATCATGGAATACAACATATTTTGAAGCTCTTAAGAGTTATCAGTTTGACAAAACCGTCATTCAAGAGATTTAATTCAGACATGGTGCGGCCGATAAATTCATGAAGAAAAAGATGGGAATTTGACTAAATTACAATAGAGGGCAAGGGTTCGTTTTCGTTGGAGAATGCTTACGAGGAATATTCGAAAAGTCACGAGGATATCATAGTATTGCAACTCTGTATTTGAGCAAGCGAAATTTTTTCTTTGATAATAAATATTCGTAAGTCGGAACTGTATAAGTCTATTGATGCTAAACTGTTTATTATGTCCGACGGCAGACTGTCAAAAACGTTACACGTGTTTTTATACGACCTGCATAGATTTATTTCTGAAGTGCACCCCAAAAGAGAGTACAATTCTATAAATATTAAATAAAGCTTCTGCTGAAATTGCTATGAGTACAACCAGGTTTTACTAGCTGCAAGAACTTTTCCAATAGGACTATCAAGGCGTTGAAGATAGTCAGCAGACTCTAGAGGCCTTCACATGACCTCTGGACTTCGTTCGTTGTTGTAGTTGGTGGTGTGAAATTTTAGTCGGAGTGGAATACAGATCTAAGATGGTGATGGGTTGAAGTGGAGACATTCTAATGGTAGTTGAGTAGGGTTGTTAATAGTTACTATTAAGAGCTGACGAATAGAATATCAAATAGTAATTTGAAAGGAATTTCAATGAGATGCAAGTTAGGTCTATCGAGGGAGGGTCAACTAGACCTAATTGAATTATTCTGCATTGAATAGCTTTAGCACATTTCAGGATTGGTTAAACCAAAGTGAAAAAAGATTGATTTAGTGACATAAGAATTACATAACTCTTTCGACCAGCACTTTACATTTTACATCACATATTTCACCTGGGTTACAGGAAAGCGGCATCATCTAGGTTCTGGCATTTGTTGGAATATGTTTGCGGGAATATTTAATGCCTTGGTATTTTTTTATATTGAACTTAGGGAAATTCTTTTTGAGACTAAATTGTAAAGTTGTTCAAATGAGCTTAAAGTCACATCATCAACGTCCATAGACAGAATAAGCGAACGCTTATGTAAATGATCAAGGACCAAGATGACTACCTTGTGGAACTCTGGAAATGGTTGAAGTCGACTTGTATTGTCCATCTTTATTGTTTAAGTAGCAGTTCATGTCAATTATCCTATATACGAGTTGTGAACCAGACCCCAAAAGGATGGAGCATACGGTGAACCAGACCCCAAAAGGATGGAGCATACGGCTACACTTAGCCCAACTACACTAAATCTTCTTAAATAGTAACATATCACATTGAAAAAAAAACGAAGTCCCAAATTCGCTTGTATTTGCGTGAAATAAATTCTCCGTTTAATTTTCCAAAATGGAATTAGCAGAGGACTTATCAGGAATTAAACTCGCTTTACGCCTGCCAAAATCCTGGGCCAGTTTCTTCGTCAAATACTGTGTTTTTTAGACATTTTTGTTATGCAACTCAGAGTGCTTGGCATCAATGAAAGGAGCACCTTTAAAGTTTGCTGTGAGGAGCATTTTCTCTGTGACCGACCCACCTTTGCTCGTTCCAAGTTGCGTACTTAGGGAACAACTTACTTTAACTCTACATGACATTACATTTCATTTTTCTCCGGAAAACAAAGGAAAACAAATCAAGTTAACACCTTACTAGCAGCACAATGGGCCAGTATTTGTGTCTGAGTGATCCAATGAATAGCAAGTTCCTATAAAACCTCCGACGACTGAATGTATTGTGCTTTTATCAATAGATAATTATGCAACATCATCCTGTTTGTGCGCACCACCTATAATACCTATTAAAGGCCAAGCCCCAGTATGTGGGTCCGAGGCGTTATTTAGTCTACTGGACTTCCCTGTCTGAGAAAAATTGTCCAAAAATGATTAAGTACTTGTCAATTTAATCTGGCGTGTGATCGGAGGTTACCTTAACCACTATCTAAAAAAATACATTTTTTTTTTCAATCGGAAAACCTTCATTAAATAAATACGAAAGTAAGGCTTATCCTTCATCTAGGTAACAAAATGTCGATATTTTGTCAAAGATTTTAAATTTTTTTCCAAAAATTTCCGACACACAACCTAGAACGGTACAAATATCTGGACTAAACCTACTCGCATACACTTTATATTGAAATACCTAACCCGTTGATATATTCCAATCAAAGCATCCGTTCCCCACTAAGCGATTTGTGAAATTAAACAACGACGGTCATTATTGAATTGTATAATTAATCTTACTCCATCCCAATGGATATTGAAATACCTAAATCGAACGATATACTTATCACCGCTACCGTTAAATATTGTCTTAATTAACCTCAGAGAAAATACCTGTTCGACAACTAGTTATCCAGTCAGATTGGTCTTATCTCGTCGCTTCCAACTGACAAATATTTCGCCAATAAATCAACACAATTTTGCAAATGGGTTCGACTTGGTAGTTTGCCTCATGCTCGTACATAGTACGTTTCAATGTTAAGACGTCGCAGAGATATTACGTCCACGTATTTCGTGGCAAAAAACACACTTTGCGCATATCTAATGAGACCGACATACATGCATGAGAATGGAAGCAATCGACGCGGGAGGGTATATGTAGGTTTCCTCTTCCGAATGAGTATGAGTGTTAAGCTCAAAGGAAGCGACTGACCACGATGATGATAGAAACACCACAGAGTCGAATAAGCCCACTTTGCAAAAGAGCTTATCTAGGTTGAATTCCGAGAAAAAACTCAGCCATTGGGTAATGATCACCGCGTCCGAGTTCCAGTAACATAGATTCCAGTCAAAGTCACACGACTTCCTCCTCCTCCATCGGTGGAAGTGAATATATCTGATGATTAAGTGAACTAAAAAGAAGGCGATCATTCGATCCAAATAAGAGATAGAAAAAGCTCAACAAAGCTGGCATGTGGCTCATGTGTGATATAATAACTTTCACCAGTTTTTCACTTTTTCGCTCCCGCGGCCCAGTAGTGGCCTGGTATGCCTTCATATAAGTGTGTGGAATAAACCCAAATCGATTATATATGGTCGCTGGTCGACTAAGACTAAATGTCCAGCAATGGCTATCGATGACGAAACCCATTGATAATGAACTGTAACTGTGCCACATCCGAAGACAGAAGCGTTCAAGTGTTATTTAATTGGTTTCTTCTTCGTCGCCGTGATACCACCAATTACTGTGACGTATGTGCAACTCATGGGCGGATACATCAGACTGGTGGCGGTTTTCCGAGCTTGCCGCAAACGTCGTTGAAAAGATTCAATTAAAGCAATCGTGCGAATTGGCTATTTGACGGTTGACCTAGTTTGTTGGCTGTAAGTCGATTAGATTGTATAAGAGCTAGGAAGCAAGTAGGTCTAGGAGGGTAGAGCACACACCTGCATGTGGCATGTGTAAGTGCATTGAGCTTGATTTCGCGTGTCATTTGAATGCATGCATGTCGACAAGGGGGTGTTGTAGTATTTTTATGATTTGTTGATTAATCCTTTGATAGTAATATGTCTCAGAGGTAGATAAATTATAAATTTACTTTTAAAACCACAGGCATTCCGCTGTGTCCTTTTCTGTCTTTCCGATAGAATAGGAGAACGAGTCTACCATATGTGCCGATAGACAAATCGAGGTTAAATAAACAACGCCGACAGTGGAATTCCAATGAACCAATTAGCAGCCCAATGCTCCACATATAACGTTCGCAATAAAAAAAATGCAAACAATACGATACAACGGCACAGTGAAAGAGCAGTAGCGTGTCGCGCGTCAATTCGCATGGTTTGCGTTGTGAAACGATTACAATTGAATTTATAACAAATTGCACTAATGGATGGATGCATACCCGTCCGATTTCCACACTTTTCCAAGTGTCTAATGCAATTTTCAAACTTACAGACACAAGGAAAGTTAATTGATAAATAAATTTGATCGATTCCAGTTGTAGGGGCTATAGTTCGTTGAGTTAATAAAAATCATAGACAAACCAATGAGACCTGCAACTTAAAATGGCCGCCGACGTTTGCCTACAAGCTGTGCGAGCACGTGGGTACATAAAGTCCTGTCAAAATTATGTAAACAATCACGCACATTGTTATAATTCCAAGAGTGTGTGTGGCGGGAGTACACTGTGGTAAAATGAAATGAGCTCACACGTATTCACGGATAGAGTCGTTTATAACGGGGGTTGTCGGCTTGGTACAAAAACTCCTGTCAAAATTTCCTGAAAAATTTAGGGTGTCACGGGAACAGACGTACGAAAGTTGCATATCTCGTTCATCATCTCTGATAAAAATACTCAAGAAAAAGACTTGACTTTAAATAGCTTTTTAAAACTTAAAAAAAAGAACATAGTCCGTAATTGGCTTTTGAAAATTTAGTCGGGAAAGTATTCTTTTGTGTCAAAAAAAACAAAAACATTAATGTCGAGTAGTTAGGTGGTTAGGCGGAGGTTAGCCAACCCAGACAGAAGTTGGTAATCTGAGATTAGGGAACGGATTTCAATTTCTCTCTGGATGAAAAGCGACTTTACTACTAAAGTCGAAGTAATATAGTCTCTGGGAAACAGAAGTAGGAGAACTCAGCTGTGGTTATAGGATCATACATATGTATATCTCGATTCTATGAATCTGACGGCGCTAAAACTGTAATTAAATTGAAAGGTGACTCTCCAGTTTAAGCTTTGCGGGTATATCTATTGAGAAAAATATTTTTTTCCTAGGTTGTTAATAATTTTCTCTATTGACGCTATAGTTCGGCTTATGTTTTGTGTACAGCCAAAAGTGAGTGTGGTGTTTTCTCAAATACCTGTTTTTATTGAGTAAAGAAGTTGCATTGAATTTTGTTTGTGGAAATTTCTTATGAAGGAATGTCGAGGATATTACAAAAGGCATTTGCTGACAAGGGGTTGGTCCCAAGAAGATGGTTACAGATGGTAAAACCATTCAAAGAAGGCAGAGAAAGTGTTGAAAAATATTTGGTTTCCAATTGGCCAAAAACATCAAACGATTAATCAATGACTCAAATCACTCAGTTCTTTGAAGAAGACGAAATACGTTTGGAAGAATAAATAAATATTGAAGACCAAGATTAAACCAAGTCACCTTTAATTTTGATCATCGTTTTAGATTTTATGTGCATATTATACATTTGTATCCAAGAGGAGGATGTAATACAAACTGTTCAGAGCTTTAGGCAAGATTTAACGGCTCTCATGGCACCGAATTCTGTAAATGTTTGGGTCTTGGGTCTAGGCCATAAGTTATGTTTAAGGCAAGTCAATAAGTCAGCAAGCCATAGATAAGGATGGGTCGGTCAACAGCTGTGTACATCCACAATTTTGATTTAAGCTTGAACTGTTTGCATACATAACAAGCCTTCTTATTCGGTTTTCTATACTAGACTGTCAGTGAGGTTTGAGGACCAGAATGACGCCTAAGAATATGATACTGGAGGATAGAGAAAGAGTAAGGTTGTCTAGCTCTCAAATGCTAAATGGTTCTTGTTGTAGGAAATGGCACCAGTTCGGTTTTCTCCGGATTTACTTTAACAACAGCGTTTGCTTTCCATCTCATTAGAATTTGGATAATGACTATGAGTCATAAAAGAGGTCAAATATTCCTGCCCTGTGCAGTGATTCTGTTTATCAGTTTTGTGAGGAAACTGTTTTCTAATAGCAATTGGCTGATTCTGATTTCAAGTACTTTCCAGTTTCAGATGAAACCTTTTACCCTCGAACAGTTGGCGATTCCTCCATCGATTTGGCGAAAGCATTATTGAAAATCCCTTCAATGTTCATGAAGGTCGTTGTTGTTGTAAACGGTAAGTATAACCCTCGAGGTAGTCATGCTGGGCTGTTTAGTGGGTTTTTTTTTCAGCCTCTCATGAACCTCATAATGAATAGAACTTGGGAATGTAAGTGAGAAGCAGACAACTTCGGTAAAGCATCATGAGAGTGGACAATAAGTGCCTATCTTTTTTTTTTAAAGCACTTGTTTAATATAGGACAGGAGGTTTCTTTGATCAGAGTTGTATCATCAGAGTTAGTCTAACGGTGTCTGTAGGGATTTCAATGGACTGGCGGTACGTAATCCAAGATTGAGTTATGGTCTCTTGCCTGCTTTATTTGTGAATCTTATATGGCTTTCGTGTAATAATTGTTACGGATGTCTATGAGGGTTCTTTTCTTAATTTTCAATAACCAAATATATTTTCACTGACCGACTTGCATGGGTTCAAACTTCGCACCTGACTGTACTCGATAAATTCTTTGAGAAAGAAGATGAGTTCAAATATCTGGGATCTAAGGATCGAAACAAATAAATGACTGCATATGGCCTCCAAAGCGTGCCATATTTATAAAACCATAATATTACCAGTAAATCTTGGTCTCTGACTAAGAAAGAGAAAAAATAAATTTCGGGTCTTTGACAACAAGATCTTAAGAAGAATCGACGGTAGAAAATAAGACGAACAAATAGGCGAATGGAGAAAACTACATAACCTAGAGCTCAAAGATCTCTATCCATTCCCAAGTACTGTTCGACTAATGAAATCGCGAATACTGAGATGAGCAAGTCACGTAGGACGAATAGAAGTGGGCGAACAATCAAAAGAATGCAGTCGAGCACTAATGAACACTCGTTAAATAACCTCGTAAGAGGTCCCTCATTGGCATTGGTAAACAGCTGAAAAAATGAAAGGCCAATGAAAATTGGTTTCTATACCTGTTAGTCAGGATTTCTATCAATGAACAATATCATATTCACTAATTGCATTGAAAAAGCAGTTCCTAAGCGGACAATTTGCCGATTCTAAAACCTAAATGTAGCAAGGAGTTCGCTATTAAATGATATTGTTATTTTAAGACTCCAGCAAAATTAATAGATCAAGAATTGGAGCCGGAAACCTCTGATATTCTTTTGCCTGAGGTTGCCGTTTTTCTCTTACCAACCACAGAACTTAAAAAAAATGTTTGATCATAGATTAAAAGCAAGACCCTACTTGAAAAGAAAAGAAATGTAGTACCTTTCGAGCGTTTGGAGGTTTTTATACTATTTTTACTATTAGCTAATTGAAAAATTAGCCTAAACATTGTTGCTATCAGAGAAATTAAAGCATATATGTAGCTCTCTATTTTGATACGATATTAACGAATATTGAAGCAGTTACCAAGAAAAGCTGTAGTTAAACTAACACATTTAGTGACATCATATAGGCCAATCTCAATACTACCGGTTATATTTAAACTATTCGAAAAAATATTTGTCGATTCAATGGTATCATTGAACGGAAAAATTTGATTCCAAATTACCAGTTCGGATTTAGGAGACATCACTCAACAAATGATCAAGTTCACAGAATAGTCAACATTATAAAAAAAAAGTTAAAAGAAAAAAAGGATGTTCTGCAGTGTTTTTAGATGTAGCGCAGGCCTTTGATAAAGTTTGGCATGAAGGACTTAACCACAAACTAACATGTGTCCTACCAAAACAATACGCTGCAATCTTCGAATCATACCTAAGCGGGAGATGTTTTAGAATAAAACAGGAAGACTCGTATTTAGAGTTAATGGAAATTAAGGCAGGAGTCCCACAAGGCAGTGTGCTGGGTCCGATTCTGTATCTTCTAAAGGGTCCGCCATCTAACGTTTTTTTTTTCAAGTAGTGCTTATTTCGTGAATGGTAACACTTAGCTCATGTCTGATTTGACAGATAATTAGTTTTATCCTTCCGCTGAACGAATATGGTTGTGTATACGCTTGAACAACGCTTCGCTAAGTGGGCCTGCGATCGACTTACAGAAGATGCCGATTTTGCCAAAAAAATCATCTTTTCAGATGAAGCTCATTTTGATCTTGGCGGGTATGTAAACAAGCAAAATTGTCGCATTTGGGGCACAGAAAACCCACACGCATACATTGAATAGCCGGTGCACCTAAAACGAGCCACTGTTTGGTGCGAATTTTGGTCCAGAGGCATAATTGGGCCATTTTTCTTCGAAAATGAGCAAGGAGTGGCCGTTACAGTCAATGGCGATCGTTATCGGGCCATGTTGAACGAATTTTTGTTCACAAAAATTGAAGAGGATGATATTGGCAACATTTGGTTTCAACAGGAAGGCGCTACGTGCCACACAGCCGAAGCTACACTCGATGTTTTGCGCCCTGTTTTTGAAGATCGCACTATCAGCCGCAGAGCTGATGTCGTTTGGCCACCTCGGAGCTGCGATTTAACACCGTTGGACTATTATTTGTGGGGTGCCGTCAAAGATAAGTGTTACGCCGACAAGCCAGAGACAATTGACGCTTTAAAGGACAATATTCGTGAAGCCATTGGTGAAATACAGCTGCACACAATAGATAATGTGCTTAAAAATTGGACCGATCGTGTATGCTACTGCATGGCCAGCCGAGGCAGCCATTTGAATGAAATTATTTTCCATTATTAACCGGAAAGATTGTGCTTTCAAATAAAAAAAGAAATTTGAGAAAATATTCAGTAGTTTTTTTTATAGAATTTTCAAAAAAAAAAAAAGTTATTTGGCGGACCCTATATATACATGTGATCTCCCAGAACTAGAATATTGCACATTGGCTACGTTTGCCGATGATACTGCAATCCTTGCAATGGGAAAGGATAGTATGGAACCAACACAGAAGCTACAATCAGCTATAGACCAAATTTGTAGTTGGACAATAAAATGGCGAATCAAGTTTAATGAGAGCAAATCAGTTCATATAAATTTCACTAACAAAGCAATAACCCAAATCCCGGTTACTATCAACCAGAAAATAGTACCGTATGCGAACACAGCGAAATATCTTGGCATGACGCTAGATGCTACACTAATATGGATTTTTCACGAGCGTAGGTTGTAGTTGATAAAAATCCGGCATACTGATTACTCGGATCATCAGTATCTTTTGAAGAAAAAAAAAACAACCAGCAGAGTTTTGAAACTTGAAGTTGAATATCCATAAGGGGTTTAGGGGTGTTGCTTTAGTTTCATAAAGCCTTTCAAAAGACATGCTTGTCAGCTGTTTGAACGCCATTTGGTTACTATAAATGGCATAAAATGATCGGTTTACAGAATAGAGAACATTTAGATTTTTATATAAAATTCGTGACAAGAGCGTCGTAGATTTATTTGACAATCTTTTCCCAATAGATGGGTTAGAGGTAACCGCGGATAAGAAAGGACGGATCAGAGCGTCACACGGTAAGCTTAAAACAACTCCTCATCATTTGTAATTTTTTGGTATAAAAATATCGACTTTCGGCCCAAACAAACATTAATTGCGGGAAGCTTTGCTTTTTGCCTTCAATTCGAAACAAAAATCGAGTGACCTTAGGTATATATGGTTAGGTTTCTATTAATGATGATTTCCAAGCCGCAAAGAGGTGATTTCGATGTGGAAGAAAAGTAGCATCATGAGTCAGTAAAAAATTGAAGACACAGAATTTGAGGCATTTATGAATCAAGATCTATGTAAAATCTAAGAAGAATTTACAGATTCACTGGCAATAGCTCAACAAGCCATATCCTTATGCATTGTAGTCGAGACACATTGAAAGTAGTTTTTTCACGAGCGAACTGCTGCACCAGCAGTAAGAAGAGGAGGGTTATCTGCATCATATTGTGTCTAGCTATAAAAAATAGAGCTATTACAATAATCCAGTGTTTTTCGCTGCCTACATATATAGTGGAACCTGTTCGACTATGGTAAAAGTAATTGGATTTTTTTTCAAGCTTCCTTTTTGATATGCGAGTACTAAGAATATACTCATTTTGGTGAGAATAACATACTCGTAGCAATATTGTTGGCATAGAAATTGGGCTAATTCCGCTTTAAGGCGTTAAATGGGTCGTATTTTTAAAATTAAACTCTCAGGAGTGTAGCAGTAGACAGCATACGCCTTGTTTTGATACTGACAATATATATCTCGTAATACTAGTATGCGTTTGTATGTTAAGCACAAGCGAGGCCAGAATGTCTCCATGAATAAGCGACGCGGAAAAAATTGCTTCATAAAATTAAATTACTTTAAATGAGGTGTATTCAGCTTGCGTCACTTTAAGGTATTCCTACCCCTACAGAAGGTTGCGATTATACCTCTATGATATGATCTATTTTGCAATTAATCCCTATGATACAAGCACTCGTACACCCTGTATTTATGGCTTTTTCCAAAAAAAGAATTATATGATAATAACTCGAATCAAATTTCATTCCAAGTTATAATGCAAATATTTCTTGTTCTTGTACAAAGACCTTCACCATTTCGGATAGTGAAAAAGAAAGTACCCATATCCACACCCAAACAAGAAAAGCTTACGGAGAAAAAGTGAAGAGTTTAAATCTATTTGCATGATGAGCAAACGATTCCCAGGCTTACGCCGTAACAATTGCAAACAAAAATTTCGTGGATACGAATGCGTGTGGTGATGTTAATCTTTTATGACGTGCTCGAATACGAATAGTGTTAGCACGTGGGAGAAATGGATGTTGTTTTATAAATTTAAAATGCGTGGAAATATATGGAATGAGAAATGGTGTCGATGATGGTAATGGAAATGCTTGGTTTGGTTGAAAATAAATTCAATCTTTTCGAAAATAATTTTCTTCTTATAACTTCGTGAACTAGCTGAATGGAATAGAAAGATCTTAGCAAAGTAAAGTCTGATAAAGTAGGTACAAGTCTCCAAGCCAGTCAAGTAGCACAAGAGATACATCGAATACCAATACATTCTGGGTATGGTACATTTGGTATTGAACGATGTGTGAAGCACTTTAGTCAGTATAACATAAAACAAACAACAATTTTCTTCAAAACAAAATTCAACGGTTGTACGTACCCCTTGGTTGCTCTTGTAAGTCGATTTGTAGAATTCATTGAAAAGGAAGAAGAACATGACAGCGTGCATGCCGATCCACCAGACGAACGCCTTGGGATAGTTGCATTCGATGAACAGTAGTTGGAAGGCATGAACCATGATTGCAACAAATTGAACCTGAAAAACGGAATTTTGTTAAATTAGTTTAAATATAGTTTTGGAAGCATGAGCTTGGAATGGTGATTTATTACCATCTGAAGGGTGGTGAGGTACTTCTTCCACCACAAGTACTTTTGGTATTGTGGGCCCATGGCAGCGAATAAGTAGTAGGTGTACATGACAATGTGAACAAATGTATTTAGGAGACCGAAGAATGTACTATGACCACCTGTTGACAAAAAAGTTTTTATGAGTTTTAAATATTTGAATATCTGGATGATAAGTCATTGAAGTGGAAGAGATGAGAGGAGACATTTTCAGTTAGCTATTATATATTTATGGATTATGGTAGATTATCAAATTTGGGAAACAAAGTCGCAATAATAGTGGCACAATGGCGCTTCGCAAATTGTTTTCTTGAGAAACGTCAGGGTTGAGAGATCCGTATTTTAGTTTCTGACGATTTTTAAAAAGTTTAATCACTTAATTTAACTAGTGAAGGAGTGGAGGAGAGGTTATTCCTCCACCAACCTGGACTTTTTCCTAATATCGCTGGTTTGCAGAAGCTTTTTCTAGTTAAGTATATTCCAGGGATAGAAGAATAAACACCGATTCAATGTAACCGATTCGGGGGTTCCGGGGTTCGATCTCTTCGTCATCTAACCACACAATCCAATGAAACACGGTGTTACATGCCCTTAGGTTAATTAATAACAGTTATTTGTAAAATAAAAATAGGGCCTATTTCGTAAAAAAGTTAGTTTGGCAAGTGAAGGTTTAATAAGATTTGTGATTGTCTAGAAAAAACCGAGGTGAAATTATGCGAAAATATTGATTGCATTCACCGATCCTTTTCGGATTCATATCGCCAAAAGATTTCTTGGCAACATGATTTGCAAGTGTTTGCGCTGGTTTCCTACCACCTATCTTCCTATTCGAAAATGTTTCAAAGTACGCTGCGGTATTCTGAATAGTTCTTTACTTCTTGAGTAAGTTATCGAGGTTTGTTCTTTACACTCTCTCTTTCATATTAAAGAGTTTGTGCCACGTTAAAACTACGGTTTCTGACATGCTTTCATTTTTGAGCATTTAGCGTTTCATGCTCACTGTCTCCATAAGCGATTTCCGCAGTCCAACATACAATTTGATAATGAACCGCTGTTCAATGATTCGCTGCATTTTAAGCTTGCTCCGAGTCACTCGTTAGAAATCCACTAAAAACTCGATTTAACCTGAACGAACCTTCGTAGGTGGTCAGACCTTCCATTAGACAAAACAACATTTTAGAATTCCTGTTACTTTTTAACACGTCCCCTTGCATCGCTTGATTTATTGTAAAAAATATTTCCTATTCGTACCCCATGAAAAACGATTGGTTCTGACTGATCCTTCTTTTTAGGGATTTATGAAATTCAAGGTTTATTCAAATAAGCCTTGGCCCATTAATTTTCTAAGCCCCAACATGCAGACAAAAGAGTCCACATGGCTAATCATTTTCGAGGGATTATCTCTTACAGAAGAGAATAAATGTTTTATGCCATTTCAGTTCATAAAAAAACGAATTGTCGTGGAAGTCGAGCCTATATTTCTTAAAATAGCTCTCACACTTATCTTAACCAGATAATATCCTCTTTTATGACTTTAAGTCGAAAGTTCTTTGGTTTATGACTTATAAAAAGAGATGGGAGAGAGATTCACAGTGACGCAAGACTATTTGGTTACCTACAAATATGATGACAACAGATGAAGTGGTGGTGTAAATAGACAAAAATAATTCAATACCTTTAGCAGAAGCAAAGCTTGTTCCTTAAAAGAATCCAATTTATGATAATAAATATAGGACTGTAGGAGATCTAATAGGTCTTTGCTAGAGCATGCGATGGGGTCAAACAATGCTGTAATCCCAGAGAAACACAAAAACCACCAAGCTCAACCAACAATAATATCTAAGCGTAATTTTAGGCTCACAAACTCAACCGGAAGACTCATATATAAAATCGGGTAAGGAAAGCTGGAGTAGACCTCCATGTATTCAGCAACATTATCAAATTTAGGGATTCAAGACACAGTTGCTTCAAGACACATCCTTATCTACGGGTGGCTAGGTAGCCAGTAAGATCCTTCATAATACTGGAGCAACCCATACCACGGAGGAATCAAGACCACTACCGAGCCAAACAAATTATTCCATTGGAGCTTTCATTAAAATTCAGGTTTTTTTTTTTTTTGAGGGGACATAACAATTTTGTGTTTAAATACAAACCAACTCCTAAACTTTTTTATAATCTGTCAATGTCAAAATGTTGGTCAAGGCTTATTTTTATTGTGGTACAGTTCACCGAGGCGCAACATCTGGAGATTATTACTAAAATTCTAAGTAGGTAGTCGCTTTAGTTTTAAGAGATATTACTCCAATGCTGCATGCGTTATAGTGGAATTCGGAATTTTTCACACTCCGAATTTTGAGTAAAAATCTTGGCCTATACTATATAGCCGCTCGTTCAGTGCCGAAACTTTTCTGACTGGGCTCTGCAAAATTTTTGGAGAAAATTTGAATTTCTAAACGGAGAAACTAACAGGCTTGCAGCAGGATCAGGAACTGTTTTCAGGGGGATAAAAAAAAATTTGTTGTTGAAATAACTAAGCTCACACGTACCAAATGGTCGTAAATTCGACTTCCACAACTCCATACGCTACATACTCGTATATGCATCTCAATAACTTCAAATGAGGTGTGGTATCAAAACCGCGCTTCTGCGCTAATTATTATAATCGTATTCACCTTTCTACCTACTTTCCTGTTTAGAGCCGGAAAGCACGCGTTTGGAACAGACAATGAGCTACTAAAATATATTTCTTCCCAGTTTACAGCTAGACTGAAAACGTTTTACAACTCGAGATTACTTCAGACCTGTCCGAGCTTCCTCTGTCATGTATCGAAAACAATTATGTCCAAATTTGAAATTGTGTGATTAATGTGATTAATAAGGTTTAAGCCAAATCTTCAGCATGCTTATAGCTTGTCATATATGACCCCCTCGTTCCTCAGCTTGACCAGGCTCTTAGCACGCTAAAAGCTTTAGCCTTATGAAATTCCGCGAGATTTATGAGTATTTACGAGAGGCGTAGTCCATAATAACTGAATCATCATTACTCGATAGTAAAAATCAAGAATTTGTTTACTTGATGACTGCTGTCCTTAATGACAAAATATTCCCATTAGCATCCCGAAAAAAAAAATCCCCTAAGTGATAGATGAAAATGCAACATCACTGTGACACAACAAGTTGAATGCAACACGCTCATTAAATACGAATATAAATCGATAACAAGACTGATGTCATCCACCCGCCCAAACCGGACTAGACTAATTAGCACTTTTGTGAACTTCGCACCTAAGAGCGTATCATACTCTAGTCATAATCCTAGGTAGTTTGCCCGTAGTACATATAAGACCCTATAAAATGTTGCCGTTTTCATTTCATTTTTTATTTTTATTGCGGACATGAGCGCGTTACGTTAAATCGAAACAAAACCAAATATTTGCGCTTGAAAACCTGTTCTCTCTCTCATCTTTCTATTAGGTTTGTTGTTTCGTTAAAGCGTTTTGGTTGTCCATCCATTAGACTTACCTGGAGTGAATTTGACACCAAACCAAACAGACATTGGCATACATCCGTGATGAATTACATGTAAAGTTGTGACTTGGCTAGTCTTCTTTCGCAACACGAAGAAAATCTACAAAAAAAAAAGAATTAGAAATAAAAATCAAAAACAGGAAGAGAACTTAATCAATTTGTGTGCTTTGTATCTTTATCTATGGTATTGCGGATTTTTTTTTATGAATTAAATATAAAAGTCATGTTTATGGGTTCTTAAGAAAACGAATTCAATGACCGTTTCATTGCGTAGCCACGACGTTAGCCAGGCGTTACGCTCATAGTCGCTCATAGATTATACAGATGTACACATAACAAACAAATTATACATATTAATCTACGGTTGTTGGCCGGCGAGAACATGGACCATTCTTCACTGTGGATTTGAATCTAAATTAAGATTCATCGATCGGAACAGCGATGTTAGTCGGCGGCCAGCTGCTGGGCCGGTGATTAACCGAATTCATTAAGCAACATCTAATACCCTTGATTAAACGTCTATCTTGTGCTAATGATGCTAAGCACACGCCGCGACGATCTGAGATGTTTCTAATAATTCATGTTTGACTCGTGAGGAAACGAACGAGTTTGTGGTTACTTTCTAACGGTGTGGGAATCTGCATTCATTGATATTTGCTTCACTATGTTGTTTATGAATGAGGCGACTAGGGTCAGACGCTTTCGGTTTTATATAAGAAAAAAAAAATATTTAAAATACGTTTATTGAGTGCGGACTTCGGTCGTAAGGTTTTGTATTGGATTGATTTGGAGAAGGGCAGATTAAGCAAATGATTGGGGAATCGATTAAACAAACAAATGTCAAGCAAAAGTTCGAGTTTTGGAAACGAGTCATAATGGTTTATGAAACAAGTGCAACGTGTTTCGGACCAATTCATTTCTCGAGTGATAGTAAATCTTGTGTGTTACACGTTTTTGGGAGGTTCTTCTTGTTGTATGATTAAGGCGGGTTGCACCAAACCAGTTAGCTCTGACTTGAGTTGATTGAATTTATGGATCCACTAGAAGGGCAATAGTAGGTTCTCCTGCAGTCGATGCATTTAAAAACAGATCAATAACATATTCAGAGGTTCCCAATCACGATAAACTGTAATTCCAGCGAGATGGGTATTATTATATCTACAACAGTGAGATATTTCGTCATCGACTTTGCAGCATTGCCTGTCATGGAATGATTAAACAAGATAAAGCTTGATGCAGTTAAAAGACAATTCAACAAGAGGTGTCATTTTAAATTTCGCGCATTTCTAAACTGTCCACCAACTGTCGCTGTAGCAAGTCAAATCTAGAAGATTTTTAAGGTTTTCCAATCGATTTGTACGTTACGACAGTGAAAATTCATCACAATGACGCCAAGAGTTGAAATCGTGTTTGTTCGGCAAGGTCAACTGAAAATATCGTCGCCGTAGCTGGGCGTTCGGCCGAAAATTCCGGTGTGCCGGTGTGTCCAGCTGACAATCCAGTAGAATACGCACAATGTCTTACTTTCGCTGATTGGATACTAGAAGTAAATGATCCTTATCATATTTTTTAAAATTATTCTGGGTACCGAGATTCATTCCCATTTGCCCGGGTATGTAAACAAAATTGTCACGTCTGAGGATCCCATACAAAAAGAGGGAACAACCTTTCCATCCATAACCAATGACAATTTGATGAAGTTTTTAAGTTTGGTAGTTCCATTTTTTTAATTAAACATTTTAAAATACCTCCACGTTTGAGATATCGTAGAACTTCAATGCATTGTATCGTATATCTCAAGAACAAAAAGGGGGTGGCTTTACGTTGTTGTGCCTACTAAACTACTATTGACAGCCAGCTGAAATTTTGATAGTTGCTTATTCATTTTATTGTTGAAAAGTGTTTGGATAAAGTGAAGGAAATTTTTGTGAATCGCATTATAACGCATTACAACGAAACAGCATTAAAAAATGCTTTAGAGTTGGTTCGAAAAGATAGCAACATCGTCAAAAGTGATTGAGAGTGAGAGGGCCAGAATCGATCAAAATAACCGAGGTACCGGAAAAGAAAATAGCTTCTGAGCTAAACATATTCAGAAAACGGTTGTTTCACATTCTGAAAAATTAGCTCTGACTCAAGGCCTTCAAATTTTCAAAAAGTCCACTCACACCTGGTCACAAAAAAGTTAGATTGGATTCACTTGCACCCACGTGGACAATCGAGTTCTCCGGTGAAGCACCATTTGTAACGGAGCAACATGACAACAAGCATGCGATTATGCGATTATTTCGACTAAAGAATGGCCACCAGGAAGCAAGCACCATCGTTTTCGTTTAGACAGTGACGGACGATGGTCGGTCTCCGAACGTGCTTTTAAACGTGGTCGTTTATCGGGAGCTGTGTTGATGCCGTGGACACGCAAACATTTCGAGCAAGGACCCCCGACATACCAACAAGACCTCCCACAAGGCCTGAGCCTGAGAGAGAAAAAGTTGCGCACGTCTTCTCTTCGACAAAATTCTGTCAATGCATTCCACAGACTTCAGAACAATTTCGTTCGACATGTAACTGGTAACATTTGGAGACAAATATAACTGGCGATTTGTTTTCTATACTGAAAAAAAAATTGAGAAGTTATTCAAAAATATTCCTCGCTTCGAGAAAAGAATATGGAAAGTTAGCAGCTTGTGTAGACCAGGTGCACTCATAAATCCATAATATTTTTTTTTTTCAAAAGTGATGCTGGTGCGATCGTTTCAGTGAATGGATTGCAACGCCGAACGATCTTGACGAACAATTTTTTGGCTGATTTGGCGCTCTAGACGTTGACGAATGCGTCTTAAGCCATGGGTTTTGGTGAAACAATTTTCTGATGAAAGAAAGAAAGTCTTTGCGAAGCATCAGAGCTATTATTTTCGAAACACAGTCGTAATTATTCGAAAACGTGATGGAACATTTTATAAAAAGAACGACTATTTGCAGGCAAATCCGAAGCAAATATTGGGCAAATATTTCGCTGCCTTACTCATGTTACACCTCAACTCATGATTCGTGCTTTTGACTGGAATAAAAATATCCCCATTTTGTAAAAGATGTTAGGTTTTTTTTGCGACTTACAATTTGAATGACACCTCTTGTTGGATAACCCTATAATAATGCAACTAGTCATTATTCTTGCACCATCTGACAAAATCTAAGCCTTTCGCAGTGAAGGCAACCATAGACCTCTAATATATTGTCATTACTAGGTAAGTTTCTTTTTTCTGGTTTCGAATTTGTAAGTATCATTTGTAAATAATGTGTCCTCGATGTATTAAATTCCACTCTCCCCATTTAAATATGCTGCCGCAGTGTGGGTGTCAAAATAGAGTCTTGGAGAATACCTTTAGTGACGAATTGAACAGCTGCCTTTTTCATGTACTAGGAAACAGTAGGAAGGTAAAAAGGTGATTTTACTACTTTACTTTACTGGAGGTATACCGTTTGTATGTTCGAAATTGAAAATAAATCAAAGTGCACTAAGCTAAACACACTAAGCCCTGTCTAAAGGGCTGACGGCTGTAATGAGTATTAGGATTTGGCAGAAAGAAGAATTCTGTGCCTTTTCAACTTTTGATCATAGGTTCTTGAAGTTCATTCCTTCAATTCAATAGCCCTTTTACAGCTCGAGCCATATACGCATTTGCTGTATATTATACAGAGTTTTTTAATAAGGACATAACAATTTTATATTTAATAAAATACGGAATGTTTGGGACAACAGTTAGAAATGTTAAATGTTAGCACATGTTGAAGTATCGAGTTTGATTTCGTTCATGTGACCTGTGTGTCATGGGACAGCATCTTGTTAAACCTATAGTAAATTGCACTGACCGTAATATGGGATTATTTCCATCGACGAAAAAATACGTTCCAATCACATCTCCGGCATGAAATTTACACCTTACTGTCATTTTTTGTGGAAGCGATGGAGTCTCTTGAAGCACCTATGAATTTGAAACGCGCATTTTGCCTATTGACTAAACTATTTGGACAAAAATGATTTTCATCAGGAAAGATGATTTTACGATGAAATTCAGGATTTTCTTTAAACTTTTACGACATCCAATCGAAGAAGTTTCCAGTTGATCAAGAGGTTCCAATTTTTGGGCTAGTTTGTAATAGTGTAGTGTAGGCCAAGATTTGTACGTAAAATTTGCCACAATGTGGACTGAGACATGACCGATTATACTCAGACATGACTCTAGCTTTGGAGTTATTTTCTTAAAGTTACGACTACCGGTTCAGAACACGTAATGTTCATCGTGAAATCTTGTCTTACGAGTCGACATTATTAGACGGTAAATATAGTTTAAGAGCGCGTATAAATACAAAATTATTATGTCCGTATTCGGCCGCCAAATTAACCTCGTATGATGGACACAGCTCTCGATATTTCATATACCCATTAATGAGTAGGTTCGCCGTGTAGAGGCGGTCTGCACCCAATTAATATAAGATTTTGCAAAAATATTTCAAATTGAATGAAGGAACACTAAAGCATCTTGAATAATAACTACGCCTTAAAAAAAAGAAATTTTCTCTTGGTCCTCATATTGACAATGAGAAAAAATTAACAAGCCACCAGTGGTGTACCGAAAGGTTTGGTATGTCTTTTGAGCAGTTAGACTCATCGATCTAAACGTTACAGTCAACGAAGCGCGCTATAGATTCCTGACTTTTCATTCGTTTCCCAATCGAGTGGCATCAATGTCCGAGGGCTGTCAAGATAATTGGATTTCAAGATCGTCTTATTTAACACCTTTGGCATATTTTCTGTGTGTTTATCGAAGTCATTGGTTTGCATCGATAAGCTGGAGCCGATAAACAACTTGGAAACTAATATTTGCCGCGTTATTGTATACGGAAATAAGTACTCAAGGCCGCCATGGTGCTCGTATGCCAGAAGTCATATATGAATAACGGCATAAAGTTATCTTTTCGATAAATTTAATAAATGGACATTATGTTATATCGCTTTTTTCATGGGTTTTATTGCGTTATAAACGTCTGTAGCCTCAAAAAATACCCTTTGCATTGAATGAAATTGAGGAAATTAGGAGACCTTTGACGTAAGGCTTTAAAACGTTGTTCCTCTTTCTTCCTTGAAGCGTTAACATTTTTTTAGAACAATTTTCTCGAAATTCGAGTTTGGAATACATATGCTGATACATTTGAATATGGTAGAAAGTTATTGGTCTGGAATAATAGTGAAGTTAATTCTAAAAGACATCCTAGGTTAAGGAGGAGTTAGGTAAGGATATATTATTAGAAGCTTTCTAACGATTTCCTTTTCCGATCTAAACTCATAAAATTGTAAAGCCTTTGAAAGCCTTTACAATGAGACCTTTGTCGACCGTAAGGCACAGAAAATGATTGACTTTGTTCTAGATCCGGCGTACAAATTGGTTAATTTATTATTAAACTTTCGGTAGCCGGATCTTATTCGAATTCTAAAAGTTTTATGCAAATTAGTGCCAAAACGTGAACACTATTTCCTTTAAAAAAAAAATAATATAGTAGATTAAACAGGAAATCAGATGCGACAGCCAGTATCTTTAACCTTTCCTAAGCACTTTGTTGCATAAGTCAAAGTTTTATATTATAGTCAAGGTGAATCCTAGATATTAGATAAATGCAAATATGTGGTTTAAATCGAAATATCAGTCGCGAAATCATTCGATTCCATTGCCATGACCATGAAACTACCACACGAACTTGAACTATCCAGCTAACCGAAAAAAAAATCACATGCCAATTTTGAAATGCCAAATAATAGAATAAAATATTGTTAATTTCCTTTTTTTGTCTGTTTTCTGCAAATTGCTATTTTATCCATGGCAATAGGAAGTGCTTTGAATAATAAGGAGCCCGAATAGATCAAAGTCGTTTGAACTGAATATTATATATAATTAGGTAATCGAAAGTTCAGAATTCGTTTTGTTAAGTTGTATAATTTATTTATGAGTACTTACCGTGTCCATGAATTCAGTGAACTTTGAAAAATAGTACCACCAGCACGCATGCACCATCTAGTTTGGGTTTTTTTTATTTTTATTTCAAATAAAAATTTGACATAAAAATAAAATAAATTCAAAAATTAATTTTATGATATAAGAAACATTTTAAAAAAGTTATTGTATTTTAAAAAGAATGAAACATAAAAATTCAAAATGAAAAAAAAAAATGAATTGAAAATATTATTGTTTTACTTAAAAATATATATAAAACTCAAAACGATTAAAAATCATAAAACTGCAGCTCTCTCGAAAGTTAAAATGGGAACTTGGATAAAAAAAAAATTACATCTTTTATACATGTTTTGAAAAATGGCATTTTTCAAACTGTGTTGGTCTCTTTATTATCTGTTAGTGGAATTGGAAAAGAATTGTGTCCTTTTTGTTTTTCCAAAGCAGAATTCTATTTTCCATTACAAATATACAAGCAAAAAGCGCTTTGTTATAGCATTTGAGACATTTTCAAGTCAAACTAATGCGAGAGCTTTTTAGATATTACATAGATAAAGTTAATTTGAAGATCATAGATTATATACGTCACTCTATACAAGAACGATAAACATACATAGTTATCTCATCATTAATGGAAATATGCATTTAGAGTTGAGAATTCCAAAAAGCTGTACTATCAACAGAGTAGAACCCATTTGAAATACTTTCATTTCTTTTTTTTTTTTTTTAATATTAATTTTAGTTTTGTTAGTTACAAATCAATAATAAGTAAAATAAATTAAGAGAAAAAGAATAAAATGATGTACCACACATATATCTGTTACCACATACCCTTAATGTTCTAGGGTTATTACTATAGTCAACTGGCTGACATCGGAAGTTATAATGTCCCGTTAGCCAACCGGAAAGAGCTATCTGTAATTGTAAAAAAAAAGGAAAAAGAATATTGTTTGGGTGATGTTTTCTTTAAAAAACTTGAGTGTTTTTGGTGCTGTTGTTATGTGGTTTTCGTCATCTGAAGATGATAGTGTGAGCAGTCTGTTTGTTTCGTTATTTGCTTCTAGTATGTATAGCGTGTTTGTATATGGGTAAAAATCTCTCTTCCTTCTCTGCTTCTATGAACTAATAGCATCCTATTCTGGGGAACTATTCGGAGGGGGGTCCTTTATGACTGACTACGTAGTTTTTTCTTCCATTTTAAGGATATTCATTTTGAGCTAAACTATGATTTTATATTGTGAAAATTTATGGGATGATTGTTGAATTATATTTGAAATGAATGAAAATATATGCGCTCTAAGCGAAAAAAAATCCTTCAAGAAGATTTTGGAGATAAGCGAAGAAACACTCTAGGAAAGACACACAGCGTTTGCGTACAAAGAATAAGTAATTATGGAAAACTGTCATAAATAATGAAAACCACCCAAAAATGTCTGATTTCTAAAAACTTGGACAAGTCAGCATTTTTTAAATAAATGCTTATTATGGTGTTCAAAAATTATTAGATTTTTTTTTAAATGATGTGGGAAGCCTTAGATGGTATTTATTTTTAACTCCATTGGGCAATTACCCTAAAGAAGGTTGGTTAACATAGGTTCGTATACACTTTTTCTTCTTTTCGATCCTTCAGTAGGAGATACTGTTGCTCTCGTATATAATTCACAAAATACTATCGGAAAGTTCGAATAGTCCAGAAAGTGAATAACATTTCTCAAAATACCACATAAGCCCTGTCAATGTCTTTTCATTCCAAGGTCTAATATATCATAATTTTTCAATTAAAATTTTTATATCTCAAACCAAATAAAGGGTGACTTGCCGTTTGGTTTTCCATTGTTCTAATTTGGACAGTTCGCGCGTGATTCGTGATCAGTATCAAAATTAGCAACGCTTAGTTAGCATTGCCGTTTTATTATGAAGAAACTTACATCCGAAAAACCTTTACAAATTATTGAATTTCATTATCAATTTCGTGCTCTGTGAAACATTTTTGCTGCACACATCGACCATTTTAGGGTCGTGACGGTCGACCTATTGAACGGGCAATATAGTACAAGCCGTATATAAATTTCGCAACAATTTCATGCCTTTGGACATCAAGCCACCTACCCGTATGCGTAGAGCGTTTACAGAAGAAAATATTGCAGCTGTATCCGCCGGTGTAAACTAATCGCTGTCCATTAATCGCTATTCTTAAATGATTTCATTTTTTTTTGTCCATTGAACGAGTTGAACCTGGTCGACATGTGGTTTCAGCAATACCTTACTACTCGCCCCAGTGCGCGTAAATTGATGGACAAGTTGAGAATTGGATTTGGTGAACAATTTATTTCTAGTGAAGTAGATCACCCTTAGACTCTTTTTATGAGGATATCACAAATCAATCGTCTCTGCCGACATTCTAGCTTGAATATGCTCGAAAAAATTGCTCAAAACAATAGTCTTCGCATGGAATTTTAGTCAATGTTTACACTAAATAATCACTGAAAATTAAATGGCAACCAGTGACTTATCAACTCGAATTTAATTACTTTTCCAGTTTTTCTGTGTTTTTCTTTTTTAACAATTAAAAACCAAACGCTTAAAAATTCATATATTATAAGGTAGGAGTCAAATTATTATTATTTTGAAGACAGTTTCTTAACTTTTTATCTTCTTCTTCAGTCAACTGGAGGCCACAATCAAAGCCTTCAGTTATATAATTCTTCTTGATATTAGACGCAGTTTACAGATCTCAAGCTTCGCCTCTATCTCTATTGGCACAAAGACTTGGGTTTTAAATGCTGGCTATGTTCAGAAAGGATATCAAAAGGTGTATAACATAAAGCATATATGTAAGAAGACTCAAATGTCGACATCAAAGCCCCAACTATAGATCGAGCAGATCTCTTTGTCAGGTTGCTGAGACAGGAAATGACAGAGGAGATCCCGAGCTGCCACCAAGGCTCTTCTTCTTCTTCTTCTTCCAGAAAAGTGGCGGTAGAATATCCAAGTTGGAGCCAATGGCAAACTTGCTTGGTGGCGTTCACAGTTGGAGTAAAATGAGCTCCGTGGTAAAAACCTTATTTGTGCGGTTAACATATGATTGGAGCTCAAGTCGGTAAAGAGCGGCATAGTCTGCCTTCTTATTCTTGGGCTAAACAGGAACCTGGCCATGCAGGTTAGGGTTTACTCTAGGATAAGGCTAGGTAGGGTACGTAAGAGTTAGGTTAGGATGAATATCTCTAATATCTCTAACTGCAACACTTCAAAGGTTTGCTGGCTGACATCCATGTGAACCATATCAGATTGTTTGCTTTTCTGTTTTACATGAACTGAGTCTTCAGGTGAGCAGAGAATATTTGTAGAAAATAAAGAGAGTAGAGTCGAAATTCTCATTTTTATTTTCACTTCAATCTCATGTCTGATTCGAAAGAATTTATTTTCCGGGCTTTTTGACCAATTCACTGATCGAATGGCGTGAATTCAAGGAATAATTTAATACTCCTCAGCATCCTCGCCTTCACCGTCTCCAGAGTCCATGCCGACTGCCTCATAATACTTCTCGAGTGCAGTCAAATCCTCACGGCCCTTTAGAATTCTGTTCTTCTTCCATACACTCGCCGATGTATCAATGGACGAAGGCAAGCTTTAGCCTTTGCGATGGCTGTGGTGTTGGACAACATGCAGACGGCACGTTGAATCTTGACCAAATCGCTACCAGGAACAAGGGTTGGTGGTTGGTAGTTAATACCGACTTTGAAACCAGTTGGACATCAGTCGACTGGATGGTACACTTGGTCTTGATGGTCGCAATAGCAACGTTGACATCTTTGGATAGGACATAAACACGATACAACCAAATTAGTCTTGAATTCATCAAGTCGACGTTTAGGGCACCATCGAAACGCAGCGATATTTTATTTTCCGTAAACTAGTTGTCATTAGGCGTTGGTTTCAGACTACCTATCAGATGTTGTTGGATCGTGAATAACAACACTTTGTATTTGATCGTGTATAGCGAATTTATTTTTTTTTCTTCACGACGGAAAAAAGGGCGAAAGTATCGCATTTTAGTGAAAGTTGATAATCCTGGACAGCCGTAAAAAGTTCGAAGAAAAAATTTGGAGGAACTGTTCGATATAGACCCATGTCAAATACTTAAAAAAGAGTTGTCTGAAAATAACCTTGATACAAGGAAACTGGGTTTCATACGAATCGAAAACAAATGACGTGGAAAGCTGTTTTTTCATGGGTGAACATTTATTTCAAGGGCAGAATAGGAGAGAATTTTCGCATCGAAATGTCAATGGCGACAATCTTAAGCAACGAAAGAAATGGATTAAACCCGGCCAATAATCAACATCAATGGTGAAGTCGTCTCTATTATGGGCAATAGATGCTTTGAATATCTTTTTTTCTTTTGATAAATAGAAAAAAAACCAAAAGCTACGGAATTTGCACGCGTATCCTTGCTGGACCAATTGCGCATCCTGTGACTAATGCTTGAATTTCCAATTTTTCCCATTCCATCCAATGCGGCCATGTTGATCTTTTGGTTAAGTTAATCCAAAAAGTATCAACTAGTCTGCAAAAACTTGAAACAGACAACACCGTGGGAATACATTGGCGAGGAAGCATTCATATGGAAGACAGGCAATTTGATTTAAGAAATACTTAATAAGGATGTATCAACTTGAATTCAAAAAAAAAAAAAACATCCAGATATGTAGATGTTCTATGCTCCTTATTCAATGTACGCAAAACGAGAAATAGAGAAAAAACAAAACTATTTCACTCACAATAGAATCTATGACAAACACTGAACTGAAAAATTATCTCTTTCAAGTTGTAGTCCAATGACAGCCTTGCTACATACATTCATAAAAAAACACACACTAAGCTACAAACAATAAATTAAAATATAAATTTCATAAAAAAAAAGAAAAGCTTTGCAAATGTAATAAAGCAACATTAAGCTAAGCAGAAATAAATACAAACAAAACAAATCTAAACAATTTGTACTAAATTGTATTAATAGTGAAGTACTTCAATTGGTGCTATTGTATCTAACTACTTATAATAGTTTACACAAATTACAAAAATAAGTAGAATTGCTGGCGGAAAATATATTAATAACACTTACTACAGAATACGAATTGACATACAAGATACTTTTAGAAGCAACATTAATAGCGGTTTTGTTTTTATGGTATCGTTCGTTGTTTATTGATTTGCTTTTGTAATATTTATTTAAAATGTGTAAAAGGAGTGCTTTCTATCCGTCACTGTAATTTATTTTCGAGCGTGTCTCAGGTGTAAAAATGCGTACAAATCAAAAAATCAAAGTGTGTCGGTTTTTTATGTGTTTGCCAATAATGTTATTTAATTTTGGTTAAAACACTTATTAATTGCCAATTAGTTACGCTTGAAGTTGAACGTATTGTTTTTTTTTTTTTTTTTAATTTTTAGACAAACTGAAAGGAACCAATTAAAAAACGTACAATTTTGAACAAATAAGTTAAGTATAACAAACAGAGCGATAGATTTGGAAAGTTGTTTGATTTTGCATGATTGTATGTTTGATTTTTTCATTTTTTGTTCTTTTTTGTCTTTTATGCATTTCATGTGGATGATGAGACTTGATTGGATAGATTTCGAGAGTGCGCAGATTCGAAGATACGTCGAGATACTCTAAGTTCTTCAAGTTCCTTATATGTTTTTTTTTGTACCGAACGAGGTACTTTTTTATTTTTTAAATGATGATAGTCTGTTCGCACTTACTCTCCTAGCTGTTGGACTATCGCTATAATCCACTGGTTGACATCTAAAGCTGTAATGACCCCACCAGCCGCCCATTAACGACTAAAAAAAGTTCAGTTCAATAATTCATGAAAATTTAGAAAAAAAAAATAACAAAAAATCGGTTTTTTTTTTTTTTTTTTGAGAAATTGGTGGAAAATTATTGTTTATAAGAAAAGTGTTCCTATAGAAGAAAATAATAAATATTCCTTGCTTCGTTGTTTTTTTTTTAATGCAGATGTTAAAAAATTACAATGTGCTCTTGAAACGAGTGGAATATTTAATTTATTTCATTTGATCGTAAATATCCTTTCTATAAAAATAGAATTGCATGATTAGTTCATGGGTAGAAGCCAAAACAAAGAGGATTGAAATGAGGATTAGTGGTGGTGCGTGGATGCGTGAATGGACTTACCTCATAAAACAGCCATGCACTAAATATCACTTGTACTAAATTATAAATTATTAATGTGTTTTGTAAGTGGAATGGCTTGCGGTTTTCCATTAATCGGGGTCCTAGAACCTAAAAAGAAATAAATTTGTTGAGAATTGATTAAGATATTAACATATTTAAGTAATTTTGTGGCTGAATTTTGCAGCTCTTTTTCTTACGTTAGGGACTTTTTTTATCGACATCTATAGAGTATTGAACCCACCATTGAATTCTGTTTATACAATAATAAGTTTGTCGCTGAGTTAAAAAAAAGAATACAGTGGCAGTAATCACAGAAAAATATGGCCATTCTTAGGATCTATTGAGTCCAAAGCCAATTAGGCGAGAAGATTTTCAACGTTTCTGGCATCGTTCCGCAAAAGTAATTTCCTAAGGTGGCACAAGGCATCACACTTCTGTAATATGTACTTTGCAGTTTCTTAGCCCGTAAGGTGGATTCTGTACTCCGTTTCGGGGAAAAGCTTTATTTTTTTTCCAGTTATTTTAAAGGATTAGTTTAGTCACGGACTAAATATCTTAAATAATATGTGATTTTTAATCATTTATTCATTTTTAATTGCCAAAAAAATTGATTTGATTTATGTTGATCACGACTACGTTTTAAGTAGTCCATACGAGAGCCCCATTATGAGTCACGTTTTAAGCATATTGGCTGGCATATCGCAATAACCCTTACATTGTTGCCTTCCAAGGCTGCAGTCGACGTTGGCTGATCGTTATAGAGGAATGATTTTACGTAACCCCATATAAGGCGTCGAATCGCGAGATCTACCCGGCCGATTCACCAGTCCAAAATGAGCGATAAAATGTTCACCGAACTCATTTCTCAATTCGTGCGTGATGTATAGCATGTAGTGCCGTCCTGCTAGTTAGTTTTTCAAAGATATACATTTATGGTTATCAATTCGAGGTCTGAAACTCCGTGAACGATAGATATGTGACCTGATAGCCTAAGTCCCTCGTTAAGCGAGGAATCTTATTGCATTGCGTACTGCTGATTTTTTAATTATTAAACGTAGTGATTGAAGTTCAGTAAGTTTGTATGATGATATACCAAGATATGCTAGTCTTTTGGGGCATTGTAGTGTGGAATTAATATTTTGTTTTTGTTTTTTTTTAAATGAAACCGAAAAATGGTCCAATTGACCTAAGCCAGGCAGTTCATCGACCAAACTAAGACATTCTTTAATTAATTTGTTTAGGTATGCAAAAATCACCGGGGCAACTTGATTCCCCAAGAATATACATATAAATATCTGCTTTCTGAGAGGGCAACGAAAAAAAGACGGCGCAAATATGATAATAGACGCAACTAAATATTCGGTTTTGAAATCTGTTAGCCTCCAGAAAAAAAAATTAAAATGAATGATCACGCATAGGAAATAAAACGATTCCAAAAGAGTGCATGGAAATGATCGAATCGCTCATCGGCGAATGATATAATTTTATGCCACATTTCAAGCTAATACAATAACTTCAGAGAATTTCTTATTTTTCTTTCTTTAATATTTAATATTTCTGGGATGACGAATGACACATAAAGAGCTGTTTTCCATCACCTATGTTGTCTGTGAGTGATGGGAGTGTCCTTAAACCGAACAACGAATTACCAGAGATTTTTCCAAACAAATATGTTACAAGGGCTTTTGTCAGTACCTCACTAAGGAGAAAGAACATTCTGCAAAGGGTGGGCTTTTTGAAGTACTTTAGGAACACTGTTTCATTTTAAATATCTGGCAAATATTTAGTATCAAACTCCAGAAATATTTTGCTTACAAGCTTTGATCCCATTTCTTCGAATTCTATATTAATTTTTTTGATGGGAGTCCGACGAAATTTTTTTTTTTTGTAATTCGTGCAGGTTCAAGAGTTACGCTCTTATGAGGTTTGTCACACAACCTGGACGGGGTCAGATGGTTTGTGTCGAAGATGTTCGTTCACTACTCTCCAGGGGTGGTTGTCTTGGGATTCGAGAGATTCGACTGAATTAATTTTTTTTATTCCATGCCATTAAGATGTTATATTGGAAATGCACACGCAGAGTGTGAATGTTGAAGTGATCTTATACTGCGAGTGTTATGCCTTTGTCAGCATTTTTTTATCATCTCTAATTCACAACTGGTGTTAGTGCACAGTTTTTTTTTCCGTGTAGGAATTGTTCTTGGCTATGGTCACTATGGACTTGAACTACAGACCTTTCGCTCAACAGTCGGTGATGATTACCATTGCACCACTACCACAATTTGGATGAGCTAAGGTTCCAACAGAATACAGCTATGTATATGCCGCACCAACCATATAACTTTTGACCCTTTTGCGCAAGCTAAAAACCATGTAATTAGCCGTATGGTCTCGCTTATCCTATGCCCTTTAAAATCAATGTTAAGGAAGCAATTCTGAAACGATTTAGGCACAATATTGATCGAGGTGTCGGTGAAATAGGGCCTTAAACCGCGGAAAATATGTTTCAAAACTGGCTAAACGGAATCTGAATGAAATTCTATTCCACAACTTATTTGCATCAAAATATTTTAATGGAAATATCAAACTTTAAAATGAAACTTCAAAGATTTATTAAAAGCCAAGCGGTTCATCGTTTAAAAATTAAAAACGTTTTAAAACCAATGATATGGTTATTACCAGGATTTGATCCTCATACCATCGGTATCCGACATCACCCACGGCATACTATTATTGGTAGCTCAATTTTAAGTTTAACAAAATCACAGGGAAGTTTTAGGCTATTTGGGTAAGCCCGACATTCTTGAAAAAGTACCATTAACCAGACTTTACTGGTTAGAGCCTGTTAGTTGCAGAATCGACCGATTAAATCAGTTTTCTGAGTAAAAATATAGGAGCAGAAAATGTATAGACTTTTGGACTATATCCTGGATTAATCCCCAGGTATACATCACCTGATTGTTTATGCGTTGCACATCACATTATTCACATCAAATAATGAGTCGTTTATGATAGGTCAAGGTAGAATAAAGTGGCGAATGGAAGTGACTAGAAGAGCTAAAACCAGAAAAACAATTTTGGTCTGGTTCATTACTAGTTCTTCCGGTCAATAAGGAACCTTCAAGTTATGCGCCGTTTGCTTTAAGCAATACGAAGAAAACGTCCGGATTTTTGGGAAAAAAATACATAGCTGTTGCATACCGATAATGGACCTGATCACTCATCGTTGTTTGTGCGGAATGTTTTGGCCAAAAACAACAACGTAATCATGCCTCTATCACAATATTCGCCGAACTGTGGCATTTTTTTCTTCTCAAAAGACCCATGAAAGAAAGGAGATTTGCCACGGTTGAGGAGATAAAGACCACATCGCTGGAAGAGCTCAAGCTTTTTTATGAAATATAAAAAGTCACAATAGTTTTAAACTTCTTGGAGATCATCAGACATCAAGTCTATTTTTAGAACATATATGAGCATTTTCTTATATCTATTTAGAAGATTGTAATGCCAGAAAAATTAGTATTTGTAAAGGTCTAGATTGTTCTAGTTCTGAATTGGACTAAACAGGTTTAGTCTGGCCCGAGATAATAGTGGCTGAGTTTTAAATGTTTAAATAACTTCCAGGAAATGCCAATAATAAAAAAAAAATTCTGGCTGCAGTTAAATTGTCGAAATGAAGCTATCTAACAATTTACTTCTTATCTCGTTTTAACACTTGATTTCAGAAAAAGTTCATAAGAAATTTGTTGAAAATATCAGAAAACTGGCAGCAAGAATCGCTTTTATCAATCTGTAATTTCAAGCAAATAAAAAAAAAGTAATAACTTGGAACAGATAAAATGTTGACTAAGCATCTTGGGCAATAAGTTTAACTTTCGACGTGTGTTATCGATCGATTTTTTATATTATTGGTTTATCATCGGCCCAAATCGATTCGGCCAATTTACGACATTTAGCTTTTCAGATAAGTAGCCCATAAAAAATGATTTTTTCATAGTATAGGTAAGCAGCGGGAAAGGTATGTATTGATCGGATTTTTTTTTACAAAATTAGACAACTACAATGCTAGCCGTCGTCGCTAGGCTATGGCCATCAGATTAGATGGACAGTCATGCAGCGATAACGCACCCAATCAGAGGAAATACTATATAAAAATTAATAGCTTTTATTTATCACCTTCGATAACGTGGACTTACGCTATGAGTAAGGCCATATTCCTAACGTTTCATGCTTTCATAGAAGCTGTGATAGATAGATACCTCCATAGTTAATCATTCGATAATAGCGAAACATACACGATAAAACGATATCGTGAAAAAAAAAACGATTTCGATTACCATTTAGGGAAAGTAGCACATGACCAGGATGCCATAAAATCGATTTAGACGAACATCGTTTTCCAATCGGCAAATGTGTGATAAAAACAAAATTTGCTAAAATCTTTGAAGTTTATTTAAGTGCGTGTGTAAGACGAATACATACCTTGACAATGTAAACATATGTTAGGCATACGGCTAATGTTGGAAACGGTGATGACATCATTGGCCAATCCTTTGTCCTAGAATCTAAAAATAAAAAATAAATATTAAATTAAAATTAGAAATAGATCAACAAGGAAAAAATGTTGAATTGGTAATGAAGCACATGACCAAGCTTCAGGTATATGTGTGCTGGTCGGGTGCTAATTGAAACAAAATGAAAGGTGAATGACTGTTGGCCAAGGCGGGTAATGGATGGCGGTTAATGTGGATGTAGTGGTTGTTTGTTGCCTGACATTGGGATTGTTGTTTATTTGAACAGAATTTTGTAAGTCGTAGGCGGAAGTGAGTACATCGTTAGACTCACGCGACATTGGAATCTTAGTCTTAAAGTGAGTTAGAAATGGAATAGTTCCCGAAAAATAAAATTTTTGATGTTTTATGAATCTTTTGATGCTCCATTCCCTTGGCAGTCGTCAAGTGTCAAGTGTGTCACGTCAGTCAACATCCCGAAGGAGTTTTAACCCAGTAAGAGCTGGCCCATGCCATCAACGCGACACAACTAAGGAACTAAGGGATATTACTGCAACAAAATGTCACGAACGGTATCCGACCTAGACGGATTAGGAGTAGTGTCACTGGCACGACTCGCGGGATTTACCAGTATCCAAAAAAAAAATAGATGTGTGCATGTAAAAAGTAACCTGGGTAAAGCGGGTATACCCCATAGCAATTTAAGTTCCGAATTGAATTGAAACTACTTTAAACGCACTAGTGTAGAACTTGGGCTGCTCGGTTTCCTATTTTAGTTTTATATTCAAAAACAGGCTTAAAATGACTCATAAGAATCGTATCACAAGCATCTCATAGTGCAAATAAAATTTAAGTCAGAGTGTATACTTAACAATAACCATCCGACGTCCCAAGCATTGCTATCTAAGTAAATAAGTCCTAAACCTCAACCAACATTGCATCTTTACGATACTTGTAACCTAACAGACAACTGTTTACTGTTTACTTGGAAAATATTGATTCGCTACCCAGAACCATTACAACGAGTCGCAATCACACCTTCTAGTTTCACTGTAATAAATCAGTAGCATTACAACCACAATCCCATGCCCCGTACCCTTGACCCTTAGTTTAAAAAAATAAAACAACAGCAAGTGCAAATCTAACAATTACTGTCTAATTAATTTCCAAAAGGCAGTCTTCATTATCATGTCGGCAACGTGTTGCGGTCACGTCAATGAAACAGGCACTGGTAGGATATGAAAATCAGTCATCTACCGGCAGAACAACACAGCGAAACAACAACTTTGTAATTAAGGAATTGAAATAACAACGAGTCCGAATGGGACAGGTTGTTGATTGAGGGGAGTAATTTATGGTATGTCCATGAGCGACAGGGATATGATGATAATTGTGAGAACATTGACCTCTTTTTTAGGTGTCGAGTTGAATTAGAGTTTGTATAGCTAATGTCTTTACTAGTTTGATGAAATTACCCTCCAAGGGTTGCTTGGTAAACACCTTTTTTTGGAATTGGGTATGATTCTAGTTTTAAGGGTTAATTATTTGTTGACCAGAAGTGAGTAACTTCGTATATGTACAATAGAGCCTTTTTCTACGGGTTTTCCACTCATTATTCGTTTGACTGTTCGTCCACTACGTTCTACGTGTCCTTCCCCTCTTAGTCTTCACGATTTTATTACTCGGACAACACTTTGGGCTGAATAGAGCTCCTCGAGTTCTTGATTTTGCAGTTTACTTACATTCGCCTGATTCTTCTTCATGTAGATTTACATTAAATTGTTTTTACATTGTTTTTAAAGACTCGAAATCTAATTGCCTCTTTCTTGTCACTAGCATTATTATATATAATCCGTATAATATATACGATCAAATAACCAAAATAGGTATTTAGGTCAACGGTATTTTCAAGCTTAGGCAATATTTCTTAGGAGCGTGAGAAGTAAATTCTGAGAAGCTCCATCTCAGTATTGTGTAATAAAAATTAAAAAAAAAAAAAAAACATTCCAAAAAATGTACTCATTTGTGCAAAATACTGCTTATTTTATAGGGTTGGCGCAGGTTCAAGAGTTAGGTTCTTATGGTGTTTGTCACACAATCTGGACGGGATATAGATGGTTTGTGTCGAAGAGGTTCGTTCACTACTCTCCGGAGGTGATTGTCCTGGATAAGATTCGAGAGATTCGACTGAATTTGTCGCGTTCGTTGTAGTTCACAGTAATTTTTTTTGTTTGTTTCTATATCATTAAGGTGTTATATTGGAAAGGCACACATTCTGAAGTGGTCTTATACCTTTTTATTTTTAAACCCAATCACCCCGAATCTATTTGCCTGAAAACAAAACTGGTGGTAACCTGTAACGGAAATAGGCATTTCTTAAAATGATAAAAAAATAGAGGCATTCTCAGTTTTTGTAGAACAATTCATTGTTCCGTTCAGGCTAGGCGTAGCATTAAGTTCTCTCTCGATGCGCTTTTTTAAGCCCAAATGGTTTTATTCAAATTTTTATAAATGGTTAACGAGGCGCGGACCGTTTAACAATCAACCGCTTTTTTAATTTTTACAATTCAGTTTTGAAACAATTGTATTGATATCTTCAGGGACTTTTCTGGTGATTTCAGCTATAACTGTTCGTCTATGATCTTTTTGACCTGTGGTCTTAGGTTGTTTACATAAGTATGTTAGAGAAAATTTCAAATCCTTTGGTTTTCTCTTCCTCTTTCTAATAAATTTTTTTGGGGCTATTCTTAGACTTTTACCCAGGTAAGTAAAACACCGTATATATTTATGAGCATTTATTTATTTGTTTTATTTACAGAGACTTACCCGGCGAAGGAAATTTCTCTTTACAAATGCATCAAAACAATACTTTACATGTTTTGAGCCTGCGGAATTTTATTAAATTCTAGTAGCAAACCGCCGCTCGTATTAGCTTACGACAGCTCTTTGATAACTGACAACAAATTTGACCAACTAAATCCAACTAAATTTCTGATATACATATAAGTATATATTACTACCATAACGGAATCCATGAAATAACAAATTTCCCCTTATTGGCAGCTTATTATATGCACTCATGGATCAATCGGTTAAAGGAAACTATTCTGTATTGTACCACTAAAAAGCACTAGGTATCAGGAGGTTAAAAATCCTGATGTGCGATGGAAGACGATTGTAAAGAAACTTTTTCATTCTCTACTTATTTTGCAGGGGTAATATGCCATGGTTATGTTTTATTTTTCCTATAATTGAAAGATAACTATTATTTCCTGCCGATTCTGATCAGGGGGGTCCTGACAAAACCTCTTCTATTATGCTTACCTAGAAAAATGTTTCTCGAAATTTATTGTTTGAAAGGCTAACAGACACAGCATGCGTAATAGTTTATAGAACGTAGGCAGTTCTATAATTCCCTAAATGAAGAACTGTTGGGATTTCTGACGCAATGACTGAGCCTTACTATTTTCGGTCTGTCTTTGATGTGAAACAAATGATATTCTGTAGGACTGAGCTATTCGGCAAATGTATCAACAATGTCAAGTCCCAGCCAAGATGTTAAGTTTTGCTGCGTGTGTGATAGGAATAGTCTGGCGTTGTCATGGTGAAAGGCAATGCTATTTCTATTGATCAATTCTGAAGGTTTTTTTTTTCAATTGTTAGCTGCAGTCTGGTTAATTTCTGATAGTAGAGATTATAATCAATTGCTTGAGCCATAATGTGAAATTCCCTTCCAATCCCATCATACACTCTGTCGTCCATATATTTATCGTCCGTTCTCACATTCTTACTTCAATAGCGTTCCATATACTGATTCGGGCCGTCTGATTCTCGCAGCCAATTTTTAGTTCTTTAGCAATATCACAAGTCCTTTTATGACGTTCTTCGTACATTTTTTGCAATATTTTTACAGTAAGTTGACGAGGGCGAACATTTTCAGAACGGAAGCGAGTTAGTCGCCAGCATGCTATTGTATTTGATAAGGCATCTTGACTGTCAACGTCACATTCTCTTTCGTGGCTTTGTGCAGTGGTTTTGCTTACATGGAAGGCACCGCAAAACGTCTTTCTGCGATGCTGACTGCTTGGGCATAACAATTGCTAGTAGTGATCAGCAACATTAAGCGGCATTCAACAAAGATGGGATGTGACGAGTATGCGACGTGAGAGACGCACCCGAGGCAACGCGGTGGTTGCGGAAGCAGAAAAAGCTGCGAAAAGGTGTGACAGCAGAGCCGTCTATAGAATTACTTAAGAACTGACAATCAATCAACGCTCCTAGAAGCATCCGTATCAGGATACCAACAACAGAATGGTTTTATATAAGTCAAGTAAAATATGTATATCACTATTATAGCCTAATAGCTTAAAGAAGCTAAAGCTATAGAGACAACGAATTAAATTTCGGTGGATAGAATCACTAAGTTAATAGTAACCACTAGCCTGAGCAACAAAAATAATAACAAAGGGAACTTTTATGGTAACTCGAAGACTACAAGAAAAAGAAATAAATCGTTCAAATAGATATACTCGTGGGGTGAGCTCATAAAATGTACACCCAAGAGGAAACCATATTATGTCGTATTCCTTCATAACTGAATAGAAAAAAAGAAAACATTTATTGTGCGAACGTGAGTTATATTGACATTACTTCATGGCTCAATTTATTAAACACAAAATTAAAAAAAATATCCCACCCCCAGGATTAATTATTTCCACTCCTCCTTGGACGTTCTCACAGCCCCTCGATTCCACCCTAATAGTTAGAAAAATACTATCAGCACAAATACCGACAACATACCCTGCTGTCACTAAGCTCATTTTACATACCTACGTAAATACCGTTCGTACCTATTAACATGTGCTCGTATATTCCTATTACACAAGGGATTAATAAGTGCTTATGTATAAGTACATACGTGGCGCAAGCACGACATAAATCAAAGTCGGTCAAGCGGAATACTCTACTAATTACAATGAACTTGAGTAGCCAGAGAGGCATGCCAAGCAATGCTATAATACACCGTCTCGAAGAAGACGGTTTTAGACTTCTCGAACGAGCCTGGGCTCGACTGTGTACGCGGTATGGATCACACCCAATTGTGTGTGGCATATCCACTACTCGGTTACACAATAGACCTATAGAAGTTTTTTAATAGCTCAATGAAGTGTTTGACTTTCTGTTGTTTTATTATGACGCGGATTATGTATTCTAGACTCAATCAGATGATAAATGGAATCATTGGAATATTTTGTGACTGAGGTGGAAATGTTTACGAGTAGGTACAGCGAAGGCAATCGATTGTAGTGGGGGTGTGAATTGGTTGGAATTTAGCTATACATGCTTAAGAGGTGTGATTAAATTGAAAGATTATGAAAAATCTACAATGCCTTTAGGGCAGATGAGATAGCACTATATTAAAAAATAAAAAAGTCGTTAAGTAATTGGCTTTCCGCAGTATGATTCTGGTTCAAATGTTCATATTAGCTTGAGTAGTTGACTGTAAGCCAAGATTACATAAAAGCATCAGCCAAGAAACAGATCAAATACCCCAAATCGATCTTCAGAAGTTGCCTTATTTTTTTCAACAATTTAAGCCGAGTAGACAAGCGTATCTTGTGTAATTATTACACATTCTGCTGAAAAGGAAGTTGCTCTCTACAGCACGTGAGTTCTTGTGTTCAATCATGGAAATCAAGGAGCTGACCAAGGACTCAGGATTGATTGTTTATATGTACGGTGTTAATATAAAAAAGAAGTTAGTTTCCTTTTTTTTATAATAAAACAGCAAATACAACAGTTCTAATGGAGGCCCTGTAATCCTATAGCCCTTTCAAAAAAAATACGAGGAAAGTTCAAAAAGTTACAGGCATTTTATAATTCCTATTTGTCTCACATTGCTTTTCGGTCATGGAAAGCATTAATTCAATGAATATATCTAGCCAACAGTCTGCTCTCTAGTTGGCAGTTATTTGTTTTCTAACGAGTGGTATTATCGTTCCCAAGAAGAACAGAGTGCCTTGCACATTTCAGCGATTGAACAAAATGTCGAGAAACTCAGGAAGGCGCTGAAGATGTTGGGGTATCAATTGTCGTATGGAAGAGAAACTTATTCCGAATCAGTTAAATTTCGAATAAAAAGACAACGGTGAATAGAAGTTGCTCGGTGATTTCTAAATATTGTCAATAAGCTAAGATTCAATCATCATCATAGAAGTATTCTGAATCACCAAAAAATCGACAAGCAGACTCGAAAGTAAAGGCCACGCTGAGTGGTTTTCGATGGCGAACAGAATAGGCATTGTGATTTTTTGCTCCAAGATCAATTGATAAATTGGGACTACTGCCAATTTACAATCCTAAAAAGTTCTTGAGTTTGTGGCAAAATATTGGGATCCTGAATAAGTTTTCGCTGTTTTTCGACAGGTGGCATTATCAAAACTACGTGCATGTACTTTCAGACGGTAACGCATCCAGAAGCAAGTTCTGTAGGCAAGCTTAGGCTTCAGTATATGCCAATTCACCGAAATTATTTTTTTCTTTTATAGTTTTTAATATGTCCGTTTCGATGGGATAAAATCAATCATAAAAATGATGTTATGTGGAAGACAAAGAATTAGAATCATAGTTACAAGTATTATAGGTGACACTACAGTTTCAAAACGTTGGAAAGCATTAGGAATTATTGAAAGCAAGAATATTGCATGGTTTCGAGCCGAGAGATGTCGAACGGTGTTTTTTCACGTGTAAGCTGTGACTCTCACGGCAGAAAAGCAAACGTTTTTTGCATCGTATCGAGACTGGGGATGATAAGTGGATACTGTGTGATAATCTTAAGGTCGTGGGGTGAGCCCACCTATGCATCAACATGGTCAGCAGAGGCAATTATCCATGAATTCCATAAATTCTCCAATAATCTATAGATAAGGCTGGTGATGTATACTGCTCTACTTTAAAAAATGTGGCTGAGACGCGACGAATGACTATAAAAAAATTAGGATATGCCTTCTATTCTATTTAGTGTTTTAAACCAATAAAAAATGTGATTTCGACGAAAAGACAAGGAACGTCTCGGACCAGTGGAAAAGTTTAAAGATGCACAATTGGATCAAGATTCATGTCAAATGCAACAGAAACATGATCTGTCTTAGTTTAACAAGTTTTTTTTCCTCACTTTGGGAGCCTTGGGGGATACTCCATAAACAAGGAAATCAGATGCCGTGCGAGTTGAAGTTGAGAAATATGAATCTCATTTTCTTATCATCGTACTGCTGCTTTAGCGACAACGACAACGAAAAACTGATACTCGTTCGAGCAAAGGCACAGTGATTTTGCCACACGATAACGTTCGGCCTCATGTTGCTCAAGTCGTTAAATCCTACATGGAAACACTAAAATTGGTTTCTATCGGCGAGAAAATAGCAATTCCGATCGTTAGAAAAAGTGAAAAATTGGGTCGAGTTCCGGATCGATGTAAGGGACATGCGATTCTTACTGCTCCATACTGATTTCGTATACTGCCAGAAAGATGAGTAAAAGTTGTAGATGGCGATTGACAACACTTTTAAGAATAAAAATACAATAAGCACTATTCCGACGTAAAGCTCCTTATTTGGGGAAAAAACACATTTGTATACCAGGTAAAACGGAAATTCAAAGACAGAAAAATTGCAGATAAAAAAAGAAATTCTTTGATTGTTATACGTATGCCTAAATGTTGTTTAAGTTGTCTATGGAAATCACTCTGTAGTTCTTCTAATCTAAGCTGGGAGTAATTTCTATTACTCTTCTGTTTTTATTTTTGAGCACACTTTATCATACACAGAGAGTTTTACATTAACGGTCTTAAAAAAAAGTTGACATATACTCGTATTCGTATGGTACTAGGACGTTATGCTATCATAGTTCTGTTGAAAACCTTTTCTTGCATTGACTATATCGTCTAGTTCATATCCTTCCTTGATGGCGAAACTAAGTCTTGAAGGACTAATTAGACGCTGTTCGAGAAGGTAACCCCTATAAGGCAACGATTTCTGGCTTACAAGTAAGTTTGCTTGGGAACTTAGTTCTACGAGTATAGCTTCTCATGTGGTAAGAGTAATTAACGTTTTACTTACGACCTGGAATAGGGCACATGATTGATGAACTTGCGAAGTCTTAAATCTATTTATTAGACGGAGAGTATACCTACGCCCAACTAGTTTCTGTTTGATTAAACGTTTTTGGATTGATCAGTAGATAATCAAGAGGAAAATTGTCCTTAGCCTGGTGTACACAGGTACTCCTAATGCAAACCAATCCTTCAAAGTCATTTGACAACCTTTTATTCATGGTAATAAACTTTCAATTAACTGCCAACCCCCCAGATATAAACGAGTATTTTCACTCCCTATGAATCTATCTCCACTTCATTCATCAAGTAAGTCACTTAATCCAGTAAGGCTATCCACCACTCATTGTACTCCCACACCCAACAACCTGTCTATTTGACCCCCCTCGTAGCTATTCAATTAGATTAGAGAAAATTAAATTGCCTAATTCATTTCATTTGGAAATCTCATCCACTTCACTGGCTCCCCGTTAAAACACAAACACATATCAAATGCAAATACCCGCCGAAGATAAATTTAATTAGTTAAGCAAATTGACATCGTTATCATCGGAGCTTTCAAGACATTATTTGGCCTACTTGACGAATGGTGATACTCATATCTCGGCTCAGTTGCGTTTTCACATGCCTCCAGTTGTTGTTTATTCCCTTTTGAGCATGTCAGCGAATTTACGATTTGTCAGTACATACAGTGTTAAGGAAGAAAGGTGTTCCCTCGTCTTGGGAGCGAAATAATTAATTTTCAGAAATACCCCAAAGGCATTTTGGTTATGATAAAAAAGTTAGAATGGATTTCAAGAGCTCATGCTCGTAATTTGATTTCTAAGGAATTTCTTCAAAGAGATGTATCCATCATTCCAGTCCAAGTCATGTGAAAATGGTTGTTTGAATGATTCTGTACTTACCGCCATGTGAATCCATGTATCTCTGCATGCTATCAATATATTTCATTATTAAGGCCATTGTGCTTTTTATTTAATCTGTAAAGAAAAAAAAAACATATTTTCATTAGATTCATTAGTGACTCTATGAGTATATAGATAAATGTATACCTAAATGCTAATAACCGGGTCTAATAATGAGCAGATGTTAATCGGCCGACTCAACCACCTGCTTATTTTCTTGCTTCTTTGCTATTTTTAATCATCCACTAAGGACAAAATGTCAAGGTAAATTAAGTGCTAATCCTAATCTCATCTTTCACGGGCTCATTGACATTAAAGTGGGTAGAGAGTTTAAGACAAAAAATATTGATCAAACCTCAACGAGATACCAATCGGACATTCATAACTGTCTAGCGATTATGTAATGGGTCCGCCAAATAACTTTTTTTTTTTTGAAAATGCTATAAAAAAAACTACTGAATATTTTCTCAAATTTCTTTTTTTATTTGAAAGTACAATCTTTCCGGTTAATAATGGAAAATAATTTCATTAAATGGCTGCCTCGGCTGGCCATGCAGTAGCCTACACGATCGGTCCAATTTTTAAGCACATTATCGATTGTGTGCAGCTGTATTTCACCAATGGCTTCACGAATATTGTCCTTTAAAGTGTCAATTGTCTCTGGCTTGTCGGCGTAACACTTATCTTTGACGGCACCCCACAAATAATAGTCCAACGGTGTCAAATCGCATCTCAGAGGTGGCCAAACGACATCAGCTCTGCGGCTGATAATGCGATCTTCAAAAACAGGGCGCAAAACAACGAGTGTAGCTTCGGCTATGTGGCACGTAGCGCCGTCCTGTTGAAACCAAATGTTGCCAATATCCTCCTCTTCAATTTTTGTGAACAAAAATTCGTTCAACATGGCCCGATAACGATCGCCATTGACTGTAACGACCACTCTTGCTCATTTTCGAAGAAAAATGGCCCAATTATGCCTCTGGACCAAAATCCGCACCAAACAGTGGCTCGTTTTGGGTGCACCGGCTTTTCAATGTATGCGTGTGGGTTTTCTGTGCCCCAAATGCGACAATTTTGCTTGTTTACATACCCGCCAAGATCAAAATGAGCTTCATCTGAAAAGATGATTTTTTTGGCAAAATCGGCATCTACTGTAAGTCGATCGCAGGCCCACTTAGCGAAGCGTTGTTCAAGCATATACACAACCATATTCGTTCAGCGGAAGGATAAAACTAATTATCTATCAAATCGGACATGAGCTAAGTGTTACCATTCACGAAATAAGCACTACTTGAAAAAAAAAAACGTTAGATGGCGGACCCTATATTTAATCGCCTTGAGATTACTGAGATTTTTTGCTTTCTTGTATTTGTCTTTGGGTGACGGGAGGGAAGCCTTAGGTTGTAAATGAATCAATTAAGTAATAAATAGATCAATTTCAGAAAATTTAGATAAGAATTTAGCTCGAATTATGTGATAAGCCTGTGGCGGTTTAAGATAATAACATTTGGGACCCAATAAAGATATTATGTGGACAATATCATTATATTAAATAATATTTATTTTAAATAAAAATAGAATGAAACTGCTTAAAGTCGATAAAGTTATCCCACTCAGATATAATACACTTGTGCCAACGCTTTTTCCAATCCTCGAAGCACTTTTGATAATTCGCTTTTTGGAATATCCTCTCTTCCAACCGTCTTCTTCCGTCTTTTCTTAGGTCTTTTCAGCTTTATGAAGAGAAATAAGTCACAAAGGGCCAACTCCGGTGAATACCGTGGTTGAGGCTTGATTATGGTATTGTTTTCGGGCCAAAAACTAGCAAGTCCTTTATCGTGATGCCATAGCAATGATTTTTTTTCCCATAAATTCTTACGTTTTCTCCGTATTATTTAAGGCACATAGCTTCAAAGTAAAATTCCATTTCGACCCTACAACGATCGAAGAAAACAGGGAGAATATCTTAATTGGTTGATTGGCGCGATTTTTTCAGTTTTTTTTTGGTCACTTTCATTGTGGTGATTGGGCTTTGGTTTCGACCATCATGAAACAGCTCCTAAGCGATGCTTATGCGAAAGATTTTTTGGCCAAAATTTAGCAACTACGGTACAAATTTTGTTGACACATGCTCAAAATATTTTTTTTTTTTTATAATTCATGCAGGTTCAAGAGTGTACGCTCTTATGGTGTTTGTCCACAACCTGGACGGGGTGCATATGGTTTGTGTCAAAGATGTTCGTTCACTCCGGGGGTGGTTGTGCTAGATAGGATTTGAGAGTTTCAACTGAATTTGCGTTAGTTGTAGTTCACAGTAAGTCTTTTGTTTCCTCGTCATTTAGGTGTTATATTGGAAATGCACACACAGAGTATGAATTTTGAAGTGATATTATGCTGCGAGTATAAGCCTTCGTCAGCAATTTTTGATCATCTCTCATTAACAACTATTGTTGTTGCACAGTTTTTCCGTATAGGAATTGTTCTTGATTATGGGCGGACTTGAACTACAGACTTTCGGCTCAACAGTCGGTGATGATTACCATTGCTCCACTTCCACCCCATGGTCTGAAAAAAAATTGTATGGCATAAGCCAACCAATAAGCTCAGCAACTTATCTGATATTGATTCAACGATTCTCCATAACAATTTTCTAATTACTCTTGATGTGCAGGGGTTTTCAGGTACGGGATCGTCATTCGTCTTTAACATCTTCTCGGCCTTCTGTGAAGAGTTTTTACTACTAATAAACATTTTTTTGTTCAGAGTAGACTCGCCAAATGCCCCATTCAACAATTCAAGTACTTTGGAGCACTTGATTTTATTTTTCACATAAAATTTAATACTGTTCTTTGATCTATTTTTTTTTCAACAGCATACAATTGCTAAGCGCACCAAAACACGCCCAAGCTTTATATTCGTGTAAAACAAACTAAATATACAACATGGCCAACAATATCACATATTTTAGAAGTCATGTTAACCAACGCAACAAAACCAAAAATTCGAAAATCGAATGTATTATATTTAGCTGACGAAATTCAAAAGGTCACAATATTTTTTGACAAACTTTGTATAAATAGGGATTGCGGGGCAAAATAGTTGTTTTTTATAATTCTCTCATCGCATTTCGGTGAGTATATTTCTGACGAAGAAATTACAAAATAAACTGGAACATGAGAAGTTCTATTAACATCAGCACGCGAAGTACTCAACCTCGGCTAAATAAAGTGAGTCTTCAAGCACGTGGACCTGCAGAAATTAAAGTTCTCTCTGTAGTAATGAAGAAAAAAGCATTGATCGCTAATGGTTGAAAAATTATTGTATTTTCTGATTCATTTTGGTTTTTTTCATCTAGGCATGAACCTAACCTTAACATAATAGGCAACTTATGTTCAGTTATGCATCAGAACGTAAGTAACAAAGCAGTTGAAGTAATTGCAAAATTAAATTGGTTTGTGCACCAAGGATATAATAACACAAAAAAACAAAACTTAATCATTTTGTGCCAGAAAGATTCCAAGCTGTCATAAAGGCTAAGGATTGTGTTACAAAGTATTAAGTCAACTTAAAAACGGTATTTTTTTTAGACACGGGACTTAGATTGGCTGGGAAATCTTAGGGAATAGGACAAATCGCGAAAAAATGTAAAGCCCTTTAATTTCATACTTTGACAAAGTCAAACCTAAACTCAAGCCCAAAGACGAGTACTGATCTCTGCCGCTCACCTGCAGTAGATAGCCAGATATTTACGAACAATAAATTAGCTCGGAATATTATTAAATAACTTAACAACAATTATTTTCACTGTGCAAGAAAATTTGTTTCAAAATAAAATTGTTTCAAATTAGCAATTGCTGAACCTGAAAATCAAGGATAGGTTGGAACTGCACAAGAAGAAAATATCTAGCTACACAAAAATTCAACTTATCAATTTTAATATTGTATTTTTCCCAAAAAAATACGTTTTGCTCGTATTTTATCATATTTTTCGGGCTGCTCCAGGACAGATTAAAGGTGTCGTTAATCTTCCACGTGTCCCGTAATATAGTGGAGCTGTAATTTCTCTGTGGTGGCGATATTATGTCGAGATCGGAAAGTTGTCGTCCTACAGCACCAACAGTTTTGGTGGTTGAGGGGAACTCCGCTGTTGATAGATTCAGTTTCACTAATGGCTGGCTTACACAGTTTAGGCTAGGTGTAGGTTATAGGTTCGATTAGATTAGTGTATGAGTGAGAGGATTTCTTATTTTAAAAGACTAGCCTTAGTTTGAAAAGCAAATGTTAAATTTTTAAATTTAAATTTACCCCAACTCACATGTCCTCTAAGATAACTTCAATTATCTAAAATAATTGAGCTAAATTGATATAAGGATAGGAAGTGCTTTTAAAAGTAAAAGTAAACGTTAACCAAGTTGATATTATTTTTGTAGATGCGGGACAAAGAAATTTGGTATTCTCTTCTCTTAATAGCGAATGAGTGCCTTTGTGCAGTAAGAACATTAGCACAAAATCATTTTGATGCTCTGAATGAAAGAAGCCCTATATGAGGATCTCAGAGCATGTTTGATGACAAGTAATCGTCGTCGACATCTATATTTTCGGCTTGGTCTACATATTTTGAGCGAACATATAATATAAATCTAAGAAATTAATCAATGCGTGGTATATATATATATATATATATATTTATTTATTGTGGCAGAAATCGTACAATTAATAAAATAAATTCATTTTTCAGAGATTTGGTTTATATTACCTTACATCTAGATTGTTTATATAATTACTTAAATAATATATCACAGAAATGTTTCAGTTAGAAGGAAAAGCCACTAAAAACCTTCTTTGCAAATAAATATCTTTTTTCGTTGGAGGGAAAAGAGAAGTGGTGTTAACACTTGATTTTAAACTGCTAGTAGTGCAAGAAGAAATAAAAATAAATAAATAAATAAATAAATAAATAAATAAATAATTAATTAAATAAATAAATAAATAAATAAACAAATAATTAAATAAATAAATAATTATATAAATAAATAAATAAATAAATATAACTATAAAGAAAATGAGTACAAATAAAACTACATTAATATTTAAATGAATAGACAATTATGGCAAACAAGTAAATAGATAGATGAATAATAAATAAGTAGTAAATAAACAAATACAAAAAGAATAAGCAATTTACCGAATAAATAAATAAATAAATAAAGAGTGAAAAGTAAATTCATTATTAATGACAAAAGTGAAGCTAGTTGAAAACAAAACTAATAACTAAAAGGATAAATTAATATGTATGGAAATAATCGGATAAATTTGAAACAAAAACAGAAATTTGAGTTAAATTGCACTTTATGTAACTAGGTTTAAAATCAAGTCGTTGTCAGAAGATAAACAAGATAAGATATATTTACTATGAAGGTTCTGAATTCTAGTTGAAACCATTTCAACGCCAGCAATATTATGTAATACTTCTGTCGAGAAAAACCAGGGAACATTTAGAATCATTTTTAATAATTTATTTTGTGCTGTTTGGAGCCTACGAAGATTACTTTTTGCGCATGTACCCCAGACGGGGGACCCGTAGAACATGATTGCTTGAAAAATAGCCTTGAATATCAATATTTTGTTTTCTTTGTTCAGTTTTGAATTCCTGCAAATGAATGGGTAGAGAATCTTGGTCGTAACGTTAATCTTGTTTATAACTTCTTGTATATGTAGCTTGTAAGTTAAATGTTTATCTAAGTAGATTCCTAGATATTTTCCACTTGATTTCCACTCAATTGGAACACCGTTGAGTTGAAGGCGGTTGCTTGGAAGTAAGCAAGCTTTTCTTTTACGTGTGAAAAAGATAGCTTGGGTCTTCGAAGCATTAATATTTATGTCCCAATTATGATAGTATGAAAGACTTGTATTTAAGGCAGATTGCAGATTGGTTTCTATGTTGGAACCAACTGCATCCGACGAATAGATACAAATATCGTCCGGAAATAAAGCGATTTCGCAGTTCTCCAAAATGGGTATTGGCGTGGTATTATATCATAGTGGTATTGTCTTTTCAATTCATTCTGTTTGTTAATGAAGTTGTGAAATGTTTTCACTTCTATAAAATGCTTGTTGATGAATTCTAAATCATTTTATCACTTTCTGTCGGCTTAATGCACGCCTTCAACATTTTGTTGAAGTTAGTGAATGCTCGGTCATTACTTTCCCTCATAGTTCTTCACTTTACCCCCTTGATTGTAGTGGGGTAAGGTGTGCTTTAATAAAAGTCTTGGGAGTTATGCTAGATAAGACTATCCTTTAACTTCAGTATTGAGTTAACCGTAAAAAAAGTCAACAGGGCGTGTGGAATGTTAAAACGTTATGCTAAAATATTCACCGACCGATACGTTCTAAGCACATTACATGTTTCGTTTGTGGAATCCCTCATCAATCTTTCATTTGCCTCAAAAATCTATTCAAGACCGAAAAATTTGCTCTCTACCTAGCTGCATTGAAACTGATTGGACTTGATTCACTTAACGTTAGAAGAAAAAGAAAGGTGTCGAGAATTGTTTTCCTAAATAGAATTCTTATTGGCAAAATTGACTCTCCGGGAAAACTTTTAAATCTTATGTTTCATCCCTTAATTTATTCTCTCTCTCTTCTGCAAGCGGTTTACTATTTTTGAACAACGATTGTGAGTCATTAATATATATCGATATCATTCATAAATTTGTTTGAGACAATATTATTTATTATACGTTTCCCGTATATACTCGTATGTGAGAAGGTATGTGTACTTTATTGATAAACAATCATTAAAATTTTTTTTTATATATATCTCTATACAGCCCGTATCGTTCTTGAATGTATCTCCTTAAATCTCCGAAATTTTTCTTTTGAATCACCCAAGGCTGTCTCCCCAATTTCGCCCTAGGGGAAATCGGGATAACATTTTTTAAAGAATTAACTTGGTTTTTCAAGAAAGGGGTCTTCTTTTGTATGGCCTCAGGCGTCTAAGGAGGAGGCGCTAGAGTTATTAGTTATTCTTTGTCGTTTAATGTTCAAACATGATATGCTTCTATAAAGTTAATCTCTATAAACACTGTCATATCCGGCTTTTAAGTCGACAAATGGTTGTGCGTGACGACCCGACTTTTTTGATTTGCATAGCATGAATATTTGGTCAATTGTGGATTTTTCTGGCCTGAAGCCAGATTAAAAATCATTCACACAGCATGGCAGAGGATACCTTATAAGCTATACTGAAGAGACTTATGCCCCCTTAACAAACGTAAATATAGGGATTTCCTTTCTTATGGACCGAACAACTGAAGCTGAAATTGTATTCCATCTCTACTAGCCAGAGTGGATGGAATTTTTTGTTGTGCTCGACTACGGTGAATGGTTGATTTTGTCTATGGCTTTCATCGCCGTAATATAGATAACAGAATTGGCTTTTTCGTATTTTCAGCATAGACATCGATTGCAGCTTTTTGCATTCGTATTATGTTCTTTCTTTAGCATCGCTTTAAGATCTCACAAATTTGATGTCATAGTTGGGGCATTGAGCGTATGTCCTATTTAGGAGGTCATAATCGGTCCTTGAATCGGTCGTCTTATACATACTATGGCCTTTAGGCCTTTTCCCAATTGTCTAGCCGAAAAGAGGGAGCTGCTAAGCTACTTTGTTTTTGCCGTTGATGATATTAGGAAAGCTGTTAACGAAAATTATGATACAATCTTAATATTGCTCGATTTCTCCAAAGCGTGCGACACGGTCAACCATTTCATTCTTTTCAAGAATAAAGACACTTTGAAAAGGGTGTAGATACTTAATATACTCCGGGAAGGATCGTCAGCTCCTATTTACAGAAAATACAGTAATGAGTTGTAACAGGCGAACGGTACTCGTCTTTCTTGCCAGTACAAGGTTCCCGCAAGGATCGATCCCTGGCCCACAACTATTTTACATGTACGACTATGTCAATGTTCTTTCTAGGATGATTAAGCATTGCTCAATCGATTTGTTTGTTGACAATACGCAAATTCACTTGAGTCCTCAATTTAATCGTGGATGAAGACCTTTCGCACATATTTTTGGTCTACTAAGAATGATTCATGTTTATATGCTCAAAAATCACATCACTCGTGATACACTAAAAAAATTATATCTAAATATTTCCCCCCAATCAAATTAGCACGAACCCCAATAGAGTACACACATGCCACTATTGGCAAGGTTTATGGTGGGCTTCGAGATCTCTGGGTCAGCCAATACTTTATTTCCGTTCGGACAAAACTCTTGTTAGCGAAAATTCTCCTTCTAATAGTCCTGTTGTATCAGTGTTATTTACAATAATATCGCTCGTTTCGTCATAAATATGAAAGGATTTTCATATCCTTTCGTTTCTCTAAACTCGAAATAGGATATCACGAACCTTTGGCAATCTATTTAAACATAAGATACAATACCATGCCCTCCAAGGGTCCTGACTGTTTGTACAAGCCGAGTTGATCACAGACCAGTGTAGTGGAAAGACGTGTTTCAGCTTCATTTAAGTGCAAAGGGAAATAAAGAAAAACAATATAAGTGCGGACTTAGGCAAGCCAACCGCGAACATAAAGTTAGGACGGTAGTAGAGCACCGGACTCATAATTCGAAATTCGGGTGTTCGAATCTCCGGTCCGGAGAAAGTTGTTTTCCGAGTTTTTTTTTCTCTTTTCTGTGTTCTTTCTGCTGCTTCTAAAGTAAACTAGAAGTAGCAGGAAGAGATGTCAGGAGACGGCGGGGGAAAACCCGTTCGTCCTACGGAGTCGGAATCGGATGATTTATCATCCGATTTCGCAACACTGCCGCCGTCATGAAGAGCGCAGAAGGGTCAAACCGAGGCCCAATTTAATTAAGCGCCCCTCACTCACTACTTCGACTGAAAAGCTGCAGGTCAAAGCGAGGAAAGGAGCGCCATCGCCAGTACCATCAACATCGACGTCCACAGCAGCTGGACAACAACAACAACTACATAAACCAGTGGTCCCCGTAGAGGATATTTCCTACCTCTCCGATGGTAGGGAAGGCCGTTACACAGGGGACTACAACCCCTTCGCCGCCCTTTCAAGTTCGGCTACGGAGGAACAGCGTAGCGAACTTGAAGAGAAAGAACGCTTCCTACGCGCCCAGCTGCAGGCCGTAATCAAAAAGATGAAGGAGCTCAAAAAAAGGAGCAGGCAACAGCCGCCCTCCAGCAAAAGCAGCAACAACAACAGCAGCCGCAGAAGAAGCAGCAGCAATAACAACAGCCACAACAGCAGAAAGAGAAGCAACAACAACAACCACAGCGGCAGAAACAGCAGCAACAACAACCGCAGCAGCAGAAACAGCAGCAGCAAAAACAACTGCAGAAACAGAAGCAGCAGCAACAACAACAGCCGCAACAACAGAAGCAGCAACAGCGTCCTAAAACGGAGAAGGTACCAGCCATCTTTACCTATACCACAGCCCTGCGACAGACCATCGATCTCTGTAAGTATGCTATTGGTGTAGGTAATTTTCAAATTAAATGTTTAGGCCAAAAACGCTATGCTATTCAGTGCAAGATACTGGAACAGCATAAGCGGATTAAAGGTCTATTAAAAGAGTCAACGACGGAGTTTTTCTCCTTGACACCAAAGGCCGAGAGGTTGCAGACGATGCTCCTCAAAGGCGTGGAGTCGATCACAGATCCCGAGGAAATGCTCTCAGAGCTCAAAGAGTTCGAGAGTGACGACCTCAAATTCGTGGGGGTTAAGCCATTCTCCACGGTAAGCTCCCGAAGGGAGAAGCAAGTAATACCCTTCTTCTTGTTACAGCTCACACCCAGCAGTAAGCTGGAGAGGCTAAGGACTATTACTTCCTTAGCATCCCAGACTATCACATGGGAAAAATTAAAGAGGAGCGGAAACATTTTGCAATGTATCCGCTGCCAAAGGTTCGGGCACGCTGCGTCGAACTGCGAAATGCAGCCTCGATGCGTTAAATGCGCAAAGAACCACAGAAACGACGAATGCGACCTTGGGAAAGACAAGGTAGCGGGCAGAGAGCAGCTCGTGTGTGTCTTGTGTCGGAACCGAGGACACCCTGCAAACTATCGGGGATGTCCTAAGTTCCAGGACATCAAGAAAGAAAAAGCAGAAGGTCGAGGAGAAGCGTCCCTCGGGTCTCTTCCAAACACCCAAGTTGACCTACACCCAAATGGCGGCAGGTTCGGGAAAGACGGTACCAAAGCCCATGGTTGTTCCTAAAGCCCCAGTGCCTGTCTCTAAGGCAACGGAGGCCGAGGTGGATGTCTGTTCGATCTTGCTCGCAATCCAAGGGCAGATTGGGCAGGCCCTTGAAGATCCTGTCGGTGAATGTAAATTCACTGATAAGGATCCAGCGACGAGCTGAACTCTTTAACCTGTTGCAGGACGAAAGTCCCGATGTACTCCTGGTTAGCGAAACAAAGCTAAACCAGAAGCACAAAATCCGGCGCAGTTCTTACAGAATAATTAGAAGAGACCGACCCAACGCTACTCAAGGCGGGGGAGTTGCGATCTTCATAAAAAATAATATTGAATAAAACATAAAATCATATATAGTGGTGATGTGCGGAGGTTCCAGGTGCTAGAAGTCTGCATTGTGTGCATTCCTCTCCGCAATGGAAAGAAAATGTACATTTTAGCGGCCTATATTTTTATTTTTTTCACCAGTATTTTTTACCCAATATTTTTATCGCAGAGCTCGAGACACTCTTTCGATCTCTGCGCTTGAACTCGGTAGAAAACTTCTACATTCTGGCTGGCGATTTAAATGCCAAACATAGTGATTGGGGAAATAATATTCCCAACACTAGGGGGAGCCTACTAAGTCACTGGTGGCTTCTTCGCAACATTGAATATGAAGTCAAGTTGCTCGCAACAGATAGTCCGTCGTATCCAAGAGCGGCTCCACCTGGATCTCATGCTGATAGATTTCGACTGAGACTGGCAGACACGAACGAATGGTCTATTAACTGTCTACGGACCATTGTATACGACAGTGACCATTGCGGACTATGTGCCGTGATCACAGTACCTAACGAGTTCGCGGAGATGGCAGAGTATATCCAAACGCATCCCTATGATTACAGTAGGGTGCGTTGGACACGCTGTGCCAATTCCCTGACGAGAGCGCCTCCATCCCACCGTCTAATAGGAACCTGTCAAACAACCAGATTGACAGGTACCTTAAACAAATGGACGATATCATTAAACGGACAATGAACAGTACTATACCAAGCCAACGACAGCACGATACCACAAACGTATACCGAAACGCGACAATCGACGCACTGCGCTGACAAAAAAAAGTAGACTCCTGACAAGACTCAAACTCTTGTACAGGCGGTTTACCGACAGACAAAACTCGGAGGTCAGGACACTGAAGTCACTGATTAAAAATCTGCACCAGTTGATCAAAGAGAAATACAGAATATCTGTAAGTTTGCGTTGGAACAACAGAATTCATGCTGTAAAATCCAACAGCGCGAGCATGTTCCCGCAAATAAATAAAATATTTCGGAGAAACAATCAGAACAACATTCAGGATCTAAAGCTTCCGAGAACGTCATACAATGAACGTTTGCTACGAACAGTTAACATCGATCCAGAGAACGCCATCCTGGATGACGACTTTTTCGTGATTGAGGATCCTCTGGAGAAGGTGGCGAGAGTGGGAGCTGTCTTCCAGGAAGTGTACACGGTGAATGATAGTATTCGCCCGAACCATGACTTGGAGAACAGAGTCCTGCTTCATCACTTCTACCTTAGAAATGATTTCGATCATTGGCGATCCGAGAATCTTGGTTTTACCAGGTTCAGTGAAGATCTCATGGCAAACAATGCCATCGCCAGTGAGGGGGCTAATACTCTGTTCATTTCGACGGAAGATCTCCAGATGATCTTTCAGTCATTGAAAAAGAAAAAATCCGCGGGTATCGACAATGTTGTGCTTAAGCACCTTCCACCAGTGGCTGTAGAGAGGTACACCATCCTGTTCAACAATGCACTGAATAATGCATATTATCCAGTGCACCGGAAGACAGCGGTGGTGCAACCAATCCCCAAGAGGGGTAAAGACACCTCTAACCCCGCAAATCTCCTTCCGAGTATCAGGTTGAGGACAATAAAATAATCCCGGATAACCAATTGGGTTTCAGAGCGGGGCATGACACTATTCATGCCGCGTCGAAACTCGTATCGGATATCCAATGGAATAAATGCAAGAACGAATGCACGGGTGCCTGTCTGATTGACTTGGAAAAAGCCTTCGACACCGTATGGCTAGAAGGTCTTTATTACAAGCTCAGTTGGCTGGGCTAAAGTAAACCACTGCTATATATGATTTTTGACATGTTAACAGATAGAAAGTTCGTTGTGAAAATTGCCAGCGTAACTTCTACCCAAACATTTGAAATCAAAAAACGGACTGCAACAGGGTACGGTAAATTCGCCGATCCTTTTTAGGATTTACCCGAGTAATCTACTTGTTTCTCTTCACCACTCAATAGCGTATGCGGACGACCTAATCGCGTACAGATCAGGTCCAACGATCGACGTCATTGTTACTCTTCTGCAGCGTGACTTCGAAAAAAATCAACAGTATTGTGATGACTGGAAGTTGAAAATCAACTTCCAGAAATCAGAATCTATATTGTTCAGAACGCTTTTGTCTAGGGCCTCTCGGGACACTAGAAAAAATTGACGCAGGTTCTCTTTGGGCCGGACGGGCGTCTACTGCCGAGAAAAGGGTAGTCAGATACCTTGGGATCGTGCTGGATCAGTATCTATATTTTGACAAACATGTAGATGCTGCTCTGGCAAGGGCCCGGGGCGCTTTCGCTCTGACAAGATGGCTGTTTCATAGCAGCCAACTTGATTCCAGGGTGAAGGTAATCTGCTACATGGCCTTAATCAGGCCCATGGTTGCCTATGGATGTCCCGTCTGGTTCAATGTGAGAGCCAGCTTAATGGAAAGGATTCGGGTGTTTGAGAGACATGTCTCAGGACTTGTCTCGGGCTACATAGGACACCCGAATCTGAGTACACGAAATTTAACCCGAACGAGGTCCTATACAATAGGGCTAGGATTGTATGGGTGGATAACTTACTGATCAAATTGATTCGGAGCCACGTTGCAAGAGCAATAACTTCGGTCAATAACCTGATCTCCGGGGCTTACTACCCCAATGAATTATTCCATGAGAGAGTGCGTCTTAACGGCTTTGTCCCGCCAGAAGCATTCCTGTACTTAGATAAATGTCGGGTGATCCAAGATAGATTGGCGGTACCGCCAATAAAAAAAATAAAAGAAAACAAGAAACTGTCATCTCTGTTATATTATGTTATGTAATTAAGGAACTATTCACATTTTACACTATCAAAACTTACTGTAAACTTGAAGGTTTGCACAATTTACAAGTTGAAGTTTTGATTTACAAAGAGATCTACCTGATCCATAAGTGGAACCAAAGCTTAGAGACGAGAGTAGGAGTTGAGAAACAGAGGCTTAATCTGGACGTTCGTCTTCACGTAGTAAAGTAAACAAAATGAAAGGTGACTTTGTAATGGGTTTACTTCGAGAGAACGGAATAGATTTGGGAGATTAATCAAGATTTTAGTGACCTTTCAATTTGATCTCAATATGTAGTATGATCGCGTGATTTGCGCGTTTAACGCTCCATTTTTTACGATACCCTAGTGTCTCGTAAAACCAAAAACATTTTGCCCTTTAATGATTTATTGAATTTCCTCGCTTAATTGAAAACCTTTTTTAAACAGAATAACTCGTCAGGTGACCTTTCCTTCGCTCATATGTGTATCATGCAATGGATTCTAACAAAAGCACGGAAAGACCGAATATGGCTTGCTATCTCTGGCCTGTCACTTTATCAATAACATTTCATTAAATCTCTTCATCAAATGTGTCATAAAATTCAGATAAAGAAAATACCTAATTGAACTTCGAGCTTCTATCATGACCAGCCGAAAATTCCCCGAAAAGATAAATATACTCTTTTTCCGTTGGATTGAAAAAATAAAATATGCCAGTGTTATATCACCGCCAAATGATAAGTGGATTGAACTTTGTTACATCGATAACGTGAATCTTTCAGATGGCACCTTTTTATTAACTTTTTTTTTCCTGTTGGTTTTTATTGAGTTCCAGTTGAATGAGCAAACATCAGATATGTACATATGTAGACCATTGTGTTATCAGTTAAATAACCTCTTGAACTGACATGTGTGAAAAGCGAATGTACATAATACTCGTACGTTCGCGCTTTCGTCAATTTCGCTTTTTTTATATAGTTCAGAACAAGATAGAAACAGGAAGAAACAACATATGTTGACAGGTGCATAGGGGGAAAGGCCTACCTCACCTCGTTCGCATTGTAGACGACTTAGTAATCGTTCGCTACTTTTGTTCACTGCAATCAAAATCACAATGTTCTCTACTTAATTGTAGTACTTAGCCGGTTTAGATACAAATAAGACACAAAAAAACAACCAAATAGACAGGGTTATAAATAAGTTGCGGCCGACCGTGATGACCAATTAAACTCAGCTAGTCTCGTGCGCGGTCTTTTCTCATCTGTGCATGTATTTTATGAATAAAAATATATCACACGTCGCCTGTACGTTCGAATATACCATATATACTATCCCCTCTGACCACGTGGTTTACCATGCTCGAGGGCAGCAAAGGAATGTTTGGCGAATGTTCTATATTCGCTGTCTCTTGCTTTGCTATTGATGTCATTATCCGGTAGACATAACAACAACAGAGACAATTGTATTTCTTCTCTTTCCTGTCATTTTATTTTACTATCAGACAACACACCAACAATGCGTTAGATGAGGTAGATGAAAAATGTCACAATTAAGCCGATCGACGTCAGCGAAAGTGTCTATTTATAAACAATTTTCGCGGCTAGAGTACGAGCATAAAAACTGGGATATTGGATAAACAAGTGGGGATTATCGTGTCATGTGGTCGTATGTCTGTTACAAGTTTGACAGATTGGATCAATATATTCGGATGTCAGCTTGCACCTGATCGGAATCTAATCACTTATACTCACAACCACAAAATTTGGATCTTAAGCTTAACAGAAGCTAATTGACGTCCCCGATATCGGAGAGTTTGACGTCACAGGAAACACCAGTGATTCACTGTAGTGCCTTATGCGCCTCTATTAATCGAATCATTTCAAAAATTGCGTCATGCTCATTGGGGATGCCTTAATTCGGACATGCGAAACATCCAAACCTATTGTGGGCGAATAAGTTTGTTCATAGACTTCAACGGCCAAGTTTAGACAGTCAGGTACAGTGAGTCGAATGTGTCAACTGTGCATGTCATAGATTCGCTCTGACTTGTTACTTTATTGAAATAATTGCTTTACATGATCGAATGTTAGTCAGAACACATTCAACGACGCGTTAACTGGCAATTGAGATATCAGTAACTAGATTCATACACGTCGTTTTCACATAAATCATTTCAATTTGAAAATGAAAAGTTGTGCTTGCGCTAGGGTAGACTCAATTTGGCTTTGAAAGTGAAACGAATGAGTGGAAAATAATTTAAAGGTTAATTCTTCAGGCTACGATGAATGAATGTCATTGACTTGATTTTATTGTCTATTATATGGGTGTACACATGTGTGTCTGTATCTAATCGCACTTTGATAAAAAATGTGAAGTAGATAGAAGTCGCGTTGAGGTTGTTTATGGGGTTTATCTAAGTAGTGTTTGGTAAGGCTTAAGTCGCTTTACGAATGCGGAAGAATATATTTTTCTTTTGAAATGTACAGAAAAATCTTGCATAATATGAGGAACAGTTTACAATTTAGGTAAAAAGCAGCAGAGGTAAAAAACCAAAAGTTTAAAAACTTTTTCGGAGATGGTGTCTCAAGAAAGGCTTCAAGGTTCCATGTTATTATCGGATCATTGTTAATATTCAGCGTGGTAAAAGCAATAACATTCATGCCTGCTTGGCCACCTCAAACGGCCCTCGTCTACAACTGTGGTTATACCTTTTTTGCTTATTTTCATCCACGTTATCTAGATATACGAAATAAAATATAATAAGGATATGATACACGATGGGATCTAATGTTACTTGTGAGATAATTAACCACAAGAGACAAAAGCAAAATTGATTCGCTCGACGAAAAATTTATATTATTGTGTGGTTGAAGTAGATCCATAACAAAGTAATGAAGATCAACATCTAATAGTTGGTAGAGTAATCTTTTTGTGTGTGACGGGATTATTATAAAGATGGTTTCTCACTTCTCTGAAAGGGGAGATTATTTGTGAGATAAAAATGACATTAAAATGAAAACACAATCAGGCGACTTGGCTATTTCGTCACACTGAACAAACTTGCTGGCAGATAGGAGAATCAGGTGTGGTTTTATAGCAGGTTTCTGTTCCGCCGCATTAACATGTACGTATATAAGCTCTGCTTCTCAAAAAAAAATTGTAGGCCTTATTTAGGCGAGAAGATTGGTGCAGAAAGTGGGAAAGTTTTTTACTTATTGCTTGTCCGGATTTCCTAAGCATTAAATACTAAGTACCTACAATATGGTAGGATAAAACTGATAGAATGAGAGTGTACCTACAGACTTTTCCTTATTTCTTGTGCTTTTTTGCTTTTTCTATTAGTGCACATGAACATGGTCAACAAGAACAAGTCACTTTAAATTTCGTTTCGCTCCAGAACTCCAAACAGCCAACTATCGTCCCGGTGACTCCTAGTAAAAACTAGGAGGTTAAAAAGTTACACAGTGGCACAGCGTATTGATTAGTAAAAAGTTAACGCAAAAAGGTTGAAAATATCGCGAAAATAGTTCGATATCAGCAAAAGACAAGCTATCACTTACTTAGGTTGGCGCATGGTTCAACCCCCAAAATCTATCTTGTCTCTTATGAAGGTGAGACACCTTCTTAAATATGGTTCTCAATTCTGGTTCCCTTACCGGATCAACCTGTTTGTACTGAGGCCGCTCATAGTAGGCTTTGCTCTTTGTGGTCTTTTCTGTGCTAATTTCTATAATCTCCCTCCTTATAAGAATCGTTTAAAACTAATCAACCTACAATCTATGTATGGTCGACGCGAGGTTGCAGACGTATGTTTTACTGCTGTGAGTCCCATGAACACCAATCTTCGTAATCTTCGGTCTAGTTGATGTGGAAGAGAGGCATCACATTAACTTCAATTTAACGAACTATGGTTATCATGACCAGAATGCAATTTTTGATCTGCACCTCAGTAAACCTTCTCTTGGAGGTATCCTCAACCGCCGCCCTTCACCCCGTACTAAAATATTACTGTTTTTTAAACAGAAATTAAGTTTATTAGAAGGTTGCATTGTTTAGGTTTTTTGTTTTGTTTTGAGGTCCCCAATCAACTCCAATTAAATTTAATCGATAAGTTTGAATGTCGCATATAATTAGTGTTTGAACTTTGAAAATATCGCACTATAGCTTAGAGTATGGCTGAAAACCCGGGTGTGACGATCACAGGGACTCCTTTGCACTGCGTACTGTGTTATAAAGCCTCAAGTATGCAAAACGCTTTACCTACGCATTGGAATTTAATGAGCAAAATGAGGTTGATTTCCATTTAACTGGGACTAAAGCTCGAAAACTCAGGACAAATATTAGAACAATAGTTACCTCCATCCACAACGAAAGATGTATTTTTGTAGAATGATGTAAGTGCGAAAGTCTCAGCTACTGACTTTTTATTGACTAAAATTGGTTCGCTGAATATGTCATTCTTGAAACGGGGACTGGGGGGACGGGGACACCGAGAGATTTTTTTGGGGCCATTCTAAGGATAAAGTGTGCTGCGATGAGCAACCAACGATTCATGCACCAAAAAACAATATCAGAGCTGTTATTCGAATACAACCGCAATTAAGTAAAAGGATAAAAAACTTTATGCTGACTAAGAATGACTATTGATATAAAATGCTACTTCTCGTTGGATAACTCCATTTCTTTCTTTTTTAGGCTATTTCGAAAAAAAGAAAAAAAATTTAGTGAAATTAAACTGTAGGTATGATATCTTCGTAGATGCAATAACTATCCGGTTAGCTTCAAAGATGCGCCTCTACAGTCATACAAAAATGTATCCATTGCATCGTCTTCATGGCCATAGATGGCACGGGTATATCCATTCTCCTTCTCCGGCATAGTTTTGACATCTACGATTGCGTGCATGATCAATCCATTTGTTGCATAAAGCCTTAACCAGCGATTTAGGTAGACCTAAAGCATGTTCAGCTCATTACTCTTGATTCCACATTGTCCCGTGAGCAATGTTTGTGAATCTGCTTTTCTAACCTTACTCAAATAGATATTGACTATGGTATTAGGATTGACTGTGGATATTAGCATCAAGCCCAGATGAGCTGTTTCTGTATATACAGACGCTCTTCGCTCTTTCCAAATATGTTTCCAGATATGTTTCACAACATTGAGTATGGCATTGGAAATGCTTATATTTTAACCTGAAATGAATACTAAGTCTAGGAAATGTAGTCCAATGTCGTCATTCTCCACGTGATACTATCTAGAAGATTAGCATTAAGTATAGACAATAGTGTGTGTTTGAACAAACTAGATTACTTCTTGGGGGAGATATTAAATTTCATTGAAAATCGGAATCTTGGGAATTGTATGCAGAAACAATCTTAATTTGAAGAGAATATGTTAGATCATTACTCCAGCAGCAGTCATTGACCACATTTAGAACTGACCGTGATTTGAAGTAAAAAAAAAACGGAATGAATGTAGACCACGGGCGTACTGAGAACACTAAGCAGAGAATATACAACAGAGCACGATAGCAGTCAAGGCACAATGTTTGGGGCCGACACGAAACATTCACCGAGGTTCATGTCAGCGACCAAAGTTCGCACGCATTACACATCTTGTCGAAAATTGCATTATCAAAAAGCACTGAGTGATGGCGAGAATATCCCAGCTTTGGCATTGCCTTAGTCTCAAAGTTAAAACGAAAATATGACCCCCGATCTGTTTTTTTTTATGATTTCAGATTTTATCAAACCTTACCTTTTAAAGAGGCAGAGCTTATCGACTGATGGTATCAAAAGGAAAGGCTTAAATGAATGCTAGAAAACTCAACTACTTGGAAAACTCAACTAATGATTACTCAAGAAATAATCATAAAGATGTCCCTAAAGCTAGTAAGCCTTATCGTACTTAAGACATAAATTATCTAAAAATATGTCTAAAAGTTTGATGAATGGAATTTATTTCACTGCTTGGATTGCTTACAAAATGGATCAGAAAACTTGTTTTTAATTTAGCTCCGAAAAACAAATTGTGCAATAAACGTTATAGGAATTTTAAATATTGCTTCTGATGAGTATGCTATGGGTGAGTAAAGTCACTGAAGCTAGCTGATGCTCCGGATGCTTCAGGATGTCAGCACCAAGTAAATGTACTTGCTTGTACCTTATTGCTTATTTGTAAATATGTAGCCAGAGAACATTGTAATCATTCTTAATTTAGCAAGCATGACGACGTATGAGAGGGCACCCGTTTCTCATACATGAGATTAAAAGCGCGACAGATCTAAATCCCACGATCGAGTTATGGAAACGTTCCGGGCATGTGCGAAGCTCTGACAGGAGAGTATTTTATTGGGGAATGTTATTTATTTATTTTGTCTGATTTTAAGGCCAATAAGGAACCAGAACCGAAGCATCTCTTAATCATGTTCTGGATATCTTAAGCTGGGTGATTAAGCTATACAAGCACAGACCAGACCCTGCCGAGGAGAAACTTCCTAAAATACAAAGTCAAGGTTTTGACTAATGTGAGATTCGAACCACCTGTCATTTGCTCAGAGTACAACGCATTACCCTATGAGCCATGATATCTTCGTAATATCAATGTAGGTAAATAGATAAAATAAAATTCTTTGAAAGAACGAAAAGCTCTGTTGTATTTTTAACCAAATTCGTATTTGTATCAGCTAGAAACACGATCAGACGTTTTCCAATATCTCAGACTGATCCGATTCGTGGTTTTGCAAGTAAATTTAAATAAAATACTTTTATGATTTAGATTTCGATCAAATTTGTATTCCTGGATGTTGCCATTGTGAACGAAATATAATATCATTCAAATGTCTTTCCTTGACTTTCCAAAACACATTCGACGATAACTCATTCTTAACTTGACGAATATCCTTTTTCAAAGCATCAATAGTTTGCGAATTGTGTGCAATCTTTTGCATATAAGGACATCCAACGGTAAACGAATCACACGAGCTTGGTGGTTAGTTCACATCCCCAAAAAGGGCAATAATCTAAGAATAGAGCCAGATGGGTTGTGTTGTGTAAGATACTCGTATCGCACTATCTTGTTAAAATCACATGACTTCCAAATCCATATCTTCGATTTGAAGCCAAAAAAATCGCTCACCATTTAGTAATAGCGATGGGAGTTTACGGGGACGGATACGTCTTCCTCAATCCAGTGATATTTTCAGCAGAGCGTGCATTTCGATGACAGTTAGGCCTTAAAACCTCGTAACAGACCCAGTCTCTTCGAATTATTTAGAGTTCTGCCTATAATATGTTTATATGAGCAATAATTTGCTCGAAACGTTCTACAGAATCACCATTTTATCAACCTTTAACTAAACACCAGTATCAGATGATAGTTCGGTTTGAGGTATGTGGTTGAAACACGGATGTCAAATCCGGAATTGGATAACTTTTTTTCTAGAAACCTAGTTATAAACAAGATTAAAATTCAGATAACTCCCACGCACTCGCCCTTAAACTGCTACGACCGATCCAAATCGAATTTCAATTAACATCAAACCAATAACATGTTTGGATTCGTCTTTCTCACTTCAAAATATATGACATAACATACCAGAACGAATGTATGCTATAAAAAGACCAATTCTCACCTTAGTCATCCCCTATGTTCACATCAAATTCCTTTCGTGCCCATCTTCGCATATTTAGTATTTCCTGAAACTCGCATGTCACTGCTTGGCCCTCAATATGCTAATTTGCTCCAGAAATATAAAAGCTAAAGGTACAAGTCGAACGACGGACGGCCCAACCTTTTTCTCCCCACAAATTTGCAAACTTAATTTCCGGCTAACATTTCGATTTCCATGAAAGCCTTTTAATTGCATAAATAATGAGACAAAATCAAGTTATGCGGAGTCGGCAACGGTTACCCTCCGATTTAAAGTAGAATGCAAAGCAGCAGTTTCTGTAACCTTCTGTTTTTGGGTTTGTTTTTATGTTTTTACTTTTCGAATTGAAGAAGAAAAGCGAAACTGAAACGGAAACGAGGAAATACATTTTTCATTTCTTCATGCTCGTATCGTTTGCACCTGTACACTCCGCATCTTGGCGGTCGACTAGCACCGAACTGATGTTGACACACTTCCCGTAAGACTTGGTCAATGAATTTATTTATTTTTGGTTATCTCATCGGTGAAAGATCCAATAAAAGGTGACTCGAGACAAGTGTGGTGTGTCCAATGTTCGGCGCGATGGCGTGGATTCGTAATGTACTATTAGGTCTGCCAGATGTTAGATTGGGATATGGTGTAATGACGGTGGGTTTATAATTTTTTTCCTGTTCGTGCTACTTATGTGGAAGGTGTATGCGGCACGCTCGCATCACAACTCTCACTTTCTTTTTGTCTTTGAATGACTTGGATTTCATTTGCGAATCTTCGTCATCACGGACGGTGTATCATAGAGAGACATAGACCTTCCTTAAGTTTTAAATGTCACGCACACTATTTGGTCACACAATGGTTACACCATGGTGCGCCATTCTATTTTAGAGACATTGCAAGCACCTGTCGCCAAAATATCGTTATACCCACTGAACGCGTAACAACATTTGCTTCTCATAATTTTCTATTCAAAAAGTTTTGAAAGATTAGAAAATTGCAGTTGCACTATTTATGTATCTGTTCTCACATGCATGCACTCCGCCTGGCGTGGATCGGGGTGTCGTGTAATGCTAAAAATAGGTATGTACATGAGGTAGCGTGAATCATTTTGAAATGGAGTGGTGCAAGTAGTGCTACAGAAAGTGTATTTATCGGACTTGTGGGATTAGGTGTCCGTTCTTGGCGGCTGTGGCCAGAATTTTAAAAATAGCATTGACCTTTGGGGATGCGCTTACAAGCATAATGTGATTTTATCGAGTAGGCGGGGATCTTTCCACGCTAATCGAATAGATTTTTGGTGGACAAGAGTACTTTATTGTTTTTAAATGCATGGAGCTTCGGAGAACTGACTATCTCTAAAGAATAAACACAACACTGGGCTCAGAAATTTTATATTCGATGATAATCTATCTATCTATTCATCGTAACCAAAAAATATGGAAGACAGCATTTATGAGTATGAGCTACATGGAGAGATATAAGGGGTCCGCCATCTAACGTTTTTTTTTTCAAGTAGTGCTTATTTCGTGAATGGTAACACTTAGCTCATGTCTGATTTGACAGATAATTAGTTTTATCCTTCCGCTGAACGAATATGGTTGTGTATACGCTTGAACAACGCTGGGAAATATTGCGACATTACTTTGAAAATCATGGTAATGTTGCAGAATGTGTGCGAAAATTGCGTACGGATTTTGGAAGAAGAGAAGCACCGTCAGCTCCGTATGTTCGTTATCTTGTGAAAAAAGTGAAAGAAACTGGCATCCTCATCGATAAACCAAAGCGTGAAAAGCCAAAAACAGTGCGTACACCCGAGCATATTGCTGCTGCGGCAGAAAGTGTGCGTGAAGCGCCATCAACATCAATTCACCGTCGGTCTCAACAATTGAACATTTCGGAGACATCATTGAGACGAATTTTGCATAAAGACCTTGGTATGACGCCATACAAAGTCCAATTGGTTCAGGAGTTGAAGCCAACTGACCATCCAATGCGTTTTCGCTTCGCTAAGTGGGCCTGCGATCGACTTACAGAAGATGCCGGAGAAGCTCAAATTGATCTTGGCGGGTATGTAAACAAGCAAAATTGTCGCATTTGGGGCACAGAAAACCCGCACGCATACATTGAAAAGCCGGTGCACCCAAAACGAGCCACTGTTTGGTGCGGATTTTGGTCCAGAGGCATAATTGGGCCATTTTTCTTCTAAAATGAGCAAGGAGTGGCCGTTACAGTCAATGGCGATCGTTATCGGGCCATGTTGAACGAATTTTTGTTCACAAAAATTGAAGAGGAGGATATTGGCAACATTTGGTTTCAACAGGACGGCGCTACGTGCCACACAGCCGAAGCTACACTCGATGTTTTGCGCCCTGTTTTTGAAGATCGCATTATCAGCCGCAGAGCTCATGTCGTTTGGCCACCTCGGAGCTGCGATTTGACACCGTTGGACTATTATTTGTGGGGTGCCGTCAAAGATAAGTGTTACGCCGACAAGCCAGAGACAATTGACGCTTTAAAGGACAATATTCGTGAAGCCATTAATGAAATACAGCTGCACACAATCGATAATGTGCTTAAAAATTGGACCGATCGTGTAGGTTACTGCATGGCCAGCCGAGGCAGCCAATTGAATGAAATTATTTTCCATTATTAACCGGAAGGATTGTACTTTCAAATAAAAAAAGAAATTTGAGAAAATATTCAGCAGTTTTTTTTTATAGCATTTTCAAAAAAAAAAAATTATTTGGCGGACCCTTTAGTAGCTGCGTAGAGGTCTTTGAATTTATGTCTACAAGCGCACAAGACTTTTACCATGAAACATGGAATTTGGAGTGAGTTGCGCAATGCTTCAAGAATTTAAACTCATTACTTTAAACGATTAATAAGGATTAATCCTTCGAGAATACAAAATATTCAGCAATGTTGGGATAGTCTTAAAACCAAATTCAAGGGTTAATTTAAAACCGGACAAGTGATCGGCCGACAAGGTCAGCTAAAAATATCGCCACCGTAAATGTGGGTGTGACAGACACGATCACAGGATTTGGGCCTATCCGCAGCCACCATGGTGGTCTAACATATGAAGTTAGTTCAAAAAATAGGGTGACTTTTTATTTTCATCGAAAATTATTTACTTATTCATCAATATTGATTTGGTTTCCTTCAAAGTAATCCCCCTTAGATATAATATACTTGCGCTTTTTTCAACCCTCGAGGCATTTCTGATGGGTTTTTTTTTCGTATAGTCTTGAGGTTTTCCAGCGATGCGGTCTTTATCGCCTCAATCGAGGCAAATCTTCGTCATTGCAGTTTTTGGAAGGGAAAAAGTTGCGGGAGCCACGTCCATGAATATGGGGGCTGAGGCTGTATGATGGTATTTTTGATAATGCATTATCGTGATGCAATAACCATGATTTTTTTCCGACAAATATAGACGTTGTCTTCGTATTGCTTAGGGCAAACGTCATTCTTGCGACCTTCTGGCAAGAAATCAGTGAACAAAACTTTCATATTTAATCAAACTAGGCGGTCTTGGATCATCTGATTGCCTCCATTGGGGTCACCATGATTTCAACGCTTCAACCTTTGGCTTTAACGTCATAACCATATAACCATCACCAATAATGACCCTTTTCAGGTAAAGTGGATCGTAATTTGCACCATTCAACAGCTTCTGATCGATGCTCATGGGGCGGTTCTTTTGGTCAAAATTTAATAATTTCGGAATAAACATCGTTGACCCACATTTCATGCCTAAAATATCTGAAAAAAATTTCATGGCATGAGCCAACCTATATGCCAATATCTTAGTAACTTCTCTGATGGTGATTCCACGATAACAACATTATATATAGTTGTTTTCACGGATTCAACGTTTTCATCCTTTGTTGACGTACTGAGGTGTCCAAGGCGGGCATCGTCATTAACAACTTCTCGGTCTTCTGTAAGGAACTTGTACCACATATGATTTGTTTTCTGCTCACCAATATTTTAGGTACTTTTTAGCTTTTATTTTTATTTTTCACACAAAATTTAATACAGGCTCTTTGATACATTTTTTTTTTCAAAAGCAAAAAATCGCCAACCGCGAGTCTAACCTTTATAGCTGTGAAAGAGAAACTAAATATTCAAAATGGTTAACAATGTCACCTAAGGTTATGAGACATGTGGTACCAATGAAACAAAAAAAAAAAAAAGAAGAAATTCGAAAAGCTCGCGAAATTTAAAAATCCACCTAATTTTTTGAACGGATCTTATAAGGGCAGCTGATACAAAAATTGAACCTAGCATGGGGGACCAACTGAGCCATTTCTTTGTGATGCTTGTACATAATTTGTTTCTTCTCATAAATGGAAGGGACTCAGGATATATTAAAGAGATTTTGTCAGCATCCGGCCGAAATATAATTTCCATTACTTGGCTGTTGTAAGGTTTGATACCGTTTCATCGGCACGAAAAGCTATTGTAGCCTCTAAGCCATAATGCCCATATGATGATATTTGCCTGGGTACGTCCAGAGACTCAAGAAAAAAAGTGGAACAACCTTCCCATTGACAAGGAATGATAGTTAGGTGCAATTCAACTGACGGTGTCACTGGGTATTTTTTTTTTTCTGTTTTTGAAAATGATGCTGTGTCGTTTCAGTCAATGGATTATGTTACTGAATAATATTGACTAACAGTTGTACGGTGTTTATATTCGATTAGACGATGCAATATACCACGTAGCTAGTGAAACTATAACTCTATTGAGTGTCGAATTTCCTGGACGTGATATTTCTCGAAGTGGAGACTTGTGGTGGCCCCCGAGATCGTGCAATTTAACGCTATTAGACTTTTTCCTTTAGGCCTATGTTACAGATAACATCCACGCCAATGGTCCCCATGTATGCCTTAAAAGAAAATATCCGAGCTGCTAAACGCGATTTTCAAAAAGGGTGATGAAAACATTCATCAAAACAATGAGCTTTTGTAGACAGACCTGCAGTGAGGTTTTTGCAGATTGTATCCCGTTACCAACCTCAAGGTACGCTCTTTTAATTTAAATGAAAACATCAGGATCTTTTATAAAATATTAGATTTTTCTATTGGTTTATAATGTCACCTGTTGTTGAGTAAAACTACATACATATGCATATGTATGTACATATGTACATACATATGTATGTATGTCAACACTGTCTTCAATTCCTGAAACATTTTGGACGCTCTCTCAGCCACGCATTCTTAATATCAGATATGCTTAAGACACTTTAAAGTGGTCCTTCTTTCAGAAGCAATTCAAATTTGCAAATGTGAAAATTCCCGACACTTTTTGAACATACTTCATACTACATATTTCCAATGAAAAATAGAATGCTTGGAGAGCATGCTTGCACTTGAAACACACACTGCTCTGCTATAAAAGATTTTCATAATTGGCCCAATCTCAGAAATAGCATTTCCGTCACGAAATGTGAAAGGTTAGGTATTTCACGAATAAGATTGTCATTCATTAAAACCTGTAACCCGGTTAAGAGCCCCAGAACAACGAATAATAACCCGCCTAGTCACCATAACGAGGAAGCAACAATTTCACAAAAGAAATGAAACAAACAGAAGATCTCATTCATATACACTACCAAGCCTGTGTGCATACCATCTATAAGGGTATAACAAAGCTTTGATGTAGAGTGAATTCACTTGTGTTACGCAATCCTACGTTCTCGCCATCGCTTCCGTGAAATGTTAGCACTTCCCCGATTAACTGCATTTTATCTATAGGTAGAATTTAATGACATTTTCCTTTCAAACTAAAACAGTAATCGTCCTTTTTACAACACTCCGTCGTGTGTGTTTTGCCTCTATTCACGCAACATCCTCATACGTGTGCATTTGCCGTCGCACAAAAGGACGAAAGCACATGTGCATGCCACAATCTAATTATCACCAACACCTGTATCATGGGTAGGGGTAGATACATCTGTATCAAGCGAATGTCCAATGTCCTGAGAACTTCATTTCATTGACCTCGTTTCCTTCGAATCCCATTCACCCACATACGTTTCTCGATTTCTCTTTCGCATATTCTCTTATCGCTTGCTCTTAATGGAATGAAAAAAAGTTTATCCGCGCTCTCTCCTACACTTGTGAATAAGCATAGTGAGGAGTGCGCTGGTATCCTTTTCGGTTGAGTCAGCACCAGCACCAGCACCGTCATCCTTGCGTCGCAAGGACTTGGTATGTAGTTGAAAGTTGAAATATTGATTTTTCAACCCTTATCTATGGGTTGATGGCGTATTCGTGTATCTGTGACATGCACCCATATGCATGCAGCCCCCGTTCGCGGTTACGAGTTCAGTGGTTCTTATCCAATATGAGTTTCTTGTTTTTTTTTTTTTGTATGAAGCTTTATTATCCTTGCTAGTTTCCTTTTTGCCACTCGTTGTTGCCTTACTCCGCTGTTGTCCTGGATCTGGTTTCGAGAATGACGCAGCGTCATTGTGTGGGAGCCAGTTGAGCGCACACGAGCAAAAACGTGACCGAACGGAAGGATAATGGCGAAACAGGATAAAGAGCTTCATAGATTTAATTTTCTGGATTCATTGGAAAATCGCATGAACAAGCAGACTAGACTAGAGGTTGTAGGTGTATTCCTGCCTGTGTATTCATCGATTGTTCGAGTATTGTGTGGAAGAGCCTTTATTGCAGGAAACAATAAAAAAAAAAATGCTTCTTACGGCCCATCACAGAGCGGGTTGTGCAATGCTTAGCAATATTGTTATTCTACTTCGTAATTAATTCATAACAATTGTCGTCGGCCTTCCACGAGTACGTGGGAAAATTTAATTAGACAAATGAAAAATAATTCTGTTTGTTTTAGACGAGGCACGGCTTGAGGTAGGTATGTAGTCGCAGAGACGCGATTGATTTCCGTAAGCTAATGTGGTCGTCCTCTAAAACGCCGGTTTTAGGAGGATGTTTAAATGTCTTCTCGGATTTATGTTGTGCAGTCAAGGTGGATTGTTATTTCCTTAAGAACTTAATGATGCGCGGGAACACGCATCGGTTTTTATTGCACATTACTGTTATGATAAATGTCGATTGTTTAACTGGCAGCGCAGCATTTTACGGAAGTGAAGTATTAATAAAATTTACGACTTTACGTCTTCCGGAAGTGATATACCAAATGAAGGCTTAGCTCACATAACTACATGGTAAAAGTTGGTAGTTTTTAGTCAATTATTATCACTGTCTCTGCATAAGAAATTTTTTCGATAAAAATTGATAAAAATCTGTCATATTGTCGATCAGTTATCGCTTAGTAGGTTTTTTCAATAGGGACATAACAATCTTGTATTTTAATTAAAACATACCCTTAAACTTTTTTATGACCTGAATCGACAGCCGAAATTTCTATCTTTTTCTTATACTGAGATCCATGAACAGCTTCTGAAGAGTATTAAAAATTACTACCGAAATTCCGAATCGGCAATCGTAATTAATTTTGGGTGATTCTTTTCCTGTTTGGTTTTTTTCGTTTATGATTTTGACAGCTTACTATTGTTTCATGGTAAGTGTCAAATTCGAGCATACTCAGTCGGCATTGCCATTCTATTTCTCATAAGATCTTGTTCTCAAAATGTGTGCCTGTTAAAAAAGATTTTTTGGGCGCTTCGACCATTTTATGGTCGTCTTAATCGACGATTAGTAAACTAATCTGTAGCGTTTGGTCCGATGAGCAACCTCAGGCAATGTAAAAGCCGCCAATACATGCAGAACAAATGTACTGTCCTATGGCTCGATGGCAACTGGCCCAGTTTTTGCTTTTTTTTTTTTCAAGACTGCACGCTCTTAAGGTGTTTGTCAAACAACCTGGACGAGGTGGAGATGGTTAGTGTCGAAGATGTTCGTTCACTACTCTCCGAGGGTTGTTGTCCTAGATGGGATTTCTTGAGAGATTCGGCTGAATTTGTGGCGTTGGTTGTAGTTCACAGTAACTTTTTTGTTTCCATGTCATTAAGGTTCTATATTGGAAATGCACACACAGAGTATGAATTTTTTTTGATCATCTTTCATTCACAATTTGCACAATTTTTCCGTATATGAATTGTTCTTGGCTATGGACAAACTTGAACTACAGACCTTCCGCTCAACAGTCGGTGATGATTACCATTGCACCACGACCACCCGCATACTATTTCAAAGATGACCATGAGGACAATGTTACCGTAAATGGAGCCCGGTATCGTTCAATAATTTCGAACTTTTTTCTGCCCAAAATTCACGAATTGAACCTGTACCATGGACCAATCGAGAAATTTTTCCTCGTTTTGGGCCAGCCAATTGGTCGGCTAAATCATGCGATTTGACGAATTTAGACTATTTCCTATGGGAGATAGGATCACTGGTCTTTGCAGATAACCCAAAATCAATTTCAGACTCAGAAGGCAACATTATACCCGTTATTGCCGAGACCTTAGCCAATATGCCAATATACTCGTAGTGAGACAACGCAGGGTCAAAGTATCGAAAATATCGCAGTCATAAGTGCTTTAGTTCAAAATGAAACAAATCTGTCGATTGGAAGCCTTTCTTCGAAAGGGATCTCTATAGTTCACATTGCAGCGTATTTTGGGTACAGTTTCTGGATTATACTCATAGAAGATCAATTTAAGCCAAGAGCCTAAGCCTCTCGATCTGCCATAAAATTCAAGAAAATCCCGAATTTAATTGAAAAATCATCTACAATGCTGAATTCGAAAAGCAAGTGACCGTGCGATGCGGATTTCACGCCGGAGGCGTATTTGGACGTATTTTTTTTGTCGATATAAATGGACACCACGTTACGGTTGATGGAGTTCGCCATCGTGTCATATTGAAAGAAGATAATTTGTAGAGAATCGGATGGACTTTATCATCCATCTGTGATATGTGCTTGGTGCCACATGCCACACAGCAGGTAAAACAATTCATCTATTGAATGAGAAATTCGGTAACCGTGTAATTTTGATAATTGCTCCGCTCGAATGGATACCTCACTCTCATGCGATTCAACACATTTAAGTTAAAGAATGTGCAATTTCACATGTTTAATTATTGTTAATGCGCGCGTGAGGTTTTCATTTTTGTGGTGGTAAACACGTTTTAAAAGTATCAATACTTTGTTAGTCAAACCGGTTGTTTACTTTGCTGTCAGTTGTCAAAGGGATTACATGTGTTTTGGTACGATCGGTGATTTATTACCTTATATAATGGATCAGAGAATTTGCCCTGAACTCTGTTAAAAGAATTAAGAAATCGAAATCGCCGAATTACGATCAGAGATGATGAATTGGGTTATGGCACGAAAATATCTCCGATAGTTTGGGTATAAGAGTTTGGGGGAAAAATTAAAACTGTAAAATGTGGATTCGCCAATATGACGTCGAAACGTAGGTACAATTGTACCAATCTTTGGTCAATAATAACTCAGATTGCCTGAAAAAAAACCGAAGAGTTGATAATTTCTGCCCGGTAGAGATATAGTTTTTTTTTTTTTTTTTAAATATAACAATAAAAATAAATACACATACATACTGATAAAAAGAAAAAAAAATAACACTGCAATCTATAGCTCATTAAGAGCCTTAAGAGCTAGAAACGAAAGCAGGTGAACAATTAAATTTAGCAACAAGATACAAAAATATTGATGAGAGGGGTCAACAAAAACACTACAATAAACGTTAAACGAATTTGTTAGACCAATACACAAGGTAAGTCGAGAATTTCTTTGTAATTAAAATTAAAAAGCCATGATTAAATTTTTTTTTGGAAAATGGAACCATTTCGAATACATCTTATGTAATAAGGTAGCTTATTGAACAGTCGTGGAGCGCTTACAGAAAAGAAATGAGAAAATATATGCAGATTGTGGTGCGGAACTCGGACAAGATTCTGTTCATTTATTCTGAGTTGATAGTTAAAAGAGCTTCTGTTTAGTAGATATCCAGATCTCACGAAAAATATCTTTAAAACTTGGTAACAACATAAATGATTAAGTGGTAAAATATTAAGATTCTTGAAAAGTACAAAGCTACCGTATTGACGATTTTTATTACAAATTAAACGAATAATATGTTTTTGTGACACCAGTAGAGGGTATATTTTGTTATAGTGAGTACCACCCCAGCAAACAATTCCATATTCAAGCTTACAGTGAACTAATCCATAATAGATTGCCTTTAGAAGATCAAATCCCCAATAAGATTTTAAAAAGAAGAGTAGTCTAGTAGCTGCCAAAAGGTATTTTGCATTTGTATGTTCATACCAGTTTAACTTCCAGTCGAGCATACCTCCGAAATATTTAAAATGATCAACATTCTCAATATAGAAACATTTTTCAGAGCGGGGGTGTTCAGAGCAAAATGTCTGAGCGCTAGATTCAGACCTACAAATAGTTTTACTGTGTCTAAATCGTTTGCATTTCACACAGTGGAAAAGAAAGGATCAATAATCCACTGTCTTGCCACTGGAACTAAAATACATGATTTTTTTTTTGTCACTGATTACCATTTTATGTGACTGATCACTTCAAGGTCATGATTAATGGCCACAGAAAGATTCAAAGGAGAATCAGCAGTAAAAGCACATGCCATATCGTCTGCAAAGGCTGTTACTTTGCTACTGTATTTTTGTAAAAAGAGCGAATTAATAAATACTAAGAAAAGTAATGGACCAAGAACATAACTCTGAGGAACGCCCATAGAAACTATACTATTCGAACTTAATACGGCATCAATTTTGACTTTTTGAGCTCCGTTAGAAAGGTACGAACCAAGCCAACTATGAAAACTACCTCTAAATCCGCACCTATGTAATTTGTCCAAAAGTATTTTATGATCTACCATGTCAAGGCTCCTTTCATCATTTAACCCTTTATATATATTTGAACAAAAATTTAGAAGGGCACTTTCTGTAGAATAGCCTGAGCGAAAACCATATTGACATTCACTGAAAATTTTGTTTTTTTTCTAAGAATTTGATCATTCTCATCTTTATAGCTTTTTCAAAGATTTTTGAGAAAACTGACAGCAAAGAAATAGGCCTATAATTATTGATATCAGTCTTATTTCCTTTTTTAAACAAAGGTATCACTTCAGCAATTTTCAAGTAATCGGGAAAAATACCACATGAAACACTTTTGTTATAAAGGGTCCGCCAAATAATTTTTTTTTTTTTTGAAAATGCTATAAAAAAAACTACTGAATATTTTCTCAAATTCCTTTTTTTATTTGAAAGTACAATCCTTCCGGTTAATAATGGAAAATAATTTCATTCAAATGGCTGCCTCGGCTGGCCATGCAGTAGCCTACACGATCGGTCCAATTTTTAAGCACATTATCGATTGTGAGCAGCTGTATTTCACCAATGGCTTCACGAATATTGTCCTTTAAAGCGTAAATTGTCTCTGGCTTGTCGGCGTAACACTTATCTTTGACGGCACCCCACAAATAATAGTCCAACGGTGTCAAATCGCAGCTCCGAGGTGGCCAAACGACATCAGCTCTGCGGCTGATAATGCGATCTTCAAAAACAGGGCGCAAAACATCGAGTGTAGCTTCGGCTGTGTGGCACGTAGCGCCGTCCTGTTGAAACCAAATGTTGCCAATCCTCTTCAATTTTTGTGAACAAAAATTCGTTCAACATGGCCCGATAACGATCGCCATTGACTGTAACGGCCACTCCTTGCTCATTTTCGAAGAAAAATGGCCCAATTATGCCTCTGGACCAAAATCCGCACCAAACAGTGGCTCGTTTTGGATGCACCGGCTTTTCAATGTATGCGTGCGGGTTTTCGCCAAGATCAAAATGAGCTTCATCTGAAAAGATTTTTTTGGCAAAATCGGCATCTTCTGTAAGTCGATCGCAGGCCCACTTAGCGAAGCGAAAACGCATTGGATGGTCAGTTGGCTTCAACTCCTGAACCAATTGGACTTTGTATGGCGTCATACCAAGGTCTTTATGCAAAATTCGTCTCAATGATGTCTCCGATATGTTCAATTGTTGAGAACGACGGTGAATTGATGTTGATGGCGCTTCACGCACACTTTCTGCCGCAGCAGCAATATTCTCGGGTGTACGCACTGTTTTGGCTTTTCACGCTTTGGTTTATCGATGAGGATGCCAGTTTCTTTCACTTTTTTCACAAGATAACGAACATACGGAGCTGACGGTGCTTCTCTTCTTCCAAAATCCGTACGCAATTTTCGCACACATTCTGCAACATTACCATGATTTTCAAAGTAATGTCGCAATATTTCCCAGCGTTGTTCAAGCGTATACACAACCATATTCGTTCAGCGGAAGGATAAAACTAATTATCTGTCAAATCAGACATGATCTAAGTGTTACCATTCACGAAATAAGCACTACTTGAAAAAAAAACGTTAGATGGCCTTTATATAAAACATAAAATATCACAGATATTTAGTGCTATTTTCTTAACTAGAAAAACCGTTAGTTGGTTTCGATTTTGAATTTTTAAGAGATCGAATAATCTTGTATAATTCAAAAGACGTTATGGTCTCAAAAAAGAAACTCTGAGAACACGACACTTCACTAGATAAACAGATACAATCACAGTCAGAATCACAACTATTGGATACAACCTTAGAACCTATAGATGAAAAAAAGTTATTGAATTTATTTACTAAAACTTTGGTGTCAGATATCACAGCATTGTCTACATTCAGATTCTTAATTTGGATCTGTTGACTAGATTTATTTAATATTGCACGTACTGACCCCCATTCCTTTTTAGAGTCACCTTTGACCTCACGAAACTTACTTAAATAGAAATTGTTTTTGCACAATTTTACATCTTTAGCAATCGTTTTGCAAAATTGCTTATAAGCAGAGATGACATTAATATTGTCCGGATTTTTAAACTTTTTCTTATATAATTTATTTTTCATTTCGATTTTCTTTAAAACATTAATATCCATCCAAGGCTTAAGTTTTGTTAACTTTTTCTTTCTTTTTACAATTACTTTAGAACTTTGTAAGACATAGTCTTTGAGTAAATTGATAAATATTGAAAAGGCTGCAGAAGGATCACTTTCACAGCTAACACTTTCCCAGTCTTCAGAACGTAAATGATTGTTTAGAGACACAAAATTCGTTTTAACATAAGTACAATTAGAAGATCTTTTTTTAGTAAGGAAGTTACTAGTTCGGCCACCATTAGGATCACTGGAGATGATACCCAGAGACATAATTGCGTTAAGTGTGATTAGAGACTACGATACTACAATAATTACTGATGGCTCGAAGATGAGTTACGGGCCGGGCCAACCAGATTATGTCAGTGTTTAGCAGATAGAACTGCACACTTTCATCTTAAATATGGTCATTGTACCGATAATCAGAGGTCGATTACTTGATCATCCTTATTGATAACAAAATGCCAGACACAGTAGCTTTGAAGGTAATGAGGGAGCAGACGATTTGGCTAGGAGCGGATCATTTGTTAACAACTGTTGTAATAATCCGCGTAATGTTTAGAAATTGTTGGGCAAGTTACAATAAACCCGATTTAGAGAAAGGACCTTCAAGAGGCGGTGCTATCGTTACCGACCACTGGTCGCTTGGCGACCATGAGGGAATGCTCAACATCCTCCAAAACATATTCTGTCGTAGCTGTATGGACAGTAACGAGAGGAAAACTTTTAGCCTTGGTCTCTACAGTAGCCCGGCAGCTTGTTCTGTACAAATAATTTTCAATGACCCTAGCGAGGTTACTTACAAATGGATGGAGACCTGGTTCTTTATTAAAATTCTGTTTGATGGATCTAGATTTTGTTCCTATTCAGTCCATCTGATACGTGTATGCAATCTGGCAAGAGTTTTTCTGTGGAATCAAAACGGTACACAATAGTGCTATTCCGAATTTTAGTATATCACCTTTACGAGTACCTACCTTTCTCCATCGACAAATCCAAAAACCACCTCGACAAGTGCAGTCGAATATGAAGGTCATGCTCACTGAATTTTTCAATTTTAATGGCCATAGTGCACGATAATTTCTTGCCACACAGTGCAGCGATTTATTAGGAGAACTACCTACGAACGCAATGCCATTTATGTGAATTAATCCGGAAAAAACATTTATATACCGACATTTATGGTGAGACAATTCAAATCTTTTGCAACACCAGCTTGTACTTAACTGTCTGTTCCTAAATATTTGACCAGAAATGACACTGTTGTGGAGTTTCAGTCTGCATATTCAACAGGCATGGCTCAAGAAGATTCATATGCTTTGCCAAACATCAATTTCCCGTAGTTCCCGTAGGATATTGAAAGAAGCGCCAGCGCAGATATACACTCTTAAATTGAGCCTATTTTACAGGGTATAACGTGGCAATTTCCCGTTTTTAACAAATCTCGTGTGCAAAATTGACAAATTCATTTCGAAAATCAGTTTCAGTTCGTATTGTAAAACTTAATGTTCCCTACTTCCACTTTGAGTATGACATATTCACCTATTGGAGTACATTATTTTAATGACTATCGGTAGTTTTTAAACAGTGCAGTACACTTTCACAGAGACAATGGACAATGCGTTCCGAAGAAATTGATCTTGCTGTGAAGCGAAGTATCGATACGAGCGAGTCGATCTCTGGAAGCAACTGGAGTTCATATAACCTCATACAATACCGACGCCACAACTGAGGGACACTTTTAGAAACAGGGATTCTCAAGCCAAAGAAAAAGCCACAATTTGCAAAAATGTGAGAATGTACTATTCAAATATTGATGAGGGCATGACATCAAATGATAGCCGAATTCGCTTTATATACATATTGTGCACATATTATGTCTTTGATTGTCACTGTGGGAATGTATAATAAAACTAAACAAATTTAATTTAATGGGAATTATACGCCAAATTTATATATCTATATTCATTTAAAAACAAGTTTCATCGTCTCCAAAGTAGATCTAAGTTCAATGTTTTTAACAGAAAATATTTTATAAATCTCATTTGAATAAGAAATTTCGACGAATCCTCAGATAGGTGTTGTTGAGATTAGATTTTCATTAACCATTGATGGCTATGTTGGACTAAATACGAGAGAGAATCATCCACAAAGTAATTAATGGGAATAAAACTTTTAGTTTTTGTTTTCAAAATTGACTTTCTCGTCTGTTTAAGTCCCAGCAATTTACTGGTTTTTACGTCGCCGTGAAATAGGTACCTGGTACCTGCTTCAGTATATGTACATAGTTTAACAATCAGTATCAGTAACTTGCTCCCCAGTCACAGTGTATCAAATTTGAATTTCCATATGGGCTAATGTAACCTTTAATACAAGAGACACTGGAACAGGAAAGTAACCTGTTACATATGGTACATATATGCACGATGATAAATATCCAGTGACCTAAAGGTGAAACCAAACCAAAACGAGATTTATTTTTTTATTTTGATAAGATTGCGCACCTTTCACATGCGATTAAGTATTAAACCGCAATTGAAATAATATACAACGTTGAATCAATTTATTTCAAATAACAGGTTCTAAGCACAACATGATTTTTAAACTCGTTTTATTATAATTCAAAAATGTTGCACTCGGTACTGGTATCTTAATGTGGCCTAAATAAATGGAAACATTTTTCAGACACTTTCGATCCTGTTTATATAGCTTTTTAAATTGCATTACTCACTGCTGTAGGAATGGCTCTTGATATTTACCTGAAATAAAGAAAACAAAAATTAATATTTTGCAAAAAATTAATAAACTGAAATAAATGTAAACTATATTTCTGACTTTAATGGGGCATAATGCGTTTAGGCTAGCTAGAAAGGCAGGAAACACCATTTTTTGTAAATAAACAATTCACTCGCACAAAGGGGCGTGATGTGGGTGAAGAAGGGAGAAAAGGTATTCCACATTCTTATCGTTCGGCTTAGAAAGATTTATCCTGTACAATGGGTTGGCCGAAAATTGGTTTTAAGTAAACTGACTATAGTGAACTCGGTATTGCGGTCCAATTACTAGAGATGTAGAATGCTACCTGCCATTTCACTGTCACGTTATTTATAAAAAGGCTATAGAATAGAAAAAAAAACGGAGACTTTACAATAATCTTCGAATGAGTCTATCGACTCTATAATTTTATGAAAGTGACATGTCATGAAATTCATGAATTTTGTGGCCAACATAATCGCCCTAATGTGTCCGGAATGGGTGCAATGGTGAAGTATATTGAGGGAACTTGTACGTTATCGGCTCATATCAGAATGCTCGGAGAGCACGTATGGTACATGTGGATCATCAGCGCTATTAACGGAAATGCCTTTCGAAATTTAACTCTTTGGGCCACTCTTTTTGCTACTATATTGGATGGATGAGAAAAGTAGGTGTAGTACCGGGGTCCGGAAAACCCCCCGAGATTGACAAAAAGGCAATGCAACTCAAACATTGCAAAAACACAACATTAGGATAGGCGTCACCATTGCCCCATACTTTTTCGAATATAAATTGAAAATCAACTTCCAGAAATCTAGAAAAAAAATTGGCACAATTTTTATTTTCTGGACCGAACGGGCGTCCACTGGCAAAACTAAGTCTAGTCAAATACCTTGCGATTTGGCTAGAACAGTGCCTTTACTTTAGGAAACATATATGTACATACGAGTAGATACTGCTTTGGCTATGTCCAAGAGTGGTTTTGCTTTGACGAAATGGCTATTTCATAGCAGCCAACTTGAAAATTAAAGTAACCTGGTACTTTGGCTTCATTTAGGCCCATGGTTGCTGCGATTCCTCTATGAACATGACGTCGCTATCCGCGAGCACGAGCGCTCCAACTTTAATAGATCGGTTTCAGGCCTTGACCAAGAAGGCTTTGACCGAGAGCACCAACGCTTTTGGTTGCTTTATTGAACTTCGTCAATGATACCTTTGTTCCTATAGCCTTTTCAAATCAAAGCCTGTCGAAAATCAATAAAATGTAGGCTAGTTGAGTTTAGGATGGTTACAACGAAAAAATATATACAAAGTTTAGGTACTTATTCACTGAAGAGGGTGTGTCTCATCTATACCAAATGCAATCATTTTCGACAGAGCTTGATGCCCCTAAAATTAAGTATCTAGCCTAACGATCTCACTTAGCTTGAGAGAAGGGATCTATTGAAGTGGTTCAGCTCTTCGGTGGGATATGCCGTCGAGTAAACAGTGGACCTGTTGCTACGAAGACCTTACTGCATAGAGATCCATTTTTGTCGTCAAGTTCTGAACGAGTACTTTTTCTTCAAATAAACATAAAATACTTATCCTTGAAGTACAACGTCGCTTCATATAATTTTTTTATCTTTTAAGTTGGCTATTAATTTTCTTATATGTATAAGGTCATCCAACAAGAGGTGTTATTTTAATTCAATGGCTATCTGGATGCATAATGGATGCATTCAAAGGTTAGTAGTGAAATACAAAATTTCCCAAATATCCGCCTCGGATCTGTCTGCAAATTGTCTAAGGTTTAATGAAATATTTCATCATGTTTTTGTATAATAACTCATATTTTTGTTTATATAGAGCGACCTATTTAAATCCGAATTTAAGGATATCGTACTGCTAGGACATTCGTCGCACAATAGCTGTTTCACTAGCTGTGTGGCTTGTGTTCACATCATGTCGGAAATAAATATCGTTCATGTCCATAGAACCAATTAGAGATCGGTTACGCAATCTATTTAAACAATCGCTTTAACATCATTTTAGAAAAATGGTCTAGAGACACCGATAGCCCAATAACCGTATCAAATTGTGAACCCCAGTTGGTGAAACGACTGTTCCGTTATTTCAATTGGTCTTATGAATATTAATGAACCTCATCATTAAAATAATTTTGTGTAAAAGGTGGAGATCTTGTTCATTCACTTCCAGTACCCAAAGAGCAAAAGTTCGGCGTGTGCAGACTGGTGGTTTCAATGATCTGTGATCTTACACGATCTTGATGCAAGCTGGTTGCGGATCGGCTTTTTCGAGTCACGCTCCCAGCTACGGCTGCGGTCTTTTTGGCTCACTTTGCCGGATCAACACGAATTGGGATCTTCAAACCATTAAACTTCCCGAGATATTTATTGATCGAGCGAGCGATCTACACGAGGCTTATATCGATATATTTATATTGTGTAGTCACTAAAATATTTTCTTATAAAATAAAAAAAAACTTTCAAATTTATTGGCTTCTCCTAAACCATTCTAGTAATTTAATTCTAACTAAGAATACTGGCACAAATGTGTGAGCATCAAAGCAATTTACTACTTGTTCCTAAATTCATTGATCTGTTCCCTCACCTTGCGATAAAAACATATTTAGCCCTTCGTAAAGTAGCATGAACCATCGTATAAATTACGATTGGATATTGATCTTTGACTATTCATTGGTGAAAAGATCACATCCAGGGGCGCACTAATGTATTTTGGAAGATTGCCCATACGTAACCCTAGGCACATTTTCATAAATACATAAACGATCGCGCACCATGTCCCGAATAATACATATGAATGTGAAGAGCACATGAGCACTAAGTACTCTCCACTGTTGACAAATCGCCGTATAACAACCAAAACCACAAGAGCTGCCCGATCTTACATCACAACCGATTCGTTCATAAATACCCTATCAACTCATACTACTCCTTGGCTCTGAAAGTATGCCTTTGACTTATGTAAATTTCATTCCTATTATTCCTGCATTCATACAGAAAACTTGCAAACAAAAAGCAAATCAAACAAGTTAAAGCAAATCTGCATGCAGAGGACCGAGAAAAATCGAAAAACCTTGTGAAGGACATGCAGCTCATGCAGTTCCCATATCCAAACATATCTCAAGCATAAGTCGGGCAACTTCACCACTACGGTGAAAGAACGAGATGTGGATGAGGTCTACAGAAACAATTTATTTGGTTGGGGCCATGCCAAATTTTATAATAGCTTTCTTCAATTCTCCGTTTTCCTTTTTTTTTAATTTTTTTTTCATTTCCCTTATTGACTGCCGTGATTACTTATGTACATAAATGCACACATAAACATTTATGTGCGAGGGAATTAGGTAACCGAAACAATAAGGAGGGAGCAGAGCATAAACAGCAACATAAATATGAACGAGGAATGGATCAGGGTAGGGACCAGGGAGAAAGTCTCATGTGTGCGTAAAAGTATCTACATATTAGCATTATATTTTTAGACGATCAATTTGAAAAATCGAGGGCATGAGTTAGAGGGGTACTTGCTGCTCGGTCGGAATGAATGAATGTGACAGGGGAGAATGAGTATCTTTGCTGAATTCCCGGAGCAAAGTGCTTTGACGGGACACGTGGGGTGGATGTCACGCGAATAAGATATGAAAAAGTCACAAAGACAATTTTTGTAATCGATTGTTGATATATAGTACTGCTTAGAAAGTGGATTAGAGCACTCCACGACTTTTGACACTGCTTCTACTCCTGGACCCTTGCATGTCCATTTCATTTTCAGTAGGAAAAAAGATTTCAAGAATGGTTTGTCTTCTAGACTTATTGTAAAATGGTTCTATATAGAGAGCTTCAAGATCAAACGAATGCAGCTTCCACTATAGCTATTTGGCCTTACGTAAGAATTTTTTCACTCTTCCACATATTGAGAACCAGTTAAATTTTTTAAAGAAAATCTCTAAAATTTCATCACCAATATTTCATAAACCATTGAATTCGTTAGTCGGTAGCCAAAGACTTACTTGAGCTACAGGAACCGAATTATTGCCGGACCTCAAAGCTATGACTGCAGCTACATACAATAAGTTTAAAGAAGGTTTGATCTTGAAAAATCCATTTAGAAATAAGGGATAGTTAATTAGATTACAGAGAAATCCTAATAAGCTTGATGACAAATGAACTGACTATGTAAATTTGCAATAAAAAAATGGAAAATCAATCTTGGGACTATCTTGGTTTTATGTTTATCAAAATAAGGCATTATCTAGGTCATTCTTACCACGGTATATTATACGTTAGCCAGTTGCAAGATATTTTGGCAATCCTGGCCGGCGTAGCTTACATTAGCCTGGCCAATATTACCAATTTTCTTGACTCCATATTTAAACATCTACTCAAACCTGGTGTAGAATTAACCGTTGCTTTACAGACCAGGTAACCATTTTTTTCTAGCTATAATTCAAAGCTGAAAAATGTAGGCCAAAGGAGAGTTCAAGAATAAGCAGAGGAAAACTAAGTGCTTAATATACAAGATGTGTTCAATAAGTAAAGGAAATTTATAATTTTCCGAGTTGTATTAGATAATCTGCTGTTTGCGTCATTTAGGGACAGTTGTGTTTTTTGCCTTCAATTCCAAAATATATGCGGCTGAGGTAAGTCTAACGGCTAGGCAAATGTAAAGTGAGGCTTTCTAGTGAAAGAAAATGCCACAAATGGTTTGTGGTAGTTTCTACGTGGAAGACAAGGAGTTGTCCGTACTGTTGAAAAAATTTGAAAACGTTATTCTAGGTAATATTGAATCAGAATTTATTGGCCGTAACTCGATAAGCAATTTACTATCGTTTGGAAGTCTTGGGAATGTTTCAGAAGGAAAGAAATCGGGTGCCACGTTGAAGCCGAGAAAAGTCGAACTGCATTTTTTTCACGAGCGAACGCTAGCTATTCCAGCAGCAGAAAAAATAGTTTCCGTTACGATAACGCAAGTAATAGAAATCGTGGGGAGGCAGGCACCACGAAACACCCATAGTTCGGAATGGTATATTATCAATTGTTGCACCCGCTGCAAAATCCACAATAACAGCACAAAGCACGACAACATTATTTGGCAACACAACAACGCTCGACCACATGTTGCTCAAGTCGTTAAAATCTACGTGGATAGCATTGCGATGGGACGTTCTACCTCTAGCGCCGTATTCTTCATACATCGCCCCTTTCGACTATCACCTATTTCAACCGATAACGCTCGGTCTGGCTGAGCAGCACTTCCGATTTTTCGAAAAAGCCAAGAATTGGGTGGTTTGTGATGTGTCTTAAAAGACGCGCATTTTTTTCAGATTGTAATTCGAGTGCTTCTTCTTCTTTTCTTCTTTTCCTTTTTCCGGCGTTGTTATGGTCAGAAGTGTAGGACCATAACCTTCCCACTTAACTGCATTCCTACTGGTCCGCTTGTGGGGTCCACCGGTTTGACCTCAGATCCCGGTTTGGGATTACTTCATCGCTGAAGCCAATCAAATGCTGGTGTTTTTGCATTTGTTTGTCCAGATTTTTTTGTTTGATCTTACTCTTACAACACCGGTGATCTCCAGTCGTGTCAACCCACTGATTTGCATGTACACTTGCGGGGCAGTTTAATGGTGGTATATGTATGTGTCCCTAGGCTCACCTTGGTGTTTTCTAAATTGCCTAGATGTGATTTTTGTTTACCTTTGTTTAGTCGCCTTTTACGACAAGCGAGATACCTCTCGCTGCAGGGATATTCTTAACCCGTCCCTGCACGGACGAGATTGTAATTCGAGTGCTACCAGAAAGATTGGTTCAAGCATGTTTGAAAGTTCAATGGTGGTGTCCTTTGAGGGAGCACCCCACTTCTGGAAATAAAAAAGTCTGCTACAGCCGAGGGTGAATTTTATGGCGTTTGAGGAATAGTCGAGAAGCCATTTTGTTCAGGTAGTCGCTCACCTTGGAGGTGTGACTCTCGTGACTCTCATCTTATCAATGGCAATTAGGTCTATAACGATGAGAAAGCACTAAAGGTCTGAATTCAACACTTCAGGTGCACGTTGTGGTTGTTTTGGTCCAAACTTTCGGCTTATCGAGCTTATGCCAATTTTTTAAGTGACTACAGTTAGTAACATGATTTTATCCTTGAGCACTTGACGAATTATGCCCAACGGCTCCATACCCGATTTCCTCATTCCAACACAAAATTTGACGGCGTACCGTTATTTAATCGTTCTCTACATTTTGAGCCTGAATCAAATCACTCGGCAGCAGTCCACTAAAAATGAAAACTTCTAATAAGAGCATTGGTCAAAGCATCAAAGGATCTAGGTGAGAATCTAGACCTTTGATCATATTCTTGACTGACTTTTATATCGGGTAATAATATTTTAATTGGTTGCCTCGGTTTTGTTTGAACTCGCCAAAAGTAGAGTTTTTCTTCGATACAGGTGAAAAGGAAAACTAGGCAACTGATACTGTAACAGCCAATCATGCACAGTTTTGGCTTCGTGGATTACGTTCCAGTAATTTTGATGTCAAAAATACGCTTTGGAAGACCATTTGTCGAAAATGTTTAATGTTTGTCGAAATGATTAAGTCATGTTACCATGGCCCTGGAACTAAATATTGCACAAAAAACAGTTTGGAATAAGTTGAATAAAGCTAAGAACCTCGATGTATGGGTGATACACGAGTTACGCGAATCGCTGCTGAATTGCAACAAAATTTACACATTTCTGAAGTGGAATGTGACTAGTAATGTAAAGTGAAAAACTTACGACAAGTTAAAGCGAAAATCGTCGTTTTCGAGTCCCGATGAACCGGCGCAAATGGCTGCCAAGCCAGGATTGACGGCAAGTAAGGTTTTACTTTATCTTTAGTAGGATTGGTAGGAAATTAAACACAATGAAGTACCCCACCGGAAAAACTTTTAATTCGGCCCTGTACTGTCAATAATTGGATCGTCTGAAAGAAGCAATCGCTCACAAGCGGCCAGCTTTGTCCAGTAGGAAAGAAATTCAGAAAGGACAACACCAGGCTACAAACACCGATAGTAACTCTTCAGAAGCTCCAGAAGCATAGTATGATGCATCAACCTATAGTCCGGACTTGGCGCCGAGTGATTACCATTTATTACTGTCCATGACGAACGATTTTGCTATTGAAAAATTTGCTTCAAAAGAGGCTTGCGAAAAACGGCTATTCTAGTTCTTGGCCAGTAGAGACGGGGACAACAAGTTATCCATGAAAATGATAAAGGATAGGATTTAATGCAATGGATGCACTTTCCCCTGTATCTAATTAAAATAATTCAGTCTTTTCTTTCCTTCCGTAGATTCAGTGTTTCGATTAACCAAATCAACTCAGTTAGCAAATACTTAAGGCAGGTGTCCCACAAGGATCTGTCCTCAGTCCAATTGTTTTTTAATATATATACCTCCGACTTTCCCAACCTGTTGAACTGAAGTATAGCTCTATTCGCTGACGACACTTGTATTTACTCATCAGATGCAATTGGTTTCAACGTTGAAACCAATCTGCAATCCGCTGTAAATATTGTCCAGACTTATTACAATAATTGGAAGATAAGAATTAATGCTTCTAAGACTCAAGCTGTAAAAGAAGAGCTTGTTTACTTTCAAGCAACAACCTCTTTCTTAACGGAGTTCAGGTTGAATGGAAAACATGCGACAATATCTTGATTTCAAATCTAGCTTCATTATGAGTGCAATAGAATTTTTAAAATTCCTTACCTACCTGTTCTAGGTTAACTATATTGTTCCTAGCTTATCACACTTTTATTTATTTATTTATTTATTTGTCCATATATTTATTGATTTATTTCTTCATTTATTTATTTAGTTATTTACTTATTTCTCTATTACCAAGTAAACTAGCACCTCGAAATCAAGATCCTTTCCTCTTTTCTTTTCCCACCAGTGAAAACAGGTACTTAATTTTAAATGAAGGTTTTTAGTGGCTTTTCCTTCACACAGTAATATGTATTATACAATATATGTATTTTACTTCATTATATTAATATTATAGTAGTAAGGTAAGAGAACCATATCCCTTTAAAATTAACGTTGTTTATGACAAATAACATATGAATGATTTCCAAAGAGAAAAGGTTAAGTCTGGTATTAATAAGAAAGGATACGACTTCGCAATGGCGAAATTTTTAGGGTTTGCCAATTTCTAAGCGCACCATAAACGAAATTTCCGCTAACGCTAGCGGAATAATGCTTAACCCAAGTTAGACAATTAGGTAGTCACCTGTATCCTCTTTGGCAGATGGAAATAATAAGAAATAAGACGTTTTAACCTAGCCTCACTGGTTTGGTCATCTGACTTTTATGAGCAATAAATCAGCGGAATTGGAAGACGTTGACATTTGAACTACGCTATTGGCTTATAGAAAAAAGTAGAGGCTCTTTGGCAGTTGCATAAGCATTCCAGGCTCGAGAATAATATTTTATAGTTGTTCCAATACTATCTTTCTCAGATCATTGAAAAAAAAGAAAGTGAATATTTCACGCTTTTATTAGCGACTAATAGATTTCAAGCGAATAAAATCATTGATCATCGAACATCAAAGCAATCCACTCGTGCCTACACGGCTTGTGAGAGAGATTATAGCACTGTTCCACGCTTTTTTAACAAATTGTACTCACGAACCATGTAACCACCGCTAACCGTTAACATTATTCAATATTCCAATCAACAATCCATTGCCAAACCGCTAAGCATCTACAACACATAGCGATCTATTAATTAATCGGCACCCAAGAAAGACCGAAAAGAAATTAGGGAAACCAACCAACAAGAAGAAAAGCGAGAAAAAGTAGGAAAAAAAAACCTCAACATTACATAACCAGTTATCTAATCTCATTGTTTTGTCCCGCGAACTGCTGCCTGTCCAGTATCTCTCAATATCGCATTCCGCACATCGTCTGATTTCCAAATGGCTTGAACAATTTAGGTAAACACAGAAAGACGAAAGATGGATGGATAATTGGTATGAATACGAATCCCAAATTCACATATCAGCTATCGTCGTTTGGCTATTCAGCCTCCTGTCCGTGTCCGATAATTGTATTGACTGTTTCTCGCTCGATTCGATGACGCGTGTAAAAAAAGAAAACAAAAAAAAAAGCTGACAAAAACGAATGAAAAAACAGAAAAGGAATGAAAACTTTATAACCGAGATGCCGGAACACTGGAACGGATACCATGTCCTTTGTAAAGGATATCCCTTTGCTGCCAACATAACAAACCGCCCATGGCTAGCTTAAAGGGGTATAGTCTCTTTTTCTCAAAAATAAAGAAACCTCCCGTTGTACTACAATATAGATACACTCGTCATACACTGATACTGGGGGAAATCCTCTTATATCGATCCAATATGAATTTACTTCTGACATACAATTCGTTGCCCTAATTCCCAACGACACAATGACGTAGTTGTAGCTAGAGAGGAAACACATAGTCATTGTGAGTATCTGTATGTATGGTACAGGTCGAAAAAAAGGAAATCCTGGATGAAGGTAGCCCCCATAGCATGTAAGAGAAAGAAAATGAGATATTCTTTGAAACGGTTCCATTGAGAACTTCCCAACGGATACACAGGCGCGCTAGTATAGTACTGTAGTATCTCCTACCCTTGAGCTTTCTCTGACTGCTGTCAAACCATGACGACAATTTGTCTAGATACTATTTGGCATCATGGCATCATGGCATCATGTAAAATAGAATCATTGTCCTTGTGTCCTTTCCCCCTATTGTTCACGTTGAACGTTACGTTTTTTTACTAGAACACGAACAAAACTAAATGATGCGAAAAAGGATCACCTAATTGCTGAGCCTAAAGTTCGTAATCCATGGCGTGCTTCGCTCGATTGTTATTTGTTTTGAGAGATATTTCGGTCCGATATCGAAATTGGAAGAACATTTAATCAGCGGAAATGTGAATTTAGCTTTTAATTTCGACAGATTCTATCGTGCCTTATCAAGACGTACTAATCGAAGAGGCCTTAATAATAATCAAGAACTTCATCCGTAGATAGAATTTGGTTTATCAACAAACAAAGATTTCATTTATTTCAGACGGAGTGAGATTGCTAGAACCTTTCAAAGATGTCTATACTTATTTGAAGGTCAGGTTTTATCGATCATTTGTTTAATTTTGGAATTATCTTACGGAATTGTTTGTTAAAAGGTCTCAGATTAGTAATTTTTGAAGGAACGAAAATTTCCTTTGTAACTGCGGTAGAGTCACATTCATCACGTACTATAGAGATATTTAAATTGTAGGCCGGATTTAACATCCCTGTATTATGCCGATTTGTATTCTAAGACTGCGTGTGTTGAGTGCAAGGTTTGCCTTTTTACAATGTGGATCACTTAATAATTGCTGAATAGTTTGGAATCGTGAAAACTTACTCGTTGTGATTCTATAGTTGTTACTTTCTTCGTGCATTACGAACAGATTATGGTCGACAAATCGCACTGCTTTTTTTACTACACATTATAGCATATTTCATATTTGGCCTTTCCCCCCTATAAAGTCTAACTAAAAAATGTAGTCAACTGACCACTTATGATAGATCATAAGTGGATTGAGTGCTTTACGATCAACGTCATTCATCAACATATTACTCAGCGATGAGGCTGATTTTTCACTCAGTGGATATGTTAATAAAAAAAAAGTTATTGCATATGGGGTAGTGAAAATCTACATGCAACCACTGTATCCACAAAACGACATACTTCTTCGAAAATGAGGAAAGTGTAAGGCTCACGCATCTCTATAGTCAACTGTTCACCTCAAAATCGTCTTCAAATCGAAGATATGGTACATAGAAAACATGTATGTACTTTCAACAATAAGGTGCCATATCTCACACAACAGGACCCGTTTTTGACTTTATTGCAAGGAACATTTTCTAGACGAGTTATTCCACGTTTTGATGGTGTGAACAGGCCATCAAGACAGTGCGATTTATTGCCGTTAGATTTCTGTTGTTGGGACCCACAAACTCTCGACGTTTTGAATACGAATATTGACCGATATGTGTCGAAAAGTTATCGAAAATTGCCTTGTGAGAATCAAGTCCTGTAGGGACTTCCGAGAAGGACATTTGAATAATATTATATTCTGTTCATAATGATGTGATCCACACAATATATTGGAATAAAAATCTTATCGAAACCTTGAATTTGTTTTATTTAAATTTAGTTTCGGAACCACAAATTGGATGACCTGTTTTTATAATTTTTTAATTGCCAAAAAAAAACAGAAAAATTGCAAAAATTTATAAATTTTATATTTGAGATGATATCGGACCAAATACGGCAGTTTGTTTATTAACATACCCATTCAACCAGAAATGAGTTTCATCGCTAAAGCCATTTTTTTCATAAAAAAAAGAGATCTTCCTACAGCTTTTCTAAGGCCCATTGATAGATCCGGCACTGTGATAGGTCAGTTCCTTCAAGGTTTTTAGTTAAGTTCCTTCCATAATATCTACCACAGGGTCTAGTAACATAATTCCAATTGATGTGAACGGCAACCAACGGATAAATCACGGTCTTCGTTGACATTGGCGCATACAGCAACAATATTTTTTTTTTTGTACGCATTCTACGTATACGGGTAAGTGGCTTGATGTCCAATACCGTGAAATTGGTGCAAAATTTGGTTACTGTGACTTGCGTGCTTAGGTCGATTATGACGACCGTAAAATTGTCGAAGTGCGCGAAAAACAATATTCACAGAGCACGAATTTTGATAATAAAATTCAATAATATGCAAGACTTATTCGGATGGACGTGAGTCTTTCCGTGAATAAATAGCAATGCTTTCTAAGGATGTTTGACTTTGAAACACGTCACGAGTGACAAATCAGCTGTTAAAAATAGAGCTGAAAAACCAAACAGCAGAAAAATCATCTTTTATAACCATAGAAAGAGTTTTTTTTTAATTTCTATTGACATCCAATATGGATCTGAAAGAACGGCCTGAGGAGTATACCTGGCCTAAATCAAGAAAAAATACTTCTTTTCCATTTGGTTTTTAATTTCTTTTCATTTCGCTAATTCGCAGTTTTTTTCAACTTTTAGGTGTTCTGTCATAAAAAAGCGAGTGAAGTGCTTTACTGCCCCATATAGGTATCTTATCTCCATGAAGAATAGTAAAACTAAATCGATACTAAAATAGGAACTTTGTCTTTAATATAGTTAATTATCGTTTACATGGTATTTAAAGCTAACTGACTGGCTGGAAAAAATCGACGGAATTAAATGCAAATTTGCATGACATGTTCACATTAGTAAATTATTAGGAACTAGATTTATTGCCTTTCTATAGGCAATATTATCGCAAAATGTCGCACCATTATTTACACAGGATGCGATGTGATTATTTTCTGGTATACGTGTAGGGAAGGAAGGCATAATCAGTTTGAATAATTTGGGTTTGGCCCAGCTTTGGTCATCCAACAAAAGGTGCTATTTTATAGACATAGAAAATTGCGACATTTTTAAGAAAATTGACTATAATTCCATTTTACTCTAAAGTACAAGACCCTGGGTTAGTAGAGCTTTGGCTATGCGCACCAAACAGTAGTTGTTTTGACTTGACTTTTCGTCATGTTTTCGCATTATTGCGGCTCTGATTTTATTTTTTTCGCAGAGTTGTTGGTGAAGCACTAATCTACAATAGATTCTACATGTAATATAGCCCAAAGGAAAATGTCTAATAGTCTTAAATCGTACAAACTTGACGACCAATCGTAGTCTTCATTTCAAGAAATCACATCTTTAATGGCAATCAGGCGATTAACTCCCCAGCTGTAAAATAAACATTCACAGTACCAAATTTAACCAAAAAAAAAATAGCCATTAATGTACGGAAATCGGTTCACTGACACGATCACACCAGCATCAGTCTCGTAAAAAAATATGGCCCAACGATACCGCCTGCACAAAAACAAAAACTGTTACCCACTATCTTATTCCACCTCTTCTGGGTTTTCGGAGCCCAAAAAACGACAGCTTCGTTCTTATATATATCCAGCTAATTGAACATGAGCCTCACCACACAAAATATTTATTTTTTCGTAAAAATGATGATCTTATTCATACAATTCCAGCACCGAATTAGCAAAAATATTGTGCCTGATCTACTGGCTTCAATTCTTTTGTCAACTGATTAGGATATAGGCTAAGTTCTTTATACATAATGCAGTGCTAAACAATTATGAACCTGCCTCAGCCCAGCTACGGAGGCAATATGTTCAGCTGATCTTACCGACCAAAATGAGCTTGTGCCTCCATAAGAATAAGCTTTTCAAGAAGTTCAAATCTATAGCTCAAATTCAACACTTAACGAGGGTGCGAAAATACTGTAATCAAATTTTAAGGACCCTTTCGCCGGTTTGGGATGAACTTTCACTATTGTGCGAGTGTACATATATTGAACAATGTTTAATAACCTCGTGGTTAAAAAGGGTCATGGTAATGATAGTCGAATGTTGTCAGTTCAATAATGTCACGAAATTTAAGAGGACACTTCTTGTTGGGTAATCATTTATTTATATTCCAGGTCACAGACTCAATAAGGTTGTTCTAAGCCTAGGGGGTTTCAATAGGAGCTTGGCACTTCAAGATGGGACCCACACCGTCCTGTCTTATTAGTAACTAATTAATGAACGGATAAATTCAAGGCAACGGAGGGCTTTATTATTGATGAATCGAAAGCCTATAAAATAATTTTTTGGCTTTGTAGATGAAATAATGTTGATCCAGGTGGAGGTTCTTTCAGATTTCTTTTAACCTGAAAATTATATCACTGATTTCAGAAATCCCATCTCGGAAAGTTCCAAAGTTTGGTGACATCAAAGCCAAAATATTTAATTAAAAAAATATTAATAAATATTTAAATCGAAAAACGACTAAAGCTTAATGAGTAATGATGACTTCATGAAAGCATCCTTTTTATCTTATGCAGCACGTCGGCTTTAACTAAGATAAACTAGTGATCAGAAGAAGCTATGTTACTGGCTAAAGATCTTGTTAGAATTTGAATTTGAATTTATTTATTTAAAACATAAGCTAACACGTAAGAAGTTTAATCTTTCAAATTGTGAAGCAAACAAGTGTAATTTAAAAATCAAAAGACAAGAAAAAGTTAATTCCAAAAATATTAAGAAAATTTCATTATCCCTGCAACAAAGGCTAATTTAATATTTAAGAAAAAGGCTTTTTTACGTCTAATGGATTACACGACTTTTATTTGTTTATCTGCACACATTTATGATATATTTGCGGTCAATCGATGGATGTTCATTTCTATTAATAGCAAACGTTGCAAACTGAGCATGTCTAAAACCGACCAGACTAACGTCGCCTGGAAAAAATGCACATTCCTATCGTTTTATCTAAAAATTATCCAAGTTCCTTCGTCAACATCCATAACCACATAAAAAGTTCTAATTTATTCAGCTCACTCCCCAATTATGGCCAGAGTTAAAATAATAAATAAATTTAATGAAAAAAAAAAAATTGTAAACAAATAACAAAATTATCAACAGAAAAATTGATTCTTTACAAACTTCTCACGTACTACGTGAAGAAAGGAAAATATAAAACGAAAAAACGTGAGAGGAAAAAATCACTCAACTTAATTGCGATCGATATCAAAATATTTACCTTCGATTCGTCTTCGGGGAGTGTGAAAAGCAGAAAGGATCTATCACTTTGTATGAGTAAATCCAATCGGCAATAATTTATTGAATCCAAATAAAATATTCAAAACAATTTGAAAATAGGGAACGGAGAACTTTCTTGCGTGGATGATGACAGTTCGAGATTTTGATTTCCTTGAGTTGACGGTAATTTAGTGCAGGATTTCCTAAGCACGTGTTCGGACACTTTTTTTTGTTTTTTTTTTATTTTTGATAACTCTCTATCATAGACAACCAAGTCGATGATGATTTTTTTTTACTTTTTTTTAAACTTAAGCACAACAATCAGTGTAAGGATAAGAAATAACGATTTTTACTTAAAATTTATGAACACAGTCAACACTATATGACAACAAGAGAATGGAATTTTTATTCTGCTTAACGTCGATGGGGTTAGATAGAATTTTCTTTTTTACAATTAAATAAACCAAAACAAAACAAAAAAAAATTAATGAACGAAGAAAAAATCACTTTCGCAAAATCACAATCACTTTTTTCTTCTTTTTTTGGAAGATTTTTTTAACAATCATTATTTTTAATATTTTTTATCATAATAAAAACGGCAAAATATTGTACGGAGCTAAACAATTGTAAGGAATAGAACAGAAAAAAATTATTTTTTTTATTTCGTTATAGCAATGAAGTGTCTTTTTAGGCTATAAGAAACAAATTGTGTGCAAAGGACGAGAAAAAAATTGAAACATTCGATAAATTACGAATTTGTCAACAATCGAACCGCCTAATCAACGCAAAGGTAAGTAGCGAACTAAACAACTGACTAACTTAGCACTTAACAAATTAGTAACGACAAATTAACAAAATAGCGCTCGAAGAAAGCAAAAACAAAAAGCGAAAAAAAGTTGGTATCTATGGACGCACACACACACGCATGGAATTTACCATTTCGAAAAAAAATTAAAACACCACCCGGCTGTGAAGCTTCAACTATCGACAGTGACTACAATTTTTATTCTTGCATTGTTGTTGTACGGGGTTGAGCTAGAGATACTCTCTATTCATGACGCGAGAAGAGGCGGTTGTACAGTGTTTAGTCACCACAATGGAGTAATAGTAGTGTATAATGTAAGGCAGATTTTTTTTTGTGTTTTTACTGCTACTTTACACTTATGAGATAGTGTGCTTTGATGGAAAGGAAAATAAATGAAAAGACACGTACCTAAGAGGTATAAAGTGTCGCGAAGTCGCAGCGAATGACTGACTGGTGTTGACTGAACGCTTATCGAAAACCTACTGGAGTCAACAAAACCCAAATACATTCGGTTTGGTTAAAAGTTGTTCTTTTTTTTTGCTTCTTCTTTGGGTTTTGCTTATTTCTCGTGCTCTACTCTTCCATCATACACGTTGAACTGTCGACAAAGTCATGCATATAAGCACGAGGAAATTTTGAAAAAAAAAAACTCGAAAAAAAGCACGGTTTTGGGTGGATTCACGACCTTCGCGGTGCGTGCAAGTAACTTGACCGCGAATTATCAAATCACAGCGACACCAACTGTCAGACGGTGACGACCGACGAACGTTACCGATTCTCGCCTGAAATACATATCATATGATAGTAAGACCTTAAAGCTCTTTGTAGATACTTTTTTTAGCAGGTGTCGATACTTTCTTGCAAAGTGCTGAGGTATTTTCATATATTTTTTATTTCGAGGAAGTATTCATTCAGAATATCAGTATGTATCTCACTGTGAAGCGTTGTGAATGTGAAAGAATAGAAAAAGGTGGTAGGTGGTTGGTGTTATAGTGATTTGTTTCCTCTCCATACCAGGCAGTACTGGCGGAAACCGACACTTTAAAACCATTAGATACACTGGCAAATTGTATCCACAAGGGAACACAACCCCATTATATTCAGTTTGATTGATTTATCAGAAGAAAAAAAAAAGTTAGAGAGAAAGTGGTTAAAATCGATTAAGTAACAACCGTATTGCATCCACTTTGGTGACAGTAATCCGATAACAAAAAAATCCAAGAACTTTTCACTTTAGCCAAAGGAAAAAGGAAAATAACACAATTCTTGGAGAGCAGACGAAATTTAAATGCAACTCGCCCGACACAAACCAAAGTAGAACTAATACTGGTTCTGAGAAAGTATCTAAAAGAGAATCTAACCACACTCGATCGAATTAAAAAAAAGTTCTTCACATACTCTGCTCAGACTCACTACACACTATCAGTGCTCACCTTTCGAAGCTACCATTAGAATTTTGCGATATGTACTCGTCGCTTTCATCAAAAGGGGAGTGTGTCAGTTACGGATACGAGATGTATTTCGTAATAGCGAAGCATGTGGCCCATACTTTCACACAAGCGCAAAGTCAGACATACTGTCGCTCTCACACACTCTCACTGTCGCTTACATTTCATTTCTCTTTTATGTCGATTTTCTCTTACCATTCTCTGGTGCAATTACTCATGTTCTCAGATAGATTTGTTTGGAATGTAGATACACCTCAATGGATAAATCGTAACCAGATGAGAAACTTTTTCCATTTCACTTAAAAATCTCTTTCCATTTATTGCATTACATCTAATGATTAATCCAAGAGACATAGGTAGATACCAAGACGAGACGGAAGAATAAAAGAAAAAAAGTTAGCAAACAAAGAGAAATATGAAGAATGATTGAACGGAGATGTGTGAAGGTTGGCTTTGGTGGTTACGGCAGAATATTATGTCATCGAACGCGGAGGGAGGCAGTTTGGTTTTCGTTTCTATCCGTAGGCTGGAGGCCATCTACGGGTTTGATAGATTTTTCTTTCAGCAATCTTAATATCCATGGGGGAAATGGCTAACGATAGGCAAACGATTTATTCAATCGGGCTTTTTTACAAACACTCGGAAGTGCATATGTATGTACCTTAGTTCAAGGCAGTTTTGTGTTTTCATGACAAATTTGTTTTCTATTTGACAAGTTAAGGTGACAATTTCGCTTTCAAAATATTCACTGGAACCTGAAGGTATAGAAGAAATGTGCTTCGAGGAAGTTTGTATAATGAAACAAGTATAGACCTAGGTATGTATGTATGTCAGAGAATGCTTGCCTACATAGAATCCAAGCCACAAGACCTTTGGTTTTAAGAGTTTTTTTTTAGCTATAAGGTTTGTCGAAAATAAAATAATAAAATTTACCCATACAACACCGACAGTTCAATTATTATGCGAAACTTACCAACTACCTATTATGCAATTATACTTCAAATGAAATTAGTCCGGAGTCGATATCACTATTTGTTCTTAAGATATGCGAGACGAAAGAAAAGTTTGCCAACGAATCAATGGACGGACGTAGTAACGTTCGTACACACGCGCACAATTATCTCTCCTTTATACGTGGTTTGCAGGGAAAATAATATTGAGAGCTCAAAACAAATAGCCGATAGTGTAAAATGCCCAACTCTTAAAAAATGTTTCACAAGCAAACGATGATGAAGATTGTACAAAAAAAGGATTAAGATTGGCTAAACAAAGAAGGACGATAAAGCAAAATACGCTTTATTTTAAAGCCACTACGCGCGACCTAGTTGGACCATCAGCCAAAACAGAACTGATTTCTTCATCGGTTCCGATTTGGAAACATTGGGCATGGAGTCATGAAGTCGCGAGTCACCGAGTTAATACATAACACAAAGTAGAAATAGGGTCAATCATCGATCTAACCTTTACCAGCTATCTTATAGGAATGACGACCAGGTAATCATCTACGAAATTAGGAAAAGAAGAACTATATACCGTGCTAGAATAAATGGCCAAGTGGAAGGGCAGTCTGTTCGACAAAAATGCGAGTTTGTTCGAGCAACCTTAACAGGTGGCCTATGCAGTAGCATGAAAACAGCTGCATTAAGGCTCAGGGGGAGACGATTTCCAACAACGCCTGAATACATCTAAGCATGCAAGACAACGTTTAGTCGTATAGTCATAACCAGACTAAAAGTCGGAAGATTATGGGAGATAACATGTCCAATAATGTTGAGAATCATTATGGAGCAACTGTGTTCATAAAGGAAATTTACTATGCCAACAATTGCTTAAGAAATAGATGTAGGAAATACTTTAGCCTTAACATTAGAGTGAGTGTCCTTGTCAGAATAGACGACAAAAAGGCGTCTGGACCCGATGACATTAATAACAAGCTGTACAAAAGGAACTTACTACTACTTCTTCTTCTTCTTCTGCGCTACAGCTCGTGGCGAGCCTGGGCCTCCTTCAAAAAGTCTCTCCAACTGGCGCGATCTTTCGCCAGCAGTCTCCAGCGACACACTAGTTGGTTGAGGCTTCCTTCCACTTGCGTGCGGCACCTTCAATTCGGCCGTCCTAATCCGCGTCGCCCCTCAGGGTTTTCGGGCCGGAGCTGTGGTGTCCATGTGCTCCAAATGGCCTAGCCATCTTAGGTGTTGGACGCCGCGCCAAGTATATGGTCTTGTATATAGTCAGCTTGGCTTTCCGAGAGAGAGCTCTGCTTCTCAATTGCCTCTCAAGCCCAAAGAAACAGCGGTTGGTAAGAATTATTCTGCGCTTGATTTCGGCACTGATGTCATTGCTGCATGTCAAGGTAGACGAAGTCCCTTACTACGAGCAGTTGTATGGACTTGAAAAACACCGTGCCCCTCGTGTTGACAAGTGAGTTTTGCACGATTCTTTCAAGGACGATGTTGAAGAGGTCACACGATAGCGTGTCGCCCTGCCTAAAAACTTTTTTGACATTAAAGGACTCGGTTAGGTCGCTTCCGACAATGATAGAGCAGCGAGAATTCTCCAATGTCATCCTGCACAACCTCACGAGTTTGGCAGGAAAGTCAAAACTAGACATGGCGCTATATAGCTCGTCTCTATGCACGCTATCTTATGCGGTCGTAAAGTGGACAAATAGATGGTGTGTGTGGATCTGAAACTTGTTGGTTTTTTCCAGGATCTGCCGTAGTGTGAATATTTGATCGATGGTGGACTTCCCGGGCCTGAAACCACACTTATATTGAACAATCAGTTTATTAACGTACGGTTTCAGGCGTTCACACAAAACAGCAGAGAAGATCTTGTAAGCGATGTTCAGGAGACTTATAGCTCTGTATCCTTTTTTCTGGATCGGGCAAACGATACTAAGATCCCATTAATCGGGCATGCATTCCGCTGACCATGAGATGAGCTGGTGCACACTCCCAACCAGATCATTTCCAGCCGCTTTAAAGAGCTCGGCCAGAAGTCCATCTGCTCCAGCAGCTTTATTGGACTTAAGCTTAGCAAAAGCATCCCGAACTTCGTCCAGATCTGGGAGACGGAATTCTCCGTCCGTTGTGAATGGGTCATCCTGCCTGACAGCGGAATTTATTTCGTCATCGCCGTTATACAGTTCGCAAAAGTATTCTTTCTAAATTCTTAGTACCGACTTCGAATCTACTTCTAGGCCTCCATTTTCGTCCCTGCAGACTTCCGTTATGGTTTTATACCCTTGGCAAGCTTGTTTTATACGTCGATAAAACCTCAAAAAGTCATTCCTGCGATAGCATATCTCCATTTCTTCGATCGCTCATGCTCTCTTCCTTCTTCTGGAAGTTTACTACCACTCAGCATAAATATATGCAACCTTAATACCTTTTCTGGAAGGAAATAAACCATCCGTTGAGCTAACATTATATCGCTTCACATGTCCACTAGACATAATGCGAAAAGTCCTACAGCAAATGTAGCAGAGGAGAAGGGAGCTTTATCCGCAAGTCACACTTTACTAGTTACGCCACTAATAGGGAGGTGGTCGTAGTGCAATGGTAACCATCACCGACTGTTGAGCGGAAGGTCTGTAGTTCAAGTTTATTCATAGCCAAGAACGGAAAAACTGTGCAACAACATCAGCTGTGAATGAGAGATGATCAAAAACGTACTGACGAAGGCATAACACGCACAATATTTATCAATTCATACTCTGTCTGTGCATTTCCAATATTACATCTTAATGACATGGAAACAAAAAAGTTATAAAGTTACTGTGAACTACAACCAACACGACAAATTCAGTCGAATCTCTCGAATCCTATCTAGGACAACCACCCCCGGAGAGTAGTGAATAAACATTTTCAACAGAAACCTTTTGCACCTCATCCAGGTTGTTTGACAGACAACATAAGAGCGTAACTGGTGAACCTGCGCGAGCCCTGTAAAAAAGGGAATACTACGAAATGGTATGTCAAAATCAAAAATTTGCATTTCTCAAATATGGAAATGTTACAACCACAGAAAGTGAAGACATCACACTGAAGAAGGAGTTAACTATTTCTATGTTCCGCGGGAGTATCTCAAGGACGTGTGCCCGGTCCCTCCATATAATTTTGCGACTAAGGCAATCGAGTCAATATCCTCGGTTTAGCATAGGAAAGCTGAACTTTGATTGCGAAGAGAGCAGTAGAAGCCTTGGAGTAATATAAAATTTTTATTATACCAGAGAAGTAATATTTAGTGGCAGTTCTGCAGAGAAAATGGTTGAAATGAGCTGGGTGTGATGTGTACACATATTAGAAAGAAACCAGTAGAGTCGGTAAATCGTACATGCAAGTGGTACGTGTTACAGGTATCTATGCAGACTCCACATCCTTTTGATGCATTTAACAAAAAAAGCAAACTACTTTTAAAAGCAGATAAATTCTGAAGATTAGAGATCTTCAAACGCACCCTTCACAATATATGTATTTAAAATAAAAAAATTATAATCTGTTATCGACGGCTTAAATCAAAAGTAAACGATAATGCAAGTCGTCTACAGATAAGTTAGTCTGTTCGATAAGAAAAAGAATTATCGCAAATAAAATGATATGGAAATCCTAAAGATTTTGCAGGTGCTAAATAGATTCGATTCGAATAGACATGATTAGCTTATAAAATAGATTAACTTACTTATATTAGTTGACCATGAAATGCTTTCTTATGAGGGACGGTTTATGGGTTTGAATTAGCACGGCTATTGAAATTTGTTATCAATATTGCACTCACTTCGACTAGAATACGATGGAGAATTCTTGCCTGTCCTTGCCTTAAGAAAAAACAACTTTAACTAAAAAAAAATTATATATTATATATATAGCCTTAACTGAAAAGTTCTAGTCTTAAGAATGTAAACAGTGAACGGCTTGGCCCCTTACGTTGCTTACGTAAGTTGTAAGATTAGTTAGACCTTAACTGTCAACTGACAGTGAATTCTTTAACCAAATCGATCATCGTAGGACATAATCAAAACATGTGATTGCAAAACGTAGACTGTAATTGGATAGTGTGATTTACAACCGAGTGAGTAATTTCTAAAGGTAATGCAGAGGAGTAATACAACATGGTCAATTCCCATGAGTAGGACAACTTATAATACTTATAATTTTTTATTCACGTACGTATCATCATTACCGGACGACAATTGATGTTTTAAGATCTCCTCATGAAAACTCCACGGGTCGAAGATATTGATGTCGATACCAAAAAACAGGCTTTTGTGAACAAAACAAGTTCCGAGTGTAGAACAACTGTTTATGAGACGCAATATTAAAAGGCTATTCAATAAGAGGTGTCATTTTGATTTTGGCGCTCTTCTTGAACTGTAAAGTAAAAATTATGCAGAAACATTTCGAAAAGTTCATACTTCCTTTATCATAATCAAGCACTTTTTCGCACAGCTACAATTCATTTATTCGATATATTCGAACTTATGAAAATATCACCTTCGTAGCTGAAAATAGCTTAAAACCGAGGTATGTCCACTTCGAGAGGAGTTGGTCGTATCCGTAACTATTTTTCCCATATGCTTATAAGGTCAATTTTTCTAAAGAATTTAAGAATGAACAAGGATCTAACCTGTTATTCACTAAATGAAAAAAAGTCTTTAAAAGAGTGTTTTCTTATAGAAACAGTCGGAGTGAGCGATTGACAGGTGTTATACTAACTTGAGAGCCGAAATCCCCAAAATAAAAAGGTCAGCACTTTTCGTATATTGCATTTTTTTGCAAACCTAAAATGACACTTTTTACTGGATGAACCTATTTTACTGAAGTTTCGGCAAATAGAGAGCTAGAGCCCTGGTCTCTCTAGGTCATGTGCAATTTACTTTTCTCAGACAATTACTACTGAAGAGAAATGTACACCCTTGTCGAAACCTCGTTACCATGTTTCTACTAACTGAGTCAGTCCCTTCGGCGTAAAATAATTCAAATTTGGCTTCATAAACTCTAAAAGACTAAAATGTAACCCAGTTTATCATAAACAATTTTCTAGTAGGCAGAATGAGAAAAACTGGTAAAGCTTGAACAATTATGTCACGAATAGCTAAAGACTATTGGGAAGCAGTATAAGGTATGTGCAATATTCTGTTAGATCACCTTGATGGGCTAATCATTGTGACCTAGTTTTAACTGTGTTCCGCAGTGCATTATCTGCCTCCAAGCTGATTATACAAGACAAAAACCTAAACACAATGTCTCCTATTATATTCGCTGACCATTGCATGGCAGGCGGACAGTTAAAAATGATCATCGATTGTAAAGCAAACTGGTCAACTGTTTCAACATCGATCCACCTACCGAAAAATCAATTAGTCATGCCCTTATTGCCTAGTCGCCATTACCGAACATACATATGTTTTCGACGAATAATTTCGTTTTAATGGGCGAAACGGTTCGCGAAAACCAGACTTTCCTCATTCCTGGGAACATGAAAACAGCTTGAAGTAATGATCCATTCAAACGTATGGGGGATCCTTATGTAAGTCATAGAATACGACAAACATAGAAAGTTGACATAGCGAAGTTTTTGGTATGTCATAACTGACAGATTCCCAACGTCGATCAGTGATGGACACCGACAGTAACAATTCGCAAAGTCAAGCCAATTCCCAAACATCAGATTGATTACCGCCCAAATTCCCAATCGCCTCCGAATAAATAACAAATTGCTGAATTGTACGTCATGTTTGTAAGCATGTATCCGAAAACACGACTCTCTTAAGAGATGATTTTCTCTTTTCCCTGTCGATTTGTTCACAATGCGCAAGATCGGAATACCATAGTTGGGAATGAATAGTATGCGTTCCCAGATTGAATTGTACTAGATTTGATGTGATTTTGCTGAATACCAGGAGAGAGATTTTTTTTGGCGCGAAAAGGTAGCCCAACATTTTTGGCAGTTTTCTGAAGGTTCAAGTAGTCAAAAACTAGAAAAACCTCTAAAAAACTCTAAATAGAAATAAAATGGCCCATATAGTAGAAAGTTGTGTACAAATGGATTGCTTCTATCCAAGAGAAGCCATCAGTCTCTTAAATTTGACTTCTTTCATCACCATCGTCATCCCCCATTCATCTGATGCCTCTTTCACTCAGCTGCTCTACGAAACACGATGCAATAAAAATATGTTGACTTATCTACTGCGATATCGAGCTTTAGTTGTTGGGGCATGTAATCGCATTTCTATCGTCGATGGGAAAAAATATATTTCCAGTCAAACCAGAGTTACACCGGTCGAGACTAGGCGCCATATTTACTGATCAACGTATGTAGGTAGACGCGTTGGATACACACGGATGGATTGGCACACGATAACCTACTGACAGACAAGACACAGTGCAAATGAGTAACTCACACACCGCGATTCCCACCCATGTCCGCCATCGTCTGTCATCGGGGCTTGGAGATGAAGTTGGAGATCGACTCCATACCGAACTGTTATGTAAGGTACCAGTATTGGATTGTGTGCAATTCCCCTTTCGGGGAGTCTCGATATGTTTGGGAGTTGAAACCCAGAGACAATGACAGACGACGGTTAATCACTTATTGCCATATTGCCGCACTTCGGAATCTCCCACTTAAAGGCACATCGTCGTTGGGAATTTTAGCGAACGCATCGCCCAGAATTCCAATTATGATAAGGAAATAAAAAATATTCTACCGTTGGTGCTTAATTGAATTTCAATTATTTTAATTTATTTTTTCTCCTTCCTTGCGTTTTGAGTCAGTAGTGCGGTGGCATGGTAAGTGAGCCGTGGGCACTACTCGAGGCAGTGACATGGTTCGTGTGGAACGATGATGTCTGCTCTTGCTTATCGATCGGAACTAGGTACGAATTCGTTTGAGACGTGAACGATTTCTGAGAAAACTGATTTAATAATCACCTGTGTGCGTGCCCCAAGAACGACTCTGATGCTCTCCTGAGGGTGTGAAGGGTCGGAAGTTGAATGATATTGCATATTAATCTAGAATGGGACCTTTCTTATCGAATTGTTGACCGAGTTTTGGCTATGGAACTCGTATTGGAATCCATGGTCATTATTTATTAGAACGGAAGTAGGCAGAATTAATTTATGAGATTATTACGTTAAGGAAAGAGAGAAAGAGTAACGTTAAACCTAATGAAAATTCTATTATGACACTGTGCGTTTCATAAAACATGCAAAGTAACTTTTGAAAGCATGTGTTGGGCGGCCGATTTTGCGATGGAACGAAGGGGATGAAAGATTTAATGAGCGATGGCTCCCAAGTAAGTACCGATTAGTTGAAAAAGGGATATTGGTTTTAAAACAGACCAATGGTGGTTGTGTTGTAATGGTAATCATCAACGACTGTTGAGCGGAATATCTGTAGTCTGTCCGTAGCCAAGAACAACTCCTATACAGAAAAACTGTGCAACAACATCAGTTGTGAAGGAGAGATGGTAAAAAAAATGCTAAAGAAGGCATAACACTCGCAGCATAAGATCACTTCAAAATTCATACTCTGTGTACGCATTTCCAATATAACACCTTAATAACATGGGAAAAAAATAAGTTACTGTGAACTACAGCTAATGCGACAAATTCAGTCGAATCTCTCGAAGCCTATCTAGGACAACCACCCCCGGAGATTAGTGAACGAACATCTTCGACACAAACCATTTGCACCCCGTCCAGGTTGTGCAACAAACATCATAAGAGTGTAACTCTTGAACCTGCGCGAACCCTATAAAAAACAAAAAGACTTTATCACCATCTAAGAATTAATTCATTCTGTTACAGTTTGGATCAAGGCTCCTGGTAGTGGTCTTACCAGGTGTAAAGTTAGCTTGTTCAAGTTGTTGAGTGATGCTTTAATGAGCTGAACTCTCTTCATGCAGCTGAACGGCCTCGAATGGATTCTACATCCATTTAAAGGGTGGTTAGGCCTTACAGCTTGCCAAATTTCCCATTTGCATAGTTATGATGATAATAAAATTAATATTAGGCTTATAAAAAGTAATAATTAGGCTAATAAAACTCGTTACTGATTTTCATTTGTCATGTTACTAATGCTGAGATGTTAAGCCGTGTTGGACATTTTCATGGCTTCTCTATATAGGATTTATTGGATTTTCTAGTCACCAACAAGAAACAGAAACAAAGAGCTTATTTTAAACTTATTCTAGATGCTTAATCGCAAAGTAATGAAGAAGTAACTCTCAGACTTGAGTTCGTCCTGGGCTCGTCTAAGTGGTTTAAGCCTACCTTTTGCCAAGACCAATTTGGATGAAATTATAATTTTTAAGTCCCTAGATTGTAAACCAATGGTTACATTTTTATCATTGTGAAGTTCACAAGCAAATAATACTTGGAAATCGTTAAAATTGATTACTGAAATGTTTACCATCGTCTTAGCTTTAAGAGCGTTTACTCACATTTTCGGTAGTAAACATAGTCTTAGCATAAGTTACCATATTCAGGCTAAATCTTGGCCTATACTCTTATAAGATTAAAAATTAACTGAAGAACTGAATCCTGTGATCGTTTGAATCGCCAGAACTTCTACGATTCGGCTCTACAAAAGTTGTAAAATAATTCTGAATTTCAACGAAAAATCATTTCCAACGGTGAACTTCTTTTTTTGGCTAAATGGCATACAGAATATGCGTTGTTGGAACACAGCGAACCCATTGAATTCATAAAAAATAACAATCTAGTGTGATTGGATGCTATTTTTTCGTTGATAAAAGTGTGTTTTATTACACGTCGCGAAACTCAAATTATTAATTTTTTATTGAAAATTTATAAACTTTAAAACTAACTCGCGTTTCAATTCCGTTCGTTGCACTATGTCTAGCTCAGCGAAAAGTGCCACTATCACACGAAGCAAATCCACTACCACACCGCAAAGTTCTCATCATTTGTCGGAAACTCCCGCTTTGACCCATTCAATTACAACCTCAAGTGCGAAAAACGAGTGCAAAAAAATGGACAATCTGAACAAAGAGCAGTGCGACTATATCATAAGCCTTGTTTCTGAACAAATAATAAATTCCGAAAAAAGAATTTCTGTTAATATAAGTAACGAAATCAAAGAACTACAAGACATCATAAAAGCAACAAATATTAAAGTGACCGATCTTGAAACTGAACTCTTAAACGCCAAAAAAACCATAAATACACTTAATTCCGAAGTACGCGAACTTAAGAAAAATCTAGTTGATGTTTGTAAACAAAACACAGTTTCTCAAACCGAAATGATTAATATTAAACAGAAGCAAAACACTCTTGAAAATCGTACTGTAGCAAACTATGCCTTTTTATTCGGAGTTCCGTTTTTCGATGACGAAAATCTTAAATCTTGCTTTAACACCTTTTGCAATTCTTTAACTATAAAACCACCAACAATAAAAAGTATTTATCGCGCACGTAGCCGCACAGAATCAAAAGACACACCGATCCTCATCAAATTTTTAACACCGTACGACCGAAACTTTGTTTTGAAGTCTGTTGCTCAGTTCCGCAAAACCAACAATAGAGAAATATGTTTAAAAGACATTCATATCGATTCTCCCAATGCTATATTTCTGCGTGAAGCGCTAACTAAAAACAATCTGACAATATTTCAACGTGCAATAGCTCTCAGGAAGCAAAAACGGCTGTCAACTGTTTACACTGCAAGAGGCATTGTTTACGTTAAACGTTTTATGAATGAAGATGCTGTACCGATCGACTTCATCGAGGATTTGAACAGGGTGGCCAACTCAACAGATTAATGTTTTATATTTTTATTCATTACTATTATAACTTTTATTATTATTTTTATTCATTACTATTATTACATTTGTACTAGAATTCTTATTAGTCATCTTTTATTTATATAATTTCTAAATTAAACCTTAACTTTCTTTTTCGTGCTCGATTATATTTCTCAGTCTTTCTTTGGTAACTATTTTATATAATGAGTGATATAAATTTGCGCACCATGGTAAATGTGTTGGGCAGTCAACAGACCGGCCTTCGGATCTCCCACATCAATGCCCAAAGCATATTATGCAAAATTGATGAATTTCGCTATACATTTGAGGATGCTAAGGTTGACGTGGTTTGTGTATCAGAAACTTGGCTTTCTGTGTCACAGAATAATAAGTTATGCGGTCTTGCGGGTTATAAGATATTCCGTTCGGATAGAGTGAGCCGTAGAGGCGGGGGGGTCGCTATATATGTAAAGGATACAATAAAAAGCAGACATATAGCCTCCTCTCCTGAAGATAGTACAATGGAATTTGTTTTTGTTGAGTTATCAAATGGTGACGAAAAGATCTTAATTGGAACAATCTATAGACCGAACAATAACATATGCATTTCACCACTAATTTCTACTCTTGAACAGGTTTGCATTTCATACTCAAATATAATTTTAAATGGTGATTTTAATTGCAACCTTCTGGAAGAAAATAATCTCCTTGACGAGTTCTCCTCCCTCAATCTTTGCCCTGTTAACACTAGCACGCCTACCCACTTCTCCAATTTTGACCCTACATTATTGGATCTTTTTTTTGTCGCCGACCGAAGCAAGGTTGTTCTTTATGATCAACTTTCTGCCCCTGGGTTTTCAAAACACGATTTAATCTATTTAGTCTTTGACTTTCAGGTTACATCCACTCGACAGCGTAATATTATCGAATATAGAGACTTTAATTACATTAACTATAGTGCTCTAGAAAGTGATGTAAACATTGTTAACTGGAACTCTATTTTGGAAACTCCTTCGCCATCTGATCAAGTGGAATTCCTCAACAGAAACATTAACAATCTCTTCAACATTCACGTACCCTTAAAAACTAAAAACTGTGCGGAAAAAAATAAACCTTGGATTTCAAGAAAAATTCTCTCCCTTATGGAAAAACGAGATTTAGCATATAAGCGTTGGAAAAAGTTCCATGTTGACAGCCTTCATCGTAATTATATCGCTCTCCGTAACGAAACCGTACGTGAAATACGTAAAGCCAAAGCTTATATATTTTCGACTCACATCAACACTTCACTTGGAAGTAAGCAAGTTTGGAAGAACCTAGGTAAAATTGGTGTTGGGAATGTACGTGGTGGCTTAACTGAAGACTTAGATATCAACGCTATCAATAAAACCTTCGTTTCAAGTTCATCAGTCGCAACAAACTCAGCTGACCACGAGCAATTTTCAAGCAATCTTTCCTTAACCCTAGGATCAAACCCGGCTGGCTTTAAATTTAGTTCCATCATCGACGAGGATGTGACCGAAGCACTGCTCTCCATCAAATCTAGTGCCATAGGACTGGATTACATTCACCCTTCCTTTCTGAAAATAATTTTTCCCTCCGTTTTGCCATTTATAACACATATTTTCAATTCGATTGTTGAAACATGTGAATTTCCCTCGCAATGGAAGAGAGCGAAGGTAATTCCTATCCCTAAAACTTCAAAAGGAGACGAATTCAGACCAATTTCAATATTACCATTTTTGTCTAAAGTCTTCGAGAGAGTAATTCAAAAACAATTGAACATATATCTTACTCGCTTCGAATTACTGACACCCAAACAATCAGGATTTCGAAAGAAAAATAGCTGCTTGACTGCACTATTAAGTGTTTCAGAGGACATTAGAAAAGAAATTGATTTGGATAGGATCACGTTTTTAATACTCCTCGATTTCTCGAAAGCCTTCGATATGGTTAATCATGTCATCTTTTGCCAAAAGCTCTTACATAAGTTCAAATTTTCTTGCTCTGCGGTCAAACTTCTGTTCTCATATTTAACTAATCGTGAACAAACCGTTGAAGTCAAGAAACTAAAATCAGAATTTCTACCGGTTAAGAGTGGTGTACCACAAGGGTCAATCCTTGGCCCTTTGTTTTTTTCAATGTACGTCAATGAACTGCCCAAGTTAGTAACACATTGTTCGGTTCGTATGTACGCCGACGATACGCAGCTATATCTAAGCTGCCCCTTAGGGCTAATCGAACACTCGGTAGCGTGTTTGAATGAAGACCTGGACATGATTGATCGATGGTCTATTAAAAACGGCCTTCAGTTGAACCCAAAGAAATCTAAATGTCTTGTCATTTCTAAAAACAAGGTTGATGTATCATACTTCCCTCAAATACTGCTAAAGAAAAATCATATTGCCTATGTTGAGTCAGCCAAAAATTTAGGTGTTATCTTTAACCGGACCCTAACCTGGGAACATCATGCCTATTATACGGTTGCAAAAGCTTATGGTGTCCTTCGAACGCTCTGGCCTGTCCAACACATAATTCCAATGAAAGTCAGGTCTCTCTTAGTGAAAACGTTGTTTCTTCCTCTACTTACTTACGGTTCTGAGATCTTTTGTCATTTGAATTATGAGAGCAAAAGAAAGCTAACTGTTGTATTCAACAGTGCAATGCGTTATGTTTATGGCCTACGTCGTTTCGATAGAATTTCTCAATATGTTTCACAATTTCTTGGTATGACCTTCGAAAACTTTTTGAAATATCGTTCTGTAATCTTGTTCTCTAATATACTCATAACCCGCCAACCTTTGGATCTTTATAATGAAATCAGTTTTTTAAACTCAAATCGATCGTTAAATGTCCTGATTCCGCACTTCAGTTGTACAACATCCGAACGTCAGTTTTTTGTAAGCTCCGCACGATTATGGAACTCTCTGCCGCGAGAAATAAAAGGTTTGAATTGCACGAGAAAGATAGGAAAGGAATTGAAGAAATACTTCAGTAACTTATAAGTAATTTGCACACAAAATTAAATTATTTTAATATTGCTTTTTCAGTCTCATATATAAAACAATCAATCGTTGTAATTCACGTAACGTAGCTGTTTTGCATTTAAAGGCTTTAATATAAATAAGATATTTTATCTTAAATGTAAGCTTATCATGAAATAAATAAATACTAAATACTAAATACTAAAAAAATACTAAAAATGATCGTCTGTTACAGTCAATGAAGATCGCACCCGCGCAATGTCTTTCGTCAGAATTGGATAGGCCTGATATCTGCGATATGTGGTTCCAACAATATAATAATATATGTACAATATAGTAATCTAAATATATATGCCACAAAAATTGTAAAAAAATCTTTGATTTCGTTCAAGAAATGATCAGCTATAATGTGTCGATAGCCTTTTACATATAGGCCTTACCAATGTGTTTTACTCTCTGACCTTTATAAGTTTCAAAAGTAGTGAGGCCCAACTACGCCACCTCGCCACAATACACAAAATACTACTACTTTTTGGGCATGTACAACGTATGGATTCTCCCTGAGTTATATGAGAACATTTTTTTAAATAACATACGAGTATTTAGCAGGTTGGCTCACAAAAAAGACATTTTCTTTAAAAATTTACCTTTGATTTTCTGCTGCTTTAAAGGTGTGTATTTTTAATTGGTCATGATCCTTGGGCTTCATTGAATTTCAAAGGGATATATTATATTATGACTTTGAATTCGAAATCCACCAGAGGCATTTCTAAATCAGTCCAAAAATTCGGCCTCATTATAGCAATATACAATGTTAAACGTCCGGGGCACTAACATACTGAGCTTATTCGGTTCACATGCATCCAGTTTTCTCAAAATTTATCATTATTTGACCATAATCTTCCCTTCTACATAATTGGTTATTCTGAACCCTTTTAAAATGTTGGGTAGGAATTAAATGATACAATATTTAAAGGTATTGTTTTTGGTTAACATTTGGCATTTAAGATACTCCCTTTTATTGACATGTGTATATTTCACAAGTTCGCCAAATTAGGAAACTAAAATTGGATCACCCTTTATGCACTACAGCGATAGGAAAAGACGAAGCGAGAAATCGATCTAGGAACTATTGTTTCTAAGTCTACACCGGCAAACTCGTTAATTTATTATTCCTTTGGAAGCGAACACAATACTCGGCATATGATAGACTGTATAATTGCACCAAATAATCAGGTAGGATAAGCAATTCTAATAAGAGTATTATAGCGATGCCATAGCTCAAGGAGAATACACTAATTTAAATTGACTATATATATTAAGTCAATTTAGTTCAATGTTAGTTCGGGTTGATATATTTTTAGAACAACGGACCTCCTTCCTAATACATAGAAGCTCATCCATTTGGTTACTATAAAAACTTTTTCATCAACAACTTGACAACTTTTGTCAACTTTGTTATCATAACTTCAAAGAAACCTACTACTATACCGGCAAATACAGCATAGTTAATATTAGTAGAAATGGCATTCGAATTCGATATACAATTTTTGTTTCTCACCTTGTTTATCGACTTGCAATCTTAATTTTGCGGTCTGTCGGAAATGTCCAATAGAACACCGATGGCGGGTTCAAAACCTGTCGAATACGAAATGATTTCAATCAAGATAATGATTGATCCCCTTAACCAAGATCATGATAATAATTATCTGAGCGTATACTTGTACATGGTCTTTCAAAAGACGCGCCTAGATGTTTTTTTTTAAATAACAATGCGACTCTTAGCGTTATTTGAATGTCCAGGAAGAGTATGTTTTAAGATTACAATTTTCAAAGCCTCGCAGACACATTACCACAATATGTATATCAGTTTCGGTCCGAAATCGCATGGTCTATTTGACCAATTTAAAACATCATCAGATGTTATATATTGATAAATTCATATAATTTTAGGAAGTTTAGGCTGTCAAACGATATGTGTTAACAATTTATGATAATATGACGTTTAGTTCGCAGGTTATAGTGGTTTTAGTGAATCTACGTTTCTAATGTCTACATAAGTGGGTAAATCTGAGTTTTATGTGTCGATAAAGTATTGCGTTTTCAACAGAAAGAATGCCTTTTAAGTAAGTTCATGGCTTGACAAATGATATTCGGGCTCTGCTGCATCCAGGCAAATGATAGAGAAGTTTGCTTATTTTCAGTGCGACCGTACAAACACTAATGACGCTAGACATTATAAAAAAAGTCGATTAAATGGTTTTGACCGATCGAAAATTGAAATTGCATGAGATACCTGACACCTTAAAAGTATCAGAAGGCAATACATTGGATGAACATTTGAGCATGAGCAAAAATTGGTACGCATTTGTTCACAGTGGATCAAATAGAAGGCTGTTTGGAGCTGTTAGAATCAGGCATTCTTGATGCTTTTCAGGGATGAAATTGCGAAAAAAAAATACCCCAACTGGAGAAGAAAATAAGTGGTGAAGTCGATCGCAACAATGGCAACAGTGCACGAATTATACTTTGAATTGTTCCCCCACCCATCTTATAACTCGGATCTGGCTCCCACCCATTTGCAGACCTACAGAGAATGCTCGAATTTAATGATGTGCTATGTCCCTATTAGGTGAAATTAATCGACATGGACACTTAGACCGCAATAGCTCCATATTTTGACGTATGGTGTGACTCGTAGTTTTATTACAATCCTTTGTGTCTATATCTTCAATTTGGGACCACAACTTCTATGGAGTGCTCTCCATTGACAGTAACAGCCCTTTCCTTGGCATATTCGAAGAAAAATTGACGATTAACCCACTAGCCGAAAAACTACACCCTGCTCCTCCCCCTAATGGAGGTGCTTGAGTCCAGTACTGTATAAAAGTGAGGTATGAGGTGGACCAGTATCGATTCTACCAATGATTGAAAAGTTGCCTAGAAATGTTATCGCAGTTTAATTGGAAAACACTTTCTACATAGAAGCACGAGTAAGCTTCTAAGAGAATTTGCAAACTGTATCAACGAAAGCCTGAAAAAGTCGCTATGTATTAGTATTGTTCATGGAGTTCAATAAGATTTTCGATACTTTAATCCATTCGAAGCTACTAAATGCGTTGTACGGAATAACCATACGTAGGATAAGGGAAAATTGCTTCAGAGATTACATACAAAACCTACCTACAAGCCGACGGTTCGACAAAGGCGTATTAAGTGAATGATGTAAATGATGTAGAATTTAGAGTCCCACAGGAATCAAAGCTTGGCCCAATCCTTTTTATTCTTTACACAAATTAACTCTGCGCACCTTCAAACAAGGAATTATTTATTTATTTATTTATTTCATGTAGCAAAAATGTTAAATTCCAAACTATGTCTATGTTCCTTTACAATTATGATATAATATTATACAATAACATATTTTGACAATGGTGTTTTGTTCAAGGGAAAACTGCAAACAAAAACCCTTATGTGACTGTTACTTAAAGCTACTATTGCGATTGCCTGTCGATTGTTCACTTATATTCTACTCGTACTAAGTTGAGTTATAAGCTCATTATCAGAAAAGGTACAATTTTCATAAAAAGATATTTTAGACTTATGCATAAGGAAATCTAGCAAGTTGACATTAGCCTTTTCGTGAAGTTTTCGAGTATTCTGGTAGTGCCACGGAAGGTTAAGTATCATTTTTAATAATTTATTTTCACATCTTTGTAATTTTAGTTTATGAGTTTTTGCACAATCGCACCAGACAGGAGCTCCATACAAGAAAATCATATGGAAGATGGTCTTATAAATTATAAATTATAATCATAATTTATTATAAACGCTTAACTTTGAGTTTCTGCAAACCAATGGATAGAGGACTTTTGTTAATTCATTTATTTTATCAACTCTGCCAGATATATGTTTCTTAATGTTGAGCTTGTTATCTAGAATTATACCCAAATATTTGCAATCATCTGACTTTTTTATATCCTATACTCTATGGATTATATACGTCTATAAATAAAGTTCCTGCTTCGAAGATTGCAGTATAATCCGCGAATATTGCTACCCTAACACTGTTATCGGTAAGTCCGATACGTATATTTTAAAAAGAATTGGGCCTAGAACCGATCCTTGGGGAACACCATGCTGAATACATTTTTCCCACCAATGTGTGATTTTGTATTTTGCCCACGAACTTTCTATAACTGAGAAAAAAGGGAATTCCTTTTGCTTTTGCTGATGATATAGCAATTGCAGGAGGAAGAGTTTAATGCGTTGTCAAATGGTGCCGCGATAACGGCCTGGTGATCAACGCATCATAAACTAAAATGATGAATATTAGAAATCCTAAGTTCCCATCGACACACGATTCGATTTACTTAAGCAATGATGCATGCCCTAGGTGTATTGGGGCAGCAACTAATCGAGCTAGTTGATAGCTATAAGTGTTTAGCTGTTATCCTTGATTGTAATTTTCTTTGGGATAAGCATATCAATAAGTTGGACAAAGACATGAAGAAGGCCTTATATGCAACAGCTCATTTGCAATTTCATGCTACATTGTAATAAGCTTATTATTCACTAGTGGAGGACGTGCAATTACAATCCATATCCGAAAAATTGTAAGGGTTGAAAAATAGCGTATCAGGTCCATGAAGCCAGCTTCCACGTTCTGAAGATTGAACATAATTACAAGATGACGCATATGACAACCGATTTATTCGTCCTATTAACCATTAGGCATACGCCCAACCCAAGGTACTCGTATGCTCCAATTACCTAGAAAATAAAGCACATACGAAAGACGAAGGTTTGCTCAAAATGAGTTACCTCGAAATCTATCAAACGTTGAACACATCACAACAAGAAAACAAATGGTTTTTTTTCTTAAATGATTTAAATGTAGAAAATGTGAGTTAATTAATTAACTAAATCTTTTATATAAAAATATGCTCAATGTAATTATGTTATTCAAATTTGTTAAATAAATTACCTTCAGCAGACAAGCAAAGTTAACTAAGTTAATTTTATTAAACAAAACTTAATCTAATCTAAGAAACAAAAAAAAAATTATAAGACTTTACCTACGTCAAAGATGACATTCAGAAATTATTCATTATTAGCACCTAGGGACGACTTTTGAAAGACTGCATGTACTACAATATTTCAATAGAAGACGTTCTCATTCGCTAAGAAAGCCATATATCCATATTGAATTTTAATAGAGTCAGAAGCAGGAGATCGGGGACAAACAAAATGGGATAAGCACGCCGGGAGCCAAACTACAACCCAGGTATTCTACCTTGAACTTTTACCTAGATCTCAGGAACCACAGTAGCTAGGGTTCTAAAATCGGTCGCTATGAGCTCAGAATCATGTACTCTATAACATAGCCAAGTTTCAGACTCATAGCTACTCGGCAAGTTTGGTATGATATATGCATGCGTATGGCCGAATGCGTATGTACGAACAGACAGACCTTTGCATAAGTCTTTCCTAACCCAACTTTGCAAGGTATATATATTAGGAATTTATATTATATATAAGGTTATACATTTTAAATTACTCTAAAAAGCAATCGAAGCAGGTCGTTGTTCAATATCAGATAACTTTTCAAACATCCTTTCCGGACCCTGCGGTCTCAGATACCACCTCCCCAAACCTCGGAGGCAAAGGGCAGTGAAATCGCATATTGCTATACTACTTGATTGCAACTTAAGAAAGTGTGCCTGATATATCAATTCTCAACTTCATTAAGAATACTGACGATATCTACTTGAATTATTCGCCCCAATAGATCTCTCTAGGTCGAGGTGTCCCACAACTTTAGCTATGTTATAGATACATACTTAAACAAATACTTTCTGTTGAAATAAATGTCCAATAAAATGATATGAAAATAGCCGCTTAGAAGTTGACTTTCCCATTCGCTTATGTTAAGCAGATATAAATGAGGTCAAACTGTTTTCTCTGGCTACATCAATTATGCCTTAAAAGGACATTGGCAATCCAAATTTTCATATTATTCAAGGTTAAATATTTTAATTTCTTTGTGGTAACGTGAGCATATGTATGTATCGCATTATGTATTTCCGCAGATAGGAAGATTAATTTATGGTAAAACGTTTTCAGCATAAAATTGTGGTGAAGGCTTCCACAAAATTTTGCATAAACAGTTTCTAAATTTATGATAAAAATAATTTTGGTTGACCTCTCCACTTTGAATTTATCGTGTGGAATAGGCTTATTTCCTATAAACGGTTGCGTGTAGTGGTACTCATTATAGGATTATAGAATCTGTTGCGAAAATTTAAAGGTCTGATTAAAGTCGGACTTCCGGAAACGTTCAACGGAGTGGATAAACAAGTAGGATTTTATGGTATTATACGAGTATTATAATTTTAATTCGGAAATTCGGATTCAGAACTCGAATTATGCGAGTTGATTATGTCTTAGTCGAGAACAAATAATGATTTCAAATTACGTTCCCACAACACATAATCGCTAAATGGTAGGTTCATACGAATTAAAATAAAACTAAAGTGGTGGATTGTTTTAAATAACAAAGTAACTGAAAAGCAGTCTCAGGAATAAAACATAGGACATCAATCGCAAGTATAAATCTAGTTTGTCGGTCTTTCGATATGAATCAGTCGTTAAAGTAGCTTTGGATGCTGGGAGATGACATAGAAATCACGCACTATGGGGAGTATACGTAATATTTTTCCGTGTTTGATACCTACTCCCTTTCTGACTCTGTAAACGAGGTTTCCCTGAAGGAACTACCGAAAACGTATTCGGACAGGTCAGATCTGAATAGACTGAGGCTCTCTGCATAATTTTTTTTTTTTTATTTAAGACGAAATTAAGGAAAGTTAGAGAATTAAGAATGAATCTTATAACTTTTTAAAAGCTAATTACAATATATACTTTAGTTACAATTTGTTTTTAATTTAATTTCATTTTATTCTATTGTAAGCAACTTGTAATTTACGTGGGCATGCTGCATCACTATTTCTATATCATTCACATCCATGTACAAGTATTTGAATTAATAGGGATTTTACCAATACGATTGGTGTGTACAATGGTTTAATTGGTTGTTCTGTCGTAAAACGCTATAAGCCTTCAATACAATGGTATTAATATGGTCGTTCCATGTTAAGAATCTGTTAAAAATAACTTTGAAATTACTTGATGTATCCACAAAATCTACTGAAGCCATTTTCCACTGATGTGGGAACATTCCAGTTGTGATGATACGGTAGAATCATCGAAAAAATGGCTTTGATGAAAACGTTGGCTTTTGTGGATAAACAGCTTCCGACTACACTGTCAACACATGTAAAACCAAATGGTGTTTGCAGAGCAGGTGTATTTCGATTATGTGAGTTTAGGTTGAGGTTTGTCCTACAGATACAAACTTGTGGTTTAGTACATTGTCGTCAACATTATTTGAGCAACAACATTTTTCTTTTCCTACACCTAGACAGGTTTCGACTAGCCAGGGTGGATTTTAATCTGCTGGAGAAGAATTGTATAGATCAGAAACTGTCCAAATAACATCAGAGACAAAAACAGTCTAGTACTTAGCTGTGACAGCCTCAATGCTACAATCATATCTGCCTACCACAACGCTTGCCCAGAAAAAATTGAGGTAGGCAACCGCACCACTCCATGGTGGAATAATAAACTCTCCAAGTTAAGAGCATTGACAGGAAAATTGTTCGATAAAGCCAAGCTCAATGGAGACTAGACATCATACCGCGCCTCACTAACCAACCACAAGCAAGAGATTAGATGAGCTAAAAGAGACTCATGGAAAAAGTTCTGCAGCAGTTTCTCAGGCATGCAAAGCAGTGCTCGCATCCACAGAGTACTCGCCAAAACATACACTAATCAAATTGGTCTGTTGAAGAAAGTTGATGGCACATATGCGGAAAACGGTCTAGAAACACTACAAATATTAACAAATACACACTTCCCTGAATCCAACATCATCCCCTCCACTCTCCCCACTATACCTCCACAGATTAGGGCAACCAGACCCAACAGAGAGGACTGGAAGAGATCAAGGACAATCTTTCATGAAGAAAGTATAAAATGGGCCATAAACTCCTTTAACCCATTCAAATCTCCTGGGGAAGAGATATCTTCCCAGCTCTCCTTCAGAAAGGAAGTGCGCAAATCTCCCTCATGCTAATTTATATCTTCGGGACCAGCTATGCATTGGGGTATATAACGACAAGCTGGAACGAGGTAATGGTAACATTTATCCCAAAAGCGGGCCGCAGACCTACGGACCTGCCAAAATCATACCAACCGATAAGCCTCACCTCATTTTCCCTAAAAACAATGGAAAAAATACTGGATAGACATATAAGAGACGGTCCTCTCAAAAGATCACCGCTCCACAACAATCAATATGCCTACCAACCTGGGAAATCAACCACGCTGCTCTTCAGGAATTGTCAGCTCGGATCAAGCTCGGCGAAAAAGAAATTTCGATAGGTCGCTTTCTTGCTATTGAGGGTGCTTTCGACAATACCGATCACGCCCAAATACAACGCTGCATCCTCCGCACAGGGGTAGATAATACCACATGCAGATGGATTCAACACATGCTTAGTTGCAGGAAAATAAACACCTCACTAGGCAATGACAAAATCAGTATAAAAACCACGAAAGGCTGTCCCCAAGGCGAGGTTCTCTTATCCATCGTGGTCAATGAGCTGATTAGCATACTCAGCAACAAAGGCTTCTATGTTCAAGGCTATGCTGATGACATATTGATCCTAATTAGAGGAAAATTCGAAAACAAAAGCAGCATAGTCGCTTTCACCAAAAGAAGAAGTAGGCATAAACTCAAAAAACCCACTCTATTTGGTGAAACAATAGAGTTCTCAAACGAAGCCAAATATCTTAGACGAAAAGCTGACTTGGAACTCTCACATCACAAAAACCATCACTGGAAAAACTTGGGGCGTTATTCCTAAGATATCTCGCTGGTTATACACAGCCATTACCAGACCAATACACATACGCTGCGGCCGTCTGGTGACACAAAACGAAACAAACATCAGTACAAGCCAAGGTCAATAAACTACAAAGACTAGTTTGTATCTGTATTACAGGAGCTAAGAGAACAACTCCCACAGCAGCGCTAAAAGTCACCACGGACCTTAAGAAAGAAGCAATAATATTCGCTCATAAGCTCATCGCGGAGGATGACTCTAATTCCAGGATATTTCATTCTGACATTCTTAATGAACTAGACAGGCATGAAACCCTAAAAATACTCCATATAGACAATTGTCTCCTAAGGTATAACTTCAGCCAAAATTTTAAGGTCACAATTCCCTCTCGACACAGCTGGGGGCAAAATAGACCTTCCTTCGATCGTCAATCCTATGTATGGTACACAGATGAATCCAAAACGAACGAAGGTATTGGAGCTAATACTAATAAATATTGGAGCTAATAATAATAAAACACATCTATCACAGCATAGACAGATACAACTCCGTATTTCAAGCAGAGATATTCGCAATTGAATTCTGCCTCAGAGAAAATAGAAACAGAGCTATAACCAATAAAAACATTTATATTCTCTCTGATGGCAAGGCTGCACTTTTGGCCCTCAAAAGCTACGAAGTCACCTCTAAATTGGTATGGGACTGCTTACAACTATTACGCCAGCTGGCCAACACAAACAGAGTTCACCTCATGTGGATACCAGGACACAGTGGCCATATAGGAAACGAAAAAGCAGACCTATTAGCAAGAAAAGGCTCTGCATCACCATTCATGATGCCAGTACCATTCTGCGACATACCTTTCAGTACCATAAAATGCTACATAAAGAAATGGTTGGCCAACCACTACTGGACACAAACGGAAGGTAGCAGATATGCCAAGATGTTCCTCCAACCACTTCCCTTATAAGAACGAAACAACTCCCTAAACTTTCTAGGAGTCAGATTCGTATAGTCACAGGATTCCTCACTGAGCACTGCCCGGTCAACAAACATCTTAAAACCATGGGCATCACACAAGATGACACCTGCAAAATGTGTAACGAAGAGGCGGAAACAGCAGAGCCATAATGTGCCACTGTAACTGCCTCATCAGTACATGACACAAACACCTAGGCAGGCATTATCTTGAAGCAGAAGAAATCGCTGCTAGTTCACTCAAAAGCATACTAAGTTTTAACATGAACTGTGGATTTTTGAGTGAACTTTGAATGGGGGGAGATCACAATAGACCCATCAGAGGCCGCAGTGATTGGGTGATACTGTCCCTCTCCCCCTCCTTAATCTAAATCTAAATCTTCTATACGCCTCCACCGATTATACGCCTGATCACCCTGTTTAATAAGGTGCCGAATTTCATTTGAGAATCAAGGTTGTGTTAAGTTTGACGGAACATATTGGTTGAAAAAAAATTAATATTGGGATGAAGAAATTGTACCTGGTTATCTGGAGAAGACATTAAATAAATTTGTTCCCATGGTATAGCAATTATGCGCTGTTCTATATTAACTCTATCTGTTTTAATAAAATTTTTATATTGAAATGTCACAGTTTGTGTTTGGTTATGTACACGAAAGTCATAAGTAAAAAAAATTAGATCATGGTTAGAAAAAGCTGATGCGGAGAGTTGATACTAAAACAGCGCACTATCAGTACCATTAGCGAAAAAAAAACGTGAAGTAAAGTGCCTGTAGTACTGACATGATGAGCAGGAGTGGAAGTATTTACCGGATGGATTTAGAATCTACTAATATGGACTCCATTAGAGTGTAGAAGGATGTGAAGTCTATATCACCCAACAACAAAAAATTTTCACCACTTACTATATTGATAAATACATAATTTATTTTCGGGCTGTGAAATGCGCTCTAGGTGATAAAGGACTTTGTTGACACAACGCAAAACGGAGAGTATACGTAACACTTTTTTTTCTCATTTTTAGGACATATTCCTTACTGACTCTGTAAACCTGGTTTTCCAGAACGAACCACGAAAAATATATTATACTTTCTGGCGGACCAGCCTGAAAAAAATTCGAGCGCATTGTGCATGCATCCGCAAGCCTTGAATAAGGACTACAACATATGTATGGGCAGCCTGAGGAAAAAGTCACTCTGATCTTTCTGTATGTATTTTTGATAATATTGTACAACTTTCGAGTGTTCACCTTATACAACGGTTAGTAGAGTCATCGCCTTTACGAGATAGAGCACTCGTGATAGAGATAGTACTGACTATTATATATTTATTGCCTGTCCGCCATAAATCTTGTACATGAAGGCACTTAATGTTGGCAAACTAGAAGAAACAGATTTAAAGTCGTTTAGTAAAATATAAACGACTAAGAAAGGTTGTTTTCAAATAACACTCAACTAGGGAATACATAGCATTAACACCAAATCCTAGCCCTTCTTGAATGCAGGAATATATTTTCATGATAATGCCAAGCCATTTTCAGTAAGCAAGAAATATATTACAATATATTACAGTAAGTCAGAGGTTATTGCAAGTTATAACCCAAACTAAAATCCACTTTGGTGCCATACCTACGTAAGTTTTTAATAAACTCCCTAATAGGTTAATAACGTAAAAAGACATCCAAGCGCTCACCCCAATTTTCTAATAAATTCACAATGGGAATATGGCTAATTAATGAATTAGCGACAGCTTAATTAACCCATCTCTAGTACTTCACTTGACTTAACCACTTTCGCGCTTTGGCCCCTTATTCATTAAAAACAATTAAGCCTCCTTCCAGTGTTTTCATCTTAGTCTCTGTTAACTCCATTGTTTCCATGTCTTTCGGAGATACGTGCACAATTAACAGAGAAAAAACTCAAATATCCTTCATCCCTAGTGGGATGATGCTAGCATAATCATAACAAAGCAAAATGTTAGAGTAGACAACAGAAAAAGCACAATGTCACTCAGTGTACAATGAACTCCAGGCGATCCAATGCCACATACGAGTATGAGAAAAATGATTCTCCCGTTTCAGCCCCCGGGTGTGAGATATATTAACCCACATTCGAGACTGTACGACGCCATCATATAGCCTCTCCTTACACAGCACACTCCACGCAGCCTTTCATCAGGCTATCATCATAATCCCTTCGTTGAAATGGCCTTTGGAGTGTATTTCCTTGTTCGTCATCAACAGCACTCTCGACCCTCAAAGGCAATCGATTTTCTCGACTTTCTGTGGAAAATCTTTTTGACTTGATTTTTCCATCCTTCCATCCATTGCAATCTGGAGCCGATGAACTTATGATACGCCCGCATGGACAATACCACTTATTGATTGGCACCCTCATCACGTGACACTTCCAATCCGAAGGCTACCACCGATATTCGTACATAATAATTTCGCCTCCATTTCACTCTGGTACGAAGGTATCGATGGGTTATTCGTCAGTTGCCATTGGTGCCATTGTCATTGCCAGCGAGTGCTCCAGTTAAGATTTGCTTTTGTTGTGTGTGTGTTTTTCAAATGGCCACGGTCACCGGCCCCCAAAACCGATTCGCCTTTCGTCACTTTTGCACAATTCAACAGCCACATGGATGCAAGCGTGGACGAAATATCGACGAGAAAATTATCTAGTAATCCGTCATCCGTATGCAGGTCGTGTGTAGACGGCGAGTGCGCTCCCGTATCAGTGCAGCACCTGACCACAGGCAAGAGTAAAGACAAAGTCGAGTATCGAGTTTGAGTATAGTAATCATAATCACAATTAGCCACAATGGAATACAAACGCCAGCCGCCATAGTGGTCATCACCAACAGTCTGTGAGCGAGCCACCTGGTGGGGCGAAGACGAATCGCTTATATGCCCAGCATGACCAAAAGCGTTACCCGTTGCCACATAGTAATTGACGGGCTAATGAAACAATTACATTAGTTGGGTGTTACAATTTATTCGACGCATGTGTGCGCCAGAGAGGTATCCATAGGTGTGTGTATGTACGGCACTGGATGGAACGTTCATCAGCAGACACGTATTAGGCTAATGCCGTCCTTGACTTCGTTTGGATTTAATTCGCAAGCCAGCGCTCAGCCAAAGTCAGTCGGCCAAGAAGGCACTTGGCTGTGATTAGGGCACAGGTATCATTATCATTACCGCCAAAGCAGTGCGACTTCAATGTTAGGCATGCAGTTGTGCGCTCATTTTGGAGTGCATTGTGCAACGGCATTGGTGTGGGTATGCCTTCCAACAAAGAAATGAAAAGAAAAAAAAATGAAACGAAACTCAAAATTATAACTAAGGGCCAAAGGTGTGTAATTTTCGTAACAACAATGGACATTGAATTTGGCTGTACGTTGCACGAGTACGCGCGGTATTATACGTGTCGCCTTATACCGGTGGTGCATACACTCGATGACTTCTGTTGTGTGTAGGCAGTGCAGGCATGGCTGATGGTTCATTTTTCGAAACTTAATTGCTTCCTTTCAAAGACTGATGGAAAATTGGAGTTTCCCACCTGAGAGACCCTGAAAAGTGAAATGATCTTCTGTCTTTTTACCTATTAGGAAATTGCTAAAAAGATATACTCGTAATAAAAATCCTATACCGCGTTAGGAAAGCATTGAAGCATTGGAAGGAATTAGCATTGAAGCCCTAATTTCCTTCCTGCTAGGAGGAGTAAGAAGGAATTTACATTTTTTCAATAATTTCCTCTGTTAAGTCATCCGACATGAATCGTCCATTTCGTCCTTGCGCAATCCTCAACAATAACCACGTGTGCGCGCCATCCTAGATGTGTTCATCTCCTACTGCGTCGACTGCCTCGTCCCTCGCCCCTTCGCTCCCTCGTTCCTCATGGCTGGAATTGCGGTTTGTAAGGTCCAACTCCAAATAGAATCAGACTGAGATAATACAGGTTTTGTAAAGAGTTGCCCAGTTTTTGAAAAGGGTTCTACCTTGTCCCTACATTGTCCCTTGAACCCAGAATTGAAGTTATTGTCGTTGATTTCTGCCTTGGTGCTTAACCCTAGTGCGCCAGAGGAAACCAATTTCCCAACTGCTTTAAAGTTGTAGCGTTCTGGTCAAGAATCATACTATATAAATAGTCAGCCAACATTAGGTGTCATTTTAAGCTTTCCGGCATTGTTGATATTCGATTTTCATTATGATGATTTTTGATACAGATAGACTAGGTTATATAGATAGATATTTTCTCATTTAATTTTAAAATTTACTACAAAACTGGTGCAAATATCAAAACATCATATCAGTCCGTCTGGATCTCATGCTGCTTGACTGGCTGACATGTGCAAACAGTGTAGAGTCGAGTGGAGCATGTACTAATGCATCCTTACGATTACAGTAGGACGCGTCGGCCATGCTTTGCCGGTTCCCTGACGAGAGCGCTCACTACGGATGAACTGCACGAAGCATGCGGGAAGATAGGCGACAAAAATCGCCTGACAGCGACCCAAATATAGCACATAAAGTAGTCGTTAAAAGAAGATCAGACATTTATATAGCAATGATGCAAAGGTGCCTTGGAGAGGGTATTTTCCCAGAATCATGGAAACTCCAACATCTGGTGTTGCTACCCAAGGGAAACAAACTACCTGGAGAAGCTTCGGCCAATATGTCTGCTAGTTACAACAGGAAAGATCTTACAACTTATCATATATGGCAGACGAATCGTTGAGGCGGAGGATAGAGGAGCTTTGTCTGACCATCAGTATGGTTTTAGAAAACCGCCTTTTACCATTGATGCCATAAAAGGGATAATAGATACAGCAGATGAAGGGATACGATGGCGAGGGGACACAAGGAAATACTGCGCAGTAGTAACGCCGGTCGTTAAAAATGCCTTTAATTACGCAAACCAGTCCTGCATTAGGAGGTCTCTGACCAGAATAGATGCACCAAATTTTATAATTTATAACTACTTCACTAACAGGAAGCTGAGGTACCAGAAGATCGATGGCTTTAAATACTACAATGTTCCCGCGGGAGTCCCCAGTCCTTGGACCTGTTCTGTAGAACATAAGGTAAGATGGAATATTGCGATTAATGCTGCCACAAGGAGTCAAGAATATCGGTTTTGCTGACGACGTCGTCGTACTTACGAACGTCTGGATCAAAAATTGAGAATACTGCCGACTTTGAAATAGCTGACCACAAGACGGAGGCTGTCTTAATAACCAGCCGAAAGACTGTGGAATACCCAAACTTCCGGGTTGGGAGCCAATCAATCAGGTCTAGAGAGGCATTAAAATACTAGGTTATAATGCTCGAGAACCGACGTATTAAGTTTACCCATATCAAATATTTCAGTAAAAAAGCGTCACAAATGCAGGCACCACTTTCCATAATGCTACCAAGCATCAGTGGACCGGAATACGCGAGAGGATTCTGCTTTCCGGAGCGGTGAGTTCAATACTCCTGTACGCTGCACCGGTTTGGGCTGAAGCTCGTACAACGAAGAAAAAGAAAGCTCTCGCCTGCAATCGGAACAGTATCGAATGAAGAAGCGGGTATACGGGTATGTTGGGCTAAGCACAGGGCTCACCTAGGCCAACCACGGACCCTCAAGAGACCAGCGTCGCCGAATGACTTTCTTTTATAGCTTGCGTAACAGCCTGTTAGTCGTGGCGCAGTGGGTAGTATGTCGCCCGCTGACGCGTGATGAGCGAATTCGGATCCCGATAACACCAACGCCATCAAATGATTATTTCGCGGCTTCTCTCCTCGGTGGGGTACTGGCAAATCCATCCCTCTCTCCGTTTGGAATCGACATTAAAATATAAATTCCGTTCACTTGTGTGAAAAACAAATCGCACACTACATAAGTGACTAAAGAAGCTTGGCTCTAGCTCTTCATGAGCTTTAACGCCATTTTAGGTGTCCGTCTGGCAGTATACTGGTCCAGTATCTGTGTCTAAGTGCTCCAACAGGTAACAGAAGCCTAAACAAAAAAAAAAAAAACAGTCTTTTGAGCTGAGGCTTCAATCAATCACCTAGGTTATGTTCGATTCTGTTCTTCCCCTAAGTGAATGGGTTTATTGCCGACTCCGAGCGAATTTCGAGAAGCCAGATAAGCATACTGCAAGCGGGTTTATAAGTACCCCTAAGTACCGCTGAGAAGAAACACCGCGAAATACGATTTTGGTGAATTTGATGTTGTAAGTTGTGGGATGCCAACCGTATGTCCTTGACGTAAGAGATCAGCAAACCAACCTCGCCTTTAGGGTCTAATGCTATTTTTGCCTGAAACTGGTGCTATGAATGGGGACAATTTTTTTTACCAGAACTAAGCCACATTACATATACATATGTAGCTGAAACAATGGAGTTGTCGTATTACCGGACGTGTGATTCCCGAAAATGGTTAGTCGTCGAAATCGGACGTTATTTTTTTTTCTTTCGATACTATGTTGAAAATCAAGAATATGCCCGTACTCCACTAACGACTCATATTATTATTATTATTGTTATTACTACCGGCCATTTGGATCTTGGAAGTTCAGAGCTTCGTTGACAACCGTACGCCAAGCTTTCTTGCCATGAGTGTGTTTCGCTATATACTTGGAGCTGAATAGAGTTTGCTGTGTTCTTGACTCTATACTTTTCTCCATTCACCTGTTCCTTGATACTGTTTTCAACCATAGATTCTCCTTAAGATCTAAAAAAGATCAAGGACCTACAATTTATTTTCTTCCTTCTTAGTCAGAAACGAAATTTCACATTCATGTCACTGGCATTATTATGGATTTATAAATATGGATTTTAACATTGTGGGGCAAAAGATTTTTTTTGAGTAGCTCCTTCATCGTGAAGAAGCACATTCAGCCTTTCATTTTGTGTCATTTTTCGCAGCCAATAATTGAACTCATCCACTTTCCCAATGTTTATCGAATACAGTCAGGTGAGAGGTGTGGATGGATCCTACCTGGTCAATGACCATATATTTGGTTTTCTCTTCATTCGTTTCTAAGGCGTCCTGTCATTAATAAACTTCCTGAGTTTCTCTCAACTGTTTCTTCACTATTTCTCAGAAGGTTCAGGTCGTTAGCGAAAGCTAGAACGGATGTGATTCCCCTCTTATGGTAACAAGGCGTCATCATTCAGTGTTTCAGATAAGATGTTTCGTACTTTAGCTCGTCCTTTGTTTCCCTTTGGACACACTTGTATCAGTTTCACAAACTTTTTGGGTTTATTAGTACATATTAGTATACTTTATTTACCTCACACAACTTGTGAACAAATTGGGATATAAAATCCAGTTCTTGTTTGGCATGTTATTATATAATGAAGATTGATTTATTAAATGTCCATCAATATTGAATTGGTATTTTTTAATAAATCATTAAAACGATCAAATAACTTCAATGGAGTCGTGACCATCGAACCAGGGTTCTACTGGTTTCTAGTTTTAATGGTGTTTCAAGATCCACTCAAAGGGCTTGTAGTACCCTGATATCTGGCGTAATTACAATAAATAGCATGTCTTCATTAAATTTAAAGCACAATGCTCTAGAAGAGCTTTTTTTCTTAAATGATAACAACATTGTTAGCACTAAGGCGTTTTTGAATAAGTATAAGAAGCATCTTGAAGACATGTTATTAATTGGTTTGAAACTTTTCTGCAGAATAAATAAATAACGGGGCAATTGAAGGGGGATGCGCCCGATTCCGGGATAGCGTCATTTATAACTTAAATTCTAAGTTATTTATTAATAGATTAATTCTCATCTACATTCAAATCTACGCATGTCACCCAACCCTCCCTCCCCGCGTAGCTACATATGTCCCCAATAATCTGAGCGTTATATTCCCAGAAGCAAGTCCCTCCAAAAGCGCTATATCTCTTACGCCGATCCAAATCAAACAATCGGACTCTCGTCGATCTTTGAAACGTTGCGCTAAGATTTAAACCAAATATTTGAGCACATTTCAGTGCTCAAGGCCGTCGATGGAACTCCTATCATACAAGCTTCTACCCATTGAGTTTCTTTATGATCTTTGGTCGATTTACCGATGTTATTGCACTTGAACTGATGTGCGCACCCACAATCGTGATCATGATTGAATGAATTTGAATTGCAACTGTCCTTTCAGCTGTCATTCCCGTATCATACGATACCCTGGGTATGGGTGTGACCGGGCAGAGCCCAATACGAGGAAATAAACAAACGTCGCTTAGCTTGACATTGACAGCAAATTGACACAAAATAAAAGGCAACACTTTGAACGCTCCGACCGCTAACAAAAAAAAGGTTATTGTCAAAGGTTAAACGTATCTTCAAAGGCCAATCGGTGGACCTGCGACTCCGTTCAAAGTGCGGCCGTTCGGTAATCGCTTCTAACACTTGTCAAAAACAAAAGCAAGTCAACAAAAATACAAATATCAAAATAAAAATAAAACAAAAATCCCGAACGACACCGAAACAAAAACAAAGCCATTTGTCCGAGGAAAGGTTTAATGATCTTTTAGTATTCAGCGTGTGAGACTTTGATATATGTATGGTGGGGCTTTTGCATCTGCATGCACGTGGCCGTCGACAGTCTTGGTTGATGATCATAAAAATAACGAGTTTTAGCACTTGTCGTCTAGCATAAGTGACATTCATTATATCAGGTGTTTTAATTTTTTATTTTGGCTTTTTGTCACTCTCTGTAGACCAAACCGATGAACTTGAATAATTCATTGTTGATATTTTTGTTTGGCAGGTCTTGTCAGAGAATGAGAGACGGAGCACGAGAGGCGGGTAGGAAGCATTAATTCGCGCTGTTTGTTGCGCGTTTCGAATTGCGTTGTTTGAAAAATGTTATTACCGACTTAAATGCAAACACAAACATTTGTTACTCGGATACGAACTTAACCTGGGAGCATCATGCGAACATTCGAGTATATCTGGTGAATGTGAGAGCGATGGATTCGTAGAGAATGTGAATGCCGAGATTGATTTGCGAATGTGTTCTCGATTATGCGATTATCAACATGCGAGAGTTACGCTTATATTTTCAGGCTTAAGTGCTAAATTGAAAGGTGTGCATCGACAGCGAGCTGGAAGGTCCGACTAAGGCAAGCGGGAAAATTATTGAAAATAGCCCAAGTACGAGTATTTCAATGAATTACACGATATTCTTCGAACGAGGTGTAACTAAATCTTTTGGCTGTTTTGAAGTGTTAAACAACTTTTGACGTCTGTAACGATGTTTATAGATTCACGGATATTGTGAAAAAAAAATGGTGTTCGAGGCCAAGATTAGACGCCGAGAGCAGGAAGATTCTAATAAGAGCATAAATCGTTGGAAAAAGGAGAAAAAGCTGATGTTGTAACAATTGAGGCGATCGTCTTCAGATTTCAAATGGACTCAAAAAATTGAGTAATCGGCTAAAACAAGAAACTATTTAATTTGCTTTTGCTGAAAATTCGGTTCTGACAGTTTGCTTTCATTCGTGGACAGTTTTGCTTTTAGCCCAAAATTTAAAAAAAAATGGGTGTGATTTGAATTAGAAAAGTCGGAATTGGAGGCATTACTGGGCCAAGATCCACATGAAGGCCTTGGGAATGATACAAAAGCATGTCAATTGGGTTCCATGAGTTCCATGAGGCCACGAGTTGATGTTGAACGGCGTTTTTTGGCTGTGCATTTTGTGGGATTAACTCGATGTGGAATATTTTGAGTTGTTACCCGATGAACAGGAGCTTGCTACAGAATGCAACTTATGTACTTAAGTCGACCATAGAAAGAAAAACGCCAACGATGAATGCGAGCAAAAACACAATAGAGTGATCTTACAGCAGAATCTACCTATGTACTTGGAAATGCTGAGATATTCTCCCACTGCGATATTCTCCAAACACCGCCTTTTCCGGCTTCCACCTCTTTCTATCGAAGCACTTTCAATGCTTTGAGGAAGCCAAAAATTGGGTCGATTCGTGGTTTGTGTCAAAGACAGTTTTTCTGTAATGAATAAAAGTTGTGGCTGCCGATGGAGAAAACTTTCGAAATTTAAGACTTCAATATTCCGTTTCTCAATTTCACCTCGATTCCAACATTTTCGATTATGGACCAAATTGTAAAAAGGCGCGTCAGTTGGCCTGTGGCGGCCATGTTGTTTTGGTGACCTCTGCCAAATCTGTTGTTTATTATTTAGTTACTAATGCCAAATTACCGTAATTTACACGAACAGCACGTTCAAGTGATAAAATTTTACTATCAAAATGGGTGTTCGTTAGTGTAAACCTTGGGCGGGTTGCATTTTACAGTAGCGTCATGGCCCTTCATGAGTGGTTCGGTAGACAATAAGCCAACATTCATACCTCAAAGGGACGTAAGTTCGGCCGAGAATTTTACCGCGGTCCTTGAAAGTGTACGGCAGAACCCGAGGCAGTCGATTCCTCGCCGTGAAAAGAACTCGACCTTTCGTAGACTTCAACGTGGTGTATTTCGAACTGACCTGGGAGTTCAAAGTTCATGACCATAGACAACGCCGTTTGTTCGTTGTCTGGGCTTCTGGGCTTCCGAGAAAATGCTATGTTGGCAGATCGACGAGTGACCATCAGGCATATAGCTGAGGCCACAGTTCTTATATGGCAGCGTTTAAAGAATCCTTGAGAACGAATTACATATGAAAAAACTCTCTGCACATTAGGTACCGAGAATGCTAACCGACGAGTAAAAGAAAAAAACGAGTCGAGTCTCGAGAAGTTCCAAGCAGATTAGGATAAGTGTTTTTTATGTTTCGTGACCATGGACGAGACCTAGATCCCCCATTTCGATCCTGAAACCAAACAATAATCGATGACTTGGAAGCCAGCTTCCTCATAGACGCGAAAGAAACTTAAAGCGTCAAGTTAGGCGGGAAAGGTTATGACATCGGTTAGAATGACATTATGGTGGAATATTTGGAAAAGGGAGCCAGTATTCCAGAATCTAACAATCCATAAAAAATTAAGAAGACTGCGGGAGGTCATCAAAGAAAAAGGACACAGCGAACTCCGAGCTGGGGTGCTATTTCACCAAGATAACTAACTGGCTCACAAAGTTGCGATGACTGCAATTCAAACAACGGGATTCGGACTGCTTGAACAACCATCCTATTCGCCAGATCTACATAACTTCCAATGGTTTCTAACTCTTTTCTCGGCTCAAGGAACCCATCCGAGGCATTTGAAGGAGATATCGAAATTATGGTCGAAATTTAATCGAAATCTGAATTATGAGTGTGTTGTACTTAAGCTTACTTTCGGACCTGTACAAATTGTAAGATAAGTACTGAAATACACAATCTGACGACGATCTGCTTCTTTTAGTGCATGGATCGATAGGGGTCTGCTGGCTTTATTTCTTGTACCAAGAGACATAATCCAAAATCTTAATACAAAATACCGAAAGTAATTGCTGATAGGTCTAGTTCCTCGAAATAGAATGACGTGACTGGGTGTTTGGTAACATTCTCAGATGCTGCAGCGAAATGTTTACCTAATCGTGCCGGACGAACACGAGTTGTAGCCTTTACATCACTATCCTCTTTGAGGTTTTCAAATTTATTAATTAAATTCACAAAATTGTTCACTATTAAATATTATGTCAATATGTTTCGATCCCCATTTATTAACCTTCTATTTATAAGAAGTCTGCGCAAGTATCGTTCAATGTTAACGAGTTCCAAAATGACACCTTTTGTTGGATAGCTCTTCACTCACACAGCAGGATGGCCAGGTTACGTTAGTCTATCATTAATCCAAACTAGTGCTGACTAATGAATCTTTTTTTTAAGTAGTGACTACTCTAGGGACATTACAAATCCTTAAGGCAGTGCAGCTTCTACAATAGTAAAAAGTCCCAAACTGCACTGTACACATTCATCGTCGACACTTGCACATGAATACATTTTTACAGTTCCCTAATAAGGGGTACGAAGCATTGATATGCGTCCCTTGTAACGCGACCGCCAAAAAAGCCGGATTAGCATACACGTCCAACTGGTGCCTCTAGAGACAAAAATGTGAAAAGAATGACCAGAACTTAAGAGTTCTTTAAAATAGCATCGATCACTTTCGTGCCGCAAAATTCTGAGCGAAGGCTTTTCGGGTTGATGTATAGCTTTAAAATGGTTTTGAGAGACAACTATAATTTAGACAAAACGAGGGGTTTACCAGAATAAGAGAAGAAACCCACTGACATAAGAAGACAAAAAGACCCCAGTTAAGTGGCCTGGTCGAATTTTAGTACTTGTCAGCAGCTTTTTCCCCAATTCCTTGGTTAAGAAAGTCCCAGATCACACTTCCAATCACACTTCAGTTGCCGTTGACTCTTACTTCCTGTAATTATTTTAATTACTCGTTAAACGATCCTTTTAAAATTACCTTTCAAACAGTTGTTTTGATGTTTCTGTTTTGGAACCTCGCTCTATCAAATTAGATGGTTAAACTAATTTAATTAGGCTTTTTCTGACTTCCTGATAGCAATAAATGTAACTTTTTTTAGTAAAACTTTCGGATTGATTACTCATCGACTGCTTCAATTTGACCCAATTCGTTGCAGACATCGTCTGGCAATTATCGCTAGGTTCATTCACGTGAGCACTATTTTTCGTTATACATTCCATCACACACTGAACCGGGCCTATCAAATATATGTATATATGGTACATATTATCACCAACATGACATACCTTCGGCACCAACCACTTCAAAGCTCATTAGGAAGGCAAGGTGAGACGATTAGCTACGCTCAGGACTTATTTTCATCCGACTTATGTACATGCTTCTGCGTAGCCGAGGTATTTCTCTCAATCTTCTTGAGACCTTTCGACATAGCTAGATGAAAAAACCATCCAGATCTACCATCAGATACCAAAACCGACACCGACACCGACTACGACTACGACAACATCGACGTCAGCTGATGCAACTCAACTTGGACACACTTGGATGTCTTCGCCTTTGCTGTCGTTGTTGTGGCTATTGTCGCACCCAATTTCAAGGCCTAAATATGTGTCAATGTTGATTGCAACAAAAGCAAACGTGGAAAAACCGTCAATTGATGGTGGCTCAACAGTTCATCAACTTGCCGCGCAATAAAGATGCTAATTTGCTGGAACTTTGCATTTTTATCACATTACGCTTGACGCTCCACCACGCTCGTCTCGCCCCAAATCGGTTTCGCTAATGCGCAAAAAAGTAGCGTATGACGAACGACATAGCCAAAGAGCTGAAAAGACATAAAGGAGGAGAAGAAAACAGAAGCGAAAACGTAAAAGTTCGCTGCTTTGTTGCTTCGACGCTGCTTAGTGGTTACCCAGTCAGGCTACGAGCAGGCTACCACATGCAATTATCCGTCTTGTCATTCCACTTGCGGATAAGTGGTTGAAGCTATTATCCTTTTGAAGAAAGTCCATAGATCGCGCTTATACCATCGCCACCGTCGAGACCGGATTTAATGTGAGGGGTGTTACGTAATAGGCACGTTACAGCAGTGTGATCGAGCATGTTGTCTGGGAGAGGGGTCTTAATTAAGATTATTGGATGTAAGTGATGAAAAACTGCTTCCAGTTTCAAGCCTTTCAGCGCTCGGTGTCTATATGAGCTTTGATTTCGACACTTGTATACAAGTATTTATGAGATTCGATGTTGTTTTCATGGAGTCGTAGTTGAGTATTTTTTTAAAATTGCTCTCAGATACACATAGATGCAACCAGCGAAGGTGTGTTTAGAAACGAGGAAACACCCTAATGTGAGAGCTAAGTTTGCGCAAGGATCTTTGAAACTAGCAAGCCTTTATATATGGAAAAGATTGACGTAAAGATATTCAGGTTTTAATCCCTATCAGTCATCGAAAAGCAGCGTCACATTTAACTGTTGTTAGTGAATGTGTTGTTGTAGAAAGAATTCTATCTATTTCACGCCATAGTCGAACGTGAACTGGATTCTCCTCAAATACTGTAGAATATAGGGATGTTGAAAGCGCATTCACAACATCCCATATAAAATGACAAGTTTTTAAATTTATTGCCGTTGAATTGCTTTTGTGGGGTTATGCAAAACATCGTGTTAATGCACACAATCTATAAACACTTGGTGCTTTGAGAAAGACTAATCTTCAAGTTATTGCAGAGTTTTCGTCCGATCAAAGTTTGTGTCAAAAAGTCATAGAAAATGGTGATTGTAGAGACAACAATTGAGGATTCGCTATTCGTCATTAAGTGAGCATAGTTCATTATTTCTAGTCAAATAACAACTTGGAAATAAACATTTTTTATTATAGGTGCTCCAACATGATAATCAAAAGTTTCACTATTTCAAGATACAATTTTTTTTTATGGACAAAAATCGATATTCGTTTTCCCCCTGAATTACATGAATACGAGTACTGTATTCTTTTTATCTATTCTTAAACTAAAATAAAATGTTATTCTTTTATCATTTTGTTTTTCAGTGTTCTATTTTTGAGAGCTTATGAATGATTCAAGATACACATTAAACTCATGCATATTTTACAAGTATTGCCATTTTATAATAAGGAGCCTTATACTCGAAAAGCACTTACAAAATATTGTAAAATATTTTTCGGACATTTCAACGGTTGCAAAAATCGACCTGAAAAAACAATTCATTTATACTGTAGATCGTGATTCGTCCATCGTCGGCATTCGCAGCAATTGGGATTTCGTCTACGTGGAAAATTGTATGCAAAGATCTTGGTCTGGAACCAAATACAGCTCGTGGAAGAACTGAAGCCAAATCCAGAAGCCTTTGTTGAGATGCCCTTACAACCATTAAAACTCACTGTTTTGTGTGCTTTAGGGGCTGGTGGAATAATCGGCACCTCATACCTTTAGATTACTTTCCTTGGTGGTGAAGTCACTAGTCTATGCCGATAAACCAGCTTCGCCGTGATATTGCTGATATGCGGCCCCAGTTGCTCAACAAAGTTGTCGAAAATTGGACTTCACGATTGCACTTCATTCGAGATAGCTGTGGGGCGCATATTCTCGAAGTAATAAGGATCTTACAGACTACACTCACGAGATTGGCGGCATTATTCAAATGTCGCGGATGAGTAACAGCCACTACGTACATACACCGAACAGTTCAAGGTCGCATATCTGTAAGCCGTCTTTCCTGCTATATGATCACAAGTCCACGAACGTGCTGGTGACTTTTTTCTTACTCTGCATTTAACAATTATCATTCAACAATGACACGAGTACTGGCATATTTCTCGGAAAATCGTGACTTTGTGGTTCGCGTACTATTTAAAAAAAAAAACCCGTAACCAGTAAAGCCAATCGTGGCGATCAAGTCAAGGCTACAAGACATTTTTGTACTATCTTTGAATCTATTTCGGAAGCCTGCCATAAAGCTTCTCCGTATACTTTTTATTTCACAGCTTGATGGGCTCTCAAAGCAAGCTTAACTCAAGTGATTCATCTTGAATTGGTATGTTGATATACTCAATCTAATTTGTTCCTACCAACTCGCCCATTTATGTGGATAATTCGGTATAAAGTCCAACCTAACACGTGTATTCGTATCGCAATCGTGATATTTGTGGCAATTTCCCTCCGATTGAACATCATCCGCGTGTCCATGAAATAGAAAACTTCCCCTCACGGATATGGCATGTTGAAAGACAAATTGAACCCAACAATCGCTCCATTCACGATAAACATGTTTGGACTTTCAATTAACAGATCTTGCGCGATCATCGTCATCGCCGCATCCTCGTCAGTCGCACTTCAACATCATCAGAATATCACGGCCGCTAACATCAACATCCAACTAAGTACGAAATAATATTTATATTGTATACGAGCCGATGCGTACTCGCTGATTGCTTGGGCTTCCAGAACATTCCGTCATTCTGCGATCCGGATACATGACATTCGAACATACGAAGAGGTTGCGCGAAGTATCCATATGCCCCCTGCACCCTCTGCCCCATCAGTTCGGTGTGCTTCGGTGGTTGTCAGGTGCGGATCAAATATTTTCTAGACAAATCGAGTCTTTTGTTACGCTAAAAATAAAGAACAAGGCATAACACCTCTGCGGAGAAACCCTAGACGTCTGATTTATTTGAACCCCTCATTGATAACGACGTACGGGGAAAGGATAGGGGATGACGCGAGGCGTTCGCATAAAATCCGGATGAGTCTAAAGTTCTGGCAAACGATCTTTGATACCTCATTAGTATGCCAAACAGGGCATCATCATAATGTATACAGTCGATCGGTGCGAAAGGGAGGACCGAATGGACGAACACTCATGCTCTAGTCATACTCCCCCACCCGATTGCGGTTAATACGCTGAATAAATAGATGAGGAGGTAGCGTAACACACAACAAAAAAAAGGAAAACAATTTGGATTTTGTTCATGCTAATAAGCGATTACAGTGCGATGACCGGGCGGATTAGGGAAATTTCGCATGCCACAATGCGGATAGCAATAACTGTCATGAGAAGAAGGCACTCGTTCAATCGGACTTCGTCTGGGTCTCACACCTATTCCGGACTACGACGAAGTAATGGCGACTAATACTGTCGTTGATTGCTTGAATGCTGTGATCGATCGCCGCTTGGTGGGTGGTCGGATATTGCGAATCACAGATATGAGAATGTTGTTTTGAAGTTGTGGATACATTTCAGTAGAGTGCAAATGTTTTGAATTCCGGTCGTAGTACTCATGGTGGTAGGCGGTTGGTCTAAGATCATAGATTAAGGGTGGACTTGAGTCAATTTTTTTCCATATTTCGCGTAGATTTTTATATCCATTCCTCTGGTGCTCGTACGCATTTTCTCGATATCGAGTTGAAAAAAAAAAGAAACGTTCTGTGAACTAAGGCCCTCCTGTTAAAGTTAAATGTTGTCAGAAATCTTGTAAGAGGTATGATCAGTGTGTGTATATAGTGCTACCTTGGTTTTTCGAGAGAGTGCTCTACTTCTCAATTGCCTCTTGAGGCCAAAGAAGCAGCGGTTGGCAAGAGTCATTTTGCGTTTGAGCTCAGCGCTAGTTTTGTTTTCGCTGGTTACCAGTAAGTCCTTGACCACTTCAAATTTGTGCGTCTTTTTTGGATATATTTGGTTTTACCCTCGTTCACCGAAAGACCAATTTCAGCCGCTCTGCTCCAGTGCTTTTGAACACTTCATTGACGTCTCGCTGTGCTCGCCCAATTACGTCAATCTCATCCACGTACGCACGCGTACGCAGACTTGAAATAGATCGTACCCCTTGTGTTGGTCAGTGAGTCTCGTATGATCTTTTCAAGCACGATGTTGAAGAAGCTACATGACAGTGCGTCACCTTGGCTAAACCCTTTTTTAACATCGAAAGTCTCGGTTAATTCGCTACTGACCGTAAGCGAGAATTCTCCACTGTCATCCTGCACAATCGGACGAGTTTGGCTACTACTATACTAGACATGGCTCGGTACAACTTGTCTCTAGGCACACTGTTACATGCGGCTCTAAAATTGACAAAAAGATGGTGTGTGTGGACTTGGAATTCTTGGGTCTTTTCTAAGATCTGCTGCAGTATGAAAATTTGCACTATTGTGGGTTTACCAGGAACGTAGCAAATTATCCACAAAGGCTTCACACATTATGGCAGAGAAGGTCTTGTACGCGATGTTAAGGAGACTTATTTCTCTAGAGTTTTCACTATGCAACGCAGAATATCGGGAAAAATATCTTGGATGATCTTATAACTCAGCGGAAACTCATAGGGGCACCACATTGTTTGAAAGATAAAAAAACTGCAGGGTCGGGCGGCATACCTACCGAATGATACAAATTCACCATAAATGGGTTAAAGGACAATTTCATTGGCTTATTTAACAGAACTTTTAACCATCGGATTCAACGGTTTGGGGAATCTCTCATTTTTCCTTTCCACAAAATAGTGATAGATCTAAGATCAAAGCCAAATAGCGGGGCATTTGTGTTCTTAAATGTGTCATAACATTTTCGTGACAAAATTGAAGAAGCCACTTGTAACATGGAGAAAAAAATAATCTTTTAAATAAATTTGAGATGGGTTTTAGGACTGGCTACTCAACTGTCAACCACATTTTAGTAATGTATATATTCACCGGAATCCATGAAAAAGGCATCTATGTGAAAAATTCACGAACTCTAATACCGTCATTAATGTAACCTTGAAGAACTATTTAATTAACGCAAATATCACTTATAGTAGCAAATTTACAGCTTTCGATGCTACGTGTGGGTATAAGTCATACGAGGATGCCAAGGACTGCTGCGTTTTTTCATTATGGAAACTTTCCGCCTTCTTCTAAATAAGCCAACTACATGCTTATGTTGGAATCGGGCTTATCTCCGCTACTTATAAAAACATTTAAGTTGCAGATGGTCTACATACTTAGGGTTTCGATTAGAAACAAAATTGCCTGTTTGAAAATAATATCGCATCCTAATGAAATGGATCTAATTGATTTAAAATTGCCTTAAAATTACTGCAAATTGATAGAAATCTAATTTATAATTTGGATGTTAGTATAACCAGCTTGATTTCCTTTTTGTATATTGGTAAACATGTTTTAAAACACCTGTAGACATGTGTGAAAAATGCTTAAAATACACCATTAAACGTGTTTGAAACCTGTCGTCAAACATGTACACCCACATTACTAGCCGGTTTTTTAAATCTGCTGTCAGTTGTCAAAGGAGTTACATGCGGCTGAATACGGTCGGCGATTTTTAAAATTAAACAGGTTTTAAATTCATATCTTCACGTTTTAAGGTAAGATTTAGTTTTCTAATAGCGCATTTCTAGGGAAAAGATTAACATCAACGCATTGCCTAGCAAAGAGCTTAAATTAGTAAGTTTAAGTTTCCATCTATGTTATGACAGAATCTTGAAACTATAGCTGTGGCGTCATACTGGTAAATACCGACGTAAATACCTGCGTCGCAAATTCTAAAGGGTGCCAAGTACTCGTAGATTATATAATATTGATAATATTGGGCCTAGAACAGAGCCCTGTGGCACTCCTGCTTTATAAGAAAAAAAGTTGGTATTTTCGGTACACCACTTGCACCCAAAACTTCTTTTTTTTTTTTGCTGATGAAAACGTATGATTCCTTCGAGAACCTTGCTGCTAATCAGGCTAAAGAAACCTTCATATTTGATAGCAGAATGGCTATTGTAGGAAAAAATAATATGGAATTTCAAACATATCACTTGGAGCATAGTAATCCATTGAACCATAGTATCCGAAGGTTCAAGCTTCAAGAAAAAGAAGTTGAAAAAGAGAGCACAACATATCTACCTTGATTCCAAAAATTAATTGTCCTAGCTTTGATGCCAAGATTTTGCTAACGAATTTCACCTTTCATGAAAATACTTTTTAACGTCTCTTGACTGAACTTAATACCTCATCCAAAAACCCAGGCCAACTTTTAAATACTTTTACGGAGTCTGACCCCTTAGCCAGGCGATATAAAAGTCTTTATATTTGTAAATAATCTTGGTGAATCACTGATCATCCAGCCGATATTACATTGCTATTGAGCTTGGACACTCCTTTAAATTCCTAGCCATGTGATCCCACCGAGGAATATAAATTACTGAGATTATAGGCAGGAGTTTGAAAATATAAATCGCGTCAAAAACGAACTTCTCGTATTGCTCGTACTTACACATGTAGAATGTCGAAGTTAAACGCTAAAGTAGCTCTCCGCTGGCTCGGAATCTCAGAGCCCAAAAAATATCCAAATATTATCGAAGTGATAGGCAAAAAATAGAAAAATTTTTCAAAAGCTTTGGATTACTCAATTGCTGCTCATAACCGATCAATCTTCATAAATAAGTTGAGTAGGTCACTAGAGCCAATCGATCAGTTCAAAACGACCAAAGAAGACTGTTAGCTTAAAAAGGCTTAAGCTCCGACTGCACAAGCTTCTAAGTACGTTTTTCTTAAATAATAGAAAACAAATTTAAGTTCATTATAAGCTCAGATTACGTCAAATTTGAAATGTACATCAACGCAACGGCGTAACAGCCACACTACATCACACGCCATCACCCAAAATCACTGCATGTCGCAACCACCCTCAAATGCAACGTCTTCTAAGCATAATTGAAGCATTTCAACCACTTTGCCCAAACCAATTGACCACAAGCTCGCAACCAAGTCTAATCGGTTTACAAGCTGCCCCGAACGCCATCGTCACCGCAACATTGCACCGTTCATTGCAGACACACTCATCGTCCAACAATTGATAATCAAACTGCGCACTCATAACACGCACTTGGCCGACTTAAACCAATCCGCCACCTCCGCCTCCGCCACAACACAACAACTCGATGGACACCACCAAAACAAATCGTGGCAGCACGTTTTCGCTTCCTCTTCGTCTCTCTCGTTCTTTTTGCTTCTTCTCCGTGTGTTTACTTCGCTTTTGTTTCATCAGATTATGCAACGTTTAGCATAAAGTTATTAAAATTGTTAACATGATTTTGTTACATAGTATCGCGTCGGGCACACATGTCGCGAGCGTGGCACCGACGCGAACTGGTGGACATTTTGACACTGCGACCAATTTGTATGACAAACAAGTAACCGAATGAGTAAAGATATTTCAATGCTGCGCGAATGGCCTGTGGTAGTTAACACTCGTACGGCTGAATGGCTGAAGAAGCGGAAATTAATGAGACGCATGACCTTTGAAAGACAATTCATGCTGAAGAAATGCTACGACAGAGTTAGAGTGGCGCAATACCGCGTGGTTCCTTCTTCACTCCGACTTGGAATGTCTAGGTTAAGCTCGTGCACCACATGGCTTGGGTATATGAGGTCTAGGGTACGAGCAAAAAATGGCTTAATTGCTATTTCGAAGATCCATATACCATAACCTGAACGTCGTTTGGGATTCAACCAACACCGCGATGACACACGAAATTCCGAATTGACAGTGGTTACGACAGAGAACGGTCAATCCACTCCATTAAAAGCCCATCAAATTGAGGAATGCAATGTGACAAGTATTCCTGGAAATAAAAATCAAGTTGCATGTTTGTGTCTAACAGTTTCGTGAGTTCTCGAACGGAAGTTTCCATTTCACGAATGTCGGACAGTAAAATTCCACTTACCAGGTGAGCAGCGTCATTCCTACTCATAAATGGCTTTCTTTCTTTGTAATAATGACCTTGTGACGAATGCACTGCCCCACAACGATTACGCTGCACTGTGTCTACCTCGAAATGAAGTTCATTCAAAATTCTGTTCATGATTCCGCGCGATCTGCAGATACACGATCAGAGACGTAAGATTGCTGTCTCATTGTTCCTGAATCGTGCGATGTTAACTGATATCAGTGTCAAGGTGTTAGATTTAGATCTGAGAACCATTTGATAAGTGCGGTACAGTTTCTGAACAGCGACGGACGTCTGCTTATCTGGTCCAGTGTAATTTACGTTACCTTGGGGGATATTAAAAATTAATCTTTTTATCGTGTTCGTATCTAAACCAGTTTCTGGTCATATAAAGGAATTAAGCCGTTTACAAGGCAATTAAGTTTGCTTTACGAGTTGATACAAGTGCACGGTCTGAATGGCACACGCTAAAGATGTTGGCCAAAAAAGTACATTTGGACAATTCCTGCGAAAAAAATGTGAAGCGTCATGTGTCAATGGAGCAGACAGTGATGAAAATCGCCGGTTTAATGACAAAATAACCAATTTCGTGGATAAGATCCTTGCAGAGATTATGAAAGGTATGTTATAATTGTCGCAGCCTTGAAGACTTTGAGACTTATCAATTGGTCGTAAAATCATTCTATTTTCCGATAATTATTTTTTCTGCCTAAGTAGAACAAGGCCTGGTGGTCGAAGGCTGTTAAATACCGCAAAGTGGAATTGCAAAAAATTAAATAAAATTATATTAGGTCCGAATGATGAAAATGAAACACAAAAATTGATTTGCGATCACAACATCTATAATAATTGCTTTAATATAAATGAATTTTCGTACTGAGTTAGAAATCTTAAAAGGCCTGTTGTAAAAATGCACGGCCAATATTTCTTATTGCTTGGTAACCAGCATAATTCTTAGTCAACTTTAATTCTGAATTTAAATTGAGAATTTAAAGGTTTGAAAGGAAACTGATATGAAGCTATTGTTTTTAAGTTCTGTTTCAATTTTTCCAACAATTTTGAAAACGTTTGAAAAAAAAAATTTAAACTATGGACAAAATCAAGTTCTGAGAAGTCAGCCGCCCAACCAAAGACACCTATGTACACATATACTTATGTATGTATATCGGTTTTTTGTTTGTTTTTTGGAATTAAGATTCGGCATTCTAGAATGCTCCAGACTAGGAATACCCCCCTGACTGTTTTTTATAGTTATTGGAATATACACTTTTTCTTTAGACATCATATCATGACACAGTCATTATCTGGAACTTCACTCGAACGAGGTAAATAGTTGGGAACCAATAATCCTACTTTCCAATGTTTTGCCTGGACAGACCGACCGAACATCGACGAGCAGTACGAACGGTTTATCCCAACGATAAATCAAATGAAATGTACATATATACCACCTATACTAAAACCCGAACATCCAAAGCAAAGCTAAGCGACTAATCTACATATCCACTTCTCTTAAAATTTAAATATTCTAGCGAATTATCATGACATGGATTTCATAGTAAAACATCAAAGGATTATAGCTCTCTTGATACTTGTAACCACCTCTTCTCTACTTTGGATCCGTTTCATCTACCATTATCTGGAAAACTTTCACTCAATAATCACTTTACCATCCTCCATTTCGAAAATACTTATTGCTTCGATTTCCGAAAAGAGAACTTTGTGAAACCTGATAATCTGCTTAAAATTCTAACATGCATATGTCCTTAGATGATAGTGTTCTATTCTACTCCAAAGTCGCCAGTTGCCTAATCTTATCCGATTCATATTCACCAAAAAAGAACTGCACCCTCCGTCTTACCTTTGGTACACTAAAGAATTACACTTCCTGCACTACAAGAGAAACAAATGGTGACAAGCATATCTTAAATCTCGCTCTACATCCGACCTTTCTAACTACATGCAGTCTTATACGGAATTGGAACAACTCTGCGAGTCTGTGTACCTCCGATATTTGGACTGAATACAATCCTCTATTATCTCCGATTCCAAGCGTTTCTACTCCATAGATTATCCGAAAATAGTTATCAAATTAATTGCCCATTACTTCAGCCAACGGGTCTATAAAACCGGTCATGACGAACTTCGTTAAATGAAACCTCCAACTTTCTAGCTTCAGCGAATATAACTCTTGCCTAAGTCATAAAGAATATACGTAACTTCAAGAACGACTGCTCATTCGATTATGACTACCTCCCCGTCATAGTTTATAAAAATGAGCTTATTATCTGACCCTACCCATCGCGGCCTTATGCTAAAGTTCCATTTCTCAGCGACTTTTTCTTACATCATCTCGGTCCACAAAAAAGGACAAAACAATAAGGTGTCCAACTATCGCTCGATTGCTAAACTTTCTGTCATTCCCAAACTCCTTGAGAGTATCGTATGCGGTAAAATATTCTTCGACTACAAGCCAGTCTTTCCGTCAAATCAACATGGGTTCTTAAAAGGCCGATCGACAAACACTAAATTAATTGAGTTTGTCTTTGTGTCCACTCAGGAATGGCAAAGAAGTATTAGGTTACATATGAAGTTGCCGATTTTTATGTCGAAAGTTTAAGAACGCTATTTCAGAAATTAAAAAAATCTATTCCAACAAATATTCTCATTTACATCTGGGACATTTCTCCAAAGCAAAAATGCCTCTTTTAAAAAAGTCTTTATCCTTTCGGGCTTAGAAGTCCTTAAAGTCCTGTTTTATGGCATCTGGGCCATAATTATTTATTTTGGAGGTGATTGCCTAAACTTCGGGAAATGCGGTAATCGGTCGGGGATAAGTGTGATGAGGAAAAACTTCATAACTCAACTCCGCTAGCTTCAGGCATGTCGACTGTGCGGTATGCGGTATGCGGTATTGCGTTGTCATGCAGCAGTATGGGACTGCTTTACTACTGACGGCTGTTTTTGGAGCGATTTGTTTTGTTATACACTCTCTACAGTACGACTCGGCCGTGATTGTTTCTCTGCGTTTGAGAAATTAATAATGGACAACTCCTTCACTCGCCTACCATATTGTCATCATTTCCTTTTTGGGGTGTAAGTCTGCCTTGCCAAGTCCACTGGGAAGTTATCCACATCTACCCATTCTCCCGACCTCTTCCGAATATCATATAAGATCCACTTTTCTTCGCAGGTGACGATGTGATGCAAAAAAGGATCCATAGGGTGCCTGTTGGTCAAAGATACTGCAAGGTCAAAACGTTGTAGCATATTCGCTGGACGTGGGGCACCCATCTCTCTAGTTTATTTACATTTTCCATGGCGATAGGTTGCAGTTGACATTTTGAACCTTGCAGAAAGGCAACAACAACAAAAGCAATTGCTGCTGCAAGTTCTTCATTATTAATGACATTCTCTGGTCTAGCCCTTATCAAATTTTCGAGCAAAATATCTCCCTGGCTGAGCTTGGTAAGCCAATTTCGAACAGTTCTCTCACTACACGTAGCCAAACCAAAAGCGCCGTTAATTTCTCTGGTCACTGCGGCTGCGTTCATCTTTTTTATAAAGGAAAATTGGCCTTAAATTTGTTGGTGAAAGCATTTTCTATGTAAGGAAAAAAGTCAACTCAATGAGCTAATAGCGTAAATTCATTTTTACCGTTAGAAAGAATAAACTGCACGATCACTTTAGGAATGATCGGCAGGTCGATAATTTCATATGTAACGACCTAATAGACATTGCTGTCACAGAATCCAGCAAGGATATAGACAAAATCTCAAATCAAATTATATTTCGTAAATTCATTGCTCTCGGTTTCCTCCGCTGTTTTATCCTATATATACCTTGAAGATCATTTGAACAATGTTATTTTCACAATTTTTATTCCTGATCCACTACATTCTCCGGAGTCCGCCAAGGCAGTCACCTGTAGTTTGAAAATCTCCAAATATTTGCATATCTTCCCCTGTTGATTCCGACTTCCTAGACAGATTCAATATTTGGTGTTAAAAAAAATCATCTCGTCCTCAATGTTAGCAAATTTCAAGCTATCATTTACTTCCGCAAGCGCTTCCTTCTGCTTCTCAGAACCTTTTTCATAAAGTTGTTTCCTCTGTTCTGTGATCTAGAACTTACTTTTTGCCTTCACATCGAAAACATTATCACACGCCATAACATAATTAGCGTTAGTTTGACTTTCCCTAATGCCTCTCCTGAAACTACTTAACACAAATCCCCGAAACCTTTTGTTAATGCTTCTCTTCCGCATCAACTCCCATCGGACGAACTATGGCTACCATGAGTCAATCTCCAGAATACTGCGCCAAGCGAACTTCACTCTTTTTGAGATATACTCGTACCTCACCAAACCCAGTCTTAGAAGTGTCCTCTGCCGCCGTCATTCACCCTCTTCTTAATCTTTTTCTCCCTAATAGATATTAAGTTTATTATAAGTTTTGCTAAGGCTTAATTAATTGATCAATAAAGAGACCATTACATGGAATACACTTTCAGAACTTTTTCCAGTTTTTAGGAAACCAAATGACTGGATTGAGAGGATTCTTCCAAAGTATTTTTGATGCCTTCTTCAATTTGGAATCGTTTCCCCACCAAAAAGTGTTCGAAATATTTAAAAAAATTATAGCCGATTTTGTGAATGATCAAGTGAGTATGGTGGATGAGATCGGAGGTCAGGACACTGAAGTTACTGATTAAAAATCTCCAACAATTGATCAGAGAAAATTACAGAATATCTGTAAGTTTGCATTGGAACAACAGAATTCGTGCAGTAAAATCCAACAGCGCGAGTATGTTTCCGCAAATAAATAAAATATTTCGGAGAAACAATCAGAATGACATTCAGGATCTGAAACTTCCGAGAACGTCAGACAATGAACGTTTGCTACGGACAGTTAGCATCGATCCAGATGGCGCCATCCTGGATGACGACTTTTTCGTGATTGAGGATCCTCAGGAGAAGGTGGCGACAGTGGGAGCTGTTTTCCAGGAAGTGTACAAGGTGAATGATAGTATTCGCCCGAACCATGACCTGGAGAACAGAGCCCTGCTTCATCACTTCTACCTTAGAAATGATTTCGATCATTGGCGATCTGAGAATCTTGGTTTTACCAGGTTCAATGAAGATTTCATGGCAAGCAATGCCATCGCCAGTGAGGGGGCTAACACCCTGTTCATTTCGACGGAAGATCTCCGGATGATCTTTCAGTCATTGAAAAGGAAAAAATCCGCGGGTATCGACGGCATATCCAATGTTGTGCTAAGGCAACTTCCACCAATGGCTGTAGAGAGGTACGCCATCCTGTTCAACAATGCATTGAATAATGCATATTATCCAGTGCATTGGAAGACAGCGGTGGTTCAACCAATCCCCAAGAAGGGGAAAGACACCTCTAACCCGGCAAATCTCCGGTCGATCAGTCTCCTTCCGAGTATCAGCAAGGTCTTCAAGGTGATCCATAGAGCCCTGTCTAAATGGGTTGAGGACAATAAAATCATTCCGGATAACCAATTCGGTTTCAGAGCGGGGCATGACACTATTCATGCCGCGTCGAAACTTGTATCGGATATCCAATGGAATAAATGCAAGAACCAATGCACGGGTGCCTGTTTGATTGACTTGGAAACAGCCTTCGACACTGTATGGTTAGAAGGCCTTTATTACAAGCTCAGTCGGCTGGGCATAAGTAAACCACTGCTATATATGATTTTTGACATGTTAACCGGTAGAAAGTTCGTTGTGAAAATTGCCAATGTAACTTCTACCCAAATATTTGAAATCAAAAACGGACTGCAACAGGGTACGGTAAATTCGCCGATCCTTTTCAGCATTTACCTGAGTGATCTACTTGTTTCTCTACACCACTCAATAGCGTACGCAGATGACCTAATCGCGTACAGATCAGGTCCAACGATCGACGTCATTGTTACTCTTCTGCAGCGTGACTTCGAAAAAATTCAGCAGTATTGTGATGACTGGAAGTTGAAAATCAACTTCCAGAAATCAGAATCTATATTGTTCAGAACGCCTTTGTCTAGGGCCTCTCGGGACACTAGAAAAAATTGGCGCAGGTTCTCTATCTTTGGGCCGGACGGGCGTCCACTGGCGAGACAAAGTGTAGTCAGATACCTTGGGATCGTGCTGGACCAGTATCTATATTTTGACAAACATGTAGATGCTGCTCTGGCAAGGGCCCGGGGCGCTTTCGCTCTGACAAGATGGCTGTTTCATAGCAGCCAACTTGATTCCAGGGTGAAAGTAATCTGCTACATGGCCTTAATCAGGCCCATGGTTGCCTATGGATGCCCCGTCTGGTTCAATGTGAGAGCCAGCTTGATGGAAAGGATTCGGGTGTTTGAGAGACAATGTCTTAGGACTTGTCTCGGGCTACATAGGACTCCCAAATCTGAGTACACGAAATTTTACCCGAACGAGGTCCTATACAATAGGGCCAGGATTGTACGGATAGATAATTTTCTGATCAAACTGATTCGAAGCCACGTTGCAAGAGCAATGACTTCGGTCAATAGCCTGATCTTCGGGGCTTACTACCCCAATGATCTATATCATGAGAGAGTGCGCCTTAACGGCTTTGTCCCGCCAGAAGCATTCGTCTATCTAGATAGATGTGGGCTGATCCAGGACAGATTGGCGTTACCGCTAATCTTCCACGTGGGTCGCAATTCCGTGGAGCGGCGATTCCTCTACGAACCCGATGTCGCGCTCCGTGAGCCCGAGCGCCTCAGGTTCTGTAGATCGGTCTCACGCCGGGATCGGGGAGACGTAGTCCGCCAGCATCAACGCTTTTGGTGGCTGGAGAGAACTCCGTCAACGGACACCTTGATAGGAGCAGCCTCTTCAAGGCAAGGCCTGCCTAACACCAATGGCAGGCTTACATAGGCTAGGGTAGGGTAAGGTAGGGTAGGGTAGGTTAGGGTAGGCTAGGGCAAAAACGACAAAAAAAAAAAAAAAAAAAAATACAAAATGAAAAATCACAAAAAAAAGAATAAAACTTAAAACAAAAAAAAAATTAAAAATAAAAACATGAAAAAAAAGATATATATATAAAATATATATAATGTATATATTTGTGTATATATATTTTAGTTAAGTTAGAATAAGATAGGTTTAATTAGTTTAAGGTAGTTTTAAGTTTTATATAAAATATTTAAAAAACAAATGATCATATGCTAAGTTTTTTAATAAAAAAAAAACATTTTTCTTAGCTTAAGTTAGTTAGTTATAATAATGTTAATAGTAAATTCATGTAGATGTCGAAAGACATAAGTATGTTTCAATTGTTCTGTTTGTTTTAGAGTGTCCGCCTAGGGCCAGTAAGATAGTTACATTTGTTAAGATAGTTAAGCTAGTTTTAAGCATTTTTGACTAGGGTAAGATAGATATAAGTTAATATGAAATAAAAATGAATTGAAAAAAAAAATGGTGGATGAGAAATGTTTAGTAGCTCTTTACTCATGTTGTTATGAAGCATTATGTCTCCATTTCTGTTGACCCATTTAAACAGCTTTGATAGTTTCACCACTTTTCAAGAAGAATATCAATTGAATATCAAATAGTGCTGTGACAGCAGATAAATTTTATTTGAGGCATAATATCATACTGAACACGGGGAAAGGTTTTCAAAACATTCAACATGTGTGGGTGCGCGAGTTCTCTTGTGTTTTCCCTTTCTTTGGCAAAAAATCTGTACGAATTATGAAATTAGCTGCGAGACAGTTTTTTCCCTTTAATTAACTAATTTTTAAAATTTTTAATATCACAAGACGAATTCAAAGTTGTCTTAAGTACACTTGTCCCTTATCCAAACCAAATGCAAGCTTGGTATTCTTAAACTACCGTTGCAGTTCGTGGAGGACCAGAGCCGAATTTTCTCACTGTCACCTAGGTCGTGTATATGTACATATGACCGACTCCGAACGATGAACTTCGAGCAGCTTTTTCCAAACGAGTATTCTACAGTGGATCTTGACAATACTCCGAGAATAGAAAAGGAGTCATATTTGCTAATATTCCTTATTGTTATGTTGCAATCTTCTAATAATTCGATTCTCAACAATCACATACTTGTGCAGTGAGAAATAATGATTTAAATTGATTTCTACAATACCCCACCGAATGTTAAGCAGCTTTATTGGGCGTTATACTATTGTATAATAAATGTTTTTTTTTCTTTTGGTTTCCTCATCTAAGCACAACAATTTTCCTTGAAATGCCGATCCCCGACTGGAAAACTTAAAACCCCGTTCAAGTCGAACCCAAGTCAACACGATTCGATTGAATAATCTCACATTCAAGCTCTTTTAGTCTCTTTACGACAGAATTACATTTGATTTCCACTGGGTGTCATCAGCACGTCACTTTCAAGGTGCTATTAGGCACCCAGCAGCACTTAATTCCGTGTGATTGCAAAACTCCATGTAATGGAATTGCATTTCAAACAATCAACATTAAGCACCGGAATAGAATAGGTACACATCCACCTGTCTGCCTCGACCTCCTCCCACCGGCCTAAGCCGATCTGCTTGTTTATCAGTGAAATTTCAAGTCATTCGACTGACTCGTAGTCATGTCAACATTCGATTTGACGTCTGTCACAAGCAACACACAACATAAACAAAAGCTTAAGGTCATCCTCACGGCTGTTCAGCCGTTGCCTCCATCCATCTATTGGATGTGCTAGATTTTGATTTTTTTTTCTGCATTCAACTTAATCTAATATGTTGCCTAACCGTTATATGCTTTGCATAGAAACGGCGAAAATTTAAAAAATTGTATGTGGAGCTCGAAGGCACTGTTTCCGTTCGACGCCAGTGGATTCGCTGAATTCGCGATTAAATCATCGACACCGATGGACATTATTTGGGCACCGAATGCCAAGAAGAAGCGAAAAGAAGAAATGAAAGTCAACGGGGTCTTGCTAGCAGTGGGGGTGTTCCACAGAGGGTGCCAAAATGTCACGGCGGCGTATGTTGTCAAGGCTGCGACCATCAATTCGATGTCATATCTACCGGTGAATAGTGTTTCCATTTCGTAAATATTGCGGTGATGTGTTGTAGTATTTCCGCGGCATCTGTCAATATGTTACAAACACGTTTCACGACTTAATAACAGTCAATAGTATTGATTGGATACATTGGCGAACGACAATTAAAGTGCACTCGAGGCCTGGGACCGGTGTTATTCCGTCAATACGACGCAAATGGAAGATTCTAATATAATTACCGCTGCGGGTGTCGATTGTGCAACAATCGCTTAAGGAAACGAATTGACTCATACTTTGTTTTTTTAATTACCCCTTTTTTTATTAGGTTTACGCAAGGAAATACCCTTCTTGAATAATTCTATCGTATAATCAATAATCTACTAGACGTAAGGTAGTTATTAGATCGCGGTATTTTCTTATCTTACCAAACGGTTTACCCTCCACGCCTAAGCCGCATATTAAGGGAACTTGTCAACGATTCATATAATTCGCGGTTGTTCGAGTATACACCAGATCTTAGTTACAAATGAGGTTTTGCAATTGCACTGTTCGATTAAATAATGAAAATGTAAAGCTGCCTGGGCCAATCCTGAGGTCGCCGACTAATGTCGCGGTTTGTAATTAAAGCGCGCAATTGACGGTATAGAAATGGTTTGTTGATATACTCGCGTATATGCCCTAAATATGTGACAATAAGTATCGAATTATTGCAAGAAAATATATTAACACGTTATTCATTACCTACCTACCTAAGCCGTTTTTTAGTGGAATGTTTTTGACATTTATTTGAGATAATTTTCTTCTTTAAGTTCAAGCATGTGATTTGACAGAATTTTAATCAGCAAGCTATGTAGTTACTAAAGTAAAAATTACCACGATAATCGCAATTTTTTTTACGCGTAAAATTTAACAATATTATTTCAAAAATTAACAACTTATGGTATCTTTCAAAAATTAAACTAAAGCAGGAAGTGCTTAAAGCCTTATTTTTTAGGCTTTATAAAATAATTCTGATTAGGAAGGATTTATTTTTGAATGTGGCTAATAAATTGATGTTCATGGTGCTATTTATAGTATAAAATCCAATGCCACTGCCCTGATTGTGTGTCGCCTAAGTTTTCAAAGACGGTATGGTCCCAAATATTTCCGAATATTTTGCATATCTTTATATCTTTAATTTTTGAATTTATAGTAATCGCTTTCTTATAAGAAAGAGCGCCGTGGCGCAGTGGGTAGTGTGTCGGCCGCTGACGCAAGATGAGCGAGTTCGGATCCCGATAACACCAACGCCATCGAATGATTATTTCGCGGCTTCCCTCCTCGGCGGGATACTGGCAAAACCCCCCGTTGTACACTTGCCATGAAAAAGCTTCTCGGCTCTCGCCGTTCGGAATCGGCATTAAGCTTTAGGTTCCGTTCACTTGTGTGAAAAATAAATCGCACACAGCATAAGTGAATAAAAATAAGCTTGGCTTTGGCTCCACATGAGCTCTAACGCCATCTAAGGCCAGTATTTGTGTCTGAGTGCTCCAACAGATATCAGAAGCCACCAACAAAAAAAAAAAAAAAATCGCTTTCTTAAGATCTGAAAAGAAGCTACAATTGTCCCAATTCCGAAAAAGATTAACTCGTCGCTTCGGTTATTTCGTATTTCAGGCCAACCAGTTAACTATGCCTTCCAGCTAAAGTTTTCGAAAAGAATATGATGTATTTAAACTCTGGTAATAATCTATCAAACTGCAGTTTATGGCCGAATTATGGTATCCAGTATAGTATGTACAGTAACGGACAAAACTAAGAAACTAACGTTTAGGCGCGTGTAAAAGGCGTAAAAGGAAATATTTTTAAGCTCGTTATAATAAATTTATTACTCACATCAATACCCCTTGAAATATAAAAAAACAAAATTCAATCAACAGTTCAAAATAAAAATAAAAGTGTAGTAAAAACATTCTGAACAGACAAATCTAAGGAAACTGTTCGGTATGACGCCAATAAAAAAATATTTTTAAATAATACGCAGAATATTTTTTATTCTTATGAATAGTAGTTTTTTACCGTTTAAAGTGAAGATGAAGTAATGTTCAAGTTTCACTCAAAATTTGTTTATTGAGGGTATAAGGCGTATTTTAATTAGTAGGGGAATACAATGGCGCGTAACAAGTATAGTGAGGGCTTACAATCGAAAATAATTGACGACTGTAAAAGTGGAGTCACTCAAAAGTAAATATGTGAAAAGTATTCAATCCTGAAATCAGTTATTTCGAAATTAATAAAAAAATATAATAAAATAGGTTCGATAAAAGTGATTCATAGTGGTGGCAGGCCCAGATAAGACAAGATAGTCTCTTAATCCGCAAAGTAAAAGCTGAGCCTGATATACCCGCCAGAGCCCTGGTAACAGAATACAATTTAAACATCCACGAAAGGATGGCCCGTAGACAAGCGGTTGAGGCCGGATTATTTTCAAGGCGATCTTCAAAGAAACCTCTAGTTTCTAAAAAGCATCGAAAGGCTTGTATTGCTTTTGCGTAAAATTACGGATCTCGGACCTTGGCGAAATGGAAGACAGTTCTTTTCTCCTATGAATCGAAACTAAGTTTAATACATTCTGATGGAATGATGCGCGTAAGGGGACCAGTTGGGAAAAGATTGGACCTACGTTATTACAATTCGTCATGGTGTGGGGTTACTTTCCAACCCAAGGGATGGGGCCTCTTAAAAAAATAGAAGGGCGAATGGACCTATTCCAATACCAAAACATTTTGGAGGAAACAATGCTACCGTATGCAGAGGATCATATGACCCTTCGTTGGAGATTTCAGCAGAACGATGAATGAAAAAATTCGTTTCAAACAAAGAACATTGAGGTAATTAAATGGCCATCCCAATCTCCCGACCTGAACCCATTCGAGAATTTATGGGAAATAGTTAAGTGAAAGCTTAAAAGGCAACATTTCCGTAACCAGTAGCAACTTTTTGTTAAAGTACACACAAATTAAAAATGTCCAAAGGTTCTTCGTCAAAAGATCTTTCAACAATCCTGTAAACACCCCAAACTAAACGCAAAATGCCCTCCTGGAACGATGTGTCGAAAGCTTTACGCAGAACAATAATGAGAATTTGAACCAACTTATTTGGAAAATCTCACCAAAGCTCTTGAGAGGAAACTTTAGAAGATAACCAGAAAGCCATAGATACCTCGGACAAAGTCATTAAGTCATTGGAAGTGTCCCAAGCCTTGGCGTCTCAGGCCATTCGGCACTTTCAGTGAGTCACCATCGAAATCTACACCTACCTGCATTTACTTCTACGTTAATAAATGTCTAATCTCGTTGATTCATGGTGATATAAGACGCTCGAATAATCAATAGAAAGGGACAGTGATCAATTGACATGGCAATGATTTATGAAAACGGGAATGACGCCTTTCGAGATGAAGACTTAGGTACCCAGGTCAGTTAGCCTTCAATGACCACAATGGTAAAATGGCTTTAATTAGCGATGTTGGTAATATAATAGCGACGCCAGAAGGCTAATTAAATTTTTCTCCATACTAAGTGTTCTGGGTGCCATCCTTCCATGCTGCCCTGTTGAAGAAAATACTCGTTTCATATTACGAATGTTCTATTTGGCACTCTTAATACGAGACTATTATATATTAAGAAGATCAATCTAATATTTTCGCCAGACACCAGGCCTTCCAAATTAACTACAAATCCATGTCATACCACCTTGTTCAAATGACTTGATATGGAATGTTCATTACTAGATTATAAAATACATATGATCTTATAAAACCAACATTATGAAATGCGAATGCTGCATTTTACCTTTGGCTCTTTGAGAAAGGTATCCTCTGCGTTCTGTGTTTGTCAAAGAAGCAAAGAAATTATTCAAACACAAATGTGACCACTAGTTGTTTGATACAATCTGTTTTGAGTGGGAAAACAAGATGGGATCAGCTCGCCAGGAGCCAAGCTACAATTCCAGATCGTCTGCTTTGAATTTCGCAAACTTATGCAAAGGCTTTCCTGTCTGTCCTTCTGTCCGTACGCATATCATATGGTATATCTACAAACTTGCGTGAACTGAATGTGAATTATAAGGTATCATACCCTAAAAATTGGCGCTTGTTTGTCATAATGGTTTATGTCTTTGATGGTATACATAATAAAATTAGATTGTATATTATAGTAAATGTTTATAATTTACATTCATTTCGCGCAAGTTTGTAGATACATATATGTTATATGCGTACAGATGGACAGATAGGAAAGCCCTTGTATAAGTATAAGGTAGAATACTAAAAAATTCGATTGCGGCATCCATAGGGATATAATTGACGAAGCATTAGTTCCGTACATCACATTCAAACGGGAATGTAATCATAATGTATTTAGTCACATGCTTTTTTCAGACGAATGACTTGCACCAAATAGCTAATGCACCATTTAGTCCAATTACTTGCGGCCATAGAAAATCTACACTGGGTTATCCCGTCGCGTCGTGACTATTAATGACAAACGTGATGACACAAACAAACAAAGGCGACAATGATTATCGCAATCCAACAAGAGATACCGCAGAATTGCCCAAGAAAACCGAACAAACCATTAAACAATATTTCACACCAACAAATCATAGCCCAGACGATAATTGCCCGAAGATGTTGTACGCGTGTGGAGACCCCCCATCCACCCGCCAAAAACTACTGGTAAACATAGAAACATAAAACAAAACAGCCGCATTACAAACGTTCGATTAATGCATTACAACACGATCGTTAACAGCGATTAACAAATTCATTTCACATACTCTCCAAAAAGTCCGTTTGTCTGGGTGTATTTCACAACTTAATTATACATCAAGTGGAGAAACAAAGCCTAACCTAAGACCTAATGTATACTAACTCGGTATTTACGATGTCCAAATAACTCACGATCACCTTAAATGATTTCCAATTCGGATTCCACTTCCATGTGAAACGAACGCGATTGACTCGAGGCAGCACACGCCGTATTGCTTGCCCTTTACCGGCTAATCCACTTCTATATGACCCGCTTAAAGAACGGTGTCATTCAAAGGACACCGGGATACTACTGACTTGCAGTATTTCCTACATGAATATTTCCACTTCCTGCTTTTAGAGCGACTATTCAAAAACCACTAATCAACCACTATGGCGGAAGTGAACGTCCATTTGTGTCACAGAAATAATTTGAAAGTGAGAATGAAAAACGAGGCTAATCAAGGAAACCCAAAACCCCAAAACCTCCTTTGGTCCCATGACGAGATCTTACTTCCTCAAGCCAGCACCGGTTTAAGCTGACATTCGATGACGGCCCGATGAGCAGTAGCAGAGGTTGCGATGACGACGGCCCCGACATGAAACTGCAACAAGAAGGTCAAGTCCAGAAAGTAAGAGTTACCTGGCGAGCAAGTCAAGTGCAAGGTTTGCCACTGCATCATCAGGTTTGCTACAACTACTCGTTACTTGTCGTTGTTGTTTTAAACACGATCCGAATAGTGTCGCATCGTTCCAGTGCTTCGGTTGGATCGGGAGTTTGTTTTCGTACACGGAGTTCAAGTGAATCGTCGTTCATGTGTGAAAGATGTGATACACTGCAGGTACAGTGTGCGAAGGCGGAAAGAGAATGTGGGTCGAGGGGCCTCACTTGGAGATTCAGAGGAATGCAAGTCAGTGGCTGCAGATGGATGTAATGGTTTGGATGCTAATTTTTCAGTTACGATGGAATGAGTCAGACCTTTTGAGATACCAAGATGTCGCCGTATTATAACTGAATCATGAGTGTGTTTTTTTTTTTTTTGGCAATTTTACTGAGGACACGATGATGGAATACCAAATTAGGAGGTGATTGCTACGTCAAGAAAATATTTACGTAATGACGTTAATACTTCAATTCATCCTGGAGCAATGCCCCCCAAATCAAATTGTAGGTGACTGACCGCGCCTTCATTTTGAAAGGTAAAAAAAGTGGTAATTGAAGAAGAGAGGAGGATTTTCTGAAATATTATTTTTGAAGATTGACAAACTCTTACAGAGGTGGGTGTGAAAATGCGTCGAAAATTCCTGATGTAATTTATAGCTTAAAAATTAAAAACGTTACTTAAGATATTGGGAGTTAGAATTAATTAATAACGTTTAACCACAGCTTACGTAAGTAGTACACACTTCAGCTTGGCGTTGGTAGTCAAATATTTTTCGTAACATAGCAATCAGAAGATTTGGAGGGATTTACAGTACTTAGTGACCCCAACACGATCTTGAAGAAGCTATACTGCAATTGAACTTTAAAGGTGTTAAATAACATTTGCTGAATTCAATGGCTTTAATAGCTTTTTAGCGAATTATACCTAATGACGAACGAAAAAGACCATCTAATAAGAGGTGTCATTTATAATAGTGACATTACTGAATTGTCAGTATGCAATTACATTTACAATGAATTTTAATTAGTAAGAACTAGAAGATTATTGAATATGGATCGATATTCCAAATGGTAAAATATCCTCGACCACCTTGCACTTCAACATTTTACAAAATGATCTCGATGATGCCGGTGCAGTTGACGTGCAAGTAAGAATTTAACAAGCATGACGCTGTTTTTTCGCTGATTGCCTATACGAAATGAATAAATATTTTGAGAAAGGCAGATTATTTACATTTAACTGGGCACGTAAACAAAACAAATGTGTCATCTGGGATTTAGAAACGGTGGAACAATCTCTCAGAATCAACGAATGTCAATTTGGTGTGGGCTTTGGGTTAGCGATGCGGCGGTAACACACTTTGGTCTTGACTGATTTTTTTAAAGTTTAAATTCATGCTATGGATAAGCACGATTTACAGCTGGAACAAGTGATAACTTACATGTGATCGGCCACCCTAATCGTTACTTTTTCTTGGAGACTTTTTTCTTTCAGACCTTATTAAAAACAAGATCAATACATAATATCAGAGATGTTATTCGTGAAATTCAGCCACAGTAATTAGAATACAGAGTGAAAAATTTTGTCGAAGAATCGAGTGAAGAATTTTATCCAACAATTTGACGAAGAACACATAAAATTTTTTAATTTTTCTATTACTTTAAATTTGTTGGATAACTCGGCATTTTCAAACAATAATGAGTAAAGCAGCATTCTTCATTTCTTACAATAATGAAGATGGAGACTTAAATCCTGGTTTGCTTTTTCAGTGTTTTAATTTTGACAGCTCGCGCGTAGTTCGTGGCAGGTGTCAAGGTTAAACATATTCAGTTAGCATTGCCATCTTATCATGCGAAGACTTACACACGAACAAAATTGAATTGTATTATCAAAATTCGTGCTCTGTGAATAATGTTTTATGCGTACTGGAACAATTTTCAGTCGTCATTCGAATTTCACATCAAATTCAGGCTATTAGACATCAAGCCACCTACCCGTATACCTAGAATGCGTACAGAAGAAAATATTACTGCTGTACCCGCCAGGGTTAAGGGCTAACCATAATAGGCATAAGCGAGCATAAGCGAGCATAAGCTTATGTCAGAACCGAACGAAATGCTCGCTCCAACGAAACGTCAAGTTACTCATAGTGAACTGAAGCGAACATAAGGAACTGTCAAATTGTTTTCATTCGGTTTTTTTTTAATTTTCGGTGTGGCTCCGTCGCTTGTCAAAATTACGGCCGAATATTTTCTTTCATTGAGACCGTCTGCTCGCATAAGTTACGAACATTTAATGAAACCGCGTATATTCCCATTATGGGTAAGTCATCGGCTTTGCAGGTAATGATTTCCGTAAGCTGGCATATGCTCGTTTATGTCTTTTATGGTTGGCTCTTTAATTAATACAGTGATTTGTCCACTGGTCGCCGTTCAAAGCACTAGGGGTGATGTTACTCGACTACGTGGAAGATTTTACGCAAGGATTCTAGTCTATAATCTTACGACCCAACGACCTGCAGAGTGCCTTAGAAAAGCTGGTGGAGATCCACTTATGTCTTCAGTAAGAAAACTCATTTCTGGTATTTTTATAAACAAAACGATTGTATTTTGTCCGATATGGACCGATGGAATCGATGGACATTAAGAAATGAGTTCGGTGAATATTTCGCTGTGGACCGGCGAATTGACAGCCTAGATCGTGCGATGTGATAACTTTATACTATTTTTTTAAGGCAATCAGTCAAATCTTTATACCTATAGATAAGCCAACGTGAATTGCAGCCTTAGAAGATTAGATATGTTAGTTTTTAGATACCAGCTAATATTTTAGGAAAAGTGACTCGAAATCGAACTCTCTATATAAAGTACTTAAAAATTAGTCGTGACCAATATTTACACAAAATGGTATTAAAAAAATAATTGGCAGGTGCTGGTTCATCAATTCAAATAAATACTTTATACACTTTTGTAATTTTTTTATACCTTTTTTTAATAATTAAAAACCAAGCACTTAAGAAATCGCTTATTATATGATATAATGATATCATGACTGAAAGCCCTTATAACTTTCTCTAAGCTAAAGTCATGTACTAGGCATGTAGCTTAATCCAACTACTTGTGCCTAGTAACATCGAGTATTTCATATACCACGGTGGCCAAATGATCATATGCTAAGTTTTTTTAATAAAAAAAACATTTTTCTTAGTTTAAGTTAGTTATAATAATGTTAATAGTAAAGTTATGTAGGCGTCGAAAGACATGTTTTAATTGTACTGTTTGTTTTAGAGTGTCCGCCTAGGGCCAGTAAGATAGTTACATTTGTCAAGATAGTTAAGCTAGTTTTAAGCATTTTTGACTAGGGTAAGATAGATATAAGATAATATGAAATATAAAATGAATGTGAAACTTAAAAAAAAAAAAAAAAATACCACGGTGGTCCCTAATCAAACCACTAGGGAAAACTTAGGTGTGGTATAAATATTTCATTGTAGTCTTCTTTTCCTTTTTTTCTCCGGCGTTGTTATGGTCAGAAGTGTAGGACCATAACCTTCCCACTTAACTGCATTCCTACTGGCCCGCTTGCCGGTTTGACCTCAGAAAGTAGCGGCAGGCTTCCCGGTTTGGGATTACATCATCGCTGAGGCCAATCAAATGCTGGTGTTTTTGCATTCGTTTGCACCAATTGTTTTTCGGCCTGCATTTTTCGGATCTTTGAACTTCTAATTCTGTCACGCTTTGTTACTCCCGCTGTCATGCGAAGCATCTTCATCTCAGTTGCCGTTAATTTGTTCTCATACTTTTTGTGCATTGTCCAGCATTGTGAACCGTATGTGAGCGCCGGACGTACAACTGAAGTGTAGAGCCTTCCTTTCAGCTTAGGGGGCATTTCAAATATTTCATTGTAGTAGTGATATAAATATTTCATTGTAGCCATTCTTTATCGTAGATTACAATATAAAAACTAAACGACATCTTCAAATGCAAATTAGATTTCAATGTAACAAACAGGTGCGCCCCAAAATTATATTAAATTATTACTTCGAACTATCACTACAGAATAAACAAGGTTAAAGTGAAATATAACACAAACCATTAAGTAGTGATCCTAATTTTTCTAATTGAGACCCAAATCCGCATAAACGTACACGGACAAATAGATAGTCATGTCACATTGTCATATTTTTTACCATCAGTTGAAAGTTGCCGTGCAATCAAAATTGGTAAGCAACTTGTCAATGAACAAAGGGTGTAAAGCACTTAATAAAGAAGGACATTAAAACCGGGTTACTTTAAAAAAAATTGAATGCGGCCATGTGACAGTTTTAAAATTACGAAAATAAATTGAAGTGCTTGGAACTTCTGCCCGGAAAACACGCACCAGTAAAGTTAAAAAGATTCTCTTGCGCTGATCGAAAAACATCAGTGTACGGTCAGTAAAAGGCCAGATTTATTGACCTCAAAAGTTGAGGTTCCAAATTTGCAATGCCCTAAAATGTATCAAAACTAGACCGAACATGTCCGGAAAACATGTCTCCAATGATGAAGGTAAATGTAACCCAGATTAAAAAGAAGGGGTAAGTTTTAAACAGTTGTTAATAAAGTTTTATAATATAAGGTTGCGTTCGTACTTCTGATAAGGCGAATTAGTATTTTGCACAGATTCCATGAATGTCACCAGAAAACGTTTTACTGCCTTCCATAGATGCCCTGTTTAAAGTCAGTAGTGAACCTATCTTTCAGAATGAATTTGAACTATGGCATCAAGCATAACAAGTAAGTTCTTTTAGTATAAAAATGATAAAGATCGATTGGGAGTTAGAAATGAAATGGTGTAACTTATCCACAATTTGAATCCTATGTGCCTTAAGGTGAAGAGGGATTGTGAAAAGTATCGGTCAAAAAATACCGAAAAAATAGGTCAGATTTAAATCTGATCCGATTTGCTTGGCTCTTTTAAAGGCTAAAACACTGTGCACTAACCCTAAGAGCAAAGCAAAATGTAAAATAAAAAAATGGGTTAGAATATAACTGAGGCTTGGAATGCCAATCGAAACAAAATGACGGAGATAGGCGCAGAACTGATGACTATGCAATACGCACCCTCCATTACTCCAACATTCCAGCATCACCATTACATCATCTCACTCAAAACAGCATGTAGTAAATATGGCTGGTCTTCCTTGGGTAAATTATGTAGTTCCCCGATCGGAATTTCGGGTGGAAACTACCGGGAGAACGCATTCATAAGAAGAATAGCCAAAGCTAAGGATAACTTCGTGGAACGTATGCAGCACCTCGTGCCTCTCAATGAGTACTCAACGAATCAGTGGTAAAAAAGATAGACTTTCAAATGTAGAGGTTGTTAAGGGCGGCTACTTTCGTTTGTAGCAGTAATGGAAACCCACAAATTTGAAAGAAGACCCTTTATCAGCAACCATATTGTAGAGGACATAGTATTGTAACACGACTAGTCGCTGCCAAAATCCGGAGTCCCTGCTTTGAGTATGTATTTCTGAACGTACATTGTCCTACGGAAGAGGTAAGGGACTCTTCGACGTGAAGTGCGTACTCAGGGTTTTAATGCGAAAATAGGAAAGAAGCATATACATACATGCCAAAGATAGGAGAGGAAAGTCCTCCTTAGGACAAACATTTTTGCCAGCTCAAAAAATATAATCGTGGAAAACACAACATTCAAAGGCAAGGGAATACATAAGGCTCCCTGGATATTGACAGATGGAGTAACGCGTAAAAAAAAGTCTGAATAAATAAAAAGCATCTGGTCAATGCGTGCTTGTTCACGATGAAGGAGCTATTCAAAACCACTCGTTTGTCCCGCAATGTCAAAATGCATATTTATAAAACCACAATAATGCCTTTGTGGATGTGAAACTTGGTCCCTGACTAAGAAAGAAGAAATTAAAATTCAAGTCTTTGAAAATTAGAACTTAAGGGGAAACAAAACGAAGAAATAGGCGAATGGGGTAAACTACACCATCAAGAAATCGAGTATTGTCTGAATAGTAAAATCGCGAAAACTAAGACAGGGAGTCAAAGCAATAATACACGGAAAACCTGAGGAAAAAGGCCGCCGGGAAGGCCGCATTGTTGATGGGAAGACAATATAGGGATGAACCTAGAAGATGAAAAAGCGATGAAACACATTCATGACAAGGAGGCTTGGCTACGGATTATCAGCGAGGCTCTGAACTTCTGAGTTGCAAATGGCTTCTTACAATAATGCAAATAAATCAAGAAGCCTGGAAAAATTATATAAACAGTCAAAATCTGATAACATCTATGACATGAAAAATTCAAGCTATAATCAAGATTAGCTACAAATACTAATCATTTCATCAGCTGCCAATTACATAACCTAATTTTAACGCTTTGTTTTCCACACAGTACCACAGTACCTATATTTAAAATTCTCATACAATAATGAAAACTTTTCAAATCAAGGAATTCTCTAACAAAATCAATCATCAACGAATACTGTAAGTAACTACAGACAGGTTTATTTTCTAAAGTTGTAAGCCACAGATGTTGTTACACCTTCCGAATTCGAAATCCCCCTTACCCGTCTTGGTTGAAGTTGAGCATAATAAACTTATATCTAACAGCACATCCAAATCAAGCTAATCTAAATATAGAAAAATTTATTTTTCTGTCTACCAACATAATCAAAAATAAAAGCCGCCCACAAACCGACCACAAATAGCGTGATTCAGTTCTTTACAAATCGTTTTCAGACTAAAATGTTAAAGTTCACAGGAATTCTAATACCCCACAATTTTTCAACACACAGAACCGTATGGCCGTACTACGATAGTCCCTGAGGTCTAAGATATTCAAACCCTAACTTAAAATCATGAATTTATAATAATATAACAACACGTGCAAATTGATTTGCTTTTATTTATTCGACAGATAGACCTTGCCTATTCATCAATCAGACCCATACGCTCTACCATCGGTAAAGAAAATCCGCGAAAGCTTGTTGGTGGGAATGAGGAAGACATTTCCTGACGGAACTGCCACGTGTTCTACGTTTTCATTAAAAGAAAAGACAGTTCTATATAAGCATTTGATTATGATATCCAAATGAGCTTACGATCAATTCAGAGCGTCTCGTGCTCTCATGATAAGCAACCGCCCAGTGTAGCCAGTAAATGTTAATTTCTGGTTTTAACATACTCGACTACAAAACAAGTTATTTATATCGAAGAAAGGAACATACAATTAAAAGGTTTTAAGACCTCCGATCTTCGTGATCTTTATTAATTCGATTCCAATTTCCGGGCTTCGAAAGTGAAAAAGCGGCATAGGAAAATTGCACGGAAGGATATGTAAAAGGTCAGGAGCTTGCAAATAACTTTAATTGGCTAACTAATTCCAATCGTCTTATACATATTACATTTTTCTAGCGGCGTAACCTTGATGAAATCCAGTTTCTTTATGAAAGAGGTCTGCGTGTCGAGTGTTGAATAATCTCCAATTGTTTTAGAAGACTGAGATTAACATATTTAATTTGTTTGTGGAGGTTGTAATTAGACTGAGTTGCTTAATTATGAAAATGAATACGATAAGTGAGTACATCAATGGGGTCAGGTTGGGAGTGGTGCGTTGCACTTTGATAACATTGGGGTCCTTGTCTAACAAGAAATTACTTTAATATTTCTTCTACTAAAATATTGGATTATTATTATATGAGTTAATGAACTAATAACAAAGCGCAACTTTGCTATCGGGTATATGATAAGTAGCGAATAAGCTTGCGATGAAAGGAACAGAGTGGCCCAAAAGCATTCATTCGATGTTATCTTTTAAGAAAAAAAGACGTTATAATACATATTTTTTTAAATACCTATTTGTACTTTTACGCTCTTGCCAAAGAGAGGTTTTTGAGTTATTGGCTTATTCTGATAGACTGATGATTTCAAAAACCCCCAAAAAAAGAAGTCAAAATGGCCAAAACAAGACCTTAGGCGACCAGGAAACCTATCCTTAAAAATATCTTCCGTCGCACGAGCTATGTATGTGGTTGCACCGTTCGTAAATTTGTAGATTTTGGGATATAGAACCTGTTGATCTTGGCTCTGTATCATTCATAAGCCACAGTAATCCTGTTGAACAATGCGTCCTCGAAAAAATTAGGCCCGATGACACCTCCAGCGTAGATGGCACAGCAGCATGCAGTTACTTTGAGTGACTGGAATGGAACTTGGTGAATCAAACCTAGATTCTCAGAAGAGCAAATTTTGTTTGTGTACGTATCCGTTCAGATGGAAATGGCTCCTGATGAAGTTTGTTCGAAAAGCTCCCACTTCGTAGTTGAGATTGATCGTGAGTTCGTTTGTGACTCCTTTTTTTAAAGATTTTCTTTTTGACTTAATTGTCAATTTCTTAGAAAGTACTATAAGGTAATCATAAAGGAGTAGTTATAGTTGTTCTCTCTTCTTTAGAGTGTCCGTCTAGGTACCGTAAAGTATTTTTAAGTTAGTTAAGATATTTAAGCTAGTTTTACGCATTTAAGTCTAGCATAAGGTAAATAAGGAAATTGAAGCTAAACTAAAAAGAAAATCATGCGTAAGTGTAGTTAACTCGCGACTGAGGTTCTGCAAACAGTCTAGCTGATGGGTTGCCTGCATTCAATTGAGAGAATACACTCTGTAATTATTTTCTTAAACACAATCTTGAGCCTATCCCCACGACGGCTGGATCCGATGAATGTCATACATACGAGGGACACATTTTTCGCCAACTCTTCCAGCATTGGTATCCGTATGTGCTCAATAATAGGAATAATGTTGGCTTCTTGTACGTTGATTTTGTCAGGGTAGACGTCTGGCTTTAAGCATCCCACAAAGAAAACAATCAAGAGGCATAAAATCATAACATCTTGGAAGCTCATTAAACGTTCATCGAATTTTTCCTTCAATTATACATATATTTAATTTTATCGTGCCATTCAATAAAGGCGAAAAAAGTCGATAGTTCTATAGCGAGTTCCGTTGACCGTAACACGCTGATTAACCTAATTTTTAAAGAATATGATCCGATGATTTCATCAGTTTATCTTTCGATAATCTCATGCAGATTAAATCCGTTCCAAATATATACTGAGCTAAAAATGAGCCTTATTGCTGAACACAATTTTTCGATACAAATTTAGCGTACAAAACCGTGATTTTGCAGCCAAATTTCTGAAATTCAGTAAGTGATTTGGCGTATTCGGATGATTTCTAAAAAGTACTTACATTCAAGAGATATATGTTAACATTTTGTTACAATTGGCTTGAGAGATATAACTTAAGAAGAACAATTTTGATAAAAAGTTTTGCAGTTAGAATTCCGATCTCATAATGGAAAGCCTTACAACCGAACAAAGCTTGCGAAGTATGTATGTATATATTAAATCGCAGTCCGCAGCAATTGGGATTGTGTTACTACTACTATGAAAATTTTACGAAAGAATCCTGGTCTGAAACCTTAAAAAATAGAGCTCGTGCAAGAACTCAAGCCAAACGACCTAACGATGCGTCGAATTCGTGATGCAGGGAGATCTGTTTTTTTATCGAAAAATTGTCTTAAGCGATGAAGCTCATTTGCGTTGAAATGCAAACTGGCAAAATGGTCTGTTTGATACAGTTTATGATACGGCGGAATCATTTACCCGAACATTATTAATAGAGTGGGTTCTCACCCTCATTGAATGTGATCCAGAAAACAATAATATCGGAAAAGCAATTTTTTATTCAACATAACTTAGACAAATTCTCACAGCTTAACATCCACAAGGGGTTCTGGCAGCCCCGGACCAATCGACAGCAGGCCAAATTAATCACCTCGCGATCGACTCCAGACACTCTTCCAACATCTTACTTTTTCGATCCTTCCAAAGAGTCAACATCGATTCGAGTCATGCAGAGAAGGTAAAAGCTATACCGAAAAGTTGAACGAAAAGTTGAACGATAATCTTGCAGAAGAGAGCACGGACAACTTGATATGTAGCCACAGTAGATACTGTAGGTTGACTGCTGCGTAGAAGTACCATTTACTTTTTTTGCATATGGTAAGAAAGGGTATCCGTATAACCATGTTAACTAAAAAAGAATCATTTTCTTAGCATCAGGTAAAAAATGTTCTTTGCGCTTTTTTAAGCCAAAAGTCAGCAGATTTGTGACAATGTCAAAAGATAAGAGTTACAGTCGACTCTCGTTAATTTAAATCCTTCAATGATTTAAAGCTTTTTTCCGAAACAACGCTGTTTTCAAGGAATAAAACCGTTCCCATCCACTTTGACCGCTATGACTGATAAGACCTGGAAGAATATCAGCCATGCTACCCTTTATAATTGCTTCTTTTTTTTTTTTATAATAATTCGTGCAGGTTCAAGAGTGTACGCTCTTATGGTGTTTGTCACACAACTTGGACATTGTGCAGATGGTTTGTGTCGAAAATGTTCGTTCGCTACTCTCCGAGGGTGGTTGTCCTAGATAGGATTTGAGAGATTCAACTGAATTTGCGCTGGATGTAGTTCACAGTAACTCGTTTGTTTTCATGTCATTAATGTGTTATATTGGGAATGCACACACATAGTATGAATTTTGAAGTGATCATATGCTGCGAGTGTTGTGCCTTCATCAGCACTTTTTGATCATCTCTCATTCACAACTGCTGCTGTTGCATAGTTTTTTCCGTATAGGAATTGTTCTTGACTATGGACGGACTTGAACTACAGACCTTCGGCTCAACAGTCGGTGACCACCTTCAGAAAGTGTAAGCTTAAGCAAATCGAAAACGTAGAACAATCATCAGAGCCGCCAACTGACTAAGGAGAGAGCATCTAATTGCGGACAGTTGGAGGTTTATGTTGAACTTAACTATGATATATCCAACTGTTCACTTTGCCCTAATCGATGCTGAATTGTTAGATTTGAACTCTGGATGGATGAGAACGAGGAAAAAACCAAGAAAAACAATTTACTGGACAATATTTATTGATTTTACATGATTTATGGGAAAAGGCTCACACAAAAGAAAGTTACGGACTTTTTTCAAAATGAATATTTGTGAGATTTTGAAATAAAAATCACGAATTTTAATGAAATTTTTTAAAACTTTTTCCCCAATCTCATTTGGTTATTTTAACTTTTCCTCTGGTTCCTTGAATTTCAACTTATCGAGAGTCGATAGAGTCATTAGAGTGATATAATATCTTAATACTCCTGCCTAATCTGCCAGACTGTACAGGGTGAAAAAGAAAAAGTTTCGCTGCATATTTGGCAGGTAATGATGTTGAAAAGGATTCAAACACACCAATTTGAGCGTATTAAAGCAGAAACGGGTAAAGTGGATAAAGCAAAACATGTGCATTTTTAAGCGTTCCCTCTTTAATATTTAAACAAAACCCAAGAAAATTGCTTAAAAGTGGACACAATTTTTATTTGAGTTGATAATCCAATGTTTGCCATTAATTCTTGAAGATTTTTTTTGTGTAAATATTTACCAGGACTATGTTTAAGAGTTCCAATTTTGAGCCACTTATTCGAACATACCGGCTGGTATCTTGCTTATAAAACGTATAATTTTGTCTTCCAATTGACTTATCATTATAGATGAGTAATTTGACGAATACCCATGAAAAATAGTCTAAAGGACCCAAATCGCACGATCTAGCCGGATAATCTGGTACAAGACAGGAGATATTTTTTTTCACCGAAATAATTTCTCAATTGCTCCATCGATTTGTGCCGTGTGGCATGTAACGTTGCCTTATTGGAATCACATGTTGATTTCGTTCAGCTCCTGCATTTTGTGACGTGAATGAACGATAGCGGGTGCCATTGACGGTATCATTGCTTTCTTTGAAAAAATATATTCACATGATGGGCTGAACCATAAACCACACCAAACAGTGCATTCTCCGGATGCATTGGTTGTCCTTGTAATACCTGAGGTTACTCATCGGACCAACTACGGCAGTTTCGTTTATTTACATACCCATTCAACCAGATATGAGCTTGAAATACCCACTCGGTAAATCGATTATGACAACCGTAAAATGATCGATAGACACGAGAAACGTTTTTACAGAGCATGAGTTTTGGTAATAAGAAATAATTATTTGTTAGCATTGTTTGGATATATAGTAAGCCTTCAAAATGGCAATACTAACTAAATATGTTTGGTTTTAACGCATGCCAAAAATCAGCCGCAGGATATCAAAACTAGCACACTGAAAAAACAAGCAGCAAAAAAATCATTCTTTATCTTTATCTTATTCTTAATCATTCATACTGACATCAAAGAAAAACGAAAAGTGCTGAACTCTGGGCCGGGACACTACTTTCAGGAACTGCCCTGAACTGTAGCACCTTATGTGTTAGTAAGTAAATTATCATTGAACTTCACTGTATGTAATTGCATCACAATTAAATTGAATTAATCATTTGTTGTTCGATTCTGTTTTGCATTGGTTCATTTTGAAATTCCTCGATGTTGGTAGGTGTTCTCTTACGACTGTGTCAGTTACAAGAAATAAGACATCGCCCAGGGTACTATCGTACACCGTCTTTTTGTGTTTTACCGATTTAATTGTCTCATTTCTGACATGTAAGTCTGCCATTTGATTTCACCTCGCCATCTTTTATATATTTCATAAAATAATTGTTATTCGTAAATAAATAAAATTTTTCCGGAGAGCGATGACATTAACAACAATAACAGCTTGTGATCATACTAATTTAATGTTACCCAGGGTCTTGGCCAATAACTTCTTAATAACATTGGACCTGAAGAAAGATGCGTTTAGAATTATTGCAAGTTTATGACGTGTTTACTAGGTTATAAAAAAGAACATGCAAGGAAGTCAGAAGTCAGCGAGACCACTTGAAATTTAATGACAGTCTTGTTGACATTAGGCAAGAGATGTCGTAAGAAAATAAATAGTAGACGAGTATAACATAGTGTGTTACAACAAATTATGTAAATTGGAAGCGTCATCGGATTATTGATTCAACAGGCTCTGATGGAACGATCGAAGCTGGATAATAGCTAAATCAATGGAATTGTATTTCTTAGTGGTTCTTCACAACATGGCGCTGACAACCCCTCTGGTTGTATAGTTATCTAGAAAAACCTATTCGGCTTAATGCATTAAACATTCTGCCTTGCAAAAACTGGCATAATAAAAAGTAGATTCTGCCATAGATTCCATAGTAATAAAATTATTCAAATTTTGCGCAGCGATAAAAAAGCTCGGTTGTTTTGCCATTTATAGGGGTATGACAGGCTTTGTAAAGTTCTATCTTATAATAGTATAATCGCTAAGTTTAATTATTCACTTAAAAGTTTGAATTAAGCATGCGATTAATGATGATTGTCTTTTTTTTTCAAGCTCCCGAGGTATGTATATCTTCTCAAACAAAAACCATTCCCATAAGCGAGTTAATATGCGATTTAAAAAGTAGTGATTGCTCATGATTAAAAGTGAATTATTTCAGATTTTATCATGAAACATTTGTAATCGGGTAAAACCGAACTTGATACTTCCTGATAACGTTAGGCCTGCATATAAATAATTGTTATTGAAAAATCTTTTTCGATTATTTTTAATTTGCAAATGCACTTTTGTAGTTCCGGGATTGGCATCACAAGTTAATTGTCTACAGTAAACAGCGAATCAAAACAAAGCCTTAAACCTGACTAATTTATATTTTACAGAAAAAATATATTTTTTTAAATTTTGCACAATGGAAACTGAGTTCCGCTTAGCTTGTAGCCATCTCATAACAGCCCTTCCATTAAACAGCCTTAAGTTATTATCTTCATCCATGTACTCACCTTAGTTCCCGCAAGTAGGTGTCCTATCTAAGCTCAAGTGTCAAAATGGTTCACGAATCAAAATTTGAACAAAAAAAACTGCAAACGCATTCACAAACACTGGATTACTTATTAAGGCGCGGCGAATGAAACTGTTGCGAATCAATCCACTCACCAATAAACTGCTTAATTAAAGAGCCGGGAGATCGAATTTAGTGTTTTTTTATTCTATAAATATTTTTCTTGGCGTTTGCACTACTTTTTCGGTCACTAATTTCGTGAGGATCACACTCGTTCAATTCAAGCGCGTACCACGGACGAACTTGAACGCAGGAATTGCACGATCGGGCTTTTATGTCTTCTCTTCGGTTTTCACGATCACCGAAAGGGAATGCGTTTCTTTTTGAATTTTTTACAACCACTTTTTTCTTCTTTGTTTTATCTTGCTTCTTGCAGTTGACGCGCGTTGCAATAACGATTGCAAATTACGATCAGTCGGCTTGGCTGGTTGGCGAGCAATTGCAGTAGGCAGCGTCACTGATCCTGCCTCGAAGCGCACAATCGGTTTGGAGGGCTACTCTGACGTGTGTGGTATGAGTATTAGCCGAGTGTCAATTAACTTAGATGTGAGATCTACCACAAGTGCTTAGTTGGTTTTGCTGGGCACTTTGTTCGGTAGCTGTTGTTGTTTTTTGTTCGTTGCCGTTGATCTTGTTGTTTTTACTCGTCAAAGATCGCGTAAACTGAGAATATATTGGGAGCATTGTAGGGTTTTTTTGTTTTGTTTTCGTGTTTGCCCTTTCGCATTTTCTTTGGCAATACCGATGGAGCGGCATAAAAGTGTTGCCATCAAGCTCACTGTTCATTAATGATCAGCAATCAACCAATTATATTTATCAACCTGTATCGTTTATTAATCGTATCGTTCCCTGATTAAATCACTACTTTCAAGAATTAAAATAAAAAACAAAAACATAATGGAAGTAATTAACGATTTTAAATATTTATTACTGTCGTTTGCATTCAAAATAAAAATGCAACTAACTGGTTCATCGCCACAAATAATTGGTTTTTAAGAATTATACTTTGTTTAAGCTCAAACTGAATTTATTTTAGCCCGTAATATTGTGCATTTAAAGGGTGCTAAATATATGACTTTAATTGAATATTTATTGCCTCTGCCGAACAAAAAACGAAATGGTCTTTGCCACAACCATCACAACGATTGTCGTTTAGGTGTAAATTATGTATGAGAATTTTGCAGACTAGCCCAAACGACTTAACGACCTCAGTACAAGCCAATGGTTGCCTAACTAATGGCATAGTAGGCTCTAGAAGCGGCATTGGTTCCCCGGACTTACCCCAACAGGTTTTATGTAGCTATTTTCGTTCGTAAAATTATAATAGCTGCTCTGCCAAAATGTTTCCCTAACTCTGTGTTTTTCCTTATTAAAGTATATGGCAATGGCTTAAAAGGTTTATAGATTGTCACTTGTATTCACACTTGGCGATACGTTCATCTTTTCTCGACCATCTTTTCTCAAACAAAATCCAAATGTAAATTTGCTTTAAGGGGATAAAAAAATATTAAAAATTAATAGTAATCAACTTTTTGCCCAGCTTATTCCTTTTGTGTATAGCTTGTACTATACCTTCGTCAGATATGTCTCTCGAGAAAGATGCCTCTTTGCTGCGGTATCAGCCTAGAGCTTCATTAAGTAGCTTGAGGACATCCTCGCTTATAAGCTAAGTTGGTACGATCAATTGGCCTCTCAAATAAAACAAAATATCCAAGGCAGTCGATGTTATATTTATGACTATACAATATCTTTTATACCTATTCACATATGGCTACCACAGTGGATCTGTGGATTATAAAAAAATCAGCAAATTATCTCATATAAGGACGTCTCCTTAGATAATGTAGACTACCTTATTATTGATAACTGATTTGCAGTCGTATGACCGGTTTAGACAATGCATTGCAAACAAGTTAATTTGTCGTTCGTTTTCAAGACGTTGTTATAGATCATATATCCATTAGTTTTCACGCCTTTTCTCCTCTACTAGGGTACACTCTCTAATGAAATTCACTAATCACTAAATGGCATCGCCTGGGTACTTAATCATATCAATATATTATCTGACGACCTTGTCTATGGCATTGATGATATAAATAAATATGAACTCTAATCAACTTGATTTGAATTCAGCAATTCATCAATTGGTATCTTGCATCCATTGATTAGGAAGTAAATTAATTGTAAGCAAAAAAGTTGTTTCTAAGTATAACACTCTTATTGCTTTTGTTTTTTGTTTTTGTGCGAAATTCAATAAGACGAAGTATCCCAAGTTCAAATATTATACAATGTTTCTGTTCTGTCATTATTTTATCAAAATTATCATTCAGCAACGATAGGTGAATGACGTACATACATAAATGAGGTATGTTTTGGATTAATTTGCGAGCTAATTAATTGCACTATCTTTAATCGCTTGTAGATATAATTAGGATAATTATCGTAAGGTGAGGATGATGGGTCAAAGTTAGTAGAACACTTAAGTTAAAAGCTCAAAGCTATAAAAATGAATGAAAATACACAACCTTTGGAAATGATATTAGTTGCTCTTATTTTGTTTATCGCACATTAATATTTACCCTATACCCCTAGGGTTTCCTGAGGTGCAAGCTCAAAAACTAATGAACGAGTACGAGAAAAACTTTAAGTTATATCATTGGCGAAGTATAATAAACAATATAAAGCTTTGGCTAAAATGTTTTGGTACCCTAGAAAAATATAAATAAATCAGCAAAAATAAAAAACCACAACCAAGATTTATTGAATAAAAATTATCATACTACCACCTTTACCTCTTTTAGTCGCAGCTTGTTCGGCAAAACAGTATAATTTCACGGCAAACTTTAGGCCTAAATTGTTTCACTCTTCCCTTACAACAAATTCGAGTTTGTGCTCTTGGATTTTTCGCTTCAATCTTCTTCTTTTCCTTTTTCCGGCGTTGTTATGGTCAGAAGTGTAGGACCATAACCTTCCCACTTAACTGCATTCCTACTGGTTCGCTTGTGGGGTCCGCCGGTTTGACCTCAGAAAGTAACGGCAGGCTTCCCGGTTAGGGATTACTTCATCGCTGAGGCCAATCAAATGCTGGTGTTTTTGCATCTGTTTGCACTAATTGTTTTTCGGCCTGCCTTTTTTTTTTTTTTTTTTTTGTGACGCGGGCATGCTCCAGATTTTTTTGTTTGATCTTACTCTTACAACACCGGTGATCTCCAGTCGTGTCAACCCACTGATTTGCATGTACACTTGTGGATTTTTCGCTTCAATATTATATAAAAGTGTTTACCTAGGTTGAGATCTACAATAGATATGCCATTTTCAACAAGTCACTTCATGGAAAGAGCCGCCTAATGACAGGCGACGTTATCATGCTTGATAGTTCAAATATTCCTGTTACTTTTGTACTTTTAAGACCTTCATATATTAATATTTTTCCCATTCTATGTCTATTCATTGAGTTCTACCCTCTACTGCTTGTGCTAGGGGTAGGAGTACCAAACATGTGCGAATTTCACAAATAAGCGATTTTTTTTTTTGGATTACGAAGATAAATCATGGCAAAGAAAATGTTTAAATTATTTGGATTAACTAAATATAGACTTTACACCACTCTTTTTCAATGAAACGTTATTATAATGGGCATGAAATTCTAAGCGAGACACCTTGTCCTTTTCTATGAGCTACGATTTTGCCTGACCCACCAACTCTTAAACCTAGATTCTTAGAACCTTCTTCCAATAGTTCTGGCAACGAAAGCCATCGCTCCCAATTTTCAACAGGATATGCCGTCAAATCCTAATAAAACTGCTGAGGCATACGCAGCAAGGCTTTGTTCTTGGTCCCATTTTGCATAATTTATTTAAAGCGGACTTCTCAAACTGGATAACAACAGATGACACTGCAATATTCTCATTCGTCCTTGTTCTCCACATTGAGACAAATCTTTGAAACGCAAGAATTTAGTAAGTGTCGCAGCTAGATTCTTTCGCAGTTGCGAGACGGAGAAAAAAATTAAATTTCAAATCTATTGCCAATACTAAAATATCATAATTTACCACAGAAGAAAAACAACCTTGTCGGATAAATGAATTATCAATGGTGTTTGTAACAAGTGTGGGATCATAGGTGTGGGTTTACTACCAAGCGCTGAGAAAATAAGCCAAATGATTGAGTTCGTCACCTCGAAACGTACAGTGTTGAAATAATTATAAATCTATACGCATAGGTCTGTCGGCAAAATATATGTCAAAATGAAGCAGGGACCAAAAATTTAGTCCTAGAAATATTACGAGCAATATCAAAATTTGAACTTTTTCTTACTTTGGAATTTATGTTATATTAAATATTTTCCAGTAATTTATAGACCTTGCGCACATTGTTTGGGTAGTGACTATGTATTAGTATATGAAGGGTAAATTAAGGTTTTCCAATGAATGGCGCTAATATCAGATCAGAATCTTGAGCTCTAAAAGTGATGATTTCAGTGTGGAAGTAAATGAGCGCGAAGAAAATGTTTGAAGACAAAACAATACGAACAAAGACACGACAAAGTGATTTTGCAGCACGATAACGGTTGAACTCATGTTACTCAGGTCTTTAAAACCTACTTCTCCAGACATCGCCCCTTCCGACTACCACCTGATCTGGTCGATGACGTATGGACGAATTGAACAGTACATACCACGTTAATAGCAAAAGTTGTAGCTAGTGATGGAAAATTTTGTAAGTCTAAACATGTAGCAAAAAAAAAAAAAGCGGACACCTGATAGTCCGAGCAGCATTCGATTTTGTGTTCGCCAGACTTAAATAATATTGGACATTTTTGGAAAAATGTGTCGTCGAATTAGTATCTGTTTCCTGTTTAGCCGAAGCAACACTTTACGTTACTCAAAAACTTGGAAGTTCATTATATTTCGTTTAGCGTTTGTGGATTGACAGTAAATCATGGTCAGAAAGAATTTGAAAAAATTTGCTCACCTATCTGGAGGACTCACGGACGACAGTGAAATAGAGGTTTTGATTGACATTGACCTACATCCGACCCGACCAATTCAATAGTTGATTTCACATATTCATTTTTAGCCCCCGACGCAAAAAGAGGGGAATTATAAGTTTGACGTGTCTGTGTGTTGCCTGTGGCATCGCTACGATGTGGAGCTACTCCTAAACGAATGGACCGATTTTGTTGTTTTTTATTTGCTTGAAAGCTAACGTGATCGAGATGGTTTTAAGCTACAATTTATGAAGATCTGTTCAGGCGTTTCAAGGCCATCAGCTCTTTTAGGTAGCGCAATGGATTCATTATCATCATACCTATCGAAAGATGCTATAATTTTTGCAAATGGCATCGACCTCAATCATATTTGACACTAACTTGACAGCTGCAGTATACAAACAGGTAAGCAATTGAACGCTATATATAGAAGATGGAATAATTGTGTCGGTTTTTGTGACTAATGATCGGTCGATGGAATTTCGTGACTTTCGACGTTGATTTCCTATTCGTGTCGCGCCAAAATTCCGCTTAGCTACTCGACTTGAACACACTGAAACCATAGGAGACCATGCAGGACGTGGCCGCCACCGGACTGATCGTTCGGCCGAGAATATCGCGGCTGTGGCTACCGATGTCGCTAAGAACGAAAAAACATCAACCAGACGACAGGCCTCGCAAATGGGTATAACCAGACGGACCCTACAGCGAATTTTAGTGAACAATTTACACATGTTTCCGTAAAAAGTTCAAACAGTGCATCAGTTAATGCCTGCTGACCGTCAGTCGCGTGTGAAGTACTGCCAAGCCATCCTTAATCTTAACGAAGGGGACGATTTTGTGTCGAAAATCATCATGAGGAGCCATGAAGAGCCATTACATTCACTCAAAGCAACAGTGGGGTGCGGCGTTCACGCAGGAGGAGTGATTGGGCCGCATTTTTTTCAGGACGCCATCGACAATACGATCACTGATAAACGACCATGATAAACGACTTCTAACGGGGCTTGGTGAACATTTGGTTTCGGGTACAAAGTGTATCAACACTGGCGGTAGCCACTGGACGGATATCATCTTTTCCATATAACAGAAAAAATTGTAAAGGTCCAAATAAAGATTTCCATCACTCAAAGTTCTTTTTTTTTATTTAGTAAAAAACTTATTCAAAAACTTAATCAAATTGGATGATAAATCTTGCGCCACCTTGTACATACGGCGACGTTCATATTAAAAATAATAATAGGTTCTTTTAATGAACGAGAGAAAAATTTTATTTTTTACTTTTTAAAGTTTTTTTTGTGTCGAGGGCTACTTAAAATTTTTAATTTTATTTTTTTATTTATAATTTGCACCTGAAAATGTTGGCAAACTAACTTTTTGGAAAAACATATTAATATTATGATAAGCTTTTTCTCTCTGTTTCGAGGACGTAAAATCGATCACTTTGCTGCAAATAACACTAAAGAATTAGCATCATAAAGGCTCTCGCAAAGATACTGCAACTTTCGACAGATATGGGTGTGAAAGAAATGAAACGTTTGTTCAAAAAATAAGGGGACTTTTTAATTTTTTGAAAAAAATGTTTATTTATTCATCAATATCCATTCCCATAAGTATATTCAGTTTTGAGAAGAAAAACAAGTTGCGGGAGCCCAAGTTCGGCGAATACGGTGGCTGGCGCATGATTACGGCATTGTTTTTGGCCCAAAAATTACGTATAAGATGAGCGAGCAGGTGCTTTATCGTGATGTACCTTCATATTGTTAACGGCGCAAAACTTCAAGGTGATATTCCTTATTGATGGTAGGACATTCCGGCAAGAACTCATGATGAACCTTTCCATTCTAATCGACGAAAACAGGGAGCAAAAGTTTCACGTTTAACTAATTTGGCCTGGGTTCAATGGGAGCTTCAATGGGAATGATTTGGCTTTGGTTTCGACGTCATAATCACTTACACATGGTTCATCACCAGTGACGACCCTTTTCAGCAAATCTGGATCATCATCCACGTTATTCAACAGCTCCTGAGAGATACTCAAGCAACAGTTCTTTTGGTGTACACTAAGCAATTTCGGAACGAACTTCGTTGACACACGTTTCAGCTTAAATTTCATGGCATGAACTACCCGATACGGAAATATCTATCATTCTCGCTCAGTAGGCTGGGCGATTAAGAACAAATAGAATAATTGTAAATAAAAAAAAAATCAGAAATCAAAAGAAAAAAATTAAAACTAAAAATCAAAAAAAAAAAAAAGTAGTGATAAAAAATAATATACTTCCAAGTGGAAGAAATTTTTAGTGTGTGTTTCCTGCTATTCACTCATTAGCAGTAGAAGGAAACAAAAATGTCTAAAGACGTCGGGACGAATCCCGTTCGTCTAACGGAATCGGAGTCAGATGACCTGTCTGATTTTCCAACTCCATCCACCGTTTCAATGGCCGATGTAATGAAAAAAAGGAGGAAGCTCAATCCGCGGAGTACTATACTTAAACGCCCCTCCCTCTCCGCATCGACAGAAAGACTGCAGGTCGAAATGAGGGAAGGGGCGCAGTCAACAGCAGTACAGCAACAGATACCGCAACCACTCCCCGTGGAAATTGACATTGCCAACCTCTCCGGGGATCGCTACACCGGAGAAAACAACTACTTCGCCGCTCTTTCAAGTTCGGTAGCGGAGGAAGAACGTAAACTCGAGGAAGAGGAACGCATTCTACGCGCTAAGTTGAAGGCCGTAGTAGACAGGCTCTCCGAAATGCGCCAAAAGGAAAGAGAGCGGGCTACAACCACCCCACTACACTCACAACAACAACTCCAACTTCAGCAACCGCAAAAACAAACACAACTACAGCCGCCACAACAACAGCAATCGCAACAGAAGCAGCTGCGACAAAAGCAACCGCAACAGAAGCAGTCGCAACAGAAACAACTGCAACGGAAACAGCAGCAACAATTACAACAGCCGCAACGGAAACAGCAACAGCAGCAACAACAGCAGCAGAAACAACAACAGCCGCAAGAACATCGTCCTACTAAGGACAAGGTACCACCCATCTTCACCCATACTACGGCACTTCGAGAAACAATCGATCTATGTAAGTATGTCATTGGTGTTGATAACTTTGTCTTTAAAAATATAGGTGAAAACCGCTATGCTATCCAGTGTACCACACTGGATCAGTACAAGCGAGTAAAGGACCTTTTAAAAGAGACTACGACGGAGTTCTTCTCTTTTACTCCCAAGATCGAGAGGCTGCGGTCGATGCTTCTCAAAGGCGTGCATTCGATCACTGATCCCGAGGAAATGCTCTCAGAGCTGAAGGAGTTCGAGAGCGACGACCTCAGGTTCGTGGGGGTCAAGTCGTTTACCACGACGCGAGCCAAACGGGAGAACCGGGTATTGCCCTTCTTCTTGGTTCAACTCGCACCCAATAGCAAGCTGGAGAGGTTAAGGTCCATTACTTCCTTGGCTTCCCAGTCTGTAACATGGGAAAAAGTAAAAAGGCACGGAAACATTTTACAATGCATCCGCTGCCAAAGGTTCGGGCACGCCGCGTCGAACTGCGAGATGCAGCCTCGATGTGTAAAATGTGCAAAGAACCACAGGAACGAGGAATGCGATCTGACCCAGGACAAGGTCGCAAACAGGGAACAGCTCGAGTGCGTGCTTTGTAGGAACCGAGGACACCCTGCAAACTATCGGGGATGTCCTAAGTTCCAAGAAATAAAGAAAGCAAATCTGGCTCGGAAGCAGAAGCCTGAAGGGAAACATCCCTCGAGTCGCTTAGAAACACCAGGCGTCACAACCCAGATGACCTACGCCCAAATGGCGGCAGGTCTGGGGCCGACGGTACAAAAACCCATGGCTGTTCCCAAAGTCCCAGTGCTTGTTTCTAAGGCACCGGAGGCCGAGGTGGACCTGCGTTCGATCCTGCTCGCCATCCAAGGGCAGATCGGCCAGCTCCAACAGCAGATCCATGAGACGGCGACCCGAGTGGACAGAATCTACTCGCTTCTGCCGAGCCTAGCGCAACTACAATCGTAATGGGTACGCTGGTAGAGAGTCCCTTAAAGATCCTGTCGGTGAATGTGAATTCACTGATTAGGATTGAGCGAAGAGCCGTACTTTTCAACCTGTTGCAGGACGAAAGCCCCGATGTACTCTTGATTAGCGAAACAAAGCTAAACCAGAAGCACAAAATCCGGCACATTTCTTACAAAATCATTCGAAGAGACCGACCCAACGCCACTCGTGGCGGGGGAGTTGCGATCTTCATTAAAAATAATTTAAAGCATAAAGTCATATATAGCGGTGAAGTGCGGAGGTTCCAGGTGCTAGAGGCCTGCATTGTGTGCATTCCTCTCCGAAATGGAACGAGAATGTACATTGTATCAGCCTATGCACCTGAAGCACCTCAACCCAACATTTTCATGGCAGAGCTCGAGACACTTTTTCGATCTCTGCGCTTAAACTTGGTGGAAAACTACTACATCCTGACCGGCGATTTGAATGCCAAACATAGTGACTGGGGAAACAACATACCCAACACTAGGGGAAGCCTACTAAGCCATTGGTGGGTTTTGCGGAACATAGAGTACAGACTCAAATTACTCGCAACGGATAGTCCGTCGTATCCTAGGAGCGGCTCTTATCTGGATCTCATGCTGCTTGACTCTAGACTGAGACTAGCTGACACGAACGAAGGGTCTACTAACTGTCTACGGACTTTTGTATACGACAGTGACCATTGCGGACTTAGTGCTGTGATCACAATACCAGACGAATTTGCGGAGATGACAGAGTATGTCCAAAATCGCCCCTACGATTATAGTAGGGCGCGTTGGCCACGTTTTGCCAATAATCTTACGAGATCGCTCACTTCGAGTGATTCATTCCCACCATCCAATAGGAACCTGTCAAATGACGAAATCGACAAGTACCTCAGACAAATGGATGATAAAATAAAGCAGACCATGGACAGTACGATACCACGCCAACAACAGCACGATACCACAAACGTATACCAAAACGCGACAATCGACGCTCTGCACAGACAAAAAAGTAGACTCCTAACAAGACTCAAACTCTTGTACAGGCGGTTTACCGACAGACAAAACTCGGAGGTCAGGATACTGAAGTCACTGATTAAAAATATCCAACAGTTGATCAAGGAAAATTACAGAATATCTATAAGTTTGTATTGGAACGACAGAATTCGTGCTGTAAATTCCAACAGCGCGAGTATGTTTCCGCAAATTAATAAAATATTTCGGAGAAACAATCAGAATGACATTCAGGATCTGAAGCTTTCGAGAACGTCAGACAACGAACGTCTTTTACGAACAGTCAGCATTGATCCGGAGAGCGCCGTCTTGGATGATGATTTCTTCGTGATCGAGGATCCTCAGGAGAAAGTGGCGACAGTGGGAGCTGTTTTCCAGGAAGTGTATAAGGTGAATGACAGCATTCGCCCAAACCACGAATTGGAAAATAGAGTTCTACTTCATCACTTATGCCTTCGAAATGATATCGATCATTGGCGATCCGAGAATCTTGGTTTTACCAGGTTCGATGACGATTACATGGCAAATAACGCCGTCACCAATGAAGGGGCGAATACCCTGTTTATTTCGACGGGGGATCTCCAGATGATCTTCGAGTCACTGAAGAGAAAAAAATCCGCGGGAATCGACGGAATATCTAATGTTGTGCTCAGGCATCTCCCACCAGTGGCTGTAGAGACGTACACCATTCTGTTCAACAATACACTGAATAATGCATATTATCCAGTGGATTGGAAAACAGCGGTGGTGCAACCAATACCCAAGAGGGGCAAAGATGCCTCTAACCCATCAAATCTTCGGTCGATAAGTCTCCTTCCAAGTATTAGCAAGGTTTTCGAGAAGGTGGTTCATAGAGCCCTGTCTAGATGGGTTGAGGACAATAAAATCATTCCGGATAACCAATTCGGTTTCAGAGCGGGGCATAATACTGTTCATGCTGCGTCGAAACTCGTATCAGATATCCAATGGAACAAATGCAAGAACCAATGCACGGGTGCCTGTCTGATTGACTTGGAAAAGGCTTTCGACACCGTATGGTTAGAAGGTCTTTATTACAAACTCAGTCGGTTGGGCATAAGTAAACCACTGCTATATATGATTTCTGACATGTTAACAGGTAGAAAGTTCGTAGTGAAAATTGCCAACGTGACTTCTACCCAAACATTTGATATTAACAACGGACTGCAGCAGGGTACAGTAAACTCGCCGATCCTTTTTAACATTTACCTCAGTGATTTGATAGCTTCTCTTCGCCATTCAATAGCGTATGCGGACGATTTAATCGCGTACAGATCAGGTCCAACGATTGACGTCATTGTTAATCTTCTGCAGCGTGACTTCGAAAAAATTCAGCAGTATTGTGATGACTGGAAGTTAAAAATCAACTTCCAGAAATCAGAAACTATTTTGTTCAGAACACCTTTGTCTAGGGCCTCTCGGGACACTAGAAAAAATTGGCGCAGGTTCTCAATCTTTGGACCGGACGGGTGTCCACTGGCAAAACAAAGTGTAGTCAGATACCTTGGGATCGTGCTGGATCAGTATCTATATTTTGACAAACATGTAGATACTGCTCTGGCAAGAGCCCGGGGCGCTTTCGCTCTGACAAGATGGCTGTTTCATAGCAGCCAACTTGATTCCAGGGTGAAGGTAATCTGCTACATGGCCTTAATCAGGCCAATGGTTGCCTATGGATGTCCCGTGTGGTTCAATGTGAGAGCCAGCTTAATGGAAAGGATTCGGGTGTTTGAGAGACAATGTCTCAGAACTTCTCTCGGATTACATAGAACACCTGAATCTGGGTACACGAAATTTTACTCGAATGAGGTCCTATACAATAGGGCTAGGATTGTACGGGTGGATAATTTTCTAATAAAACTGATCCGAGGTCACGTTTCGAGGGCAATGACTTCGGTTAATAATCTGATCTCTGGGGCTTACTTCCCTAACTACATGTACCACGAGAAAGTGCGCCTTAGCGGCTTTGTTCCCCCAGAGGCATTCCTCTATTTAGATCAATGTGGGTTGATCCAGGATGAATTGGCGATCCCGTTAATCTTCCACGTGGTACGTAAGTCCGTGGAGCGACGACTTCTCTACGAACGTGATGTTGCGCTCCGTGAGCCCGAGCGCCTCAGGTTCAGTAAATCGGTGTCACGCCAAGATCGGAGAGACGTCGCCCGACAGCATCAACGCTTCTGGTGGCTGGAGCGATCTGCGTCAGTGGTTAATTTTAATAGGTCGGCCTCTTTAAGGCAAAGCCTGCCACATGCCAATGGCAGCCTTACATAGACTAGGGTAGGTTAGAAGAGGTTAGAGTAGTTAAGGGAATGCTACGCCAGACCAGGGTGGCACGTAGGTTTAGTTTAGTTTTAGCTTTAATTAAAAAAAAAAATAAATAAAAAAAAAAAAATAAAAATTGAAAAAAAATTAAAAAAAAATACTAAACAATAATGAAAACAAAAAAAGATGTATATATATATATTTTAGTTAAGGTAGGGTTAAGTAATTCTTAGTTATAAGTTTCTTTATAAAAAAAAAAAAAGAGGATCTGATGCTAAGTTTTTTTAAAATATCACTTTTCTTGGCCTAAATTGTTTATTTATTTTAATTGTTTTAATTATTACAAATTAATCGAAAGGCCGAAAGGCATAGCCTTAAGTAGTTCTATTTGCTTTAGAGTGTCCGTATAGGGCCAGTAAGGTATTTTATATCAGTTGTTGTTTAAGCTAGTTTTAAGCATTTTTGTCTAGGATAAGTGTGTTCTACAAAATAATAAAAACAAAAATGAATAACAAAAAAAAAAAAAAAAAAAAAAAAAAAAACACGGAAATATCTATAGCAACTTCTCTAATAAGGGTTTGATGGTTCTCCTTAACACTTTTCTTCACTGCCTCAACGTTTTCATCAGTTGTCGACGTTCTGGGCGCCCAGGGCGGACATCGTCATTATGTATAACATCTTCTCGGTCTCCTGTGAAGAGTTTGTACCATTTATTTTTTTTTTTCTCAAATTCGCCAAGAGCCACAGTCAACATATCAAGTACATTGGAGCACTTAATTTAGTTTTTCATACAAAATTTAATACAAATTCTTTGATTTATTGTTTTTTCAATGACAAAAGTTCGGCAAGCACGTCAAACACATCTGACTAAATATTTGTGAAAAGCAAACTAAATATCCAAAATGGCTGACAATATCTACATATGTTAGGAGGGGATATATGTATGTATTAACATAACAAAAAATAAAAACAAATCAAAAATCGAATGTGCTTTGCTCGCGAAATTCAAAAAGTCACCTTATTTTACGAACAAACTTCGCACACTTCAATATATGTATGTATGTACAATTGAAGGGTTGTAAGTCTAAAGGGTCTAAGTGTCAAAAAATCAAAAGTATGTTCTTAGGAACATACAATCTAAGTGCCAAGCCTCATAATATCCAAATGGATCCAAGTGTCTTTTTCTTTTAAAATTTTACCCACACACAAATAAAGTTGTGGTAGGGTCTAGGTGCCAAAGAACTTTCGCTCAAAAGGGTCTGTGCCTGTGTGCGTTCAGGGCGAATTAGCGGGTGGTGGTGGCTGTTAGCATGGGCTTATGTTTGTTAACAGTTAGTTGATTAAATTACACGGTACGAAATGGACGCTACATCATCGATTGATCAAAACATTCAGAGAAATTTATTATGTATTTTTCCGTATATCTCTTAATAATAAAATTGGCACTTAGACCCTTTAGACTTACAACCCTTTAATTATGTAAAAAAACGAGAAGTGAATAAGACTGAGCGGAAACTGATCAGAGTTCAAAGAATAGAAAAGGAAGAAAAGAAAAAAGGAAGAACTAGCTAACCTGGCGAACTTCGTACCGCCTCAGAATCAATTCAGTTTTTTACTAAGACTACTGAAAATGAAATAAGTTCAATAATAGTTAAAAATTAAAATCATATATCCCTCTAGCGGATCCCTGCGTGCTTCGCTACGTATGAATATTAACATTCAATCAAATTCATTGGTGTCTTTTCTTTTTTTTATTTGGTAAAAATAGTTAACCAATTCAATACAATAGTGTAGACAACATTTTTTGTTTGATTGTGTGGTGCAAATTTTTGGTGCCCCTACTCCGGAACATGCTACGTACAATTGTCCATGAGAAAAACATGGTTCCTCCAAATTCACTCCACACACTTGAACGGTCATAGTAAAGGATAAACGCACGGGAAATTGAAGACGTTTGAATTGAAATGGCATGTCTGTTGGTATTAATGGGATCCACGGTATCAGAACAACTTCTCCTTTTGCTTTCCCGGTGAGAATTGTTGCTTCGGTCAAATTAGGCATTAAATTTTTCAAATTTTCGAAGAAGTATTTTTTTCAAAATCAAAAATGGCATACCGGGTGATTCCAAAGAATTCAAAAATTCAATCGGATAATTTACCGCGTCTTCTTTATTCGTAGCGGTATCAATGGATTAGTATTAAACCAAGTCACCTGGCAATTTCTGTTGAATCTGAAAATTGATGTCATTAACATTTGCATTTTTTTGGTGCTAAAATTCCGCCTTCTGTTAACCAAACATGATTATTATAGTTTTAAGCAATGTTTGAAAAAACGCGATCAATTTGTTCTTCTTTTAATGTTAAAATTGTGCAAAAGTTATTTGGTAACGTGATAAAGCCATTTATATCACTTGAAATGTTGCCATAGGCAAAGCTATTGCTTTGAAAACTCAAGTGCTGATGGATCATTTTGAAGACAATAACTTCAAGCAATAACTTCTGTACATTTATTTTCAAACATGCATTAATCTCATCAGCTGGGGTTGACCTGGGAATGACGGGCAACGGTTGCCGAAAATCACCAGATAGCAATATTAATGCACCGGCGAACAACTGTTGATCCACGTAGATCCTGTAATGTTCGATTCAATGCTTCCAAAGATTTTTTATATGCCATCGGATATTCATTCCATAGAATAATTGCTGCTTCTTGCAAGACTTTGGCCATTTCAGAATTTCTTGAAAAATTCGACCAATTCATTATGCTGATTGACTCACAATTTCTCTTCTTGTATTTGAAGCAATTGCACAACGCTGATTCAATTGACTGATTTCATTACCAATGAAATAAAATTTAAAAAACTGATGATCAGCTGCTGAGAATGGCAACAATGACCCAGCGCTATGGTATATCTGACCTCTGAATCTGTAATATCTTTAATATATTGATGATATAGACATCAAATACAGGGACGGAAGACAAATCAAATTAAATATAATTTACTCCGTTCGATGTAATTACCTTAAATGGCGGCATAAATCCATCTCTTATAATATTTGTTAAGAAATGCCTTGACATTAGTGAATTGCCATAAATTAATGAAGGCAAAGTTTCTGCTGGAGGTTCTAATACAGGCAATATAACTTTCCCACCAGCACAGCAGATGCCAGGTGTTTCGTTCATAAATTTGAATTACAATGCACACATTTTTTATTCAACTAGCCAATATAAGAATGCATACTATAATTAATTGTGCTATCATAATTAAAAGCTGCCAATTCCATTTGTCGTATGTTTTGAATTGAGGAACGCGTCACTCACAGCTATAAATGGGCGCCTACGTATTTGTTTTTTTTTTTTTTTTATAAAAAGTCATAACTCACGAATGCGTCGACTAATTTCGTTAAAACAAACCCTGAAAATTTGATCAAATTTGGTTCGAATGTTCGTGAGTTATAAAGTCACACCAAAACTTGCTACAATTTTTTTATATATTGTATATACAATATACATAGATAGATAGGAATAATAAAATCAAAATGAAAAAAAAAATTATATACATATGTAGATGGATTACCTGCTGAGATCTTTTGCGTAATTTTCAGAATATGGTCAAAAAAAAGTGATAAGGGGCATTAAAACACCAAATGTAGAGGAATGAGTCAGGTTAACATCGTTCACAAGTTCCATATTCCTCCCCTCCCAGAAAAGACAATATGACAAGGGAGGACTCATCATGTGACCTTTTTGACGGTATCCCAAATGCCAACGTAAAATAAAACATATGTACATACATACTCAGTAATATTAACGTAATTAGAGGTGCTAAGTGCGTTTCAACAAAAAGGCTATTCAATAGAATTTAGTAGGAAAGACAGATTTATCAAAGCATGTATGTACGTATAAAAAAACGTGCATTTTATATGTAGCAGTGATTAAATAGGTTTTAACAATTATGCTCTTGAATACAATTTTAATGTCATTTGGAAAGTAAGACATTGAATATGACCTAAGGTCCTATTTGCCTTGACGGTGAATGAAACTACTGAATTGAACCCAGAATCTTTCATTAGACACCTCACTAGCGGACTAAGCTTCCTGTCCTAATTCATTCCAAACTAAGACGTCATTTAATTCAGCAGAAACTCCCATTCACTCTTAGATAATTTCTGACGAAAGATCTGTTTACGTGAAAGAAACAGAAAAGAAAACACATTCAAACGAAATATTTTCATGCAGCAATTAGAGTTCAGAAATTAACTTAAGTATTTTGAATGCATACTTTTCGGCTCCTTGCGGAGCTTTAATAAAAATAATATCTTGAAGTCCATAACTGGATACAGTTCCAGCCAATCAGATTGAAGAAAACTAAACAATCTTGCAGCACGAGGAAGAAGACTAAAACCGAACTTTAGCCTCCGAGATTCAATATGCACTTACGTTCATATTTGTAATTTGCCTTCAGGCATCAATGACTTCGACAAACAAAAGCTCCATTGAGCAGAATAAAGTTATCGAACAACCGTCTGCCGTTCATCGAAAATAATGAAGTGAATACGAAAACGCTGCTTGTAACTGCGCATTTACAATCAACAATCAGCAATCAGCTAAATGTTAATTAACCAATGAATTAGACAAATATTTGGTTTTCAATCGCAATTACCGACCCGGCAACTGCTTGCCCCGCGAGCTTATTTTTAGGCACATTTTTACTTCGTAATTACGGCTAAGCTTCGCGGAAAGCTATGACAACAATTCATTAGATAAGCACTTGCATCATCCGCTTCTCGATTTCCCATCTCATTGACACGAAGCAATCCTCGCTTTAAGACAATCTCGAATGTTTGAAAAACTAAAAAGCCCTTAAGGTCTACGACGTACAAAGTTGCATCTTTAGAATTATGTATGTAGTCATCTGATGACTGCCACATCCTTTCCAATTTTCTGTCCGACTAGCTAATGGGCTTGAGTGGCTTGCAAACGATTAACGACGACGAGGCAAACAAGTCAATCGAAACGAGTAAACAATTCTAGAGCTGATGCGTCTCTCAGATCGCATCAAAGTCCTGCATAACTGAATAGCATTTAAATGCATTTGCAACAGAATCTAGGAACCAGGATACGAGTCTTATGCGGCGCGGACACATACGCGAAGATGAACGCATCGCGGCTATAGTTGACGACCATGAGATTCAGAGATTCAGCGGCAGTACAATGACTCGTCATCTGCAAATCTACTTTTTACGACCTTCATTGGTGTTTTTATTCGATAGCTCTTTCAGGGCTGTGGCAGCCATAAGGGATAAAGAACGCACAATAATTGGCAACGAATACCAGGCAACAAGGAGCAAATACCGAATCTGGATGTGGTGGAAGATTCCGATTAAGAAAACAGGAAAGCTGCTGACCTTGTTTGGTTACGGTTCGTCTATAATTGGCAGCAGTACATACTCGTCCTTCTCTTCGCGTCCTCTAGCCATAATCGGTTTTACAGTGCAACAGTCATGAGAAGATCTTCTATAATGCAAATGTGAAGTCTACTAATATGCAGAACCTGTAACAAGCGTTCGACTGGAACAGGTTGGGAAGTTTTCTCTCGTTTGGATCTCGTTGGCATTGGTTGGGACTGAAAGAGTCATTTGCTTCCGCTTTGTTCTCTGGACTCTCGCAGTGAGGTGACCCAAGAGCATCAGGTTGTGCTAGGTTAACATTTGCTGTTTTTAATCACATGACTTATGAGGGGGACTTTTTGTTAAGGGGTATAGGTGATGTCGAATGAATTATTTATACAGGCAAACGCAGCAAGTTGGCCAGACATGATGCGCGAGATACAATAATTAAGTATGCTCTTCGTGATTTAGGGGCAATTAAAGACTTTAAAAGTCGACTCATTAAATGGCGTTAAAACTAAGCTCAAAGGTTAGTTGGAGTTGAGCAATAAGCAATAGGGTTAGAAGTCAACGTTGCTCAGATTGGGATGCTGCTGCCAAACTCATTTGACACCAGCTGGAGTGCGTAAATTTTTTTTTATTATTTTTTTGTTTTGTTTTGATGAGAATCAGACAGTCAGTCACTGTTTAAATAGTGAAGCTACCATAGAACCATAAAGAATCCGATTTCTCATGGATTCTTTTTGAGATGTGGTTGATAAAGACTCTAACATGAGGTAGTGCCATACGCGTGCTCGTAAAGCTTCATAATCAATGTTAAGAACATTTAGGGCTCAATCATTTTTTCATCTTTTTTGGGTTGCAAAACACTTTCTCATCAAACTTAGCACGTACTTTCTCATAATTCCTTGTTTTTAAAGGATTTAGTCAATGTTGATATGGACAACGATTTTTGTATTTAGAGAGGCGCTCAGGCTTTCGCACCAGCTTGGAGCAAATTCTACCCAGTTGTCTTTTGGTTCTTAATCGTTTAGAATTAAAAATGTTTTGGTGTGAATTTGTTGGAACTGATCTAGCCATTGAAGATGATGGAAGAGGAGTTCGGTAGACATGCACTGGGTCATCAAAAGGGCGCTACAGAGCTAATTGAATCTAGACTCAGCCATAAGTCTGGTAGCTACCATTATCTATCTAGAGGTAGTTGATGATAATGCATTGGCCTGCAGCTCATACCTTAATTTTTCCGTCATCATTTTTCAATTTAAATGGCTTGTTGCCATAAACAAACGACTTAACGTAACCATATTAAAAGAAATCCAACGGATTAGATCGCATGAACGAGATGTGCATTTGATGTACGGTTTTTTCCCAGATTTCATGACTAAGACCGTAAGATCGTGATCATTTTCATCGACGAAAATAATCAAAACAGGCCGTCACTTTTCTGGATACCATTGAAGCACATTGAGTCTTTTGCTGCCCAATAACCCAAATTTGGTAATTGACTAAGCTAAGCGACTAAACGTGGGCTCATTTTCTCCAAAATGTTGCAGAACTCAATTGGAGAAGTTTTGGCGCTTCAATTAATCCAGAGGCTTCAGTTCTTGACTTAAACTGATCTTTTAAGAAGGAATGAGAAAAAATTCCCAATTCTTGTGAATGGCGTAGAATGAGCTGATTAGGCTCGTATTTGACTAAAGTCGACCGATGTGTGGTTTCACTGGCACAGGAGCATTCAATAATTAACATGTTGACTCAAATGTATCCACTGAAGCACTCACAGCCTGTCTAGTGCTAGCTAGATTATTATGACCGAAAACTGGAGTAGCCGCTCTTAAAGTTGGGTAACATTTAATAATTTTCAAATATTGCCCGTAGAGAGATCCCATTGAGAGCGTCAGGATGAGCTCGGATCCTGGTAACACCAACGCCATCGAATGTTTATTTCGCGGCTCTCTCCTTGGCGGGACAAAACCGTCTGTAGTACACTTGCCTTGAAAGAAGCCTCTCGACTCTCATTGTAGGACTCATTCATTTGTGTGGAAAACAAGTAGCACACTACATAATACAATGAGAGAAGCTAGGCTCTGTCATTTGTCCTGGTATTGTCCATCGTTTAACGTCACTATGCAAAATAAATTAAATAACTGACTAATTTCCTGTTATTAACAAGTCATAATCAAAGTCTAAAGCTGCGTTTATATTGAAATAAAAAAATTGTTATGTTGTTATTGAAAATTCCTCTATTTGAACGGGTCGCAGGAAAACACAGTATTTCCGACGACGGATTGAGTTTACTAAACTTTATGACGGGGCACAATCTGTTTGTATCCAGCATAAAATTCCCACATCTTAACTTCCTCAAGGTACCTGGCGGTCCTCGGATCATTTAGACCCGATACTCCCTCAGATACTCGCTAAGCATCCATGATGTCTAAATCTTCCTAGGAGCTGATATCGATTGAAATTATTACTGTGTTGCAATCAGTATAAAAATGCGGACACGGAGTCGAGTAAGAACGTCATAAATTTAACGTCGAAAAGCTTCTGTCGCAAGATACCGCCAGGACTTCCTCTGATCACATATCTCTCAAGCTCTTTCGAGACCCGATTTAATATGTTAAAATCATAGAACAATAATAGAGACTTCGGCAAAGCGCGATTAGAGATGCCGCATTTTATCTGACCACCTACAAGAAATCCGTAGTTTGATGATGATGACGAGTGAAAAGGGGCTCATGTAGAGGAACAGAATACATGGCTACGCTGCATCGATTAACGAGAGCAGAGAGGAGTACAATTTTTTTTAAAGAAAAAGTGAAGAAGTTAAATTAAAACGAACATGTCAAGGCTATAAAGTCAGAACGGGAAGCTTTAGAGATCCAGACAGACAATTTGCAGAAGTCGATGCCTGAGAATATGTCTGTCTATATTGCAGACTGCTTTTGCAGACTCTATGACGACGATGATAGTCAAAATACCGATGTAAGGCAGAACCAACCATTCTCGCTGGACGAAGTTAAAAATAGGTCCGTCTACCCGTCTAAACGAGATTAAAACAGCAATATCGAAGCTGAAGTCTAATAAAGCTGATGGTATAAGCGAATTGCTGGACGAAATATTCAAAGCAGCTGGAGATAAGTTAGGAGCATGCACCAACTTATCTTTAAGATATGGATGAAGGAAATGATGCCTCAGCTTGGATCTCAGCATTATTTGTTCGGTCTATAAGGCCTCTCTATAACTATAAAATTGTAGGGATATACACTTTTATTTTATCCCTAATAAGATCTTCTTACAAGGCTGTGTAAACGCCTGAGGATGTCAGTGAACTGTCTGATAAAGTTCTCATCAATGCTAGGGGGGTTAAGAGTTCACCAAGATCTTCAATATTAAATAAACTATTCAGATGGTGAACACATTGTTATGTGATTTCTTTAAGATCATCCTCGAAAAGACCGGCCAATAATAAAGGCACGAACTATTTAACTCTACACAATTGCTTGTAAACAAAGGTGATACTTATACAAGAAGACGTCAATGAAGAGCTGAGAGTATTGAAGGTAAATGAGGGCGAAACCAAAAATGTATAAGATAATAATAAACGTCGACGTTGGTAGTTATGACTGACTCATCGCTGAGATCAGATTCAGAATAACTCTTGCCGACTATGGCTTCTTGGTTCTAAAGGAAAATCAAAAGTAACTCTGTGAAAAACCTTAATCATCCCGGTCCTCGACGCAGAAGCTTCGACATTATCTAAAGTGGATGAAGAGGACCCCGAGTGATTCGAGTTCCATCTGTATCAACGTATAGTTGATGACCAAAAACTGTACAGGATATACCCCAATATCAGATTTGTCAAACGTCGACGGATCCAACGGATCCATAAGCTGACTTGTATAGAGTTAATGGACACCACTTCTCCGGCCCGAAGAGACTTCGTTCGCAGCCCCGAGGGATGGCATAAAAGAAGACGACTACATCCAATATGGACCACGCAGGTGAAAAAGGCCTTAATAGACTTAATGTGTCGCACAGCAAGCAGTGGGCTTAAGAGAAGCTGGCCATAAAGAGAAGCTTCTAAATAAGTAAGCAGGTAAGACGGCAGATTGCAAGCAATTCGCAGCCATCGGTAAGTTTTAGTTTGTTTTTTTTCGGATATAAGAAAAACGTCTAAGTCTACATAGAATCGGAATATAAGAAAGTTGATATGTTCGTTTCAGGATAGGGTGGCATTAGTTATTAAACCTAATTTTTAATTCTAGAAACTAAGTCCACTTGGATGCAATTTATAGTCAGAGAAAAATCGCCGAAGAAGGGCTGTTAGTTAAATAAGAAGTGTAGATTGTTCATGACAGGGAGGATCCAACGTTTGTTGTTTATACATAATACAAAATCATAAATGCCCTAAAAGCCTTAGAAAACTGTAACGGTGTGACTTTTTTTTTCAATTGTTGTTGATTGATTCTCGCATATCATCAGAGACATCAAAGAGAGCAGTAGGGCAACTGTGTACTTTAAGGTATCCAGGAGGAAAGAGCTTACAACTCTTTATATAATCCTAAACAAAATTGACTGTTTTATTCGTGCTCCGGACGTGGGACAAACAAACATGAGTAAAACGAATTTTTTTTACGCATTGCTTGAAGCTACTATAATATTATTTGCAGAAACAATTTGAGCATATACAGCACAATAAAACAAAAACCAATTCTTAAAATTACCTGAATAAATGTAATAAGGAAGAGTGACGAATTAGTGATGATTACATTAAGTGACTCAGCTCTTCACAGTTCCTAAGAACAGAGAAATATACACAAGGTACTTCAAGCTTTGTGATTTATATGGAAAAAACTTGTGGAGAACATCTATTGTGTGGTTTATAGGAATTAATAAACAAAATCGAAATTACTAGTCAAATCACGTGCGGGCTTAATTAATGAAGACATACAACATACAAACGGGGAGAGATTCCGATAGATCATATGAATTAGAATTTTTATGACTCTGTAAGTGGCATGCTTAGATTCTAATGAGGTTTGAAGGCTTTTCAGTATTCAAATTAATTTTTTGAAAGAAGATTTGAATTTAACTTCCAACTACGATTGGTATAAAGAGGCAATCGGTCTGAGTATAAGAAACAAAGTTGCCTACAAGTATGCAGTGCGAAGTGAGATTATTTTTAAAAATAACCGACAATACGATTTTTCTCTTTTTTTAATGGTATCAGGAAAAATGATTTAAATTGTTTACTTTAGAAAAGATACGTATTTATCAAAAAGGAAGCCAATCACTTTTTAATATCAATGGTTTTTGTTTTTACCATCATTATTAACAACCATTCACTCATGTCGATGGATAACTTTTATCAGTTCGAGCCCAGGCTTTCAGAGTGACTGGCCGTTATTAAACTTTAAGTAATAATGCGATCATGCCATGTTAGCTGGATTCGAATTCCATATAAGTTAGGTTATTGAAGGTGCGTGCAAGGATTGGGCTGTATACCTGTAGATCCATACTTAGTTTTTGTTTGACTTTAGGCGGGGTTTTTGAAAATCTGTACGGGGCTGGTCAAGCGCATTCTTTTTCATTTCCGCAAAAATTATAGGTATTTATTCTATTTGACTTTGAATTCCTTTTCGTACATACCATATAATTTGTCCGATAGCAATAGAAGTTTCAGCTTTTTTGCTTTCTGGCAATTTATACTTATTGATACTTTTTTTACGATTTTGGCTCATATTTTTTAAGTGGTCGGAAATAATGCCAAGATGCTTGGCTACATACATACACTCATCGAAATTCCAAAGTAGAGAATTTTTTTGAAAGGATTTGTTAGGAGCCTCCATGGAGTTAGTCTTATTCTTATTCTTATTCCATACATTTTACTTTGGCTTACATTAGTAAGTAGGTGAGATGAGAGACGAGATGACTCGTGGTGGTACTAACTTGTCCCCAACTAGGTTCGAGGAGAGGTTTCCTTCAATTTTTTAAGAGTTTCTGAAAGGCTTCACTTTTAATTTTTAAGAGTTGCAACGTACAATATTTAACTGCGGTCCAAGAAAGAAGGACTAGTCTAAATAATGTACAATATATAGTATATAGTGGGCCACTTTATATGCGGTCCCCTAGTCTTATTCGGAACTGTATCGTCCTTTAGCTTGATCAATTTTAGGCATTGGGCCTAGTTAAGGACTTGATTGGTCATGCTTCTTCTGCTGGCAAAAAAGCTGTCTACAACAAAGGTAGAACTAGATTTTTATTACAATACTTATCCCATAATATACTACTTATGTAGATCGTTTCCAGCAGTTTGGAAGTGTTTAACAGCTAGTGTTCTTTACCCGTGGTTAATGGTTCTATCCATGTGTTACATTTTTCAATGCGCTTCTTAAGAGCTTGTACTTCTTCCCACATTACTTTACAGAGTGAGCTCTCTTTCTAAGACGTTGTGCAGCCTTAAATACGATAGAGCTTCTTCCTATTTTCGCTGGTTATAACAAGCCAGACTTCAAATGGCCTGAATATTTGCAACTCTAAGAAGAATTAGGACCCTTTATAGATATCAAAATGAGAAAAATACCTCCTCGTGACTCAATATAGCATATAGATGTCGCTGAGAACCAAGAAACATCAACCAGATGACGGGCCACGAAATTGGGCATCACCAGACGGACGCTACAGCGAATTTTAGTGACCTACATATGTTCCCGTACAAAGTGAAAACAGTTAATGGCTGTTGACCGTCAGTCGCGTGTGAATTACTGTCAAACCATCCTTGACCTCAACAACGAAGAGGACGATTTTGTGTCGAAAGTCATCATGAGCGACGACGGGCATTACGCCAATAAGCACAATCTTCGCTTCTGGGGCACTGAAAATCCGCGTGTGATGCACGAAGAGCCATTACATCCACTCAAAGCCACTATGTGGTTCGTTGTTCAGGATCAATCAGGAATGATTGGTCCGTATTTTTTTTAGGACGCCATCGGCAAAACGGTCATGGCTACATGGGCATGGCAAACGACTTCTTACTGCCGGAATTGGATGAGCGGGGCTTGTGGGGGCACGTGGCCTCAACAAGGCGGTGCAACCGCACACACAGCATGAGCCACAATGGATATTGTGAAGGAAGCGTTTTCTGGTCGCCTATTCTCCCGGTTTGGCGATTTGGTATGGCCAACAAGATCGCCCGATTTAACTATCCAAGACTTCTTTCTTTTGGGGCTACTTGAAGTCACGGACTTATGCCAACAAGCTTTAGACAATTGCAGCCCTTAAAGAGAATATTCGACAGAAATGCGAACAGTTATCACCGGAAATTTTGCAGAAAATCATAGAAAATGCGATAAAACGGGTACAAATGTGTATCAAGACTGGTGGCAGCCACTTGACGGATACCATCTTTTCCACCGAACAAAAAAAGTTGTAGGTCCAAATAAAGAACTTCATCACTTAAAATCATTTTTTTATTTAGTAAAAAAGTAATTCAAGAACAAAATTTGATGATTGATTTTGTACACGAATAACTAGGTAGGTAGATCATTGGCGTAGATTTTATCTATAATAGATGTAAAGGGAAAAGTCCAATAGTATTAAACAGTACGATTTGGCAGCTGATTGTAATCCTCATTTCGAGAAATCACAAGCCCAGAAACTTTGTTACTTGTTACTGTAACTGAACATCATCCATGTCCATAGTACCAACTTAGTCAAAATCGACAGTAACTCAATCCGTTGACTGCAACAGTCTCATCAGCATCAATTTCGAAAAAAAAATGTCTAAGTGACCGCGCCATCCAGTATTTGTATTGAAAAATGAAACCTTCAGTGTTACGAATATGATGATTTTTGTTAAAATGTTAATCGTCGTTGAATTAAAAAAAAAAATACAAATAATTCCCGTCTCGAACAAATCTGATACAATAAGTGATTTTTTAAGCATTTGGTTTTTAAGGAGGAAGTACAAGAAAATAACAAAAATACACGCAATTTTTATCAGAGTTGATGAATCAGTTTTTGCCATTTAAATATTGCTTCCTTCGGATTATTTGATGATGACCAACACTATGTTTTAACTAGTACGTACGGAATTACTTTTACTGTCATATCGGCTGTGTTTAATATAAAAACCGTTGTCGTATTCCTTAAAAAGTTCACCGCGGACTTTATCGCAACCTGACCAATTAATAAACAAACCGCTATTTTCTATAACCTATTTATTTCAAAATGTATTATCTTCTTTCAATAAAACACCTGTACATGTTCCCTCGGTTTGGTTTCTGCCTTTCTTCCCTTTATAATTAATCATAATATTTTACAAAAACATTTTTTCAACATTGATTGTATTGCTTAAATCGCTGTTAGAAAAGTTATTATCCTTAGTTGTTCAATTCTAAATAGAAATACAAGCAGGACACAGCGTACAAATATAGTACAATTGCTTTAGACACTTAATAAATTAATAGTGTTTATACAAAAGGATAATGCGTTACTTCTTTTACATACTATTTTCAATCTTCTTTGACATACATACATAGCTTAGGCACGATATTATTCTTTTGGTGGATGGTGTGGGGCTTCGAATGGAATTAGAGGACTAAGATTGTTTTCTCTGACTTTTGAAGTCGGAGTCTATTTTATTAATTAGAAGGAATACAACAGATAGGCAGTGATTAGATATGTACTCGTATATTTGGCATCGAGTTAATTTTAAGTTAAGTTAAGTTTTGAAAGGTGAGTGCAAGTATATAGCCTCAGCCGTAAGCCAGTTATAGAAGAGTTCATACGGTTAGTCGATTTACCCTCCTCAGCACTGAACACCTAATAATTTGGCGAAGAAAACCTGACTAGGTCTTATTACAATACAATACTAAGTTAAAAACAAATGAATGATAAATGAGGAAGTGTTGTCAGGAACAGCGAAAAGGTACCCGAACAATAGAAGCCAACGGTAAAGATTAATCAGAAAAAATGACTAGAGAGGCGAAAAATAGCCACCTACAAAAGTATGTGCGGAATTAGGGTTACAAAAGAGAAAAATTGCTTTGACCCCTCGTGCAGGTTAGAGAAATTTGTAACACTGGGAAAGAAAGCAATTGAATGAGCTAAAGCAAAGATAGGAGGTTTTGTCAGAAGCTTACTGACAGAAAACATCTAGAAATACAATTTGGATGACTGGAAACACGAACCACTTAAACATGGTACTTTCTTGAGGGAGAAACTTAGTGAACATGAAACAAATTAAGGTGATGGAAAGGTGAAACAGGTCACCTAGAACCTTGTCTCGAATCAAAGGAAACGGAAGTCATGAGACCACTGATGCAATCCAAAAACATAAAAAAAACAAAAATGCCAAAATCAATCCTCCTTTTTAATTCCAGCATTTCTAATAAAATTGTCGGGCTTATATGTATATGAAGAAAATTAGTTACAAAACGTGTTAATCTTACAAAATGCTGCAATTTAAAAGGAGAATTTACAACAATTTTGAAGGAGATATTAAGTTATCCCAATTTGGCTTCAGAATAATCTTTGACACCACTGAGGCCCTGTTTGAATTCACTATGCTAGTGCAACGACGCACAAAAATAAAAAAAGATGCTTTGATGATCTTGCAAAATTCGTCGACAAGTCATCCAAAGCAAGGTCATAGACAAGAACGACAAGAGCAAAAGTTCGAAACTGTTTTACAAATTCGGTAAATAAAATAAGCCAAAAGGTAGTCCAGAGGAGGTAATTGATAGAGCAGTATTTGCAGCAGCTGTCGAAGAAAATCCAGCTATGCTTATTTCAAGCCTAAGATTCAAAGTCTTAATTGCAACCGTAACCTTTTAGCCATCGGGAAGGCGAAAGTGATAGAGAGATGGATGCACAACTTCCCACTGGTGAAATAGGAATGGTTTAATACTGCTGCATGATAATGCAATACCACACACGGTAAATTCCTGAAGCTGGCGCAGTAAGGATATTAAGTTTTGCCTCATTCGGCTTACTCACCAGATTTATCTCGAACCGATTACACCTTTTCCAAAGTTTTTGCAATCATCTTTAGAATAGAGGACCATAAAACAGGACTTTGGAGACTTCTTTACCGAAAAGGATAAGGACTTTCAAGAAATTTCATATGTACCCATCTAATTTCTACATTGGGGTCAGAAAACGAAAATCGCAGTAGGCGGAGAAGATTCAGCTGAGATTGTACGGCTGCGTTTTATTACCATCACTATTTCTTTTAAAATGTACTCTAAAGAAATAAAAAATAAAAGAGCCCGAGAACGAAATGGGGTTCACTGTACCCAGGTAAGCAGATTATGAATAGGCTACCAAGTATACAGGATGGGACAGTGTAATTTGCTGTCTTGGATTTGGTGCCAGGAAAAAGGATTTCGTGGTTAGAGGGTATGAATGGTCGGCCATTAGCTTGGCAGTCGATTGTTAAGTGCGTAAACTCTTCAGGATAAACGAAAGTGGGTAAAGAGAAGGGCAGGAGAACGGTATTTTTTACGATCTCCTGTACGATCAGCATGCAAACTGGTTTTCATGATGACTTTCACTTTAATTCTAACCGACCAATTATTGGTCAAAAAAATCGACAAAACTATTCCACGCTCTTGTGGAGTATAGCGCTCCCTTGTACGTCGCCATTTGCAAAAATTATAACATCTTCCGATAGGGTGATTAATTGTATGCCACCCTGTATATCACACTCCCCTCATCTGTAATATTCAAGATACGTAGAGGATTTAAACAAGGAGACGTCTTGTCACCACTTCTTTTTAATTTGGTGTTGGAATGCGAAATGAGATTCTTTCAGGAAAATGATAGGAGAATAACCCTAAATGGAATCACACCCTCTCTAGCTTACACTGACGATCTGGACCTTCTGCGAATAAATAGTTGTTTAGGAACCGAATTGGCTGCCAAAAACAACATAAACATGGAAGTGACATCTTACGGATTTGAAAATTTAAAAACAAGTTATTAAGGGGAACCTACGGTAGAGAACAGGATGAAGAAAGAGGAAAATGCAGGAACACATTCGAGAACGATCATTGTCTGAGTAATAAAACCCCGAAGACTAAGATGGGCAGGACACGTATCGACGAACAGTCAAAAGAATAATGAGTGGAGCATCCGAGGGAAGACAATATAATTATGGACCTAGAAGAGATGGAACAGAATGGCGACACATTGAAACATGATAGGGAAACTTAGCGAAGGGTAGTCAAGGATGTTCTGAACTTTCGAGTTCCTAATGGCCGATAAGAAACATTCATTTTCTTTTCTTCTTTACCTACATTTTGGTTTTTCCATTCAAACACTCGTCAAAAGGCTGACTTAACGGATATTGTCTATGAAATATTGGGTACATAACTGTATGATGGAGAATTGACAAAAAATGGCGTAAGTTGTACTAAATACCAGGCTTAGAACCATACTGTTCTACCGTACAACACTGGTTAATCGTTGTATGTTATAAGTTCTAATTAGCATTACTTTAAATAATGAAATAAAGCCAAAATTTTGCAAGGAAAAATCTCTCATTTCTAAGTTGTAGATCCAATACGAGGTATGTTAAAAAAATATGGTGACTTTTGGAAATTCGCGTGCTAAGTACATTCGATTTGGGATTTTTTGTTTTTGTTGTTGTACTGTATACTTGTTCCCTAATATATGTTTGTTGACTTTTATAGCAATTTTAAAGATTTTGTTTGTTTTTTCACAGGTATAAGGCTAGACGTGTTTTGGTTTTGGCTATTGAACAAAATGGATCAAAATATTTGTTTTAAATTGTGTGTGAAAAATAAAAGTAAGCAGTCTTGTACTTGAGCAAAAAACAATATGTTTATAAGTGATACAAGCTCTTCAGAGAAGGCCGAGGTATTGTTAATGATGATGCCTGCCCTCGATGCCCTGTAAGACCTAGGCAAAAGAAATAAGGTCAAACTCTGGTGGGTGCCAGGTCACAAGGGCATCAAGGACAATGAAATCGCCGACCAACTCGCTAGGAAAGATTCCAGCGAAAGGTGGATAGGTGCCGAACCTTTCTGCGGAACAGTATTCAAGGACTCCGACAATCGAAGAGACTCATACGGCCCCTGAACAAATACTCTATCAATAATCTCAAATATAATAGAGTCGATATCGGAAGACTGGTCAGCTACTTTTCGGGACACTGTAGTCTGAGATATCATTTCAACAAAATTAGCCTCTCGTTATAAACCGAGTGTCAACTCTGTCTAGAGGACGAGGAAACTGCAGAGCGCATACTATGCGAGTATGCTGCCCTCTAGCTTTATTAAGAAAGTAGAGGAACTCCTCGTCCTAGACCTACTCTGGTCGCAGTGCTCTAAGCTTTCTGTTAGCACCAGCCCCCAATTAAGAAAAAAAATGCGTGCCCTCGACGCCCCAGCACGTCAACAATGGATGCAAACGTTGAAGCAGTTTTAAGCATTTTTGTCAGTAAAAAATATTACGTTTAAGTTATGTGCCGTTCGCGTGGGGCGATATGAAGAAAACGTTCACATTTGTGGGAAAGACCGTGATATAGAGCGCATCGCTGTAAGAGCTCAAGACTATACCAAAAATCCCGTAGCAGAAGGGCTTCAAGGGTTGGAGAAAGCGCTGTCGCAAGTGTATTATATCTGAGCGGGAGTACTTTGAAGAGAGCAAAGGAATTAATAAATATTAAGTCACCTTATTTTTTGAACAACTCGTACATTGCGCCTACGTGAAAAGAATGGTGTTGTTTTATTGAAAGTAGATGTGAATTTAAAATTACTCTTATCACTGTATATGGCTGAGAAAAGCTTGAGTCTTGACAATAATTCTGAGAACTATAATGGCAGCAAGAGGCAAATACTTCTGGTGAGTCAACACTGGATTTTACCGCCTCGCGTCCGGAAATCAGGGAAAACATGTGCTTATTTATTGGTTAACACTTTCATCACCAGTCGCTTGGTAGTTGGTAAACTCATCCATCACGGCTTCAAATAATAACGCCCCATAATAACTAACCATATTTTTAACGCTCTAACTGACGTACAATTGAATGAGAAAACAAAAACAGCATAAACACATGCAGAGAAGCAGTCACTCGACTTGCTGATACCAACATGAAACAAAGTCGAAAAGCTCCTCACAAGCCACTTGCGTACGAAACCACCGATATAAAACCAAAAATCAAATCAAACCAAAACAGATAAATTTAAAATAGATTGACATATAAATATATTTCTCTCTTACTTTCCTTATCAACTCATTCTCCTTCTAATTTATTTGCCTTTATACATTAATCTTATTTATACAGGTAAAAATCAAATAACTATACAACGGTTATGCATCAATCAGAATCTCCATACCTAGGTGTACAATAATAACTTTATTTTAAAGAAAATAAAATAATTAAACAATAAAGACGTACTTTCCCTGAATAACAAAAACCTACCCGCCCCACCAAGTCGAATATAAATGATTAAAAAACAAACATAACATCAAGATTCCTCAGCTTACATACGAAATTACTTTTTAAAACTTGTTTTATTTCTTTTCTTTGTTCCTGAATACAATAACAATAAATGCAAATGCAATGATTGTTTCGATCTTTTCGAATTTTGTGTTCTTTTTTTGACCTCTGAGCTTGTTCTTAATGAGAAAAAAAATACACGTCATATGATAGATGGTTGTTTTAAAATAAAACAAAAAAGCCTAAAGAAACCAATAATGTTGGTAAAAAAAAATTACTTTTTTCCAGTCAAAAAAAACGACCCATTTTTGTCCTTAAGTCTAGTGTAAAAGAATTAAATATAAAAACGAAAAACATGATGTCTTGTCCCCTTATTTAGTTTTTTTTTGTTTGTTTTCTAACTTTTTGGTTTTTGTTTGTAGAGAAGTAGAAAAATATACAAAATTACGGTTTTCAAGTTATAGAAAAATACAAAAATTACAATATTTTTGGGTTTTTGGTTTCTCTCTTTTTCATGTGTTACTTTCTCAGAACCAAGAAGAGAAGAGAACAAAAACGAAGGATATACGCTAAATGCTGGTACAAAGTGAAACGATACAACAACAAAACTGTTATGCACTCGTACTCTACTCGCATGTGTGTGTGTGTGTGTGTGTTTTTTTTTATATAGTATGAGGGTGACGACGCAATGGTAATCGTTACATTCTGTTTCTTAGTTTTTCATCTCTTTTGACTATAGTTGTTATAACTGTTAAATTTGTTTCATCAATAATTATCTTAGTTTACTAGCTAACGGTGTTTGCTCTGAATTGGTTGGTTTCCCTAGTTATTTGACTTGTCTGTGGTGTAGACTAGAACTACTGCTATCGCTGACGACGTTGCCATTCGCTGATAGAGCGGAGCCATTCTTGTAGGCATGTCCGTTGGCATGGCCATTGGTGTAGCCGTTGCCAACATGTCCGTTTGTTGACGATTTTCCAGTCTTGATTGTCCCATTACTCTCATAATCGTCCAGAACGGGCTAAAAAGGAAACAGAAATTAGATTTGAATACAGTAAAAATCAATTTAAGCGATTAGGATCGAATACTGTCCTTAAAATAGCACACGCCAACCCCTTAAGGCCCTTGACGTTGATTAATGATATATCTGATATCAGGTTTGACTAGAATAGTACAATCGATAAAAAATAAGCCAAAAAGCGGACTATTAGGAGAACCAACAGCTAAAATCCTAAAAATATTTGTTGAACGAATATGATAACCCCTGCCCACGAAACTTTTCTAAATTTTGGCTTTCGAAAGAAATTGTATTTATTCTTTTTCATCTATGCCAATTAAAAATTACACACTGACGCTAGAGTGACGTGTTTTTTATCTTATCAGTGCCTGTGGTCCCTTTTAGGTATGCCTTTTGAGAACATAAAACAGTCACACGGAGCTATGTTTTGATTTGACTACAAATTTGAGCGCGTTTTTGGAGCATTGTAGACAGTACAGACAAAGTTGTTCGAACTTGTGGCAAGAATTTATGGTGCTCTATGCCGTAAAACTCGAATTCGATTGCACTCACACTTGTAATCCGAGGGACAGCTGCAGATCTGCTAGAAACTCTCTCGGATGACAAACAGCTCGACTCCGGCTTTCCAGTGAATGCTATTGTGATGTGATTCGACGATGGCCTCAGGGGATAGAGGGGAAGAATCCAGATGAAGAACGAAACGCTAATGCCGGCAAGGAGGTCATCAACAAGTTGACAACTGAAGGTTCAATCCAAGTCATTACCAACGTAAGACAAAAAGCAGCAAATAGCTGTAAGAATGGTTTGGAGGAAAAAACTCACTGAGGCTCTGGCTTTTGCTCTGATAATGAAGGCCGCATATTAGGCTGGCCACGTCAGAGAAATATCAACCGAAGGGAGTGTCAAGCTCCTAAACAAAATCGCAGAACAAATTTGATGCTTGAACTGCAACAAGACTGGACATCCCCAACGGGAGTACATATCGAAATCTGTTCGCATTGTGCCAGCCGACGCTGCAACACTGCTATTCAAGCATCTAAATCGGTAAACAACATAGAGTCAACTCTCCAAGACAGAAGTTGATTTTTGAAATGAAGGATTTTGAGTCGAAAATCATAAGGCAAATCATCCCTAAAATTTGGAGTGAAGTCAAAATGGTTTGGTTACCAAAAACCAGGAAAACCTTGTGTATAGCATGAACCCTTTTAATCTACCAGCCAGACGTTCTTCTTTCTGATGTCAATGAGAAAACTCCTCACGAACTTGACATCGGAGGCATATTTGAGAAAAACAGTAAGAGTAAAAAACAAGTTCGAACGCCCTTCAAAATCTAATTGGACATGCAAAGGCTTATTTTCAAAGGAAACTCCGTGTTTGTGTTCCTTAAATTCAAAGGGGCATTTATTGACTCTGGCTACCAATCGATCACGAGGGCCCTATATCGGATGAACCTCAATCATCTCATTAACTGTAGGGTTAGAAATGGCTGCTCGAAAGCTATATTATCCCAGCTACATCCGGAGAAGTCACAGTGACAGTATCAGCAGAAATAGGTTGGCCACAGAGTCATAATCTCGGTCATGAAATCGGCGGATGAGCCGACGACCTTGTGATCGTTGTTACAGGCAAATGTAAAAGCCTACGAACGCATGCAAACTGCATTCCAATTTAAGCCTGCCCCCTTAGTACCTTTCACTAGGAAGAACATTTTGGGCACTTACCTAGGCAGACTACATGGCCCAAATATTGAAGTGTCGTTTGGTTAAATTTTACAGTCCGCCAATAGAGAGACGTCAAATAAGTGCGTTGCGGGGAAAATATTGAAGAGGAGGAATGCTGGCTAGTTCGAGCATATATGTAGAGATAATGACAAAACCAGCAGAGACAGGAAACATTTATGCGATGTTTTAACGAATTAATCGATTTTGCAGTGCCGGGGTCTCGTAGATTTTTTTCCTCGGTTTTTGCTTCTATCTACAGAAGCAAGTCTAACGAGATCTATGGTGCACAAGCCTAGACGTGAGCATTAAACTCTAACTTGGGGCAGATATACTCCTTATGCATCTAAGTCACATCGGTGGGAGAGAAATATTTATAACATAAGGTCTAGATGGGAAGTAACCGGACATCATTTCTAAAGTCAAAAAGAGTGTAGGAGACAACAGGGATCCCTGAGGTACACCAACATTTATATGGTGAACATCAGACTTGTATCCATCCAAAACAACTTGTATTGAACAATTCTAAAGGCAGTTTGTAGTGCACTGAAGAAGAGATGAAAAAAAGCACGCGATTTCGACAAAAGGGCGTCATACTAAACTCTGTCAAATGCTTTTCAAACATCAAGCGCAAATCTTTGAACAAACAGGAAACCTGAACAAAAATTAAGACATCCGATGCCAGCTCCCTATCAGGAAAGTGCCTATGATTTATCTTCTTTACATGAGACTTTCCCCAGAAACAGAATGAAATTTGAATGATTAGGCTCAGAGGAGGCAATGACCTTGGACGCCCTAATCCGACTTCGATTCGAGGTCTTAGTCATCGGCCTAAACCACGATTATATTCTGACACGCTACCAAGAAAGCATGAGAAACTTGCAAAACTCCTTCAAAAAATGTTCCAATTCCTATATCACCTCTCCCATCGCTTACTGAATAAACAAAACCAAAAACGGAGCCCACACGCCCTCGTTTTGCGCAACAACATCGCATTTCTATCAACTTATTCATCTCAAAATTGTCATACTTGTTACCAAACCCTCTTACGGACACCACTCGTAACGCACGAAATTCCAAAAATCTATATTTGTCATTAACGAAACGACTCATAAAAAGTCCCATAAACGCCTTGCAAATCGTCAACCATTTGCCAATCAACAAATATATGCTCGCAGCAGCTTTTATATCCGATCTGTCCGATACGATCGGCGGTGATACAAAACAAGGCCACGAATGGCCCATCGAGAATGACACATCCCTGAAACCTAGCAGGGACTGACGTTGAACGTTCATGAACCTGCTGTCCGGGAGATTATTGCCCGTATTAAGAGAGAAATGAATAGGAAAACTACCAAGATCGCATCAAATCACATCAGGTTTGAGAGCAGAAAAATAAAAACAAGACTCGGAAGAGGTTAACGAAACCAACAGTAACCTTGAATGCGGCGCACTATCTTTTGCAATACTGATCTTCCATCTGTGCGTGCGACAGCAATCGGCATTTTTATGGTCAACATCTGTCGCCATAATCGAATCAAGGTTGTTTCATGTTTTCTTTTCCTCTTATTTGTCTGTTTTTTTTTTGTAACTCGCTTGCTAAACAGTTAATTGGAGGTCAAGAAAACATTTCCACGCCACTGGGTACACTTAGATGGAGGCGGGCTGCTTTGTTACTTCTTCCTCAGAGTGTTCCGTGCTTCGTTTCGGATATTTGTTTTGATTGCTTTTCGCGTCGAATTTTTTTATTTTTTTTTTTCGTCTGAGAGTCGTGAATGAAATTGTGTGTTAGGACCGCGGCGATCGACGAGGCGCTGTAGCACGTGGTGTATGCGTTTCAAATGAGCTTTGTAACGTGCTGGCGATCGTAGATGATTTGCAGTGGCCTATCCGGTTTCACAAGCATGTGCTAATGGCTTATAATGTCTCCTCGTTATCTAATTCGGTTTTCTTGGTAAAGAAGACTACGCCAACTTGGCATGGGTTAAGCCAGTTAGCTGCTCGTACAAGCAAATATACCCGCTAAAGCCCGAGCGATGATACCTTGTGCTAATTTCACAAATGTCGGTGTGCGTGCATCTATCTCAGGGACAGCAGTTTCGTTTGGATACAATGAACTTACCATACAAGCGCCTTTGTTACTCTCGGAGTGCTCTTCATGCTTCGCACTACCATTCGTCAGTTTGCCATTTGTCGTGCCGTTGGCTTTAAGGGCAGCTCGCTGATTGCGTCCGGCATTTGTGTATTTGGCTTTGTAGAAGTCCGAGAATAAGAATAGGAACATAACGCCGTGAAGACCGATCCAAACCATGAATCCCTTGGGGTAGTCGCACTCCCTGAATAGCAACTGGAATTGATGTGTGAAGATCAACACAAATTGAACCTGAAATTGAAAGCATTTAGTACATTCGGTCGTGTTGAAGGCTTGTTTGTCATACCATTTGGAAGGTCGTCAGGTATTTCTTCCACCAAATGAATTTTTGGTATTTTGGACCCATCGCGGCGATCATGTAGTAGAAATACATAACAATATGTACAAAGGAGTTCAGCAGGGAGAAGAATGTGCTGTGACCACCTGGAAATACACATAAGCAGAGAGGTTATTTGGGAATTTATAGCAAAAGATAGAGCAGAAGCCTAGAAAATAAGTAAACCATTTAAACACGTTACCGAAACAAAATAAATTCAGAATTAAAACTGGGACTTATCGCTGTGCTTTTATAGTGCCCTGTCTTAGTTACTAAGGCCGGCAGTCTGTTGGGTAATTCAGTAGTCTCCGAAAGCTGGGTGACATCTAAATCTTGGTTTGTTTGCTTGTTGTGGTTCATAAACGGAATTCCCAGCCGAAATCAATAAAGGGCAAGAATTCTTGGGCTCATATTGCTCAAGTCTTATGATAAGTGCTTGAGCAACTAATACTTACTAAGGTGTCGCTAAAGTTCGGAGTGAACCTGGGCCTTAGCCAGCAAACCTCTCCAGTCGGTGCTATATTTAGCCAGCTGCTTGCATTACAGTAGGTTCAGGTCCCTTTCCATGTGTTCTACAGTTCTTGATTGAACCCTCTTCTCCACCGCCCGTTAACACGTACGGAACCAAAGATTGCACGTATCATCCATTATCGATAATGTCCAAGTCTCTGTGCTGTAGATGAGGATTGGGAACATGTAAAATCCAAGAGTTGCCAAGAGTTATTCTGCGCCTGATCTGGACACTTGGGTTGTTGCTGAATACCTGAGTTTTTTAAAGTACGAGTTTAGCTGTCAAAGATGATGTTCTGACTAAAACTTCAGTATTGGATGTCTTTTTTTATGACTGTATATACTCGTATTTGGTTTTGTTCTTAAACACATTTGGATCCATTTTGGCCATTCCGCTTCAATAATCTCATGAGATTCATTGACCTAAATATCATCTGCGTTTGCAGGCAATTATGCAAAGTTAACATATTTCAGGAATAATGTTGAATGTCGCCCTCTCTGAATCCATTTTAACATCGAAGGTCTATTACTCGGTTTATTTGGAGGAGCGAAAAAGTTCCATTTTCATCTTGCTGAATGTTAAAATTTGAAACGGCCTGTCTCTATAGACACTGCCGTCTGTGGCTTAAAATGGACGTGTGAAATATGCCGTATGTTGTGGATGTTTCGGGCCTGAAACTTGGATAGAATGGATCAGATTGTTGACGAACGGTTTTAGGTGTTTACACAGCACGGCAGAGAAGTTATTTTAAACCACGCAATTTTAAGACTCCCTCTCTTATGATGCTGAGATTCCATTCATCGGGGTTGCGCTCATTTCGCCATATTGTACGAGGTTTGTTCAACAAATAAGGTGAACTTTTATTTTTCTCGACAAATATTCAGTATTTACTCATCAATATCTATCAGGTCAAGTCATCAAGTATATCAGATATAATACACTTGCGCCAGCGCTTCTTCCAATATTCGAAGAACTTCCGATATGCGCTTTTTGGTATAGCTTTGGCATATCTCCGTCCTATCATGGGTCTTTCCAGTTTGGAAAAAGTTGCAAATGGGCAAAGTCCCGTGAACACGGTAGCTGAAGCAGGTTTATGGTGTTGTTTTTGGCTAAACAAATAATGATGAGTGAGCGGGTGCATTACCGTGATGCAGCAGTCGTAAATCCCACAAATCCGAACGTTTTCTCCGTACAGCCTCATGCAAACAGCGCTTAACTGCTGGGTTATATTCCTTATTGTCTATAATACCTTCCGGCAAGAACTCATGACGAACCACGCCATTGCAATCGAAAAAAACAGTGAGCAAAGCTTTCACGTTTCATCAAACTTGGTGTGCTTTTTTCAATCTTCGCTCTTCACTTCCATTGCGACTATTGGGGTTTGGGTTCAATGTCATAACCATATATCCATGTTTCACCACTAGCGATAACACTTCATTTAATAGCTCCTAAAAATGCTCTTATGACGGTTCTTTTGGTCAAAATTTAGCAATTTCGGAACAAACTTCGCTGATACAAATTCCTTGGCCAAAATTCCTGAAAAATGTTCATGACATGAGCCAACATAAAATGCCAATATCCTCGGCAACTACTCTGACAGTGAATTCACGATTCTCCATAACAATTTTCTTAATTGCTCCAACGTTTTTATCCATTGTTGAAGTCATTAACATCTTCTCAGCCTTCTGTGAAGACCCTATGCCACAGTCAACATTTCACGTACGTCGGAACACATAATTTTATTTTTCACCCCAAATTTAGTACGGATTCTTTATGTACTCAAATTAGCGAAATTCAAAAAAGTCACCTTATTTTTTTAACAAACCTCGTAAAGGCGCGTTGTGCTTGACAGCGGCATTTTGAATATGCTGCCATTATATTTTCAGCACCGATTGTGATTCTGCAAGTTATCTGTATACATCTCCTCTGTCCTGACTTTATAGCCTTGGCATGTTCGTTTTCATTTCAGGTCAAGCTTTCGAAGACAGTCCTGCGACAATATCACTTCATCCTCTATATCTCAAGTTTTCCTTCTGATGCTACTCCCTTCTTTTCTGTCCGTAAAGCTCACGAGCAGATCTGTTTGCCACTAATGTGTAGTCACCTTAGCATGGAATTTCTCTGCATGGACCTGCGTTCATTCGTCGTATAACTATCAGTTTCACGTAGTTGATCAGAGGCGCCTTTCCATCATCTCCATTGCTGCTTTGTGATTTGAGATTACATCGGGACTCATGAGAGTTTGAGGGAGACAAGATCAACAAAAATGCTAGCGATCCCCTTCGACCGAAACTTTCCGACGTAAAACGTTTGGTGTTCTTACTCGACTCCGTGAAATCCGCATCCGCCTCAACTCGGTAATGATCCAAGCCGACGTCAGCTCATTAGAAGAATTAGACATCCAGCATCCAGGATGCTTAGGGAGACGGTCGCATTGTGATCAATTTGATTGGCACTCAATTGATCCGAAGACCGAAAGATTATCCATCCGTTTTAATCCGTTATAAAGTCTACTAGACTACTGCGTTTTCTTGCGACCCGTCCAAATACAGGACTTTTCCATAGGGATATAACAATTTTATACTTAAGTACAAACGCACCCTTAAACTTTGTTTATGATCGGTCCATGTCAAAATGTCAGTCGAAAAAATACTACCGACTCCTGAGTCGCAACTTTAAGAGCCCTTACTCTAATTTTGACTCGATAGGCTGTGCGAACTATAGTACATAAATTCGAATTAACATATTCAATATTTAATGTTCCTGTGTCATAGAGACGACAAAATAATGGCTTCAGATCAAAGTAAATCAAATCAGTCGATTCCTCGCCGGTCACTTGAACAGGGAAGCCTACACGTTTGAAAGATTAATTTAGGTCATGAATTGAAACCATCCGATCATCTGACGCGCCGGAACTTTTCCAAAAGGGCTCTGCAAAAGTTTGAAGACAATCCTAAATTTCATCAAAAAATCATCTTGAAAAATGAAGCTCATTTTTGGCTAATGGCTTTATCAATAAGTCAAAAAAGCGTTTTTGAACAGCCAAGAACCCTAATGTATTTCCAGGAGCTATTGCATCCACAAAAAGTGACCATATGGTATGGATTTCCTTCCGGCGGTATGATTGAAAATAATCGCCAAACTACGACCAATAGAATTTACAATCGTTCTATGTTGCAGACTATTTTAAGCCAGAATGGACTCTACGTCAATAACAAGATGGTGCTGCACAGGTCAAACAACTGATCTATTCATATTGAAAGGGAAGTTCAGTAATCGTTTTATCTCGAAAAATGGTCACATTTGATCATTTAATTTAACGACGTTGGAGATCTCTTTTGGACATTAAGTTAAACCGTTATGCCAAAAACCCAACAACGTTATAAGATCTCAGGAGCAATATTGAACGCGAAATCGTCCAAGTGTGGAAAAGTGGTTGGAAATTGACCCAGAGAATCGATCGCTGTAAGCGTCTTCATCGTGCTGGGACATTGATCTGTTTAATAGTCTAATAGATGACAGAATTTAACCTTGAACCTTCTTCTGTGGGGACGTGAAACACATATTAAGATTATGAGTAACATGTGTCATTTACAAAATTCCTCTGCAAACTGCAACTGCTAGGAATAATGGCAGCACAAAAGCATCTAACAAAGATCAGTTAGAGTTGATCACTCAACTCACTGATACACAGGTGTCTCTTTAGATGTTAGCCTCTGATTTAAGGCCAGGTTCTGACCTAAGGTATAGAATATCTTCTCGCTGTGAAGTGTCACTTTTAAAAGTAGTTTTGGAAGGAGTCCAACGAGAAATTGGGGTTAGCCTGATTTTTAATTTATCTGACGGTTCAGAAAAGGGAAAATCAAATTCAATTCGAAATTTTTGTATAGCGTTGTCCTGGAGATGCTACATTGATGAAACACTTACTTTTATAACTACAAAATCTCTCATTGGGAGAACAGATATGGGCAAAAAGAAGCAACCCTTGGTCTTCTCAATGTATTCATAACTGAGTTCCTTGAACTCTTTACCTAACTATAACTGAATAACTGAGGATAACTGAATGCACTTTATTGTTCCCCGGAGACACGTAATTGTAAACTATCAAAACCCACTTTAGCAAGCTAATTCATTATGATTGCTGTAAACTGGAGCATGCTGGCCCAATGACTGACAAGAAAATCGTTCTCCAACCTAATTACGTTTCCAGTCGATTTAAGCCTATGTCACTCCAAGTGTCGTAACCATAAAGCACTGTAAATCCAACTAAAATCATTCAACAAGCACAAATGGGAAGAAACAAAAAGAAAAAAGCCGATTCCCAGAATCAAACAATCCAGTTCTAATTTTCGTCAGACAAACCCATTCGAAGAATAGCATAACCCACACTAACCTCATCTAAGCACGTTATGCAACAGCAAACGTCCGTCGTTGCAGAGAATTGTGCAAGTCATGTTATGCTGCGTTGCTGCTGCCGTATGATTATTTCACCTATGATGCATCACTGAATTACACTTTCCAACTGCAATGCAGCGCGTCGACAGATAACCAACCGCGGCAGCTGTATCGGCAGAAATAAGTTGTTAAGCAACTTTCATTTAAAAAAAAAAAAAAAATTAAAGAGAGTAGCGGCAAGTTTACTAAGCCAACTACTTTTCCGCATATGGAGCACTGGCGTGTCCAGTCTCAGGCTGGGTGTTGCAAAACCGCAATGAGTAATATTTTTGTTTCCTTTTTGCCGCCTGTAATGAGGAAATATTCGAGAATCCTTGTATTGAACTTGACACATTGCACCGATCCGTAGATCCGGTATGGAAATGTCTGGAACCGGTTCCATTGCAATATTGTGGACTTTAGACATCACACCTTTGGCGTTTGTGAGCGATACTCGTCTTATTGACACGGCTTTAATGCTATTGATTGAAGGCGTTAACAAGAATTCTAATCGCTTATTCCAAACATATTGACAGAGAGCCGGAAAGGATCTCTACTTGTTTACGATCTTCTCGGAAAATAGTAATTAAGATAATTAGTGGTCAGCCTTAAGTGCATTTCATTGACTGCAAACAATACGCGTTGTACGAGTACACGGTACGTGCATGCTGAAAGCAAGAATTTTGTTTACCGCACTTGTCGAACATTAGTAGGAACACTTGTGAACTACACTGTAACGGTGTAAACATGCGGAAGAAGAGTGAATGTCGTCGTAGCACCTGGATGAAATGAATTTGCATGGTTTTCTGACCTTGCGACTAGGGCTTTGGCGAGGTTATCGTATGTAATTGAGCGTTTACATTATGTTTTCTTGCGTTTTATTGTTTAAATGGAATATTTTAGAGGAGTCAGCAGTCTCTCGGGGAATTTCCACTCGATAATTAATTAGTTGCAAATGACTTTAAGTTATTTATTCGCGGATCAATCACGCGAGATCGGGGCAACTACAATGGTCAAGGCAGATCGAAACTAAAATAACTCTGACGTGGGAACTCTCCGAAAAGCCTTGTGTATTCTTGAACGTGCGAATTTGTAAACATTGTTCTAGTGAATTCAATATCGAGATTACATTTTATGACTTAATTTGCTGGAAACATTTGCATAAATCACAGACGTGATAAATAAACAGATTCAACTTGGTACTTAATCCGTGAAAAGAGTTTGTATGAAAGGCTTCAAGAATAATTGTTTTCCCTGCGTGAATCTACGTGGCACCGTGCAGGGAAGTCTGACATTCAAATCTCGCGAGCATTTCCTTAAGCTGCTTAGAGTTTCTAGTGAACTCCTATCTATGGACTCGAAGCAGCAAACGAAGGGTGTGCTATCAATTTTTGTGTGGAGGAGGTTAGCCATGATTCGTTAAGTGCTCAAGGATGAATTCAATATAATATAAAGTTTGGCCATTGATAAGATGACAGTGCACATCACTATCACTTGTTCCAAAGAGACCGATTACATGACGCAAAACGGAGTCGCAAAGAATCTTCAGCCCCCTTTCAGTTCTGACTTGGTCCAAAAAGACTTTTTTTATTGCTTGCAGTGCGATCTTCCCTCAATCCGCCTATCAAGGGATTTCGAATCGTGGAAAAGCCCATGGGATGTGTCTAAACTTCAAGGGCTGTAGTTGCAGCCGACGATAGTTTTTAAAACCAAGTGAGTGCCATCGTTAATGCGACGCCAAATGCAGGCATCATTATGATGGGGGACCTAAATGCAGAAGTGGGCGGACATGATATACTCAAGGCTCCGAATGGCGAAAAGTTGGCAGAAACCACTGTTTTATCATAAAGGCTGTCTGGTGGATATCCGAAACAGTGAAGTTATGGAAAGAACAGTCGATCACCAATTTCTGTTAGCTACTCTATGAACTATTAAGATGTATCATGAAGATTTCAAAGCATCGCTAAAGTGCCTACCTGCAGGGTCTACTGAATAAAGAATTTCGTTTTTCTTAAAGACTTTAACTATTCGGTGATCACTTCGATACAAGTTAGAGCATCATGTCATCACTGTGGAGTTACTTGAAGCAGGTCCAGCAACATCTGCAGAACTTCTTCAACCGCTAATAGAAAAAGACGTTGAAAATGAGGCAAAGTTATCTAGCATCTAACAAATAAAGTATCATTTACTTCGTTGAACATATAAAGTCCCAACATGAACACGAGACTCTCGACGTCAAACAAACAGATTTGACACATGAGGGACGAAGCATAGAAACTTATAGCCATTTCTAGCGCAACATACGTAACGAAGCTATTGGTAGAATACAGAATTTCAAAGAAGCTCAGCTCCATGCTACAATTTCTTCTGCGAATTTGGTGGACTCCGAATATCATCCCTAAGTATCTTAACTATCCTCAAGTAAACATACCTGAGTTGACTCTGCGGTACATTACTCCTGCCTCAACAACATGACCATATCTGCAATGATATCCAAGAAGTCATCAAGCCCTATCCTTAGCTATCAAATAGACTGGCAACAGGAATATCTTGCTCTGGATTTCATGCCACACTATACATATGTAACATAGAGACGAATGTGAAGACCAGCAGTGAAGAAAATTGTTATGGAGAAACGTTGAAGCAATATAAGAGAAGTTGCTGAGGATATTGGCATACCGGTTGGACATGATTTTTTTTCGGGGGGTGTTCGTGGTGCAATGGTAATCATCATCGACTGTTGAGCGGAAGGTCTGTAGTTCAAGTCTGTCCATAGCCTAGAACAATTCCTATACGGAAAAATTGTGAATGAGAGATGATCAAAAAAATGCCGACGAAGGCATAACGAAGGCAGCACTTCAAAATTCATACTCTGTGTGTGTATTTCCAATATACGTATAACGTATTTACGTAGTTACTGTGAACTACAGCCAACGCAAATTCAGTGGAATCTCTCAAATCATATCTAGGACAACCACCCCAGGGTAGTGAACGAACATCTTCGACACAAACCATCTGAACCACTTCCATGTTGTACGACAAACAGATATTTTATGCACGAAAAGTATGTCAGCGAAGATTGGTCCGAAATTGCTAAATTTTGTCTTAAAGAACTATTCCATTAGCACTCGCTATTGGGGTAAATGACGATCCAAATTTGCTGAAAAGGGTCATCACTGATGACGAAACATGAGTATATGGTTATGGTGTCAAAACCAAAGTCCAATCATCCCAATGGAAGCGACCATCATGGTTGCATCATGATAATGCACATGCCCACTCATCGTTGGCTGTGCGTGATTCTTTGGCCAAAAACAATACTGTACCTCAACCATAGTATTCACCGGAATTGGACCTCTACGAATTTATTCTCTTCCCAAAACTAAAAAGACTACGATTGAGGAGATAAAGGCCGCATCGCTGAAAAAAACTATCAGAAGATTGGAAAAAACGCTGTTGCAAGTGTATTATATCTGAGGGGGATTACTTTGAAGGGGACAAAGTTTGGTCAACCGAATAAAGTCAATGGCAAAAAAAGCTTAAGACATGCTGTCATATGGACGTAGCACAGACAATGTCAGTCACTATCACCAGAAAGCTGCAAACGTTTACGGATCGGTGTCTACGAAACATCCTACGGATCTTTTGATCGATTATTTGTGTCCATAATTCATCACGTTTTCGACTAGTTGTCTGTCTTTCAACTTGATAATTTATTTTAATCTGGTTTTAGAACTAATCATAGCTGTACTTTAGCCCTGGTTAGCCAGCTCGAAGAGATACGACAATCTTTTGAAAGGAACTACGTTTCTCTTCTATACTTACTAGACTTGTCGAAGGCTTTTGATAAAGTCAATCACGATATCTTGTTTTAAAAGCTGAAGAGAAATTTTCTTTCCATTAGGTTGCAGAGGGTATTTCTGGGAGAATGATGTCCATCCCTCATGAAAGTAAAGCAAGACGTTCGACAGGGCTTAATATTAAGACCGATTCTTTCCTGCACGTTCGTTTACGATCTACCATCAGTGTGTAAACTTACGTATAAATGTATATATATACATATACATATATACTGATGATGTTAAATTACATCTTTCCAAACGGAAAGATTGATATTTCATCATTAATATTAATATAATGAACTTGCCTTCCTAAATAATGATTTCAGACGAATCGCCTTTTTGTCAGCCATTAATGGATGACTACTTAACCCGATAAAATTCCAAGCTGTTCCATTCTCTAAAAAAAAGTTTAACCTTGATTTTACACTCTACCTGTGTTTCTACAGGCGATTGAGTTTACTATTATACTAGCCTTGATTATGTAATACGGCGTTCATGAAACAGTCTGACCTCAATGTGGAATATTTTACGGTACTTCCGAATGAAGTTCTTGAAGCAGCAGATGGGGTTTGGGAAGCTGTGCCATTTAAAACTTCTTTATGGTGTCCTATTTTTTAACTTTGGTGTAGACGGATGAGACACAGTCTATTCAGACGTTGGAATTCAATAGAGAAGCTGAAGAAAATAACCCTTAATTCTATCTCCAGCTGTATGATGGAGGCATTGGTAGAATCTTGGTCATTTTAGAACGTATGCTAGCTTTCCTCAGTTGCTGCAAAATAAAATCCATATGATCCCTAAACATTTCTTCCATAAATAACATATCTACGGTTCGTATGTAAACCACCGTGACAAATGGCCATTTGAAATCGAACGCCCGCAGATAATTAAAAGCAATTTGTTACACATCACTCTCACACGCATTAAGCTAATGCCCGCTGTTAGCATTATCCTCACCTCACCACTCGACTCCACCTTGACAAATTATCGACAATTCATCTCCAAAGACATTTTACTTAACACGTAATTCATAAATGCGTCAGTCGGCATTAACATTCACGCCATAAACCGGCTCATTTCGGCGACAGCGAACTTACAGACAATAATTCCGAAACAAACCAAAACAAAATAAAAACATAAAAAATGGTTTACTCTAAAGGACAAACAAACAAAACGATGTAGAATAAAAACAAGTAAATAAAACCAATCGTTACCTGGTGCAAACTTCAAGCCCATCCAAACTGAAAATGGCATGCAACCATGATGAATGACATGCAACGTTGAGACATGTTCCATTTTCTTGCGCAAAATGAAAAATAGCGTATCAAAGAATTCTGTGAATTTAGCTATGTAGTACCACCAACAGGTGCGAGCCATCTACAATGAAACGAAACCAAAGACAAAAAAAGAAAAGAAAAGAAAACAATAAAACATAAACGACAATCTATGGTACGAGTATATGTACGTAGATACGTATCTTAAGCTACCTCATTGAAATGAAAAGGAAAACTCGAAAAAGTAACAAAAAAAAAAACACAAGAAAAAATCAAGAATGAAACGCAGTAAACGATTTGGAAAACCATCGCGATACTCACTCTCATTGCCATTGGATTTGTCGAGTAGTCTACCGGTTGACACTTAAAACTATAATGACCTCCCCATCCGCTTTGTATATACTAGAAGGGAAATGAATCATATCATTCGAGAACGGGCCAATGCCAACGTTCAAACTTACTTCGTAGAATATCCATGCACTAAATATCGTCTGAAATAGATTGTAATAAACTAGAACTTTCCTAAGGTCCATTGCTTTTCGCTTCTCCATTAATTTTGGTGCTAGAGATTTACTAAAATAAGCGTAGAACACACATAGTGCGAGTGTGGGAAATGGTGAGGACATCATTGGCCAGTCTTTAACTCTGGGGTCTGAAATGAAAAGATGAGAAGCTGATTAAAAAATTTAGATCTTTCAAGGCCTAAATTTGGTATATTAATTAGCATCAACCGGAAACCATCAAAATAAACAAGACTCGGGCTTAATTACATTTTAGCATCATAATCATCCAAAACTGCCGAGTAATCCTCGCGGTGTGATAATGAGAGAACAAACAGTGCAGAGTGCGAATTTCAAAGGCTCTTCCGTATGATTTGACTAATGTCGGGTTTATGCGTGAACATCAAGCACATTTGTTTACAATGCGCTTAACGACTTATGCAGATAAGTCATTTTAAAAGTCATCTGTGCATTACTGAAACTATTGATGAGCTGAGTTAGATGGTGTTAAAAGGATTGCGTAACGAAATTAAAGAACACGCAATGTTATTCTATCCCATGTGGACAGCGATACGCCATAAAGGTTACGAAATCATATCTGTTACTTGAAAAACTTGGAGTCCCTGTTGCTTAGTAGAACAAGATCTTCGCACTTGACGGCCTTACATCGACGTCGATCATACCTATTCTTTTGATCTCGTATATCCAGCCGGATACTTTACAACACAGCTTTGTTCCTCTATAATATTCCCTTGATGATCCGGTTTCAGATCTCCCTAGAGCTATCAGCAGCATGCGATCCAAAATATACATCCTAGTGGCAGCTGGCTGTTTATTTTATAAACCCGCTCACCCCCATTGACTGTATTCGAGTGGTATTGTACTTATCGGAGTTTTGATACTTTTACCCCCTCAAGACCCTTCGTTTTAACGTGATACGGGGTCCGTGACTACACTGCGAAGAACCCTTTAATCCCTTTTAGTAGGTACGTTCAGCTGCCCCTTGCTTAAGTAAAGCTATATTAGCTCTACCAAAACGAAAACATAGCTTGTCCCTGCTTTCCCATGCGGGAAAGGTTCGGGATGATCTAGATTAACTGTCGAATGGCAGGGGACTATGTTGTGGAACTTATCTTGTACAATTCTTTTGCTGCATTTTCTGTCAATATCTAGTAGTAATCAGGACGCTAAAGTATTTTTTTAACACTTAAAGCTGTCAAGACTGCCGCAATAAGCGGCATCGAAAACTACCCTAGTGATGCCAAATTTCTCTTTTCCTTGGCGAACAGAACATCGATATCAATGGGCGAATATCACAAAAAACTCAAAAGATTTTCCAGCTTTCATTACTTTAATAAAATAAACCTATCCTAACCTAGGGGATGGTCGTGGTGCAATGGTAATCTTTATCGACTGTTGAGCGGAAGGTCTGTAGTTCAAGTCTGTCCATAGCCCATTCGCTGCCAAGGACGAGTATACTCGTCCTTGGCAGGGTATCCCGCACTGCCAAGACGAGTATACTCGTCCTACTTTGAATATATTATAACATGCATGCTTTTGAATTAGCAAATTTTTTTTTTGCCACAAACATAATATAAATATGTAAAAAACTTGAAAAATACTACAAATAAATTTTTTTACAAAAATAATACTTTATTTCTTATAGAGAATGATCTTTCACGCAAAAATCAACTTTATCGTGTATTTATAACAAAATTTTATAGCAACTAAATCACTTATGATACCTTATCTTCATGATAGGATTTGTAACAAAGTCCAATACATAATGGAGGTTTATCAGGACAGCTCGGACAGTAATATCGAGTCTCCTTTCGAATGCTTTTCGTTGCACAAACTCTACACTTGCGAGTTGGGTTTTTCTTTTGTAGTGTGGGAGGAATAGCATCAAGATAATGAAGGGAACTTCGTTCTTGGGGTATGATTGACGTAGATTGATGAGATTGAATGACTGCATCTTGGCTTCTATTTAGCCAATATTGTAGAACTTCTTCTCTAAATTGAAGAGATGTTTTCTTTTCTGCGTTCGGTTGCTGACAATACAATATATATGCATTATGCACAGCCATTTATATGATGTGTACAGCTATTTTTTTATACCACCGAAGAGTTTTTCTCATAGCACTATAGTAGGACAGCATTTGATCCGAACGGTCTACACCTGCCATACCTTTTGTGTAATCCCTTACAATATTGGGTTTGTTGGAGATTCGTCCATTTCGGTTAGCAACTTCAACTATCTCAGCTTTGTGCATATTTGATATGGTTAGTACATCTCTTTTATCTCTCCACTTACAAATAACGACCGATTCGGATCGCTTCCAACTGTACTCGCCCTTCTTCAGTTTTTGATTGACCAATTCTTTTGGATTACCTTTACGATTGGATCGTAAAGTTCCACAAATATAAGTCGAGCGCAATGTTAACTCTTTTGCTAGTGATACGGAGTTGTAAAAATTGTCCATATACAAAATATGACCCATATCAAGAAAGCCGTCCATAAGGGAAAACACAACTGAAGTACTGTGATTCTGCTGGTCCGTCCGAATTTCAGATTTTCCGCAATAAATTTGTATGCGTAGTATCATCCCCTGTGATTCGCATAATTCGTATAACTTTACACCAAATTTATTTTTTTTATTTTTTATATATTGCCGAAAGTGAAGACGACCACGCCATAGTACCAAAGACTCATCAATAACTAAATCTTTGCCAGGATTGTACACTACATTCATCACGTTATTAAAATGTTCAACAATCGGTTCGATTTTGTGTAGCTTACTTTCTTGGTTTGTGCTATTCGAAAAGTGCAGACATCGTAATAACATTTGAAAACGGTTTCGGCACATATGAGTTCTAAAAAATGGCAAATTATAGAAATGGCTTTTTTTCCAATAATGCTCATTGGAAGGCAGATTTATGCTTCCCATGTGAAGAAGCAATGCCCAGAATTTTTGCATTTCCCGGCGATTAGTGGCTTCCCAATTATTGTATCTTGATGATTTTCTAAGTGTCCCTTTCCGTCCTATTATTTCTGCAGCGTGCTCATTAGTTCTTTGAACCAACTTATCAATAAATTCATCAGAAATGAATATATCAATTAGCTCGCCTGGAGTTCGTAATTTTCCCGGAAGATTCAAGCCTTGATCCTTTCCTCGAAATTCAAAAACAGGAGGATCTCTTTCCACTTCTGTCCACATATTGCCATTTCCGGTATCTTCATTTATACACTGCACATTGATAAAAGTACTAGGAACTTCATCTTCACTTTCTGGTTCTTCCGAATCATACACCACATTTATTCGTGGTCTTTTTTTTGCAATAGGAGATAGACTGTCGTCTGATTCAGTCTCGGAATTACTATCATTTAGAAAATATTCTTCTTCTGAATCAAAATCACTGCCAGTTGATATATCGTCGTCCATTATAACTAATTTGAATTGTACAAGGGATAAAATAAATAATCATAAGCTATGTAACCATTGAGAATCTTCACTTTGAAAGTTTACCTAATATGTACAGCAATGTGTGATATCACAGCAAAATTTCTTCAAAATTTTATTTCACAACTAATAATTTCTTGATTTGAACTCTACAAAACTATTGTGATTACTGAAAAGAGATGTTGCAGTTACTCAGCTCGAAATTAAAACAAAATACGCGGAATTACTTTACCCCGTTATCTGCCGAGACACTGTAATCGAAAATAGTGAATTTCTAAGTGTTGCCAAATTTCGCAATGTGTCTCGTTTTATTCCATTTTCTTTATTTTATCCATCTGCATGATTTATTATTTGTTTTTCTACTAAAACGTACGTAAATACGAAAAAGGATATCGAGTCCTTCTGCCTTCATAATGCCAACGACGAGTATACTCGTCTTTAGTTTTCTGCTTGTAAATGATTACGTATGATAATATATGTGCACTTACCAAGAAATAACAGGGTTTTGGTAAACAATAACACTCAAAATATAAATGGCTATGGGAATGACTTCAGATAATTTAGGCTTGGCAGCGAATGGGATAGCCAAGAACAATTCCTATACGGAAAAATTGAGCAAGAACATCAGTTGTGAATGAGAGATGATCAAAAATGCTGACGAAGGCATAACACTTGCAGCATAAGATCACTCCAAAATTCACTCTCTGTGTGTGCATTTCGTCCAAAAAATCAATCGGGTTTGGAACAGATGGAAACAAACCCAAATTTTGTCGAAAAAATCACTTTCAGTCAGTAAAGCACATCTTTGGTTCCAATGGCTTCGGAGATAGCAATAGACAGCAGTATTAAGAGTCTCCAGGTAGGCGGCGTCATTGGGCCATACATCTTCCAAAACGAGAAAGCTAAACAGCGACTGTCACCGGTATCAAGTCATGGTAACTGACCCTTTATGACTTGAATTGTATCACATAGTCGCATACTAGGATGACATGAGGCTCATATGGCACGATGCAATGTGCCATACATCGGGCGTCACATTTGAAAAGCTCCCAAAATGTGTTTTTTCTGGAAGAGATGTAGTCGAATGGCCGCTGAGGTCGTGCGATTTAGGGCCCTTAGACTTTTTTCTCAGGTACTAGGTTAAATCACTGGCTAATAGCAGCCAACTTATAACAATTCATCAGCTAAAGAACAATATATGTAATTCAAACCGTTGGAAAGATTCAGACTTATGCAGAGTCATACAAAATTTGATCTCACGAATATAGTCCTTCAAGATTTTTATTTAAAATGGAAAATTTATTTAATGGAAAACCCCTGCCTCTATTCCTTCGGATTAAATCCTCAACTTGAATAGAAAGGTTTATGACATCCTCGATTGATTAGCTTACTCAACAAATAATTTCTTTCTGGTCTCACTTTCTTCCCCTGTTCCTCGATTTTAATCCTTGAATTTTTACCTATAATTGGTCAAGAAGCGCTCGTCCGATGATCAGGGGGTAAAGTTGGATGACATCGGAACCAAAGCACGTTAGACTTGGAAGTCAACTGGTTTAACAATACTTCCGGAAAGAGTTTTCCAGTCGTCGCCCATGCTTTTTACCGAAGGTTTATTTTGAATTCGAAATATTTCTGCAGTCTGTCGCACTTCTCAAATACAATAGTATATGAATATATGTATGAGTCGATTGAAACATTCCTCCCTCAAGTACTTTTACTATTTACATCCAGCTCGGACTGGACCAGGGCAATGTCGCTATATCTTCCGTAGAGTTCTTGGTTGTATTTTTTCCTCCCTTCTTCTTCTTCTTCAGCCAGCTTTGGCAACTTACATTTTTTTGCGACACGTAGAGGATCAAAATCCAAAGATTTTTGGCACTAATTTCTGGATTCATGCCTGCTATGTCTCGCATGTTATACTTGCTACGACAATCCTCTCGTCCAGTGCCACTTCGTAATCGTTCGGTTGGACATTGTCCTAACATTTTTAGAGTTTTTCTCACAATACTCTAGCATAATTTGCCTATACTTTCGTCTCTCATTCACCATCACTGCAATAACTTCCTTTCGTCGCAGTTATCAGTTCGCCGTTTTGTCTGACTTCCAAGTTGCCCTAATTCAAATGTTTGGGGGGAAGAAAAACATGAAATCGGATTTATAAATTGCTACAGCCAGGATGTGAATACAACTGTCATCTACACAAGGGTACGATTGTCAACATTCGATGTCGAATCGATGGTACCACGGGTAGATCATTTAAGCTTCCTCAAAGTTCTCCTTTGCCGGAGGACAGTTCTTATTGTTAAAAACCCGCAGACTGCATTAGTATTCAAGTCGGCAGTTAACCACAAGCGGTAAAATACATGGGGTGATTCCCGAACAAGCTACACATGAGGACTACTCAAGCAAGAAAGCGTCATCATTACAAACGGCATTGTTTAGGATACTACTGAACGTGGGTGGACCCGGACATACGTACCCGGGGATGGTCGTGTTGCAATGGTAATCATCACCGACTGTTCAGCGGAAGTTCTGTAGTTCAAGTCTATCCCAATTCCAATTCGGAAAAACGGTGCAACAAAATCAGTTCTGAATGAGTGATAACACCAGCAGTATAAGATCACTTGAAAATTCATATTCTGTGTGTGCATTTCCAATATAACATCTTAATGATACGGAAACAAAAAAGTTACTGTGAACTAAAACCAACGCGACAAATTCAGTCTAATCTCTCGAATCCTATCTAGCACAACCACCCCCGGAGAGTACTGAACGAACATTTTCGACACAAACCACCCAGGTTGTGTGACCATAAGGGCGTAACTTTTGAACCTACGCGAACCCTATAAAAAAAGCACTCTACTATCTAGAATGGCCACCTTTGTTCTCGCTACACCAGTTTGGGCGGAAAAGGAATCTGCCAAAACCGTCATCAGTATTCCGGTTTTGTACGCTAAGAATATGCGGCTATCGGATAATATCGGATGAACCGGCTTTTCAAGGAAATGCAAAACAGAAAGCTCAGACAGTCTGCTGAGAATCCTCTAAGATATGTGGGGTAAGAAATCTTGACAGAGTAGACTAAAACTTTATGAACATTTCTATCGTAGCTAAAGCTGTAAAAGCTTTAAGGAGGGCTCAAGTTTATACTCTACGAAAAAGAAGTACATAAGAAGATCCATTTAAATTGAAGAAAAGCGATGCTTTCATCGGTCTTTAAGTCTCAAAAGCCACCGATTAGTATTAATAGTTCTTCTGACTGAACACACTGTTGAGAGTTGAAGACATCTGACATCTTTAATTGCTTCAATCATCACCCTAATAAACAAGTGATTGAATTAAAATACGATTAGGAAAAAAATACTGTAATTACTTCGCACCTTATCTCGTCATTAATTATATAATTTTCAATGACAAGAATGCTCGAGTACATCTAACACGAGACGCAACAGAAACATGGCATCTAAACGGGCTTTCGAATCAGTTCGTGGTTGCGTTTCTTCCAGAGAATTACATGTTCAGAACATTGGTTTACACTACACGTCGTGTAATGATAAAAAAGTGCAATTAACGTCCGGTAATTAGCGGACGCGGTGAAGTGTGGTTATTAGCATGACATGTTAACGACATCCTTATGGACATAGTTCATCGGTTTTACTCTATGGATGCTAAGATTGGACAAGAAGCAAAACCATGTAAAGCTTGCACGCCATGCGAGTAATCAGGCGCAAGTTCCGCTCCATTTTGAACATACTACTCGTCTATCAAAAACGTCTTTCCCCTGGCACGCCATTAATTGGTGTTGTCTTCCTTGATTTATGAAATAGCAGCAAACCAAATAAGCTAGCATCTAATTTGACACGCGTAGCTCTACGCAAAACAATCTCGTTGCACTCCAGTGATTAGATATCCACGTTTAACACATCGACTGAAAAGGCAATTAAGCAATTTCCACGCCTTCTGTTTAGAGTTCTTGATTATGATGTACGAGTACTATGAACTGGTAGCGCATGCATCTCACAGAAGAACGAAATCAAAGAAGTTTCCTCCAGTGCATGTGACGTGTAATTAAACTAAGCGGCCGCCCGCCTGTCTTTCAAGACAATTTTCTATTACGAAAGTGTAATGACGCACTCGGTGTTAAATTGACAACGAGTTGGTCGGGTTGGCATACGCAATACCTTTTCGAAATGATGATTGAGTCGAAAAGGCGAGTTTTGGGCAATTTTCCAAAGACAATTGCGGTAAGGGTTAAGATGGTCATAATGTATGGAACTGGTTAAGTGCGACTAATGAAGGTCGATGGAGAATGATTGACTTGTTTAGTTACGAGCGCATGCAATCAGTCTGCAAGGTAGTTTCCATTCAAAGTCGATGGAGGCATTACGAAATTGGAGGCCAAGTATCATGTTAACATAATGCGGTTGTCAACACAATGGAACAATCTGTCACTGAAGATATTGGTGAATGATGTCGCTTTAAGGGCATAAAAGGGTTTATTTTTCTTCTTAGATGGCGCTACAGTCAGAGGTGGAACTGGTCCTTTCCAGTCTGTACGTCCAGCTGGCTGGGTCTCCTTTTACTTGTGGCCTACTTGGGACAGCATTCCGTCTGGGCTCGTCTTAGCCCAGTCATCTCAGATGTAAGATCTTCTATTTTCCTTATCGATACAAATTGAATAGAAAATCGTGTGCAGGGCTGTGGCGAAATTCATGTACTCGTAATGCGCTATATAGTAGGATCAGGATGATTAGGGACTGCAACAAAACCTTTTGGCTTTTCGAAAGAGGACTCGAAAACTTGAACCCGAAGAAAAAGCGATTGATAAGCGTGGTGTTCGACGTTTGCATTGTGGTTATTGCTGCATATTGCAGTGTAATCGATGTATACCAGATCTTGGCTGCCTCAATTTCATAATTATACGAACAATACGAGGGTGGTCCGATAAGTACTTAGCCTACAAAAGAAAAACAAACATTTTGGAGAAATGGCGAGTCTCCTTTTAGCTCGATACTCTTGACCCAGCGATGCTCCAACTTCTTTAACCTGTCTGAAAAATACGTTTTCTCGAGGTCTGCAAAGTAGGCCTCCGTGGCGGCGATGACCTCCTCATTCGACTGAAATTTCTGCCCGGCGAGTGACTTTTTCAAGTTTGGAAACAAAAAGAAGTAGCGCGGGGCCAAATCTGGAGAATACGGTGGATAGGGCAGCAGTTCGTAGCTCAATTCGACCAATTTGGCCGTAGTGAGGGCGGAGGTGTGAACTGCTGCGTTATCATGGTGGAAGAGCGTGTGATATCCCAGAAAACGGTGGCCATCACCTTTCCGGCCGATGGGACAGTCTTCGCCTTCTTCGGAGTGAAGTCCACTGTTTCGATTGTTCCTTGGTCTCTAGTGTGTACCAGTGGATCCATGTTTCGTCGACTGTCACGAAACGACGCAGAAACTCCTTCGGATTGCACTTAAACAGTGTCAAACACTGCTCTGAAGTGGTCTCACGGTTGCGCTTGTTGTCCGGAGTGAGCAAACGCGGCACCCATCGCGCCGACGGCTTTCTCATACCCAACATTTTATGCAGAATATGACCCACGCGATCTTTTGAAATGCCTATTGTCCCAGCTATCTCGCGCACCTTCAATCGGCGGTCTGCCAATACGAGATCGTGGATTTTTGTCACGTTATCCTCCGTGGTAGCCGTTTTCGGGGCACCTAGACGTGGCTCATCAAAAACCGACCGGCGATCACGTTGAAACTCGTTAAACCAATTTTTGATGGTCGCCATCGAAGGAGAAGTACACAGCATCCAAACGCTCTTTGATTTCGCTGCGCGATTTCCCTTCCAAGAACAAGAATTGAATCACCGACCGATATTGCTCTTTTTTCATTTTTCTAAAATCCGCGGACACTCCAGCTTCCCCACGCGGTCAAATAAAATTACGATACTGGCGCCATCTGGCGGTGAGGCTAAGTACTTATCGGACCACCCTCGTATGTGGCTAAAGGTTCTTTTTTAATGAATAACACTAATATCATCCGCGTAAACAAGTAGTCACAAGATAGTTTGACCTTTTTTAGAGCTTTTCGACGTGGCGTCGACACAGAAATCTTACCATTTTGGCAGGGATTTCGAAACATGGTATTCTTCCCTACCATGAAACAACACTGATATACGCCGAACAGAACTGCAAAGATCTTATAAACTTATGCGCAGGAAATGTATGACATGACAAACCGGCATTAAAGTTCCGTTCATTGGTAATGCTTTCCTTATTAGGGCCTTTTCCAAACTAAGTTATCTTCAGCTGTTATATAGTCTGCAGAAGGAACTTTTACAAGTCTACAAGTAAGTCTATTTCCATCCCTTCATCCCCATATCGTCTTTCTTTTCTTCGCAAAAGCCTACATTCAACCCCCTCCTTCTATGATTTTTCTGACAAGGAAAAGATTTCACCTGGTAAATTTACGATCGGCAAACTGGCTTTGGCAGTTTCCTGAGGTTGTATTGTAGCTATGGTATAGCTCGGAGACGATGTTGGTTCGTAGGAAGCTTCAAACATCTATTATACTAAAGAAATGTTTGACGTCGATCTGAATGGGTCAATCAGGTTAAACGTTGAATGATGCGGAGAAATGTTGAAATCAAGTGCTACAGCAAAATTTCGCTTCGACACATAGTCTAAAACCTGTGCAGATGGGATTAGTGTCATCATCATCTGAAAACATTAATGTATGAATATATCGATTTACAACCCACGTCAACCAAGGTGTGGTATAAAAATAGAGTCCAGCGCTAATTGTACCTTGACTCATCCATAAGCCATTTCAGATCTCTGCAGCATATTACAACCAAAATCCGTAATACCTCCAATGGCTTGACATATATTGATATTGAGCTTACGGTATTTTTATTTTTGTTGACACCAGATTGCAGTAGTTCTCAGCTTGGAGTACGATATATCTAAAGAGTTTCATAGCATCAGCGTCCACGGATAGACAACTAAGCAGCTAACTTTGTTTACGGAAAGAATAAAAATGAGGGGTCTAATATGACTATCTTGTGGAACTTCGTAGGGGTTGTAAAGAATTGAAATACATAAAGTCTGATCCTCTTCAGATGTTGTTCTTTTAAATATGGTTTAATCTATAAGTTTTGCTAAAAATAATGGTAATTATATCGACAATTTTACTATGCTTTAGTGCTTAGGTGATATAAGAGATTAGAAATTCAATTAAGTTGGTGGCTGTTGGTCTTCCTTTAAGGAACCTGTGTTGCATCATCTTATGGAAAGTAATGCTTTCGAAATGCTGCGGTATGCAGGAGAGCTAGGACGGCAGGGCAGGGTCGGCAAATCAAAATTTCGTTCTTAGGGCTTTCTTAATGAAAGGGTATTTTATTAGAGCTCTCTCAAGTTGTAGGAAATTTTTTTTGTTACACGGCTTATATTCGCGTCTCAGACTGGATATATTTTCGTGTAGTCTTTTTAGCCGAAAATTTAGCTACGTCTGTTCTAAGCCTTGCCACAACCCCTCATATGCAATCGTAATCTTGCCTCAAGTCTTAAGGAGATGGTCGCATCTTTGACTAACAGATCAGTATGAATACTGATGCGTAGGCATGAATAAGTCACTCTTAAAGGAGACTTTGTGGATGAATTAGGTCGAATTTTGGCTAAAAGATGTTAAATTAGTCATCCCACGAACTGATTGCATGATGTCTTAGACATCACAGGCAACATAATCAACGTTCCTGAAGCTGGCTTAGTTGGGATATGATATTTTGTTTTATCCGCCTTACTCACTCACCGTGCAGGGACGGGTTAAGAATATCCCTGCAGCGATACCTCTCGCTTGTCGTAAAAGGCGACTGAAACAAAGGTAAACAAAAATCACATCTAGGCAATTTTGAAAACACCAAGGTGAGCCTAGGGACACATATACCACCATTAAACTGCCCCACAAGTATACATGCAAAAATCTGGAGCATGCCCGTGTCACAAAAAAAAAAAAAAAAAAAAAAAAAAAAAAAAAAAAAAAAAAAAAAAAAAAAAACGGCAGGCCGAAAAACAATTGATGCAAAAACACCAGCATTTGATTGGCCTCAGCGATGAAGTAATCCCAAACCGGGAAGCCTGCCGCTACTTTCTGAGGTCAAACCGGCGGACCCCACAAGCGGACCAGTAGGAATGCAGTTAAGTGGGAAGGTTATGGTCCTACACTTCTGACCATAACAACGCCGGAAAAAGGAAAAGAAGAAGACTCACTCACCTCATCCCCGACCGATTACCACCTTTACCGCAATTTGGGCTATCATCTCCCAAATAGACTGTATGTATCTCCCAAATGACAAAAGGATAAAGACCCTTCAAAAGGAGGAATATTTGCTTTGGAAGAACGTGCGAAAAGTAAAAAATATAAATGTTGAAATAAACCTTGTTAATTTTTGAAATAACGCTGTTTAACTCAATCTTTGTACATCCATCTGTACAATTTGAATCTGCCTGTGGACTAATAGTCATAGGGACTAAAAAAAACGTTTGAGCTCAAATGGTTATGCAATTCCTTAATTGAATAAATGGAAACGAAAAACATCGTGCGATCGATAAAGTCTCCTCGTCTCGCAAAAAAACAAAACCCAAGAAGGAATCAAGCATCCTATGATACAAGACACTCCCTTCTGTTACTCCATTTGAAATGCCGCCACAAAAAGTAATTCAACAAGGAACTCACGAACGTTAAACTGAGATACGTGACAGACGTATCGTTTTACAACAGGTAACAAAATCCGAATTGAAACATTAGTAACATACGAGGATGATGTAAAGTTCGACGAATCGAAAGACATAAACACTTACCACTGCGATTGTCCATGAGGTCTCTGTACCAATCATAAAACTCGTGCAATATGACCGCCATTTTTTGATCTTGTTATTGTATAATCTGCAATTAAAAATCAAAAACAAACAAAAAACATAATTATATAATCTTGGTTGGAGGGAATTAACAATAATTATTGACAACGAAAAAGTTTGCGTGACGCAGTAATGGGAATTGATCGCCGATAACGATCAATGGACTTTAGACTCTAGTTAAACTGCTGTAGGCAACGTTATGATATGAATTTTTGCAGAAAATAACGTGTTTAACGTAGACAACACGTTTTTCTAAACTGCGATTGCAATTTTGTTTGACGATAAACTGATAAACTTGTGCCGCTAGTGCACTCGTACACGCAGGTGATTGTGAAAATATTGTTCCACAAAATATGTCTTATAAAATGAGGACTTGCGGCATGACTAATGAAACTGAAGGGCATTTGTATTTGATTCGGGGGAAGCTTGTCAGCATTGGATTTGAAAACTTATATCGAAGAAAACAGTTTGTGTGCAAAGCATATTTTCCGGTTCATTTTGGACTGAGAATAGCTTTGTCAGAGACTTTAAACAAAAGCCATCCAACAAAAGGTGTCATTCTAAATCGATAGAATTTAGAGCTTGTTTAAGAAAATTGGCCGATCGACAGTCAAAAGAATAATGAGTGTAAAACCGGAGGGAAAGTAACCGTCGGCAAGATTGCGCCAGGGGAGGGCAATATAAGAATTAACCTCCTAAAACCTAGCGAAACAGGGAACACACCCATTACAGGGAAGTTTTTTTTTTTTTTTGGTAGAGACTTCTACATATCTGTGCTACTGTTGGAGCACAAATACTGGTCCATTGTTGTACTACCAGACAGACACCTTGTCTTTATTGTATTTTACCCGTTGTCCGGAGAAAAGTGAGGAGGGGCTTCAGTTATGTAGAGCTAAGAGATTCGGCACACATCACGTCGGCCCCAAGGATGCGCCACCGTATGCGTGCGAAGGCGGGACAGTCGAAAAGTAAGTGTTCTGCTGTGTCATCCTCCTCGCAACATGCAGCACAGGTAGGCGTCTCACTAATGCCAAGCACGTAGAGATGCTTGGCAAAAGTGCAATGGCCTGATATGACGCCCGTAAGCCTTCTGCAATCATTTCTCCTTAAGGATAAGAAAAATGTTGCGGACTTCTTGCAGACATCAGGGTGTACGCGCTTAATCATCCTGCATCCTGGATATTCCCTCCATCTAACTGTGTGCATTAAAGACCCAGTCGTTGATGTCAGATTTGATAGTGGAGGTAGACCTAAGGCCCCTTCTAGCGAGTTCATCGGAGATCTAGTTTCCTGGGATCCCAGAGGACCCATACAAGCTTAAGTGAATTTAGTCTTTCCACTTTGTTCAAAAAGATCTTGAATTCATGCACTAATTTGGAGTTAGATAGAGGGTTGGACACAGCTTTGAGTGCAGCTTGGCTGTCACTGCAGACGCATTTGCGTTTTCCCTTCCACCTGTACTTCACAACAGGGCCATTAGGATTGTGCAAATCTCTGATTGAAAGACAGACGCATATTTTCCTAACGAGAAGAACAGTCGAATGTTTTCGCGCTCAAAGAAAGCTCCAGCGCCGGTCCCCAGCCTGGAGCCATATGTGAAAATGCGAAGACATTCCATTCGAGGTTCAGTGTCTGGCCAAAGCCAGTCTTGACGCCATGGGAATGTGACTGTGAAATTACAGCCCAGTAGGTTGGCAGATGTCATTGCGTCAGAAGGCATATGCATGAGACAGGGGTCGTAGGATATTTCTCGCGCAAGTACACTTTCACTCCAATGCGAGTTGTACCAAAGATCATTTCTCTTTAGGCGAGACATGACTTTCAGTGCGCATACTCTGATATATATGTTAAGTAGTGGAAGATTCATCATAGCATCTAGAGCAGCTCCCGGTGTCTGGGGAAAGCCCCTGTGCAGCTGAGACAGACCGCTCTTTGGAGTTTAATGAGAGAAGCCACAAAGTGTTTGCGTGTTAGCCTGTTCCACCAAACAACCGATGCATATGAGATTATCTGTCTTATCATTGCCGTGTAGGTCCAACGGACCTTTTTCGGCAATAAGCCCCATGTTTTGCCAAAGGCATCTTTGCATTGCTAAAAAGCTGACAGCGCTTTGGTGGTTTTTGACTCAACATGCTTTGACCAAAAAAGCTTGCTATCTAAGATGACTCCCAGGTACTTAGCTTCCTTGGATATCGGGATGGGAATGCCTTTAAGCACCAGCTGAGTAATACCGGTATTTTTCCTCCTTCTCGTGAAGAGAACGACATTAGTCTTAAGAGGATTAACTGACAGCCCATTACTCGCGCACCAGTCCTCGATCACATCTAGCGCCGCTTGCTGAGACAGACAGTCGCTAAGCATGAACCGACAGAGAGAACAGCAACATCATCCGCATAGGCCTGGGCATAGATTCCAGAAGCATTTAGAGCATCAAGCAGAGAGTCCACCACCATGCACCATAACAGCGGAAACAAGACGCTACCTTGCGGAAGCCCCTGTTTACTCCAGACTTGACGCTGAGGTCTGCATCAACAATAAATGTCCTGTGCACAAGCATTGCTTTGATCCACAAAACCAGTGCTTCATCTACGCCATGTTGTCTAGCAGCGTTGCACATGCTGTGGAAAGTAGCGTTATCAAAAGCTCCCTCAATGTCGACAAAACTGCCTAGTACGTAATCATTCCTTTCGAGAGCGCATTCAATTCTCCCAACTAAGTTCTGAAGCGCAGTCTCGCAAGATTTTCCGCGCTGATAAGCATGTTGCATGTCCGAGAGAGGATGCATTCGAAGGGCAACTTTGCGCACGTGCAACTCTACTAATCTCTGCATGCCATTTAGCAAGAAGGATGTTAAACTGATTGGTCTAAAACTCTTGGCGAGTGAGTAATCTTCTTTCCCTATTTTGGGAATAAAGACCACTTTCACCGCGCGCCAAGGAATAGGTATGTAAGCAAGTGTCAGGCTAGAAGTGAAAATTCTTTTCAGAGTAGGAAGCAGCTGTCTTATACCTTTTTGCAGCATAATAGGGTATATCCAATCAGTGCCCGGCGACTTAAATCCATCGAAAGATGCCACAGCAAATTCAATGGCCTCATTAGTTGCCACGCGTGATGCAACACACCAGCTACGCCGAGTTGTTTTCATCGCTTCACAGGGAAGCTTGGTGAAGGGTTGTCAATGAAGCTCTAAATTTCCGAGTTCCAAAGGGGCGGTAATACCATAATTGTAATAATAATCATTAATATAAATTGGAAGAAACAAGTATTTTTATTATTATAATTGACTTTACAGTAATTAGAGGACGAAAGTCGAAAATTCTCTGAAGCCCCTATGTTGTGTGTGGTTCATTTATTCCCATAAAAGGGAGCTGTTGTTTATTGGTGATTCTGAACGGCCAACTCCGAGAAACTTTTTTGACAAAAATATGAATTTTTTTTCTAGTACCCCTCCGAAAAGGGACACCTCGAAATACAATTTCAATTTCATTTCAATTTCAAACATTATCAGTCACCCCGCACTAAAATGTAACTCATTTTAGGTCAGTTTCTTCAGTTTTCGGAGGTTCATCACTCAGAATAATTTGTGTAAAAAGTCATGATCTTGTTCACTCATTTCTATAACATTACACAACCAGCAAGAGCCACACTGTACATTGTTACTGTCTTTAATTATTTAGTCAATTGGATCTTATAAAACAAGATCTGTATGCAAAGTGTTATTCCTGTGATCGTAACGAAATGACCGCGAAGATATTATTAAATGATCTTACTGATCGCACACGAATTATAGTCTTTACATTGCTGTACTGTCCGATATCTTAAAATTTACCGACCAAATTTCGTATAGCTGTACAACAAGCTGTTTGTTGATATTGTCACTGTTTCTGTAGTAAATGTTCAGTATTTCAATGCGTTGTACGAGTGTGCATGGGTAAATTTCAATAAAAACCTTTTGGTCCAAGGACTAAATGTTGACAGTTTAGCAATGGCACAACTTGTATCAGCGTAGACATAAAAGACAAAGCAACATAAAGTTTTTTTAAATTTTTCTTTAATTAAGGAAGAATAAATAATGTGGTCAGTAGCAGAAAAGCAATGCTAAGTTCTTAATTAAGCTGCAATTAAATAACCATAAAGTGGTTTTACCACTGAAAAACAACTAACGTATGACTGATTATAGCACGTAAATTATATTTGTTTAGTGTGCAACAGTGTCGCGAAACATTTCCTGTTTTCGATAATAAAATATTCAATTTACAACGCTAAAGCAATGACAGACTTTACCTGGCGGAATCATTAATCCGTCAAGAAAAAAAAATTCTGTACAGTTAATACAGGAGGCAAAAAAGTTTCCTGTTTAATTGTCGAACCCGTTTACAAAAACAAAAAAAGGTATTAGGAAACGCAAAGTCAAAATAATTAAAGCCATAAAAAAATGTTATCATGTTAATTGGGTTTTTTTATAAATTCATTTGCATTGTTCTTATTCTATTCTTGTCTACTAGACAAAATGTTCAAATCTAGCTTAAAAATGTATTAATATTTAATGTGTCTTTCTAGTCCTTTGTGGGCACTCTAAGACTTACTATATTTGTTAATTAGTAATGCCGCCTTTAGATTTAAAATTATTTATTCTATGTATATACAATACATTTTAAAATTGGATTTTCTAGGAAAATTTATTAACAAAACCTAGACTCATGCATTTTTTTGCGTTACCCACCCTAAGCTGCTTAGTTCCAATCTCAAATATAATCAAATACTTATATGATTCGTTCCGAGTGATCACCCCCGTGATTGCATTTTTTTGCGACTGGACTTGGAATGCCCGAGAACTCATCAAGACTAACAGGGCTCAGTCTGTTTTTAGGTTCACCGAATTACCGGGATACCATCTCTAATTTTTTCGAGATACGTGAAGAATTAAACAAGGAGACGCCTTGAGGCCACTTCTTTTTAAACTGGTGCTGAAGAACGTAATGAAATCCCTTCAGGAGAATGAGAGGGGAATCACATCCGCTTTACCTTATGCTGATGATCTACAACTTCTGGGAGATAGTAACAGTTAGGAAACAGTTGAGAAAAGCGCTAATAATGGCAGGAAAGGAAGTAGTCTTACAAGTAAATGAAAAGAAAATGAAAATGTCGGTAAACGTTTTGAGGAAATGGACGAAATGTTGGTCAAACATTTTATTACCCTTTTCGGGCGCAGCTCTTGAAATTAATGAGAACTCCGGGGTTTTTTTGCACTAAAAAGTCGACGTTATCATGAATAAGAGGTGCGATTAGCTCGTGATAGCAGTCTGAAACGAACCAAAGTAATTTAGTAAAAAAAAAAAATGGGAAAAATCATTTTGGAGTGCAAAGAGTGTATGTCACGTCTCACTTTGACAAGACGTGAAATTTCTAGAATAAATGTTGCTCAGCAAACTGTGGAATGGAATTTAAAAAAATATCGTGAGACCGAGACTACCAGCAGGAAGAAAGGCTCAGGAAGGCCAAAAAAGAAGGGCCCAGGTCAAGCCGTCGGCATCGGTTCAAGACTTCGGTGGATTTTAAAAACGATCTGTGTCGAGCTGCAGGAAAAAATATATTTTCGTCAAGCTGAGTGAGGAAAAAGCTCCTGAAAGCTGGACTTAGAGCACTCAAGCCAGTACTGAAGCCGAATTTTCCAAAAAGAGTCAGAGAAAAACGACTGCTCTCGGCCCAAGAGCATCGTAATTGGACTCAAGACATGTGGAACAATGTTATCTTTTCCGACGAATCAAAGTTCAAGCTGCATGTTGGAGATAGGAGAATTCTTACGCGAAGAGAACCAAAGGAAGCTCTGAATGTATCCTACAGATGCCTCCCAAAACTGAAGGTGTGATGGTCTGGGGATGCTTCTCTGGAGATGAAAAAGGTAGAATAGTCGATTCCTAGAATCGAACGTCACTGCACAAGTTTACCTACGGGTTTTGGAAAATGCATTAGAGTCCACTGCGCTGGAGCTTTTAGTGACAGTTGCAGATTAATTTTTCAACAGGACAATGCTCCTTGCCATACAGCCAAGATTGTAAGTATTAACATGCTTTTAAATAAGCTAGAACTTTTATGACTAAAACTAATATTTGCATTTTTATTTTATTTCTTAGGTTAAAAACTACCTACTTCAAAGAAAATAATGTCGATGTATTAAGTTGGCCTCCCTACAATGCAGATCTCAATCTAATTGAGAGTATCTGGTCAATAATGAAATTTAAGATTGAGAAGAAGCGTCCGGAGTTAATTGAAAATATAAAAAAATGTTGCTGCTTCCACATAGAAAAATCTATCTGAGTCAATCTCTCGCCGATGTACAGCTGCACATCAAGAGGAAGTCCAACAAAGTACTAATTAGATAGAGAATGTTTGTGAGAAGCAATAAAAAAAAACAAAAACACTCTAACAACTAACAACTTTTGTTCCCGTGACCGCGTGTGAAAAATGTTAACACTAAATGTATCATGAAGCGATTAAAACCGCATAAGAAAACAAATCCTAATTCAAAAATATGTAGTTACTAGCAACCTGTCGAAAAATTTTTCGATTAACAAAATCTACTTTTAATGACGAAAAGTTTATGGATAGAAGGTTAAAATTGAAATCAATACGACATAGCTTTAAATTTTTCTGTTTGTTTTAGAGTGTCCGTTTAGAGCCAGTAAGATATTTAGATTTGTTAAGATAGTTAAGCTAGTTTTAAGCATTTTTGTCTAGGATAAGATAGATCTAAGAATACTGAATTACATCAGCGCTTGTACTGATCATCGATAGAGCAGCGTTGAAGGACCGAATCTTTGCCCTATAATTCTTGCTATGTGAATCGTTACCAGTGAGCAGAGATTCAATCAGATTGCTTGTTCTTAAGCCTGTCAATTTAACTTTGCCTTTGTGGCAACACGATGAACCTTTACTGCCATCTATTTCATTTTCAAAATGCAGCGCTTGACATTCATCACATTTCTTGGTCAACAGTCCTAAGTAATGTTGAGCTACAGTTGAAAAACTTCTAAATGATACGGCAGCATTTACAGAAGACAATAAATTACGTCGATTCCGCTGTAGACGTGAGCGGGTGGCTCTTAAAGTTTCACCTGAAGGACGCGAACGCACTCTTCGAGGCATTTAGGTTGTTCTGTAACAAATAAAATTGTAAGTAATGCCTCTCATGTTCACAACTCACCTTAGTTTAAAATCAGTTATTTTATTTTTATGAGTTTGTTGTCAGTGATATGTGACGAATAAAATTAAATCATCAATTAAGTATTGGCAAAAATTGAAAAAAGAATTGTGTAATTATTCCAAAGGCATTAATACTGCACGTGCGAATTTTATTTTATTGGCATAATTCAACTGCTACCTTCACGTGCTCAATTTTTAATCCAGTTTAAATCGCGTTTTCAATTAACTTTTTGTTGTATTTTATTTCTTATGTAACCATTACAAACCAATGATTTTCTAACGTTGCATTGCATTTGATTGATCGACTTTTAATTTTTTGCTCAATTGGCAAAAAAATTATGTTACTAAATATTGCACGTGCAAGTTTGATTTTTTTTCTGAAATTTTATTTGCTACTAAATCACGCGCTGAATCTTAAATTCAGTTTAAATCGCGTTTAAATTAACTTTTGAATGATTTTTAAACCTTATCCGGCCACTTCAGACCATAAGCTTTCCAACGGTGTATCGCACTTGCCTGTGCGACTTTTAGTTTAGGAGGAGAAGCGGCTTCCACGCGCTGAATCTTAAATCCGGTTTAAATCGCGTTTAAATTAACTTTTGAATGATTTTTAAACCTTATCCGGCCACTTCAGACCATAAGCTTTCCAACGGTGTATCGCACTTGCCTGTGCGACTTTTAGTTTAGGAGGAGAAGCGGCTTCACTGGCGTATTATATATATAGATTGCAACAATTTGGCAAAATTCGAAAAAAAAAGTTTGACCAAAATTCTTTAAACGGCACTGTACCTGGAAACCACACTGACAGTCAAAAACAACACAAATACCGAAAGAAGTAAAAGGTTGCATATGAGAATGAACTATCTATTAAAGAAAAACTATTTTAATAGATAGCTCAAAACCGTTATGTATCAAACTATGTTAGTGACCCTACAGATGTGAAACTAAGTCTCTGACAAAGAAGGAGAAGTGTAGGTTTCGATTCTATGAAAACAAACTCTTAGTGCGTGTTCACATTGGCGCAAGAAGGACAAGCGCAAGAAGGCAAATAGTGTTCACATTGGTGGAAGCACACTTGAATTTTTGACAAGTGGAACGCATGAATCGGGTCATTTGCATTCAGTTTCATTTTATTACCAGCAGAAAGAGTGAACCTAGTTAAACGCGATAATAATATTGGGATATAATATTGCATTTAAATGGAAGATGAGTTTATGTTGGCTTTTGCAGCAACAATGTTTTCATGTAGTGCTTCATCTTCGTAAGCTAATTCAACTTCTCTGTCCAACAGTTTGTCCAAGAATGAAGAAAAACTGTCAAAAATGGAATGAATTAAGAATGGAACGGTTTGCTTCACCCGAAAATCCAAATTGAAGATGGATTTTCGGTGCAAGCAACCCTTCTCGTTTCCACTTACTAAAAATCGTTCCCTCTCTTTCAAGCAATTTGGTGCGCTTCTACCAATGTGAACACGCACTTAAAGAGCATCTGTAGTGAGCGAAAGAACAAAACTGCAAGCCAAAAACTCGAGGAACTAGGACGGCAGGACAGATAGAGCGAATGGACAGTAGATAAGCATTCAAAGGAATAATGAGTGAAAAACCCGAAGAAAAATGATCGCCAGAAAGAAATGGGAGAACAAATAAGGAGTGCAGAGAAAGTGAAGTTCTCACAGTTTCCCAACAGATGCCATATTAAGAAATACGTGAATGTAATTTAAGATGGTAAAGCATCTACAAGGAAGTACTGTAGGCAACATGAACTTCAGTGTATGTTAGTTCGCCTAAATGTTAGCAGCTTCTGTTCTTGTTGAGACTTACGCTAACCATGCCGTATCAGTGAAGACATTGGTTTCGAACCTTCAAAAATAATGATTGATGTTGAAAGTAAAGAACGTTCAGGCGTACCAAAAAGGTTTGAAAACGAAGGACTGAAGACTGTACTCCATGTAATTTTTTTCAAGTAGATGCTACAACAGTTTCGAAACTTTGAAAGCATTAGGAATGATTCAGAAGTAAGCAAGTTGTGTATCATAAGAGTTGAAGCAAAGAGACGTTGAAAAACTTTTTTTTTCTATGTCAACTGCTGCTTAACAGCAGAAAAGGAATGACTTTTGGCATCGCATCGTGACTGGCGATCATAGGGTAAGCTCGGTCATGCATTAACCTCGTTGGCAAAAGTAAATATTCATGGTCCGAAGGTACTGCTCTGTTTATTATGAGCTGCTCAAACCAAACGAAACCTTCACGGGAGATCGCTATCGTCTGTAATTGATGTGTTGGAGTCAAGTATTGAACGAAAAACAGGCTCTATACGAGCAGAGACACGACGAGACAAAGGCAGTCGTGCATCCTTCGAAGATGGTCTACATAAAGGACGGCCAGAAAACCGCTATCACAACAGAATCCATTGAAAAAGGTCATGATATCGTGTTAAGCGATAGGCGAGTGACGGTGAGTGAGATAGCTGAGACTATCTCAGGGGTATATCAGAAGAAAGGCTGTGAACCATCTTGCACAAAGAATTAAGGATGCAAAAGCTCTGCGCAAGATGGGGACAAGGAAAAGCAAATGCTCGAACGATTTTCACAGCAACTTTTGGACCGATTTAATAGGGATCCGACCCATTTTGTGGGGCGATTTGTCACCATAGATGAGACAGGGTTCATGTCGTGGTCGTGGTGCAATGGAAATCATCACCAACTGTTGAGCCTAAGATCTGTAGTGCAAGTCCGTCCATAGTCAAGAACAATTCCTATACCGAAAAACTGTGCATCAATATCAGTTGTGGATGAGAGATTATCAAAAAGTGCTGATGAAGGCATTACACTCGCAGCATACGATCACTTCAAAATCCATACTCTGTGTGTGCATTTCCAATATAACACCTTAATGACATGAAAACAAAAGAGTTACTGTCAACTTCAACTAACGCAAATTCAGTCGAATGTCTCAAATCATATCTAGGACAACCACCCCCGGAGAGTAGTGAACGAACATCTTTGACACAAACCATCTGCACCCCGTCCAGGTTGTGTGACAAACACCATAAGAACGTACTCTTGGACCTGCACGAATTTAAAAAAAATCACTTCGGGCCAAAAACGAAACAGAAGTCCAAGCTGTGGGTGGAAGCCGGTGGTTCAGCGCCAAGGCAAGCAAAGTTGATGGCATCAGCCAGAAAGGTGATGGTCAGCGTGTTTTGGGATGCCAAAAGGATCCTGTTAACTGATAACCTTGAACGACAGAACAATTAAGGTTAGAAGAGGATTTAAGAAGTAGTACGCAGGGATAAGTTGGCGATGGGAAAACTGCAGGATTTGGGGCACGATTTATGTGGCCTTTCTCCCTACTTTCCTGATTTGGCACTCTCAGACTTCAATCTGTTCTCAAACTTGATGAAATTTGTTTCTAGGAAGGGCTTCGCAGCTAATGAAGCAGTTGAGAGGACCGTATATGAATATCTTCATCTATGGCTCTAACTTTAACTTCTGGGAAAGAGTACTAAATTTGGAGAAACGCAGGACCAAGTGCGATTGAGTCAATGCAGATTATGTTAAAAAATAAAATCATTTTTTAACTGCAAATCGCAGGGTATAAAATTGTCCATAAGAATGAATTGTCAATAATTCCTTCTTGGTGATAATCTAAGCCATTATAAGAGTACACTGTTAAAATTTCATCACTTTGTGTCCAACCATTTAGTCCATGCGTTTACTAGCAATCAGTCACGGAAAAGTTTTATACAAACATGTGAATCATTTACCACTAAAAAGCGAATAAACTTTTACTGCCTGAACGCAACCAAGGCCGAGCTTTCGGACAACAAATCGAAAACAAAAAACACAATCGATCGTATTAAAATTCAACCAGAAATTAACACTACAATTAGACTAAACGAATTCGAAATATGCAACCAAACCGTAGGAACAGGCACAGTGGGTACTCCTTTTCTTTTTGTTTACACTTAAACTTGTTTTCTCTCATTAAACTTCACAACAAAGTAAATCATCGTTTAAATTTACAAAGTGCGCGTAGCAACCCCCAGTGGACGAGTAATTAAACAGACTTACCTTAGAAATATAAATGAAACTAGAGAATGACTACGATATATCCAAGAATAGGTTTCTCCTCAATTAAGTTGTCTGCTTCCTCGTTCTTCTTCTATTTGTCTTCTTACTCTTTCCGTGTCGATTAAATGGTGTTGTGTGTGATCCGCGAAATGTTCAAAATCTGTAAGTACAGACAACGAAAAATAACTTAATAATAAGCAATTAAATTAGCACATTCTTAAAAAAATAAAAACACGAACCACCTACTACCACTCCCCCGGGAAGTGGAATGACAAACGGCAAATAATTCTTCAATCAAACCCCTCGAAAAACTTAAACCTATTCACACGACTCACTAATCACTCACTAGCAAAACTCCGGTGTCAGCGAGGTGATTTCTTTATCGACAACCTACCAGCCCTACCAGCTTGATTGAAAATTCACAATAATGAGAAATCGCGGCTTGTCGCGCCTCATAAATAAATGAAGAAGACACGCAATGAAAAGAGAGTAGAAAAAGAAAAAACCCATTCGCTCAACGTGCAGACAGACTGACTGACTTTTGGCCAAGTTTCAAGTAACCGTGACCAGGACAGTGCCCACTAAGGTGTTGCAACTCTCTTGCCAAAGCGATGCAGTAGCAACTGGTTGTGGACGTCTCCCCATGCTCTATGGTTATGTAAAAACAAAAAAGAAAAAAAATGTTGCCGATTTTATTAGATCAAAGACAACACGAGTTCAGAATTACAATTTTTGTTGGACACACTTTATGGAATGTCCCAATGTGGAGTTGGGAAATAGCGCTGCATAACGAGTTTTCTTGTCGTACACCTCCGCTAAGTTTTGGCAATTTCTGACGACCTGATGTGCATGAAAAAGTCATCGAACTGGCGAGGATTTCTATGGTTTAACGACTTTGGCTGGCAATGAACTCAGGCGTTTGCTCAAATACAATCAGGTTAGTTACGAAATGCCGACTTTTTCCTACTGATTTATTTCACACGTTCGTCTAGTGTTATTGCTATGATTATAAGTGGAGAATTTATCTAATCAGGAAAGTAATTATACTATCTGCGAGTTTTTAAGCGAATATCTTGAATTTTTTCACTCGAACTGAAGTGAATCATATAAGGAAGTGATCAATCAAACTATACTTTTGCTATAATGATGGCAATTGGTTTGTTTTTACGCCGCTGTCCGTATCAGTCGATCTAAAGAGTTTGGATCAAGGGCAGGCTTAAACAAGGAATTGATCTTCTACAAATCCTTTATAAACCCGTGAAGGTTCTGCTAAAAAGATGAATGAGTTAACTAGGACTTTCAAACCAGGATTACTCCATCATAGCTCTTAAGTCTGAAGCCTTTTACGACACCCGTGCTGATATTTTTCCCTCTCAACATCATTCTTGAATGGGTTTTAGACCAATTGAAATGATTCGGGAATATTTTAATTTCCTAGTGAAGTCCGTCTATCTTGTCTCACTAACAGCAATCAAATTGTACATTAAACCCTTGCCAAATGCTGCTCGTGAGCCCAAACTGAAGTCAAGTATGCAATTGAACTATAAAGGACTTTAGAAAACTTAAATATCAGTTAGTAAAACTATGTCAACCATTGGATTCATTGTTTACAAACGTACGGAAGTATTTGCGCCTCAATTTCGTGGAATATTTTTCTCCTTAAGGAAATTCAAAAATCATACTCTCTGTGTGCATTTCCAATATTACACCTTAATGACATGGAAACAAAATAAGTTACTGAGAACTACAACCAATGCGACAAATTCAGTCGAATGTCTCGAATCCTATCTAGGACAACCACCCTCGGAGATCCAGAGAATAGTGAACGAACATATTCGACACAAACTATCTGTGCCCCGTCCAGGTTGTGTGACAAACCTCATAAGAGCGTAAAAAAATCTATAGTTAATCTATAAGAGCGAAAAAGCATGCCAAGTTCGGTCAAATTTGAAAGTTTTGTTCACTGTTTTCTTCGATTGAAATGGTGTGACTCATTCTTAGCGCATCGTTAGAAGAGCTCAAAGCAATAACGATAAGTGCATATCAAAAGTGCTTCAAGGATTGGGAAAAGTGCTGACGGAAGTGTATTATATCTGAGAGCCATTACCTTGAGGATGCCGAAATATAATAGATGTTGATGTATAAATAAATATTTTTTATAAAGTCACCTTATTTTTTAAACGTAATGGTCTCTGACAATGACATGAAACATTTGGCCAAAATTCGGAAAAAGTCTTTGCAAAAAATTGTCAGACTAGGTTCAACCTAGCTCCTCTGTCGTAGCTTGATATTGGCAAATTCTACTTAAAAATTGGAGGAATATGGAGACGGACAACTCGAAGTCTGGACGAAAGAGTTTGGGGCCGTATGGCTAAAATGATTCTGTCTTCAAGCAGTTTTTAAAAACAGGTAGTTGATAAAAAAGTAGTCTTTAAATGCAGGTCAGCTAAGCAATTATATTTTAGAAAAACAGTGGATCATTTCAGGATATTAATAAATAGGATTGACTACCTCGTTTGGGCCCCAGGTTGTTCTGGGATCCGGGGAAATTAGTTTTTCTATGAACTTGTGATAATGGGCGGGAGAATGCAACGGAAGCTGAATCGGTTCTAGCCCTGCCTACATTCGTTATACAGCACCCCTCAACTTTTTGTACGAAGGCAGTCGAACCTTTCCCTTATCTCTAAAGATAATTTACTACCAAATGGAGACTGAATGGCCACATTTTAGGCAAACACTTTGCTGCATTTTGATAGCAGGACGACACATCGCAACCTTTCTCATGTGACAATGTTGTAATTTGTAGCTTTTCCTCATTTTTCCCCAATGCGAAAATATTTGTCTTGAAGGCCCAGGAGTTTCATTTGTATGGTCTGGTACACAGCAGAAGACTTCAAAAAAGGTAAACAATTTATGGTAACTAATAGATTTAAAGGAAATAGTTCTTTACTAGTGATTTTCAAGGATTAAAATGGGCAGGTATCGTTCGGACATGAGAATCGCAGTAGAAAAGTAACCAAAAATGAGGAAATGTTCGAAAATTGTAGAGAATTGAACAAATCATTTTGAAGAATGATGATTGACGAGTTGGTGCAAAAAGAATTAATTATGAATTAATCAACTGAACCCAGATCAAATGGAATGTCACAAGTCGACGAGTGTTTTGAAAAAAAAAAATTGAAAAGAGTCAACTTATCTTCTGATACTCCTTGCAACGATGGGGTTATCAAAACGACGCACAGGGTCCACTTCCTGATCAACGAAAGCACATTTTGTTAAATAAGAGGAGACGTGAGGCTTAATGCACTTTTCAATATCCAGGGTCTACACCTCAAGGGATGCAGTTCCTCAAATTCTTAATCGGAGATGGATACTGCAACGCTATAATTCACTAAGCACTACATTGATTGTTATGCGAGAATTTCTTGCAAAAAATGACCTTAGGTCACCTGGATTGCTCACCGGATTCATCACTTTCGACTTTTGGCTTTTCTCGAGACTCATAGTCTCCGATGACGGGTAAAGAATGAAAGATCTTATCATTATTTCCAACAATGGCATAAGCGATTATTCTGTGGTAATATAATTACCAGAAAAATGCTGGGATCTTTCTAATCAGCACTCGTGCTTGAGGAATGCTAACAAAGTATTCTATGCCTTCCCTTCAAATCAAATAGAAATTCATTTCTGTTGAATCCGAACAATTTGTACAGTTCCAAAGTAAAATTGGTTGAATGAACTAGGTCGTGGAAGCCTTGAAGGATCCAAGTTCCTGGCATTATAGGATGTGTACTGAGAAAAAGAGCAAACGGAGGGGCAGGATTTATGGAAAAAGTAATTTCTTTGATTCACTGATTTTACGTTGAGTTTGAACAATAAAAGTTCCAAGCGAGTTAAAACTACAACTTCTTCTTCTTCTTTTCCTTTTTCCGGCGTTGTTATGGCCAGAAGTGTAGGACCATAACCTTCCCACTTAACTGCATTCCTACTGGTCCGCTTGTGGGGTCCGCCGGTTTGACCTCAGAAAGTAGCGACAGGCTTCCCGGTTTGGGATTACTTCATCGCTGAGGCCAATCAAATGCTGGTGTTTTTGCATTTGTTTGCACCAATTGTTTTTCGGCCTGCCTTTTTTTTTTTTTTTTTGTGACACGGGCATGCAGATTTTTTTGTTTGATCTTACTCTTACAACACCGGTGATCTCCAGTCGTGTCAGCCCACTGATTTGCATGCACACTTGTGGGGCAGTTTAATGGTGGTATATGTGTCCCTAGGCTCACCTTGGTGTTTTCTAAATTGCCTAGATGTGATTTTTGTTTACCTTTGTTTTAGTTGCCTTTTACGACAAGCGAGAGGTATCGCTGCAGGGATATTCTTAACCCATCCCTGCACGGAAACGAGTTAAAACTACAACAAGCCGCTTAAAATGAATCACGTACAATGATCCATTAAAATAAATATTTTTTCGGTTAACACAATAAAAATTATACCACACATACATCACTAGCCATTTAAAATTGACATAAAGCGGCGGATTCCATTCATAAATAGCACACTTAGCAGAGGAAAGACCACCCGTGTTATTTAGGGACAAAAGCGAACGAAGAAGCCTCAACCCATTGATAAGATTTTTTACATCCCACAAGCCCCATAAAGACTGTATAGCAAGAAAGTTACTAAGTAACTGATTCCTTGCGACTCACAGACTATTATATAGAACTACACAATCGTTCCCATTCATTTCGAATATAGAAAAGAGCATTTGATCGCTAGTGTCACGTTGCGTCTTAATGCAAGAATGCATTCACTCACAACGCCAATATTTTCACCGTGGCAGTGCACGTTTACAGGTTTAGATTCCAAATAGATAAGCTAGCTCGGATGTCATGCGACGCAGAACAGTGGCACTTTTTAATGGCACACAGACAGCGCGGATATGTACTAAACGTAGCCCCGTTGATAACACACACTAACGGCACATTTCCATATTTTCACAAGCATAATCGGTAAAGTGCAATAGTCCCATCAACGCTCAGCACGTTCCTCTAATCGTTTTAACAATGATGACCAATGCCTTAAGCAGACCATCGAACGCGCACAAATCGAACAAGAAACGAAAACGGAAAAAAAAAATACTCAAATGAATCACTTTTCGATTGTTGACAACACACTGCGAGGATTTTGAAAAATTCAACAAAAATGTGAAACAATTTTACGTACAAATTCACTTAACGACAAGTCACGATGTTTAATAAAAAGGTAATGATCAGTAAAACGAGGTAATAACAAGCGATATTTTAGGCGGTGGAGCAACCACGTCTGACAGGTGTACCGTCGCTCTTACTATAGGTGCAAAACTCTACTATCACAAAGCATACACGAGGCGGACTGAGCAGTCTTTCCACTCTATTTCGAACAGCCGGACAACAGGTGTCAAATGCCTGCTAAAATTTTTTTGTAAAGCTTCTCTTCACCTTCTGTTTGCCCTGTGTAATGTTCCTCCTCTTGTTTGAGTGTTTGGTTTCCATCTGCTGTTGATTACTTTTATTGGCCTGCTCCCTTCCTACGACAACTCGTCGTGCATAGGGCCTTCTCCAACTCGATCGTCACCTTCACCGTCTGTGCTTTTTCGTTGTTTCAGCAATGCTTGGTATCGTTGCCAGTGACCCGAATAAATTAACGCATGTGTTCCCGTTCGAACCACAACTGGCGCACCACTAAAACCACAAACTTAACCGTGACACAGACTGTCCACTCTTACTGTTCGCCGATGAAGAAGCACGAATATTTATCAAAAACAAAAGCTTTTTAATGAGTGAGTACTCAGAAATCGCGTACTTGATTCGTGCTGCCCCTCCGCCGCCTCCAGTGTGACGGCAGCCAGACAATCGGCAGCGAAAAAAGTATGTAATAACGACGACGGGCGATATGCATACATTCCATCGTAAAAAGCTTAAGTAATTTTTATTTATTTTTCAATTTTGTTTTTTGTTTTATTTTTGCTTTGCTTCTTTTCGACTTTTCTCATTTCTTCTTCTATCGTTTAATTGAAACCCACGTGTGCATAGATGTGTTTGTGTGTGTTTATAGAGTTGAAGACGAAAACAAACAAGTTTTTGACTTTTCCGACATCGACTGAATCAACTTTCAATTTTGACGCAATGACTAAAGTACAAAAACTAAAATAAACCAAACAATTATAAAAGAATGAAGAGCCGAAGGTGAATCGAACAACGCGAGAAGTGAGCGAAAAACGGAATCGACAGTGGAAAATACAAAAGGCGAAAATATTTTTGGAAAAAAAAAGTTCAAAATCAACAACTTTCTTTTTAAGGTGAACTTTGGATGGGGCGCGTATATTTTTTTATTTTATTTAATTCGCCTTGTTCACTGTCGCATTCTGGTGCGCCCGGTTTTGTTCTCGATAACGATCTGGAGATCTGTTAAGGAAGTGAAAAGTTATCTGGAAAATGAGAATGAGTGGAGATCGACTGTTTATCCATCAAACGTTTTTACGTTTTTAGGTCAGTTGGTCCTGTTTCAGACGACACTGGCAGTTTGGGAATCACTAGGTTTGGTTTACACTAATCCCTGGAATATCAATTGGGACAACGAGCTAAGTTGCTATCATAATTATGTACAATTATCGTGATTATCGAAGAATATGACATTAAACAAACTAGACCTCGCTACTAGACTAATAAACCATAAGCCGTGAGCGATTTCAAGTTATCCCACAATTAGCTACAAGATTTTTGTATTCAAATGATGACAAGTAATACGAGTAGTATGATAGGTAGTAATTTGAATATTATTACATGGAATACTAGAGGGATTCATAATAAAAGCGTAGAATTCATAAACTTTTTAAATTTAAAAAATGTTAAAACCAAACTCATCGTCCTTATACATCCAATTACAAATGCTATAGAGCTGATAGAACTCTTGGAATTGGCGGTGGAGTTGCAATTTTTGTGAGACGATAAATACAACACACTCTCTTACCAATTATAAGAACGCAGTTAATAGAAAATATAGGTATTGAACTAAAATTAGAGAATCAGAAAGCAATAAAAGTTTATTGTGTCTACTTTCCAGCCAGGTAACCAAAGTTAAGAAGAATTGCTTAAAAAATTACTTCCATAAGTTTTTTTTCTATGAATGATGACTTTTTAATCGGAGGTTATCTAAATTGAAGGCACAGGGATTGGGGATTAGTCCAACTTATGTTCCTTCTGGTTCACGTGGTAATCTGTCTGTGCTTGATATTTTTGTAACTAACTGTCCCAATTATTTAACTCAACCTGTCGCTTTGAACGAGCTCAGTTCAGACCATAATCCTGTATCTTGTAAGGTTTATTTTTCCGTAATAAGATATACCCAATATGTTCAAGACCTCAAAAATACTAATTGGATGCACTATAGGACCAAGCTAAGTCGAAGACTTCGTCAGTCGGATATGAACCTAGATTACATATCCTGTGAACAGGATGTTGATGTTCTTGTAAGCAATTTTACAAAGCAAATCCTTGACGCAGCTGATGAGAGTATACCTAAAGTAGCTAAAAAAAACCGTTTGTTTAAACTCCCTCCACATATCTTAGTTCTTATAAAGAAAAGACAGGCCATCTTCAGGGACGAAGTAAAATATCTAAATAAGCTAATTAGGGGCAACATTGTCCTATTGCGGAATGACTCCTGGAATAGAAAGCTTAGAGATTTAGATAAAAATGCGAAACCTTTCTGGAACATAATAAAAATAGTTAGAAATAAAAGCAGACAAATACCATATCTTAAGGATTCAATAGATACATTTTTTTTTGGATATCGACATAGCCAATGCACTTGCTAAAACCTTCGAGCATAATCATAATATATCGCAATGTTTGGGTGATATGTATGTAGATTCTTTAGTCTATAATACTGTTCAAACTTTCAGAACGTTAAAACCAGAGGTACCCCTAGATGCATACGTAAGTGAAGACTATATTACGTTCATTATTAATAATCTAAGAACAAACAAGTCCGGTGGGCTGGACTTAATAAAAAATGTATACCTTAAAGAACTACCTAAACTTGGACTAAAGATGGTGACATATATCGTCAACGCTTGCTTGAAAACTCAGTATTTTTCAGCTAAATGAAAACTCGCCAAAGTAATACCGAGGTAGATACCCAGATAGCTACCGTCCTATTAGTCTACTAAGTAACCTGAGTTATTAAAAACAAAATCATGGAATATATTGATGACAAACATCAATCTTTCCTTATGTGCAATTAGGGTTTAGACCCTTCCATAACACCTCCCAACAAGTGCTAAGAATCTGCAACCATGTCAGAAGTATGCGTGCAATCGGTAAATCCACTCCTTTGATCTTACTCGACATTGAAAAGGCGTTCGATAGTGTTTGGCATGATGAATTAATCTAGAAAATGATTGATCTAAATTTTACACTTTATCTGTGCAATATAGTTCTTAGTTTTCTGTCTGATCGTTGTTTCGAAGTATGTACATGTTCATTTTGGTGTGTCAATTTAATTTCTTATAAAGCCACAGGGCTCTGTTCTAGGCCATATATTATATAACCTATATACCTCGGATTTTCCAGAGCTACCGGAATGTGATATTTTCATATTTTTATACCATGAGTATGCTCCTAATATTGAGAACAATGTTAAAAATGCGATGAAAAACAAAATTTCTACAACAAATGGAAAATCAAACTAAATGAAGACAAATTGCAAGTAATCTTTTTCAGTCGAAAAACAAAAGTTTGTGTTCTCCCTTCAACTAGCTTGCAAATAAATCAAAATGGCTATACTTGAATGGATAAACTCCGTAAAAAATCTGGGTATATATCTTGACAAGTAGCAAGCCATCAAGTATCGCTACAAGTAGCTCAAAAAAGTCTTAAAAATTATTTTTAATTTACTTCGTGATTATTCCAGAATAAGAATACATAAAAGAGCGGGTGTTGAACTGATAGCTATAAGAATATCAAAATTTACAAACAAGTTTGTCAATTCTTGCGCCTTTGCTGACAATCCCTTGATTAACAACTTATTTACCATTTAGTTACAATAATATATACATATATTTAATAAAACATAAAAAACATAAACATACATACATTTATCTATTTATTTCTATATTTATATATCTTTGTATTGCTCATATTTCTTTATGTATATATCTTATTATCTATTAATTTACATGTACATGTGTATTTGTATTTGTTATATTTATCTTATTATTACTAATATTTCTATTTACTTGTTTGTGTATCTATACATTCTATTTAACAATTTATTTATTATACAGGGAGTCCCCCGAGCAGTGTGCCAAAAAGCTAGAGCGTGTAGGTCTGGTCAAGACAAGAAAAAAATCGTATGGGAGGGGGGGGGGGGGGGGGAGGGGAAATTTTCTAAAAAAATTGACTTAATTTGGAAAAAAAATTATTAAAAATCAACAGTTACATCCACAATGCCTTGATATACTTTTTTGTAAAGCCAGAAACTTTTTCCTTTAATTTGTTTTTAAACGAAGCTGTTTTAAGGAATAGTTTTTGAGAAATTAATTTTCAAACTCAAAATTAAAAAAACAAAATGAAAAAAAAAATTTGAACTATTTTTTTTCAAAATTGTATGTAATTAAGTACTATTTTTTTTTTCAAAAATTCAATTCTCTTATTAGTTTTTAGTTAAAAACGGAAAACCGGATGCAAAAAAGTCTTGTAGTTTTTGAGAAATTAAAAAAAAAACACTTTTTTCTAAGAAAAACCTTTTTTTTGGTTTCAACGCGGCTGGACTTGTAGGTAAATTAATGTATGAAACATTGACCTCTTTTTTAATATTTTTAAAAAATTCGGAGTTTTATGAGGATACAATAAAGTGACACAGTATTGGAATAACCCTGGATTAATCCTTTTTTTTCATTGATAATGCCTGAAAACTGACCTGCCAATTTCGTCTGGGTCCGCCCGCCGCCAAAATTAAGACACCTTAAGACAATAAAACCGCAATTTTTCTTTATTGAAAAACAAAATATTTGCAACCCAAATGTAAATAAAAGGCATCGCATTTTTAATAAAAAACCATTTCCAAATTGGATGTTAACTCATCAACACATTACGATGTCAAACTCATACTCTCGAGAAGAATTAACGGACATGCACTTCTGCTACGGTTTAGCTAATGGTCGAGATCGTGAAGCCGAAAGACTCTACGCTGAAAGATATCCCAATCGGAGGTGTCCCAGTCGTAGCATGTTTTCAAGAATCCACCGACGTCTGCGAGAGCACGGAGTGCTAGAGCATCGAAGAAGCGAAAGATCAGTTACAGATGGATCAGGAATCTTAGATGAAAGAATTTTGGATTTGGTCCGACGTAATCCCTCCCTTAGTACAAGGAGGATAGCTATTATGCTTGGAGTGCCCAAATCTAGAGTATGAAGAGTGCTTCATACCGAAAACGTACACCCGTACCATTTTAGGCCAGTTCAGGAACTCACCTCAAACGACAAGTTTTTGAGAGCAGAATTTTGTCGATCATTACTACTTCGAGATGAAACTGAACGAAACTATTTTGCAATGATATTCTGGACGGACGAAGCACAGTTTACCAGAGATGGGGTTACTAACTTCCACAATTTGCATCATTGCAGTAGCACCAATCCACACAACAAAAAACAAAATAAATCACAACACCGCTTTAGCTGTAATGTTTGGCTTGGTATTGTTGGACAAACTGTAATCGGGCCCTGGTTTTTGAATGCTGTTATTAATGGAGAATCATACCTGCAGTTCCTACGAGACCTTTTGCCCGATTTGATGGACAACGTTCCTTTGGCCATAGCAGATAATTTAATCTACCAGCAAGATGGATCACCAGCACACTACAGCTTACGGGTTAGAAACTGGCTGGATGATCATTTTAGTGACCGTTGGATCGGAAGAAGGGGCCCCACGGAATGGCCACCTAGATCACCAGATTTAACTCCTCTAGATTTTTATGTGTGGGGATTCATGAAGAATTATGTTTACGAAGTGGAAATAGTATATTTGGAACAACTGAAAGAACGGATTGAAGTCGCTGGAGTCGAACTGCAGGAACATTTGTCAAGGATAGACTTATGTGCAGCTATTAGAAGGAGATATAATCTTTGCCTTCTAAAAAATGGGGACCATATTGAAAATTTATTATAATAAAACTCCGAATTTTTTAAAAATAATAAAAAAGAGGTCAATGTTTCATACATTAATTTGCCTACAAGTCCAGCCGCGTTAAAACCAAAAAAAAAAGGTTTTTCTTAGAAAAATATGGTTCGGGTTTTTTTTTAATTTCTCAAAACCTACAAGACATTTTTGCATCCGGTTTTTTGTTTTAAGTAAAAACTAATAAGAGAATTGAATTTTTGGAAAAAAAATAGTACTTAATTACATACAATTTTGAAAAAAATAGTTGGAAATTTTTTTTTCATTTTTTTTTTCAAAATTTTGAGTTTGAAAATTAATTTCTCAAAAACTATTCCTTAAAACAGCTTCGTTTTAAAACAAGATGAAAGAAGAGGTTTCTGGCTTTACAAAAAAGTATATCACGGCGTTGTGAATGTAACAGTTGATTTTTAATATTTTTTTTTCCAAATTAAGTCAATTTTTTAGAGAATTGCCCCGCCCGGCTAAACGGGGGGAACAGACCCCCCCTCCCATACGATTTTTTTCTTGTCTTGACCAGACCTACACGCTCTAGCTTTTTGGCACACTGCTCGTGGGACACTCTGTATACTTACAATATATTATTTTTTCATCTATTTTTACTTATTTTATTATTTATTTATTATTTTTTTTTTTATATTGAAGGTTTTTTCTTATATTTTCCTTCAAAAATGCTTTTTTTGTTCTAGTCATTCCACTTTTCAAAACCGTATTTTTTTTTAAGTTTTTCAGAAGTAAGATATGTAATGTATCAAATCTCTGTATTATATATTGTGCGATAACTATAATCATTGTAACCGTTTTAAAATGAATTAATAAACTGTAAACTTAATGATGTGCAAGATATTCCTAAAGGAGTGCAATCTACGAATGGATCAACCTTGGCTCTTAAAATGCCCAGGACAGCCATTGCCATCATAGTAAAACAGTGTTGCTTGCTTCCTGGCGGCCATTTTTTGGTCAGGATTATCGTATGACCTGTCTAGCAGGTGAACTTGGTCACAATGTTTGTTGACATATTGTTCAATTACAACGTGCGTGTTGATCAACTCCTCCACTCTAACTTTTATTTGACCAGGTGTGAGCTCGTGCAGTTTTTGTAAAGCGCGTTGTCATTCGTAGTTTGGCAGACGCAGTGGCAGCCTCCCTGTACTATAAGTTGTAGATTGGGTCGGCTAGTCACAGTCATGAGCCTAGTCTTTCGACTTAAAATTACGCGGTTAACTTAAATATGGATTAAGACGATTATTGGTATCATGAGCATAAATTAACCGTAGATCCTTGGCATGTACCAACAGAATTAGATGATGTCAAGAGCGAAAGTTATAGGATAGGAATCACGTTGTGTGGTTTACGCTGGTATACGGTTCGAGGGGTGACATGTTAAATTAATGTTGTCCAAGCAGCCAACTGGTAAACACGTCTGAACCATGTTGGTTAGACATGTTTCTAGACTGTTTGCTGTCAAAAAGTTATATGGCTTCATACGCACGCATTCATTTTTCGAACCCATGAGATGTCTAAAGTCCTAATCTGTCAGTTTTGGAAAGATGTCCGGTTTTAGTCAGTTGACGCATACTTTGACAACAAATTAAGACATCAATTCCGGACGTGTAAAGAGCTGATTAAGTTTTATTAATTTAAGATGAAAATAAACACAAACTAGAGCTACTAGTTGGAACGTTATAAGTACGTACAAAGGTCACTAGTCTACAAGTGTACCAACTGGGAGGCTTTATTTTGTTTAGAACATTTACACCCAACTTTTTTTTAACTCTTTTCGTCCTTTTATGTTGACCCTGATGCAGTTGCATATATACATCTGCCATAAGATGATGGCGATGCAAACTGTTATATGTATTATGGCTTTTTCAATCCAAAATCGTTATAAACGATGTCGCATGGCCCTAGTCCATGGTAAAAATCGTAGACATATTTTGCATTATACGAAAAGACTTAAGTATCACTTGATCGTCAACGGCATTCTGTTTATTCCGTCTCACTGACAAAGTACTCAAACTATCAGGGTACAGACCAAAATACGTGTCTCTCTTTTAAAGAGAAGAATAAGGCTTTCTGGATTTAGAATTATATATTTATCTATACCATCTAGCTCCTCTATGGAATTTGTTTTATTATTGAAGCAGTCAAACCTAAAGATATAGCACTGATTTCCCTGGAAGTACACATAGTGTGTAACTGAAGCCAAAACAGAAGAAGTTACAAAGACTGACAGACAAGGAGCGGAGCTAAGCTATAATAGTAAAGGTGGCTTAAACTGGTTAACGCAATTGGTATTTTCTTTTTCTAATATTTACGCATTTTGATTCTCAATTTCTTAATGCTTTGCTAGACAAAAATGTTTAAATCTAATTTTTCTATGTTAATCAATTAAACCCACCTTACCGGTCCTGTACGGAGACGAAGTTTAATGACCATGTTTGTTGCTACGAAATATTCAATGACCAGTAGAAGCAAAGACTTCACTAACTGAAGAACTAAATCGTTTTGAAATCTTTAGGGTAAGTTCTATTCCATAGTAATGAAGGTGGTTTTAAGATCCCTTCACCGATATTTGAGCAGTTAAAATGATATGAACATAACGTGTTAAGGGAAGATTTCATGCTGATTCTCAGATGTGCTCTATAATTATGTAAGATGAAGACGCTTGATGGGGCTAAACCACATACAGTTCATTTTGAGAGAACCAACTTTCTCATGCTATGTTCTGAAGAACAATGGATATGATGGTTACCAACCATCTAGCAGCTCTGTTCTGTATTAAATTAACACCTTATCCTAAGCTTACGCTGTATCTCCACGCGGTATACGAAGCAATGGCAAGGGAAATTTGGGACATTTCATTGAAGACAATTGATGACATATAATGTTCAACATCAGGTATTAAAAGGCTATAAAACGAAATATCAATCACTACTCTCTAGGTGGAAGGCGATATACCGGTCGCCATTTCTACAGCGTCTCCACTACTGATAAGTAAGACAATGGTAAATAATATGGAAGGCGCATACCGTGAAGAATTTGGGTTAGGCGAATTACCTTCTTTCTATGGTTAACTGGATCACTCCTAAGCCCCCTTATAAGAGAGATGAGAAATATGTTTTTATTAATAGAATGCATGTTAAATGCATTCTACATACATACTAGAGAGATTTCATTGAAACAAGTGTATCGTTCTTGTCGCCTAACTATTGGCTCTGTGCTCTTGGAGTTGATGGCTCCATTCGAAATAATTCAAAGACCAAATACGCACCGCGCGGTGGGGTGCTACAGGTCCATCCAGACATTTCTGTTCATTTTTAGATAGTGACATAGCCACTTTTGAGCTTTTAAGTGTACCCCGATTTCCACTAGCTCCATAAAACTTGAAGTAAAATGGAAAAAATTACTTTCAGGTGGTCAACATCCGATTCCTTTTGTTTTCTTCAGTCCACCGCTTCCTAAATATTAAACAATTAATCAACAAAGAAAAAAAGCGCGTGCTCCAGCCGAAATAGATTTCATGTTTACCCTCCCATGAGAAGCAGCATAGTTCCATTAAAAAAAAAAAGGCAGAAAGGAAGGGAAAAATACTCTTTACCAGTGCTGCGTAAGATGTTAATTATAAAATTATACTTTCTGGACATAGCCATGAAAAGATTTCGCATGTTTATATGAAAAACTTGCCCAACGGACACGCACTCGCACTATCTTCTCTTCGTTCTCCTTCTTCAAATCAACTCCGCTGGGAGTGGTGTTCACAAGCTCCCAGCATAATGGCAGTATCTATCTTCTTACCTTTTTTTTTGTCATATTCTTCGAGCGGAACACGTGTTCATGTGAACACTTTTATTTTTCATCGAAATGAAAAAGAAACGAGAAGACAATGGAAGCTAACAAATCGAAATTGTATGCGAAGTACACCGGAATTCGCACTCCTATCTTATATCGGAATGTATCATATCTATCTCAGTCATACTCGTTACCATGATGGTTACGTAATGATGGGTCTTTACGGATTTTAAGGCTTTTGATGGATCATATTTTGCGTTGATTTTGACGAAAGGCGGCTCGGAGTAGTAAACGGATCGGTGACATTGCGGCGATGTTAATTCATTGATTCGAATTAGAGGAGGCAAAGTGTTAATTAAAGATAATTTAAACGCTGAGCTTGAACTGCACACATGACGCTATACCGGCTCCTTTACTCGGTCTAATTTGTACGAGTTGTTTTTTTGTTGAGGAATTCATAGATAATTTTTTTTTTGCAATGAAATCAATGGGCCGATATAAATCTAGGTCGGAAAGAAAAACACTATCGATTTGAACATGACTGCATGTAATGCGATAGTGCACAATTGTGCATAAAAAATTCTAGTAGGTACTGTACAAATAATTCAACGGACAGACGGCTCCTACTCGTGACGAATGCATATGTATATGGTATTTTACTTGTTGCAAAACTATCCAGTCATATCGCATATCGCAGAAGAAATGAAATTAATAGCTCAAAAACCTAGAAAGATAAAGAGGAAAAAAATTATAAGAGCATCTAAAGATAGAAAACGATACTACTATTGTAATAGTTGGTCTCCAGACTGTCATTAGTCACGTTTATTTAAGTTGAGCTTGCGTGAACACTATTTAGTTCAATGGTAAGGCATTTGATTAACTTGGAGCTGCTGATATTGCTTCGAATGTCAGAAACGTATTAGATAATAAATTACAAGGGAAAAGGGTAAAACAAAATTTAAAACTAGTTTTCAAAATTCAGAAACGGTACTGAACAATACGTTGTGTAGGATCATCCAACAAGAAGTGTCGTTTTGAATCAATAAAAAAATGCAATATTTTTAGAAAATTTTAGAACATTTTTGATTAATCTGAAGTACAAACTTTGAGGTTAGTAATGAAATACAGAGTTTGTCAATACGGACAAGGTGATTTTGTATTTAAATAAAACAGTGAATAATCGAGAATCGAGATTTATGCCAGGTTTAGAATAACTACATATTAAATTTAAGTACGATCTCCATATGACATGACATGACAGCAAACTACATTGACCATAACATGGCGATCATTTTTATCGAGGTATAAATACGGTCCAATCACACCACCCACATGAGATTCGCACCACACGATTTCTTTTTGTGGATGCAACGGACTCTCCTGAAACACATACATATGCCTTACTGCTATCCAATAACGAATAGTTTGTTTATTGACAAAGTTATTGACAAAGTAAGCCAAAATGAGCTTCATCGCTGGAGATGAACCCCCCAGACCGTCGTGGGACGATGATTGCAACCGAAAATAGGAGTAAGCGCTGTTAAAACTGCGACCACCAACTCAAAATTTTAATTGTACTTTTAAATGATTTCCAAAGATTGTTCATTGATAAACGTCGCCACGATAAAAGTGTAAGCCTTGGTTAACTTTGTAACATTGACAGATCATAAAAAACATTTATGGGCACGTTTTTACTATAATACAAAAGTGTTATGTTCCTATTGACAAAATAACTGTCAACGATCCGCTTCGGCTCTGTCATTCTCTGTCATATAATTTTTTTATGAAACTTTTTATCAGGCTTTGGCAGAATTGCGGCTGTATTGTATGTAGCTAGTGAAGCATTGGTATGGACTTTTAAAATCATGATCCTAAACACTCTTTTTCAGCTGCGAAACTACAGCGTTGTACGTAGTCTGTGGTTTTAATTCTTGTCTCAGCGTGGTGCAAAGTGATGGCGGATGAATCCAATCCTTGTGATTGTGATAATTTCTAAACGTACACAAGCCGAGTTTAGACACTTTCTCAGCTACACCAGCGATATTTTCAGCTCACCTTACGCGAAGAACTTAAGTCTTCACATCACTTAACTTGCGATCACCACTTTTATACTGAATTTTCAGTTTCAGCACGTCTAGGAAGTTTGTATGAATCCATATTTACGAGTAATAACCTTCTCAATGCCACAAAGTTTGAAATAACATCTCTTTTTGGATGATCATTTATTTTCCCTTACGCTGCGCGACCTTAGATAATGATACACTTGGGGGTAAGAAGAAAATTTTAGTTGGACAATATATTAAAATTCCCCTTGTAACTTCTAAGAGCATCTCTGGTTTAAATTTGAAGCTAATATGTATTATAATATTTATCCTAGTCCTTGTTCTCCAGCACATTCATAGGAAAGCCAGCAGTCTTCGCTCTACACCATTAAACTGAAAGGGTAAGCTATTTCCTAATTCCTAAGTACTGTTATGTCTTATAGACATTTCTATGAAGAGATCAAATTCCCCACTATGACTGCTTGATTAAGGTTCTCCAACAAGGCAAGCCGACAAGATTGAATGGGTTTAAAAAACTGACAGTACATTCTAGTCAAAATTAGAAACCTTAAAATTACTGCTTAAGACTGGCTTTGTAAAAAATAAAATTATAAATTATACTAACATACGATATAGAAAATAATTCGCCTTGAGATTATTTAATTTCCAAGAATTACCTCTTATCAAGCGCTTCAGATCTATTAGTCTAATCTCCTTTCAACTGAAATGTGTGGAAAGACTAGTAGAAGTGCACTTTCGCAAAATTGCTCTTCGAATGCATTGAAATGCAACTGGATTTGAAATCGCATTGGACTTTTTCTGTTGATAACGTAACTTTTGACAGCATTTGCAACGCTGCTGGGCAACACAGTATGGTTGCAACATTAGTATTCGGAATTAGAGCTATGCTGCTCCGTCGGTTCGTACTTGGCCTCTGACTGAATTAAGCTCAAGCGGCTCAAGTGCTTTCGACGATTGGTACACGAGAAATTGGCTCTCAGTTAAACGAAATAAAAGTTTTTATCTTTACGAGGAGGAAAATAACGCAAATGGGTTAGCCAAACATCTGTAACTAATCATAGATAGAAACCTCGAAGATGTTCGTTCACTACACTCTGGGGGTTGTTGTCCCAGATAGGATTCGAGAGATTCGACTGAATTTGTTATGTTTCACAGTAACTTTTTTCGTTTCCATGTCATTAACGTGTGTCTGTATTGTTCTTGGTTACTGACATACTTGAACTACAGACCTACCGCTCAACAGTCCGCCATGACTACCATTGCATCACGACCACCTTCACTATACTGGATGCTGTGTTGAATCTTGTAAAACCTCGTCAAAAAAAAGGGGGTATTCGAGGCCAGAATTATCCTATGGAAACTCCCTATGTCAGTTGCGGGGAAGTTTTCTACTCAGGCTTGCCTTTCGCATTGATACTGAACCGGGAAAGAAATATTTTCGTAACTTCAGAACTATACCAAGTCATGACAGAGGCCTGTTGCTGGGGTCTACGTGGAATACGACGAGGTTTGACTGCACTTTACATTAGGTAATTTTTCATCAGTCTTTGAAGCAGAGACAGTGTTGTGCAAAATAATAAGAACACACGTTGCTTCCCAAGTTACCGTTAATTTTACAGTTGTTGAGTTGCAAAAACAATACAATTTCATATGCTTTGAGATTGTATCCAATTTTTCAATGTTTGATGTTTCTGTGCCCGATAACTGATGTCTACAACAAGTGCTCTTCATTGCAGCCCACTTTACTTTTGCTAAGTACCTCAAAATACTTTATGGATCTCTTCTAGATATGACTTCTATCGCGGTTATATCTTTGACCTGTAAAAGTAGCCTTAACCTCGTTTGGTACTCCAAAGTCAAAGCTTCCAAAAATTTAAAAAAATTATTTTATATGCTCTGGTCATCCCCCTTCTGGAAACATTTTGTTTCAAACAAGCAAAATGACCCAAAAAAAGAATTGTTTTTTTTTTAATATATTATTATCCTCATTCTGTATGACGACACTAAGCGTGAATTACTCTTGCCACTTTGCTGCTGCTCATTGAAAAATTATAATCCCATATGACTGTTTTGCAACTATTATTATTGAGTTGTTATACAATAACTGTTATACGGTGATTGCGGAGTAGATAAAAGCACGTATTAGTGTATACTATAAAACGTTGGGAAATAACGTCTATGACGGCTATTTATTGGACCGTTAAATGAAGTCTTGAGTACGTCATTTGCCTCTACGCACCTCACGTAGTTAAACTTTGCGATCTTGCTACACTCTTGATAACAATTATGACTGGGTTCTGTTGATATACAATAATATAATTTTATCGAAACGGTCGGATCGGTTGAGTAATTCAATAACAATTCATCCATCAGGTCGGAATTCGACAATTAAAATACCTATTCCCGATTAGGAATATCAGCTTACCAGTACGTCCAATCATATCCTTTTCTTTTGAAAAGATAGTAACTGATAACTACAATTTCTTTTAGCTTTTTGTGCAGCGTGATCTCCATGAGCTCATTGCGTCCGCAATCACGTAAAGCAGATAGTGTGAAGTGCTCTCACTTGATTTCGCATAACAAAATGCCAACTGTGTGATTGGACAATAGATTCTCATTTTATTTGATTGCCTCGATTTGAAATCATTTCATGCGCATAAATGGTCGCCATTCAATTCGCAATAGTCGCGTCGCACATCAATCCCCTATTTGAGGTTAATGGATTATTAGCTTGCTGCATAACGTTTGGATTGTTTGTTTTTTGTTTTTGGCATTTGAATGCGGTCGATGTTATGCTAATGAGCTGGTGCGACCCATAGGAAATAATGCGAACTTGACACAGTGAACTTTAAGTCATTAAAATGAATAATTAGTTAGCCTGAGGGAAGTCTGATTTAAACAGTAATTGATAATTTATGTGGAAGCTATTGGCACTCATGCAGTATTGTTGAAAATTATACGCCTCGTAAAACGTGTGCAATTTTGGGCTTGATGGAGAAACACATTCGGTGTGTTTGTCATATCTGAGTATATGTATCTGACATATTTTAAATATACACTTCATTGAGCCGTATTACACAACTATTGGAGATTCAGCCGCCAATATTGAAATCTTATTTTTGCAACATATTTTTTTTGACTAAAGTCACCATTATGTTGATCAGATATTATTCATCTTTTAATACAATAAACGTTGTTTTTCAATAGCCTCATATCAATTTTGCATTTTTAACTTTTTTATGATCTGCCAATGTCAAAACATCGGTCAAGGTCCACGAACCAGCAACATTTCGAAAACATTAAAAATTACCATCGAAATTATCAATCAGTGGACGCAACTTTTAGAGCTCTTACTCCAATTTTCGGTCGTAATAATCGTCTCTAATCGTGATATAGTGGATAAATTCGACTCAACATATTCAGTATTGGACATTTTTGTGCGACAAGCCAAATATAGCGTAAGTGCGTCAGCTCAGAATGAGACAAGTCAGTCGACGTGGAATCGACTTGAAAGAAGAAAATCCTGAATTTCATCAAATAATCATCTTCATGGATGGAGGTCACTTCTGACTTAATTGCTTCGTGAATAAACCTAACCCACATGTGAAACCCGTTGTTTCTACAAAATCTGACTATATGGTGTGGATTTAATGTCAGAAGTCAATACATTTCGTCATTGTGCCAGACGTAAGCCTATTTTCAGTCAGAATTTATTGGACTTGACGTCAGTTATATGTGGTAAAAGTAAGATGGTGCCACACAGTGGGTCAAACAAACTGGTCTATTGAAATGAGAGTTCGGTAATCGTGTAATTTCGAGACATGGTCAGGTCGAATGGCTATATCGACCTATGGAGTTCCGTTAAGCCGTTGGTTTGTGCAATCAACCCAATAACATTAAAGGAGCTCAGAGCAATATCGAACACGAAATTGCCATCGTGACAGACATATGTAGGTGAAAGAGTAGAACATTGGTTCCAAAGCCTTGATCGCTATAAACGTGTTTGCGGTGGTCATAAGGGCGCGATCGAGTATAATGCTTAAATTTAACCTTTATACTACACAGGCCCATGTAATCCAATTGAATCAGTTACCATGATCCAATTACCTGCCGCATTGACAGTCACCGTCCCGCCATTCTCGTTTCGGAAGATGTAAGGCCCAATCGCGCCGCCTATCCAAAGTCCATGACAGACATTAAGTTTCCCTAAATGTTTAAAATTCGCTTGTTCACGGGGCTTTAACCAAAAGTATGCTTCATCACTGAAGGTGATTTTTTCGCCAAAATTTGGATCTGTTTCCCACTCCTCCAAAATCAGATCAACGAACGAGCTTGGTCATCCCTTCGCTTCTTGAGCTAGCATGCCTAAATTGTTTCGCAAAATTCATTAAAGTCCTAATAAGGTCAACTCCTTGTGCAGGAGAAGCCGAGAAGTTTGGGCCCTCAACTACACTTATAGCAATAGCAGCAAAATTCTCGATCAGCCCGATTAGCAACCAAACCGATAAGTTGGGAATTGACTTCGCCCAAAAAAAAAAAAACCATCATCTCAGGTGAACACATACATATGTACGTAGCGTATACTAATCTATCCTTTACGCAACAAGTTCAGAAGTTCGTGAAATCAGTCGTTTTGGCCATGTCGTCTGACCTCCTCGGAACTGGGGTTCAATATCGCCGGATGGTTTTGCCTTTGAAGTGCATTTGAACATCGATGTTCAAAATGTTAAGTAATAAATTGAATTATTATATTATACCTTAAATTTGGATGTTAAAAATGTTAAATAATAAATTGAATTATTATATTATACCTTAAATTTATAAACCGATAGGAAGCGGTACAATTGAGCGTTATCTTAACGCTCTTAATAACCATGTCGAACTGGTTCCACCAAATACACAAAATGAACTTTGACGCTTAATCTGTAGTTCATAAATGAAAAAACTCCATTCAAACTCTCTTATCGCCAACTCTTATGGCACTTAAGTTGCTTGTTTGTTTATAAAATAAGGTGGCTTTTAACTTTTTTCGAAAAATATTTATTCGTTCATCAATCGTTGTCACCTACATAGTAAGCCCCCCTATTTACTATACAGACTTGTATAATACACCTGCGGAAGAGTATTTTCCGATCCTCGGAGCACTTCTGAGATGCACTTATAGGTATAGGTTTGAGTTCTTCCAGAGTCTTAACCTCCATCTCCACCGCAAATCTTCATCCTTTCATGGGTCATATCTGTTTAGGGAACGGGGCCAAGCCTGATGTTTTTGAGCTCCAGAATGATACTCTTTCAAGCAATTTCAGAACAAACTTCGCTGATATTCCATGGCTTGCGTCAACCGATATGCCAATATCGTATTATACATTGGAGCACTTAGTTTTATTTTTTACGGAAACTAAATACAGATTCTTAAATATTCCTTAATCTATTAATCTAATTATATATAAACAATCGCATGTACACCCACACAACAAAAAAAAACAATTCAAAATAGGATGTACTGAGTTCGCGAAATCTACAAAATCATTGTCCAATCAAAGCACCGTCTTGACGCACAAAAAACCATATGACGCCGATGAATATTCAATGTTATGATGGGGGTATATTGACAGCTGGTCAAGCTTACCTGATGACATTTTGACCAGCATACAGCGCTAGCGCCACCTATTGGAAAACGGCGGATTTCCATTTGTATTTCCGACAAGAGAGGAATGAAGAAGCGGTACGATAATTGGAAACTACAACACTATTATCCATGCAGATTCTTTAAAAATGGACTGCGAAGGGAATAGGCATCTTTTCAGGAAAGTTACAGATTTCAAGATCTAACCGCCTGACAACCCTACCCCATATTGAGCACTTGCGGCAGGAAAAGTAAAAGAAATTTTACATGCTCACATCTGCACAAAGTCTCAATATCGTTGCATGTACCGACATCCAAGTGGCAAACTCTGGTGAACTGTGCCATATCTAGAAGGATTCAGCCCAGTTCAAGGCAAAATGGCAAGTTTAGTTTAGGTTAGGTGGTTTCCCTCCGTAAAAAAAGTGGTTCGAATCACTTAGACCATGATCGGTTCATTGTGCTATCACTTGAGTCGGCTTGGTCACAGCTACTCTTGGAACCATTTTGAGTGCTGAATAAATATTTATTCGATATTTTATAGATCTCCGTTTCGGATAGTTCCTTTGGTTAAAGAAATATTCTCCCGCAAATCGTCTTCTTGAGGCGACCAGAGCAGGGCAACTACATAGGAGATGGGATGGAGATTGTTGCTCTTCCTCATCATGACACCCACTGCAGTAGTCGTTATATGGCAGTCCTAATCTTGCGGCATGTTTTCCTAAAGCGCAATGTCCTGTTAGGGCTCCGAATGGGCTACTTATAATATGCCTGCATATTTTTAGCAGGCTTGTGGTTTTATTTTGACAATACTTGGGCCAAGTTTGTCTCACGTGGTTACATGTTTAAAGGTCATTTGCCTGTTATAATATTTCGAGATTTTATATTTTTCATTTCCATTGGTGGATGGATTTTCCCTTTAACAGTCGAGAGCTCCAGTGTGGTGCCTATTTTGGTTAGTTCGTCTGCTTCACAGTTACCTGGTATGCCACTATGCTCAGGTATCTAGCAAAACGTTACAAAGCATCTGCTCGATATGTAATTTAGAGACGTGCGACAGTGCCTGACCAATTTTGATCTTATTATGGTTGATTCGAATGCTTTTATTGCCGCTTGGCTATTTCTGTAGATGACGATGTTTCTATTGTTCATCAATCTCACAGACAGCCAGTCAGAGGCCTCACGAATTGCTGTTAGTTCAGCTTGGAATATGCTACAGTGGTTCGGTAGTCTAAAGGATTGGCTGATTTTAGGCTCGATGCATAAACACCGGCACCCACACAATTGCCTATCCTGGACTGTGTCCTATTTCGAAGAACTTCCAATGAGCCGATTTCTTTGACTTTTCCTTGCCAAAAAGATTCAAGGGCAGTTTCGAGGGCTCTAGTTGGGGTTGTTCGCAGTGCCCCGGTTATATCGATGCACGCCATTCTTCGAACCCTACTTAGAAGTTTGGCAAGCCTACTGAACAAATCTAAAGAAGACTTTTCGATAGTGATTCCTAGGGCTATGGGACATCGAGTGTAAAGAGACCATCCAAGTTCGGCATCCCACACAGGAGGTTCTGTCGTACCTGCAAGGGATTAGTGTGCTAGTGAAGGTTTTCCAGCCACTTTCTGGCAAGGACCAAATAGTGATTACCGAGCAATTTGTTTTCAAACAATTTCAAGGTGATTTTTATCGAATTTGAATTCTACTAAATGGAGCTGGGTTTTGCTAATATTCAGTGCTCCTGGCATACTCATGCAATCGGATAAATTAGTTTTTTGTGATTTAAAAATGATGCACTACAGTTCTAATTGGTACTTTTCTGCCACGTCTACCTTGTTAACTATCCAGTTGACATAGCAAAATATTTTCGAGATCTTGTAAGCAAGACATAGTATGCTTCGGATCATGTTTCTTTTGAATGATGCGTTTGACGTCCTAACAACATTTTAGTCGTGAGAAGTGCTCCTAAAGCCCCAACTCTTTGTCTGATGAGAGAGTAAACATCTAACTTCAGTCATTTTTGAAAGGTCAGAGATCGTAAGTAGGGTCTTTTAAGCCTTTGCGGACCTCACTGAAGGCACAGAAGGCGTTTGTTAAAAATTAAAAAAAAATAAAATTCTCTCAATTAAAAGTTATTGAACATAAAAAGTGAAAACTGCATTGTTGTTCGTTAGATTTTTCTTTTTATTTCATTTATTTCTAGCTCTGCTTTCGTAGTGAAAGTCTATCCGGTTTAAGCTCGCCGTTAGACAGACTGTTTAACATTCATTGAATTCATGGATCAGTAGATTTGATTTCGACCTTGTTTGAATATATCTTTATGCATGTGCCCGGCGAAAGAATGTTTTTCATTGCAGCTATGATCATTCTTATTCGAGTAGGTATCGAGAGCGACACCGTGGGAAAAATGCTAAAAATAAACTGAATCAATGGCTGCTGTGTGCTCTGTTGGAAAGATTTCCATTGATGTCTATTGCTATTGGGATGTAGGTGGTAGAGACGGGGGATTGTAGAAAAAATAATGAAAAGAACAAGGTCGCACTCCCGGACCCATCCTTGCGAGCGGTAGTCTTATCCAAATTTATTCGGCTTAAGTCCGTCACTCGAAATTATGCAACCCAAGTTGGCATTTACATTTTAAAAACCTATTGTGGCTTCACTGAGCCAGCACATAACGAATCTGAATTCTGGTTTCTTAAAATTGATGGTGTCGTTTGCAAATTATCTAAGAACCACTTCTATTTGATCCGATAGAAACTGGATGCACGATTCTATGATACAACAAATACCGCCCGAATATCTGCTTCGCCAAAAACCACAAATTGCAAAACACGAAAGCGATCCCAGCAAGTCAGTATTCGATTTTGCTTGTTGTGTAATCATAGAAAGCATATTCATCTAAATATCGCACACGGTATAGAAATAACCATAAAAGGTGACCAGGCCAGTTCCAAGTGAGTGTGTGATGCCGTGCACACATCCACAGAACAAACTTGGCTCGCAAGCAATCGTTACTTCAATTGAGATACATTTTCCTTGGCACCAACCTCATTGAATGTCATGATCAAATCGAGTTATGGGTCAGCAGACCAGTTGTCATGTTCAAGTTCTCCTTCTCTCCGGCACTGTCTCTCTTCCTCTCTCTTATACTCATTTGGACTCTTTGGCGCACTCTCAGTTAAGTAATAAAATGGTACCAGCTCCATGCGAGATGCAAGATCAATGCTCGATTGACGCACACTCGCTTAACGGGTAAAACGACATCGATTCAGAAGCCAATCTGTGGGCAGCACCCAGTCTATGCTCTTGACTAAGACGAATGTGCAGCGTTGCACACATTATGACACTCAATTTGACTGAAGTTAGATCTCAGACACACGCGAGAGAATCAAACGTGTAAATGGCAAGGCGAAACTCTGTCAAGACTAATTGAAATGCACTTCCTCACATCAGAGCATCATTTCGTGCTTGACGACCCACACCCGCGTCGCAGTTTAGCTAGATTAAAACCTGCGTGACATAACCTATTTTAAACTATTATCGTCTATTCAAATGCTTTTTTCCGATATGTGCTGGTGCTACGCCCCATAAAACAAGTGAAAACGCCAAACGGACTCACATGGCCTCATGGCCAATGGAATCTATACATGTGCGTAGTGGTGTGTTTGCGAATACCTAGATGTTTCGCAAATCAAAAAAAAAAAAAAAAACAATTTAGCAATATACCATTAAAGACTTACGAGCTGACTCCACCACTAGTATAGAGCCCGCAGCGGCACATACAACTCAATTACGTATTATCTAATCTGGAGAAGGAATTGCTTGGATCACCGATACGCGGAGAGCGGAGATTGATGCGGAGCTGTTACGAGGCGCCCATGTTTACATAGCCGCGGAGTTTTTTTTCACGCGTGAGTCAGAGGTGTGGGCCACAAGTGGTGAAGTAGCGCAATTACGATTACGAGTTACATTCACCCGATCGGAAATGATCACTTTGTATTTGGGCTGTTGTGCGGCCAAGGGACGGCTCGATTGATGGATTAACATTTTGGTATTTCGGAGACGTGAGGAAGCACATTGATCTATTTTTGGGTGTTTTTTCGTGACTTGAGGTGCATAGTTTGGCTTAATTGCAGGTGGTTAGCTCTAGATGACGTAAGAGATGTGGGATTTAATTAAGTTTGTGGCCGGGTACTTTGAGGTTGGTCGTTTGGATCAGTCTGGTCGGCCAGAGCAGTTGTGCTCAGGCAATGAGTGCTATATTAAGAATTTATCTAGTACGGTATCTTGGGCTATGGTGAGGCAATAAGTGAGACGTGGTGAAATGCACTGACTGAGTGTCCACGTGATGAAGGAAATAGAAATTCACACTCATTATCACTTTAAAAGTTACTATTCTCCTCAGAGGACTAAGTTATCGCAGACTATGTCATGCTATGGGTGATTGAAAGAATTGTCTGATTCATAACAATGGAAATAGCAGAATAGATAAGGAATAAAAAGCACAAATTGTAATGGGCGTAACAAGATTGTACGTAAATGATGACTAATTAATATTTTCCGTTCTGAAAATGGGTAGAATTTTGAGTTTGGGATATATCCTACATCCATCTGAAAGCTGTTAAAAAAGGGGGATGACTGACGTTTGTAAGATGTTCAACAGGAATTTTGAGTTTTTGACAGTAAAATTTGATCAGCTTCAATCGATCTAGTTGTTCACAGTAGAGAGCTAAATCAAGTGTCTGGCCATGCGGCAGAAGCTTGTAGTGGATGATTTCCTCCCAATCTCACCATACACATAGTAAACACTTTTATGACCACTGATTCTGGTTTTAAAATTGTTCGCTGGCCCTCGACCATAATCGTCAGCATTTTGGATTGCCTTATGTAATCCACTTTTATCACCAGTAGTCATCCGTTTCGGAATTGGTTTGATCTTGTTGCGATTCGCAATTCAGCCTTCTTAAAATGGTTCAGGGGACGCTTTGGGGATTGTTCTTCAGCTCTTGAGTTATGATACGACTACTCACATGCCGGTTTACCCTGATCATTTTCATAATTTTTTCAACATTTTCGACGGCGTCTTCCGGAGCGCGGCACAACTTCAACGTCCATTACACCGAAATGGAATCGCTCAAACCATTGTTATGCCTCTCAAACTGATACAGTATTAGGTCGATCAACTTTTTTGGTTGCCTGTGTTAATTTTCATTTTGCAGATAGGGAAAATGTAAAACATGGCGAATTTCTACTTTTGAGAATTCTATTCTTGGTGCGTCATACATAACTCTAAACTGGTCACTGTCAACTTTCTTAGTTAAGACTCACACCCCTAACGGGAACTAGTAAAATATGTGCCCCACTTCTGGTTAAAATACGAGATACATACAATTAAGTACATTTAGCATAATATTTAAAGGATGAGCCTATATATGCTGTGAATATTGGTTGTCACTAACTGTCATTTACAGAATTTAATATGGATGAAATTTTTGACAGATGTCAAGTCAAGCAATTTACTCTTGAACCACGCAACATCGGATCTGTGTTAGTCAAGCTTATTGCGAAAATAGGTGAATTTTAAAAATGACATTTCGTAGAATTCGTGAATTATTTGGCAATGCTGAAGGTTTTTGGAGAAACTAGTTCGGTATCCAGTCAACAGGTTAGGACAGCTCGTATTACTCACCGCTATGAGCGAAACCCATTTAAACAATGTGTTTAAAACTGGCCGGGCGCTTCAATTCGTTGCTGAGGTCCACAATTGGCCCTACCTTAAGACACGTTACGTCGAGTTATAAAGGTTGATATTTATTTGCACGCCTTTTAAATCTACATTTCACAACAATTGAAACCCCTTCCCCATCTACCACGTCGCTGATTCGTTAAATGGATGTTGGATCAGCAAGGCAATTTGCCATCTAATTTTATCTTTTCCGATGAATCACATTTTTTGATGAATAGCTACGTAAAAAAAACGTTTTCGGGCACTGCCATTCACGGTCATCTTAATCGACATACTGTAACCAAATTTCCACCTACCAGCATGCGAATAGTACATATAGAGGAGAATATTGCTGCAGTTTTTATGACGACCGTTTTGTTTCGTGCGGTTTATGGTCCGGCGGAACCATTGGTCCGTTTTTTTTTCAAAGATGACCGTGAGAACAGTATTTCGTTCAATGACGTTCGCTATGACGTTCTTTCAATGATTTCGAACTTTTTTTGCTACATGCAACAAAGTACAAGGATCGGAAGAGAAATGAGCTTGATGAGCAGTTTACTAAGTGACTAAAAGTTTGACTCTCCGGATAGACCATTTAAAAGTGTTCTTATGATAGTCAATCTACTTGTAACCTTTTTGCGAAATTTTTCCAATCAAACCATAATATAGACATTATACATAATAGTGAAGACCTACATATATTCAACTATTACTTCCGTAACAGACTTCGATCTCTTTTCCTTTTCAGATCAAGAAGTCCTTGATGGCTTAAATGGGCTTGGTTCAAATAATATAACACTTTTGTTTTAATATAACACTTTTGTATTTAATGAATGATATTGATTACTTATTAGATGACTCTTCCTTCCCTTTCCATTGTGAAACCATTGCTCCAAATTGTCTTCCAAGTAATGTAGACTGTAACAATTCTTTTTTTGTTGTACACCAAAATGTCAGGAGTTTAAGAGAAAACTTTTCAGCTCTTATCGTTCATATTGATTCGTTTGTGCTCATGCCGGATATTGTCTTTGTCTCTGAAATATGGATTTACAATTTTGAAATTAATGACTACGTTATTCCCGGGTTTAGATTTTTCGCAAATACTAATGACAATTACGCTTCAGGTGGTGTAGGATGTTTTATAAAAGATGTATTAAATATTGTCAATGTGTCGTTTCCTAATATTTCTAGTGCTGATCTAATTAAAGTGTCTGTTGAAATTGACCATGATATATATGTCTTTGTTTGTGTGTATAGATTGCATGTTTTTAATATCTTAATGTTTGTTGAAGAATTCTCTGATTTTTTAAGGCAAGAAAAATCAAAGAACCTTATCATTTTAGGGGATTTTAATCTTAATATTCTGGAAACACATAACATAATCTTAAACTACTTGGCGTTATTGTCATCACATGGGTTAGCTTGCTTGATAAATAAACCTACTAGACCTAAATCTGGTACATGTTTAGATCACATCTATGGTAGATTCAATAATGTTTCATTGAAGAACTGTTTAAGTTGCATTTTGGATTTAAAGTTGACTGATCATTCTATGATCGGTCTATTAGTAAATACACTTTATGGTAAAAGCAGAAATATAATGAAACCAAATAGTAATAAAGTGAGAATTAACTTCCGTCAACTCAAAAACAATCTCCTGTTTGAACTTTGGGATGATGTCTATTCTTGCGAAAATGCCTCAGCTGCTTATACAGCTTTTATTAATTCAGTAAGAAATCATGTTTCTAAATGTAGTTTTATTATGCCTACGAAAAATATAACCAAGAGACTTAAACCGTGGATCTCTAATTATTTACTAAATAAAATCAAATTCAAAAACGATCTCAGAATTAAGTGTATAAAGAACCCTAGAAATACTAGTATAAAGAACAAATACAAAAAGATTTGCATTGAGCTTAAGAAGGAGATTCCTTTATGCCGTGACAATTATTATCGCTCCCAGTTTTCTGCTGCTAAAGGTAATTTAAAGAATGAATGGCGTCTAGTTAATAAAATGCTTAACACATCGTGTCTCTCTATAAAACCTACTGCTATTCTTGTTAATCAGTGTCTAGTATCGGATATACTTGAAATTGCCAATGAATTCAATTCTTATTTTGTCAATTTAGCCAATTATGTTTCATCATTGTCAAACCTCTCAACTTGTCGTCTTTGTAGCTTTTTGTCTAACTGTGAAGAACAGGTCCAAGATAACAGTTTTGTTTTCAAACCGATAACTCCTCTTGAAGTTTTTGAGGTTATTGGCTCTTTAAAGGAATCGAATTCTTGCGGCATTGATGGCATTTCAAGTTACATTTTAAAAACAAACGCCTGTTTTCTCCTTAATGTATTGTCAGATATTTTTAATCGTAGCATCTTTGAGGGAATATTTCCTGATGCACTTAAATGCGCAGATATTATGCCTTTACATAAAAGGGGTTCTCCTACTGAAATTTCAAATTATAGGCCTATATCTCTTCTACCTGTTATAAGCAAAATTTTTGAGAAACTTATAAAGAGCAGAATAGTGAGTTTTCTTACCTCAACAAATTTCTTCAGTCCAGCTCAATATGGATTTCGTCAAGGAAAATCAACTGAAGATGCGTTGTTGGAATTTTGCTCACATATAATATCTAATCTTGATAAGAAAAAATACACTGCTGGTTTATTCGTTGATATCACCAAAGCCTTCGATATGGTCAACCATAATATATTGTTAAGAAAATTGGAAAAAGCAGGTTTTCGAGGTTTCATGCTTAAATGGTTTAAGTCATATCTAGAAAATAGATCCCAGCGAGTAAAAATAAATCAGATTCGGAGCGAAATTAAGTATTTTAACATAGGTGTCCCACAGGGCTCTGTGCTTGGACCAATTTTATTCTTGATTTATATTAATTCACTGTTCTCAATTGATTTTAAAGGCAAAGCTACCGCCTTTGCAGATGATGTTGGCCTTTCCTACAGTAGTATGAGTCCCCTAGACTTAGTTGCTGACCTTAACTGGGATCTTGATCGTTTACGATATTGGTTCGCACAACATAAATTAGTGATAAGTCCCAAAACCAAAGTAATGTTTTTTAGACTTTCTTTGTATAAAATGGATGTAGATTTGCATTTTCATGCACCAAATTGTCATAAATTTAAATTTCCTGTTTGTTATTGTTCAAGTAATTCACCATCATTTGATAAAAGCTTAAATTGTAGTACTGGTTGTTTTGCAATTGAAAACGTTAATGAATTTAAGTACCTTGGTCTCATTATTGACTGCAAAATGAGTTTTCTAAATCACGTGGATTCCCTAAGGAAATATTTACGAAATACTCTTAGATATTTTTTCTATCTGAGCAAAATTTGTTCAAAACAGCTTCTTAATACGATATATTACGGAATTTTTCAATCTAAGCTACAATATGGGATTGTATGTTGGGGCGGCGTATACTCTAATAAAATCCAACCATTACTAAGATTGCAAAAGAATGTACTAAGAAAAATATGTCGCAAGCCCAGTAGATTTTCCAGTTTTTCTTTATTCTGTGACCTAAAAATTCTACCTGTTCGTCATCTTTATTGTTTTAAAGTGTTAAAAATGTTTTTTATGAGATCTGGGTGTCGTAATTTCCGACTGATCTCTACTCACAATCTACGTGGTAACTCTTCTAAATTGTTATCTGTACCATATTTTCGCACCACCTTATATCGTAACTTTTACTCTATTTTGTCTGCTCGTTTATTTAATAAGCTACCTGTGACTATCAGAACAATTACAGTATCTGGCGTATTTTTGAAACGGATAAAAGATTGGCTTTTCAGTTACAATTATGCTGACTTAGAATCACTAATTTTTAGATGCTAATTTTTTTAATCTCTATTACTGACATACTGGTCTTTTTTATTATTTTTATCTCTTATTTATTTATATTTATTTATTTGTAAGATTAGTTAATTGTGCAATTCATTTCCTATATGTCACCCCTCATGAACTTAATTATTAACCTAGTATATTTGTACTTTGCAGTGACATTCGACACTATTTTTATTCTTTGTAATTCAAATACAGAATGTCACTTTATTTTCTTATTTTCTTATTTTCTTATATGTATAATGTTTTGTTCGCAATGTGTCTCCTTAATTTAAAAAATTTGGCTAAATAAGAAATGAACTAATAAATACAAATACAAATACAATACAAAAATATTAAGGCTGGTGTTGATTAGATTCCACCTCTTTTATTATCTAAATGTGCTGTTTCACTTTTTAAAGCGCTAAGAATTATTTTTAATGAATCAGTTCTAACTGGAATTTTTCTAGAGGAGTGGAAAATTTCATCTATAAGTCCTATATACAGGGTGTCCCACGAGCAGTGTGCCAAAAAGCTGCAGCGTGTAGGTCTAGTCAAGACAAGAAAAAAATCGTATGGGAGGGGGGGGTCTATTTCCCCCCCTTTAGCCGGAAGGGGCAATTTTCTAAAAAATTGACTTAATTTGGAAAAAAAAATATTAAAAATCAACAGTAACATCCACAATGCCACGATATACCTTTTTGTAAAGCCAGAAACCTCTTCTTTCATATTAATTTTAAATGAAGCTGTTTTAAGGAGTAGTTTTTGAGAAATAAATTTTCAAACTCAAAATTTTGAAAAAAAATTAAAAAAAAAATTTCGAACTATTTTTTTTTCGAAATTGTATGTAATTAAGTACTAATTTTTTTTCAAAAATTCAATTCTCTTATTAGTTTTTAGTTAAAAACAGAAAACCGGATGCAAAAATGTCTTGTAGTTTTTGAGAAATTAAAAAACAACCCGAACCATTTTTTTGGTTTTAACGCGGCTGGACTTGTAAGCAAATTAATGTATGAAACATTGACCTCTTTTTTATTATTTTTAAAAAATTCGGAGTTTAATGAGGATACAATAAAGTGATACAGTATTGGAATAACCCTGGATTAATTTTTTTTTTTCATTGATAACGCCTGAAAACTGACCTGCGAATTTCGTCTGGGTCCGCCCGCCGCCGATGGGTTCTACCTGAATTTTGGATTTGGTCCGACGCAATCCCTCCCTTAGTACAAGGAGGATGGCTATTATGCTTGGAGTGCCCAAATCTAGAGTATGGAGAGTGCTTCATACCGAAAACTTACACCCGTACCATTTTAGGCCAGTTCAGGGACTCACCTCAAACGACAAGTTTTTGAGAGCGGAATTTTGTCGATCATTACTGCTTCGAGATGAAACTGAACGAAACTATTTTGCAAGGATATTCTGGACGGATGAAGCACAGTTTACCAGAGATGGGGTTACTAACTTCCACAATTTGCTTCATTGGAGTGGCACCAATCCACACAACAAGAAACAAAATAAATCACAACACCGCTTTAGCTGTAATGTTTGGCAATGTTGGACAAACTGTAATCGGGCCCCGGTTTTTGAATGCCGTTATTAATGGAGAATCATACCTGCAATTCCTACGAGACCTTTTGCCCGTTTTGATGGACAACGTTCCTTTGGCCATAGCAGATAATTTAATCTACCAGCAAGATGGAGCACCAGCACACTACAGCTTACGGGTTAGAAACTGGCTGGATGATCATTTTAGTGACCGTTGGATCGGAAGAAAGGGCCCCACGGAATGGCCACCTAGATCACCAGATTTAACTCCTCTAGATTTTTATGTGTGGGGATTCATGAAGAATTATGTTTACGAAGTGGAAATAGTATCTTTGGAACAACTGAAAGAACGGATTGAAGTCGCTGGAGTCAAATTGCAGGAAAATTTGTCAAGCATAGATATGTGCAGCCATTAGGAGAAGAAGGAGATATAATCTTTGCCTTCTAAAAAATGGGGATAATATTGAAAATTTAGTATAATAAAACTCCGAATTTTTTAAAAATAATAAAAAGGAGGTCAATGTTTCACACATTAATTTGTCTACAAGTCCAGCCGCGTCAAAACCAAAAAAAAGGTTCTTCTTAGAAAAAAAATGGTTCGGGTTTTTTTTTGATTTCTCAAAAACTACAAGACATTTTTGCATCCGGTTTTCTGTTTTTAACTAAAAACTAATAAGAGAATTGAATTTTTGAAAAAAAATTAGTACTTAATTACATATAATTTCGAAAAAAAATAGTTCGAAATTTTTTTTTTTAATTTTTTTTGCAAAATTTTGAGTTTGAAAATTAATTTTTCAAAAACTATTCCCTAAAACAGCTTTGTTTAAAAACAGGATGAAAGTAGAGGTTTCTGGCTTTACAAAAAAGTATATCACGGCATTGTGGATGTAACTGTTGATTTTTAATATTTTTTTTTCCAAATTAAGTCAGTTTTTTAGAAAATTGCCCCTCCCGGCTAAACGGGGGGGGGGAATAGACCCCCCCCTCCCATACGATTTTTTTCTTGTCTTGACCAGACCTACACGCTCTAGCTTTTTGGCACACTGCTCGTGGGACACCCTGTATAAAAGTGGCTTCAAGCACTTAACTAAGAATTACAGGCCGGTCTCAAAACTTTCAGCAATTCCAAAGCTATTTGAACAACTAATTTTCAAAAGGCTCAATTTCGCGGTGAAAGAAACCTTATGTTCTCACCAGCATGGATTTATTGGTGGTCGTTCCACAACAACGAATTTATGTCTTTTCTCTCACTTTGTGTTTCCGCCTTGGAAAAAGGACTGCAGGTTGATGTCTTGTACACAGATTTCGTGAAAGCTTTTTATAGAGTTCATCATGGGCTTTTAATAAATAAGCTTAAAAGAATGGGATTCAAGTTCCGTTTTCTTGAATGGTTGAAATCATATTTGTCAAATCGGAAACAGATAGTTAAAATCGAAAGTTTTCATTGTTTTTTCCTAGAGGTCAGGTCTGCCTCAAGGCAGTCATTTGGGACCTCTCCTTTTTAATCTCTTCGTCAACGACATTCCGGACTGTTTTCAGTTCTCTAATTGTTTAATGTTTGCAGATGATGTGAAACTATTTTCATCTATTTCTAAAATTGATGATTGCTCGAACTTTCAAAAAGACATAACCTGAAGCTGAATATTTCACAATTTTTAGTGCTTTTGGCTTCGCTTATTACAACGCACGTCATTTAATTACAGTCTTGGTAATGAAAGTCTCTTATTGGTGTTATATTTGATTCCAAATTGTCTTTTTCAGCTCATATGGATTACGTAATATCTAAGGCCAATTCTTTGCTGGGCTTTTTAAAACGCAACTCGGTGGCATTTAAGGATGTTTATACTTTAAAGATCCTTTATTATCCTTAGTAATACCCATTGCTGCGTTATTTGGTCTCCTTTTTACCAAAATTCCTCTGATAGGATTGAAAACATCCAGAAAAGGTTCACTCGATATGCCTTAACAAATTTAAGGTGGTTAGAAGGTCTGCCTATTTATAGTTCTAGATGCGCGTTAATTGATTTAAAATATTTAAAAGATCGTAGACAAACTCTGAGTGTTCTTTTTATTAAGGATATACTCGATGGCAGAATTAATTCTCCGGATTTAATTACACTTATGTCTCTTTATGTTCCTGAGAGAAACCTAAGAAATAGGAATGTTCTCTTTTTTATTCCTAGTCACAAGACAAATTATGCACTAAACGAACTTCTTTTCCTTTTTCCGGCGTCGCTATGGTCAGAAGTGAAGGACCATAACCTTCCCACTTAGCAGACTTCATCGCTGAGGCCAATCAAATGCTGGTGTTTTTGCATTTGTTTGCACCAATTGTTTTTCGGCCTGCCTTTTTTGCGTGTTGAAATTGGAACGTTGATTGATATTGCCTTTTGGACGGGGTTCAAAGGATCTCTCCTTTGAACATGGCAATACCAACTGAGTCGGTCGCGCTCTATCTTTCTTGTGATTGTTTCTTTTACGTGGAGGCTTCCTCGGATCTTTGAACTTCTAATTCTGTCACGCTTTGTTAACTCGTTCCTTATTATTATCTAATTTAATTATTCGTCGACCTTCAAATGTACTGAATCTTTTTAAAAATGTTATTTCTAATTAGCTATAGCCAACAGATTATGTATCCATTGATGAATAGTAAATAAATAAATAAATAAACAAGAGGTCATAGTCAACATTTACACGTACTAATACTTAAATGGCAAGTATTGATTTATCAACTCAAATAAAAGTTCTATACACTTTTGTGATTTTGTCTTTTTTCTTTACAATTAAAAATCAAACAAACAAAAGAAGCACATCACATTCTCAATTAATAGAAAAACTTGAAATGTTTACGAAAAACACTTTTAAAAACTCTGAGGTTGGCGAAGCATCTACCTTATCTTATATCTTATAATCTTATATCCTACAAAAAAGTTATACTAATGAAGACATTTTTCGTTCTATTTTTGAAGAATTACGTGTAAGGTGTGTCCCAAATGAAAATGCCATCCTTCAAATGTCCTGTATAAATAATGCGACACAAGTAATCGGGGGGAAAAAATTCTCAGTACTTCAAAGCATACTGAAAAATATAAAATATTTTCAAAACTCACTATTTCGAAGTATTGACTGATATTTGCAGTCATTTTGGGCAAACATACAATTTATCAATTCCATAAAGATAGAGCCACACTCCGACTGCAGTTGTTTCCTTTCTCTAACGGTAAAATTTTAATATGTGTTACAATGTGTAGGTACTCCGTGACTGTATGAATAGCCATGATTTGCTCTCGATCAGTGTCAACCATTGCGCGCTTGAGCAGACAATGTCAAGATGGGTAGAGGAAAGTCGTTGAGAGCATTCGAAAAAGGTCAAATAATTTAATTATTAAAAAGTGGTAAACCTACGCGTGAAATTGGAAGACAGTTAAATCGTTCCCATCACCTTATTCGAAATTTTCAGAAATTGGGGCCTGTTTATGGCACAAAAAAAGTCATTAGGCCGTCATTAGCTAATCACCAGAAAAGGCGTATTTGAAGGGAATTGTCTAGTTCCACAAACAGTATTCGACGTGTTGCAACATTTCCTGGAATAGAAGCCGCCAAGCCCACCGTTCACAGATTTGTAAAGGCGTCCAGTCGGCTGCAATCAAAAATAATGAAGTCGCAACCAGCTCTTACTATACAACATAGGACGACCAGATTGGACTGGCCTCGAAAACACATGATCATTGATGAAGAATGGAGAAAAGTTGTCTGGAGTGACGAAAAAAAGTTCAATTTAGAAGGGCTGGACGAATGGGCATATGATTTAAAAAGAGACATTTCGTTATCCAAACGTCAGCATTGAGAAGGTAGTATAGTGCTGTTGGGCGCCTTTAGTTGGTATGGAACATCCCCTTTAGTTTAGGGACCAAAGATTGCACGCTGAATTTTTCTCTCGTATCGCACAGGAGCTTTTTCATCCACTTACGATCAGGTAAGCTTCTGCGCCTCAATAGACGGCTCTACCAAGGAGCGGTGTTTGTGCGTTTTATCTTTCTGCTTGTGTCGTTGCCACTTGTTATCAGTGAACATAAAAATACGAGATCTTGGACTACTTCATAGTTAAAAAATGATACCTCTTGTGGGACGACTTTTTCTCCGATGTGCGGCAAGTTGGGGTTTGTCGGGCGACATCGAATACACACCCATGCAGTGGGTGGAACGCATGGTAAGCTTAATTTGCGGTGACTTGCGAAGCATGTCGTGCCAGACCCAACAAATGCTGAAATTGTGAAGTGCTCCAAAAATTGGATGCGGCAGTGGAGCCTTTGATGGTTCGCCCTTACATAGTGTTCTTTCTTTGGACATTCATTAACAAACATAAAACATAGCTCTCCCCCTGCATTCGCTGCAAAATTGTCGTGCAGAACTACACGCAATGCCAGGCCATTATACGCAAAACGTGATCACCTTAACTACGTGCATGACCATGCGTAGAACGCGCTATTGCCAAACACAAAAAACACGCAAACAAACCCAGTAACTCACGACCAGGAAGAGCAATATAAACCAAAATTAACCACCGAATCATATTCACCATGCACACTCTTGCATACTCGGATAAGGTAATGGCTTTCCCCCGGATCGCTTTTGGAATGTGGTGCAAACCGAATGACGGTATAACAGAAGAAAACAAGTCGCGCTAATTGACGTCTCCACGTCACAGATACTCGAGGTCTCATCACCAACTAGCCCAATCGAAATCAATACAACGAAAAAAGTATCAACATACTCGTATTTTGAAATTCCATTGAGCGTCGGATACTTTTTTCATTTGTTTGACGAAAGCCATCATAGAGCGTCCGACGAGCAATATCACGCACAAAAGACGCGACGACGCACAACCCGATTGACTCCAAATAAAAGATTGAAGGTCCGCGCATTGCTCCGGGGTCTCCGACTTGTCCGTCTCTTTTAATCCATAATAAAGAAAGCGGCACCCATATTCTCTTCTTTTTTTTTTGGCTGGCGCATGTTGAATTGGATAATGCGGAAACAGGTGACAGTTCACTTAACCAACCAAACCGGAAAAAGAAAACCAAAGACTAAACGAAGAAAGATAAACCACGCCAGACAGCCGCGCGTTTGATTCTGTGGTACACCATTTTCGAGGTGCAACGATATGTGCATCGACATCGACGAGTCGACGTAATCAATCGACATCTCCGGAGAACTATAATATATTCCAGAAAGAGACCGCGCATTTGCTTATATACATATGTGCATATTGATTGGAAATTTCGGAAACTGTATTTTTGTATCACCGATATCTGTCTACTTTCTTCCAACTGGTTTCGAATCAATTCGGCTCGGTAAGACTAGATGAAAATAATTGCCTAGTCATTGTTTTTACTAGGGTCTTTATACTTTCATAACCCTTTGAACAACAATAAGAAACATAAACCAAAATAGAGAACATTGACCTCGGAGCAGAATTGGAATCGGCTCGAAAAAAAAGGTAAACTTATCGGGTCCAGACGCTTGCCCGCGCTCGTTACGGCAAACTTGTTTTGATACGTAATCTGCTGGTGTTTTCTTTTTATTCGCAAAACACATGTATTTTCTGTTCTTATTCTTTTTTTAGAACTGTGACAAGGCTACTGGAGGGCTTAAATAATCAGAGGTTTCAAGACAAACAACAAAAATAGTATTTGTTTTCGTACACAGATAAGCGGGCACAGTCATACGTACTCGATGTCACCATAAAGCATCGTCAATAGAGCGACTCAAGGCAAAATACTTGGAATAAAATTGTACTATCGCGCATTGATGAATCATGGACAACGACGAGCCCCCTGGCTGGACTTACGTTTTTAGATAGAACGTTGGGTGCGAGTATAGCTGGTTAACGGCTAAGATCGAAAGCATTATATAGATATTGTATGGAAGTTTAACGGTTTTCCTGTAAAACCGAATTTAGATTGATTAAAATTCAAACGGATCTTATTTAGGTGATTACGCGTCACAGAAAACTGGTATAGAGTTTCTATCTTTATATGTTCATAAGATGCTCGAAGCGAAAAATCTTCACATAGTACGACAGTTAATTTCCCCTCTCGAAAGCCTTATAATGGCTCTCCTATATGAAGATGAGTCAATAAAAGCTAAAGTGGACCTGCAATCAATCTTAATCGCCATTTAAGAAAGGATGGTCTTCAAAAATAGATCTCTAAAACAAGTGACTTGAGTAGACCAAATCTAGTCGCTTCTGCCGGGCCTAGGGCTTTTTAAATCGCGATGACGTAGTAAGCTTTAAACATTCAGTGGATTAATTTGTATTCACCCTTTAAAATCGAGGTGAAAATTCCATGTTCTTTTGGTAAGTAAAACGGAGCTAAATCAGCATCTAGCAGACAAAGCGGAAAAGTAAAAAAAATCCCCTAAAGTCGTATATAGCAATAATGTACGGCAGTTCCGAGTACTAAAGTTCTGCATAGTGTGCATTGATTTATTTTAAATTCGAAAAATGAAAACATTAAAGCAGCAGATAAACTTCAAGCACCCTAACCTCTTTCACAGCAGAGCTCAAAACACTTTTTCAATTTTCACTGTTGAACTTGGATGAAAAACTTTGCTGTGAACCGGAGATTCGACCAGGATATCACCATATCAAATACGAGAGGAAACCTAATATGGGGCTAGACTTCGCTTATCGTAAGCTAAGAGCGGCTTCTATCTGAATGTAAGACTAAGAGAAGGGCAAACTTAGTATAATCATACGCTAAGATCTCTGGACATAACTTAATTCTCATCTCTAGTGTTACCTTCCCATCGTCCATCAAGAATCTGTCGAACGGCCAGATGTATTGCCTAAATGTAGCCTCCTGTCAAGACTCCTGAAGTCACTGACTAACAATCTTCAACATTTGATCACGGTTAGACTGAGTTGTTGAAGAGTATTTAATACCTTAGAATCACTTTCATTCAGAAGCCACACAAATGGACAGACCCGTCCTGTTTGAAATAGTCGAAAACCATCCCATACTTTATGAATGTCAAGAGCTACTTGTAACGTCTTCGTCCTAGTACTCTTAGGAGGCGATTCTGGGTAGGAAAAATTGGATCGCGTCGTTGTTCCAATGGAACAGTGACCTCTGATTACAGCAATGAGAAAACGGATAGGGGTTTATTCCAGATCCAGGAGCTTCCTTGTTTTATTGTAATTTTGACATATTCTCTCTCTATAATCGGGGACCCAGTACAAAGTAACTTTGTTTGGTCTGACCGACTTGAATATCACGAAACATTTCCCAGCTCATGGAGCCTTTTAAGACTGACTTCGTCGCAGAATGGAATACGGAGCCGTATTTCATTCCCAGATTTTTAATAGACTTTTTTATAAGGTATATGTTCATAGTTCGCCTCTTTCAACAGAGAGCCGTCTCTAAGGCAGGAAGCTTTAAATTTATTTGAGGCGTAACACCTTTCAAATTCGTTGTGAATTGTTCAGAAGTGTATGGCTAATTACCACGGAAATAATTTCGATAAACCTTCCACTCATTACGTGATTTTTATCCTCATCGAGTCGACTATTCGGCGACCAAGTTCGAGTCAGCGAGTTCGATAAATAATTAGCCAACGTACGTCACCCCAGAGCAAGGTTTGCTAAAAACATCTCTGTCCTACGTCGAAGACTAAGGTATCAACCCATGTTTACTGATTGGGCTCTGAAACAAGTGAAAATTGAAGGGAGAATGGATGTGTGAACATGAAAAATTGTAGGATTTGGGACGATACTAATTCCTACGGATGGTCTGGCAGAATCATTGGTCTGTACGTCTTCCAAAACGGAGCTGGCATTGCTATAATAACCAACGACAAGCGCTACAGATTGGCCAATTTCTTATGGTCTAAACTAGACAATAAGACGGCACTAGGTGCCAAACAACTATGACCTACATTATAGTCCATACTTAATGCCATGAAATGTTCTGTTAAACAAAAAAAAAACAAATTCAGTAGATATCTCACTTTTAACTTGTTTTACTAACATTTAAAAATCGAGCACCCTTATTGAAAGAGCCTTTATGAGCATGTCCAGAGAAACGAGATGAAGTATTGTACATATGGCAACTAACTTTTGTGCTTTGGTGAGCCTAACCAGATAACTTTTAGTCTTCTACCCTGCAAAGCTGGGGTAGGAAAGACTTATGCAAAGGCTTTCTTGTCTGTCCATCTGTACGCATATGTACATATATCAAACCAAACCTACTGAATAGCTATGAGTCTGAAATTTGACTGTGTTATAGAGTACATGATTCTTATCTCATAGGGACCTGTTTTAGAGCCTTGCGGCTACTGTGGTTCCTGAGATCCAGATAAAAGTTTGCAAAATTCAAGGTAGAAGACCAGGAATTGTAGCATGGCTTCCGGCCGGCTGATCTCATCTTGTTTATATTTCTGGAGCTCCACCGAACTAAGATTAAAACGGTGGGTCTAATGATCGGTGTGGACCATACATCTAATGAATGATGTAGGGTTGCAATCGCTATCTTTTGTCATTTTGACATTTTGCAAGCTTATAGAGCGTTTAGTTCTTTTTCTCATGACTCTTTTTCAAATCAACTTGGAATCACGAATGGTACCAAATTACTCGACTTCCGCCCTCTTGATCCGTCCATGTGTATGGTTATTTCAAAAAAATATGATTTAAGATGGCTGATGCTACAAAATAGTGGAATATTGGGTTGAAATTTATTCCAGCTGTAGCAGCTATATCAAGTTTAAGTTTGGAAGTCGATCTCGTTCATTAGATCACCGTGAGCACATTTGTAAAGATCGAATATTATGAGCGAAATGTGCATTCAATCTTACCATTTCTCGAAACAAGACGATTACCTAACTTCCCCTTCAATAGAAGATCTTGCTGCCCATCCAATTTTGCCTAAATTAGTCTGGTAACTTCTTGCGGATGCATTAATATATATTTTGCTTACATCGCTGAAGGTGATCAATAAAATTTTTCTTCAAATTTTTGCAGAGCCCAATCGCTTCAAACCATCGAGAAACCTCAGCCATTGTGTTAACTTAACATTGCAAGGGTGTATGTCAGGATATTTACACAAAATACGCCCCAATATGGACCGAGTTTCTAAATCCCTTAAACCGACTGATTTTTACCATTTTGAACTAAAGCATTTACAGCTGCGATATTTTCAGTACTTTAATCAGTGCGATGTCTAAATAGCGGAAGAGCACGTAATAAGAGTTGCTCGTACGTGAACTCTCCCATGGTAAAAAATTAAAACTTGACTGACGTATTGACATTGACGGATCATAAAAAAAGTTTAAGGGTGCGTTTGTATTAAAATACAAAATTGTTATGTCCTTATTGAAAACACTATACATTTCTGTATTAGGCTCTAGGCAAACCTGAATTCAAATACACTTAATTATATTCCAATGAGGTTCCATACAATAGGTCTACAATTATATGAGTAGACAGTTTCCTGATAAACTGATTCAATACATCCTGGAAAGAGCAATTGCTTTTGGACCTTTATACTCCAAGCAGCGAGTGCGCTGACGACATTTGATCCCTGATTAACCTGTCGTGAACTTGTCTGCAGAGAGTGCCGTGGCGCAGTGGGTAGTGTGTCGGCCTCTGACGCACGATGAGCGAGTTCGGATCCCGATAACACCAACGCCATCGAATGTTCATTACGCGGCTTCTCTCCTCGACGGGGTATTGGCAAAACCTCCCGTAGTACACTTGCCTTGAAAAAGCTTCTCGGCGCTCGCCGTTCGGAATCGGCATTAAACTGTAGGTCCCGTTCACTTGTGTGAAAAACAAATCGCACACAACATAAGTGAATGAGAGAAGCTTGGCTCTGGCTCTCCGTGAGCTGTAACGCCGTCTAAGAAGAAGAATTTGTCTGCTAACATTTTTACTCTGTACCAAGTGCTGAATGTTCTTGAGAGGTAAACAAAGATTAAACGTTCCACTGCAGGCAAGCCTGCATTATTTATTTCTAATTGCAGCAATCACTTATTCAGATCTATCGGAAAATCCTGTTGCTTGCTATAAAGATTATCACACAATTTAAATAAGACTGTTAGCGAAGGAACAATATGTTTCAGATCCGTTGTTCTGCATGTGAACGGGTTTATCCAACGAGAAAAGAATATTTTAAATATCTAGATAAATATGCGGAAATAAACAGATTCGATAAAAAGTTCCCCGTCTTGGGCATAAACATTCTCGAATGAGGCAAGACGTTCTGTTGTATTACTGAAGACCAACCTGACTCCACAGAATATGATATGTACGCATGTATGCACTCTTGGTTGAGCACATTTCACGTCTGATGCGGCATTCATCCGTTGCTGAAGAATAAATATGAGAGGGGGAGAGAGAATGAAAGATATAGGGCAAAGGTTATCATAATTATCTTGTTATACGAGAAAAGAATCTAAATTAAAACTCCTGCTTGCGTTCACCATGTTGGATGTAAATGACACTCACGAATCAGCCCGCATTCGTACACGGCCCCCACGACTAAGTGGTGTTGGGCATCATTATTGTCGAATACCAACAGCAAGTGATGAGCATTTAATGAGACGAAAGAGGGTGAACAAGCAAATAGCATTTGTTATGCGAACCGGGAGTAGGTTGAATGCGTGTTTCAATACGGAAGTGTAGTTTTGTGATAATCAAATAGGGGAAACTGGTTGCACTTAAGGAAAGGGGGTGAATGGGTAGTCGGGCCACTCTTTGCGGGAACACAAGGGGGAGTGTGTCGTCAAAATATCTTATGAAACCGCTATCATGTGACAGAAGTTGACGTCCCTCAACGAGAATAGTCATTTAGTTTAACGTACAACTTGTCTGAGTCATTCGAAAGAGGACTTTTCTTTGTCGATTAGTTCGACATACAATTTTTATTCAGACAGATCTTAACACTGGCCCTACCCCAGCTTTGAAGTCTAATGTTCAGGTTCTAAGTGCACTCAACGTTACACAAGCTCCTTCACAGAGCCTTAAACAAATGCTTTTAATCAGTAAAGGCAATATCATTGATACTACCTCCGGCAAGGGATAGCTCTTCTGACCTCACAAGTTTTGCAAATATTGCAAAACGCAAATTACTAATCACATAGATAAACGAATAACACTGAGAATTCAGTCAACAGGCAATGTAACTTCTTAATTACGACGTTATTAGGCATCGAGAGGTTTGTCGTTCCAATCAATAACTTATTCTTTGATTGCATGCATCGGCTCATGATTTCAATTTCTGCAGGCGTTACGTATGCCTGCCTAATTGCACCTTCGTGTAATGCATTATTGAATATTAATTTAATACGACCTATGGGTACTTCGGAACTGCAGTCTAGCAAATGACGTTTTAAGATATTCAAATTGTTGTTATAACTCGAATTACACATAGGGTAATTAAATTGTGGGTCAATAGGGTCTTAAATTGAGACTTACAATTGATCAATCCTGGTGTGACGGAAATTATTATTACTTTTTTATATTTTTTAACTAGTTGATATTTCTAGATTTAGCGAAAAACAAAATTCTCAAAATCTGTCCTTTTTATAAAGAAAAAATCTATTTTGCTTCCACAAAAGTCTTGGTACACCTACGTAAAATTTAAAGAAATAACAACAATAATAAAACAATACTTAAGAAACATTAATAAACGAAAAAATATTTCCTGGGAAACCCTTTCATTTTGAGTACAGACTGAAGTCTTTGTGGCATTGAATCGACTAATCATTTAGTATAATCATTGCTAATATTGTGCCAGCCATTTGTCCCAGAGGTGCTCTATATTCAAGTCAGGGCTCTGAGGCGGTGTCGGCAGTATTTTCGTGTTATAGAGCAACCACAATCGAACCCTATGAGCGGTATGCTTTGGGTCAATGTCTTGCTGGAACAGGAAATCGGCAGGCATTCCCAGTTTAGTGGCACTTTCCTTGAGATTATTCTTTAGAATATCCAAGTACACGTGTTGATCCATTATATTTTCAATGAATAATAAATTTCCCACTCCAGCAGCTGACATACACCCCCAAACCATCAGTCCTCCACCACCATGTTTCACAGTCTTAACCGTGTGTTTCGGATTGAAGGCATCTCCTGTTTTTCTCCACACTCATCGGAGAAAAGGACCTTAATCCAAGACTCCGTAGACCAATGAATATACTCCTCTGCAAACGCAATTCATTTTTTTCTTGTTAATTGCAGATATCAATGGTTTTTTCCTTAGTGTTCGGGAGGATAGTCCGGTTTCTACAATGGCGCGATCTACAGTTTCGGAGTGAACTTGTATTGTGTTGAGATTGTTAAACTCATCTGCAATTTTTCTATACCATGCGGACAATTCGTCTCTTATCTTTGTTTCGGGGGACGTCCTGATCTAGCAGCGTTCTCCACCCTATTCTCATTCTTATATCGTTGAATCACTTTCTGAATAACCTTTCTAATAAATGCAATTGTTTGCAAATTGTTACACACACTTGCAAAAAAATTTAATTTATATAAAAAAAATAAAATTGTGCGTCTAATCAAGTGAAGAGCACTGTATATATTTTTTTAATAGGCTTCACGCAGGTTCAAGAGTTACGCTCTAATGGTGTTTGTCACACAACCTCGACATGGTGCAGACGGTTTGTGTCGAAGATGTTCGTTCACTGCTCTCCGGGGGTGGTTGACCTGGATATGATTCGAGAGATTCGACTGAATTCGTGCATTGTTTGCAGTTCACAGTAACTTTTTTTTGTTTCCATGTCATAAAGGTGTTATATTGGAAATGCACAGAGTATGAATTTTGAAGTGATCTTTTGCTCCTCTCTCATTCACAACTGATGTTGTTGCAAAGTTTTTAGTCTGGCTATGGACAGACTAGAACTACCTTCCGCTCAACAGTCGGTGATGATTACCATTGCACCACGACTACCCCCATATAAAATCGGAAAATGCCAAGTTCCAAGCCTTTGAATACTTTCTAGACAGAACGGTGGCTTAATAGACATCCCACAAGTGGTATCATGTTAAATTTGGTGCCATTATTGAACTGTCATTAAACTATCATTGCAATGATTTTCAGTAAGTTAAATTAGGACATTATCCAACAAGGTGTGCGACTTTACAAAAACTGTAAAAAGGTCGTGCAAACATTTCGTAAAGTTCATACAGCTTTTGGTCCTTGATTTAATTGATTGATTGTTCTCTCATTACTGGTCCATTCTCAAGGCTTCAAACGATGTGAAATGGCATGCTGAGTTACGGCCTCAGTTCTTGTTGAAAAATAAAAAGCTTTGCAGTTCATTTCTTCCATCATATTTATTCAAAGGAGTTAGTTCTGTCAATGTAGCGTTGTTAGGGTTCATAAAACTCGTTAAAGGATGTCTGTCGAAGCCTCCTGGATGATAGGAATAGTGTCTACAATAACTTCCCCTTCAAAGTTCTGGCAAACCAGCCAGAAGTTCCATGGCACTGGCTTTTTCTTGACGTCCGACAAAAACCAACTACCAACTTCCCTGTACTCCGGTCGAGCACGATGAATTCTGTTTCACAATCTCTGCATAACACCCAAATAATATTAAGATTCACAATCTGGCATTGTGGAACGGATTCCTTATGGATAATATTATAGGAATCGAAGTAAACGGCAGCATTATTTTGATGCCATCTTGGGCAACAGTCTTAGGAAGGACAGTCACCTTCTCAATAAGTCTCGCGGACACATAACGTTCAAAGCGCAGACTTTTTCTTATTTTTTCAATGTTTTCTTTATTCTTTAAGGTTCTCGTCTTCGGTGAGCTTTTTGCGTATTCAAGGTCGTCATGATCATTACGATCACCACGAAATCTAACAAACCATTGGAATACTTGTGCGAGGGATAGACATTGGTCACCGTAAACGTTTTCTATCGATTCGAAGGTATCTTTAGCTATTTTGCCCAATTTAAAATTAAACTTGATATTCGCTCTTTGCTCCACGACGATTTTTCGATAGACACATTGGACGTTTGGTTATAATGTCATAACTGACATGGCGCTACGACATTTGGTGTGATGAAAAACGTGTCAACAAAATTCAATAGATCAGTCAGAGATGCAATCGGCTATTAATGCCACAGTCTGAGTAGGTCTTGATTCAGTAATAACTACTTTAAATTTTGTGTCTTCACAGGTTTTTCACCAGTCCAGAAAGTTCCATGTGTTTTAGGTTAAGATCAGCACTTTTGTAGCGTGGAAATTTAACGCACCTCACCAGAAAACATTTTCGAATTTAAAGGAAACAGCAAGGCCTCCCGCAAAGGACGCATATCTGACTTCAAAGTCGAGATTTCCATGCACAAAAAATGACGCCAATGAAAATTCAGTAGAAAAGGTGCCTATAATTGATGCTAAATTCCTGAAATTTCAGACCAGCCTGTACCGCTAGCGCCATCTGCTGGAAAACGGCGGATAACCATGATATTCCACCTGATATTCCATAATTAACCTCTAAACTTTAGACTAAAATAAAAATATTACCACTTTCCATAAAAATGTTGTGTTTTTCTATTGGAAAAGGACGCCCCTTGTTTTATGAATTTATATTACGGAATACATTATACTGACGCCATTCATTCACAGTTGTCTGAGTTCGAAAGTTGGGTTTTTAAAAACTGATAGTTTTTTTTTTATAATTCGTGCAGGCTCAAGAGTGTGCGTATGGTGTTTGTCACACAGCCTGGACGGGGTGCAAATGGTTTGTGTCGAAGATGTCCGTTCACTACTCTCCGGGGGTGATTGTCCTAGATAGGATTTGAGGGATTCAACTGAATTTGCGTTGGTTGTAGTTCACAGTAACTCTTTTCTTTCATGTCATTAAGGTGTTATATTGGAAATGCGCACACAAAGTATGAATTTTTGAAGTAATTTTATGCTGCGAGTGAATTTATACAGTAGTCGAAAGGCATATGTTAAATTATTCAGTTTGTTTTAGAGTGTCCGCCTAGGGCCAGTAAGATTGTAAGAAATGAATTGAAATGATTTTCCGCAATTGTTTTTGACTATGGACGGACTTGAACTACAGACGTTCGGCTCAACAGTCGGTGATGATTGCCATTGCACCACGACCACCCCATATAGAGATAGTACGAGTAATCTCGTAATTGCGTCTGAGTCACGAGTTTTTCGTTGTTGTGTTGAAGAAGGCCGGCGATCAACAACGGAAACACGCTGATTGAACCATTATCAGATGTCCCGGCGTATCAATCGGCTGATGGTTTAAGTCAAAAATCAATTTCAAAGTCAACTGCCACGTTCATCAGGTCGGTGCGACAGTCTGAAACAGGCAGCGTTTCGAAATCATAAATGAAATCAAAAGCGCATTGAAAGGGCTAATACCAGGTTTCAGACACCCCAACTTGGTATTCTTCAAATTCAAAAAAAAAAGAAATTAATCAGGCATTTTGGCTGAGTACTTACGTCCAAGCCTGACGTTCGCGCCTACTTTAGGAATTTGATAAGACCGTCTCAAGGGCAACTAGTACACGAAAAACTCTACTTCATCTGAAGACGAATGTAATACACCCACATAAACAACCTTATGAGCATGTGATAATACCAGTCCCTACAGCAAACCTAAGCTATTGCCAAGACTTTGAAAAGATATTAAAGCAACGATTAATCACGGTGCCTGCAACCTGAAGCAATTCCACACGATGACACCAACGCTTTTTATGATGATCACTGCACCTCGTTCATTTTTCCATCTTTCCCGACCTTGAGTTGCTGAGAAGGTGGTACAATCAGTCCGTTGACCCAGTGGCCTTGCCGGAAAAAAGCGGTTTAAAAGATTTAGTTGGAAGCAAACGCCCACAATTGCTTCATTTTTTTTTTTTACTTGCATCACATGATGTTGCCTTCATTAAATTTCTTTCGTTTTCGAAACAATTTGTTTACACAAAAAAGTCGCTGCTGTCACCTTGCACTTTTGAAACGGCACGATGTTGAGGAAAGAGCACAAACCTATGCAGGATATACCCAGGATACACTCTCGACTTACCTATGGAAGCCCTTGTCCGGAATTCGACGAACCATACCCCACATGTGCAACTAAGCACAAGTTATTTACGTCACTCGAAATTCCTAGAGCCACGTCTTTCCGTTTTCTTCTTCTTTTCCGTAGAAGCCTCATTCACAACTCGCGACACACTTTGCACACACCCCGGCAGGTACACTTCGAATAGAACCCACAAAATCACAAATCGGACAAAGCAGTCAACTATCCATCCAACAGGGAATGCAACAAATGATGTCATCAAGTGCAAGTCCTTCCTGATTCCAAGGATTTTTCCAAATTTCCACCTTGCTACAGGAAACAGAAAACACACAAACACACATGAGAGAATCTTCCTGATTTCCAGTGCAGTCCGTGAGAGAGCCGGAGAAATGTCAAAAATATTTCCAATTCGGCTCCGGAACATGTGCACGGCACTCCAGTTGTCCTACTCACTCCAGTTATCGTTTGCCGTTAAATAATTAACAAATCCCTTCCAATAGCATGGACACCGCGTTCCCGTACGAATGCGACGATAACGAGAACGCTGTCACCGAGAGAAAGTTTCGATTGCGAATGTTATGCAAATGTCAAAATAAAATCCACAGGCATCCGCCCACAAACACCAAACTGACATAGTCAACGACCAAGGATGATCTAATGCGTCACCCAGAAGGAGGAGTAACGAGCTAGGCTACGAGGAACTAAGTCAACAATAGAAATATGGGCCACCGGCTGTTTTCCATTTCCAAATGGCAGGACCTGCTAGAACGGGAGAGATGAAGCAAGCACTTTTCTCCTCGATTCGTTGACATGTGAACTCGATGACTAATTGAAACCAATTTTTCCTCCCATCACTTAAACTATTTTATGTTTTAAGAAAACTTACGCGGCAAACTGACCACTGGCGGCGGCTTGATGACTGCAGCAAAACAAATGTGAAAACTAAGGCCAGGACAAGACGCGGATGGCAGAACTAATTGAAGAAAAAAACGAAACGCCTTTTCGCGGCTGACACACAACGACCCGAAAATCGGAAAATCCGGAAATGCAACGAGTAGCAACGCGATCCACTTGTCCGAGAAAAAACCACTCGTCTTCAGCGCACAAAATCGAACAAAAATTTTACCGAAAAAAATAAGTTAAAAAAAACGTGAGTATCGAAAATAAATGAATTTACAAAACACTGAGAAACGGAACGGAGACGGCAGTAACGGCTGCGTGCGTATTTCTCCCGGTCGCGGATAAAATCAAACTCAATCCAAGTGGACCGCTGCACATTGGTTTTAAAATAATTCACTCTCGCACGTCACGGTAGGGAACATGTACAGTGAATGCTCGACTATCGGCAACAGCGACCAGTCGGGCGAGCGCACACATACGAATAACAAGCACAGATGACAGCAATCGCAACGAAATGCGTGTGCCATGGACTAGGCTGCGATGAAAAGAGCCGACATTAAGCATACACACATACATAGGCGAAATGACGGTATAAAAGTAGAGCGATGCTGCTTTGACGAAATGGATTGGAGGGTTGTGAAGAAAGCGGCACCACTGTCCAAAGGTCATTTCGGTTTTTTTTTATCTTTTGCCTGGATGGAATGTCTTTTCTCCGTGTGCGAGGGCGAGATGGATATCACGGTGACATTTGGATATGACGGGTACAGTTCGGATCGAATTTATTCTGTTCGATATTAATTGCGCTAAGGTGGCAACATAATGGATTTATACAAAAAAAAGCTTAAACTACAAAAAACTAAATATGTAGGCAATAAAGATTGTAATTATTACGAAAGGATAATAAATATTGTCTACTTATTACTCCTATATAATATCATATATTGCATGACAATTCATTTAAAGGTTGCTACTTCTGATTGAAGATATCCTGAAATGGCACAAAAGACGTTAGGAGTTTTATTGTGGACGACATTAATCAATATATTTGGATCGAATTTGACACATATCTTTACACAGTCCATAAAGCGCCAATGCTTGTCCCTATGTTGCGTGTATTATCGGCTCCGAGCGGCAAATTTTGAGAACTTTTTTTCAGAGGAATTTTACTGTAGAAAGTTTTGTCAATATCAATGACATAGCAGCTGTAAGTTTCGAGCCCCGGGTGGGGTAGAAGGATCCCAAAGCACAATATGCTTCTTCGTCTGTGAATCTGAAGCCTTTCTGCAGGCGTGATTTTTCAGATGATTAGGAATATTCAAACGAGTCTGGTTCACCAAGTAATGGTAAAGGTAATAGTAAGTCATTGTGATGGCGAATAAGTGAATTCCTAAAAAAAAAGATGATTAACTATAATAAGTTCCGAAAAAAAATGTAAGAGACATGATGGAACATCACAAAGACATAGACTACGGGAGTCACGATGAGGTATTGAAACAAGCAGCGTTATGATCACAACTCATCGTCGATCATTAATATGTCTAGAGCCTGACTGACCAGAGACAGTCGCGTCGAATTGGCGAAGACAATGACATACCAGAGCCTAAGCAGTACAGTGGTCAGCATGGTAACCCGAATGGCTAACCAGTAGTTCAATAACGAACAGGGAATAGAGTAGTCGACATTTATACGAGGCAAGACTGTTACCCGTAGCTTAGGCGGGGTGGACCCGAGTGATCGGTTATTGTAAGTTTCACTCCTTTTGTCCTTGATTTTAAGTAACAATTTACTTGCTGAGAATTATGGAACCAATGACTTACTTCAATTTATCCCTTTCTATCTATTTATCAAATTTGGTGGATTAAGGGATTCAGCGGACACGGGTTCGAAAGTCTTTCTTGTGATGGAAAAACTTAAAATGTGCCTTGTTAGTCCTTTTTTCATGATTGGCTTTATAATAAATATTTGGTCAATGGTAAACGTCTCGGCATGCGACACTCAATCAGGCGTCTTGAATTACTTCAAGCACCAATTTAATCGGTTTGCTAATCGTGTCGCGCCAATTGGGCAAACATTCCGGCGCTTAGCTACGCGACTCGAATAGATTGGAACCACTGCAGACCGTGCAGGGCGTGGCTGCTACCGGACTGGTCATTCGACCAGTCGAATTTCGCGGCTGTGTCTGGCGACGTCGCTGAGAACGAAGAAACATCAACCAGACGACGAACGACCCAATTGGGCATCACCAGGCGGACCCTACAGTGAATTTTAGTGAAAGACTTACACATGTTCCCACACAAGGTGCAACTATGCAGTGCTTGACCGTCAGTCTCGTCTGAATTACAGTCAAGCCATCCTTAATCTCAACAACGAAGAGAACGATTTTATGTTGAAAATCATCATGAGTAACGAGATGTATTTCCACTTAAGCGGTTACGTCAATAAACAAAATCTTAATTTCTGGGGCACTGAAAATCCGCGTGCGTTGCACAAAGAGCATCCACTCAAAGTCACTGTGTGGTTCGATGTTAACGTGGGAGTTATTGGGCCATATTTTTTTGTGGACGCCATCAGTATTACGGTCACTGTTACTTGCGAACGCTACAGGGCCCTGATAAACGACTTCTTACCATGCAAAGGCTATTGTGAAGGATATTGTGAAGGAAGCGTTTCCTGATCGTGTATTCTCCTGTTTTGACGACATAGCAAGGCCAGCAAGATCGTCCAATTTAACCATACAAGACTTCTTTCTTTGGGTTTCTTGAAGTCGTGGGCCTCAGACAATCGCAGCCTTAAGGAGAATATTCGCCAGGAATGCGGACAGTTATCACTAAAAATCTTGCGAAAAGTCATGGAAAATGCGATAAAACGGGTACAAATATGTATCAACATTGGCGGCAGCTATCATCCTTTCCACTTAACTGAAAAAAATTGTAAAGGTCCAAATAAAGATTTCATTCAAAATCAGTTTTTTTTAGTAAAAAAGTAATTCAAAAACAAAGCTGGGTGATTTATTTTGCGCCACCTTGTATTAAGATGGTCTTCTATTCCCTGCGGATATTTAATCCACGGACGCCTATGTCTTCAAATTATCGCGTATCTGGGTGTGCAAACACCCTGTAATGTGATATTTTGATATTTTTTTCTAATGTCCGCCTTAAAGTAGCGATTTAACGGCCCTGTTTTACAAGAGGCATTTGGCCCTGGTCAGAGTAGGATGTAAGTTTATTGAGCTGAGCGAAGCGAAGCTTTAATACACGGGATTTCCACTTCTTTCAAATTGAACTCCCCTGTCCCTGTTTGACCGACCAAGTCTTAGGTAGTGATAGTTGCTAATACAATTTTAGATAAAATGTCGGTTGTACCACGGAGGAATGATCAATGAAAAACGCTCTTATTGACTTAACATGGGAAATCTCTTTTAACGCGCACTACCCAGTTGAACAATGTCGATAAAATTTTCCATGGTTACGTTATAGCACGCAGTCATCAATATCAATGAACAAAAACCATGATAAAGCATACCATGGAGGAACAATCATCAAAAACCAGCGCTCCCCGTTACACGTTACACGTTAAATGCTGTTAAAATTTGTATTTTTGATGAAACATTGATGTGCGGATCCCGGTTATTGGTTCAAATAATTGGAATTCAAATCAAAATATAATTTTGAATAAGAATACCGTTAAGAATAATAAGGTTAAGAAAATTAAACGAAAAACAGGAGAGATATTAACGATTTTTTTCCGATTTCACTTGGGCTAACATATCTAGCATTGTTGCGTCTTCGAACCATCAACAAGAATTCGGCCTGGCAAGTTAAGAAGCCTGAGCTTGCACGGCTGCATGCGAAGGTAAGTGAAATTTTTCGAAAAGTAAACGTTTAAGTCGAATGATTACAAACAAAAATTGCTCGCTGTAAATATGAACTTCAAATGTGTACCACTAACCGAAAAAAAACCGAAGTTTACGAGAGAAAAAGCAATTATGTAGAGGTTGGTAATGAAATATATGCACTTAGAAGACTGTACTATGACAAACATTCAAAAAAATGTTACCTGGATTTAAATCAACTTTCAGTTGAAAAAATGTGTCATTCCAAAAAATATGAGATTTTAAGCCGCTGGTCACAAAAAAATTCTTTGGTTCTGATGACAATCGAATCGCATGGCCACAGTGGATTAAAAGTTTTGAAATCAACAAAAAAACGTTCTTAAGCAAAAAAATATTGTTGAACAAAAAATACCAAACTTGACGCCATCAGTATTCACTCCATACACATTACCAGAATCAAGGAAAGTGATGAGCTTCCAAAAAAATATCAATAAAACGGTTTAATATACGCTCGCTCAGCTCAATTACTTTGTGTAATTAAGTGGTTCAAACGTATCCATTTAAATTATTTATACAATCGAAACAATACGAACGAGTATTTTCGAAAATGGTATAAAAAAGGAGATAATGGCAGCACTTAAATGTTGTCGCCTAGAAACAGTCAACAGCAAAATACAATTTTTTTAAAAATAGTATAACGAATTTAGTAAGGCCATTGCCTGCATCCGAAAAGTATGCAAGTAAATAATATTATCTAAATTTCATATAACCATGACATAGTCTTCTAGAATTGACGGTTAGGATTTGAAAATACATCTTTTTGAAACATTTCTTTCGCGGCAATCAAACGGTTTTTACAGAGTGTTCCTTTGCTTGGTGAAGGTATAAAGCAGCGGTTTCCTACACTGAGAATTATTTTCAACGTTTACTTCCAGGCCGTTTGGCGAAAAATTGGTGAAGAAGCTTACTCTCTTGTCACGAGTTTTGGTAATACTGTTCCATACTTCAGCTTAGTACTCTAACTGCCTCCGGAATCAACCCCAAAGCCTGCTCATATAATGTTGTTTTTTCATGTTTAGAGAATATCTGTCTAAAATGTCAGTCATCGCTTAATGTGATCGACGAAACTAGCTATTAATTAATCCTCTCAAAACGAAGATTGATCTTGTTAAGAGAATGAGAAGAACGATGGTTGCAAAAAAAAAGACTTAGTTGCAAAAAAGCGTCACCATCCAGATCTCCGAGGAATACGAATATCTAAAATTTATCCAAGCAGGCTTTGCTGTATGTTATGATGACTGCTTTTCTTTTCGATATTTTTATCATAGAGTGTACATCGAAAGTCATATTTCATCTTAAGGATGGATATGCGCTAGATATCCCAAAAGTTTGCTCGTGAATTACCCCATGGCCCCATGCCATCTAATGTCTTCCAGTTGTGACGTTGATGATCACGTTTTAGTGGTATTATGAATATCTCTGGTCTGTTATTGAACCGGGAAGGAAAACTTGTCGTATCCTCGCGCCCTATTCAAAATCTAGACAAAGGTCTAGTGTGGGTTTATTTATGGAACACGATAACGTTCGATTGCATTTTACTATTTATATATCTGTCTTTTAAGCAGAGGCATACGTAATTCCGTTCATTATATTATGTAGCATAGATGACAGAAAATGAATGTATGCGTTTGCGCTCAAAGCTATTTTAAACCCATTTCCAAAATAGCGTGAGAATTTAAAACCATTAAATTGGAAAACCGAAATCAATTTGGTTTCCGAGCTTGTTGAGATCTTCAGAGATTAGCATCAGAGGAAGATTTCTCGGACTTGAAACCGCTCTAGGGAGCCTACATCTCCGGTTAGTTCTTTCGTCAACAATTGGAACTTTAAGGCATAAGGTATAAAGGACTAGTAGTAGTCTAAGTACTAGCAATAACAACACTGTAAAATGGTACGTCATGGCAAGGTCATGAGGACCAGCTCTAATATCAGGTAGTCACACGTCCAGGAAATTTATCACACGATAAAAGCCATCGCATGTACTCGTATTACAAAAAGCGCACGTTTCTTGAAGCGATATACGAATTGCCCCAATTATTGTCCTTTTCCAAAGGATACTATTTCCGAGCTGGGCTTAGTTAAATCATAATGACCTGAGCATCATGTGGTTGAGTGCTAAAAAATCAATTTATTTTGAACCAATGCTCGACTTATTCGCTGTGTTCGGTAGCGAGCTTGTGTGATGGTTACATCCGGTTACAGCGACTTGTCACCAAATACACAGCATAAGCTTCGATTCATGAATTTTTGACTAGCCCGTGGTTGATGCCGTGGTGCCCCCCCCGATTTCTTTGTCTATTAAATATAAGGCGTGCGTAAAGTTGCCCTTCGAATACATCCTCTCTCGGACATGCAACATGCTTATCAGCGCGGAAAATCCTGCAAGACTGCGCTTCAAAACCTAGTTGGGAGAATTGAATGCGCTCTCGAAAGGAAAGGGTACGTACTTTTGATAACGCTACTTTCGACAACACGTGTAACGCTGCTAGACGGCATGGCGTAGATGAAGCACTGGTTTTGTGGATCAAAGCAATGCTCGTGCACAGGATATTGATCGCTGATGCAGGCTCGAGCAATGTCTCAAGTCTGGAACAAACAGGGGCTGCCCGCAAGGTGGCGTCTTGTCTCCGCTGTTATCGTGCATGGTGGTCGACTATCTGCTCGATGCTCTCAATGCCTCTGGAATCCATGCCCAGGCCTATGCGGATGATGTTGCTATACTCTCTGTCGGCTCATGTTTAGCGACTGTCTGTCTCAAAGCGCAGGCGGCGCTAGATGTGATCGAAGACTGGTTAATCGGTTAATCCTCTTAAGACTGATGTCGTTCTCTTCAGGAAAAGGAGGAAAAATACTGGCATTACTCAGCTGGTGCTAAAAGGCATGCCCATCCCGATATCCAAGGAAGCTAAGTACCTAGGAGTCATCCTAGATAGCAAGCTTCTTTGGTCAAATCATGTTGAGTCCAAAACCACCAAAGCGCTGTCGGATTTTTGGCAATGCAAAGGTGCCTTTGAAAAAACATGGGGATATCGCTGAAAAAGGTCCTTTGGATCTACACCGCAATGATAAGACCGATAATCTCATATGCATCGGTTGTTTGGTGGAACAGGTTAACACACAAACACGTTGTATCTTCCCGTACCAAACTCCAAAGAGCGGTCTTACTCAGCTGCACGGGAGCTTTCCCCAGCACACCGGGAGCTGCTCTAGATGCTATGATGAAACTTCCACCCCTTGACATATATATCAGAGGGTGCGCACTGAAAGTCATGTCTCGCCTAAAGAGAAATTATCTTTGGTACAACTCGCATTGGAGTGAAAGTGTACTTGCGCGAGAAATATCCTACGACCCCTGTCTCATGGATATGCCTTCTGACGCAATGACACCTGCCATCCTACTGCGCTGTAATTTCACAGTCACATTTCCATGGCGTCAGGACTGGCTTTGGCCAGACGCTGAACCTGGAATGGAATGTCTTCGTATTTTCACAGATGGCTCCAGGACTGGGCAGGGATCCGGCGCTGGAGTTTTCTTTGAGCGCGAACACATTCGATTGCGCTTCTCGTTAGGAAAATATGCGTTTGTCTTTCAATCGGAGATTTACACAATCCTAATGGCCCTGTTGTGAAGTACAGGTGGAAGGGAAAACGCAAATGCGTCTGCAGTGACAGCCAAGCTGCACTCAAAGCTGTGTCCAACCCTCTATCCAACTCGAAATTATTGCTTTTTGAACAAAGTGGGAAAAATAAATTCACTTAGGCTTGTATGGGTTCAGAGGAGAGTTTCTCAGGACCTGAATCCGCCTTAGGTCTACCTGCTTCCACGGTCAAATCTGACATCAACGACTGGGTCTTTAATGCACACAGTCGTAGATGGAGGGAATATCCAGGATGCAAGATGACTAAGCGCGTACGCACTGATGTCTGCAAGAAGTCCGCAACATTTTTCTTATCCTTAAGCAGAAATGATTGCAGAAGTCTTACGGGCGTCATAATGGGCCATTACACTTTTGCCAAGCATCTCTACGAGTATTTTATTCAGGATGCTCTTATCTAGGACTTCTTGGGACAACAGAAAAAATAGGCGCAAAATCCCTTGGGATTTGGCTAGATCTATCTATCTATATTTAAACAAACGTTTATGGTTCAAGCAAGGATGCGGGGCACTTTCGCTGTGGCAAAATAGCTTTTTCAGAGCAGCCGCCATGATCCTAGAGTGAAGGTAATCTGCCATATGGACAATCAGGCCAATGATTGCAAATGAATGTCCCGTGTAGCTTCATGTGACAGCCAGCTTCATGGAAAGGATCCGCGTGTTTGAGAGACAATGTCCCAGGATTAGTCTCGACTTAGAACATCCGAATCTGAGAACACGTCTTACCCTAACGAGGTCCTATACAATAAAGCTTAGGTTAACGAGTAAACAGTTTTGTAATAAAACAGAAATGCAGTCACGTTACTAAGTCGATGACTTTGGTGAAGAACCTGATCTCTGGGGCTCACTACTTTAGCTACTCGTACCACGAGAGGGTGCGCCTTAAAGATTTTGTGCTCCCAGGGGCACTTCTCTATTAAGATTAATGTGGTCTGATCCAGGATAGATCAAGTATCTGCGAATTCAAAAAAACGACTATTTCTCTACGAGCATATAGGTAGTGTCATGCTCCGCGAGCCCGAGCGCCTTGTAATTTTTTTTTTATTTGTTGGTGGCTTCTACTACCTGTTGGAGCACTCAGACTTGTCTTTATTGTATTTTCCCCGTTGTCCGGAGAAAAATGAGAAGGGGCTTCAGTGATGTAGAGCTAAGAGATTCGGCACCCACCACGTCGGCCCCAAGGGTGCGCCGGGCGAGCGAAGGCGGGACAGTCACAGAGAATGTGTTCTGCTGTATCATCCTCCTCGCAACATGCAGCACAGGTAGGCGTCTCACTGATGCGAATATTATTTGCCATGAAATCGTCATTGAACCTGGCAAAACCAAGGTTATCTGATCGTCGGCGATCGATGTCAGGAGATACATTCCTTGTATTAGACTAGTTCACAACTCTTGTAGCGTTGAAACAATTCACGTAAAATCACCGCAAACTTCTATATTCATTCGGCGTGCTTCTGTGGCAGATTTGTTGCGAACTAAAGGCGAACAGCAAACGATTTACTTGGCTAGAAAGTCGACATTTTCACGAGCAGCAACGTATATAACGCTGATGAAAATGAACAAATGTAACGAGAGCCCAAGCTTACCATGTGACGTTTCTGAGCTGACATTTTAGACCATCATATACCACCAGCTCCATCTATGGGAAAATGTCCGATTTCCATCTGTACACCAGGTAAAACCAGAACTTCCATTCATCATAAATCAAACAACCGTTTTATTCTTAGTTCGCAACTTTAATTGAACATCATCCTTGTCACTCTTAATTCTCTAATTCATTTTTTCATCCAACTTAAGCCTAAATAAAATTAAAATTACTAAAAAAATAAAAATAATAATCAAGTCACAAAAGAAAAAAAATATATATATTGTATACATGCACTCGTTTGTAACTGCTCATTACAAATGAGTGAATATCCTTTTCCGTTTCCGTTTTATTTACGGGTCTGCGCGTGTGTGGCTGAGTGTGTTCATGGACTTGTTTGGATCCTTTTTGTTTTGATCTCTCTTCTTCTATATATTCGCTAAATACAATATATGGAAGGAAATACTTAAATTATGACGAAAAGGGTTTGTTTACAAATAATTTTTGTTTTGTTTTTTTTGTTTTGCTTAATTAGGATCACGCGCTGTTTTTTAATTATTCGACGGCCCGCCGCCGTATGTTCGGTGCCGCGTCGTCGCCACGTTGATACCGTCGATGAGGTGCTTCATCGTGTTGCCGTTGATTTCGGCCGCCTTCAGTTTGCTCACAACACCATTGGCGAAGCCATTTAGGTGGCGTTTCTCTGCCGCCAGTTTCTCCTTCTGAAAATGATAAAACATTTGAATTTATAGACTGCCTTAGAGACTGTGTACTCACTTTCGCTTCCTTTTTCAGATAGGCCTGTCGGTAGAAATCGGAGAACAGGAAGTAGAACATGACCGCATGAGCACCGATAAAGTAGGCAAAGCCGATGGGGTAGTGGCAATCGTTCTTGAAGAACAACTGGAACGAGTGTACCATGACGAGGACGAACTGGATCATTTGCAAAACGGTCAGGTATTTCTTCCACCAGAGGTACTTCTGGACCTTCGGACCCATGGCAGCCAACATGTAGTAGGTATACATGAAAATGTGAACGAATGTGTTCAGGAATCCGAAGAAAGTGCTGTGACCGCCGGGAGTGAACTTAACGCCCCACCAGACGGACATGGGCATAATACCGTGATGGATGACGTGAAGTGTGGAAATTTGATCGTAACGCTTCCGCAACACGAAGAAAAACGTGTCAAAGAACTCGGTGAATTTTGAAAAGAAATACCACCAACATCCGGCCGCCACCTGCAAAAAAACAAACAAACAAGGAGACACGTCAGTTGATAATGCAATATAAATTGAAAGGGTATACAAGGTAGGCCGCAATCAATGACAGATGAAGTGTGCTTTCAAAGCGCATTAAGGTTTCAAAGTGCTTAGTAATTATTAACAGCTCTTGGAAATGAGCGTCTAACAAGCAGTTGATTGCAAATATTTGATCTCGCTAATTGACAATGTAATTCTCGTCAACTTTCGGCTGATTGCAATGTCGAAAACGGAATTGGTCGTTTTGAATAAATTGAAATCAGTTATACTCACGGATGTTAAGTAACATTCCAAATATCAAGGATGATGTAATTTCAACGACAAGTCGGATAGATAGTGACTTTGCTGGAGTGAAGGAATGTTGCTTAGTAAACAATTGGGGAGGGCCCCAGACAGCAATTGGAATCAGAGTCTAGGGTGCAAGACTGATGGCGCAATAAGGCGTGAACATGTAATTGGTGTTTGACAGCCGATAAGGAATAGCTAAAATCGCCTTAGGATCAATTTGGTATCGATATAGTGACGGGCTTAAAGCAAACGGATAATCTTATAGGTTGCTGTGGAGGAATAACTATCTAGGGATGTGAGAATGCTCAAGTCCTTAACTAGATAAGAAAGTTGAAGTTGCTATTCCTCTCATACGTTGTTAATTTCGAGTGGTTGAATGCAAAGAGCATTGGGACTCAATTACGTACATACCATCCATTGGGTTCAATTTCTGGTAATGCGTATCAGCTTCCCCCAAACTTTTCCTTAACTCTCACGCTTCTGTTTATTGTTCAGTTCCATGCTTTTTTCAGATGGACATATTCTGCCGTCTTGTGATAACTTGCATATTTAGCTTGTTGTATTTAGCAGTTGTTGATGGTTTTTCATAACGCGGGACCAATTATATGATAATGTCCATTGGTCTCTTGCTAGACTGATTATTGATTGGGCCAGAAAATCCGTTATATGTTGCATGGGACCGTATCTGTGGATTGGAATCCTCTGTCTTCCAATAGATGGCGACATGCTGATCAGAAATGTCAGGTCCTAGCCAACAACTCCCTCTTATGTAATATATGTATTTGTGAATTTTTATCGATGTGTGTGTTTTCTTTCTTGGTAAAAGGTGGGTCGTAAAAAGCATTGTTTTTTTGAAGAGTTCACTTCGAGCCATCAAAAATATAAGAATTAACGGCAAAATGTTTAAATATATTGCCGAGAACTCGGACGTGAATCTATCCTAATTTTATACCCAATGCCTAAAAGAGAAAATCAAAAGACTTAAAGCAGAAATGGAGGTAGACCGCGAAAAACAGTTTCTGTGACGCATATTCCCGTCGTATTGCCGGCAAAATAGATCACTTCATGTCATCGAAAGCTATCGCCGCGAAAATTATTATCGTCGTCAGTCCGCCAACGGTCCGAAAAGGCTACACCAAAGTCAACTACCAGAAATAATCGCCAGAAAAGTTCCATTATGAGGCAAAACGAAAAAATCGGGAACAGAAGACGGTTGGCCCTAAGTTTGCATAACCATAAAGAACAAGATTTTTGCTCCGAATTCTTGCTTGAATATTTGAAGGCTCTAAGGGGCACGACGAGAGCCGTGGCGCAGTGGGTAGTGTGTCGGCCTCTCACGCACGATGAGCAAGTTCGGATCCCGATAACACTCGACTCTCGCCGTTCGGAATCGGCATTAAAACTGTAGGTCCCGTTCACTTGTGTGAAAAACAAATCGCACACAACATAATTGAATGAGAGAAGCTAGGCTCTGGCTCTCCATGAGCCATCTAAGAAGAAGAAGTAGGGTTTAAGGAATAGTTCTAGGAGAAAAACAATGTTAAACAGGAAAATAGCAAACGGTTGACCACGAATACTTTTTAAGTGATTTATACGAAGAGCTCAATTTTGAGTCACTTTTGTCTGGTTTCTCATTAATAACACGTGTAATGTTGTCTTCCAAGGATTCAATTTATGCTGGCTTAAGAATAATCTGAAGGTGACAAATCACACGATTGAGCCGGCCAATTCACCGATCCAAGACAAGAGTTAAATTGCTCACCGGCATATAATGCTGGAACTACGTGTTGAACAGGTTCCGCTTGTGCATTTTGGGCAATAAAAGTTGGAAACCATTGAACGATGGCCGGCGCCATGTTCCTGTGGACCATTAACCATACCAAACACTGTATTTTTTTGTTGCATCCGTGTAGTTTTCTAACATTGCTTTTCAAGCAGAAATGAGCTTCATCGCCCAAGACAATTGTTCCGTAAGAAAATGAATCTTTCTCCAGCTTTTCTAGGGCCCACCGTACCGACGATTAGACATTGTTTGGCTTCAGTTCTTAAAGGAGTTATAAAGGGTGTCCAGTGGAAAATGTTTAAGGAGACAGAAACCAAATTTCGATCAAAAAATTTTTTTTTTCTAAATCTACAAACAATTCGAATGGCGCCAAAAAAATTAAAATCAGATAAGTTGAAGTGGGTAAAATATATTCCCGAATTTCCGAAAAATCGATTTTTTGACATTTTCGAAAATCGAACTGAGCTCTTGCGTTTTTTGAAGAGGCGACGATGCACCTCGGAAACTAGTCAAAATAATTAAAAAGTAATAATGTTAGCAATACCATTTAATTATTTTAGACAAGATTTCTACACATTAAAAACACATCACAAAAAACGAAAATGACGTCGGAATTTCTGAACTTCGAAAACACTTTTCTCGGCACTGGTTTAAGATAAATTAATATACCTTACGTCATTCGAAAGCCTACGGATTACTGTTTCTACTGAACAGACATTTTTTTTTTAATATTTATTGCATCGCGAGAAAAAACCTGTTTAGCGTAAAATTTTATAACTTTTCGTTTCGATTACCATTCATCAGCAAAACTGTATATAAAAAAGTTGTTTGCTCAGTTAATGCAGTCTTCTTCTTCTTTTCCTTTTTCCGGCGTTGTTATGGTCAGAAGTGTAGGACCATAACCTTCCCACTTAACTGCATCCCTACTGGTCCGCTTGTGGGGTCCGCCGGTTTGACCTCAGAAAGTAGCGGCAGGCTTCCCGGTTTGGGATTACTTCACCGCTGAGGCCAATCAAATGCTGGTGTTTTTGCATTACCTGCCTTTTTTTTTTTTTGTGACACGGGCATGCTCCAGATTTTTTTTTGTTTGATCTTACTCTTACAACACCGGTGATCTCCAGTCGTGTCAACCCACTGATTCACTGATTTGTGGGGCAGTTTAATGGTGGTATATGTGTCCCTAGGCTCACATTGGTGTTTTCTAAATTGCCTAGATGTGATTTTTGTTTACCTTTGTTTTAGTCGCCTTTTACGACAAGCGAGAGGTATCGCTGCAGGGATATTCTTAACCCGTCCCTGCACGGAACTCAGTTAATGCAGTACTTAACGGAAAATTTGAAAATCGGATATGGCACCCCCGAGAAATTCGACAAAAAGCGCAAAAAACAGGTTTTTTTTTGTTGCGAAAATTTAAAAAAAACATCTCAGTACAAAATGAGAAGTTCGGAATATTTTAAATAAAAGTTCATCCCAATCTAATCAGCGGTTTGGAAGATATTGGAGTCTATAAATCATCCTTAGTACAGCCGGGTGATAAAACTGTCCCCTTAGCTTTAACATGAAATAAATACAAAACTAAAAATTGTAGATAATACTTTATTTGCGAAAATTTACAGTCATGTTGCGGTTTTGGGATCGATTTGTTCGGGAAAATAGCCCTCAGCTTCTCCATCGAGATCCTAGCCGTGTGTGGTGTATTACCGTCTTGCTAAAATAGCGTTCTGCTGTTGTGCCCGGGAAACAGCTGCAATTGCGGCAAACAGAAACTCGTCCATAATTCGGCAATACACTTCAGCAGTGACTGTGACAATTATCTCTCGAGCGGAAATGGCACATTATACTACTGTCGTTTTGGGGCAATTTAAACGCGTTTGATGGCATCTTCTAGGTTTGTTTGGGCGCCAGTAACGCAAGTTCTGTTTATTTACGTAGCCGTCGATATGAAAATGTGCTTCATCACTAAATAATATGAGGCCAAGCGTTCGTGCTGTTCGAAAAGGTTCTTGCAAAGGTTTCTCGCAAAGGATATTCACTTTCCCTTAGACCTTGCACAATTTGGATTTTAATTTCTCTTTCAAGATTTATTAATTTCTTTTTCAAAATAACGTGCACAGTTTGATTTTTTCCATTCCCGTAGAGGCCGCAATTTTTCTTACGGATTTACGCGGATTTCTCACAATTTCGTGTCGAATTTTAGCGACATATTCCGGCGTTGCTGCTGATGTTGATGGTCCCGGAAGAGTTCTGTTCACCATTGTCCCTTCTTGTCTGAACCTTTGCACCCACTACCAGATATGTTGCGTCGGACCATCACTCAGTCTGCCGAAATTGAAGTGAGTACAAAAATTACGACGAGCACGAACCAACGATTCACCCGTTTTCAAATATTGTTCAACCGCGAATGCGCGGTGTGCTCCCGATTTATCGCGATTAATAAATCCCAAAAAAAAAATTGAAAATTTCTCGCTGGACACCCTTTTGTAAGGTTTCAGACCAAGATCCCACCACAGAATTTTCCACGTAGTCGAGTAGCCCTATTCCAATTGCTGGGAATGTCGGCGAAACAAGTAGTGGGCATATTATTTGCTGGGTTCTGCAGGTTTTTTGGCATCTTGCCATGCTCCCTTTGATTGGCTTTTTAAGCTTCCGTTTCGTCTGCCTAATTGTCTCGTTTCAATGGCATGAAGCTCCTCTTCGGGTTGCTGCTTTCACAGTCTACCAGGACGTTTTGTACCAGTTCACGGGTGTAGTTCTTTCTTTCCCTATTTCTCATTTCTCTATTTCTAGAATGTACCCTCTCACACAAGTGGGCCTACCGCTTCACTCCGTAGACCATGTGTTAACCATGCGTTGTGACGTAGTGGTTGATTGTTCTGTTGGCCGCGTTTTTAAAATCCTTCTGCGTCTCCCTCAAAAACTTGAAACGTGTGATTCCCACGTTTTCATATTGCGGACCGCTTTGTCTTGCTAATCAAAACCACATACCCTAGGCTAGCTTCCCCGCAGAACATGCATGATGGCTTCGTGTTGCAATTACTGGCTATGTGGTCCATCTTTACATCTACATATACCGGGCGTAGAAATATAAAGCCAGCTAGCAATACCTTCATAAATCTATACTGCATTCGTAAGGCGTCACAAATATGCTCTTTTGGTTGACTCCATGTCTTTATATTCAATGGTGGTGGATTTGGCGATTTGCTTACTGCTCTTTTTACCCCGCGGCCTTGCTGCTTTTTATTCTCAGCTGTATGAGCAGTTCCCTTTCATGGGTCCTTTTGATCTTAGACATTTTTTGCTGATCTGTCCTAATTTACAACTGCAGTTTAGATTGTCTCATTGCTTATTATATTAACACCACAACTTCCGGAGTTTTGACTATGACGAGGCCGCCCTTGTAAGTCATAGATTAAAGGTCTTTTGTGACTTTTTTCCTCTTCACTTAACCTCTCGGCCCTATATAACTCTAGAATACTAGTCTAATTAATTACGGTCTTCATTAATACCGGGGGATATAGCAGTACTATCTTCCTCTTTACGCACTCCACACATACGGGTAGTTGCCTTGATGCCCAATAGCTTGAAATTGATGCCAAATTTGGTCACTTGAATTGCTTGCTCGGTAGGTCATTTATGACGACCATGAAATGGTCGAAGGGCTTGACAAACATATTCCAGTCTTTCCATGATGGTAATGCTAATTGAGTTGAAACTTGTCGCAAGTTAATTAAAACGGTGATGTTTCTATCGAATGTCTCGCGAATGAAGGAATGTGTCGCGAATGAATTAATCTCAACATTCAGAGCGTGCGGGACTGGTGAAAGAGTTAAGGTTGAAACGTTCATTAACCTTAACTCAATAAGATATTAATAGTTTGAGAGCAAGCGATCAAAAATCAAGAACCATACGAATTGACGTTTTTTAAGAGCGAATACTTCCTCCAGCGGTAAGAAAAGAATGGTTTTCTGAAGAATGGTATTGTGACTGGCGATGGAAAGTGGATCTTTTACGATGATCAAAAACGAAGGAAATCGTGAGGGCACCGCGACCAGCATCTACAGCTAAGCTAAACATTCATCGGTTGAAGCTCATGATGGGTATTTAGTGAGACTAGCTTGCAGTGTTATATCTCGAGCTGTGGCAACCGGGTGGAAACATCCTTTCTTGAATGTTCGGTAGCCGACATTAATCCGAGGTATACCACACGCGAGTTTGTTAAATTTAAGTACGGAATTCAGTCTTTATCATATGACCATCCGAAAACGTTTGTGGTGATCAATTCTTTTGAGCCAATTTGTACCACACTATATACGTAGTGAGTTATTGGCATGAACAAACGGCTTAATTTAGCCCCATAAAAAGAAATCCAACGGCATTAAATTGCCTGAGCGAGGTGGCCAACCGATCGTACCATTTTTCGAGATTACATGATTACCGCAAAGGGGTGGTTGTGGTGCGATGGTAATCATCCCCGACTGTTGAGAGGAAGGTCTCTAGTTCAAGTCAGTCCATAGCCAAGAACAATTCCTATAAGGAAAAAACTGTGCAACAACATTAGTTGTGAATGAAAGATGATTAAAAAAATGCTGACGAAGGCATAACACTCGCAGTATAAGATCACTTCAAAGTTCATACTCTTACGACCATCGCGAAACGCAAATACCGACTTCTAAAATAAAATAGAAAATGCAATGCATTTTCTGCATTAGTTTATAACTAAAATCTGCTCCACAACAAATCTGCCATGTCTGTGTTGTGCCAAAGAAAAAGCAATCTCAAGATACGAGTAAGTTGTTAAGCAAATAATTGAATAAAAACATGGTTCAGAGTTGAGGATTTCAAATACATACGACAAAAGTGTTTTACAGCAAGATGTTAAAAAACTTGCTATGCGATAAATATTATTCTTTAGTCTGCTCACTGGCACCTAACCGCTTCTAGCCACAGTAATCGCCCACGTCCTCGACATACGACAACTTGTCTGAGTAGTTCGATAATATTTATGCAATTTCATTAGAGTTGCACTCAATATCAATTAATGCCAAGTAGGGGCAAGTGTCTCGATTGTATTTCTGTCTCAGTCATTGCTTTGCATACTAATGGGCCTCTTGTTCCTATTCTAAGGAGTTAAGTAATCAATATCCTAAAATAACTTTCTTTGCTTCATTATACGGATATTGAACCCGACGGTTCCTAACCGTACCTCGTCATAAGTAAACCCATTTGTCAAACATATCCATCTTTCCATAAAGAACACAATAACAAGGAAGTGATTAATGAAAATTGATTGAGTGCTTAATGCTGAATGCCGTTTAATCAAAAGACATCAGCGCGACTTACCCTTAGTGCACTTGGGGAATTTGTATAATCTACCGGTTCACATCTTAGATTGTATCCATTCAGCCAGCCACCGATACTAGCCTGTGAACAATAACAAATAAAATGATTCGTTCGGAATTTTAATTTGTTGCCAGCGACATTTGTTTACCTCGTAGAAGAGCCACGAACTGAATATCACTTGAATAAAGTTGTAAACAATCAGCACCTTTCGCAATTCGAATGGTTTTCTGTTCTCCATCAGTTTCGGGCCAAGAACCTGAAATTTAAAAATTATTAATTACTGCACTGCGGTTTAGATGAATTTATAATGAATGTTTAGAGCAGAGCCTCCAGGGTTCAATTAATAAAAATTAGGTTAGAATATCAGAACGTCGCTGTCTCATTGACAAAGACTGGATTAGGGAGGGCCTTGTACGATTGATGGCACGAGCCGAAATTAAATAGAAGACGTGACGAAGATACATATTTCCGTTAATATATTTCCTGGGGACATCATAGAAATGACATCTTTTTATCCATTTAGTGGGTAGTCCCCGATGTAGGGGATTTATATGCTAATGTGAGCTGAATATACCAAAATTTCGGTTTACAAAGAGGGGCCATAAATACACGTGATCTATGCACGAAATTTCAACAAGGGTCGTTAACGGATCTCCTCATGTAGTTTCAATGGACTCTGACGCTGATGATACGAGTGGAATCGATGGTAATAATCATGTTATCGAAATTGTATTTCCCAGTGTTTTTGGCCATCTAAGCTTCTACCTTCCGCATATGAGCCAAATAAGTCTCATACAAGATAGGTGGGTAAGAGGTGAGGTTCTGCTCTCGCATAAGACGGCTGTACAAGTAGAAATTCAGACGGTGCCTACCAATTGTACCAGGTCCAATTTGTTCACCATTTTAGATATAAGGGGTCCGCCAAATATTTTTTTTTTTGTGAAAATGCTGTAAAAAAAACTACTGAATATTTTCTCAAATTTCTTTTTTTATTTGAAAGTACAATCCTTCCGGTTAATAATGGAAAATAATTTCATTCAAATGGCTGCCTCGGCTGGCCATGCAGTAGCCTACACGATCGGTCCAATTTTTAAGCACATTATCGATTGTGTGCAGCTGTATTTCACCAATGGCTTCACGAATATTGTCCTTTAAAGCGTCAATTGTCTCTGGCTTGTCGGCGTAACACTTATCTTTGACGGCACCCCACAAATAATAGTCCAACGGTGTCAAATCGCAGCTCCGAGGTGGCCAAACGACATCAGCTCTGCGGCTGATAATGCGATCTTCAAAAACAGGGCGCAAAACATCGAGTGTAGCTTCGGCTGTGTGGCAAGTAGCGCCGTCCTGTTGAAACCAAATGTTGCCAATATCCTCCTCTTCAATTTTTGTGAACAAAAATTCGTTCAACATGGCCCGATAACGATCGCCATTGACTGTAACGGCCACTCCTTGCTCATTTTCGAAGAAAAATGGCCCAATTATGCCTCTGGACCAAAATCCGCACCAAACAGTGGCTCGTTTTGGGTGCACCGGCTTTTCAATGTATGCGTGCGGGTTTTCTGTGCCCCAAATGCGACAATTTTGCTTGTTTACATACCCGCCAAGATCAAAATGAGCTTCATCTGAAAAGATGATTTTTTAGGCAAAATCGGCATCTTCTGCATCGGCATGATTTTCAAAGTAATGTCGCAATATTTCCCAGCGTTGTTCAAGCGTATACACAACCATATTCGTTCAGCGGAAGGATAAAACCAGAAACCAGAATGAGACGTGCGTCTTTCGTACGTCTTCCCCCGTAACACCCTGAAATTTTGACGAGATTTTGACAGAGGTTCAGGTGCGTAGCGACAAAACCCGCTACAAACGAGCTTCTATCCGTGAATACGTGTGAGCTCATTTCATTTTACCGCAGTGTACTCCCGCCACACACACTCTTGGAATTATAACAATGTGCGCGATTGTTTACAAAATTTTGACAGCACTTGAGGTACCCACATGCTCTTTTGACAGCACTTGAGGTACCCACGTGCTCGCCCGAGCTTGTAGGCAAACGTCGGCGGCCATTTTGAGTGGGACGTCTCATTGGTGGTTTCTGGATAAAACTAATTATCTGTCAAATCAGACATGAGCTAAGTGTTACCATTCACGAAATAAGCACTACTTGAAAAAAAAAACGTTAGATGGCGGACCTTTTATATAGCTTAATCGTTCATGGTTTCAATATAAGCTTCAGCTTCACTTTGTTTTCTGTTTCCTAGTGGATCAATAAGAGAGCCATCCTAATGAAAAGGATTTAGATGTTTGAGAGACACCATCTCAGAACTTGTTCAAGATTACATAGAACATCCAGGTTAGAGTACAAACATTTTTACCCTAACGAGGTCCTATACAATAGGGCTAGGATTTTACGGGTGGACAATTTTCTGATAAAACTGATTCGAGGTGACGTTGTAAGAGCAGTCACTTCGGTCAGTAACCTCATCCTCAGTGCTTACTATCCCAAGAATTATCTGAGGCTGAAGACTAGGATGGGTAGGACGCGTAGAACGAATGGACAATGAACATGATGTCAGAATTATCGATGTTTGGAAAAATAAGTGGGTCAAAGGTCGCAATTTCATTATAGATGTTATGGTTGAGGTCCTGAATTGTTACTCGTATTTGTATAGACTTTTAAACAACCTCCCAGAAAGAAGTCTCAAATTGCATGACTTCGGAGAACAACCAGCCTCTCCTCTTACCAAAAAATCCAATCATTGCAAAGCAAGATGAAGTGCCTGAACCCTTTCGCTCATGGTGATGATTCGGGGTGTATATGCTATCCGAGAATCCAAATTCACACATAATGTACAATACAAAAAAATTAACGTTGAAAAGTTAAAGTTCCTCTATCCAGCGCCAACACCAGGACGAAGTTAATAACCGGTTTGCTCTACTGAATGACATAGAACAATAAAAAGTGTTGTAGAGGAAGCAGCGGAAAGCAAACTAGGCAATTACATGGCTACCAAAGGAAACCCTTGGTTCGATGAAGAATGAATAAAACGTAAAAGCCCATAATGTCTTAAGAATTCAAGCTCTGGACAAATGTGAAGAAATCACGAAATCAGCCATCTCATTCGGGATAAGAAATGACACTGGAATAGGCAAAAAATTGCTATCCTTTAGGAAGAATATGCAACCGAAAACAGAAGAGCAATATATGCAGGTATAGCCAATGTAGGACCAATCAGGATTTATACGCCATGATAATGGGGAACTCGTTTTCGGACAATGAAAGTATTGCAGCCCAACGCAGAAGATACATATTACGATAAACTGTTTAATGTTCTAGGAGAGCAAACAGTTTCGGAAAGGAATGATATCCACACAGCAAAAATTCAGGTAGAACTATCAGGGGAGTAACGAAAGCAATCCATCGACAGGACCTAGTACCTTCGGAATAAATAAAATAAGCAAAGAGGAATTAACAGAGGAGTTACATGGGCTCAATACAACTAAGTGGAACAGTGAAAGTCTCCCCGAGGATGACAAAGCTCAGTCATTATTTAACTATTTAAAAGGGGTGATCGAGCACAATGCAACAATTACAGATAAATATCAAGGTATATTCCCTTAAAGAGACTGATATCATACTCTAAGGAAATAATCGAAGGCTGCTAGTGTGCCTTCAGGAGGAACTTGATGAGTGACCAAATCTTCACTATACGACACTTTTTAGAAAAAATGGGAGTTCTACAAAACGGTCCTCCAACTATTCGTAGATATTAAAAAGGCCTATGTATCTATAAACCGTTCGAAAATGTATCATGGCCTTGTAAGGCTGGGAATCCTGAAAATGTTGGTGAAACTGATACAAGAGAAATAAAGGACAACTTAAAGTAAGAAACGCTTAATTTAAAATATTCGAAATATGTTCAGGATTAACACAAGGAGACGCCTTTTCCCCTCTTCTTTTTAATCTTTTTATGAGTAATGAGATTCCTTCAAAAATATGAGAGCTTATGCTGACGATCTGGACCTGCTGGGAGATAATGAGGAAACAGTTAAAAGTAATACAGAAAGTCTAATAAGAACAGGAATGGGAGTAGGCTTAGAAGTAAATTAATAGCAAACCAAATATATGGCCACTGACCGACTTGGATCAATTCAAATCCTGCACCTGACTGTACTCGATAAACGCTTTGAGAAAATGGACGAGTTCAGATATCTCGGTACCACATTGACTGCCAAAAACGGCATAAAGATAGAAATAAATAAGAGACTGTATTTGGACAACGCATATTTCTTTCCGATAAATTAACTCAAAATCCATTGTTCGCTAAACAAGAAGGATGACAATAGACTTCGGATCTTTGAAAACGAGATCATAAAAAAATCTGTGATGAAGAAATGGGCGAATGGAAAATCAAAAACTCGAGGAACTTTATTCGGTCCCAAAATGAACAGGACACGTAAAACGAATGGACAGTGGACGAAAAAATGACAGAGCCAGAAAAAATAGATCGTGGATATCTCAAAGCCTAAATTGTTAAATTTTTCAATCAATAATGACTAGTGACCTTAATCTACTTAGACATTTATAAAAAATTGCCATTGAGCTTCCCAGATTAGGCAACGATTTGAATTTCATCAACGAATACAATGAATTCGACAATTAGTCAAATCTAAACCTACGAAATGTGAAAAGGAGTTACTCGAATAGTCAAAACTAACAAAAGTCTGTTAGAGGCTTGAGTCTATCCTGCACATAAGGGAATGCATCATTATTATAGCTCTTGTCGAGGAGAAAGCATTTGAATGTGAACCTATAAAACCATATCATGTTAATGATGTCTGCGGGTATAGATAATTCCAAAAGCTACGATGCCCTAACATCAAGGAATATGAAAAAAAGATCATAACTCTAGTGTTTTATTGCCTTATGGGAATGAAACTTATGGAAACCTCCAACCCAGCATCATAAAGGTTATAGTAAAAGCCAAACATATCTAAAAAAGGCGTCCAATATCTTCGAACAAATTTTCTAAATTCCTTTCCCGCGAATGGCCAGTTCAACAAAAAGAAAACATCAAGAGTCGTAAGAGTATAATGAATGAACCTTATCCTAAAGTAAATATAATTAATAAGTTATTGAGCTCTCTTACTACAGGCGTACGTTGTGTGGAATTTCATCTGTTTATGAAGACTAAAAAGAATGAAAAACTCCCTGGTGAACCTAAAACTCATCCATTTTCATAAAACGCCTTGTCATCTTGTCCTTGGGTGTCGGTACCTTACAACCGATCTAGTCACAGCAGTCAAATTCCACCACAAACGTGCAGAATCATTTACCAAACCAGTTTGATCGAGGATGTACGAGTAACGAGGATGCAAGTAACGTTCGTTAAACCCACTGCTTTATCTCCAACAACTATTATCGCATCAAGTGGCGCCGCACCACAGCAGGCAAGGGAGAGGCATTTAAAAACAAGGAGAATAAAAAACAAAATCAATTGAAGAGGATGATGCTGTCCTTGAACTTCGACTAAGTCACTTGCTATTGTTAATTCTGTTTGTTGGTACCCGAACAATCCAAACCAGTTCGTATGATCAGCATGTAGACCGGAGTCGTAATGCCGAACGAAGTACAAAGTGCAAGTCGCCGCTCTCTAGTCTCTCTAGTTGTCTGAAGGACATTTCAACTTAACTGGTAACTAGGTACAGAACCAGAGGAATAACATCGAGCCGTTTTTGATTTCACTATTGAGATACGCGATCAAACGAAACTGCACACCCGGATACCGGAGCGTAGGTAGTCTGCTGATCTCATGTGAACTTTCATACTTTTGATATACGTACCTTAACGAAATATGCATAGGTAAGGCTAATTGCTATCGTGGGGAATGGGGAGCTCATCAGCGGCCACTCTCTTGTTCTCGGATCTGATTTGTTGTCCATCAGGTCCCGCCATCCGTCGTAGATTGATGTGATGAATGCCTAAAAATAAAATTAAAAAAAGCCAAAAAAGATGGGTAAGTGCACAGGTTTTGCTTTTAATTTATACATTTTTCTAAGTAATTAGTCGCTCTGATCGAGTACTTGTTTTCGAAGTAAGACTTGTTAGAGAACACTACCGTCACGATCAACGGTAGTAACTGGTTAAAGCAATTTGCATATTTACTCGCAAGTCCTCAAATCGAATTCATTAATAAAAAAAACAAAACTACAAATGAGCCTTGAGTTTGAGAAGACTTATATTTATTGGCATAATGCGACGAGTGGACGTGGATTAAATTAAACAAGCGGCTATTGACAATGAATTTTGGAACTTGGGTTATGAGAGTTCATAACTCAGAAATCCTTATTCATCTAGTCCAAAGCTCTCAAAAAACAAATTATCTTTGATGGTCTATAGTGTAAATAACAGATTGGCGTTTTATTATTTATAATTGTCGGGCCAAACACGACAAAATGTCATGTGATACTAGTCAAGGGGAATCAGTGGTTTGTGGCCTTATTAAACATTTACAGGGCTATGTTTGGGTCAATCAACTTACTGACTTCAGAATAGAAAAATGGCTTAAAATGGGAACGGGTGCCTTAAATTTAATTTCTAATTATATCATGCGTTTTGTGGTGATCAATAGGCTTTAGTTCAACGCACTCTGTCGCACAACAAAGACAAAAGGTTTTTTTTCACATATTAATCCCAACAGGCAGTTGGACTGTGTTGAAAGTTACATTGCATATCGAATCAAAGGTTTAAGAGAGGAATTTTAAGTTATACTTAATTCAATTAATAAATCCGCAGAAAGATGTTGTAGATAGAAAACTTTTTTCTTCATCAACCTTGTTTGTGAGAATAATTTACATACCCAGGCGAGTTTATAAAGCGTCATCCAACATACAAGTCAATAAAAAATATACATCTGATTTTCAGAGCCAGATGCCACAGTTTTATTTGTTGACATACCCAGAGAATAACTTAGTAGTAAAAACACGACGGTGTGCCTGATATTCTAGCTTCAGTTCTTGACTCAGTTGGCCAAGATCCTTATGTAAAATGTGGTACAAAGTGGTAGCCGATATGCTGAATTGCCTCGAAGTGGAAACACATGGGTTTTTAGGTGAATACCCCGTATTTTTGGCAGCATATGAATTTTGGGTTGGAACAATTTCACATATTTTGAGGCGACGAACTAATCGGCCCAATTTTTGTCTTTTTCAAAGTATCGGCAGCGCTACTCAGCCAGGTTTTGCCATTGATTGGAATAGGTGCTATTCGGATGGTGCAATTTTTAGAAAATATAGCACGTGAAGTAAGACGTCCTATTTCAATGTTTTCAGATATGGTTTAGTTACCTGTGGCCGAGCATTGTCGTGCCGCAAAATCCCTTTTTTGTGCTTTTACTCCTACTTTGGGCGTGTTTTCTTCGATACTCGGCTCGCAACGCACTAGCTGTGCTTTGTAACAAGCCCCTTAGGTGATTTAACCCTATTTTAACGAATTATATAGCTGGTGCCAAATACGCAGCCATAGCCCCCAAAGTAAAGGATCCACTTTTTATCACCAGTCACAATACGGTGCAAAAAAACTCTTCTGTTCGTGAAAAAAGTTCGTTTAATGTCTCTCGACACCTAATTTTCTTGCTTTTAGACTATTACCATTAATTATCCAGTATATCCTCTGATTCTACCTCTGGAAACTTTTCAATGGCCCCACCCTAAAATTCTATAGTTATTCGAAACCTCTCAGCCGCAGATTTTTCAAACTGAAAGCAAATAGCATATGACTTTAATTTGCCTTGAAAGTTGTCATTTTCACATAATGATGACGTACCGTGGGATGTTTCTAGTCTTACAATTCTAACCAGAATTTACCACTGTATTCATCCATTTAAAAACTTTGGTGCCAATTTCGCTCAAAAAATTAATTTTGAACTACCTTGTTCATCATCATTCTGTTCGAAAACACCGCACCAGACGCTCCAAATGTTCCAGATGCTCAAATAATGACAAAATGTCTTTAGAATAAGTGTTTTTGGATCATAGTATGCGTGTAGGATGAGAATTCGTATTTTTTCTAGAAGATAAAAAGGTACATATATAATGTCGACATTAACTTAGGTCTCAAGTAAGCTAAAACATCATTCTAAAAGTTTTATCTATTTTAGATTTTAAGGCTTATAATCGTAGGAAGGAAAGTTTCTTATCTGGTTTTTACATTTGGTTTTTCGGTGATCTGTTTTTGACAGCTCACGCATGATTCGAGGCATGTTTAAAAGTCAAACATGCTCATTTAACATTGCTATTTCATCATGGAAAGACCCTGACAATGTTTGCAAATTATTGAATTTTATTATCAAAATTCGTGGTCTGTAAAAAATTTTGTGTGGACATTCGACCATTTTATGGTCATCATGATCGATCGATGATCGTGAGAACTGCGTTATCGTCGATGGCGCCTACAATCGTTCAATGATTTCCAACTTCCTTCTTTTTGTCCGAAACGCACGAACTTAACTTGGCCGATAAATGGTTTCAGCAAGAAGGCGCTACAAGCCACACAGCACGCGGAGCAATTGATCAATTGAGAACTCATTCAGCGAGCAATTTATTTCACTTTTTGGAGCGTTTGGAGTGAACAGACCGGTTAAAGCGTGTGATTAGATCCTTTTGACAATTTTTTGTAAGATACGTCATATCACTCGCTTATGCCCGTAAGCCAGCATCAATCGCAGCTTTGTAATACATTATACATATGTGCTTTTAGCGAGATACCAGTCAATATGCTTTATCATTTAGTATATAATTATAATAAATGGCAAGTAACGATTCATTAACACAAATAAAAAATTAATATATTGTACTTTTGTAATTTTTTTTTTGAAAATTAAAAACCAAACTTGATATAATTATATTTCACATATAGATATGTCCCGTACTTCCCTAAGTGGTTCTTAATAAATAGAAAAACGCACTCAATGCCTTAGTAGTTAGGGTGTGGAATTGAGAGCTTGATGATACCAAAATCGAATTGAAACGACACAGCACAGGCAGCACCATTGAAAGTAAAGCTCCTTTAGTTGATCTAATTAGATACTATACAGGTACATGCAATAGATCTCCTAAGCCTTAGTACTATATAATTTTCGAATGACAATATTCGCGACATGTATTTTTTTAATATCATTGTAAAGGGACCTTAAGTTCAACTGAGCTTTCTAGCTTTGCCTAGGTAGGTTAGCTCTTATTATTTTTCTTCTTCTAACGCGAGCTCATTTCGAGCTGTTATCAAAGACTTGAGGTTAAGGAGATAAGGACTTCCGAATTCAAGATGGTCTTCTGAAACTTCCTATCTTTTCAACAATTGTGGATCAGTGCTCCAGGTGTCCTCAAACCAAGTTAGAAAGTAATGTTATATTTTATTGGGGCCGCGCACTTCTTGTTTTTTTTTTCAACCATTTATATTACTATAGGTTTCTTAAGTACTTAAATTTCTAAAGTTCCCGTGTTTTTATTTTTTTGCTTCATTGATTTTCCTTCCCCAGACGCAGGACTTTAGGTACCCAATCTCGGTAAGTTTATCTGCTGCTTCAATGTTTATTTATCAGGATATATTATCAAAATATCTAGTGGTTGTTTGGTTGTCCATCCTATCCGGCACATTATACCGTATATTTTCAGTTTAAAACTGCTAGTGTCCGTTTCCAGACAAGCAGGGTATCTAGTTTCGACTTGCATCAAAAAAATTACATTTCGCACTCAATCTAAAAAAAAATGCGGCAGAGGAGCAACGAATGAAGGATTGAGTCGCGAATGATATCAATGCTACAAAAAAACGCCTAGCTACAATTTGCTCAGATCACTGAAACCTTTCCCAGACATCGTCCCGGTCGCCTAGCACCTGTTCGCATAAATGACGCATGAGCTGGCTGTATAGCCAAAAATGAATGAAAAATGGATCGCCTCCGAATTGATCCAAATTTCGAAAGAAAGCGACAGATTCCCAGTTAAAAATGACGCTTATTCAGTATGAAGGAATAACATGGCTTCAATTTTAGAGTTTTGACGATTGGTTGAATTTTTTTATTGCCCCATAAAGAGCCACTTAAGTTGAATTATGACTGTCGATTTTAAGCGCAACGGGGCGTATGGGTAATACTTTTTTATTACTTGCACATTATCACTGCACGGTAAGATTGTGAAAACGAGTTAATTAAAACCCACAACTACATGCTTTATTGCGGGGGTTCTACGACGGCCTTCCGACAGGTTGTAGTTAATGTTAAGCCTTATAATCTTCCAAAGTAGATTCACGAGGGTAAGATATTGAAAAACTTTGTAGAAAAACAGGTTCCATAAATTATTGTTATTAATAATCTTAAATCATTCACCCCACGATCTAGCCTGTTCAAGATCCATTTTTTTACTGTACTACTGGATTCCATTACACCGAGCGCAGGACCTTGCACATATAAGATTGAGATCAGAATGAACCAGCGAACATGCAACAGTACTCGTAGATACATCGCGAAAACACTTGTTTGAAATGCGGAAAGTGCGACGCAAATATGCGAAAGAATCAACTTACAAGAAGCAAACAGAAAAAAAAAAAACGAACAGGAGTAAGTGGAAACCAAAAAACTTCCGCATAAATTTCAAGACGCTGACTAATACTGGCTTTACGTTTGAGCTGGATTACGCGCTTACATTAATATTTATTGTCTCAGCAAATATGCTTATAAATAAACGTGGACATTTGACATCGGGAACATATGGCTTGTTGTTGATTGTAGAAACTCAAGGTTCTCAAGGTTTCAGTAATTTGTTATTGTATTTAATTTTGGCAGATTCAACCCTTCAAGATTTCTTTCATTGTCTTTCATGAATATGGTTGCTTTTACTATACAAATGGAAAGTCTATATGAATGGAAAAAATGAATGATAGTTAAAGACGTCTACGTTACCGCGGGAGTGCGAAAATCTTTTCGACTTCGAGTATATTGAGGTTGAATGTGCACGTATGTACATATGAATAATAGTTTGCTGACTGCACAATTTATTATATGATTGTTCACCTGTCATTAAGGTTTTCACTACGAGTTAAGACAATCGGTTGGCCAAATCCAAAAAAATGCAAAATCTGAGAAACAAATATTCTTAAAGGGTAAATATAGATAAATAAAGGGCTTATGATAAGGATTTGACCCCTTACTAGGGGCATTTTATTGACTTAATGCAAGCCTTAATAAGGAAAAACGAATAAATCTACGTTGAACTAAATGCGCACAGTGTGGATATCTTAAGAGGGAGATAGCACCTGACTAGCATATTTAAAAAGGGCTTAACGAAGGTAGAGTGTAAAGATTTTGTAACCTAAGGATTTGAGAACTCCTTGGATCAATGTTTCACAAAGTCGAGGGCGGAATGGGCACTTATTTAATGCAAGGTTAATTTATGAGTCACAGGCAATAGGTACACAAGTCAACCAAAAAGTAGACAGGGGTACGACTTAAACGTAATTCATTATCCTCTCATCGGATAAAATCTGTTTTTTATGTTTCAAGACAAGGCCTAAATTCATTTGGAATTTTGAAAATATTATTGAGATTGTCTGAAGTATCAACATTATTTTTTTTAATTAACGTCATTCCTAAAATTGTACAAAAATGTCTTTTTTTACTATAAAAAAATCTAATATCTCCGCAGGGAAGCCAGAAGTCTCCTGAATAGATCGCTTAAATCGAACTCGGAATTTGACTGGAATAAGTATCGATCTAAGCAAATAAGAAGCTTATTCGTAAATCGAAGAATGATTCCTAGAAGTCCTTCACTGTCATTGGCTCGTTGCACACTCCTTCAATTGTAACTGCAATTGAAATTATGAAAACAACTCGGCATAGCTGGTATATTGCGTCACGCGTGACAACGACTGAGGCCATTGAATTTACTGTAGCATCTTTCGATGGCTTCAAGTCGCCAGGTACTGATGGGATACAAGTACATCCTGTTATACTGCAAAAAGGACAAAAACAATCCTTCCTACGCTGAAAAGAATTTTCACTGCTAGCGCTAGCTTGACACTTGCCTATATACATATTCCTTGGCGCGGGGAAAGTGATCTTTATTACCAAATTAGGCACAGAAGATTACCCACTCGCTAAGAGTTTTAGACCAATCAGTTAACATCCTTCTTGCTGAAAGCTAGAGTATACGCACGTACGTATAGTTTCCCTTCGAATGCATATTTTCTCGGAGATACAACATGCTTATCAGCGCTGAAAATCCTGCGAGACTGCGTTTCAAAACCTAGTTGGGAGAATTAAATGCGCACTCGAAAGCATGTAGGCGGCATGGTGTAGATGAAACACTGGTTTTGTGGAAAGTAATAATTGTGCAAGGACATTGATCGCTGATGCAGGCCTCGAGAAATGTGTCAAGTTTGGCGTAAACAGGGACTGTCTGCAAGGTGGCATCCTGTCTCCGCTGCTGCATAGTGGTCGACTCTCTGCTCGATGCTCTCAATGCCTATGGAATCTATGCCCATATACATACATATAGCAGAGGGTACGCACTGAGAGCCATGTCTCGCCATAAGAGAAATGGTTTTTGGTGCAACTCGCATTGGAGTGATTCACGTTTTCATATCTAGAAATACTCCCAACTCTCGTTGTCGAGCATCTTCCCCTTGTCTGGAAAGGCGTTGTCGAATAGGCATTAATAGATAGATTCGTATTCCTTGTCACCTATCTAAAGTGAATAGTTCATTGCCAAACCAGGTTCGTTCAACCTAAAAGTCTAACTGTAGATTCGATGGCTGTTCAAACTGATTGTCCCTACACATAAGCAATCAGTCAGGTTTCATATTGTCGGGCATACCTAGATCAGTTAAATGCTAAAAGTTTTCGTGTTTGAAGAATGTACCGAGGCAGCTATGTTAAGTTGACGTTAGCGAATACGTACGAGTGAGTATGTTCAAAAAGTAATGGGAATCTTATCATTTCGATAGTTGATTAGTTTGGTTCACTCGATTTTTCATTTTGAAATGAAAAAACCCCCCTTAAAGGCATATTCCTATCGCCAAGCTGATTTTGTAGGCCATTGCTCCACTATTTTTTTTGTTGAAAAATGAATAAACAAAAAATGTATGGTTGAAAAATGTCAGAAATGCTATGCAAGTTAAATGAGCGCATCCATAAAGGCCATGAAAGATGAAAATGACTGTCGGCCAAGCAGCGTCAACACAACAACAACGTATGAAAATGTTGAATAAATAAAAGAGAAATGTATGGACTATCGCAGAAGAGGTTTTCCTATCAAAATAATTTCATGATTAAGTGCTTATTAATATAGCACCGAAGACGAGAATCTCGAGGAATGATGTATACATTGAGAAAGTGAGAAAAATGTTGCGCTTTGACTGCTGTTTGTCTGCTTGTTGAGGAGGCTCAGAGTGTGACTTTATCACACTTCTTACCGAGGATTTGGGAAAGGGGGAGATCTACACGCGAGTTGTTTCACATTCTCTTAGGGAGGAGCAAAAAGACATGAGGTCTAAAAAAAGATCTTACATACATATCATCTATCGTAACTGGTGATTAAGGTGCTTCCAATACGAGCCGTTGGAGTGCAATATGGAAGTCCCTAGATGTGCACATGTAAAAGAGTCTAATGAAGACAATGCACACCGTTTTCAGATTGGGAATGCTTAATATTATTTGGGTGGGACAGAATTTATCGTGCTCGACTGGAGTATAAGGAAGTTGGAGTTGGTTTTTGTTGCATAACACTGCACCGTCACACAAAGCCCTAACGCCCGTACGACTTCTGGCTGTTTACTGAACTGAAGTTTGCGTAGAGCATCTACAGTACAATTCCTAGCATCAAGAAGGGTTCAGCTGACGTGTTCAAGATTTCCGGCCCACGAGTATCAGATAGGCTAAAATAAAACTTTGATGATAGTTTACAATGCTGTATTGACTTGGAAAAGTCTGTGTAGATATAGATGGAGATGGAGTTTTTAAACCAGTAGCCGCATGCTGGAGGAATTCCGTAAAATATTTAAATGGAAAGTTTAGTTGATCCATTACATCAATTAGCCCGACCACAAAGTCACTACTTTTGTTAATTTGCAGCCCGTGACTGACCGACTGCATGACCGCACGACCTCGGAAAATTATTTTTCAGCAAACTTCTATACGAATATGTACCTCATCGTGTAATCACGGATATGAAAAGAACTCTTGTCGGAAATGTCAACGGGATGTCAACCATACGACAATAAAAAAGGGTATGGAAAGAACCAGACGCGCTACACGATATTTTAAGCCACAACTCTTCGTGTCAACAAACCGCACGTGAGACACTTGCAGTTCAAAAACAAAGCAAAAAAACAATATAAACTACATGAAAGACATTTTCACTTCCATGTCGTCCAACAAGACAACACGACATGCAGTGCAATCAATGCTTGGACTACTGGACGACTGTCCACTAGACACCAAGGTCAACATACAATATATCACTGCTACCGTGCTATGTGCTGTCGGTTATTAAAAACCATTAAATAAATGTTATGATTGTACGTAGATATGAGGTATCACGAGTGGAAGGAGTCACCTCTACAGATGCGACAAAGCGCATTCTTAAAGTTGATTTACAACTGAAGAAGTGTCTCCTCCTTGCTTGATGAAATCTGTGATGTGATCCGAACGGAGCGATTAAATTGCGTGGTGTTTGGTCGGGTGATTTATTCTGCAATTTTTATAGCCAACGCTAGTTGCATGGCAATGTAGTCTGTGATGTATGCAACTAGTAGACCGATGGAAAACGCACCTATCATACAAGGAACTTTTGTTTTCTTAATTCACTACAACAATCGCCATCAAGGAATTATGGCTCTGAGGATTGTATGCCAACTTTCACTTAGCTTTCGATTTTAATATGAAAGAAAAAATATATCAATATCCTGCTGCAACCAAAAGCCTTCGAGTCAAATGGACCCTATAATCCACGGAGAAACTTCGCGTTTCACTATTTAAGTTGTTCGTCGGGTCAGTAAAGCAGCAATTAACATTGTTAGAAAAAAAAATCTATACAACTTGCGGATAGGAACGAGACAGATTAAAAAAAATGTGCACACCTCGAAAGTCTCTGTAATTACGAATAAACTTTGCGACACTCTTAACTCGATATGTATGTAGATTCATCGATCGACACATCCCTGATTCAGAGGGGGTGGGGGGCTAGCTTTTAATTTATTTATTGACAGAAAGGGAGCTTCAATCACGACTTTGACATTCAGCCGAGTTTATTGTGTAATTTCCTTGTATCTGACTTAATTTTTTAAATTTTTTTTTAAGAGGCTTTACGTGGAAAGACTACTCTAATGGTTATCGATTACGTATAAATGCATAAAGTGCACTGGGTAGGTTCTAGTGAGTTCTAAATGGATGACGTGTAATATAATTTATGTTGACATCTTATGAGTGAAGTAAAATAAATAATGTAAAAGTATTTAAGCTCTTAATTGTAAAAATGCGATTTGAATAAATAAATAAATAAAATAAATGCCGCCCCATTAGTTAGATATACCTTAGAGCAACCTAGATCAGTTGTTAGGTCTTAAGTTACCTTGAAAAATGTTGGATAATGTAGACTTAACTTAAAGTGACGAAATGCTCGTGAAAAATGTATCTTTGTTCAAAGCAAATGAAAACTAATTATGCTGCCTTTGCTCATCTACAACTGTTAGAAATTTAAGTCTATAAGGATCGTCACGATCATCAACAGAACGTCACTCACTCTAAAACCTTTCTTGATGAATTTCGGAAGGATCTCGCTAAACTCCACAAACTGCTGAGCTCGAGAAACTAATAGGGAAGCCAAAACTACTAAGTTCGCCTTGGGCAAGATGAATAGGTAAGTCTCTGGGTCTTGAGTCGTGGGTTCTCTTGAAGATCAATCGCACTGTAAATATTTAATGGATGGTGGGCTTTAAGGGTTTGAAACCATATTGTAGTGACAGATATTGGCAGATATTTGAATAATATTCAAAAGGCTTATTTCTCTTGGCAATATATCGAATATGCTTTAGCTTCTTTATACGTTGACTATGGACATATTTTGTAGTGAGTTTGTTGGACCCTAGTTTTGATACTATGGTGTCATTCGACAAGAGGTAGCATTTTATATCAATAGACAAATGCAATAATTTTACGAAAAGTTGTGACATTTTAGATGTAATCGGCACTAGTTTTGGAATTGTAATGGAATACAATATACCACAAATGTTCACTTCGGCTCTGCCTACAAGTAGTCATTTTTTGGATGAATTTTTTCATCGCCTTTTGCGCTATTTTGGCTGTATTTCGTGATATTTTTTGTCAGTGAATGAATCTTTGATGGAGCTCCGGCTTAGAATTTATCTTTTCCATATCCTGAAAGGGAAAAATATGATGTTAAGTCGTAATTGGTCCGCGACCAATCAAAATATCCGTTCGAGAAATCGCACGTCTAAATGTGTGGTATATAGCTCTGCTGAAAAAACAAGCGAAATTCATAAGCGAATTCATATTCATGCAAGCAAAAAAAATGGGTTGGTTGGTTAACCCAATTCAGTTACTGAAATTACACCTGCCTTGTTTTTCAAAAATATGACCACCAGCCGAAAATCGCACTAAACTCTCACTTGTCGTGGATGGAGAGGTTTCCACTATTTTTTTGGGTATTAGGAGTAAATTTAAAAACAATGTAATTTAGTTGAACAAAACTGAGGAAACTAAAAAAAACTGTCAACTGTCGTTCCACCAAGCTATGTAGGTACATACACTTGAATACATTTTTTTTTTGGCTTTACGAAAAAAAAAAATAAACAGAGGCTGGGAAGGAATTGGTTACTGATTTGTACCTTAATCATAAACCAACCAGCACAGAAATATGACAAATTATCGGTCGAAATCGATCAGCGATCAAAACATTCGTTAATCGTTATTGAAACCAAGGTAGATTTTAAAATAAAAAGGGACCTGGTTACCCTGCTGGACATGCTTTAGAAAACGCACGGTCGAAGTTATGTAAGCTCTAGCATTACCTTATAAAATCTTAAGAAATACAGGGTGATCCAATTTGTTTTTTCCGAAAGTAAAAGAAAAGAAAACATATTTATGTTTCAGATTTAAATCAAACTTTCATTTTCGTTAATTGTCCGGATTTTGCCATTACGAATAGAATATAATTGCAATAACATGTCCTACACAAAAGTTTTTGCAGGGCTCAATTCAGAAAGGTAACTTTCGATGAATTTTTGACATATATCGGGCAACATCTCGGGCATAACTAGACGAATATTTGTTTTCAAACGTCAAGAGTTTGCTGATTATGTGCAGAAAAAGACGATCGTCCATCGGTGACAATCAAGCGTTGGAAACCAAATTTCGCAAGCGTGAAATAAAAAAGTAACAGCAGCTAAAATTGGTCGAAGTCGAACAGTATAAGTAGATCTTCTGCAGGACAAGTTGATACAATTGTTTAATGCGATTGTAAAACTACACAGACTTCTATGAAACGAATTCAGCTAGATTTGTTTAAATGATCTACTTGAATTTTTTTTTATAAGTTTAGTTTTTACGTTTAATTTTTGGTCAATGCATTTTGATTTAAGGAGCTACTTTCAAAATATTGACTCCTCACAACGTTTGACGCTCCCGTAGGAGAAATTTAATGGCTTTAACGCATTAACGAAGAAGTATAAGAACTTTTACCATTTAAACTTAACATCTCTTAGGGGGGAAAAAGGTTAAGGAGAAAATGAATGGCGGTGGTAGAGGACATTTTAAAGACAGGGTTTGGTAATATGTAGGTTGAAAAAAGCAGAGTTCGCTTCGTGCAACATTTTGTCTCATGGTAGTTTGTTTCATGGAAGTTGATGGGGACCGATGAGGGGACCGAATGGGACGTTTGGGATGTTTCGGAGATTGAAGATAGGGGAATCATTTGAAGCAATGTGAGGCAGTCTATATTGCTGGTAAGTAAGTTATGGATGAAAAGTATATGTGTGCGATATTGCGCCGTTCTTCTATGGGCTGTAGGTTAAATAATTTTAAGTTATCCTTAAAGGGAACACCACGCAGTGTGGATACTACAAGATGGGGACCAGATTTGGTACGTTTGTTAATGTTGTGCTGTGAGATCAGAAGTCAAGTTAATGGTCCAATGAAATGCCTAAGTCAACCACCAATATGACAAGGGTACAGTTCCATGCCAGACAGCGTAAGATCTGGAAGGTAGAGGGAAGCGCTTGCAGGAGTAAGTGATAGCTTGAATTTTGCTAACATTGAGCATGAGACAAATAATGAACTTGCTTCAGTCGGATTGGAGAGATTGCAGGAATCAGCAGGGGATATATGTATATATTTGGAAACGGATATCAGCGTATACGGAAAGATGAGTGTATGTGATAATATCAGTTAATAATGTTAATGGTTTTTATAAATATCAGGTGGCAGCATTTGAGAAGACCGGAGAAGGTAATCAGAAAAAGAAGACCTGTCAATAACAGTGTACTGACTGTTTTCAAAGTATGATTTGATTCGTAGGCTAAGACATAGGGGAAAACCAAGATGCGACTTTTGTTGGAGACCTTGCTGAAGTCTATGGTAACAACATATATTTCTTCGCCATTTTAAAGTGTACACAACGATCATGAGACAAACTTAATTAGATTAGTGATTGTCGATTGGCTTTTTAAGAACCCACAACGAATTGAAGAGGAAATGGGCTTGCAGTAAAAGAATGTTGTATAGTGAACGATACTCTCAAAGTAATTTTGACAATGGGGCGATAGGCTGATCCTCAGTCTTTTATCCTTTCTTGTAGATACGAATGATGTAAGAAAGAGAGATAAATAATGTAGGAAAAGAAATAGAAATTTGGAATAAGGCCGCGAGGGGTAGGATCGGTTGATTGGCGCATTGTTTTTTAAAAATAATAATAGAGTCGTCCCTTAGATTATGGGTTATCTTATGATTAAGACGAGGGTTATATTCGCTAAAGCTAGAGACGTCTGGAGGCAGTTTTTTATATAACGAAATTTGTCATGATCGGTTTGTTCGATCTATTGAGTAAAGGGCTGGCTGGAGAAATGGGCAAAAAAACTAGCAACTATTTCGCATCTAATGGAGTATTGACAAAATATAAAAAAGAGCGATAATTATCAGCTTTTGTTTTGCACTTATAAAGTATTAGAAATGCTTGGGATCGGTGATTGCTTAGACCTTTGTGGAACACTGTATATTATAACAGATAACCAACTGACTTGTCATACGCTTATACAAATTGCCCGATGTCGTGGATATGAATCCTCAGAAAACTTCTGTTGAGGATCGTAGTTCAGGTACAGACCGATCTCATAAGGACATTCATGCTTTTTATTGTACAAGTCTACCAATGAGATCATGCGATTCCTAGTCATTTCATTTTGAAATAATTCCTCTTCTGAAGGAGCTACTAATCGTTGTCTTTATTATTTATAAGAAGCTTGAAGGAATTAATTCCTGAACATCTGCATTCCATTTATGATATCGATCTGTTAATGCATAGGTGTTTATAAAATTCCATTTAAATTGCGACTTACATCATGGCTTTTGATCTTTAATTCTAACTTATTAAAAACAAGACTAATTAAATCGGAATCTTCTCTCCCCATGGCCACTTTATGTATTTAATTTGCTCAACACTTCAACCAAACTTCACCAATGGCAGGTGGGAAAAGATGTATTTTTCTCTTCAAAACAAAGACTGCATGTAATACGAAAATAAATTATTTCGCCCACACCACCCCATCACCGACGTCTACAGGTTTCTCATGTAATGATGACGTCCGAGCCTATCCTACGCCGACACAAACGGCTACAAATGATCGTATCTCTGTTAAAGCTCATAGCAATTATCATACGCTTGTGGCATCACACAAAATGTGTGTGCGTGTGTCTTTCTCATGTCCTACATACTGAAAAATGCAATATCATTATAGACCCATTGGACCAATTGGAATTGAATTAAAACAAAACGGAATCAATTGTTGAGTAATTTAAATTGAATTTGTTATCCTTGTCTAATTTTACGGTCACCCTATACCAAAAGTCTGTTGTGTCTACAGAGAACTATCGGATCCAGTTGAAGAGCTGTCAAGACAGTTCTCACTATTCGAAAGGGTGTGTTCACAAGCTGTTGAATTCTTCAGACATTTATTTATTTTTGATTAACGACTTAGTTTCGGTATAAAATGAAAGCGTGCGACTGAAATTTATTGCAACTGCCAGTGGGTGATTATAAGGCGTACAAGTTAGGGTTTTGCGACTAGTTATGCAAATAGTTTACTTTATTTTTTATGAGCTTTTACTTTCTTGTTTTGTTAGATGCAAGATCAAATGCGATACATAATCTGAACGCAATGACGCAGTTTGGAACTTGTAAGAGTCCCACGTCATTGACGAATTTCGGGCGAAGTGAAAAAGAAAGTGACAAATCCAGGGGATGTTATGATGAATTGAATATTTGTAGATAACAGCAAGGCATAGTACTCTGTAAGCCTCATTGTATGACTTCCATTTACGGCAAATTCAACGCAATAACCTCGTTGTAAGTGTACGTCTTTGAATAGTTTCACCATACTCTCCATCTCGTCTTCAGCAAACAACTTGGATAGCCAGCAACATCTATTACTCAATTAAATTACTATTTACAACCATAATTATCGAATCCTAAGCCACAGAATAGTATCACAGTAGAGAGTGAAAAAACAAAAGTGAAAATTACCCCATTGACCGAGAGAGTGAGTGTAGTGCAAGTGTACCTGCAAACAGATGCATGCATCTTCGTATCTGGTCCCCGAAAAAATCAATTCGATTATTACGCAACTAACAACCTAACTTGCTGCCGCACTCATCATATAATCGCCTAATTACATTTTCTCGATCTTAAGTGTCCCATTATTCCCACCATGCGACCGACCTGTCCCAACATATGAACCACGATAAAAAAAACTGACTAGCCCGAGTGCTAAGTTTCTAATTTAGATGCGGATGATAGTACCTATAAGTTGATTTTACGGATGTTTGAGAAAGTTTTCGACACGATAAGCGACCGCCGTGTCAGTTTGTTGTTTTTTTAATGCTTTTTGGTGTTTTGTCAAATTTTTTCTCCCGGTTTTTGGAAATGCTGTAATTAGGCAGGTTGGTTGGTTGTGGGCTCCTAAGCGTCTTATACATATTACACACCATTGATGGTTTTGGTGTGACTTTGGCTTAGTCATCATGCTGCTGTCCAATGAATATTTATCTTTATTTTGAGGTGGATTCGGTACAGAGGAGAAACCCAACACCACGTCTATGGAAGACTACCTACAAAATCCAAAATAAAATCCACAGAGAAGGTAGAAAATGCTGTCGCATGTACTCGCACGTCGTTGATGCTATGTATCATGTAAATTATACGTCCCAATTAAGTTTATTTCGTGAAGTAAGTGATCTTGAAATGAGAATTTCATGACTGTCTGTGATTTTTTTTTTCAATTTTTTCTAGAATTACGTTTCTGAGGTAAAGTGAAATTTAATTCATAATTGAAAGACCGTACGAACAATTGCCGTTGCGTGCGGCTGTCATGTTGAGTACGGGAATGGGTGCATAGGTGGAAAGGTATCATTAGCCAGAAGTCTAAAAATGAGTGTGACTAGGTGATTTTTTGGGGTAGGGTGTATGATGTGTTTTATTCAACATCTTTAGAGAGAAAGAAGGTGTGTTAGGCTTAGAAGTAGCACAGGCAGATAAACGCGGTTTATTAAGTAGAAAATAAAAAAGGTAAATGTGGGCCATACACTAGGGTGGGTCTTTTGTTAGCTCTTTCCTTTTTCGAAGGAAATTAAAGAATGTTTTTTTTAAATGGGCTACTAACGCACATGTCACATGTTAAAATCTTGGCCGTGACAGCACAATATTTTATTTTCATTTGCATACAGTTCACTTTCTTAACGTATCCTCGACAGGAAGGAAATAAAAGCCAATAACATGCATCTGTAGCTGAGTGACGTACGTGAAGAAGCGTAAAATGCATTCTTATATGTGTGCATGTATACATTCGCGCTTGTACTAAGTCACATTTTTTTTCGAATAGGAAGATATTGTATTATCTAATAGATGTGTCATGCAAATTGAAACAAATTTTACCTTTCTGGGGTCATTTGTTTGGATATTTGTTGTAAAATGTTAATACTGATTGAGTGAAAATTTTAGCGGTAATAAAGAGCAAATATTATAGCAAGTAACGGGACACCCAAATTCTGATTGCATGGAGAGCAACAGATATACAAGTGTAGTAAAAAGGAATCCATAATTTTTGCATAAAATTGAAGGCTCTATTTAGCATAGTTAGAATCATTCGATTTAGGTAAATTATGTTCGAAAACTTGTTGCAAATTTTAAGGTCATTCCTATGACTCTCTTATGAAAGCCCACGTCGCTAGCCTTTCTTGAGGCAATTTTCCACCAGTGAAATCATTCGCCATAAACAGGAACATGTAGCAATCAGTTGGCACTAAGTCTGGACTATAAATCAAAAAAGCTCTCGGAGCCCTTGGCCAGTCACAGTCGACGTATGGCTTGAACACAATTTCTCTTTCATTTGCCAAAACTGGCCGTTTCTGAGCGATTTCTTTCCTCAGACGGAGCAGCTTATAGTGGATGATCCCCCGCCAATCCACTAAACACACAGCAAAACCTTCCTACCAGTCAATCTTGGCTTAACTACAATTTGCATCGGCTCACCGCTATTCGACCAATACTGTTTTCGCTTGAAGTTGTCACAAGCAGTATACTTTTCATCACCAATCACCATTCGATTTTTTTGCGTTCATTTGTGTGGCACCCATACAAAAGAATATCTGTCAACCCAAAACTCAAGCTGATTTTGTAAATATAGCATAAAAAGCTCATTTGTGCATCACATGGGGCTTGGGCTTTCTTTGAGTATCGAGTTGCTACTATTCGTATAGTCCTATGGTATAGTCGACGGAAGCTGTCGATGTGCTCCCTTATATCTATTGAAGGAAAGAATAATATCTCCTTTCTTATATGCAACTTATTACCTTTTGACATTCTTCGGTTTATGGTTTTCGTAAAATTGCCTTCAACGTGTCAATTAGGATTCTCCCTCATGAGAACCTTAGAAGCTAATCGGTCAGATTTCTTGGCTTTTTTGATTTTGAACATTCAAGTAAGAGGATAAAAACTGTCAAAGAAAAAGCCAGATATTCGAGTTCGACGTAGGTGGTCTTTGTGATTTTTTTCATTTTACGTTATGCTCGGAAGTACATACATCTCCCCTTCGAAGACGCAAAACGGCATCTCGAATATCGTAACAAACAACAAAACAATCATACTTTGATTATGAAATTCTATTTTATTTTTCCTTTGGCCAATCAATACCACTTTTACCTTAGACCATGTGCAAAACCACAATCCGACGTGAAGCATTACATATGAATTCATTCTCATATTCACACTCGTGCAGCATACCCGTTTGTAGCGCGAAGAAAATTACTATAAAAACTAATTTCCCAGGCATTCATACGAATTACCGATATGACTAATGAAATCAAACAACAACAGGGAACAACATTTAATGACTGTTTACGCCCCGCTTTAATAGGGTGAATGCACACACAGCACACTTGTTGCACATGCTGAATACACTGCGATTCAACAATTCGCAAGATATTCAATCGACAAATCAAGGAATCACGGAAAAATTAAATAATTCACTAAGATATACAGCAATTGATTGGCTTGCTCCCCGACGGGTGACTCGAACAAATAACCTTTGTTTTGATCATATTCCTTAGAATTTTCCACTAACTTCTGTGACGTACAGAATAGTTTCATTCTATCTATAGTAATTCAGTCTTTCTTTGTAAATATCATCCTAACTGGTTTATAAAATAATTCCAATTAGGTATTCTTATTTTGTAGTTTACATTGTGTTGCGATACATCGATTGCAAGTGTGTAATCTTATACTTGGATGATGAGATACGACGCGACGCATTTCGTGGGCGGTGGGATGTAATTGCGGGTAAGCACTTGGTTTTAATTGCATGATTATCGAAAAGGTTTTATGTAATTTTGATGCAGGTTAGAAAGATAAATAAATTATAGACTTAACAACTCAATTATTCAACATTGCTGAACATATCCTTTGGGTGGAACCGGATGCGACTTTTTTTATACTGTCATAATGTGACATTTGCATGAATACATTTAAAAATGCATTCTGAACGTCCCGCAAAAAAATGTCCAATCGTATAAGGAATCCAATGACCTTTCTAAGCGTTTAATAAGTCATTAGAGAAGTGTTACTTCCTCATGTCATTGATATTTAAGTGGACTATTACGGAATTAAATAGCGCGCTTGGATCTTTAATTGACATTGGAAAATAGTTTGATAATTTAGATAGATTTTTTATTTTCGTCTATAATGTACAGTTTTCTATCGCACAATTTACATACAGAGATTGATAATTAATGTTTATCTTTCTACTGAAGTATTTATTTATAGGTTAGAAAAAAAAAAAATGTTTTAAATTATTAATGATCTGAAGGAAAGGACGACAAAAACCTTCAATATAAACAAAAACAGGAAAAAAAAAAAAAAAAACAATATATATATGAATACACAAATGTGTTTATATGAATAAATAAATAAAAAGAAAAATAAATAAATAAATAAATAAATAGATAAATAAATAAATAAATAAATAGATAAATAAATAAATAAATAAATAAATAAATAAATAAATAGATAAATAAATAAATAAATAAATAGATAAATAAATAAATAAATAAATAAATAAATAAATAAATAAATAAATAAATAGATAAATAAATAAATAAATAAATAAATAAATAAATAAATAGAAGAGTATGAAAATAAACATATAAACAATCCAATAGATAAATATATATATATATATATAATTAAAGCTATGAATACATAGATAGTTGATTCACTAGAGGGTTATCCGCGTTTTGGCAGTTGTTCAGGAAATTAGTAGTGAGTCTTAATATTTTATTGCAGATCATTTCAACATTCGCTACTTTATGTAAGTCAGCAGTCGAATGATATCGAGGCAGATCTAGCATCATTTTTAACACCTTGTTTGATGCCACCTGTAGGCGTTTTAGGTGACAATTAGCACAGTTTCCCCATACTGGGCAACCGTATAATAAAATTGCCTGAAAGATAACTTTATATATTATAATTTTATTTTGATGATTGAGCGAAGATTTCCGGCTGATAAAAGTGTAGAGCATCCTGGTGGCAATATTTACTTTATGTATAGTTTTCAACACATGCTCCCCAAAAGTTAGTTTTGTATCTAAATATATTCCGAGATATTTAGCACTTTTTTTCCATTCGATGTTGGTTCCATTTAGTAAAATATAAGAACTTGGAAGATGGCAAGGTCTTCTCTTTCGAGTAAAAAAGATAGCTTGGATCTTCTCAGTGTTCAGTTTAATTTTCCATTTAGTGAAATATTTGAAAAGTATTTCGAATGCATTCCGAATATTTGTCTCAATATTAAGACTAAATTGATGCGATGAAAAAATTGCAGTATCGTCGGCGTAGGACGCTATTTCACACTCAGGAACATTAGGGAGGTCTGACGTATATACACTGTACAAGACTGGACCGAGAACAGAACCTTGTGGGACACCAGCCAGAATCGATTGGGAAGCGGACACACTACCATTTACAAAGACTTTAAATACACGGTTGGACAAAAAACTCTGGATGACCCGGACAAGATATAGTGGGAACTCAAAATTTATCATTTTATATAGAAGTCCGTCATGCCAAACTGAGTCGAATGCCTTTTCGATATCTAACAGTAGTAATCCAGTGGATTTACCTATTTCACGATTGCATTTGATGTAATTACATATTCTGAGGACCTGGTGCGAGCAATTATGGTTACTGCGAAACCCAAATTGCTCGTTTGGTAAAATGTTATGTTGAACTATATGCTCCATTAATTTTTCTTTAATAATTCTTTCAAAGATTTTACTAACACTACTTAGAAGGCTTATAGGTCTATAGCTAGAGGGTGCTGTATTTGGTTTCCCAGGTTTCAGAATAGGGATTACCTTTGCAGTTTTCCAAACTATTGGGAAGTATTGGATTTTAAGGCAGGCATTAAAAATAAAGCATAGTGCTTTAATACCAACATTAGGTAAATGCTTCATATAGAGATTCTTTATACGGTCGAAGCCGTCAGCTTTCCTCGGACGCAGATTATGTATTGTTTCAGCTACTTTTTCAGGGGAAATGTATATTTCTTGAGGAATATTAACTTGACTAGATGAAATATTATTGACCCTTTCGTTCACCATTCTAGTTGTGTTTAAGTCCCCTAAATGCTGTGAAATAGAATGGTTGCTTAGAAAGGTATATGCAAAGGAATTGGCTTTTTCACTATCACTATACAGGGTTTTCCCAGAGTCGACCAGTGTATTAATGCGTCTATTTTTGTTTTTAATAACCTTGACGATGTTCCAAAATGGTTTGGATCCTTTGTCAAGTCCACTGAGTTTTCGATTCCACAGATTATTGCGATGCGTGGAAATTTCTGTAGAGATCAGTTTTGTATAATACTTCATCTGACTGAGAATAACTGGGCAGCGATATCTTTGCCATTGTCTTTTTAAGGAATTTCGTATACGGATTAACTCTAAAATCTGATTTGGCAATTTACATAAGTAAACTTTTTTAGGAATTTTCGGAACACTGATGTCCACAGCGCTCTGTATGTGGCTTGAGAATGTTAATATTAGGTGGTCAATATTTTCAGTGCTTTCAATGTCGTCTAGAGAGGTTGGGAAAGTCCTCAGTTTACTCTTCATTGTAGTTTGATAATTATTTCCAAAATACGCATCTAACCTTTAAGTGCTTTTAATGGGTCGGCTTATTCCTAAAAAGGAATTTCTATATCAGATTACGCTACGAACATTTGTATGTTCAAAAATTAATCGGAAATTTGTGTTTTCGCCCGGGTGTATCTATCAGTCGGTTTCGCGTAATTTGTTCGTTATTGTGTTTGTGAATATGACTTAAAAATATCTGCACGTTGTTGGAAAAACGGATTACATAGTATCTAGGTAAATGTGTTTTAATACGGTGATTGAGCCCGGATTACCGAAGATAACTTAAAAAAATGCGAATGAATGCGAAATTATAATCAGAGAAGTTACTGAAGATATTGGATATTTGATGAATTCATAATTTCGAAAAAAAATCTTGGGCGAATGGAAATCGTTCAGGTATGGATAAATGAAGTCAACAGAGACGGAACACTGCCGAAACCTGTATGCCCCACAAGTATGACATTAAACCTACAATTAACTCGTCCCAATGAAAGCATTCTGGGTCGACATGGGCCACCACAATAAGTGCGATCGAAAGAAGAGCACCGCAGCTTAGTGTTTACGTCTGATGCCATTGATAGGACGTTCATATCCTGCAACAGACAAGTTTGCGAAATTATATTAGGTGTGCAACTAAGTTCTCGCTGTTTATCAAGAGATGGCTCCAGTAGAAAGTGCTGGTAGATTGTGACGTATCCAAAACGTCATAAACCAAGACCGGCCATGCTTCTACGTCGTCGGCTCGGCCGAATATTCACGCTGCGAAGGTTATGCTATGTATTTGGTGGGATCAGGGCGGTGTTGTTTATTATGAGCTGTTGAAACCAAATGACACCATCACTGGGTATCCAACTCAATTGATGCGATTGAGCCGAGCACTGCGCGAAAAGTGGCCACAATACGAGCTGAGGCACGAAAAAGTGATTCTACAGCATGACAACGCTCGGCCTCACGTTGCAAAACCCGTTAGAACCTATTTAAAAACACTCAAATGGGAAGTCCTACCCCATCCGCCATATTCTCCAGATATTGTGCCGTCCGATTATCACTTGTTCCATTCGATGACATGGTCAGGCTGATCAGCAGTTCCATTCATATGAAGACCTCTCAAAATGGCTTGATTCCTGGATAGCCTCAAAAGACGAACACTTCTACCGTGACGGCATGCGAGCTCTGCCTGAAAGATGGGAAAAAATTATCGCAAGCGATGGGCAATACTTTGAATGATTCATTTGTAACCGTTTTTCACAAAGTTGCATTTTCTAATATTTCCTAATATTTACTTTCCTCTCAGCCTCTAAGCATCATAATAACATCCCCTTACCACTTAGACCGAACAAGGAGTGCGATATAGTCAGAAAACCACTTTTATCTACCTACCCTTATATTCACAGCATAAAGCAGCATGAGTTATTGATGAAAAGTCAAAGATTAATGGGGAGTACTACCTACAAATAGAAACTCCTTCGTCGTAAACATTTTGCCCAAACAATACTGTTTGATGAAGGTGGATATGGCTTCATGAACCCTATTTAAAGAAAATGTAAAAGGCTTTGCGTTTCGCAAGCATAGGTTAGCTTGGAATAAAGTTGTGCAGAAAGTAGAGGACGTAGTACTTTACAACGAATGTAGAACGCCAAAGTTTGATTTCCCCGATAAAAATATATACTTCTAAACGTACATCGTCAACATGGAAGGTAAGGACGAAGAGACAAAGAACGATTTTTCGATACATTGCCAACAAAAGGATAAGAAAGTCTCCGTGCCTAATCAAACGATAATAAATTTCCCCTCGTTCAAGAAATATGACTACTGCATTGAAACTCAAGGCAACCTGGATATCACCGGATAGAGCAACGTGCAACCAAATTGATATCTTTCTGACAGATAGAAGACACCATGCCAAGGTGCTAAATGCAAAGCATACGGAGGATCGGATTGTGATTCGGACTACCAACATCAAAAGCCAAATCCAAATTCATAGAAACAGAACACAACACAAGAAGAACTCAGTGTTGAAATGTTAAGGGACCCTCATATCCAACACCAATACGAGAACGAAGTTAATAACCAGTTTGCCCTACTATTTGCCACAGAAATTAATGACGAAATAAAACAGGAAGAAGCAGTATGGTCATAAAAAGAACTGTTAAGGAGCAGCGGGAAAAGTATTGTAAAGGAAGTAGCGGCAAACAAACTGGGATATTGTAAAGCTCCGAAATGCAAGCATTAGTTCGAAAAAATATGCGAGGAAAAAGTATGAGCCCATAATGATCGAAGACTTCTATCCCTGGAAAAAAGTGAAGTGATCACGCATTCAAGATAACAGGTCCTACGAACTTAAGTAAGCTATTTCCTTTGGGATAAAAAATCACAAATGAACCAATGACAAATGAAAAAGTTGACTAAATTTCAGGAAGAATATACGGCGAAAAACACGAGAGCTGCGTATATGGATATAAACGCTGTACAAAAACGATACCAGGCTAGATCAGAATCAGGACAACGAAAGCTTTGTAGCCCAATGACGCAGATATTTTTCCATCCTAATAATCCCAAATTTTTTCCATCCTAATTCCCAATGAATTAAACAACTCTCTCATTATTCCCGAACTTAAAAAGGGTGCCTAAACTCATTGCAACGATTACCGATTAATATCGCTGATATCAAGTAGTTACAATATGTTTTCAAATATTCTTTAAAAGAGGCTGACGTCCTGCGAATAGTCAGAGGCTACATCTGTGGCTTCAGGAGGAATCGCTCGACGAGTGACCAGGCTTCCATTATACGAGCTTTTGGCAAAGAAAGGAGAATTCGACAACGATTCGACTCTATAAAACGATGGAAAATGTATAATGCCTTTGTAAGGCTGGGAATCCCGAAATAGTTGGTAAAACTGATGAAAATAAGGCCTAGAGGAAAGCAAATAACCAATATCAAAACCCTATCTAAAACATTCGAGATATGTGAAAAATTAAAACAAAAATAAATCTTGATTTCACCTCTCTTTAATTTGGTGCTGGAAAAGGTAATACGATCCCTTCAGGAAAATGATAGGGAAACAACCCTTAATGAAATCACACTTTAACTTAAGTTAACGATCTGGGTCTTCTGGGATTTGGTAAAGAACGGTCGAGAGAGACATAGAAAGTCTAATAATGGCCGGAATGGAACTAGCTTTAAAAGTAAATGAAAATAAAATTAAATATATAATCACTGACCGACTTGGATTGAAGTTAAGCTTCGCACCTCACCTGACCGTTTTGAGAAAAAGGACACGTTAAAATATCGGAGAACCTTATTGAGTACCAAAAACTAAATAAAGATCGGAATAAATAAAAGCCTGCATATTGGCAATGCGTGCTTCTTCGCGATGACGGAACTATGCAAAGCAACTCTTTTGTCCCGTAATGTCGTTATCCATATTTATAAAATTGTAATGTCAGTGACACTTTACTGATGTGAAACTTGGTCGCCGACCAAAAAGGAAGGAAATAGATTTCGAGTCTTTGATAACAAGATCTTAAAGAGAATCTACGGTGGAAAATAGAACGAAGAAACAGGCGAATGGAGAAAACTACACGATCAATAGCTCGAGGAACTTTATCCGGCCCCAAGCATTGTCGGAGTAATACAATAATATCGCGAAGACTAAAATGGGTAGGACACGTAGAACGTACGGACGGTGGATGAAATTCAAAAGAATAATAAGTGGAAGCCCCAAGGAAAAAGAAAGTTAGAAAAGACGTAGATGAGAGGACAAAATAAGCCTGAACCTAGAAGAAATAGAATAGCACAACGAAACAGGAAGGGACCACACTTATGATATAGAGCTTGGCAAAGGGCCGATTTTCAAATGGTTGATAATAATAATACTAATAACAATAAATGCTGGAAAACTAAATGCTATCCAAAAGGCGGAATTTTGGGGATTCGTAGAGGCGCTAAGCTATTTGGTAGTACCTAATGTAGGTTTTTTGACTCAGAGGTTGACTTAGATGGATACGAAAAAAAGAAACACGTTTCTAAGTTTCCCAGTTAGTTTTTTAGCAACCCTCACACATAATAATCCAGATTTAATCTAGGTAAGGGACTGGTGGTCATTGATTGCATGTACGTATGCACGTGCCATCTAGTTGCATTTCACAACAGAATGGTCAGCATTTTTTGAATGCGGTACTGTGCTGCAATAATACAATTCGAGTAATGGGTGAATATTTGGCAAATGATAATCGGCCTCAGAAAACCACGTTTTACCACGTTAATTTTTTTTTAGCTTGGAAGCTATGAATGAGACCTAAATTGTGCTCAAATGGCGGTCATATTTTCCACCCTTCCAGAGATTGCTCTAATGAGGAAGGGAAAACACATGTAGGTGTTGATTTTAGTATCATACCCCTACCTCTAAAGTGTCAGGTGCACAAATGGGAATCCGTATTTCAACAGATGGGGCTTGTGGTATACACTGGTGAAGAATGTCATATGGGAAATATCATTTGGTAAGCTTGGGCATCGGCCGACAACCTCTCGTGACTGCATATGAGAATTTTCATCGGCGGTTTGCTTTAGGCCCAAGACGCGTTGAATGATTACACAAAATTGAATAGCACCAGTTCGGTATGGTATATTATGAATTGTTGTAACCAACTGAAACCATCATAGTAGCTTGCTACCGAACACAACTAAAGCGTTTGACTTGAAAGAGTATCCGCAAGCTAAGTCATATTTTGATGGTGAAGTATGTTTTTTTCACAACACAAACATAAGACGCGATAATTTTTTTCATCCGATCCCGGTGAAGATCCAAAAAATATTGTCTGAAAAGAGAGATAAAATCGAATCCGTGTTTATTGCATCCAACCCATAGCGTAATGCATTTGACTTGCATTTCTAAAAATTCATTAAAGAAAAACCTTTATCCATACTTATCCACCTCGTTGCGCATATTGCATTTTATGAGCCGCAAAGCCCATTATTGCTTCCCTCACTAATTATTCCTCTGACCTGGCAACCTAGCCATAATTAAGCGTTCAACAAATTAGCTCATAAACCGCGATAATATGATGAAAATGGTAACGACTAGTGCCAAATTCAATAAACACATTCAATTTGAGATTCAAATATTGCCCAAATCACCGCTACTTATCACGGTCTGTTACACACCTGTCTAAACATTTCCGAATCGCTTAAGTTAAACGGAAACAGTAAAATCCCAATTCGATTGCGCGTTCAGTGTGATTAATTCCTAACCTGACCCGAATGCCCCTTCATCAAAAACAAAAACAAAAATCAAAAATTCATTGAGAGAAAGTGAGTCGGTCAAGCCCTTGCCATGTACCACAAGACGAGTGGTATCTAAAGCATTGCACAATATCTATAGCAAAGCCGCATCTACACAACAAAATAAGTTAAAATAAACCGCTAAATATGATTTTTGAAATGAACTTTTGCAAACTCGCATGCGTCATAAAAGTTGCTCATCACCTATAGATCCGACACTGTCACAAGACAGCATACAGGCCCGTTCAATTGACATTGAATTCCAAGATAACCGCACGCTCTCAGCCCAGAGTAAACACACATTTTTCAGATTTCCTCACCCGAAAGAGTGTATTAATTAAAAATTCAGAAATGCTAATAAATAATTTCGTCAATGCAATTATAGTCGACGACATAATCCAATAATGAAATTCAATAATGAAATCGTTCGCCGTTCGATTGGCTTACGACTACGAGGTATGATGGCCGCTGTGCGGCACAGATGGGAGCGGGTCGATAGTATATGATACTAACGCCGCGACATGTGTGTTCGATAAGCGAGCGGGCTACCCGGGTTATGTCATATACTTTTGGATAGAAAACGTTTGAAAAGGGGAACACAGAAGTTTGAAAATACTCAATCGAGCTTATATATGGCTTTAGGCATGGTTTGGGTAGCGCATGATTAGAGATGCCTTCGGGCATTGATTTTGCAAATACTTCAAAATTCGCGTGATTTATTGATTCAGTTCTTAAATGGCTATGAATTGTTTCTGCAGACTCATACTCCTTTTTGCTGATCGTGAATTGAGGCACTTGACAAAGCCACAAATTTGATTAGAGCCGAGATGGAAAAGGGAATCCCCAATTGTGTCATAAACATTGTAGATCATCTACGCAGCAGTGACTTAATTGTGGTGTTCTTAATTGTTATTAATTTATGAACACCTCTGAAGCGGGAACTGCGAACTCATGTCACATGATATTAGTGGCAACAAGATTGAAACGTGTCTTAAATGTGAACTTGTGTGGATTTTTAAGAAACTAATTTATACACCATACGAGTATGTACATACAACGAGTCATGCGAAAAGCTTTTGCTACTAAACATTCTAAGAGTCGATAAAAGAGTCGTGGTCAACTATAAAGTTAGTCTGGTTATAAAAAGTACCATTAGCATTGAAGAGCCATTTTGATACCATACCTTACATCCAACCTGTGGAATTGCGAAATTTAATGTATTGGCCAATTTATTAAGGGAGGTCAGCGACCTACGACAGGCAATTAACCAAAAGTTTGGCAAACCGGTGGAATTTGCGTTTCTTCGTTTAGATATTGCGGCAGCTGAGGCGATGGATCACAATCTGACAGCGTGCATAGCTATATGATTTGATGATGCTTCAATTCGAGGTGAATCAGCAGGAGACCCACTGATATTCGTTATGTCCGATTTAAACTATATCGTCGACCTTCACATTTTCCAGAGGAGAGAAACCTGCTGTTAGCTTGTTTTATTTATTGCTTACATTTTCCTAGCCTGAGGGAGCTGGTTATTAAAAATAGGGCTTTGACCGATCTCCACGACCGATCTCCCACGGTAGTCGCTGAAGACGCAGTGGCCATGATTGCAACTACTTCAGTTTGAAAAAATATTCAATTGAACAGAGAAATGTTGTGTGCAGGAAATACATCCATCAGAAAGGTTTTGAAGACATCAATCAGAAATTGATGATTTTGAAATTGAAATTTTGAAAATTCACTCGCCGGGCAGAAATTTCACTCGAATGAAGAGGTCATCGCCGCCACGGAGGCCATCGCCATTTCTCCATAATTTTTGTTTTTCGTTTGTAGGCTAAGTACTTATCGGACCACCCTCGTATAAGGGATAAAAGAGACATAAGAGTCTTAAGAGCCAAGAGACGAACGTAACGAAAGACTTATTGTGTGAATTATTGTGAAGCTAAAATAAACCTTATTTTATATTATGATTGCTAATACTTTTTTTTATATTATGCGCGCACACAAGGTTTAATAACCTTATGATGTCGGCGACACAGTGTGGGCAAAAGGTAAAAAGAACACGGATAAAGGAGATGCCAACGAGGGGGAAAGACCGAATCCGGCAGGGAATTCCAAATTCATTTGGTTCGGTTAAAGAAGGATTCGCTATATTGAACAGTACGTCCGAAAGTGGGCTTCAGGTGAGCACATCTAGAGAGACGTGGCTGCCGGAAAAATATTGAAAAGGCGGAATGCAACAGGACTGCTTATACTAAAACTTATAATGGGATAACAACAGTTACCACTAAGCTGCTTGAGGTAAGAGATTGGTCAACACATCAAGTTTACTCACTCGAACTTGCTATGTATGTACCTTTGTTTGAAGAAAAATTATAAAATTATGGGGGGTACAAATTAAGTCGGTCCGTTTTCAAAAGATGGCGCCACACGCAAGTTGCGGCTGATCTTGGAAGCGATTACCTACTTCATTGGAAAGGTGTGACATCTGTCAACAATAATTAGTGTGCATCAGCGTCTGTTTCTGACAACAACATTGTTTTTTGCCTCTTCGAAAATGTCGGGATTTGTCTTAAATAAACAGCATTTGCGGGAAGTTTTGATTTTCTTTTTTAATTGGAAGAAAAGTGCAGCTGAAGCCCATCGAATGCTTGTAGAAGTTTATGGTGAATCTGCTCCGACCGATAAATAATGCAGAGAATGGTTTCGACGCTTCAAAAGTGGTGGTTTTAGCGTCGAAGACAAAGAGCGCCTTGGCCAGCCCAAAAAGTTTGATGATGAGGAATTGGAGGCTTTACTGGATCAAGATCCGTGCCAAATGCAAAGTGAACTCGCAGAATCGTTGGGAGTGACTCAGCAAACAATTTCCGTTAGGTTAAAGAAATTTGGATTTATTTGGACTTATTCAAAAGCAAGGAATTGGGTGCCGTACGAGTTGAAACCGAGAGATGTCGAAAGGCGATTTTTCACCTCGGAACTGCTTCTTGAAAGACATTAAAGGAAGGGATTTTAGCACCGGATCGTGACTGGAGATGAAAAGTGGATATACGACGATAACTCCAATAGGAAAAAATACTCTACATATGGTGGGACCAGACGGGTGTGGTTTACTATGAGCTGCTGAAACCAGGCGAAACCATTGATGGGAAACGTTATCGACTACAACTAATGCGTTTGAGCCGTGCATTGCGTGAAAAACGGCCAGAAACGAACGAAAGGCATGACAAGGTGATTTTGCAACATGATAACGTTCGACCCCAGGTGGCTGTAGCGGTCAAAAACTATCTGGAAACGCTGAAATGGGAGGTCTTACCCCACCCGCCGTATTCTCCAGACCTTGCTCCTTCCGACTACTGGCTTTTTCGACGGACGCAAAACGATTTGGGGGGTCACCGGTTCGGGTCTTTTGAAGAAATCGAAGAATGGCTCAATGATTGGATCGATGCCAGAGAGGACTCATTTTTTAGAGATGGTATTCGAAAAGTACCAGAGAGATGGGAAAAAGTAGTCGCTTCCGACGGACAATACTTTGAGTGATCTATTTTTTACGTTTTTTCAATAAAAAAAAAATTTTGAACACAAAAAAAACGGACCGAATTAATATGTACTCCCAATATACATATATCCTTGGGCCTTAACGTACGAGTGCCGTATGATGAATACTTGTGTTAGGGAAGATATTTTTCTGTTTTTTTATTAATCCCTTAATATGTTATCCTTTCACGATTACATTAAGTTCAGCGATATTTAATTTTTTCAAGGCATCCAACAAATATAACTCCGCAAAATAGCTGCATGTTACGCGGACCACTTCCTCGCCTGACGTTATTTTTAACCAAATTACGATCTTTTTCCATCTGTTCAACATCGAATCACTCCAGATGATGCCCGGGAATCGCTAAAAACGGTGAGTACGGCTTATCCGACCAATGGAACCGTTTTCGTCTTCTTTGGGCTTTCAGGTAGGTTCATTGAGCGAAGTCCACTCTTTTGACTGTTCTTTCATTTTCACCGCCTTCACCCGGCAATTTGCTAACACGAGATCATGAATTTCCGTAGTTGATTCAATCGGTCGGCCTAGACGCTCTTCATCAAAACCGGACGTTCAACCTCGTTTGATTTCATTTAACCAATATCTGATGGTGGTCATCGAAATTGCATGGTCTTTATAAACGACATGCAGCTTCGCTTTGATTTCCTCACTCGTTTTCAAATATACAGGTAATGTTTTGAAGATGGGGTTCAGCGACGGCATACTCGTACACGTTTTAGTTTAGTGATGTCATCAGTTGCTTGACACTGGTGTTTATCATAGACCCCGTGTAAAAGTACACATACAGCTATGATCATGAGGACGATTCAGGTATTATAGATCTTTAAATATATTTATTGGAGTGAATAAGAGAGAGCGAATGCAACAACTAAGATAATGTTGAAGTTACGTTCCGAATAATTTGAGACCAAGCCTATTTTTACGTCTGCTAAAAATATTTAAAAAAAATGGTCGAAGAGCAACTAAAGTTATTATATGCAAGCTTAAAGAAAAAGTCTTGCCTACTAGTGCTGAATTTTGACACATCTTTCCTGTGAGTATGTTGTGCTCAACATGTTATGAAGCAAGAAAGGGAGCCATGACATTGCTGTTGAAAGGTCCAACTAAATCATGCATAATGCGTATTCACCAAATTAAAGATCGTCTAGCAACCTCAATGGATCAACTACAACTATGAATTCTGTTTAGTTGGCAAAAAGAATTTTTTAAGGGTATTCTCTATTGGATTTCTAGCTGGGATATTCAGTAGTCTGGCAAACACACCACTTGATGTTGTTAAGAGTCGTATTCAAGGACCCCAACCGGAAAAGGATGTTGTCAAATATGGGGCACTTATTCAGAGTCTAAAAACTGTTTACAACGAGGAGGGAGTTCTAGCTTTATACAAGGGTCTTGTGCCTAAAATGATGCGATTGGGTCCGGGCGGTGCCATTTTATTAATTATATTTGAAAATGTTTATGAATATTTGCAGAAGAATTTTGCATAATTGTTATATAATAAAACGCGAATCCAGCTGAATGGAATGTTGATAATTTAAAAGACTGTCCTCAATTCTGCACAAAATATGTATATGAAGCGCATATTTATTCTTATTAAAGATGACTTAACAATTCGATTTTCGCCATCACGTACATATGGTATATAAGACCATTGGAGTTGAGACTAAAGAGTAATTCGGGTGCAGTTGTATGTTGCATGCTTTGATAAATATTGCTTTTTGAAGCGGGTACTGGTCATTATTATGTATAATAAAACTGAAGTCTAATAAAGTAACTGATACATATGGACAGATGTAAATTGGAATCCTACATCAACTTACATGTTAGACATGGTCGAAGAAAAGCATTTCTCATAAATGTAATATTTACATCATTTTCCGGGTCCATAAGACGAGAACAGTGCCGACTAGAGTGGAATAAGTCCCGCTTATCTTTTCTATCGAACCGTTTCTAAACATGTGATAAATTAAAGATTGACCAAATAATCTTGAAAAATTTTGGAGAAGTTCCACGCATTTTTGGTTGACACAATGACATTGACAAAATGCATATAAATGTGTCTATAGAGATGAGCCTTACAGGGCTATATCGTATTTTTTTTGCAAAACTTGTCAGGATAACGATGGAATACCTTACAGGTTCAAAAACAGTGGGCCCAAACGGAACTTTCCAGCTAATATAAAGGAATGATCTAAAGTATTTTACATTTTCACAAATTCTTGTGTACAGCGAAACGTCAATGAAATTTTCGGGGGTGCATTTGAAGCAGAAATAACTAGAATGACTGACTGTAAATGATGGTAAAACTGTAATTCTGAATTACTCTAGAAGGTCGTCGATCTTGGATCACTAGTAAGAAACGGCAGGGACGTCAGCGCTAAGATCTTATGAGCTCTGCTAACCGCTGATTCTTTAGACTTAAAAGCCAATTGAGATGTGAAGAACGTATAAATTTTTCCACGAATTCTTGAGAATCCCAGTCCTTGTCTACTGCGCCAATAGTTAGACCACATGAAAAGCGGTTAAGGATGCCCCTGGGTCTTTTGTGAAATCTTTGATTCCGCTTGTGTTAAAGAAAATTGGTGGAAGATTCGACCACGAACTGTACGCTGTCTACGGATCCAACGCCTGAAATGGCCGGGCCACGTAAAGCGAATTTACATCCCTTCTTCAGACCAAAAAGTCCTCGATTCCAAGACCGAGGCAAGAACCGAAAAGGGATTTCAACCAAACTGGCATGTTGGAAAGTGTTGACTTTAAGTTTCAAAATTTTAATTAGCATTTTAGACCGCAGGTCACTATTATTGTATTGTACATAATATTCTAGGATGTGGGCCCAAAAAAACTTAATTGTATTGTACTGCGTGCCAATGATAATTGAGCGAAGCGAAGCGAAGCGGAGCCTCCATCGGGTGACTTCAATTGCGATCTAAGATACAATAAATTGTTTCTCAGCCATTTCTTAAGCGAGCCCTCAGAAAGTATTTTAAAATATCTAGGTTATTGTCGAAACAGAATGTTGATTTTGGCCCTAATTTAAAAAATTTAATTGTTGAAAAAAATTTAAATGGAAAGTGCAAAATTTTCGCACGAGCTACAATATTTTTTGTCTTTTTTGAAGATTCTTTTCGAACGTTTTTAGCCAAAAAAAGCAAACATAATCCGTGTTTTAATAAATAAATCATGAGTTCAAAATATTGAAGCTTTGTCTATTGTTGTTCTTTCCGGTCCTCTTTAACAGCAAAACCATATTATCGACTGCAAAATTCATTACACTAGAATAAATTTAGCAGTTATTTTTGAATAAAGAGAAATCTATATGGTGAAATTTCTCAACTATTCCGGTCCTCAAATATATCCAGACAATATACTGCCTAATGCCTATTCCTCCATGTACCGTATACTTTAAAGATCATGGAACAAGCTACACACGAAAACAGTTTCCTCTTCAATTAGCTTACGCAATCAGCACTCATCGTTCTCAAGGTTTAACTTTCGACTCCGGCGTGGTGGATCTTGGTAAAACTGAACATTCATTAGGCTTGGCTTATGTACAATAGTTTTTTCTAGGTTTTGATTCTTCAATCGTTTCTGAATCGTCTCTTTTCCATTCGAACGACTTCGGAAAATCAGTGAGAAGAAAGCCTTGCCATCTAAACTCAAAGAACTTAACAGGCTGAAACCAATAGCAGGAATTTGAACTAATGAACGTAATGAATAATCTCTTAAATTAATAAAAAAATCCATTTTCTATTACATTAAACTCATGAGTCTGCATATAGCATTGCGCGAATTGAATTATGTTAATTAATATTAGTTTTTACACTTGACTTATGTTGTCAGATTGTCTTATACCAAACCATAAGCAGCATAGATGAAATATGCCTCATGAAAGTCCACAAGGAGCGTTTTTCTAAACGTGTGAACAGATTTAAATCATTTGTTTCAAATTTCAACACCTGAGGGCCGATTGAAAAACATCAACATGACTCATGACAAATCAACACGTAGTATCAAAAGTTTATTGAAATATTTTAGCGTTAAAATGTGTTCATTTCATTTAATTTGTTTTCAGTAAATTGAGATCAACTCTACTTTTAAGTTTTACCTCGCTTCGCTCAAACACATGCTGCAGCGAAGCGGTACGACAAGCGACTGCGGCCTTTTAGTATCTTCTTCTTTTCCTTTTTTCGGCGTCGTTATGGTCAGAAGTGTAGGACCATAACCTGCCCACTTAACTGCATTCCTACTGGTCCGCTTGTGGGGTGCGCCGGTTTGACCTCAGAAAGTAGCGGCAGGCTTCCCGGTTTGGGATTACTTCATCGCTGAGGCCAATCAAATGCTGGTGTTTTTGCATTTGTTTGCACCAATTGTTTTTCGGCCTGCCTTTTTTGCGTGTTGAAATTGGAACGTTGATTGATAACGCCTTTTGGACGGGGTTCAAAGGATCTCTCCTTTGAACATGGCAATACCAACTGAGTCTCGGTCGCGCTCTATCTTTCTTGTGATGGTTTCTTTTACGTGGAGGCTTCCTCGGATCTCTGAACTTCTAATTCTGTCACGCTTTGTTACTCCCGCTGTCATGCGAAGCATCTTCATCTCAGCTGCCGTTAATTTGCTCTCATACTTTTTGTGCATTGTCCAGCATTGTGAACCGTATGTGAGCGCCGGACGTACAACTGAAGTGTATAGCCTTCCTTTCAGCTTAGGGGGCATTTTTCGATCACAGAAGATGGCGGAGTTTTCCCGCCACTTCATCCACCCTACGCTTACGCGATGGTTGATGTCGTCATCACAAGTTGCTTCTTTATTAATCATAGATCCCAGATATTTAACCTTTTCACACTTGGGAAGCACTCTTCCATTCAAGTAAATGTCTGGAATATATAAAGAGCAGTGGGCTGAGGACGCTCCCTTGGTGTACACCGACTTTGATTGCGAACTCTTCGGTGACTCCTGCGGTGCATCTTACTCTTGTCGTTGCTCTCTCGTACATGCCCATAATCACTCGCACGTAGGTTTCTGGAACTCCTTTTTGTCTTAGCGCTACCCATAAAAGATCTCTTGGTTGCCGGTCAAAGGCCTTCTCGAAATCAACCAACACCATATGCAAGTCCTTTGAAGAATCACGATGCTTTTCCATCATGATCCTTATACTTTGGATTGCATCTGTTGTTGATTTACCCGAGACAAACCCGCACTGGTCATCAGATAGTCGTATTATTTTCCGCAGTCGGCTATCTAATACCCGTTCAACGATCTTCATGGTGTGCGACATCAGCTTGACAGAACGGTAGTTATCACAATTTCGCGTATCACCCTTTCCTTTGTGCAAAGGAAGAAGATAGCTTTCGCTTTCGAAGATAGTGTCGCCTCTCATAAGTTTGGAGATAAGAACCATGAGCCATCTAGACCCGATGTCTCCCATCTTTTTCCAGAATTCAGAGGGTATCCCGTCCGGCCCAACAGCTTTTCTTTTCTTGGATTTTTTAACCGCGTACCTAACTTCTTCGACTGTGATGTCGGATATTTCGGCATGATTCGGGGCGGCTCTTGAAAAGTACACTCGGGGAAACTGTTCGTTCAGAAGTTTCTCGCAATACTGTCGCCATCTGTGGAGAATTTTTTCGTCTTCCACAAGGAGTTGGCATTGTTAATAAACTTTGGGAAACGAATCTCCTGAGCATTTCTTCTTCTCTGGGCGGTTATCTTAAAGATATTTGCTCCTTTGTTCAAATTGCTTTGTCGAAGCTCCTGGGTAACCTGTTCCTGCCAGACGCGGAAGACGATATTTCTTCCAACTCCTGATATAGGCCTTCCATGCTTTTCGCTTTGAATTCGCACACTTTTTCTTCGCGATACCTTTGCAATATCTATATACCTTTTCACGGCGAGCTTTTTCCTCTCTATTAGTAGAAGAGCACTTTGACCAAGCTTGAAAAGCCATTTTCTTTTCGTGTATCACTGCTTTGGTTTCGTCTGTCCACCACCAGGTTCCTTTTGCGTGGCGGCAGGGGCCTTTAGATGTTCCGAGCAGTGATTTGGCTTTCTCCAGGCCTTCTAGTATATATACGAGTATGTTGAAGTAACCATTAACAAAATAAGCTTTGAGCTGCATGGGTTTTTTACTGTTGTAACCGAGTTTTGAGAAGAATGTCGTAAACATACATACATATATCTGAGCTCCTGAGTGACATATCAATTTCGCTAAAGACACAATTCTATATTACTTAGTAGAAATCTACATAAGGACTTAAAGCCCAGGTGACCAGGACGTTACTTGAATATTTAGTTGGCAAGAAATTAAAAGCTTTTTAACCATGGAAGTTCTGAGAGTATGTGCTCTCATCCCAAGTCCATGCTCATGCTGATGGTTAGGTTTTTTGGGATCAAAATTACATATGGCTTAGTAATCAAGGATAAATTTCTGACTAAAACTAAAAACCTGACGAAAGTTCGAGTGTCATGCAGATTGAATATAACTAAGGACATTGAAAAGTGATCATATTGTGGAAGAGACCGCTTCTTTTCTGAATATTCTGTTTCTATTTGAAATCGAAAGATTTGATTGAAGCTAGGCCTATGTGGAATACAATTCATTTTCACGTAATTTAGTTGAAAATCCCCCAAAGAAACTAGAAAATGTTAGCTACAGCTTATTAAAAACTCACTCAAGATAATCACGTTTCTTTTCTCCTTTTTATGATGGTTGTGCTTCCAGAAACTTAGAATGTAAATAGGAATACTTTAATGATTCGAATGCTTCAAGGTTAGAAGCCCAAAATTATAGGACAAGCTTTTCTGCGTTCAAAAATGTGTTTTAGTGCATAATAGGTGTTAGAAACGCCTAAAAAAAGTGCATGCTTTATTCAGACACAAAATTAGTCATTTTCGAGATATCAATCTTCACGCAAGGTTAGTAAGAACACCTGATATGGCATAATATTTCACGACACATGTCATAAAAAAGCTTATAATAGAATTGTAGAGCTAAATGAAGTTCATCTTGGTAGACCGGTATTTCAAAATACAGGTGTTGATAAGAATCATTCCAATCAGGCTTACGCTCAACTAAACTTTTTCAACAAAAATGCTAACGACCTTATGGACTTTGGATAGGAAATAATCTTATATGACGTTGATTCAAGCATGAAAACAACAAGTTTTGCTTACGAAAACCACAAATCGACGTCATTTTTGAATATTTTTCTTTCAAATCTATTCCATATCTAGCCGCAAGTCAACGAACTCGATTGTGTGCTTTTTTTCTTATAAAGAATAATCACATATCAAACATGTGAATAGTTTTATAAGTTCCTGAAATAAAATTTATTCAAATTCTATACTTTACCAATATCTGCCTACTGTTCTTCCATTGTGGTCATGATATGGAAAATAACTTACCTGAAAAGAAACAAGAAACACGAAAGAAAATAATTAATATTGTATTTAAACGATCACTTACGAATGAAGTCAGAGTGATTCGGATAGAAAACCAGTTTGATCTGAGTTGAAAATGACGGCAAGGAGTTGCGACGGGAATCTCCAATATTAGAATTGGCTCATGAATTGAGGAAAGAAAGGTCTTTGATCCGCCCTTTGGCAGGATTATAAATACGTCTTTGAACCCATTTCCACCTAGAGGGCATAATAATGCAAAACAAGAGGATGGGTAAACCCCATGGTCAATATGAGTCAATTGGAATGAAAGGGGATTGTAGGACAATTATAACTTGAAAGATCAAGTAATTGTTCCACAATAACCGGAGTCGATTCAATTCGACAATTTGTGTTTGCCCTCAATGTCAACGAAAGTCTTCGTAAGGTGACTAGTAACATGTCGGGTAATTACATACTACGAGGAAACCGATCGATTGTGTTGTGACATTTTTCTTATCTGTTATGTTAATCTTAAGGTCAAACCACACTATTGCAATATGTCACCATTTTGTCCCGGCCTTTGCGATGTTGCTGATTGAATATTGCCTCGAGGTAGTGTGTTAATTGCTTATTAAGTTTTATTGAAAGTGTGGAGAGAAGTTAGTGTTCGGATGTCTGCTCTGACCAACTGAAACATTTTCCTGTTATGAAATGTCTAATTGATTAAGGAAAATCCACATGTGCCGGCAGAGAAAAGTCCACAAGAGTGGGTCTGTTTACATAGCGAACTAGTTTTGCCGGATTTTTTTTAGAAAGATCGAATATAGGATTGACCTTTTACGGTTGGAAGTTTTCGCACTAGTTGTCCGGATACTAGTGGGGAAAAAGCATTGCTGCAATATGGATGGAGCTAAAGGCTTTTTAAGACGGATTGGTTTTGTAATTTGTAAACAAACCGAGATGCAAGTGTTATCCCTTCGTGACAATGTTGACTCTAATCGGTGGTGATTAGTTTGAAATCGATGAACCTAAAGATTGTATGTTAATAAGAACAGGTTTGACTGCTTGGAGGATGGACGGTGATTGTAATGGTCGGCGGTAGATTCACCGACCATGTCATGAATATTTATAAAAGGTCAATTGATGTGTAGTCATTAGTCTTGTTATTGATAAGGTTGTACCCCATCTTAATTACTGAAACAGATGAAATAGTGGTAAATGGCGTTAATTGCTAGAGCACTCCTTAAGCTCCCAAATGTGTTTATTATTTTGTTAAATCATTTCGTATGATCTTGTATACAATGTTTTTTTAGAACGATCAAAATGCGAGCTCTTTATCATCTTAAAATAAATGAGCTCATGGCATCGAAATACAGCAAAATTTGTATGGAATCCCCATTGAAACTTCGCAATTATATTTCACTACTTTGAATTGAATAACAAAAAAATTACTGCGCAAAAATAATAGCCACTACCCTCAAGTGTATAGTGTCGGTAAAACTTTCAAGTGGAGTCTTAAAAGCTCATGTGATGTGACATAGATTGAGAGGATCTAAATTACGGAGTCACGATGAAAAATATTTATGTTTAAAGAGTACTACGAGGTTGGTTCCAAAAATAAGGTGACTTTTTGTATTTCGTGAGCTAAGTACATTCGACTTCCTTCTTTTTTTTGTTAGTACACATATGTTTTTACATATTTTGACATTGTCAGCAATTTTGGCTATTTAGTTTGTTTTTCATAGATATACGAGTTCAACGTGTTTTGGTGTGCTTGGGGACTTTTTGCTATTGAAAAAAAAAATTGATCAAAAAATCTGTATGAAATTTCAAGTGCTCCAACGTACTTGAAATGTTGACTGTGGCATTTGGCGAGTCTGTTCTGAAAAATGTTAATAAGTGGTACAAGCTCTTCACAGAAAGCCGAGGAAATAGTAATGACAATGTCCGTCCTGGACGCCCCAATACATTAACAATGGACGAAAATATTGGAGCAGTGATAAAAATTGCTATGGAGAATCGCCGAATCACTGTTAGAGAAATCGCTGAGAATATTGGTATAGAAGTTGGCGCGAATTTTTTTCAGATATTTTGGGCATGAACCGTGTGTCAGCGAAGTTTGTTTCGAAACTGCTAAATTTCTACCAAAAGAATTGCTGCATGAGCATCACTCAGGAGCTATTGAATGACGTGAATGACGATCAGGGTCATCACTGGTGACGAAACATGGATATATGGTTATGGCATCGAAACCAAGGCGCTATCATCTCAATGGAAGCAACCAGATGGGTCAAATCGAAAAAAGCACGCACTTTTCACTCACTGTTTTCTTCGACCAATGGAGTGGTTGCGTGATACAATACGAAAAAAACCGTCCGGATTTGTGGGAAAAATGTAAAGTTTGGTGCCGTCATTGGACTGGTGGACGCAGCGCGGCTAACCGTGGCTAATCAGCGGTATTCTTTTACTTTTCTGTTCCCCGATTAGTTGAAATATATATGGAAGAGATGTAGTTCCCGCTGCGTAAAATTCACCACAGGAAACCTCGACTCATTATAAAAAATATTCGATGAACGCCTAGTTTCGCATAATAAATCTGCAAACTGTTCTCTAGATCTTGCGATTTGACTTTTGATTATTTTCTTTTGGAATATTCAAATCAAGGTTAGGTCTAGCTTGAAAAGATACCACCCAAACGTCAAGGGAAGCTGGAAACATATTAAAAAAAATATGAAAAAAATATTTTTATTGCGCTGAAACCGCGCGCCAATCAATCGTGAGCAAAGTTTGTTCATAATAAAATGTTCATGTGAAACGGTGTATATCAGATATTACATTTCGGCCGAAAGGCGGGACTTTAGGCAACCAGAGCATCAACGGTTATTGCACACGACAATTCAGATTTTTTGTCAGATTGTCATAAAATGTTGACACGTATTGTTTGAAGATTGATACTTCCCAAAAATCATATGGATTAGTAAATGTGGCGCCAAATATATGTCATTCTACAAATTTATTGAGCGATATGTTATAAAAGATCTAGGATCTAAAGACCAGGCCTGCGAAGCATAGTGCATGCCTACTTGAACGAATTAAGCCTTACGTAGATGCCGTGGCGTTAAAGGCTAAACGGCTGCAAAATAGATTGCCTTTTGAATAAATACAAATTAAAAACTGAAAGTTAGTTTGGTTCCTAGTTTTTCTGGGAGCCGAGGAACTCTGTATATGATCTGATTTTGGTATAAGGTGATGGAAACAGGCAGAATACCTCCTCAGGGAACTCATATAAATTGATTGTATTCACTTCCTTGTTTCATGGGGTAAGAAGGCGTTGAAAATGCAAAAGATTTCTTTAAGAGCAATTTCTTTAGCCCTATACCGGAATTTTGTACAGAGCTGCCTACAGGCGAGTACGCCCCTACCCTGTCCTTCTGAAAATTGAAACATTTGGTAAGAGTATTGACTACTTTACTTAAAAATTCTCGGAATAAAAATGTAAGCTTTTTTCTAAATTAAAATTCAAGGCTCTACCTCGTATCTGCTGAAACAATATCACAATAGGTGGGGTCTTTAATTTGCTCTAATGAACCACCACATTAACGTGAATCGAACATCACAGAAATGATTGTTTTATATAAAGTGTATCTATGACACTGTTAACCAACTTCCTATTTCTCTCATAAAACCAATTTTTATAAATAGTCTTGGTGGTCTTGCGGCTGATGAACAAAGATCCTGATTTGAATAAATTCGGAGTTCCTATCTCTATATAATCCGGCAGGAATTATGTGCCACTCTCTACCTCATTTTATGGGACCATATGTAGGAATATTGAAAACCTATCTAAAATTGTACTCCATGTAAAGGGTACAAAGGTACACTATTCGTCCAAGAAGGGTCTATTGGGACCTTCGACTATGCGTAGAAATGTGAGACCTCTTCATTACGAAGAGGTATATCCCGACTTCTACTCGAAAATTGTCATTCTATTCTATCATTATTTTATTGATAACAAATTAGGCAACTACTTCTCACGTCCGATGTGCGGAGAAACTTCTCCTACTCGCACTCAGAATAACACATGCTAATCCTAGAACCCCGATCGGGTGATAAACTAAGCGGAAAAATGTACGTGTCACCGTCTATGAGCAAAGACAACAGTCATATGAATAGTTAATAAACTGAATAAATAATAGTAAACAAAAGGACTCAGATGTGTCATCCGTCTGCTGATAAAGGCATAATAATTACTTGCACAAGCGTCAGAACACTTTTGTTTTCATTAAATCAACGATCACCGAAAACCAAAGAATACTACTATATATTAAATCAGTTCAAAAATGCCTATAATTAGAACCATAACACACTTTGATGATATTCAACCTATAAATTCATCACGTTCGTCGCTTTAAATTGTACTGTTGGATCATGTTTAAATCAATGGGGTTTGAAAAAAGGATTTTAACATAAATGTTTAGCACATGAAGGCGTTTGCATGGTATATCATAAAATTCAACAAGTCTCCGTCATGTTGCCATTGGAGAAGTCTTTTAAGTCTTTTAGACGACCTCCTTACCTTTTTAAAGCCAAGGGGGTGATCGCGGTGCAATCGTAATCATCGTTGAGCTGAAGGTCTGTAGTTCAAGTCCGTTCATAGTCAAAAACAATTCCTATACGCAAAAGCTGTGCAACAACATCAGTTGTGAATGAGAGATGATCAAAAAGTGCTAACGAAGGCATGACACTCGCAGCATAAGATCATGTCAAAATGCATATTCAATGTGTGTATTTAAAACCCAATGACATGGAAACAAAAAGAGTTATTGTGAACTATAATCAACGCAAATTCAGTCGAATGTCTCAAATCCTATCTAGGACAATCACCCCCGGAGGGTAGTGAACAAACATCTTCGACACAAACCATCTGCACCCCGTCCAGGTTGTGTAACAAACACCATAAGAGCGTACACTCTTGAAGGTAATTAGGTAATTTCACCAATGTTACATTAAACCCTTGGAACTAGGCTTTATAGAGTTTGGAGCCGTGAATGGAATCATTATCTTGGTAGTATTCCTTAGTAATATGAATTTTTTTTGTCCTTTATTCCAAACAGAGCCCAAAAAATGGAAGGTAATCAAAAATAAAAATGTATAGTTCCGCTAGATAATCAGAGAATGTTTAAATGCTGCGGCAGAAACAGGAAACATCCTTCCTACTCTCTTATGCAAGTAATTAGAAGAGGCAGGAGTTTTTTTACTTGATAGTAGTAACTTCAAGATGGCCAAAAACTTCATCTAGCTTGAAATCGTAGTTACAAGCAGCGACAGTGTATCCGATATCTGCTCAAACAGGAAATTTTATAATGTTGCTGGGTATACACGGTCGATCCTTGAGATTTATTTCACTCTTGGGCTACCATGAATAAAAGTAAGATTTATGAATGGTATAATTGCAAAGAAGATCTTGAAGACGTTAAAGCTGAGGTTCAGACACTATAACTCAGAAGGAAAGCTAAATCACAACCGGAGAAGTGAATTGTCTCAACCATGGAATTTTCTATAACATTTTGTGGATGAAAAAAGTATTAGAAAAATTAATTTCATCACTTTTGAACTTGGAACAGAAAGAGAGAGAAAGAGAGGTGAATGGAACTTGCCCAAAAGCTAATGATAATTCAGAACTATTGCAAACTCTTTGTTTTTTAAGTCTCTGCTAGTATTGTCTACTGTTTTGTTTGTTTACTTCATACTTCAACATACCTCCGCTGTATTCTGGACATTTAATGCTTTTACATAGCTTGTTTATCATAATTAGTTAAGTCAAAATTCTAAATTTGGAGACTAAAGCTTGATTGTCATTAATCGTATTGTACTACTAATGACAATTTGAGATTTTGAAACATTGACAACCATTCGTCAAGCCTCCCTATCATTAGCGTGTTCTTTCCATGTTTCGCTGTCCTGTTCCGGCTCTGTTAAGAAGAGTTAGGCTATCGAGGCATATTAATTAAGACTATCCATCCAGAAACACATCAATTCAGTCAATATTAGATTACTTAACTTTTAGACAAGTCATGCCATATCTCCTTCTAATTGTTCACCTCGACCTCAGTCAAGGCGTCAAGGTTACTTGAGAGCGGCTTTAACTCGAAAGTTCAATAAAAGGAATCCAAAACTCTTACTCTCCGAACTAAGCCCAGCTTGAACGTTAATTTGGTGCTAATTAACTTCTTTTGAATAAACAGATACCAAATATGCTTCACGAACTTGAAAATGTAGCCAAATTAGCACCTCTGCTAGCACATCTCTGTCTGAGACATCAGATGAGTTTTTTAACAAACTAAATCCGCGAAGAAATAAATCGATGAATAGGCAAAGAGCACCTAAAACCAAAATATTCAAAAGGAAACTTAACCTAAGCAGAAAACAGAGAATTAAATGCGTTAATTAATTGCAGTCATATAAATCTCTCATCTCCCCCCGGTGCCCTTCGTCCTCATTCCTAGTGCACATCTATTCGCAGTAAGTTGCTCTTATCTGAATGAACGAATTATACAAATCGAACGATGCGGTAACTTGTTTTCTCTCTCTTTCCCTTTTTATTTTGTCTTCGAAAAAAAAAAAGTTAAAGCTCTTACGTAAGGTACATATTCAGTGAAACTGAATGATCGAAGCGAACGGTCAAGCTGCGTAAGGCTCCGAGCTATATCCCCACATACATAACCATCAACTTGACCTACAAAGGTTTGGACGATGGTATGCTAACACTGGTCTGAGCAAGAGTGGACATCACTTGACCGAGTAGAAGCATCTGCAATGGCAGCGCGATGGTGCACTATTGTGTGCAGTTAGGGCATGACTTAAGGCACTCTAAGAACTAAAGCCTATTACCATTGAAATCAACAGTGATGTAGATCAAGAAAGTCTGTTGCATATGTCGAATCACGATAAGTACCATGAATAGCATGAGCACCATTGGCACCGCGGTTACTATACATTATCATCGTCGTCATCATCTCGTCGAGGCGAGTTTTCAGTTTCACTTTCGATTTGGACCGAATCTTTCTTTTCGTTTTCATCGTTACCTCACTTATTCACCATCAACCAGAAGATATCAATTCAGATACGTGTGTAGTATGTTTGTAGATGCATCGCCGCGTGTGAAATTAGGAGAGATGAACTATGCCAGCACAGCAACAAGGCATAGGAGTGATGTGTCCATTGTTATGTCATGTCTTTTGAGATGGTATTACCTACAGACTTAGTCGAATGGCGACTGAAATAATCTATATCGTACGGGAGAAGACGACATTAATATACGAGTTATGGGTGAAATCTTGCGCACTTATCCATAGTACTTGTGGCCACGAGCATATGGACAGTGGATAACACCGAGTGGTGTAATAGGACCACCAGTTGGCCTTGTTTCAATGCCTTTATTCGGGAATCGTCCCCATCACTGCAGATGATTCATCATCATACCTTCAATGGACCACAGTTAACGATTAAGTATCGTAATTGAAAACCTCATCAATCCTGGTACAAAGACATTGTGCGCCTATGCCTTAGGGTGTAACAAGACTTTCTTATGCAACTGATCGTTAAATATTTGTCTGTCAAAGTTCCCCTGGTATAGATGCCCCCAGCTCCAAGCATTTGACAGTGATGACCGATCGACGATAGTTGAGTGTCAAGGCGGTAGGTTAAGACGTTTCCGCTCTATCCCAGGTTTGACAATGGTCAGTTTAATTTTTTTACTAATTATCTATATCGGCGTTACTTGTCGGCAGACTTTCATGCGAATAGGTGTTAAGCAAATGACCTAATGACAACATCATTTACCATTCCTCAGCGTATTGCTTGGCTATTACGGTCTATTGTGCTTGCTGGGGGCAGTTATGCATGAATGCGTCGGACTATGCTCAATTCAGCGGAAATAAAAATAAAATACCTCGAATTGTAACTAACCAGTGTCAATGGGTGTTTATTGTGGTCGGATAGGCTCATCATCGTCGTCGTTAGGAGGCAATGGATTTTTCGCTTTTACAAAGTGACTATTGTTGGATGTTGCGCAAGCTTTTTTACTTCTATTTATTCGTATCTTTAGGAGTAATTGTGTAAATTGACTGTTTGTTGACTCTAAGAATTGAGAGTTCTTTCATTAAGGTGAGGAGGTAATGAAAGACTGGTTTTTAGCGATATATTCCGGAAGGAATAGTGGGAATTGACACTTTCCATATAGCTTTGATCTGTCCAGATAAGATAACGTCAATTCTCACGGCATTCACAGTGATATACAAGGGTCGTCCGATAAGTACTTAGCCTACAAAAGAGAAACAAAAATTTTAGAGAAATGGCGATTTATTTTCCAATATAGTCTCCTTTTAGCTCGATACACTTGACCTAGCGATGCTCCAACTTCTTTAACCCGTCTGCAAAATATGTTTTCTCGAGGTCTACAAAGTAGGCCTCCGTGGCGGCGAAGACCTGCTCATTCGACTACTTGCGCCATCTGGCGGTGAGGCTAAGTACTTATCGGACCACCCTCGTACCAGTTGTCACAGCTTTGGACATAGGCTTAATGCTTATTTCGCAGCTAGTTCTAGGTTACTAGTTTGGGCTTTGTCTTTGTCCACGCCTCTAAGAGATGTAGAATATAAATCGATAAGCTATAATCCACAAGATTACGAAATAATCGTGACCATTGTTTTGATGGAGCGATTTTGGCGTAACGCAAATTTCGGCACTGATTTTCCGACTCTTTGGAGCAACACGTAACAGAAGATGCACCGAAAGTGCTTCTGATGCTTGTTCGTATGATGATATTGACTCTGCGGCTGAAGATGTCGTCGATGAGTCACCAAAGCCGATCAGATGACGTACCACGCAACTGATCGTTACAATTCGGCTCTGCAACACATTTTGGTGAATGACGTTCCCATCCAAAATGCAGACAAGTCATCAGCTACTCTCTGTAGAGTCAATCACGTTTAAACAATGTTGGCGGCCTCCTTTTTTTGGTCGAAATTCATAATGACCGACGAGGTCCATTTTTATCTGAACGCATACTTTTGGGACAGTGATAATTTACGTATCATTCAGGAAATGCCATTCATTTAAAGTTACACTGGCCGGCATGGAACTCATTTTTATAGCTGTTACGCTCCTCCTAGACTATCACTGGAAGAATTTGAAAGCCTATTAACCAATATTGCAACTGATGCAAGAGGTAAACACCCCGTTATAATTGCAGGAGACTTCAACGCTTGGTCCACAGAATGGGGCAGCAAACACACGGATGCACGTGGAAGAGTCCTTTTGGAAACGTTTGCGGTTCTAGGTGTGAACCTGGTTAATACAGGTACTACGAGCACTTTCCGTAAGGCCGCTAGATCATCAATAGTTGACATAACCTTTGTGTGCAATTCCCTGGCCAGTAAAACTACATGGAGAGTGAGCGAGGGCTACACGCATAGCGACCATCAAGCTATTATAATGGAGATCGGCGAGAGAAAACGCAGGCAACGCCCAATACAAACTGGACCAAAGTGGAAGGAAACCGCCTTTGACACCGAGGCCTTTGAAGAAGCCCTGAAAGAGGTGACTGTGGATAGCGATGCACCTGCAGAGGTAACCTCCAAGCAACTGACACAGGCGCTAACTGCAGCATGTGACGCAGCGATGCCCAGGAGGAAACCCAGCAAAAGAGGGTCCCCATGTTACTGGTGGAACGAGAATATCCAGAGGCTAAGGGCGATATGTCTCGGAGAGCGGAGAAAATCCCAACGATCAAGAAATAGGCCAGACTATCAAGAGCGGCTTCGTCAATTCAAGCTAGCAAGACGTCAACTGGAAAAAGCCATCAAGGAAAGTAAGTCAAGATGCTTCAAAAAACTGTGCGAGGAGGCCGACGTAGACCCTTGGGGTAAAGCATACAGAGTGGTCACTTAAAAGATAAAAAACAATAGAAGTCCGCCGATATCAAATCCCAAAATGCTCACCCGTATTGTGGAACATCTTTTCCCACAGGGACAGCCGCTTAATAGTAGCAGCATGGCGAGGATGAATACAGAAGAAATTCCTGCTATTACCCTAGAGGAGCTAAATAAAGCTGTTTCCAGGGTCAAAAACAATAAAACACCCGGACCGGATGGAATCCCGAACAAGGCAGTAAAAGCGGCCATTACGGCTAGACCAGATGCTTTCCAACACACTTTGGGGAAATGCTTGCAGGAGGGGATCTTTCCCACACAGTGGAAGCTGCAGCACTTGGTACTACTGCCAAAAGGAAGGAAACCACCTGGAGAACCGTCCTCGTATCGACCAATCTGTCTTTTGGATACACTTGGCAAGATACTAAAACGAATTATCTACGATAGGTTACGAACGGTGCATTGTCAGCCTACCAATACGGCTTCAGAAAAGGACGATCAACGGTCGAGGCCATAGAAACAGTGGTAAATCTGGCTGCGGACGCCATCCAAGGAAAAAGATGGATACGGGGAGAGAAGAAGTATTGTGCAGTAATCACGCTGGACATAAAAAATGCTTTCAACTCGGCTAAATGGACGCAAATACAAAAGTCCTTAATTAACATGGGTACCCCCCACTATTTATTAAAGCCCGTCAGCGACTACCTCAACAACAGGAGGCTAATGTACAATACCAATGAAGGCGTAAAATTCTACAAAATAACGGCGGGTGTTCCTCAAGGATCAGTCCTTGGACCTCTCCTGTGGAACATCATGTACGATGGCGTTCTACGATTAGCGCTTCCCGAAGGAGTACGAATCATCGGTTTCGCCGACGACATTGCCATCGTCACAGTGGCTAAGCATATAGAGGAAGTGGAGGCCACTACGAGCGCAGCTATCTCTAAAGTGAAAGATTGGCTTTCAAATACCGGTCTAAAACTAGCAGCCCAAAAAATTGAGGCTGTGCTCATAACCAGCCGTAAAAAGGTGGAATAGGTGAGCTTGTTAGTAGGAGACCAGACGATAAGGTCCAAGAAAGCAGTCAAGTATCTGGGGGTCATACTAGACAACAGGCTTTCCTTTAGAGAACACATAATGTATGCCAGCGAGAAGGCATCACAAGCGCAAAGAGCTCTTTCACGAATGCTTCCTAATATAGGCGGACCCGGATATGCACGCAGAGTCCTACTCTCACGGGTAGTCAGCTCAGTCAGTAAAAGGACTAAAGTGGAAAATGGATTCAGTCTATCGACTTTGCGCAATAAGAGTAATCTGCGGATTCAGGACCATCTCTGACGATGCAACGCTAGTCATAACAGGAATCCTACCCATCGATATTTTGGCAGACGAGCTCAAAAGGGTATACCGCAGGCGCACGCCAGACCGGCAACAAACCAGGCTTATAAAAGCAGAAGAACGAGCAAAATCCATGACAATGTGGCAAACCAGATGGGACATCTCGACAAAAGGAAGGTGGACGCATAGGCTCATTCCTGTCATTGAGGCCTGGACATCAAGACCGACAGGACTCTGCAATTACCATCTCTCGCAGTTTCTGTCCGGACATGGTGGCTATCGAAAGTATCTACATAGATTTGGATATGATAGTTCTCCGCTGTGTCCACAATGCCCAAACTTCGAGGAAGACGCAGAGCACACAGTCTTTTACTGCAGTCGCTTTATGCAGGACAGACAAAGGCTAAATGTACCAAGCCCTGAGAACCTGATTTCCTATATGATGGACTCGGTGGAAAATTGGAACGAAACATGCTCGTTCATTACAGCAGTACAAACAAAGCTTCGGCAAATCGAAGCAGAGAGAAGAACCCAAGAGGGCTTTATCCGAAATACAGCGTGAACCGCTAACCAGCCCCGCGAAGTAATACCTAACGGCAGTCCCGCGGGGAGAGTGGTTGAAGTGTGCAGAGGTGTGGTTTAGTACGTAGGCGCGTTGGAAAAGGAGAATAATATCCCGCGAATCGTGCATACTGGCAACACGGGTTACCAGTATCTTTTGAAGATTCCACATCCATGGGCGCAACCAACAAAAAAAAAAAAAAACACTGGCCGGCAAAGTCACCCGATTTGACAAGTTCCTACTCTGTGGTTTTATGAAGTCACAAGTCTATGAGAGGCTCTGATTTTGGAAGCTTTCAAACAGAATATTTGAAAAGTTCTCGCCGAAAAGATTGAGAATACGGTAATGAGAGCAATTTTAGGATATACGATGGCTGTCCAAAAAATAAGTGAAGTTATGTTGTCGGTTGTGCAAAGCAAATTTATCCGAAAAAAATGCCTGTAAGTTTGAATGCGCCACATACACCATGCTATATTGTAGAAAATAGGGATAAGGGAATCTTAGCTAGTTTTGAAAAGACCGCTGTAAAAAAACTGACTAGTAATCGCGCTGCTTGGAGTGATATTTAGAAATCAATCAGCTACATATATAGGAATTCTTCTGTGTCCATGCCGATAACCATTTATGGTCTTTTGTGAACTGCCACTAAATACAGAAAAACCGGCGAATGGAGAAAACTACACAATCAAGAAGTCGAAAAACCCTATCACCCGCAAGCCCACGAACATTTTCCAAATCGCAAAGTCTAACATTAGGATTAAACAGGACATATAGAACGAATGGACAGTGGACGAATATTCAAAAGAACGAGTGGAAAAACTGTATAAAACACCAAGATTCAGAGAAGACTCCTTTGCATAAGTCGGGCTGGATCCCACCAATGGTTTGAATGATGTTGTTTTGCAGTTGGCTTATTGCCATAAGCCAGTGGCTGAGAACAGCCCCATGGAAAAAAGCCTACGGCCGTCGTGGCAGCCACACCACAAAGTGTCTTCTGGAAATAACACGTTTTCGAAGCTTTTCTTGCAAAAAATTCAATGTAACGCTCGATGCATGGCACTTTTCCCCGTCTTGTTGGAATTACATAGTGTTTAGGTCCATGTTATCCAATTCAGGGAAAAAGGTCAGTTATCATGGTCAGATATTGTTCGCCATTAATATTCACGGTTTGGTCATTCTTGTTTCAGGAACTTCTTCTTCTTCTTTTCCTTTTTCCGGCGTTGTTATGGTCAGAAGTGTAGGACCATAACCTTCCCACTTAACTGCATTCCTACTGGTCCGCTTGTGGGGTCCGCCGGTTTGACCTCAGAAAGTAGCGGCAGGCTACAGGAACAATGGGGCCAAATTACGCCGCCTGACGCCAAATAGTAAATTTCTCCGGGTGCAACAGAGACTCTTGATGTTGCTGCAAATTAAGGCCTAAAAAGGCCAACTCTTTCCGTATGACAAGAAATCGAAAGGTTCGGGCCTTCGCTTGACCGTGCGTTCCGGCATCGAACCGGGACTGCTTGATCAGCAACCGTACTACTTTTGACGATCACTTTGACCATAAAATTTTCTTGACTTGAGAAAAGTTTAGCGAGCAGAGCAAGAATTTTTATAATAAAAAATAACAATGTCGACGCATTGTTTCTAGATTTTACGTTTTTTTTTTAAAACGGATCTTTTATTTCTAGGGTTCAATTTATGGCAAGCATGTTGCTTATGTAATTTTTGCTGCAACGGATAGTTACAAACATTGCCAATTAGCTGCAGGAACAAGTAAATTTAATTTAAGACCTTCAAGCATCTCGTGCTTTAAGCAAGGTGTGAGATCCATTGCGTACTCCTTTTCTCTGCCAACAATAATTTTGGTTTGGCTTAAAGGTCCGTAGAGGTCTCATTGCAATTTTAAGTAGACCTAGACACAAGTAAACCATGAGAGGATTACATTACCTCAATCCACATTTCTTTGTCTTCGAGTTAACGAGTTTTAGATAACATGCAGAGGTCGTGACATCTTATTCTACATATTGGTTTTTCAAATAAAATTCAAAGTTCGCCTGCAGTAATCTCCACCACTCACCTCATCAAATTAAAAACGCAAAAGTCAAGGCGGCCAAGATTACCGATTACCATTTTAACATTGTAATTGCATCATTCTAAGAATGAAACTTTACGCCGAGCAAGCATTCGATGGTGAGTAGGACACCAACGATGGTTACGTTCTTTCTCTGCAACAAGTTTTCAGCCTTGACATCACTTCTACCTTGTGCTCACATCTGTGAGTGCACAGACCCACGGCGAAACACTTGTTCTGGACCACTATTGGAATGTGAAAAACGAAACCAGTTGCGGTGGTATTTCAATGATATCTATTTGTATACAAGATATTAGTTAGATGCAAGATTTTAAAAAAGGTGTCAATAAGTAATATTTTTGGTTTTTTAATGAATAAATGTCCCAAAATACAAGAGTAATAGTTAAACAAATAAAAACGTGTTTCACTAAACAGCATTGAAGAAATCAAACAAAAACCAACGACTGTTTAGTCGATAATTGCTTCTCAAGTTTAGTCAAGTTTCAAATTTGGAAAAGCGGTACAAGTTCATTAAACACATCACATTGATTTTTGTTTGTTAACTGACACTTTGTTTTTTGATTTGTGTAAATGAGATATGAGGTACTGGTATCCGTACGGCAATAGCGTAATTAACAATTAGCCATTTCGATTAGATGTTAAAGTCGTCTGAATCGTTATAAGACACAAAGATCCAGTTTCGTACGGAAATCGATTTGCGACAGCAAGGTCGCGATAATTTTTTTTTTTTCCCTCTAAGTTTCATGGAAAATCATCGATGAAAATGCACTTAGCATCTGTGGACTTACACTTCTGTTGATTCAATAGGTGTCGTTCAAACCATTGTATATCATTTTGGCATTGATTGAGAGATGATTATTTCATCACTTTGAAGGTCAGTTGTAATTTTTTTACAAAAATATATTCGAGTTAAATAGAACTCATCACAGGTATACTTTGTTGGGTAATCGCCTTGTAATGGTCGATTTTATGGAGCTTGACGGTAGCCATGAAGTTCTGTAATAAGAAGATATCTATGAGCATAGACGTGAATTTGATTCTTTCTGATATTTTCAGTCGGATTTTACTTCCTGAAAAAAATTCATTTAAAAATATATTATTTTAGGCACTTGGACGGAGTTGAATGATTTTATAGATCATGTATCGCTTCCTTGAAAAACTTACCAGGAAGCTTACATCTTTTTATCTGACCATGTTAGGTTTCATTCCATCGATGTAGTCTAATTGCTTCCTAGTCAAATTCGGAGAAGATTCGATGAATGTAATAGATCCAGTTTTTTTAAGATCCTTTCATGATTGTTCTTATTATGTTAGATAGAGAATTCTTAATTGCCACAAATCCTAGCTAGAGGAATAGGTCGCAATGTACTTTTTTAAACTTTAAAGCGAAGGTTGAATGTCACAACGATTTTCCACCCTACACTTCATTCAATTCAATATAAATATATACATATTCTTTTTCTATTATAAAGGGTTTTCCAATGAGGACTTGACAGCTTGACAAATTAAATTCAATTTGTGAACGTACCCTTTCACTAATCATCGAACTGTCGTTGTCAATTTATTCAGTAAACTCAACATTTTCATCATGGTAAAGTACACGAACGAGCAACGTCTCCAAATTATAAAAATTTTCTACCGAAATTCGGAGTCGGTGACAGCAACTTTAAGAGCGTTAACTCCAATTTTCGGTCGTAATTCTCGCCCTAGTAGACAAGCAATAACAAGCTTAGTGCAAAAATTTGAGTCTATATATTCGTTGTGTGATGTTGCCGTGTCAGTGAGACAACGGCTTGGTCGAATTGTCGAAAATATCGCTGCCGTTCAGGCGTCCGTAGCAAACGATCCAAATCAGTCAATTCCACGGCGTTCTCAAGAATTGGGCATCGCTCAGACCACATTATGGCGTATTTTGCGTAAGGATCTTGGTTTTCACCCATACAAGATCAAGCTGACTCAAGAATTGAAGCCGATGGACCATTTGAAGCGACGTACGTTCTCCGATTGGGCTCTGGAGAAGATGCGCCAAGATGATGAATTTCATCGCAAAATCATCTTCAGTGACGAAGCTAATTTTTGGCTCGATGGGTTCGTCAATAAGCAAAATATGCGTTATTGGTCGCGTGAAAATCCACATGTGCTGCATGAATCACCACTTCATCCACAAAAAATAACTGTTTGGTGCGGTTTGAATGCCGGCGGCGTTATTGGGCCATATTTTTTCGTCGACGATAACGATCGTCACGTTACTGTGAATGGCCAGCGTTATCGCGTCATGATTACCGATTATTTTTGGCCGGAATTGGAAGATATGGACTTGGATGACATGTGGTTTCAACAGGATGGTGCCACAAGCCACACAGCACAAGTTACAATCGATTTATTGAAGAGTAAGTTTGATGAGCGTGTTATCTCAAGAAATGGGCCAGTCGATTGGCCGCCTCGTTCGTGCGATTTAACGCCTCTAGACTATTTTCTTTGGGGCTACGTTAAGTCATTGGTTTATGCCAACAAGCCGACGACGTTGGAAGAGCTCAGAGCCAACATTAAACGCGAAATAGCGGCCGAAATGTGTGGCCGGGTCATCGAAAATTGGGTCCAACGAATCCACCACTGCAAACGTGCTCGCGGTGGCCATATCAACGAAGTCGAGTTCCATTCATAAATGTTTTGATTGTACTTCAAGCCGATAATAAAGTTTTTGAAATATCTCAAATGGTTTGCGTTTTATTTTAAAAAAAAATTGTCAAGTCCTTTTTGGAAAACCCTATATATAATTCTCGTGTAACGTTGTTGCTCATGATGAACTCCGAAACTACGAGTATCTAACCGACTTTCACGTTTTTTTTAATGTGTGTTTTGTTGGCGTGCCTAGCATAGGAAATTTTTTATCACATAATTTTTTATTAATTAATTGCAAAATCAACTATTTTTATATTCCATATACTACAACGTATTGTGTAGCGTCCATTCTACGTTATCTATGAAATTACCTTCTTCTTCTTTTCCTTTTTCCGGCGTTGTTATGGTCAGAAGTGTAGGACCATAACCTTCCCACTTAACTGCATTTCTACTGGTCCGCTTGTGGGGTCCGTCTATGAAATTACCTTACTCTGCCTTAATAGTATAGATGGCGCCGCGTTTCCATGCTATACACTACGTCAACGTACGATCTCATGTCATTGTTTATTATATACTGCAAACTGATATTGTGTGAATTTTGTGAATTATGAGTTTTTATCTAAGAAATGTCATACTTTTTTGGAGTCATTACAATTTTAATTCAAAATAATTAATTCACTTGTTTTTTTTTTGTTGGATGCTTCTACTATCTGTTGGAGCACTCAGACACAAATACTGATCCATTTTACTACCAGATAGACACCTTGTCTTTATTGTATTTTCCCCTTTGTCCGGAGAAAAGTGAGGAGGGGCCTCAGTGATGTAGAGCTAAGAGATTCGGTACCTAAGGGTGCGCCACCGTGCGCGAGCGAAGGCGGGACAGTCGCAGAGAAAATGTTCTGCTGTGTCATCCTCCTCGCAACATAGAGCACAGGTAGGCGTCTCACTGATGCCAAGCACGTAGAGATGCTTGGCAAAAGTGTAATGGCCCGTAAGGACGCCCGTAAGCCTTCTGAAATAATTTTTCTTTAAGGATAAGAAGAACGTTGCGGACTTCTTACAAACATCAGGGCGTACGCGCTTAGTTATCCTGCATCCTGCATCCATTTGACCGTGGAAGCAGGTACACCTAAGGCGGGTTCAGGTCCTAAGAAACTCTCCTCTGAGCCTCTTCTAGCGAGATCATCGGAGATCTCATTTCCTGGGATGCATACAAGTCTAAGTAAATTTAGTCTTCCGACTTTGTTCAAAAAGGTCTTGATTTCATGTACTAATTTAGTGTTGGATAATGGTTTGGATAAAGCTTTGAGTGCAGCTTGGCTGCAGACTGTCACTGCAGACGTATATGCTTTTTCCTTTCCAACTGTGCTTCACAGCATAGTGCATGGCCATTAGGATTGCGTAAGTCTCTGATTGAAAGACAGACGCAAATTTTCCTAAGGAGAAATGCAGTCGAATATTTTCGCGCTCAAAGAAAAATGCACTTAGTGTGGAATATTAAATTAAATATTTACATTTAAATTTAATATTTTTTTCAAGGCATTTATTATATTATTTTATTCCACTCTACGTCAGTAAATCAAACCATGGCAGCGAACGCTACAGAAAGACGTACGCAGGATTCGAATGAACGTCGTGATGAACGTCTGCGGCTACAAAGAGAAGGGTCAAGAGCAGCGCCTGAACCCAATGTAGAGAGAACTCGACTACAGGATCGACGGAGACAACAAACCAGTCGCACATTAACGCGCGTAATTTTTCCTCTTGCGTTCGAGTCGTCCTGTTACCATCATATGATACCACAGAATGTACAATACCTTTCAAAAGGATACAATTCCCGATACGTTTGAATAATACAGCTTATTAAATAGTCGTGGATCACGTGGCAAAGGATGGAACGGGAAACGGCGGTCCCCAAAAAAAAAATCAGGTAATGAAATGAAGACCGGGGTTACACCCTTAAGAAAAACTTGTTTGTAAGAAGCAATGCTGTTTGTAGAAAACCTAAGGTGTTGCACAACCGTGTAAAGAGTGTAAATTAGATGTACGTAAGTAATATCGGGCATACTGGTAGGGACACACATTATTTGAACCAAGGTGTAACAATGTCGTAGAAATGAAATAATTAAAGGTTTTATGCTTTAATATAGAAGCTGTTTTTTTAGAACAGCATTAATCGTCAATGAATTTCGTTAAATTTATTCGAAATCAATTCTGACGGAGCCTTCAAGGTCTATAATTTAGACCTATTAAGTCCCACTACAATCTTGTAAACATGTAATTAGAGAAGTACATTGAAATTATCGGGAACCATGAAGTGACTTGGAATCTGAGTTGATCAGCATGAGTTTCTACCTATACAAAACACAGAAACAGTGAAAAGGTCTTCGCTCCCAGTAATAGCTAAATTGACTCAAGGGTGTTGGGATATAATATTCTTGGCGGGGAAACATAATAAATTTTGAATATGACTACCGAATGTATGGTTTATCGTATCCCTATATGGCATCGCAAGTTGGATGATCGAAAGGAATTGGCTCGGTGCTTTATACAAGTTAGGTGAACTAATGCAATGATAAGCAATACTGAATTAGCTTGTACTTGGTGCTTTCTGAGGTCCACTGACTTCTATCACGAAAGGAGGTATTTCGATTTTTCTTCATATACACAGTTATTTAAATCCTCTATACAACCAGTGATGTTTGGGTTCAGTTCAGGCTTAGGATTAAACAGGTAGATTCAATTTTCGTATTTGAGATTCAGACTTGATTTCAGCAGAGTTTAGTGTATGTAAGCTTCAACAAATTCTTGTCCTAAGTGTGTTTTCAAGCAATTTCATCGAGCCAAAGCCAAAGGATAAAATACAATTTTGATAAACTAGAATTAAATGCAAGAAGTCATAAAAATTACGGTAATAAAAAAAGGTGGACAGAACAGATCAAAAAGTTAAAACATGGCTGAGTACATCAGTAAGCAAATGACGATCCAGTTTTGCTGAAAAGGGTGACGAAACATGAGTATATGGTTATAACGTCGAAACTGAAGCCCTAATGGAAGCCACCAGAAGAGCAGTTAAAAATGAAAGTTTTGCTCACTGTTTTATTCGACTACAATGGGACAAGTTCTTGCTGGAAGTCCGTGCGATTGGTAAGGAATATACACTTGAAGTTATACGCCATTTGAGTGAAGAAAACGCCCGGATTTGTGAAAAAAAAAAATAATCACGACGAAAAGTATTTTTTTTGGCCAATATAACAATACCGTTATCATGCCTCAGCCACCGTATTCACCTGCGACTTTTTTCTCTTTCCAAAACTGAAAAAACCCATGAAATGACAAAGATTTTCAACGACGAAGGACATAAAGACCCCATCGCTGGAGGTTCACATATCAGAAGAGTTTGGAGGATTGGAAAAGCGCCGGCGCAAGTGTGTTATATCTGAGAGAGAATACTTTGAAGGAGACAAAATAAATATTGATGAATAAAAAAAAAAATGTTGGAACATAATAATAACAAAAACAAGAAAAGAACAAATAATACTTTCTTTTCTGAACGATTTTTTTTTTTTATTTTAAAAAAAGGTAAAACCTGGAGATTCAAAAATATTGGTTTGGACATTATTTTTATACTATGCGGTCCAGTCAAAATTATTGATCAGCATGCATATGTAGATATATTTTCTAATTTGGGTTTTTTTTTTTCGTTATTTCCCCAGTTTTTTGTTTTTTGTTATCTTTTCCTATCATTGTTTAATAATGTGTCATTTTAGTAGAAAAGTTTCCTAAATAAACTATAAACTATGAAAAATGAGCCTTTCAGCCGGACATTGACCCGAAACATACAAGTCGAGTAACTAAAGAATTGTTTCGGTTTTGAAGGGGTTTAAGTTATACATAAGTCATCCAACCTCCACCCCATAGAGAACTGATGGGGTGGCATTAAAAAGGACGTAAGAAAGGGATATGCAGCGCCGGTGTAGAGCAGTAGGCTTTATGACAAAGTATTAATTGTTTACTACTTTTGTAATTATGTTTTTTTTAACAGTTATTCTTTTAATCGCTGTATTTTTAAGTTATATTTGTCCCACAATTTTTTGAGCAATGAATGTCCTCGTTGATTTTAACTAAAGCCTATTTTATCATATTCAATAAGTTTGAAAAATTCATGTAAAATATTAAATTATTTTTAAGTTTTATATTTTTAATGGCTTAGCAAAAAAAAAAAAACAAGTTCTTAAAAGGGTTTGTTTCATTTATTTGAGTGCACTACTATTGTTTTGAACCCAGCTATACGAGTATGTCTTGTACCAGTCATGACTATGCAATAATATCGAAAACCCAAACAAAACTACAATATATTTCAATGGACCGTGAAATAACCAAGCCTCTCTGAAGCTCTATTCTCAGTCAAATTACATACATATATCATATTGATTCAGAGAGCATACTACCGAAACCACTTGTCGATATCCGAATGTGCTCGCGTGTAAAATGTTTAGACAAAAAATAAATCACAAACTGCGTTTTAGGTTCGATTTCGACATACAAGCTCTTGATGTCGTATGTACGTCTGATTTCACGTGGTTATTTGCTTGTTGGAGTTTTCACACCAATGTAAGCGCGTTTCATTTATCTATGAGGGCAGTCTTATCAGAATGATCACTGTCATCAACCAACAATACAACGATAAATTTGCGTTTGTCATTCGGCCTTGGTTGGCATACGGAAACGTCAATTGATAACTAAACGAATTTGCTTCACGAAGCTCACGTGCCTCGATAAAAGTTGCCCAAATATATCTGACATCAGAAGGAAATAAAAAAAAAAAGAATAAAAAAACAAAAAACAGTTGTGCAGCTCGGGAACTTACTTCGAACTGGGAAGACATTGTCGACGATATTAGCATGTAAACAGTGACGCCGATAAATCACAAATCAACCAACATTACAGACTAATTATATCTGCAATAAATCTTATCACAGAGACGTTCAAATTAACCACTTGCAGATGCACTGCCAAGTCAAGTATGCAATGTGTCTATAATCCGCGTCGATTCAATGCAATGGAAAAACGGAAAAGCTCACAAGATCGTGTCGAGATTGATAATCACGATAAAGGAAAAATATCTGCGAACACTGCTAGAGACACCCGCCCACACTGCACTGAGAGGAGCTCACACTTATCTGACATAAACAATAACAAATTGCACGAAACGATATGAACACAAGGCAACAGCAATCCGATAAAATATCTATTTTTTCCAATGTATTTAAACGCTACCTACATTTCGACGGCTAGGCGAGAGGGCAAATAAATTGACTAATTAAAGAGGTTCGGTTTCGTCGTGTATTGGAGGCGAATGGATGGTAGGGATGAACATCGAAGGAGGCACCTCGTCGATGCGGGAGGTCGCGTAAGCGTACTCGCGTATTCAAGGCGGCGTGGTAATATCATGTTTACTATTAGAACGGTTTGTACTCGTAGTTTAAATAATGATATTTGCATTGTGGGAATTGTAATTGATCAATAAAACAAATAAACAAAAAACAATATTTTCGGATGGTACGAGTGAGTTGGAGCGTTTTGCGTAATTTCTGTTTGTTTACCGGCTTCACTCTCTTATTATTGTTGTTGCGACTGTTTTTGATTGAAATTTGCTTTTATTTGTAAGAATTTTTTTTACGAACTATAGAAAACGAATTCTTGTCTGGAAATATGTATTGTAGGTAATAATTGACGAGCAAATAATTATCGAATGATAACCGGCTTTCGGTGGAGTCTGTGAAATAATTTGTGTTTTTGAATTTGTATTGAGCATTTTTCGGGTTTCAATAAAACAAATATTTACTTTTGGGGGGAGCAGGCTTAGTATTTGCTGGAATACATGTAGATTTAACGTTGGTACTCTTGGACTTTGAATTATCATGGACCTTGGATAGTTAACAGACAAATAGAGGACCATCCTCGTTATTATAACTGTTACACCTCAATGAAAAGTTTCTGAGGCCTTAAGGGTATGTGGGCTTTTAGGTTACGCATTTTAATTTTTTTTCTACAAAAATAACAGCCTAATAGGCGGGATATCGTCATACTCTTTATCTCGTGCATAGCCGGTGGGCGAGTCACCAAGTCTTTATCGGTTAACTGCGTATCTGAAACGACTACCTCTATACACACCAACCTTCCGAGTTTTATGCAATTTGAGAAAGGAAAGCCGACGGAAGCAGTCGACTAATAGCACTACGGTGCGTATTCGTAACCTTTTTGGTGTTTGGGGTTGCCTGCAACGTAACGTGGGGTTGCTTTAGGCTGTATCTATGGCTGGTAAATTATTTTGCATTCATGCTTCATGGTATCAATGTATTCAGTTTCTTCTTATTACTAAATATATTACTGTATTGTAATATATTTGGTTTCTAACTGTCAAGAAAAGCACAGGAAAGTTGCAAAAATGTATAGATATATTATTTGAGCTGATAAATCAATGCTTGCCATTTACTATGTAAAGACCATTTTGTGTAAATATTGACCACGACTAGGTTTTGAGTGGTCCATACCGAAAGTGCAATTTTTAATCACTCCTTTGAACATACTAGACGGTGTCTCAGTAGTAATACGTATGCAAAAATAGAATACTAAAAAACGATCTTGTGCTCAAGTTAAGTTCAATCATCGTGTAATCAGACGTTTTGGCGATTTTGTCTAATCTTAAAAGAGCTGTGATTTGACGTAGCTTGAGTTTTAGATATGTCATCATTAAAGATCGATGTTACATCTGTCCTGCTACGATTCGGCCAATTGAGCACAATATTGATAGAGCCTCAAGGTGTAGAAAGTATACTCCAAAACAGGAAATATAGAAGGCCTTTCAATAAGAGCCATTAAACAGTGTTTTTTCTTCTAGTTATTTAAAAAAAGAAAACTATATGCAGAAACTTACATATATGCAGACTACATGGCATAACCTTGCCATATTCCCGACCTTGTTACAGACTTGGTAATGCAATATATGTATATTATATACAAATGGTTTACGGCCAATCCTGGTAAAGGTGCCCCTAAAGTCGATGAAGTTCCATCTGATCCTTCAACCATCACTTCTTACAGTCTACGAAGCGAGTGGATAACTTTTTCACTATTACCTGCTCATCCCAATAACATATTCAAGTCCTCGGACCGCCTACTGGAGGAAGTCGTTGCTTAGTGGTAGGTCTAATATGGTGTTAGAAGTTTGAAATAATAGTTTGCATTGAACTGACCTCTTTTTATAATTCGACCTATTTTTTGAATAAAAAAGATCTTATAGTAGTTCTTTTCTCTTTTGAATCATTGTTCAGAATTACCAACTGAGTACCATTCTCAATCACAAAATTTCTGAGCTTTGATATTTTAAAGCAGAATTCATCATTCATTTTGTTGGTCGGGTTTACAGCTGAGTAGTAATTTTTGTTTCCTGCTCCAAAAAAAATTAACGCAAATCTCCAATAAAGGCTTACCCTTTATCTTAAAGACTTTTGTTTATCTTAAAGCTTTCAAATTCAATCACAGCTCTGGGGTCTCGTCATCTGTGACAGAGTCATAAGCCCTACTGTCTACCTTTGACTTGGGGTACTCAATATTTTATTGTATTAACTTCCATATCATGGAAAAATCTGATTAATTTAGAAACAACCAAGGAACTTGGACAGGAATTGATCAAGAGCTTATGGATATCTTTAACTATCCGAGGACTATGAGGCCATGAGACTTTAATGTGAACCCAAACTTTTTAATAACTAATATAAAAAAAAAAAAGTAATTTGTCTTTTTTTTTAAAAACATGTCCTCAAATAAAAAAGTTGGTTTCATAAATTGGGAGTTAGAGCCGAAATATATCAAACGGCCTCTTGTCACAAAAGGCAAAGTTCCAGTGGCAAAGTTTGTATTTGGCCGGATTGTCTTGGTGCAGTATGTTATAATTTGTTGTAACCAGATAAAATCAACACGGGATCTCGCCAATGAACAAAACTAATGCATTGGAGTCGAATATTGAAGAAACAACGGCTAAAAAAATACAACTCTGATTTGTAATTATTAAATGGGACGCCATCCGCCTTATTTTCCAGATATCGTCTCTTCCGACTACCATCTGTTTCCTTCCATGACGCGTGGTATAGCTGAGTAGAACTTGCGATCTTGCAAAAACGTGAAATTCGCATGCTGCCAGATGGATGCACGTTGGACAGTCTCTTTTAGTCTCTTAAGGGTAGGACTTGGTCTAATTGGTTCGATACTTACACGTAACATCGGCTCCAACCTTGGGCTTAATGGATTATTTTTCTTTATTGGCCTATTAAAATTTATGAAAAAAAAAGACTTGGTCCTTTTTGGAGATCATGGAATAAAAATAAATTTCCATCGACCCAGTCGAGAGCCAGCTTAAGTTTGAGCCAAATTGAGCGATAGTAGGGACTCGGGGAACAATTGGACAGTGGACGAATAATAAAAAAAAATAATGAGTTCAAGACCCAAGGAAAGATAACGCCAATAAGACTGCATTATGGATGGAAAGAAAATATAAGGATGAAAGAAAAAACGAAACATGAAAGGAACCAATTATTGGAGGTGGGCTTGGCGAAAATTTGTCAACGAATTTAATTCATGATTTGTATTTAATATTTCAATTTTATTTCGTTTCCTTCAAAGTGATCCATCTCCGACAAAAAGTACTTATGCCAACGTTTTTTTTTAATTCTGGAAATAGTTGTTATTTCTAAAATCCAATGTCAATTTCCGAAGTAGTCTTTAGCCCACGAGGCTATTTACGTAGAACCTTTTCTCGGAATAGTGTCCCCGGAGTAGTATGTAGTAATAAGTCCAACAGAACTAAATAGGGTGAATACGGTGGTTACATGACCGACTCATAGTCAGAAACCTTAGTTTCAGCTTGCCTTAGTTAATGTAATGCAACCCCTTTGATCAGTATAAGCAGACATTGCAAAACGTACGTGATTCACTTTTAATTTCTTAATAAAAAACAAGCGCCACTATGAAATCAATGGAGGTCATGACAGATGTCAATGAAAGAACTACCATTGTACAAAATATATTTTTCCGATGCACCCGAAAAGTCACCTTTCAATTTGATCATAGTAGCCAATTAACATTTCTTACTTAACATCTGTGATCCTTTCCGACTCTTCATAAATATCATCAATATTTTATCACGCTAGAATTACGTTCATTTAAAACAAGAAAAAAAATAATACAATTAGACAACTGTGTAGTAATACGCTAGAGAATTTAAGTGATAACAATCACTGTATCTGTTCGGCAATGAGCGTATAATTGTATGCATTTTTACAGTAATCATGGAACTATTTATAATATCAATAACGAGTGTTTATCAAGCTTAAATAGTAACCATGCTTTAAATTAAATAAAGTCTAGATAACGTATCAAGCACTTACATAGCTCTATTCATTGCTTTCCAAGTGCAACGGCCATGAGGTCTTAAAAACTCGCCCCGAAAGCTGTCATGTACAGGCAATTAAAAGCTATCAATAAGTAGGTGGTCTAGTCGAACGGTGCACTCTTATACTCATGCACACAGTGGTAAAGACTGACTCTCACAACCGAAATTCTTTTCGGCCAACCGTTCGCTTCATTGCAATCAAGCTGTTGTGTTGCTCTTGCGGTCGTTTGTCTCCTTTGCCGTTTAAGGTGCCTCGGGTAATTTATCTCAATTTCTATGCGTATTCGATTGCATATTAAACTTGACCCAATGTTATATTATATCAGTGAAATGGCGTCTTCTACATTCGGGCCTACACACTTGCATGAACATACATTCCGTGCTTGGAATATTTAATATTCATGATTGGAAACTAACTATATTATCGGAAACCAGGTAGAATTTGTTTTCTGTTCGTTGGACTTTAACACATCATTAGTTGCCTGTTTGGGAACTTGTGTGACTTGCACAATTGTCGGTACGAACACATCTTCGCTGCCATGTGATTCGTGGATATGGTGGAGTTGAAATAATATTTAAACTAACTGAGTTTAAATGAAGTTGGAAAAAAAGTTCAGCATCATCGAACGAGATGAGTCTCAAAAATCTTCGAAGTTGATTTTGGCGATTTTATGACATCAGTGTTAGTTTGGCTACACTTTCGAGCAAATACATCACTCGCCACTCGCATGTTGATATATTGGCGCTACCCTTAAAGCTGTTTTTATCAAATTATCTTACTTAACATCTCTGGCTGCTCCTAAAATAGACTGGTAGAAAAAAAAACCTCGCTAACAACCTCTTCCGATCTACATCCACGCACATTCCTACCTTGGTGGTTTGATTTATTTTTCAACAATTGACAACCCTTGATTATGACGCGATCGCAATCAATACAATCGTGTGCTTATCAATTTATCGTAGACACGAAAAAAATCATATCCACGCAGTTTCAATAAGCATAAGAACGCATACTTAAAGCCACACGCTCTTATATCCGTTTCGATCTCCCGCCGAGCAGGGTAAACACATTCCCATCATTGAAAGTATCTATCATACATATTTGCTCGTACTTGCTACTTGGAATGATCGATCCGCGATATTATCGTCCGAATTGCATGGACACAAAAACTGACAGACACACAGATAGCCGATTAAGTCTGTAAGGTGTTACATTCTCTATAAGGCATGAAGCGCTTCATCATTAATCGCCATTCGCCTTAAGCTTATACCTATTCTGTTGCGAAATTTTATTTTGGAGATCCAGTAATAACAGATCTATTTGGCGAAACAATTATACAGAATTATTGTATCTAAGGGTCAGTGCATTGCTGTACTACCGACGAATACGAATATTTACATCAGCAAACTGTTTGTTTATGAGTCATTCGATAAAACTGCGAATTGGCAGAAATGATATAAAACAAATAAACGTGAAGAGAAATGAAAAAGCAAAAAAAAAAAAAACGGAACGACGATCCGATGCTCTTGAAGAGTTCTGAAGAAAAATACTGAGGCGACCTTGCGGAGAAAATGTAGACCAAACGACGAAGCGATTAGCGATTTAGCGACGTGTCAAATGGTCGTTGTGGTGTCGTAAAGAATAAGCTATAAAGATATAAAGATGCTCAGACGCGGAAGGTCATTCTGAAGATGTCCAAGAGTTGTTTGTTGGTTGCACACAAAATGCCAAGTTAGGAGAATGTAAGATATTACTGAGTAGCCAATAAGCTGTTTCGAGGAGAACAATGAGATAATTATTTTCTTCAAAAAAGGTGGCATAATCCGACCCCAAGGGCTTAAATAAGACGCCAAAATGTAATTTTGATCTCAAGCCTCTGGATCTCAGCCTTTTTTTTTTGTTGATGCTGCTTGAAAAACTTCTCGAATAATAATAAATCTGCTATCAGGCTAAGTTTTTATGCCATTTTCAAGTGAAAGCCTTATTGGCTATTTCGTAATGCCCAACTTTAAAGAACGGAAAACTAGACTAGTAGGATTAGACAACTAATCGCTGTTGCATATGTACATATATAGAAGGTAGAAGAAGTTTGACAACATAGTTGAGAGATCTTTGTGAGCCACATACAAGGTGTGTTCAAAAAGTAACAGGAATTTTCTAATTTCAAGCGTTGATTTTTGACACGGTTTTTTCCACTGTTGTATATGTAGATAAACATGAATGAAAAGTAGCCGATGTTTGGTCTACTATCAATTGTGAAGGGGTTTTACATGTCCTAATTGTCAAAATGAATCAGAGACATTGCATTAAATCTTACTATAAGAATGAAAGAAAGTTTTTATTATTTTAATCGGTATTATAACCCGAGAAAACTCAAAGAAGAAGCTTCTCTCGGGCACCTATGTATGCTATGTGTAATTCATCACTTCCTATAGGCCAAAGAGAACTATCACTGATTTTGGATGGCGAATTTTGAGAAGTAGCTGCCTCTGAGGGGAAACACCTAAAGACACTTAGCTTTTGCAAGATACGGAACCCGTTTTCGTCGTTTCACTTCAGAAATCAGCCCACCAACCTCTGAGCGTTTCCAAAAAGGCGTTGAGATAGTGAAGATCACGAGCTCCCATGACGCCCCAACATATCAGCAGCCGATGGAAACGTGAAGAACTGAACAAAATGATAATAAACGATTGTCAAATAACAATGAGAAAAGTCACTGAAGATGTTAACATATCCCATTAAATTTTCTTCGATGATTTTCGTACTAAACGTGTGGCAGCAGAATTGCTGATCTTGAACAAAAAATAACGCCGAGGGGAAGCCGCCTGGTGCCGTTTAACAAAGTTAAAGAAAATACAGAACTACTATAAGTTGTCGTTAAAGAGTGGCTCAAAAAAAGCACGAAAAAAGGTCGAATATAAAGACCACTCTCTGGGAGAAACAATGAACAATGACGGATAAATAGTTTCAAATAGTTAATTTGGCTTTACTTTCAAAAAACTTTCCCAAATAATATGTGGTGATCCAATCCAGTCCAGTCCAGTCCTGATTTAACATCCCTTTTAACATTCATTAAACCAAACTTTCATCCTTGACTACATATATTTAGTTGGAGGCTTGCCATTTTGTAGTATGGATTGCTTAATATATTAAAATTCTCAATGTAGTGATTCTGCAATAGGTGCAGTTCGTCATTTTGAGTGTACTACCCGTATATGAAAAATCGAAGACAGTGACTGTTACAAAAGTTCGATGATGACTTGCATGGTCTGCAGAGAATATCCCCCAAAACATTACCCCTTTTCGTTTAATTGCAAAAAAAAATCCTGTGATTTTCAGTTCCTGATGTGAACTGGCCACCAAGATCGTGTGGTTTGTTGCCGTTGGGCGTTTTTTTTGTAGGGCTATGAAAAAGAGTGTGTTTAAGCACTCAATCGGAAAGCGCTTAACGTTTTGAAAAAGAATATTCTTCATGATACGGTCAAGTTATTGGCTGATATGTATCGAAAAGTCAGGAAAAATCACCTTGTCAGAATTAAGTCCTGTACAGCTTTCCGTGACAGATACTTTAGTGATGTTTTTGTTTTGATTCAAGATAGTGAGATCTAGGTAATATAGTGATATAAAACCTTTTCCGAAATGTTATTTATGATTGTCATTCCATTAATTTTACTTTCGGAACCACAAATTGGCATACTATGTACATATAAACTATATCAAATAAGAGAGTATCTTATTAGTGGAAAACATCTTATAAACCGTAGTTAATTGGACAGAGCGGTCATTCCTTGTAGGTTTCCCGGTCTTAGGAGGAGTGCAGTATAATATCCCTGACATGAAGGAATTTAAACATAATAACGGAGCAACGTATGATAGAATAAGTCAAGTAAGGTTGGATTAAGGTAGTACTAAGGTTTATATATAAATCCAAAACAAGATAGGATCAGCTCAAAGTTGCAATTCCAGGCCATCTACCATGAATTTTGCAAACTCATGCGAAGGCTTTCCTGTCTGTCTGTCTGTCCTTCGGTCCGTACGCATATCATATATCTACAATACAAACTTGTGCGAAGTGAATGTGAATTATAATGTATCATATCCTAAAAATAAGCGGTTGGTAAATTGGGTTTATTCGTCATTTCGGTTCATGTATTTGATGAGATATATAATAATACTAGATATATTATAATACATATTAATTCACATCACTTTACGCAAGTTTGCATATATATGTATGATGTAGGCATACAGACGGACAGGTAGCCTTTATATAGGTCTTCCTTGCCCCAGCTTTGTAAGGTACAAGACTAAAAAGCGATCGTATGCTTAAAGGTTAAAAAAAAAAAGTTTAAAAAAAAAAATTAAGAAAAATTGTTAGTTCATATACAGTAGTCGAAAGGCCTCATAGGATAAGATAGATAAGATACTTAAATTAATTAAAATATTAAAGCTAGTTTTAGTTTTAGTCATTTGGCCTTGCATAAGATAGTTGCAAGTAATGTTAAAATAAAAATGATTTTAAAATTTGAAAAGATAAAAAATACAGAGCAGCGTCTTGTAAAATGGCAATTATAGAATTTGACTTCTGGACGCAGCAGGGAGTTCAGGAGACTTGTCGAACCTTTACTTGAGATCGAATGTTGGGAAGCATTTGAAAGGAATGCAAAAGATCCTGATGTAGAAATTAATTTCTCTCAGATTTTAAGAACTAGAACCTTGATTTCACATATTGGGGAAAAGTAAAGTGCAAGAATGAATTAGGAACATTTGAAGCAGTTCTGTTAATTTCCATTTATTATTGATAGACATGTTTCTAATCATTATACGCAGCCAACCAGACGAATTCGTGATTGAAAATTAGCTGGTCAACCGAGACTTGGAAGATGTCCGATACTGGAGAGAAGTGGTTGCACGATGTCATAATGAATATCCTTTTATGCATAAATTTGATTGGTTTTATGCATTCTTATTTTTGAAAAGATTTTGAGTATCATTCATATGTGTGAAATTTTTGAAATGTGAGGAATGGTGTTTAGAAATCACTATTAGATCTCAGGTAGCTATCATAGGTCGTCTACAGAGATAGAATCAATGCCTTACGGAAGGCCTCCGTGTTAACATAACGCTTTCCTTTTTTATTCTGAAAAATTCATTTTTTATTCAGGTGGTTGGCAGCTTGAATTCCATTCTTGGTAAAAAAATCAGACAGAAGCGCCTTGCGCAAGTGGTTACCACTCAATTCTGCCGTAATTCTTGGAGGCACAAATGTTCGATATATATTGAACTCACACACAGGTGTGACAGCAGCTTCGATTTCACAAGCTCTGGTCAATATGCTGATTGCCGTTTACGCTTTAAAGTAGTTCCATCCACTTAAGTGTTCTGCTAAAAGTGTTAACAAGCCTACTTAGAATTAAATTTAGCTCTTTGTGTGCTCTTCGTTTTTGCACTGGTTCAATTTTACTTTCAATTTTACTTTCATGACTCTAAGAAAGTAATTTAGTGAACGAGAGAATGTTGGGTTATATGCAAAAGGCAATCCAACAAGAGGTGTTGTCTTAAAGTTTCGCATCATTTGTGAACTGTCAACATTGAATAATCAATATAATGACGAACATGAGGTAGGAAGGCTATTAAGTATGGATAAAACAATATCTTGGAAACGATTCGTAGGATTCGTGAACTGATTCAATTGATATTTACGACTCATATATGTCTATTTCGGCACAATCGCAGAAATTACATGATTATAAGGTCTAGCTGACATACGAATCAAGCGCAGCGTCCTATTTTCCTTAGTTGGGTGCTCGAAACGGATGTACAACAAAAGATCATGATCATTTACTAAGAATTAATTTGAGTGACGAAGCACTTTTCTATTTCGCTAGGCCATATCTCCGACAGTCCAAGAGAACTAGTGGAACAACCACTCCATTCACAACAAGTTTTGATTGAATGGTTTACGTATTGCTTTTTTTCCCTGGAATTTGTGCTATGAACAGGTACGATGTTTATTTCCGAAATAGAGAAGCCCCAGTCCACATAGCTAGAGAACAATGGTTCTATTGCGCTATAAATATCCTGAACGTGTGGTTCTAGAAACGATCGTGCGATTTAACAAAATTCGAGGGCTATGCTAAAGATAAAGTTGACATCAATGCGCTATGCAAATAAGATTTCATGCACTAAGAGAAATTATAAGAACCGTTATTCGCAAAATACAGCCGCACATACATATGTAAAAACCTGATACAGAATGTCATCAAAAGGCGACATTATTTAAGAAAATACAAATCAAACATTTGCCTAATTTCTGTATCCATTATTGATTCCAAAGATATAGCTTCAGATTAAAATAAAAATAGATTCTGTTTTAATAAAAGTATTTTACTTTTCTTTTGATTTTGAATGACACCTCTTGTTGGATTACCCTTTATTTTAATATGTTAAATGGTTGAAACGTGGTGGCACTAGAATGTTAGGTATTATTTTACTAGTTTTTAAATACGATATCCAATTGATTTCGCACGATGCCACTTGAAAAAGCTTCGATTGAAGTCATACTATGCTTCTTATCTTAATATTTTGGTTGCTTGTTTTTCTATTAACTGGTCATTTTTAAAGCGTATCTATCTTCTTAGCTTTAAATACAATTAGCATAATTATTTTTGATATTTCTGTATTTGTATTTCTTTTTTTTACATTAGATCAAGAATAAATTGGAAAACCTAATCAAAATCATTTCGTTGATGAACATTTTAAAATATTTTTAAAAAAGTACAATATTTCCTTAAAAATGCAAAAAGTGAAAAATGCCATTGAAAACACTTGTTTATATAATTTGAGAATAAATGCAAAAATAATTGCGAAGAATTTGTAAATCAAAGATGAATAAAATATGAATAATTTTTTTTTCAAAACTCATTTGTGTTTTTTAATCATTGTAATTCTGTTTATGTATTGAGGTCATAAGAAAAATTATGCGCTGATGCTTTTCAATATAGTTTTTGCAACTTGAAACCTTTGTGGTTCGCATAAAATGAATAATTTTATCTTTAACATTTGTATTGGCACATCGGCAAAATCATATTATTTTTAATATCATTACTGAATAGCTGTGTTGCAAAAAATGTGCGAGAAAAAAGGCGGGAAAAGCCAAAGTCAATGTTTCGAAATCGATCGACTGAAAACATATCTACAAATTGATTGTCGTAGTTCATTATATCGAATACAACATTTTCGAAATTCCATGGAATGACAAAGACAAATTTCCAGTAAAAAAGGAAAAATCTTTAAAAATATCATAAGCACAAGTCAAGAACAAAAAACCGCAAGGGTGCCCTAGTAAATGTTTGTTTTTTAACTCTCGTGACCCTAGCAGTTGACCGCCCAACTACCCATCGCCAAAAAAAAGTCAGCTAATCGGCACAGCTGCATAAACACACCTCACGGTGAGGCCTCTGTAGCAGTCAGCCTTAATGCCATTTACGATATGAGTACATTCCACATGTCGTTCTTTCAGCTGCAATTTATGTTTGAGTTACACTTTTAATTAAGAATTTTCTGTCTTGCTAAGCACTTTCCTTCATCCATTCTACATTCGAGTGTGTTTCTTTTTATTTTTGTTTTGCGCTTTTTTTAGTGAACCACATTGTCTCTGCTGATAAGTGGATGTCATAAAAAAAAAAGAAACAACTCACCATTTTCCTATACGGTTGTACGGGTGTAGTAAAGTTGTCGAAACAGATTTGAATTAGATTTAAACTCGTTGCGATCCTGGAGGAATTAATGAACAGAGCGATGGATACACTGGCACTTGCACTAAATTTGTTGATCTACACGCCGTAGACCTCAGCTAATCCTTTTTCTTTTTTTTGGTAATCCCTTGTTTGTTATGAATTTGCTCACTTTTTTTCGATCTAGATACTCGTACACCCCGAAGCGCACTTTTGATTTATTTTTAACTCTATCTAGATCGTAGATAACACTGTGATACGAATGCAACCAAACAAGAACTGAATACAGAATAAACGTAAAAAAAATCTATCCTTGATCGAAACAAATCCAAAGAAAAGATACTGTATCTTATGGATATCTTTTCACTTTTTTTCTGTTACTTTACTGTTGTCTAACGCGAGAATAATATCAAACGTAATCCTTCGCTTTTAGTCGGCAAGCAAGTCGATATCATAAAACCAATAAGACTAAAGCTACTAACTACGATAAAATACACTGCGAGAGAGCAAGCTTCCTTCCTGCACCACGCCACACACAAGACAACGCTTGGCTAAAATTCAAATCACTGAAATAAGTCTCCGTCAACATTGACACTTTGCTTTTATATGAGCTTACCCCACTCACTCAGACGATCAGTGGTGTAGCGCCGTCGACTTGGTTGAATGCATAATTGTCTGGTTTAATTCATGCTCGGACGTTTGGATGGTGTAGACGCCTCGGTGTGTGATCGATGTCGTGAGGTGGTGATGATAGTTGGGTGGACATCGAGCGTCAAGCGATGAGCGTTTAGCGCCATTGTTCAAGTTGGATGGAGATACATAAGTAAAGCCGAGCTTGGGAGAGGCTACCAAGATAGAGCGACAGGTGAGTGTATACGGTTATGCGGATAACTGTTATAAAAGTAAGAGAAGATTTTACTCTTAGATGCTGGTAGTCTCTTCAGGGAGAGTTTGAAGATCGCTTTCGGAGAGGGTGAATGGTGATCTTGTTGCACGTGATTTGTGATTCTTCTTCTTATTTCAATTGTTTTGACGCTTCTTTTTTGGTTTGTTTTGAACATGATATTAAGGAAGCTGTAAAAGCCATGAATTTATCAAGAAACAATTAAGTTGAGGAACACCGTATTATTTTTTAATTGCTATTTTTCGATGATCTTTTTAGTTTATCATAATATATGCCTTATTTTGTCATGTTCTCTTATGGTCATACGGAAGTACAGAGCGTTACGGAAGGATAAAGATTTAAAATAAAACAGCTCAGACATTGAAAAATAATAGCCTGTATTGCGGGTATCATTTGTTGAGGCTACCATACATACGTAAACTATACTCCATTTCGTTGCATATATAGTATTATTGGTATATGTCTATAATTGGGCTTTCATATAACACCGTCAACAGGTTCCATATTGCTTACTTCACAACTAATGCTTTCTTTGAGCTCAGCGATATTGCTTTTAAGTATTGACGAAAATTTGGCTTTTAAGATAGAAGTCAGTGATTGCGGATGCCATGCGGGTCCTTCATTTTGAGGAAACAGCTCACGAAGTGGGCTCTTTCCTGGTAAGCCATATCTGTGAATGTATGCCGTATATTGTCGTATGTAGATCGAAACTACTATACAAATTTACGGATTCAGTTTTATCACGCTCTCTTTCGTATATGTCGGATATCATAGTGGGAACAAAACTGAAGTCAAGCCCTCGCGAACGGTTCTTCTTCACAAATTTATTTTATTTTATTTTCTTCGTTATTCGGAAATAAATAAGGAGCTCCAGCGATATAGAACTCAGATATTTGACATCCACTGCGTGTGTTCTTGAAGGAGACAATCGTTGACAGAGCAATCACCCATGAATATAGGCACTCCTAAAACGTGTTCAGCTCCCGAATCCCTTCGACAAATCATTTAGTAATGCAGCTCATTTTTGACTTTGTAAATGGGCTAAATATGAGTTATTTAACTAGCCACATGTGCTTCCAGAGACTCCATTGTATCTAGAAAAGTGACCGTGTGGTGTGGTGGTGATGGTTTTTTGTCCATGAAAAGATAGAGGCAGAATAAGTATAAGATGAACTTAACATCAGGGATATGTTGTTCCAACAAGATGGTGCCACGACACGATGTATACGGCCTTAAACCAAGACAGACAGAGTGTCTCACGACGTCGAGCTGCTGCAATAAAAACCGACCACAAACCAGAAAGGAAATATGTTAATCCCACAATGGACTGTGAGTAAAGTAGCAAAAATATCGAAAGCTTTTGAGCAAAAATTAACTAAGGGAAAGAGTGTAGGATGGGTCCTCAAATAACTTGGAGTATGACATACAATTTCAGGATACCAGTAAAGTATGAATGATTAACAGATAATTTTTTTACCTAAGCGTTATGAGGGACTTAAAGTCAGTCACTTACATGCGCTTAGCTTAAAAAATAACAAACTAGACTATTTGACTTATTTGTTCTTGGATTCCTGTGTTGATTTGTTGTGAATCTATTTGTAAAATATTGATTGTAAATTATTTCAAAATCCAGTGGAAACGGAATTTATATTGATGGTTTCTTACTTGAAACTTTTAACCTTCTTCATTTAAAGATTTTAGTGCCGTTGACCTGCCGTTGACATTTTTCAGGTTGCCACTTGCTCTGCCCCTTGGGGTATGTACCAATGAAGGCGGAGGAAGGAAGGAAGTGATCAGCGCTATCAAAAAAAAAAAAAAGGAAGGGGTCATAGAGTAGCTTGAAGCATAGGCCATCCAACTACACTACTGCAGTTGTACGCACCTTCCAAAGAAACTCTAGAGAAACCTCCGTGAAATTGTTACAATATATCTAGTTGTGACCAGAACTCTAAATGTGTTCTCGATCGTAACGACTTAAATCTTAGGGTTTGGGAGGAAGATCTAGTTTGATATTAATTAGATTGAAAGTGTTAACTCACCTCTTAGACTAAACGATGGCCACAGAAGATGAAATTATTTTGGTAGTTGAATCGGATTTGAGATTCTATTAGTGAACATAATTACTTAGACTTTTCCGCAGCCGTGGTAAACCGCTAGACTCATATCTTCTTCTTCTTAGATGGCGTTACAGTTCACGGAAAGCCAGAGTCAAATCAAGCCAGTTATGTTGTGTGCGATTTGTTTTTTACACAATTGAACGGGACCTACAGTTTAATGCCGACTTCGAACGGCGAGCGCCGAGGGGAGAGTACGATAACTTTGGCGCCAAAAATTGATAACAGTTTTTTTGTAGAGGGGTCAAAAACAAGAATTTTTTACTATGGGAGGGGGGGGGGTCTATCTCGCCCCGTTTAGGAGGTAGGGACAATTTTAGAAAAAAATGTCTTAAAATTAAAAAAAACAACGGCAACACTTACAATAAAGTATTATAATGGCTTCGAAAGCCAGAAACTTGTTCTTTAATCTGAAATTTAAGTAAAATTATTTGTAAAAACAGTTTTTGAAAAATTCGCATGCAAACTCAAAAATTCTATTAAAAAATTTAAAAAAAAAGTTAAGACCTTGTTTTTTTTAAATGATGAATAAAAGTGCTGAATTAGCTTTTTGTGGTGAATGCTCATATCAATTCTGAATCGAACACAAAAAACCGAATGGTCTTATGTTTTCTAGTTTTTGAGAAAATCGAAAATTACTAAAAGTACTTTTTTATGGGATATTTTGTTCCTTTTATTATCTCCTTATATATTCCGTATTTTGGCGGCGATGACCTCCTCATTCGACTGAAATTTCTGACCGGCGCGGCGAGTGACTTTTTCAAGTTTGGAAACAAAATAAGTCGCACGGGGCCAAGTCTGGAGAATACGGTGGATGGGGCAGCAGTTCGTAGTCCAATTCGATCAATTTGGCCGTGGCGAGGGCGGAGGTGTGAGCCGGTGCGTTATCATGGTGGAAGAGCACTTTTTTCTTCGCCAAGTGGGCTGTTTTTTCTTCAATTCGGCGTCGAATCGGCCCTATAATTTGGCATAGTACAGACCTGTGACCGTCATGCCCTTCTCCAGGTAGTCGATGTAGATCACACCTTGTGAATCTCAGAAAACGGTGGCCATCACCTTTCCGGCCGATGGGACAGTCTTCGCCTTTTTCGGAGCACGTTCGCCGACACAGAAACTCCTTTGGATTGCGCTTAAACAGCGTCAAACACTGCTCTGAAGCGATCTCACGGTTGCGCTTGTTGTCCGGAGTGAGCAAACGCGGCACCCATCGCGCCGACAGCTTTCTCATGCCCAAAATTTCATGCAGGATATGACCCACGCGATCTATTGAAATGCCTACTGTCTCAGCTATTTCGCGCACCTTCAATCGGCGGTCTGCCAATACGAGATCGTGGATTTTTGTCACGTTATCCTCCGTGGTAGCCGTTTTCGGGGCACCTGGACGTGGCTCATCAAAAACCGACGTGCGACCACGTTGATCCTCGTTAAACCAATTTTTGATGGTCGCCATCGAAAGAGAAGAGTCACCGTACACAGCATCCAAACGCTCTTTGATTTCGCTGTGCGATTTCCCTTCCAAAAACAAGAATCGAATCACCGTCCGATATTGCCCTTTTATTTATTTTTCTAAAATCCCGCTTCCACACGCGGTCAAAACAAAACTACGAATCCGATCCGGCTGAAATTTCGACAGTAGCCGTCTACTAGAATGTACTACACGATAGTAAGTTGCTCTTGCGATACTGGCGCCATTTGGCGCTGAGGCTAAGTACTTATCGGAACACCCTCGTACAAAACTTGCCATAAATTTGAGGATTTATTTTATAGTTGAACTTGGCTTGCTTCGCGAGTTAAGGAATTTAAACTCTCTTTTTGCATGTGGCAGGTCTAGCTCTCACAACTTCGTTGCCCCCCAAACAAACGTTTCACTTTTGTATCGTTGTTGTTTTTTCATACACATGTGGTAAAGCGTGTAGTTATTGATCCTCTAATCCATCCAAAATTACAAAACTTCTCAATATTTTGTTCGTTCGCGGATTTGGTGTCGACCAACGAAAAAAGCATTGCGTTTAAGGAGAAATTGGTATAATTCCTTCTAAAATTTCAACTTTCCCATTGTGTTGCATCTTACCGATAAAGATGGAAATATGCACAACACAAAAAAAGGTCTAAAAAAGAAAAGGTGACAAAAGTTGTAGGAATACAATCAACCTATCTATAGGCACATTTTTCCATGGGCCTCAATGGCGGTTAGAGATTCACGAGGTGCTTGCGATAATTATCTCCTTGTCATCAAAATTCCTGTGAACACGGTTTTCCAGGTAAATTAATTAAATCTTAACCTAAATTTTTTTTTTTAAATATTATTATAAATCATTATTTTAAAATTAGCATTTTACCGATTGGCGCCATCACGACAATAAAAGCGAACTAAGTAAATCTACTATAATATATTATAGTCTCACGTTGATGTCAGCATTGGCGGCGAAAAAAAAAATGTGCAAATCGACGAGACTTTTCTTACAAAAAGAAAATATCACAGAGGACGTGTTGCCGAGCAGATGACAATTGTGGTCTTGGGGTTGTTTTGCAAAGAAGATAAGGTCGGACGGTTCTTTAAAGTGAACTCTAAATGTAAGGAAGATTTATGGCCTTTTATCCATAAATACGATAACTCCAACACCAGTCGTATTTGTACCGATAGCGCACGCGAGTGTTGATAAAATGTTTTCTATTGTAGTTCTACGACCCATGAAGTGACGAACGAAAGCAAAGGGCAATATGTTGATAAGACCGATGCAAGCAACACTATTAACGATCTGGAGAATCAGAACAAGCTTCAAAAAAAATCTCTTTTATGCCGCAAAACTACGCACTACCTTCACCAGTATATGGCACTTTTCTTTCATCGAAAGTACTGTCTTGAAAAAAAAATATAAGGACGACTTGGGCTCCCAAATCATGGAATTTTTACTAGACGTATAAAAAAGTATTTCCAGGTTTTATCGATGGTGAAGAAAGTGTGGGTGTGCAACTAAAGGAATTCGACCCACCTACCGTTCACAGTGAGAACCTAGAGGCTATTTTACCGCCAAAACAACCTCGGCTTCTCACTATCAGCGATAAACTCAACGAACTCGAGAGTAACACCAGTACGGACGATGACTTCATTGACGAGACTCACATACCTTATTAATACATTGAAAATTGACTTACTACTTTTGTCTAACTGCAGACTTACTTACACCCCGACTGACGAATGCAATGCAATTCTACCTCCTCGTTGTGCATTCTTGGTAACGCTAAAGGAATTGCTATACTTTACTTACAAAGATGAACCCATCATCAATACATCGATATCGAAGTCTTGCATCGGTTCAATGGAAGTATATACATATGTACATACATCTAACCTCGCACTTACCCTAAATCCTACATTGGGTCAAGCATATTATCACCGTAAATACCAGGAAACAAAAAATTCCATAAAAAAGTACTTTTAGTAATTTTCGATTTTCTCAAAAACTAGAAGACATAAAAACATTCGGTTTTTTGTGTTCGATTCAGAATTGATATGAGCACTCACCACAAAAAGCTAATTCAGCACTTCTATTCATCATTTAACAACAATAAGGTCTTACCTTTTTTTTCAATTTTTTAATAAAATTTTTGAGTTTGCAGGCGAATTTTTCCAAAACTAATTATACAAATAATTTAACTTCTGGCTTTCAAAATCGTTAGAGTACTTTATTGTAGGTGTTGCCGTTGTTTATATTTTTTTTTTTTTTCATTTTAATTAATTTTTTTCTTAAATTGCCGCTACTTCCTAAACGGGACGAGATGGACTCCCCCTCCCATAGTAAAAGAGGCTTTTTGACCCCTCTACAAAAAACTATTATCAATTTTTGGCGCCAAAGTTATCGTACTCGTGCCAGCGCCGAGAAGCCTTTTCAAGGCAAATGTACTACAGGGGGCTTAGCCAGTACCCCGCCGAGCCGCGAAATGAACATTCGATGGCGTTGGTGTTATCGGGATCTATCCATCGCTAAGAAAACCCACCCAGCATCCACGGCCGACTTTAGACCAATCAACATTTTGTCCTGCTTGTCCAAGGCTAATAATAGCTAATCAGATAACGAAACACCTATCCCTCAATAGTCTTTTGTGCTAGCAGCAATCAGGTTTCAGACCTAATCAGAGCTGTTCCTATGGATCAGAGCCATGGTAAAGGTTCTCGAAAAATTAAGACAATCTTTTGATAAGAAGTTTGTCTCACTTCTCTGTTTGCTGAATTTCTGAAAGGCTTTCGAGATATATGAAATATATCTGTATAGGAAGCTAACAGCTTTGATTTTAGTGAAAATATGATTAGGTTGCTAACACGTTTTCTTTCTGGCAGGTCATAAAAAGTTGTTCTGTTTTTCATCTCTCATTAGAGGTAAAACAAGGTCTCCCTTAGGGCTCAGTGCTAGGAATGATTCTTTCTGTGTGATTATTAACGATCTCCCATCAATGTGTAGGCATTCTTCAATGCACACGTACACTGGCGATATCCAAACACATCTAGCTGAACCCTAGTTAGTTTTAGTTTTAAATTCATTTTTATTTCATAATTTCTTATAACTATCTTACGCTAGACAAGAGTATTTAAAACTAGCTTAACTATCTTACTAATCCTACTAGCTGAAACCTTTTCCAACTTTAATGAACTTGGCCTTTTCATTAACGATTATTTGGAACAGAATTTTCGCCTGGCGAGTCGCCAGCGGATTATACTTAAATCCAGCAAAATCCCAGCCAATATCGGTATCAAAAAGGAAGCTTAACCCCGACCTTATACCCAGCATTTTTCTTAATACCTCTTTAATTAAAACTGTAGAGACAACTACTATCAACCACACCAATAAGGTTGTCGGTCACATATATGGATTAAATTAAATTAAATTACTTACTTACTTACCCCAAAGGAGTATACCTTACTCGTTATCGTAGCGTAAACTAGAGGTGGCCTTCGATGATTTCTAATTTATCTAAGTCACTTCTCTAAAACAATCAATCTCATTCTTTGTCGCAGTAATTTTCAAGAGAAATATATCTCATCCAACCCCATCTGGAAAAAGGACATACATATGTACAATCATTATGGATCGAGAACTCCTCAAAAGGTTTTTTTTTTTGGAATTGAGGAAACCGAAATTAATTTTATAATCTTACATATCAGTTGATAGTTATAGCAACATAATTTTCATGACATTACCATCGTATTTGATAGACGGCAGAGAGAAACTGGTGTTCGATTCAAGCGTAAGCGATGGACTTGCGACTTTTTTCAAGCAATTTAAAATAGGGTAAGTGTTTTACAATATTTCATAATTTTACTCTTTTCGATTTTCGGCTTTATATTCCACGCATCTAAATCTTTTCCGGTATATCATCTTTTAGTTAAATGTGTCTTAGTTCATGGTGTCTTGAAACACAGCGCTCCTTACGTGTAATCCAAATTGAGTCACGCAAATCAAATGCATCCCACACCTCTTGCTTAAAAAAGAAGAAACCGCAGCCAATTTCTCAATCTTGGGTCAAACAATGGGTCATAATAAAAAAGCGATAGGTACGCAGCTCAGATTCGTATCTATTTAGGTAATTATTAACTTTTCCTTATTTCAAAAAATCAGAAAGAAAATAAAAAATATTTGTAGGTGGCATTGACCCAGTTCACCGATTCGTACCAAAGTCAAGGTCTTTCCGAACCATTCAGGAATACCAATTTGGCGACTAGATCATTAATTATGCTTATATCTACTCGTTTGTAATAAGGAATGATGCCGAATAGGGAGTAGTCCAATATTGGGCAGTTAACACTCCATGTTTATTGAACCAACTATATTACAAAATGTTTTTCGGTGCCTTGTCCTTGCCAACATTACTTCCATGTAGGACGGATCAGCATCAACATCCTCGTTCTTCCGAAACGAGGTGGGACTATAAATAGAAATATATTTTCCTTCTTTATTAAAGTCATTCACGGGGCGATAAGCAATAAAACCAAAAGAAAAATGTCAACAGGTCCCTCTGTCATTTTCAAATGAATCTTTCAGCATATTCAAGTGCAAATGGGCTCGGCAACTGGTTGGTAGAAACACCATTCAAGACTCCACTCGCATTTCTGCTCTCCTCTTGCTTAGGCCTAGGTTATCCGGTGAATGTGGCAGTGAAGTAAGCAAAGCTTTGGATACACATCTCTGAAGGCTGAGTCAGGATTCATGAATTGCATAAGAAAAGAAAAAGTAAGCAAGAGATGTGTCTATGAGATAGTGAACTTGATTTTCCAGTGGCTCAACTGCCGATATCCAGTTGGTGGTAATGGAATTCTTCGCTTTTTTTTTCTTACAACACTTTATATATGTCTTATGTGGGATACCGAAATAGAGAAGATCAGTGGGTTCGCAACCTCACCAATTTGCAACTACTGAAAATTATATAGATTAATCTACCAAACAACACATAAATCTGGGTTTTGACATAAATTAAGCTACCTTCTCAAAAAGGTAACTCAATAATAGCCAACCGGGTGTATTGTATAGGGTTATCCAAGAAGAGGTGTCATTTTAAATCAATAGACAGATGCAACATTTCTATGAAAAGTCGTTCATATTTTAGCCTTAAGCAAATATACTAGTGTTAGATAGGGAATAATTGGTGGACCTTTAAGCCTTTGGAATGTTTTTTTAATACCCGTAGTAATTGAAAAAAAGGAACTAAAAATAAAAAAAACATAAATTATATGCTGTCAAATGATTTTTATCTAATATTGAGCCTTAATCAATTTTTCTGATTACTGAATGACATAAGGGCTCTTTCTTTTCTTTTTTTGGCATTTTCCATCGCTTACCGAATTATTGCTGCCTGAATAGATATTGCATTTCAATCAATCCATATTTTGTTGACATCAGCTTTGGATTTCAAATAACCCCAAAGAAAGAAGGCTGGAGCAGTTAGGTCCGGTTATTGATCGATCAACATTTTTCGAAATTAAGCGATCGAAGAACAAGGTACGCAACAAAACGATCGTGAAAGCTGTAGCACCGTCTTATTGGAAACAACATTTTTTGCATATCTCTCAGTCAAAGTTGGTATACAAAAATCTCCCGAAAACGCTCTCGATTGACAGCTATGGCAAAGTCGTATTCGAAGATGAACAGCCTAAACAGTTACGAGTTATTCGTGAAGAGCTTTCCCGTGAATAAGTTGGGGGCTTTATTTGCGTAGACGATAAATTTGTTCATTCACGGTCCCATTCAAAGAAGAATTGATATCGTAGCTTAATACAACTTTTTACCACCACGAAATTCGAATAATCCGGCGGTGTGGCTTATTACAAGCCACAATTAAAATCGATGCGTTAAGACTAAATATTTTTTCTTAAATGTTCGTCTCATACACATGAGTTGCGTTCGGTAGCGAGCCCCTGTGATAGTTCCACACGCTCACAACAACTCATACCTCATCATACTCGTACGTACCTTAGTCTAACTAAACCTAACTTATTCAAGCTTTGTTAAAATATATGTATATATAAATTTCTGTTGAAATCTTGACAGGAAGTCAGTATCATACCTCCGCGGAACGAAATGAGTCGCTTTACGCTTGAACAACGTTGGGAAATATTGAAAATTTATTTCCAAAGTTGGTTTTTTAAAAAGAAGTTTTGGACGAAATGAAGTACTCACTGCGACTGCTGTACACAAGTCTGTGCAAATAGTTCTTGCGACTGGAATGCTAGTGGACAAAACTCATGGTCCCCGTCGTCGTACGGCACGCACAGATGAGAATGTGGCTGCTGTGGCCGAGAGTGTGGGACTCAATTCACGAACATCAACTCGCCATTGATTTCAACAGCTCAACATTTCACGCACTAGCCTGAAGAGAATTCTGAGAATTCAAAGACCTCGGATTATGCACTTAAAACGTCCAATTGACTCAGCAATCGAAGGCGCGTTACCATCCGCTTCGTCATCGCTTCGCAGTTTGGGCCTTAGAAAGAGGGGGTTAACGTGGTGCAATGGTTATCATCACCGACTGTTGAGCCGAAGGTCTGTGGTTCAAGTCCGTCCATAGTCAAGAACAATACCTATACGGAAAAACTGTGCAACAACATCAGTTGTGAATGAGAGATGATCAGAAAGTGCTGATGAAGGCATAACACTCGCAGCATAAGATCACTTCAAAATTCACACTCTGTGTGTGCATTTTCAATATAACACCTTAATGACATGCAAACAAAAGAGTTGCTGTGAACTACAACCAATGCAAATTCAATCAGATCTCTCAAATCCTATCTAAGACAACCACTCCCGGAGAGTAGTGAGCGAACATCTTTCACACAAACCATCTGCACCCCGTCCAGGTTGTGTGACAAACACCATAAGTGCGTACACTCTACACACCTGCACGAATTAAAAAAAAAAACTTGAATTGGACCGCGATTTTGGAACTCTGATGAGGCGCATTTCCATTTCGGCGGCTAAGTTAAGACACAAAATTGCCGCTCGGGTACTCGCACGTTATTGTCGAGAAGCCAATGCATCCACAGAGAGTGACAGTTTGATGCGGATTATATAGTGGTGGCATCATTGGACTATATTTCTTCGAAAATGAGGCTGGGAACAACGTTTCGGTCAACGGTGAGCGTTATAGAGCCATGTTAACCCACTTTTTTTCTACTGAAATTGAAGGTATGGATTTGGACCTCTGGTTCATGCAGGATGGCGCGCCATGCCACACAGCCCTTGCCACAATCGATCTTTTTTCGCACCAAATTCCCAAATCGTGTTATCAGCCGTATTAGCGATGTCAATTGGCCGCCTCAGAGCTGTATTATAACCCCTTTGGGCCATTTTTTTTTTTGTGGGGAACCGTGAAGAACCAATATTATGCCAACAATCAGGAAACGATTCAAGCACTTCAGGCCAATATCATTCAACTAATCCGTGAGCTACAGCCCGAAAACATCAACAAGGAAAATTGGGGTGACAGAATGCGCTACTGTGAAGCCAGCCGAGGCAGCCACTTGAACGACGTTGTATTTCATAATTAATGGGAATGATTGTTCTTACTAATAAAACTATAATACATGGAAAAAAATTGATTCTGTTCATTTTACTGCATTTTTAAAAAGAAACTTGTATTTGGCCCACCCTTTATGATACTGACTTTCTGTCAAGATTCCACCTTATATACCTACGTCCCTATACACCTTTAACAATCGTTCATGAATTTGTTTTGATGCTGATATCCAAGTTTTTCCATTGTATAAAACTGGTGTGATACGTCGACTTCGAATGACTGCAAATATACGAACAGATTTACATGAATTTTCACACTTCACACACTCTTTCAACTATAAAAGAGACCGAAAGTCGAATTCGGGTCTTAACTGACCTATTTGGTCCTTTAAGATTAAGTACATTATTTGAGGCAATAACAGCCAAGAAACAATATATCATTGCAATATCGCCATGTCCGTTCACTCGTCACATGCGTGAGTAATACCAAATGTTTTCTCATCAATCCACAGCAACCATTTTGCTACGCAACACGCAGCAATAAAATTCGTTGATTAATTGCGCATCTCATGCACCACTGACGTCGAGATTAACCCTCAGTGTTAACATTACTTGTCTACAATACCAACACAAATCATCACTGCTATTTCCCAATTCCGATTAACGATATTCGCTTGCACTCAGCCCTACTCCTGTTTGTAGTGGACCATTGATTGGACATAGAGAACTTCATCACTAATGAACGACAAACTTTGGACTTCATTCATAATTTAATTAATAAATACTCAATGACATCCCCAATATTGTGCCGTCAGAGAATTCTACACCCGCAGTGATACCAAGGGTTACACAACAAATCGCTAATTGTCCAGCGACTATCATTGTCACAACCTTGTCCTTAATCCGGAAGATCAAAGTATGTTTGTTTTTTTTAATTCTTTTTAATTGCCGCTAATATCGCCAAGTCACTATCTATGTACACACATATATACGTACGGAATCCGTCAAATACGCACTCAATAACCCGTTCGATCTCAACCTGCTTTTTCTAAACGGGTTGTTTCTTCTCCAAGTCATGCTTCCACTTCAAAGAGAGACAACGAATCAGGGCGAAACAAATGTAGCCAATAATGCATTACTTTCGTTTTCAAGTCGGAATTTCCTAATTTTGAAATTGCGTCGATTTGGAATTTCACAACACCTACTTCCTTTAAGGCGCCGTGACTAGAAGAAGTCGTTAAACGTTCCGTCATTACATATCGGCGTTGATTATGGCCTACAGCAAAAACTCAATGCAGCGGCGATGCTGCACGCAGGCTTCAACGTCCAAGAGCACCATAAAAATTATAGAGTGCGTTTCACGTATCTACACGTGTAGTCGGTGATATAATTATCCGGTTTATCTCAAATTCGTTTTTACAGATTTTTTTTTTCTTGTTTATTAGTGATTTTGCTTTTCTCTCTGCGGCTTGATGCAACGCCGTGGTTTTTTTTCAGTTCATGGTCAGAGTTTGTTTGGAAATATTGAGGCAAAAATAGTTATTGTTTATTGGAATGTGATCGAATCCCCTACATGATTGCATGGAGCGAAAAATCTGCGAGCTTTGGGAGGTTGCAGTGTCGAGGTGGTAGACTGTTTTTTTTTAAGCTACGTTATTTTATTCAAAGCCTTGGGGTTGAAGGAGCAACAAAATGCTTCTCATGTGAACAGATAATTCTGGTCATCAAAAAATTAGACTGTGTGTAACATGAACATTTTTAATTGGCTATGTTGGGGACAAGGTTTAGTGTAGTAGATTAGAATAGTAGTTTTTTTGTAATATGATTTTAATGAGCTTTTCTAAAAATACAATTTTTAACATTGAAAGTCAAGTTACACAAACCAAGTTATACGAATTGGGAACGTATTCAAATAGATGGCGCTAGCAGTGCATAATGGTCAGAAAAGTTAGCTCAGAAACGTCACATGGTCATTTGTTTGGCCAAAACAGGAAGTTTTGTTTTTCGCCTTGGCCTTCGGTTCGAAAAAAAAAAACTGGGGTTGAGGCGCGTCTAATAATCATAATAATGTACACTTCTATTAGTGAGAAAACGTGTTACGAATGGTTTCAATGGTTTCAACTCGTTCAAGATTCATGTCAAGTAAACAAAATTCATTGGTCTTATCTCAACAGATCATTTGACAGTGCTCCAAACAAGCAAATTGAGTGTTATAAAAGCTGAAGCCGCGGGAAGACAAACGGGGAACTTAATATCCAGTGACAAAAAAGAAAGGGTTTTCTACATCGTCATTGTTTCTGGCCATGGAAAGTCGATCCATTACGCTAATCCAACGTGAAAGAAATCGTCGAAATTCTGTATTTGGTGGAACCAATTCGGGTTGGTATATTATGAGTTGTTGCAACCGGGTGAAATTTCATCACAGGATTTTGCTACTAAAAACAACTAATGCATTTAAGTCGAGCATTGAACGGAAAATGCCCACAACACCAGTAAAGACCCAACCAAGAGCTTCTCTACCACGAAAATGCTGGACGATCAGTTCGTTCAACCAACCTATAAGCACTGTCAAGGGACACCTAACCCCATCCGGCATATTCTCCATCATTCTTTTCCACTACCGCCTGTTCTGAGCAATACTTTCGAACATTCCAACGTTCCATTCGTGATTCACCTACAAAGAAATGCAGAATTGTATGTTGCCAGAAGATTGAGTAAAAGTTGTAGACAGCGATGGACAATTCTCTCAAAAATAGACATGTAACTATGTTATATTTCCACAAAACCACATTTTCCAAAGTTAGATGTTGAAAATATATTTATAAATTTTTAATGCTCAAAGCCTTACAGTACAAGTGATTCAAAAGCGCCCTACACACGATCAATATTACTTGACATTTATAATTGACGCTTTTTTTTTGTCAAGTAACATTGACAATTTTTTTTGCGTACATTTTATTCAGTCGCGTCTACGAGAATGGACGATAATCTGTATCTGCTTGCAGTCGGCGCTGCAGCTAGTGCAATAGTATTAAATGAAAAAAAACTAAAACTTGGAAAAAAGTGGTTGCTGATTAAAATTCTGTCACAAGCTAATTCAATCTTTGTTCTGCTGTGAAGATCAGCCGTTGAGTGATAAGGAGGAAGATTTAGCATCATTTTAATAATTTTAATTTGAGAAACTTGTAATTTTTTAAGTTGGCATTTTGCTGAACTTCCCCAAACTTGGCAACCATATAGAAGGATTGATTGAAAAATTACCTTAAAAATTACAATTTTATTTCCATTGTTCAGTGTAGATTTCCTGTCTATAAAAGGGTACAGAATGTTTATCGCAATATTTATTTTATGTACAATATAATTTTTGCAATATGTTCTTGAAATGTGAGTTTTGTATCAAGTTGAATGCCCAAATATCTTACAGATGGAACCCAGTTGACACCGGTATTATTGACATTTAACTGGTTACTTGGAAGAAAGCAGGCTTTTCGTTTCCTGCTGAAAAATATGGCCTGCATCTTGTCAGTATTTAGTTTAATTTTCCAGGAATTGAAATACCTTAGCAATAACTGAATCGCATGTTGTAAGTTTGTCTCCACGTTGAGGCTTAACTCATGCGAAGAATATATTGCCGTGTCATCTGCAAAGATACATATGTAGCTACTTCACAATAAGTAAGTCTTGGTCCCAAAACGGATCCTTGAGGCACACAAGCAGAATAACAATAATTAACAAAAACTCTGAAACTACGATCGGAAAGAAAGCTTAGCACAAGTCTGGTGAGATATGGAGGAAAACGGAGTATCAATAATTAAGAGATAAAGCCCAAATGCCATACACAATCGAATGCTTTCTCAATATCCAGCAAAACAAAACCAGTTGAAGTTTTAGGAATTGAATTTTTGTTTTTTGCTTGTGCCGAAAATAACTTATGTATAGGTACATACACTTTCTTCGGACGCCAAATCTGGTAAGCCTATGGTAGTTGAACTTGTGCTGCTCAACCCATCCCTAGGGGTTTCCTGATCTTTCAAAAAAAGCAGGTCCTTGAAATACCACAAAAATGGTTGATAATATCCTCCTCTCCTGCGCCCAACTTCTTAGAATTTTTAATCTTTTTTAATTCCGCCTGAAAATTTGTACGCATACTATTAATTTTTGTTTTCACAGCTCCAATTGTGGCATTTTCATCGATTTCCAAAAGTTTTTCAATCAAATTTTCATACAATTTTAATTTTAAATCTTTGTTCATGTATTCTGACGACTTTAATCTACATAAACACTCATTTTCCCGATATGGTTTAATAAATTCACTTAAGAATTCTCGCGAATATTGACGGAAATCGCACATGTTGTCTCTTCGATTACTATTTTCAAATGAAAACATTCACAAGTAACATTGATACTCTACAGACCATCAATGTTGTGTCAATGAAAATTGATAAAAACCAAAATTATTTTGATTTTCATCAAAGCATCAATTTTACTTGACAAAAATATTGAAGAGTATACAAACGTTCAATGTTACTTGAATGATGACTAATTCAAGTAATATTGTCAAGTAATATTGCTTCTGTAGGGCACTAAAGCTTTTTGATAATACTTTTTTATTCAATCAATCTCATGCAAGATGAAAAGCTCAAGAACACTTTTTTCGTCTTCAATTGTCAGAATACAATATATCATCAAGTTGTACTAAGAAGAGTTTAATGCAGCGCTATCCTCTATGAAAAAGATTCGTGTATTCGAGGGGCAGTGCCTTAGGGTCTGCTTTAGAATGTACAGGACGCCAGAGTCCCAGTTCATTGAGTATTACCATAATAAGGTATTACGAAGCAGGCCTAAAGATAATCGACAATTTTCTTATTAAAATGATCCGAAAGCATTGCAAGGGCAATAACTAACGAAAATACCATGATTTCCGGGGCGCAGATGATTTGTGTCGAAGATGTTCACTACTTTCCAGGGGTGGATGTCCTAGATAGGATTCGAGATATGCGACTGAATTTGTTGCGTTGGTTGTAGTTCACAGTAACTTATTTTGTTTCCATGTCATTAAGGTGTTACATTGGAAATGCAATCACAGAATATGGTATCCAAGCACCGCCACCGGGGCGCCAGAGACAAACGGCTCATCCGCACGCCGATTATTATTGGTGATTATTGGATAAAAACGCTTCCCTGAACGGTGCGTTACTCCGTTGAGCCCTCCTCACTCCTTAGTTTGAAAGGCAGTTAGGATTAGTTAGGGGATCTTTTGGGGCTAGGCTTGTCAGCATGCTAAGATGAGCCTGAGAAATTATTCAGGCCTATTAGCTTCAGTGAAGTCTCAGATATAGTGAGCGAGATGGCGAAACCCAGTCGCTGAAAGACGCAATCAGGGGGATGACCACTCGCATACGAGTGCCTGCTAACCTGATTATATTTAAGACTAGAACTAAGCAGCTTGGGGTAGGTTGAGCTTTAGGATAAGGAGGGAAAATTAATCTAGGTTTTAAAAAAAAATAGTCCTAGGAAATCTAAAATGTAGATAATCATATGAATATTAAACCGATAGTATTAAGCCGAAAGGCATTAGCAATTAAGAAATGTAGTAAGGCTTTGAGTACCCGCATAGGGCCAGTAAGGGACATTATTAAGACAATTTTAAATAAGGTTTAAACATTTTTGTCTAGTAGATAAGAATAGAATAAGAACAATAAAAAGAATTAAGAAATAAAAAAAAATTAGGGAGAGGAACATTCACACATTCATACATTTGAATTTTATGCTCAAATCATTTATTACGCACCGGTAGATAATTACAAGACATCAGATCACGATCATGAAGAAATAATATTTTTACATATTTGTACAAATGTGATCCCTTCTATTGTTTGATGTCTTCTTGAAATAGTACATCTGAAGAGAAAGTTTCTCGAAAATCGGGATCAATTCTTATGTTATCGGGAAACAAAATTAGCTTCGATTTTGGTATGGGTATAAATCGAGGTTTTAGCAGATGCCAAACCAGAATACTTACTTGTAACTTTTGCAGCTTTTATATATCAGTGAAAAGTGTATGAATGGACTGTGCGCTCCACTCAATTAATCTAAGATATGTGAGAAACCAACCTTCTTCTGACTTAGTAAATCGCATAGTAAATTTTACATAAATATTTTATTATTAATGTTGAAGAACTACTTTGAGTTTTAAAAGTAATTTCGCCATGAAAGTAGCCAAGACCTCTCAGGGCAATTCCTACCCTTTTTCGCAATGCTAAAAAAACAGTTAATTTCTTATTATTATATTTAAACGGTGCTTCAATTCGAGGTAAACTTAGGTCCTTCCAGCCGGTTTGATTTTTAGCCAGCTATTTCCAGTGCCCAGTTGACCTAGATCCCTTTACGGCCTGCGTACGCAACCATTGATTCGCTGCTATATATGTCACCCCTCGGTACTGATTGCGAAGACCCTGCGGGCCAAGGCACTAGTATGTTAACACAAATGGTATCAAATCTCCTCATCCTGTTTCGATAATATCTGTTCCATCTCGATGCCGTAGAGCAGGACGAGGATGTTAATCAAAGTTACTTTGATTTTCCAAAAGAGGACTCCACTTTTTAATTTCTACTACTTTACGGTTGGCAAGAGAGTCATTCTGAGCCTGATTTAAGAGCAGGTATTGTTGTCTCTAGTTACTAGTGAGCCAAAGTAGGTGGAATCCTTGACTGCTTCAAAGTTAAAGCTGTCAAAGGTGACCTTCTAAGACGACAAATTTTTCCTCATTTTTCCCAGACTTACTCTAGACTCTTCTGCTTCAATGCTCTCAAATGCTTCATTGACGTCTCGTCGTATGAACCTAATCACGTCAATATCATTTAAATAAGCAATATGTGCAGACTTGAAATAGATCGTTCCTCTTCTAAACATCAGCATATAAGACAATAAGACAAGTCTCTGTAGGTCTGTATTAACTTTATTTAGTGGTTTCTGAGTAACTTCCATCGAACAGTCTTAAAAAAATTTCAACTTTGATGTCGAAAGCCTTATCGCAGGAGCCCATTGATTAGCCAATATCCTCAGCGACTTCCATGATTGTGATTTGGTGTTCGTTCATAATTGTTCCATTCATTTTGCTTTCGCCAAATGTTATATGGCTACGACATATTTGCGGCCGAAATGATCGTTCAATCACCGAAGCACGCCGTCAAGCGAGAATATTGCCTCTGTTGCTGAAAGGCTGGCTGACAATTTTCTATTCTTTGTCGTACACAAGGAGTTGGCTTTTTTACGACCCTAAATTATCGAATTTTTAAAAAGGATAGGTATGCATCCATATAAGGTAAAATTAACATAAGAACTGATGCCAAGCTCGCCACATTTTATGACTTTCAATGGTATCCGGAGAAACTTGCTGCTTGGTGCAGATTTCGAGCAGGCGGCGTCATTGGGTCATATATTTCCTGAAACGAAAAAATGCCAGTCCATGGTTGTCAATGGAGAACAATATCGAGCCATGATAACAAGATTTTTGTGGACTTACATAGTTGGATAACATGGAGCAAGTAAAACGGTGCAAGAAAAGTTTCCATAACGCATTGTTTCCAGAGAAGCGATGGGGAATGACCGCCACGATAGTGCGATTTAATGCCTTTAGATTTTTTTTCCTGGCGCCACGTTGAGCTGTTGATTTATGACAATAAACCAACTACAAGATGCAGCCCGACTTAGGGAACAGAGTCATGCTAAACTGGACCTTTCGGATCGAGTCAATCGAGTCATAATGAAGCATCGATGGCCATTTGAATGTAATAATTTTTAGTCACTTTTAATCACCTTTTGCATTACCAAGAGCTGTTGACGTGCCCAGCAGGGCTCTCGTCACCTTTAACGTTTTCACGATATATCACTCAACAGATAGCAGACCAATCAAAAGCAATAGTAATCTCCAGCGTTTTGCTTCACTTTTTTCACGTATTCAGCTCAGCATGATGTTTTCGGATTTAATCATCCAACCCCTGATCTTCTGGGAATTTTTTTCCCGTGTGTTTTTCCATCAATCCACAACAGTCTATGCAACATATAGCAGTAAAATTCATTGATTAATTGCGCATATCATTCACCACTTAACAACACTTATCTAAAATACCAAAAACCAATACCAATCATTTCAAATCATCATAGCTGTCATTTCACAATCGCGATTTACGATATTCGCTTGCACTTACCTCTACCCCTGTGTGCAGTGAACCAATTGATGGCGGTTTCGGACATCGCCAACCTCATTACAAGCGAACGCCAAGCTTTTGACTTAATCACCTGCGCAGGGCATCGATAGATCACAATCGATAGGCTCCAGATACCCGTCGATATCTCCAGCCACATCCACATTGTTGCAAGATAAACCACTACTGCAATAGCCGAAGGTACTTTGGTACTTTTTATCTCGAACGCCAACTATGCGTTGCACAAGAACATATCGGGGTCGGCATTTGCACCTCTCTGATACTCTTGGAGCGCCAGACACGCTCCCATGCCGGCTGACTGACTTAAGGAGCACAGAATCACAACACACCGAATGGGTGTAGTAGCTGTGTAGATTATGAAAACCCTTGGTTTTGAAACCGAATAGCGGCTGTAAGAGACCACAACGCTAGACAATTAGACAACCTTCGTGCGAAAATTACCTCGTGAGTGGGTGCATAGAGTCTGACCTTTGACGGGTGTCTTATCCCACAATACATGATGATAGAGAAGGTGTGGCATTGAACACACGTATGTGACCCACGGGTGGGCATAATGAAATTTTAATCACTCAATTGGATGACGAATCTCGTGGACGTTTCGGGAAAGCGCCAATTTGTGGAAGTATGGTAGGTATTAACGTGACATTGATGACGATGCGATTTGGGAAGTGGCTTGTTATGGTATAAGGTGGTATACCGAATGCGGCTTTAACTAGGTCATAGTAATATCGTTTGTTACGGAGACCTAATGCGAGAAATTGGCTGAAGATGAAGTATCCGTACGTATAGTAAGCTCATAGGAGTAAGTCGGGGTTAATCTGAAGAAGCATTAAAATACAATTTCTTTTCAGTATAATAAAAGGTAGTTTATTGTGTTGTAGGTGGCTTTTGATTTCAAGTCACCTTATGCGATAATCCGACATCGCATTACCGACATAGCTCAGGTATTTTGGGCGTTAATTTGTAAAGCCTAATCTGGTCAAACAATCATGCATTGTTGAATAACAGTATAGATCAGAGTTTGGTATTCTCAGATTAGGATACGGGCTGCCCATTCTGCTTAGAAAGTGATAACCCGGTGCACTATTAAAGTCGGTAATGAAATTTGTGTAGTTTATGAGAACCGAAGTCAGATTCACAGAGGGTAATAAGTAACCAATTACTCTCTTGAGTTTGAAGACACTATAAGTTACTACATGATCTAACGAATCCTATGGTACCGACTCCCACTGATCTTGTTTATGATCATTTGGGCTCTTTTCACTGCTATTTCAATCATTTCAGCGACAACTTCGGCAGATAAATTCTCGCACTCTCTTCGAATATTCTCCTTGAGAACTTCCGGAGTCTGTGGTTTATTCTGATAGATCCGTGTATTCAACCTCAAGAAAAGAGGCTGGAACGATAGAATCGGGCGATGTGGTTTTTTCTGATAGATCCGTGTATTCAACCTCAAGAAAGAAGGCTGGAACGATAGAATCGGGCGATCTTGCCATCCAGAGCCAATTTCCAAAACAAGACATAAGGAGTACGCATCCTTTAAAACGTCTATTGTCGCGGAAGCTGTATGTAGGGTTGCACCAAATAGCAGTATCAAAGTCGTTGATCATGTTTCTATACGAGTATCGCTCACCAGTCACACGGCTTCTTGCTCTTTTTAGTCGCTGTTTTCCGTGCACATTTCTTACTAAGGCGTCCAATAAGGATATCAGTCCAATATCCTTCCGATTCCGCCATTCGTCTAATTAGTGGAGCTAGATTTTGAAGTGTCACAGTCGCAACAGTCGATTATTGCGTGACTCCCGTCCTCCTCCTGGTTTGGACAATCTGAGCAATAAAGGGACATATCAAAACCAAATCGGTTTTTCGGATAAACCCCGAGGCCAGAGAGTACCTGCGTTGGGTGGATGTTGCAGTTTTTTTTGCATTCGGTTGACCTACACATCAATGGATGGAATCAGAGCCCATATGTCTTGTACGTTATTATTCAAGCAAGATCTTCAAGTCCATTTCTTCAGGTCATGACTCTTCTCTTCTTCAATCCGATCTTAACAGTTTTTCTACTTGGTGCTCGAAAAACTGCCTGGATCTTAACATCTCCAAATGTCAATCAATAACCTTCTCTTGCAAACGTATCAAACTTCCTCCCCGTGTCTACTTTCTTCATAATCAACCCCTTTCCACCGCCCAGATGATTCGTGATCTTGGTGTACTATGCGACCGGGAACTTAATTTCCTTGATCATATCAATGATATAATTCTCATGGCCAACTCAGCTCTTGGCTTTGTGAAACGGTGGTCAAAGGAATTTTCCAATCCCAACGTTACCCGATCTCTATACCTTTGTTACCTTTGTTCGCCCTCTCCTCGAATATGCTTCTCAAGTGTGGTACCCTTACCATCTCACAGACATTATCAGAATCGAGAGCATCCAACGCCGTTTTCTCCGTTTCGCCCTTCGCGGTCTGCCCTGGAACAATCCTCTCATTCTACCTCCCTATCAAGATCGCCTTAAATTGATTAACCTGAACACGCTGGAAGAACGACGAAGGATATCCGACATCCTCTTCATCCATCGTCTCCTCTCAGGTTCCATAGACTGTGTGGCCCTTTGCAACTCTATCTTTTTCAACTCTAACCCTCGCAATACACGTAATCCCCGTCTCTTCTATCTACCCATGTCCCGCACTTCCTATGGCTCCAATGAACCTATCTCCCGTATGCTGCGAAGCGTTAACTCGACTAATTGCTTTGACTGTAACCTCAGCACTCCTTCCCAAAAGCTTCGCCTTTTCAATCACCCTCCCTAAATCGTAGAACTACCCCATAGCTTTTTAAGGTAATTGTAAGAAATTCATTTACTTGTAACTTGAATTAAGTTTATTAAATGGGGGTAGTGCCCCCACCAAAATTCAAATTCAAATTCAACCGAGTTTACCATAGAACCAGTGATCGTATCCTTTCTTCTTCGTTGATTCTACTTAGCGCTGCAACTTCAGTTGCTTAGTGAGCCATGTTCAATCTTTTCGAGATGTTAACATCACATGGTTTCAAAGGGCCTCATAGTCATCCTACAAAACTTGAAGGGTATGACTGGGACTTAGGCCCTACCACCTTAATTGTTCTAGATCCTAACTATTTGGTCAGTCAAATGTGGCTTTAAAAACCGATCGAGGTGCATTCATGTGTTTTTTTCGGGATCTCCCATACTATGAACACTATTACGAGTATGTCTCCTCATCGCCCATACTCTTATCACTACAGGAATGTAAAGCTTTGGTTTTGAAATTACATGTGATTTACTTCGACCAGCTAACTTTAATTTCCTTTATGGAAATAAGTGTTATTGATGGTTACATTCTTCTAACGCTTCAGGTTGGGCCAGGGCTAACAAGTCTTTGAAGGACAGCCTTCTTGGGTTGGAAAAAATAACATTTTTCGGCACCAAGTTGTGTCGGAAATTAATTCCATTCACCAGGAGAAAGAGACTTTTTTTATGGTTAGCGTGTCCAAAAAGATTTATGAATACCCTTTAGGGATATTTGTCAAGACATAGTAAGGGTGGAAAGTATGGAGGGAGATAGGGGTGTACATCGTACGCTTGTAGATTGTAATATGAGGAACATATTGGACTGGAAAGAGCATTCCACATTCATGTGGTTCGGCAAAAAAAAACGAGTCTAAATTTATCTATGCGTCCGGAGAGAGGTTCAATGGCAAATTGATTAGCATTCCTAACGAGACGAGTATTGCGGCTGAATTCTTGCAAGAGAGGGAAGCAGTTGGTTAGTTCGCTTGAGCATAGTTTGTTGAAATGACAATACAATGATAAAGAGAAAACATTGCGTCGATTTTTAAGGGAGTCAAGTGAAATCGCGATAACAATGTCTCTTATATGCTTTACCTCTCGCTTTTGAAAGATGTTTTGGGAGCGTTGTACTCAAGCTTGAGGCCGATATAAGCCTTATTATTAGAGGCACCACAGGGGGGAAGGAAACCTAGACATTTCGTATAGTTCTTGGTGACCTCGAATATATGGTAATTCCAACTAAGTGTTTTAGTACGACCGCGTACGACTCACGTCCCTACTTCGGCCTTGGTAGGATTGTATTCCATTTTGATGTCAAGTAGTCGAAGGATGGAACGTGTTCCCCAGTATGAATCCATGATTTTTACTCAGATCAACCTACAGCATTGCAAGGCTGCTACCGCTCTTCTAAGTAGCAGAATTTCATGCAGTAGTACAAATCATCACATTGTATCCATTCAAGAACCATGGGTGTGAAACAAACGACTGTGTGGTCTTGGTGGCATACGTTATGCTACAATCCTTTATGATGAGCGATCCGAAAGGCCCAGGATCTGCCTCATCATATATCGAATACGCTATCGGCAACCAAACTTGGTCAATTCTGTGGTCAAGATCTGGTAGCTGCGAAAGTGAGCTACAAGGCGCACGGAGAAATTGAACACTTCGTCGTGGCGTCTGCTTACTTCCCCTACGACTCGGTACTACCCCCGCCACCTAAGGCGGTTTCCGAACTCGTAGAGTACGTAGAAGGATTGGACTCATCATCTGTTGCGATGCTAACGTTCAAAACACAGTTTGGGGCAGCAGCAAATGCAACCGGAGAGGAGACCATCTTTTAAACTTCATTCTTTCGTCTGACCTTTTCATCAACAATGTTGGCTCTCAACCAACTTTTGTGACGGCGAGACGACAGGAAGTGATTGACCTAACCCTATCTAACAGGCATGCGAAGGCCATCACTAACTGGAGAGTCTCACCAGATGTTACGCTGTCAGACCATAGATACATTGAATTCCAATTGAAGTACGGGATCTCCCCCTCGCAGCCCAAGCGGAATCTAAACTAATCAATCGGTGGAGGATGCAGTTCATAACCTGAACAGCGCCATCACCAAATGTTTTGAACTCGCATGTCCTGTCAAAAAACCTCCCAACAGGAAGCCGGTTCCCTGGTGGAATGCTGAGCTCCAACGGCTTCGTAGGGAAGCCAGAAGTCTTCTGAACAGATCGCTTAAATCGAACTCGGAAGATGACTGGAATAAATATCGATCGAAGCAGAAGGAATATAAGAAGCTTATTCGAAAATCGAAGAATGATTCCTATAAGTCCTTCTGCGAAGAGATCAAATCCCTGAGCGCGACCAGCAAGTTGGTTAAAGTCCTCAAACGAGGAAAATCGGCAAGGCTGGAGGTACTCAGAAAGTCTGATGGTACCTTTACCGAGTCTAAAGCAGAAACTCTTAGTTTACTGTTTCAGACCCATTTTCCGGGAAATCAGACTGTCATCGGCTCGTTGCACACTCCCTCATTGGATACTGCGGCAGTAGCGATGAAAACAACTCGGAATAGCTGGTATGTTGCGTCACGCGTGGCAACTACTGAGGCCATTGAATTTGCTGTGACATCCTTCGATGGCTTTAAGTCGCCGGGCACTGATGGGATATACCCCGTTATGCTGCAAAAAGGTATAAGACAGCTGCTTCCTACACTGAAAAGAATTTTCACTGCTAGCCTGGCACTTGCCTACATACCTATCCCTTGGCGCGCGGTGAAAGTGGTCTTTATTCCCAAAATAGGGAAAGAGGATTACTCACTAGCCAAGAGTTTCAGACCAATAAGTCTAACATCATTCCTGCTGAAAAGCATGGAAAGACTAGTAGAGTTGCGAGAGAGACGTGCGCAAAGTTGCCCTTCGAATGCATCCTCTGTCGGACATGCAACATGCTTATCAGCGCGGAAAATCCTGCGAGACTGCGCTTCAAAACCTAGTTGGGAGAATTGAATGCGCTCTCGAAAGGAAAGAGTACGTACTAGGCATTTTCGTCGACATTGAGGGAGCTTTTGATAACGCTACCTTCGACAGCATGTGTAACGCTGCTAGACGGCATGGCGTAGATGAAGCACTGGTTTTGTGGATCAAAGCAATGCTTGTGCACAGGACATTGATCGCTGATACAGGCCTCGAACAATGTGTCAAGTCTGGAGTAAACAGGGGCTGCCCGCAAGGTGGCGTCTTGACTCCGCTGTTATGGTGCATGGTGGTCGACTCTCTGCTAGATGCTCTCAATGCCTCTGGAATCTATGCCCAGGCCTATGCGGATGATGTTGCTGTTCTCTCTGTCGGCTCATGTTTAGCGAATGTCTGTCTCAAAGCGCAGGCGGCGCTAAACGTGATCGATGGCTGGTGCACGAGAAATGGGCTGTCGGTTAATCCTCTTAAGACCGATGTCGTTCTCTTCACGAGAAGGAGGAAAACAACTGGCATTGCTCAGCTGGTGCTAAAAGGCATTCCCATCCCTATATCCAAGGAAGCTAAGTATCTGGGAGTCATTCTAGATAACAAACTTCTCTGGTCAAAACATGTTGAGTCCAAAACCACCAAAGCGCTGTCAGCTTTCTGGCAATGCAAAGGTGCCTTTGAAAAAACATGGGGCCAATCGCTGAAAAAGGTCCTTTGGATCTACACCGCAATGATAAGACCGATAATCTCATATGCATCGGTTGTTTGGTGGAGCAGGCTGACACGAAAACACGTTGTGGCTTCACTCACCAAACTCCAAAGAGCGGTCTGCCTCAGTTGCACGGGGGCTTTCCCCAGCACACCGGGAGCTGCTTTGGATGCTATGATGAACCTTCCACCCCTTGACATATATATCAGAGGGTGTGCACTGAAAACTATTTCTCGCCTAAAGAGGAATGGTCTTTGGTACAACTCGCAGTGGAGTGAAAGTGTACTTGAGAGAGAAATATCCTACGATCACTGTCTCATGGATATGCCCTCTGACGCAATGACACCTGCCATCCTACTGCGCTGTAACTACACAGTCACATTTCCTTGGCGTCAGGACTGGCTTTGGCCAGACACTGAACCTGGAATAGAATGTCTTCGCATCTTCACAGATGGCTCCAGGACTGATCAGGGATCCGGCGCCGGAGTTTTCTTCGAGCGCGAAAACATTCGACTGCACTTCTCGTTAGGAAAATATGCGTCTGTCTTCCAGGCGGAGATTTACGCAATCCTAATGGCCATGCACTATGTTGTGAAACACAGATGGAGGGGAAAGAGCATATGTGTCTGCAGTGACAGCCAAGCTGCACTCAAAGCTGTATCCAATCCTCTGTCCAACTCCAAACTAGTGCATGAACTCAAGACCTTTTTGAACAAAGTCGGAAGACTTAATTCACTTAGGCTTGTATGGGTTCCAGGTCACTCTGGAATCCCAGGAAACGAGATCTCCGATGAACTCGCTAGAAAAGGCTCAGAGGAGAGTTTCTCAGGGCCTGAACCCGCCTTAGGTCTACCAGCTTCAACGGTTAAATCTGACATCAATGACTGGGTCTTTAACGTACACAGTCGCAGATGGAAGGAATATCCAGGATGCAGGATGACTAAGCGCGTACGCCCTGACGTCTGTAAAAAGTCCGCAACATTCTTCTTATCCTTAAGAAGAAATGACTGCAGAAGGCTAACGGGCGTCATTACGGGCCATTACACTTTTGCGAGGCATCTTTACGTGCTTGGCATCAGTGAGACGCCTACCTGTGCTGCTTGTTGCGAGGAGGACGACACAGCGGAACACTTTCTCTGCGACGGTCCCGCCTTCGCTCGTGCACGGTGGCGCACCCTTGGGGCCGACGTGGTGGGTGCCGAATCTCTTAGCTCAACATCACTGAAGCCCCTCCTCACTTTTCTCCGGACAACGGGGAAAATACAATAAAGACAAGGTGTCTGTCTGGTAGTACAATGGACCAGTACTTATGTCTGAGTGCTCCAGCAGATAGTAGAAGCCTCCAACACAAAAAAAAAAAAAAAAGTGTTTTAGTAACGCATATACCAAAAATGGAAAATAATTTGTAGCAAGCGTGAACGCACCCAATGCCAGCGATCACTAGATATTATCGGATTTGTTCAAGTGAACGGAGCTACGAGCCTCGAAAAGGAGCATTTAGATGACATACCTCATCGAGGTCGGACATTTGTTTTTGGCGACACTATTCTGTTCCGGACTCACACGAGTAAACGTCGTTCCGTAATAAAAACTTCTGTTCCGGACACCGACGAGAGAACATTATTAAGTGAAGCATTGTATTTTTGAAAAACTAATAAAACAGTCGCCAATTGTCTAAAATCGGTTGAATTAGTAAAAAAAATTACTAAAAACTCAATCAAAATCCACTCTACTTTTTATACCCCACTTAATTATGCTTGACATAGGTTGCCGTTCCAATTTTACGGCCGAAGAGCAGAGATATGAGTCTTCGAACGAATATGAAAAGCTGAGAGTCATCAACTCTCATCAGCAAAGAAATGGATTGGATAAGAAGTAGCAGACGGGAGTTCATTAATGAAAATGAGAAATAGTGTCGGTGAGAGAAAAGGGCTTTGGGGAATACCAGCATTTGTTTGGTGAATATGAGACTCGAAACCGTCCAAAACCACTTGAATTGAACCACTTGATAGGTAATTTCTATTCCATAGAAGACGATATCCATTGATACCATAAGATCGAATTTTAGGCAAAAGAGCTTGATGCTAAACTCAGTAAAATGCTTTGAAAAAAAATCAAGGACAACGATTTTACTTTCACCGAAGTTGTATAAAGATTGGTTCCACTTTTCGGTGAGACATGCCATCAAATCACCAGTGGACCTGTTGCTGCGGAAACCGTACTGCCGGTCATTAAGAAATTTCCGTGATTCAAGTTATTTCGTAATCCGATGATTTATCAACATTTCCATGACTTTGAAAAGAAGTAACGTTAGTGCTGTGGGTCGGTAGGAGAAGGAAGACGAAAATTGGACGTTTAGATATTTAAGTACTCTTGCAGCTGTACGAGTGTGAAAGGGGATTCCTTGCATAAAAGATTCTACGTCACGAGTACAGGCGGAGTTAAAGTACAATCCGGAAGAGTTAAGTTCACTACAAAATGTGTAGCGAGCAGATTTGTTTTGTCTAAAGAGTTGTCGGCTGGTGTGCCATTGCAAATGAGCGTGGGCATTGAAGACGAGGCAGAATTCTTTATGTTTTTTACGAACGAACAAAAATTGTTTCTGTTCTTGGGAGGTTGTAGCACTTTTTGACTCGACTTTTGATCATAGGAGAGCTTGACAGGTCGAATAAATGCATTGCAATTACTTCTGTCTCGTTTATCTCAACTCTCTCTACCTGCCCCCTTGCAACCCGACCGTACCACATATTTGCTTTGCGTTTGCATCAGTAGCGGCGTCCACGTCACTATCGAGGAATCCAAATCTTACAATAAGCTGCTGTGATTCCTAAAGTTACATATATAATGAGCTCGAATTTGCTTTCTCGTACAGCCATACTGTTTGTTTAAGAATTTGTTCTCTAACTGACAGAGACCAGAATGAGACCGACCACTTTAATAGCCACCGATGTTTGCCTGCAAGCTGTGGTAAGCGCGTGGGCACCCGGGGTTTTGTCAAAATTATGTCAACAATCACGCCCATTGTTATGACTCCAATAGTGTGTGTGGCGGGAATACACTGCGGTAAAATGAAATGATCTCTCTCTCTGATAGAGTTCGTTTGTAACGGGTTTTGTCGCTACGAACCTAGACATTATTCAAAATTTCAGGGTATCGCAAGAAAGACGTAGGTCTCATTCTGGTCTCTGTTAACTGAGTGGGGTAAGCACATTAGTTGACAGTTGTCTGACGAAAAAAGAGGTGACAATATGTCAAATGAATATTCGTCAGAGTGAGATGTGAGGAACAAGTTCCCGGCGTTAGCTGAATGATCTGCAATGTCAGACTCATTTACTTGTTGACTTGGAAAGACTCCTTGACCTATACATCAGAGGACTCATCAACTCACACAATTCAACACTCAACACGCCTACCAGGCAGATCAGTGGAAAGTGCTCTGCATAGTGTTGTCCGTGAAATTGAGAGCTCATTGAACTTTAAAGAATTTACAATGGCAGCCTTCCTCGATATAGAGGGGTCCTTCAACAACGTAAACACAGAGGCCATAATAACAGCTCTAGAGCACATAAAAGTAGACAAATCCATTGTAATCTGGATTTATGTTGAAGAACAAAATTATCAATGCAAACATTGGACACAGCTCTATAAGGAAAGTGACAACTAAAGGCACACCACAGGGGGGAGTTCTCTCCCCCTTCTGGCTTCTTACCACACAGTTAACAAAATCCTCAGAATCTTTATGGAGAAAGGCACAAAGACAATAGCATGCGCGGATGACCTAGTTACCTTGCTAAAAGGTAGATTTCTACCAACTATCAGTGAACTACTGGAATCTGGAAGGAACTCTCCTCGTGGGCAAGACAGAACGGTCTGAGAATAAACCCCCAGAAAATCATGCTGGTCTTGTTCACCAGGAAAAGGAAAATCCCGATATTTGCTTCCCCAATGTTAGAGGGTACTCCACTCAAACTCAAAGTGGAAGCCAAGTATCTAGGCATCATTCTTGACTACAAACTCTCCTGGAAAAGAACCTGGAGGAAAGGATGAAAAAAAATTGAACGCTTTTTATGCATGCAAAAAGACCTTCGGAAAAAGATGGGGCTTGCAACCGTACATCATTCATTGGATGTACGCAGCAATCATCAGACCCATTTTAACTTATGGGGCCTTAGTCTGGTGGACTGGCAGCAGCACGAAAAGCTGTATGAGCATGCTCAACAAAGAACAAAGGTCAGCCGCTGTTTGTACAACGGAAGCTATGAGGAACACGCCGCAAGCAGAGTTGGACATGATACTTCATCTCCTTCCCCTGGATCTATTCATAAAAGGCTGCGCTGCAAAGAGCGCTCTCTGACTAAGAGAGTCCTCTTTGTGGAAGCAAGCCAACTATGGACATGCGGCTATTCTTAGAATAATAGACGACTTGGGAAAGAAACATGGTTCTAGTAGCCTTGCAGCTACGACCGACTATATTTCCTCCCAAAATGACTTTTCTCTCAGAATACCAATCCTTTTCCCCGACAGAGAAGAGTGGCTATCAAACGCCGTGATTAACGACCACGAGATTACCCGACGGATCGAAAGTGGACCCAGGCACTGGGGCCGGGTTCTACTCTGATACCCTCCACAAACAGGAATCATTTAGACTCCCTGATTTGTGCGGCGTTTTTCAAGCAGAAATCCTAGCAATAGAGAAAGCAGCCAAACACCTACAGGTAACCGATATCCCACAATCGGATATCACCATCTTCGTAGACAGCCAGGCTGCCCTGAAGTCAATAGGATCACTGTACAACGAGATCAAAGGCTGTCATGAAATGTCGCGACTCACTGAAGTCCATCAGACACCACAAAGTCAAACTCTGCTGGGTCCGGGGCCATAGCTCAATCGCAGGGAACGAAAGAGCGGACGAATTGGCCAGGCAAGGGTCTGAACTGGACATCAGCGAAGCGGACACGTCATAATCATAATGACACAATGACACAGTCATAAAAGAAGCCAACTCGTCTTGGCTTACAAAAAACTACAGCCACGCGATAAGATCATCGTGGCCAGAGCTCAATATCGGAAAAACAAAGAAGCTCTTGGCGCTAGACCGAAACTCGATCCGTATGCTCGTCGGAGTGATCACAGGACACTGTCGCATTGGAGCAATGCTCCGGATATGGAACTCGGGATCCAGCGATCTCTGCCGGAGTTGCGGTGATGAGGAAGAAACTGAGACGATCCAACATCTGCTTTGCCACTGCCCAGCTCTCCAGAATCGGCGCCTAGCTTTGCTGGGCCAAAGATTCTTTACAGAGATTGCGGACGTGGCAAATGCAGATATATCGGATCTTCTAAAATTCATAAAGGGCACGGGGTGGCCACCACGTGATAAGACAGGTTATTTATATGTTTACTCCACAAATGAAGGGAATCACAATGAGCCCTTTGGCCTCCGAGTGGAAGTGATGCTCAACCATCACACTCCCCTTCTTTAACCTAACCTAACCTACCCTACTTGTTGACTGAAATTATTTACCTTTGCGAAGATCTCAACATTTCGATATAGGGTGTTGTCTGGCCTGATAGTTGAAACCAGTTAGAACTGTATACATTGAAATCGCCCGCAGTAGGCATTTCCTGTAATGGAGGCGGATAGCAAGCAAACTCGATATGGATTGCGTTGCTTTCGTATCGTATTAATCAGTCCCGAACGGGATAGGAAGTATCAGGACTTCTCCTCTCAATTGGTCTTTTACTGCTCCTAACCCGCCTGTGCTTATGCGGTAGACTGAAAAGAGAGTTTTGATTTCGTTTTTAAGACTGCCGCTGCTTACCAAGTAGGTGATCCTGGATCAATACAAGTGGCTTATCGGATGGGAAAACAAGGACCCGACGAGCTTAAGCAGTAAATCGACCATTTTATGCAGTTGAACTTTTAGTTAATAAAGAATTGTGGGTATCAGCATCAATTTTTTTCAATTAGACTTGTGACTAATGCCTTTCTTAGGAATCTTGTTACATTAATATTTTATGACACCACGTGATGAATGGTTTTAAAAACATTTTTAAAGCTTCGCAGTCAACTAAACTGTTACGGAAAGCCGAGAGAAATAGAAATCATAGTGGTTCATGCCTTCGATATCTCTCCGAGATAAATAGTAAGCCTATGTCGCGCGATTGGATTTCTTTCACACTTTTAAATAAACGCCCCTTGTCCTTCAGTGCGTGCTTTTATTCGTTATTTCTCATTTAAAAATAACGACAAACTCTCTGAACGCTACCCACAATCTAATTCAATGACAGTGCTCCAATCCAGATGTCGCCGCAATCAGAATTTCGTTTAACTCTCAAATGTCATTCGACGAGCTGTCATTTTGACAAAACCACATCTCCGAGTGGCTAACGATGTTTATGTCCTCATTTCTGATTTCTAAATCATAACAAAACCGCGCAATGCTAAAGCAACACATCTTAATTGAATTAAAGCAATTCATCACCGCCATCACCAGTCATCATGGCAACTCCAAAGGCATCAATGCCAATCACCTGATACGCACGAGCTTGCATCTACTCGAAGACCTGCCAGCATCTCGTGAAATCGTCTTCGAGTACTTTTCGATTGTGTTTGATATATCCGTAGGCAATTATGTGGCAACTGCAAACACTGATTCGAAGATTCCACAACCACAAGCGGAGGATGATTCCTTCACCGATATCCAAGAGGCTTTAGAGAATTTAGTGAATAAAGGCCCACCGGCATGGGGACCGCTGATCGCTTCGTGGAGTCTCGATTTAGTTGGTAATCTCTCGAATAAGTACTCGCACAAGAGGAAGATGAGTATTGGCGCGGCGTGTAATTTCTGGTTGAACTGCGGGGCGATGAAGGGACTTTTGAGCTTGATTAGTTCGTGTTTTCGGAAACTCACAGATGCCGAGGCGGAATCGTGTGTGGAGACGTTGCTTGGTAAATTGTTTTTGATTTGATTTCGACTTTTGCTTACGTTTCATTCCTATAGCCGCGTTTCAGAGATACCCGCTGACATTCGACTGGGTTGTAGCGCGCCTGGGTGGATGTTTCCCGCTAAAAATCATATCTCAGATTCTGCAGTGTGGTCTGAAGAGGTTCTCGGAGGATTTACGATGTCGCTTTGATTCGGAGATCGGGATTCTTGATTATTTAGCATTTGCCCATGAGAAGGAGCTCATGCAAGCGCTGCACGACCTCCTGGAGGATGGCATCCTGCCCAAGAAATCAATGCACGTACACTTGATTCCGTTCATCACGCAGATTTCACACTTCTCCGAGTCGCTTCTTCAATGTGTCGTGACCGTGTTCCTGGATCTTTGTAAGTATTTTCGGGAAAATAAGATGCAACGGTCGTTGAACTACGAATATTTTAGATAATGACAATCTCATTGAGGCAATCGTGCGCCAAACACCCGTTTGGATGGCGAACAAATCCTTTGTGGATATGCAGCCCGCCTTTAACAATCTGACGCTAAATCTAAAGAAAAACGGCTCAAAGCTGTTGATGACCGCCGCAAAACTAGCTGAACAGTATCCCTGGTGCCAGGATTTCCTTGAGTTCAACCTGCAGGAGTTGGAACAAGTTGTTCTGATGAACTCGCGTTGTCCGCTGCTTAGTGATTTGAATACAGACGCCTCGAAGTACTTGCTATGGCGTGCGTGCCTAAGCACGAACATGATCGAGCAGCAAACAGCCGTGCGACTGCTCCTCCTTGTTTGTAAGTAGCTCCACTGTCACCTAGGAGGTCATAAAACTCACTGTTGTCCCTTGTAGCTACCCAACACTCGCATATCTACCACCAAACGTTATCGGAACTCTTACGAAAGTCGTATGCCATCAACAAAACGGGAATCGGTGCTCTAATTCGGTTAATAGGTGGACAGAACGGTGTGGTCGAGTTTCCTGGGATCAAAGCCGGTATTCAAATGGTTTTGGAAGAGGTTCTTCTGAAGCTACAATTCCATGAAAGAGAGAAGCAGCTGCAGGCATTGAATACATTCCACAACCTTGTCACGTTAGCAAAGTGAGTTTTATCGATTCCTGGCTAACCATTGTTCCTTTATGTCTTCACCCATTTTCAGATTGGAGAAGAAGAACATCGTTCCCTACTTGAAGCAACAGAGCATAGTCAACACCTTGAACGAGTGCCTAGCGAAAGTTCTGCACGTTTTCGGCTGTGCGCTGAATAAACTTGTTCTCGAAATGGAAGACTCCGCTCGCCTTGTGAATAACAACAACACAATTTCCGATTCAAAAAACACGACAAATAAACGAGCGAAGCCTGATCAACAGCCCAAAGAATCAATGGACACTGACGATACTATAATCGTTCCCAAGCAGAGTGACCACGCGGTATTGGCACATACCATCGTAGACTTACTGAACACGATCGAAGCCGGTTCCAAGTTGAATGTGATGAGTTCGGCGGATGTGCTCAAGCTGTCCAGCTTGACGGTGAAGTACTTTTTCTGGAGCCTGACGGAAAAGAGTGAGTGTATATTTCAAGAGAGCTATTCGGGCATAAGAAACTTATTTTCTCTTTATTCAAGGTCCAACCATCCGCTCCACAGCGGTCAATCGTGCGTTCAATCTCTTCCAGCGACAGTGCAGTGCGAGGAAATCCGCGCGATCGGCTTGTCTTCGAGAACTAGTCGAAGGAGCACTTTTCTTCCACGGGTTCCTATTCGGCGCATCGAATGAACCGGATTTAGATGACTCGGCGTTTCCAGAAAGCGAGATGTTGATTTACTCTAATCAGAAACAAAGTATCGGGCCAAATGCAAATCGTACAGTCCTTCACGCGGGTGTGATTGGCAAGGGATTACGGCCGGACAATGCAAATATTAAATCAGTCGAACCAGATCCAGAGTTGCAAGGACTACTATTGAAGGCAATCGACTCCTGCTGCAACGATTTCGTAGGTGCCCCCCGCTCATTCTCAACTAGAGACTCTAAAATCTATTTTCTAGGATAAACCCAACCAGGTCGAAGGCTATTCAATGGTTTCCCTGCTACTGGTAGAGATGGTCTCCACAGATGTCATGTACAATGGGTTGCCGTTTCCCGACGAAGAATTCACCAAAGTCACAATGGAGCGCGATTTGCGCATTCGACGAGCGTTCGTTTCATCGCCGATATTGTGGGCGCTGCTCGGCTTCATAGCTACTCATCGGCCTGCCCTCTGTTTCTCATCCGTGCTTCTTCGAGCGCTCTGCGCCACGTGCCTTCATCAGTGGAGAGCGAAAAATGGTAAGAATCCCCTTTGATTCAACCCTAAAAGTCAATCACCGACCCTCTTTTCGCGTAGTGAACAAATTCCAGCAGGTCAATAGGAACGATGAACTCATGCAATGCACGCGGAAACTACTGCAGATTCTCTCCATTGGCCAGCTTCTTCCACCTCCCCTGGCACGGTTGCACGTAATTGTCGAACATTTCGATCCGCCAGAGGTAAGTTTTCAGACCACTTTGCTTAAGGATAATCCTGACTTATTGTTCTCCTGAAGATCGCCCTGATAATGAAGGAGTGTGTTTGGAATTATATGAAGGACAACGTACCATCACCGGCGCTTTTTACATGTGACAACAATGCGCTCCATTGGCGCAACCCGAATACCGCCAAAATACCTCCACAATACGTGGATATTTTAAGGAATATTATGCAAAAGAAATTGCCCAAGTTGGGAGCACACTACTATCAGATGTTCCACATGGAAGAGATCGACAATCCACCGCCCGAAGCAGTCGAGAAATAAAAGTTAGGAAGATAAGTCTAAGCCGTTGTTATAAGTGTGTACAAAAAAATATAAGATTTACAAGAGATACCTTTAGTTTGTTTCCCGCGAAAAATGTCGAGATGTTCGGGATCGAAAGTGCCGTCAAGGAAACTGAATGCTAGAGGAAGATTTCAGTTCCATGGAAAGATGGTCCAAGGACCTGGTGGCGGTGAAAGTTGTTTATTCTCAAATTAGTCTCTATTAGCGTGGTTTCGTGATTAATCCTCTCAGGCCCAAGTCTCATCATGAGTCTTCTCAGTCTTCTCAGGGCGAAGTCTCATCAAGAGTCTTCTCAGGGCGAAGTCTCATCATGAGTCTTCTCAGGGCGAAGTCTCATCATGAGTCTTCTCAGGGCGAAGTCTCATCATGAGTCTTCTCAGGGCGAAGTCTCATCATGAGTCTTCTCAGGGCGAAGTCTCATTATGAGCCATCTCATGCCGAAGTCTCATTATGAGCCATTTCATGCCGAAGTCTCATTATGAGCCATCTCATGCAGAAGTCTCATTAGGAGCCATCTCATGCCGAAGTCTCATCATGAGCCCTCTCATGCCGAAGACTCACCATGAGCCCTCTCATGCCGAAGTCTCATCATGAGCCCTCTCATGCCGAAGTCTCATCATGAGCCCTCTCATGCCGAAGTCTCATCATGAGCCCTCTCATGCCGAAGTCTCATCATGAGCCCTCTCATGCCGAAGTCTCATTATGAGCCATCTCATGCCGAAGTCTCACCATGAGCCCTCTCATGCCGAAGTCTCGTCATGAACCCTCTAATGCCGAAGTCCCATCATGCCTCGCATGCCGAAGTCTCATCATGAACCCCCCCATGCCGAAGTCTCATCATGAGCCTTCCCATGCCCAAGTCTCATCATGAGCCCTCTCATGCCGAAGTCTCATCATGAACCCCCCATGCCGAAGTCTCATCATGAGCCCTCCCATGCCGAAGTCTCATCATGAGCCCTCTCATGCCGAAGTCTCATCATGAGCCCTCTCAGGCCGAAGACTCATCATGAGCCTAATCAGGATGAAGTCATATCATCAGCCCTCTCTTGCCAAATTCATGCCGAAATCTCATCATGAGCCCTCTCATGCCCAAGTCTCATCATGAGCCCTCTCAGGCCGACGTCTCATCATGAGCCCTCTCATGCCGACGTCTCATCATGAGCCCTGTCATGCCGACGTCTCATCATGAGGCCTGTCATGCCGACGTCTCATCATGAGCCATCTCATGCCGAAGTCTCATTATGAGCCATCTCATGCCGAAGTCTCATTATGAGCCATCTCATGCCGAAGTCTCATTATGAGCCATCTCATGCCGAAGTCTCATTATGAGCCATCTCATGCCGACGTCTCATCATGAGCCCTGTCATGCCGACGTCTCATCATGAGCCCTCTCATGGCGAAGTCTCACCATGAGCCCTCTCATGCCGAAGTCTCGTCATGAACCCTCTAATGCCGAAGTCCCATCATGCCTCGCATGCCGAAGTCTCATCATGAACCCCCCCATGCCGAAGTCTCATCATGAGCCCTCCCATGCCGAAGTCTCATCATGAGCCCTCTCATGCCGAAGTCTCATCATGAGCCCTCTCATGCCGAAGTCTCATCATGAGCCTAATCAGGATGAAGTCTCATCATCAGCCCTCTCTTGCCAAATTCATGACGAAATCTCATCATGAGCCCTCTCATGCCCAAGTCTCATCATGAGCCCTCTCATGCCCAAGTCTCATCATGAGCCCTCTCAGGCCGACGTCTCATCATGAGCCCTCTCATGCCGACGTCTCATCATGAGCCCTGTCATGCCGAAGTCTCATTATGAGCCATCTCATGCCGAAGTCTCATTATGAGCCATCTCATGCCGAAGTCTCATTATGAGCTATCTCATGCCGAAGTCTCATTATGAGCCATCTCATGCCGAAATCTCATTATGAGCCATCTCATGGCGAAGTCTCATCATGAGTTCGCTCATGCCGAAGTCTCGTCATGAACCCTCCCATGCCGAAGTCTCATCACGAGCCCTCTCATGCCGAAGTCTCATCATGAGCCCTCTCATGCCGAAGTCTCACCATGAGCCCTCTCATGCCGAAGTCTCGTCATGAACCCTCTAATAACGAAGTCCCATCATGCCTCGCATGCCGAAGTCTCATCATGAACCCCCCCATGCCGAAGTCTCATCATGAGCCCTCCCATGCCGAAGTCTCATCATGAGCCCTCTCATGCCGAAGTCTCATCATGAGCCCTCTCATGCCGAAGTCTCGTCATGAACCCTCCATAGCCGAAGTCCCACCATGAGCCCTCCTAAGCCGAAGTCTCATCATAAGCCCTTTCATGCCGAAGTCTCATCACGAGCCCTCCCATGCCAAGGTTTCATCGTGACCCCTCTCATGCCGAAGTCTCATCATGAGCCCTCTGATGCAGAAGAGCCCTCTGATATAGTTACATATTTCAGGATCAACCCTCTGATTCCGTCACTCCAAGATGAACTCTCTTATAAGGGAATTGCAAGTTAATATTACAATGTCGTATCATAGGTGTTTTCTCCATGGTTTATGGTGGCATGAACATTCATAGACATAGAATACGTGCCCAGAGCGTACCGACTAATTGTAGAAAAAACAAACAAAACTGCTACATAGACTCATATTCTCTTTTTTATTTTATTTTGTAACTCAACAATGTTTTCTTCACTTCGGGCCCCGCTTCAGTTCGTTTCACTTCGATCCCTTCGCAAAATAGTCCCCTCCGCGGAGCAGTGCAATGCGAATTTCGTCACGTCCATACCTAAACGATTGCCCCTTCGACACTACCACAGATCAGTCTGACCAGCAGTGATCTCTACACAATTTCTTCGACTTTTCCTGATTTAACTTTTTTTGTTTTTCATTTCCACAACGAATTTTCTAAGACATTACACCAAGAGCAGAAACGGGAAAGAAAAAAAGTCAAGTCCACGTACTACGAGTGAGAATGCGTCGGAATCTTGTATTGCAAAGTGAAAAGCGAACAGTTTACATAGAAAAAGAAATTCTTTTTATGTTTTTCTATCTTATGGTTGCTTGCCCTTCGCTATGCTCGTCACTTAACCCAAGAAGGAGTAACCACATGTCCAAGTCGTGTAGTTTATTTTGTAGGTAGTGTATAAAAATAAATGGCGCGAGATTGAGAAAGAATTGCGGATGTGGCGGCTACTGTACGGTAGTTTGATTGATGATACGAGATCGCGCTTCGAGATGCGATCTCTTTGTATTGTCGGTAGGAAAGTTCTAAAAAGTTTGTGACTATGAACGCGCGATAGCAAACGAACGAAAAAGATGGGAAAAACAAATGACTACTGAAAGACCATAGGAAAATGAGAGTAAAAGTGAAAATAAAAAGCACTTCCGAGTGCACTGCAGAAAGGAACTGAACTTGAGTTGATGGAAAGTTAAAAGAAGAAACGAAATAAACGATAAATAATCAAACTGAAAACGGAAGGAGGAATTTAGGATAGAAATGGTCGCGGAATCGTTTCAAGACGGCCGACAATTGGTTAGTTTTCGACCCGATATGCACGACGTGAGCTTCTTCGCTCGCCGTTTGAATGACGACGCGGACGAGGGATGGTGCTTCTTGTTTTCCTTTAAGCTATTTGATGATGTAGCAGCAGCGGCTGATGCTGATATCGACGATATAGTTGGATTCGATGCGTATGCGGCATTCTTTTGGGCTTTGATTTCAGCGGCTGCGGCTGCTGCTTTTCGGGCAAGTTCCTCTGAATAATAAAAAGACGATCTTAGAGAAGGTTATGCATTTCGTAAGAGCAACTTACGGTTAAGGTCGTGTTCGGTAAAGTAATTCTCCTCCTGGTCGTATTCACTTTCGTAGTGATAAGCATCCAGATAAGGCAGTACTGTGGATTTTCGATATTTGTCGCACTTCAGAGGTGGAATTGGAATTGGTGGCCCCTTTTCCTCTGGAGCTGAGATAAACCAACTAAAAAACAAACGTCATTCGGGGTATTCAAAGTTGGCGGGGTGGATATTTAAACTTACGGTTCGTAACGAATTTCTTGAATGGTAAAGCGTTTGTCTGGATCTGATTGCAACATCCCAAGAACGAGGTGAGCAAGTTTATCGTCCAGCTTGTACAGCCAGTCCGGTGCCTCCCATTGTCCTCGTCCAATATTTTCTAATAGCCTATATATGTTGTCACCTTCAAAGGGATAGAGACCGGTCGTAATGTTATATCTGCAAAGAAAAATGGAACATGGACATCGTGGGATAAACAAAAATGTATCGAGACCATGCAAGGCCTCTAGGTCGACCGGGAACTAATAGAATAAGAGTTTTCATGGTGGTCTTGTGGTTTTCAGTGACAGTGGCTTCTGGATAAGTGAAGCACAGTGTTTAAAACGGAAATAGTCGGTGGATATGAGCCAGGAAAATGGGTCAATAGTTACAATGAGCATTGCTTTCTGCCGTCAGCCGAAAGCTGCTATGAACTGATTCAGAACATGACTTCATCCAAACTTTTTGTCAAGCTATAGCTTCTAATTGAGCTCATATAGGGCATAATAAAAGGAAAGGCATCATCTCCAGTTTATTAGTTCTATGTGGCATGCAACATATCATATAAAAAGTTCACATTCTCACATATAGATGGTGCCACTATTGACATGTCCATGTGATTTTAGGAACTACCAACTACTAAATGTATAACGTTTTGACTTTTCACGTTTTACGGTGTTACTGACGCTACTTTTGCAATCTTCAGATTAAAGGAAAAATTTGAATTTCCTGTGATTCGAATTTCGAAACTAAAAAAGAGGGCGATTGAGACGGAGTTTTAGACAAGGAGTGCTGATGTTGAAGTAGGAACAGGTTTTCGCATTAATATTCCACAGCATACGGGAGATATGTTCGTTGGAGCCATAGGAGGTACGAGAGGTGGATAGATAGAAGAGACGTGGATTTCGTGTACTACGAGGGTTAGTGTTGAAAAAGATAGAGTTGTATAGGGTCGCGCAATCAATGGGACCTGAGAGGAGCCGATGGATGAAAACTATGTCGGATATCCTTCTTCGTTCTTCCAGCGATTTCAAATTAATAAGCTTTAGGCGATCTTGATAGGCAGGTATGATCAGGGGATTGTCCCAGGGTAAACCACGAAGAGCAAAACGGAGACAACGACGTTGGATACTCTCGATTCTGGAAATGTGTATGATGATAAGAAGACCAAACTTGAGAGGCGTATTCGAGAATAGGGTGAATAAAGGTTGTGTAGAGAGACCGACTAACGTAGGGATTGGAAAACTCTTTAGACCATCGTTTCACCAAGCCGAGTGCATAATTGGCCTTAAGAATTATATCGCTCATATGTACAGGGAAATTGAGCTCCTGGTCGCATAATACACCAAGATCGCGGATCACCTGAACGGTAGAAAGGGGTTAATTATGGAGAAAGTAGGACGGGGAGGAGATTTGATACGTTTGCGAGAGAAAGTAAATGATTGACACTTGGAAAGAGATGTGGGAAGGTTTGATAACCATTTCAATATCGTTAATGGTAAGGATAAGAAGAAGCGGGCCTAAATGACTGCCTTGGGGGACACCGGAGGAAGCAAGGAAGGGGTTAGAGAGGGCAGATCTAGAGCGAGCGCTGTACTGGCGATTTTCCAGGTAAGAGGAAATCCACTTTAACAAGATGGGTTCAAAGCAAAGAGAAGACAGTTTGAAAAGTATTGATTAGTAAATAGATGAAACAGGTAGGATCGGGTGCAAAGGAATCATGGGTGAATGATTGAAAAAGGTGGCAAAATGGTTGGCGATGTTATGAGGATAATGGGAAGTTTCATTATTGAAGGAGAGTGAGTTTGGGTAGCCATCAGATTTTCTTTTGTAATTAACGAAAGAAGGACTTGGGATTATTTATAAGGCTGGTTTGCATCTCGACTAAGTAGTGTTGATAGAGAGAGTTATAAAGCTCTACAAAATGCAGGTAAATACTGAAATAGTTAGAGAAGTCATTTGGGGATTGAGTACGAACGAAAGTTGTCCAGATCTTGTTCCGTTTGTTTCTCAAAGAACGGAGCCTGCGATTATACCAAGGTGGGGAGGTGGCGGAGCTTTTGTGTCGAGAAAAGGGTACGCAAAGGGAGAAGGAATTAAATATTTCTTTGTATGATATGGCATCATTTACGGTAAGGTTGCTGAAATTAAAAGGAGCACTATTGTGATATTCATTGATTTGACGGAAGTTGGCTTTGTGAAATTCGTGAGAGATTCTAACAGTGGGGTGAGAGTTCTATATAGAGGAATTGTGAAAGAACGAGTGAAGAAGGGGAGGGTGGTAGTTGTCGAGGGTTGATAGGGACAGCGGAGAAGCTGAAACTGAGGAGTTGAAGGGATCACTTGTGAAAATGAGGTCGAGTTGTCTGCCCATGTAATTCAAAATGCCGCTGACTTGGTTAAGGCTGGAGTCAGCTAGGCGATCAGAGAGGAGGCATTCTTTAGCTGCAGTGGGATTAGAGGCAATGTAAAATGATTGGTCGGCTGAAGAGATCCATTTAAGGTGAGGAAGGTTGAAGTCACCGAAAACTAGGATCTCGTCTTGGGGATCTCGTAAATTAATTAAATTATCGATTGTATCAATGGCTAATTTATACGGTTCAATAGGTTGTGATGGCAAAATGTAAAAGCAGATGACGTAGAGCGATTTCCGGGGTACTACAATCTTAATAGAAACAAAGTCGAGACATGCCGAAGATGAAGTTGCTATGAGGGAGATGTCAATTGAGTTTCGAACGGCTAGAAGAACACCGCGGCATGGACAACCATCAGTAGGTCGATTAACATCATCGTCGCGATAAACGTTAAAGTTGGATGGGAATAGTTCAAGGTTGTTTATACTAGGGATTAGGTTCGTTTCGGTTAAGGCAAAGATTTCAAAAGGTAAGGCATGTGATTGCTGCAGGACTGCCTGAGTTTTAGAGCGCAGACCTCTACGTTCTGACAATAAAAGGTAAGAGGGAGGTTTTCGGGGAGTGTTAGAGTGGCAGGGAGGGAGAGATTTTTAGGGACGAAAAAAACTATCATGGTCAGCTACACTGAAGGTGCGATATGGCGCTTTGAGTGTATATATTGTCTGAAGGTATCAAGATCGTTTGACACTTTTTTGGGTGAGATATTTAAAAACTCGTGATATTTAATGAAAAGGTTCTTGAGGGCAGTGAAGTCGTTGGGGATACCTTCCTGTTAAATTGAGACCATTACGCAGTGTTTTTTTTACCTTCATGGCAAACCGAATCGGACTTGTTATGAAGATAAGCCAAAAAGAGACGAATATTCTCATAGATCTATTTATCTCTTAACCTGGAGAGAGCGTATCGACCTTCTTTGGGGTCATTAGATTGCTGAGTAAGTTAGTCAAACTTACAGTAGGGGATCAACGAAAGATTGGGAGGGGACAGATATTGACGAAGATTGGTTTATAGATGGTCGGAGGGATAAGGAACTTGCTGAGGAATTAAGGATGTGGAAGTTTTGAAAGTTATGATACTTGGTTCCGGACTTAAGGTCGAAATTTAGAAATGAGTTTGGATCCGGGTCATGTGGTAGGGTTGGAGGTGTAGCATGTATCTCTGCGTCTTTCCTGGTTGTTTTAAGATTTTCTTAAAAAAATATTTCCTCAACTGCCAAATTCCCCAAACTTCTCTCGCATAACGCATTATTGGTCTTATCACTGCTTCGAAAATTTTATACCTCGTACTCGGTGCAATATTCTTTTTGCTTAGGACAGCTTTCTAGCTGTAACCCATAGCGCGTTTCGTTTCTTAAGCTTCTCCTTGAGGTACTTTTTAATCGATAACTGAGCGATAAACGGAATTCTGCTCCATGCGTATTTGCTCCGGCAAATCACAATTTTAGATTTGCTGGTAACAAGTAGCAAATTCCACATGTGGAGTATTGTTGAAGCTTGCTAATCATGACATGCAATATGCCAGAGTTTTTCAGCAGTATAACAATGTCATCAGCATTAAGTAGTGCTTTCATTCCTCTCGGTAGAGATTTGATATCTGGTTCTCGAGGGTCGGAATAGCATTGATGATGTCGGTCGAACCCTTCTGGATGGTAGGAATCGTACTGAAGGTATTTGTATTGTGTTTAACTCTAACTTGATTTTAGGAAACGACACACTGACATGCAATAAAAACCTGGGACTCGGAAGTTCAGAGCCCCGTTGGCAACCCTTCATCAAGCATCCCTGTCATGAGTGTGTCGCTTTCATGTTTCGCTATTCTATTTTATTTACTAGGTCCATTCTTATATTGTCCTCCCACCTACAGCGCCACTTTTTTGTGGCGGTCTATTCTTCTCGGGATTTCCATTAATTTTTTTGACTGTTCGTCCACTGTCCATTCGTTCTACGTGACCTGCCCAGTCTTCGTGATTTAATTACTCGGGCAATACTTGGGGCTGAATAGAGCTACTCGAGTTCTTGATTGCATAGATTTCTCTATGTGCCGGATCCATCGTCCTATTTTTCACCACAGATTCCCTTTAAGATATTGGTTTCAATGACCCGAAATCTATTTTCCTTCTTCTTAGTCAGAGACTAAGTTTATCCGCAAAATAATTTTGACATTGTTTTGAACAGCTCCTTCATCGCGAAAAAGCACGTGCTGTCCACATGCAGTGTTTTATATATGTCGATCTTTATGTCGATTTCGGCAGTAAATATGGTTCCTAGATATTTGACTCGTCCTGTTTCTCAAAGTGTTTATCAAGTACAAGTCGGTCAGTGATTATATACATGATTTTCTCTTCATTTACTTCTTCCCTTTCATTATTAAACTTTTCGAGTTTTTTCTCAACTGTTTCCCCATTATTTCCCAGAAGATCCAGATCGTCTGCATAAGCTGGTGCGGATATAATTCCATTAAGGGCTATTCTCCTCTCATTTTCACGTATCGCGAAAGTTTCATAAGACATTCCCAACATCAAATTTGTTTCCCTTTCGGCATACTTGCATCAATTTCACTTAATCTTTCGGGATTCCCCACCTTAGTCATTCTAATCTACGAATAGTTAGTGGACAGTGTCGTGGAAATCCCACTTATTTTCTAAAAGCTGTCGTATAGAGAAAATTAAATTCGTAGGCATTGTTGAATGATTTTTAATGTGACTTTTTTATTTTTGCTCAAAGAAGTCTTTGGATCTCCTGTCTGTACTTGGCACATACTATTGGCTGGTATCCAATTGTTGGTATCCACATTTCGCATCAGTCGCAGGAAGGCAAACATGTCTATCTGTCTGCTCCGCATGCCTAATCCTTCTTAGGATTGCCTCCCATTTGTTCTTATTGTTGATTGCAAAGGATACAAGAAGCTCGCACAAAGGATCTCCGTTCCTCTGATAGAATGAAGACCATTTATTTCGAGGTTTTTTTTTTTTAATTTTAGTTTTGTTAGCAATGGCTTTGCAGAAGCAGGGCCTGTGCCTGCGCATTCAACACTAATCCGATGCATAGTGGTAGGTGATCTGATTCAATTAACTCTTTTACTTCTAGGTCAACTGCATGTTAAAACGACTTTCCCTGAACATAGCAATAACTACAGGTTGAGTGCACGGCATGCCTTAGGAATGTGAAATTTCTCTTTTCGTCGGATGTAGTGCTCGATTTCTCAATGCTGTAAGACTTAATAAGGGAAAGAGTTATCGATATCCTACACAATTCAACTTTAACAGACTTAAAACGATTCTCCAGACGATCCTCGATCCTTCAAAACTAGAACATATGCCCTGATGAAGCCATGTAAATGTTTAAGTGAGTTGAATTGGGATATTAAGTTCGGAATCAAGGCATCACTTAAACTCTATAACGCGATTGACCAGATCCATATTAGCTTGGGGCTATATGATATGTACATGTGTTTAGCGAATGATGGCACCGTTGACGCAAAATGTGTAAAATCATTGAACGCCATCGATTAAACGATTTCAGACAGATTTATCGAGCAGTTAGTAGCTGTTGAAGATCGACAAATTTGTGTCTGCTTGCAACCAATCAGTGAATTTAATTCATTTTTTGGATGGGAAGACGTGCTAGGAAATAAAAGTAAAGTGTCGTTTATAAGGACCATGCACCTTCGATGCCAACCGTAAAATATTGGTTTCATGAATTCAAGAGAGGCCGAACATCAATTTCTAATGAAGAGCTTTCAGGCCCTCCAATTGAGCTGACTACGGTGGAAATGGTTAACGAAATCCCGGGTGAAGATCTGACAAATTGATGACATTGTACCAACTCAATTATGCAAAATATCCTACACGAGATGGATGCCACGTTTGCTCACAGTGGAATAAAAGCACTGTTTGGACTGGAATAAAAGCACAATTCGATAGAGTTCCTACGGCGTTTCGTGACTTTTGACGAAACATGGACTCGTCACTGCACTCCCGAAATGCAAGAGCAATCAAAACAGTAGACCTAACTCGGTGACCCTGTTTCAAAAATGACGCAACGGATTCGCGAGGTATCATCTTCACCGACTATTCGGAGAAAGAAAGGACATTCACTGACGAGTACTCTTCTTATCGGACCGATTCGATGCTGAATTGTTGAAAAAACAGCCCATGACAATGCACCAGCTCACTCATCGGCATTCATCAAAGCAAAACTGTGCGAATTATGCTACGAATGGCCGCCTCATCCATGCTCTTCTCCAGATTTGGCCACATGCCTATCATCACACTTATCATACAGTCCTTGTTAGTTCACAATATAGCGTTGAATCTATTTTCGGGAAGAATATTTGGAGTGAAGCATGGAATAAGAATCTTCGTCATCAACTCCAACTCATTAACCAATGCGGAAACGCAACACTCTCTAACCTGCCACGTCTTAATTTCCCATTACTAAATGGGTGGAAAATGAATGCGCGATAGCCCTTGTAAGTCTTACTAAAAATTATTGCTGACAAGTCACGAACAAGACCCGACTGAAGTGTCTCTGAGCTTTAAACCCAACTGAAAAAATCTATTTTACTTACAAAGTAACCCCACTACTCCAAATATCCACTTTGGATCCCGAAAATGACTCTAATCCATTAGCGATCTCCGGCGGCTGAAAGGCTGGCGATCCCTGCCCAGTCGTACAAGTATCGTCGTCGGCAAACATCTCCAGCTGTTCGGCAACCCCAAAATCGGAAATTTTCAGTGTCTGGTCCAGCGTGAGCAGCAGATTCCCGGGTTTAATATCTTTATGAATCACACGGCAACCGTGCAGGTATTCCAGCCCATTGATTAGTTGGCGGAAGTAACTGTGTGCTTGATATAGAGGTAGTTTCTTCTCGGGGGCGCTGTCCAACATTTCCTAATAGAGGAGCAAAAATATATAACATCACGAGTAAGACCCTTGCAACCAACCTGTAGTCCGCCCACACAGTACTCCATGATTAGGTACATCTTCTGCTTCTCTTCATTGTACAGAACATCGAGCAATTCGATCACATTCTTGTGCTTCAGATACCGCAGCAGCTGTATCTCGCGCTGTACATTCTGCTCGCCGTTAGGAATTCGTCGTAGCTTCCTCTTCGTCAGTATCTTCACAGCTCTTCGGTTTAGATTCTCCGAATCTAGCACCTCCTTTACCTTGCCGTATGATCCCTCGCCCAACACATCGCCCATCACATACTTGCCCACCATCTTGATGTTCTTCTTCTTCGGCTGGTAGATTATCTCGCGACTGTCCACACGATTAAAGAACACATCCCTATCGTCGAGGTCCAGGTTCTCAATTTCGTCGTCATCCAACCAAATGACCGGATTCTGCTGTCCATGGCCATCGACCTCCGACATCCCTAACGCAGCTAATGCACCATTCACATCACCAGGCATATATGCGTCGCCCTCGCTCCGATCGCGGTGAAAGTTGTCGTTGATCAGCAAGACCTTGACATCATCGGCCTCATGCAATGTAGTACGATGACTCGACGGAGCCACATCGGCTGTCGTCACGATCATGCTGGTCGTCGGAGCTGGGGGATGACTTATTTGTGATTTAACGTCCATTGTATGGATTGTTGTGACTGTCATTGGAGGTTCTCTTTTTTTCACTTGGTCGTGCACCAGACACTCAACTTCCGCTTCTGCAACTCCGGGGAAATTCACTGGACAATTATGAAAGAAAACCTTTTCTTCCCTGCACTCACGCACTCACTTAGTTTCCACTGGTCTTCTGACCAGATCTCGACGTCACTTCACCGGGCGGGGAAAGGGGGAGATGATAGGATGACGACTTTCTTCTTCTGTACACTTGTTTTGCGATTCAGTATTCGACTGGGCCTTGATAACAATCACGGAGGTATACACTTTTTCGACTCTGACCTCCTGATTGTATCTTATGATTTCCACTCTAGCAATACATTACGACCGATTGGTAATTTATTATGCAAATATTGGCTCACTCTCGACGACCGTGGCGAGATGTGATGGCGAAGGCGACGACGGTGGCGGGACACGAGCGGCACTGCGCGCTGGAATCGATCTATCCTCCGTTTGTGGTAACAATTCGGATTGTTCACTTAAATCGTTTGCGATTGCTTGTTTTCTCATTGATACCCGAGGATGGCGTTTTTACGAATTTGTGCAATTTTTTCCTGATTTCGAATCTTATGTCCCTTGAGTGTGGAGAGGAAGTAGAAAAAAAATGAGCGAAATGAGTAGAAACGTCAAAAGACAGAATTAGAAAGAGAGCGATGGTGGCAGGCATTCATTTGTTTTTGAATAAAATGAATGAAAAATAAAAAGAAAATGAAGGAAGTGGAATGGAAGAGAGTGGAAAGTACACACGGGGAATGCGAAGAGTCGTCAATGGAATGGCTAAGAGAATGCCAACGAGGATTTATAGAATGAGAGGGAGGGATGAATGAACGATTGCGATCTGAAGTTGGGTATGATTGGCGATAAGCGGTGACAGCTTAACGAATTTAAGTTGACGCAAATCAGTCGTTGAGTTTAAATTTTTGTCAATTTTAAATTTAAACCTTTAAATGAGTTGTAGAGTGGCTAATGTTGCTCTACCGCTGCGCTGTAGCACTGAATTATATATCATCGTATATAATCAGCTTTTGGGTTACATTTGATATCTGACTCTATGCACTGATAAGCTTTCGGGTTTTTATTTGACGTTCATGTTACGGACTGATGATAAGTTATCGATAAATGTCACTCAAATAGCAATATTCTGATAAAGAAACTCAACACATTTTGGAAAAAGTAATAAAGCGACATTGAAGTCCACAATCATGAATTTATATTTCGGGGTCGTCCATCAACTGGGCTGGATTTAATATTGACACACTCGCGATAGCTTAGGGTAAATGAAAAACGCAAATATTTTTTGATATTTGTGTAGTATAGGGGCTTGCAGGTTATTGGTTGGTTGTCGTTAGGCTGTAGTGCAAATTAGTATAGAATTTGACTCTTATTTTCACGAAACGTGTCGTATTATCTAATTTATTCGATACAAGTGATCACCAAGAACACTCAGAGTCTTTGCAGACAAATGTTAATCATAGTTTTACCCTTTTTCAGTCACACTTTCTAAATAACGAATTTTGGTTGTGAGGCCTTAAATTACATAGGAAAGACTGGCTTAAATCTTCTCTTTCACATGACTACAAAAACTCTATACTATTGAACAGTAATTTAGGCATCAGTTTTGATCGCCGTTTCGTAAAAGGGTTGTAATAGAGCATTAGTTTAGATCTTTGTTTGGCACATAGATCTGGTTTCTTGCAGATAAACAACCTCACCATGCATACCTCTAGTGCATGTCCCTGTCGCCTATTTCGTTGCCTTCCAAGTAATCCCCGTCAGATGTAATACACTTGCGCCAGCGCTTTTTCCAATTCTCGAGGCACTTCTAATATGCACTTTTTGGTATAGCCTTGAACTCCAGTGATGCAGTCTCTACGCCCTCAGTCGTGACATTGCTCTGTCCTTTCATTGGTGTTTCCAGGTTCGGGAAGGGAAAAAAGCTGCTGGAGGCCACCGTTGAATACGGTGGCTTAGGCATGATTTCGGCATTGTCTTTAGCCAAAAATATTCGCTAAGCAACGCCAACAGCCATTTGTCCCCCAAATCCGAACGTTGTCTTCATATTGCCTCATACAAATGGCACATATGTAACTTCAACGTAATATTCCGTAGTGACCATACGACCTTTGGGTAAGAATTAATGATGAACCACGCCATTGTGTTCGACAACAACTGTGAGCAAAACGTTCACATTTGGCCGATCTTCGCGTGCTCTTTATGGTCTGGCTCTTCTCGTCATTTCGATTAGGATGCTGCGCTTTGGAAACTGGTGACGATGTGATGACCCTTTTCAGCGAACTTGAATAGTTGGCAATTTTGGACTCCAAGCTGGACCACGGTGTAGGATCGGCAATATTCCCGACACAACTGCATATCTCAAATTCATTTCGTCTCCCCGATCATTCGAGCATCTTTCAAGCTGAAGTGCTAACGGACCAGAAAGCATGCAAAGCATTTACACGTCCACCGTTGTTTGTAGCGACATCCAAGCCGCTAGTAAAGCTCTTTCATCTGCTACCAACTTCTCTAAGCTGGTGGATCAATTCAAGAAAGAAATTAAGCAAGATATCACTCTCGTTTGGGTTTCAGAACACAGCAATATAAAAGGGAATTTAAGGGCCGATAAGTTAGCCAAGAAACTGTTGGCCTGCGGCAGAACCTTTCCAAAGGCAACATCCTGCAATACTATTTCAGCAAAGCCAAATCAAATAGATACAGGATATCAAGACAAACAAACGACATCCTCAATAGACACCGCTCTAACATAACTAGAATCGTGATGGTCAATAAAGAAACTCACGCTGCCAGAACAGGTATTTGGTCTTACATTCACTGCCGCAGTTGTCACAACACAGAAAGCAAACCTTGCACCATTTTCTCTGCGAATGGCCAGCACTGGCAAGTCACAAGTTCAGGGCTTTTGGTAAATACTTCTTCTATGACTTCTCAGAGGTAGCCAACTAGCTTGGCTAACATAACCAGTTTTTTTTAACTCCACAGGCTGTAATTAAACTAACATCACCATTTACATCCCTTAGGTTCTGCGAGTTTTGTGGCAACACAATGCCGCCTAAGCGCTAATTTTACTCTACGCATAGTTGGGTAGCCACCTCAACCTACCTACCTACAAACTTCGCTGATACGTGTTTCAAGCCCAAAATTTCTAAAAAAAAAATTCATGTAATGGACCGATAGGCTGATAACTTCAGAAACTTCTTTGACAGTGATTCGGCGATTCTCGATAACAATTTTCTTCCCTGTTTCAACATTTTCATACGTTGTTGACATGCTGGAGCATCCAGGGCGGGTATCTTCGTTAAAATATTCTCGGCCTTCTGTGGAGAGTTTTTTTTCCCAACCTCTGCCTAAATAAAAAACAAAAAATCGAACATCGAATGTACTTAGCTAAAATTCAAAAAAGTCACATTACTTTTCGAACAAGCCTCGTATAGTGCGATCTGGTCACAGAAGGGATCATTTTTGCCTCATTTTCGTAGAATCATGCCCCATAACAATATATATATATAAATAAAACTTTTCATTTCTTTATTCTCAATACACAGACTGAACCTTATCCAATTACACAATCACAATTCTCTTAAGCTCACTTCTCGTAGCAATCAATTCAACACTTTGAATTGATTGCAAAATCAGTTTTACACGGCTTGAAAACTCACACTTGATTAGTTTCACTTGAATGAAAGGTGTAGTTCCTGTACCAGTATTTTTATACCCGAATCTAGAACTTTTCGTAATGGCACAGTGATGACGGTCCAGTGGAGTACAACGGAGATGAAAATCGGAAGTTGCATGAAGTTTGAAAAGCGCTGGATGAACCATGACGAAACACCTCTCTCAACGGCTTTTTTACTATATTCAATCTCGATCGAGGTGTTGTATTCCACCAGATGTCGCTGAAGAAAGTGACATTGCAGAATGTTGCAATATCCTGTTGCTTCTGGCGGCAGATACGGGACTGCTGATGTTCGTAAGGGTTCAGATTTTAGGGTCCAAGAGTGTATCCAAAATTTCATGGCGAGTTTTTGCACATGTAATGTCGGATTTTGTTGATGCGACTTTTAAACCCAGCATCAAAGTGATGATCAAATGTTAACCAAAAATGATTACATTTCCTTTATGAATTTAAGTTTGGTCACAACGCAGCGGAGACAGCCTAAAATAGAAACAGTGCGTGTCGACCTTGTATAGTGAGAGGAAGAACGATACAGTGACTCCGACTCTTGACGCGTGAAAGCGAGCCACGCAAACACGCAGCACCAGCCATTGACATCGTCGAGTAGTGAAGTGTGTCGGACCACACTTACAAGCAAGAAACTCGACAAATGCGTTCTTCATGAGCTAACCAAGTTCATACTGGCATGTGACGAAAAGTGACGATAATCTTCATAGAACAGGGATTTCATCCGATGAAGATAATGGTGACTATTTGTTGGTTTAGCATTATCTATTAATTCCTTCTAGAAGAGTGGTGACACAATCAATGGTGGAAAGAACTGTAACCACCTGGAAGAAATGCATGAGGAACTGCTCTTTAAGCAACCTAATCTGGTCAATAGAGATCGAGTCATATTGCCCCATGAGAACCCTTTACCACATGTGTCAAAAACTAACTCAAAGATGAGCAAGAATGCGATTCTTTCTTGTCATACTCACCTGCCTTGTAGTCAATTGTCTCCGATCTTTTCAATCCTTTTGATAACTTTTTGGTATAAACACGATTCAGGAATGAGCAATGCGTTAAAAACGCTTCCTAAGAATTCTTTATATGTATCTCGAAATCTAGATTTCATACTCTTATATACGTTTGCATTACGTTAAAAAAATGTGTATTGCATGTCATGGTAAGTATTTTGATTAGTACGTATCAGATTTTAAATATGGGGACTCGTGTTTTTTTTTTCGAAGCTTGAAGCTTTATTTCGGAAAAATTGTTTGTTCACAACCTCGTCATTTACGTGCTTTAGCTCTTTAAAACATTTCCCGAAATCGAAGTACGGTGCCAAATTTGATGATTCTTTATCGATATTCTACATAATTCATGAATTTGTCAGGGATGTGAAATTCTCTAAGTAAGAATTGCCACTCTTACTTAAACGGATCTAGAAATGGTAGGAACGGTTACGTACTTTTTGGAAGCGACGCATTCAGTTATATCGAATTCAGTGAAAAAAAAATACCATTCCTTTATCCATCATGTTCTGTAGATGAACATTTACATGCTTTCGACTCTGAATACATCATCATGTAGACAGTGTGCGACAGCAGTTTTAGTGCATTTTAGTTTCGATACTGCTCTAGCTCAACACCACCTAAGTTGGGTAGATAGCCTTCTCTCCTGTTTTTGTTCACCATGACTCACGGTGACTCATGGTGACATAATGAAATCTGATGTGAATAACTCGCTGTCTCCAATGCTGGAGCATAAATTCGTTTCAGTTAAGGCGAATATATCGTAACGATGAAAGAAACATCATGGTATCATCAACCAATTTACTGGCCCCCACGAACTAAAGAAAACCTTTAACCAATTTCACTTTAGAGCTTCAATATTTAACCCAACGATGTAACAAATGATCTTTCCTCGTTCGCTATCCACGTCAGCACCAAGTGTCTCTCAGATCTGCAGAGATGTTCTCTGCAAAAACTATTTTTAATGCTGACGGTGGCTGGTTACATGGCTCTACCAAACGCTCAGCTCAGCTAAATAAATCTGTTTCTATTTCTGAATACCAGAGGACTACGCACCAAAACTTTCGCAGTACCCCTCAATTTCCAAAAGCTGCTTTGCGACGTTTTTGCCCTAACTGAAACTAATTTGCCCCGGTAGCAGGGACAGTGAGTTACCGCTTCGATCCTTCATAACGTCGAATTCCGTTGATTTCAATTTTGCAAATGCCGTTATAAATTTTCCGAAACGGAGGCTCTACCTTACCTACTGATATATTCGTCCCTCAAAACCCATATTTGATATCTCCTCAATGAAATTATTATCATCTCTGTCTATTTCAACCTGCCATACTTGAGACTCAGTTTGTCGCGAATAACACCTCGTGTGATAAGCAAATCCTCTGGGCTCGAACAAAAGAAACAGACAACGGCAGGGCTATCTTAACTCCCGCTCTGCTTATGACCTTTGTACATACCTGCAAACAATTACGGAATTTGAATTACCCGATTCTCGCTACCTTCGAAACCTGAACCGAATGGGACCCTATCACCGAACCCTAGGACTTCTACCATTTTATAAATGCAAAAACAAAAGTTGATAGGGTAGTCCGATAAGTATTTAGCCTCGCCGCCAGATGGCGCCAGTATCGAAAGAGCAACTTACTGTCGTGTAGTACATTCTAGTAGACGGCTACTGTCGAAATTTCAGCCGGATCGGACTCGTAGTTTTGTTTTGACCGCGTGTGGAAGCGTTAGTGTCCGCGGAATTTAGAAAAATGGAAAAAGAGCAATATCGGTCGGTGATTCGACAGCGAAATCAAAGAACGTTTGGATGCTGTGTACTTCTCCTTCGATGGCGACCATCAAAAATTGGTTTAACGAGTTCAATGTGGTCGCACGTCGGTTTTTGATGAACCACGCCCAGGTGCCCCGAAAACGGCTACCACGGAGGATAACGTGACAAAAATCCACGATCTCGTATTGGCAGACCGCCGCGCCGATTGAAGGTGCGCGAGATAGCTGAGACAGTAGGCATTTCAAAAGATCGCGTGGGTCATATCCTGCATGAAATTTTGGGCATGAGAAAGCTGTCGGCGCGATGGGTGCCGCGTTTGCTCACTCCGGACATAAAGCGCAACCGTGAGACCACTTCAGAGCAGTGTTTGACGCTGTTTAAGCGCAATCCGAAGGAGTTTCTGCGTCGTTCCGTGACAATCGACGAAACATGGATCCACTGGTACACACCGGACACTAAGGAACAGTCGAAACAGTGGACTTCACCCGGCGAACGTGCTCCGAAGAAGGCGAAGACTGTCCCATCGGCCGGAAAGGTGATAGCCACGGTGTTCTGGGATTCATAAGGTGTGATCCACATCGACTACCTGGAGAAGGGCAAAACGGTCACAGGGCTGTACCGTTTCGGCCAAATTATTGTGCCGATTCGACGCCGAATTGAAGAAAAAACGGCCCCACTTGGCGAAGAAAAAAGTGCTCTTCCACCATGATAACGCACCGGCTCACACCTCCGCGCTCGCCACGGCCAAATTGGTCGAATTGGGCTACGAACTGCTGCCCCATCCAGATTTGGCCCCGTGCGACTTATTTTTGTTTCCAAACTTGAGAAAGTCACTCGCCGGGCAGAAATTTCAGTCGAAGGCCTACTTTGCAGACCACAAGAAAACGTATTTTTCAGACGGGTGAAAGAAGTTGGAGCATCGCTGGGTCAAGTGTATCGAGCTAAAAGGAGACCATATTGAAAAATAAATCTCCATTTCTTCAAAATTTTTGTTTTTCTTTTGTAGGCTAAGTACTTATCGGGCCACTCTCGTAGAACTATGCGACTCTCGCCTCTACCCAAAAATAAATATTCAACTTTAAAAGGCAAATGATGGAAAATCTGAAGGCCTTCCAATATTGCTTCGAGCCATATAGGACACCTTTAGACAAGGAAAATACTTTGGAAGAGATCAATTGGAATTTAATGCACGCGTTACTTTGTTCGTAATAATTAAAGTTTTCAACTAAGTGGTTGAAATGGAATAAAACAAGCTGTGTGTGAGACTTTTACAAAATTCTTTTTTCGTTTGAAAGGTCCATGTGTGCCATTATGTATGGAATATGATACATAATGTTACTTTTTACGGAGGCACGGAACCGACTGTGCCAATTTTCAAAGACTCTACCACTTAGATTTAGTTGAATTCGAACGATGGCCCGTGTTATGTTCAGCTTAAGGGTATCGGTTGATTGTGGTTTATTCGCCTAGACCTATGGCTTCAGGTTGCCTAACAAGAAAACGTTTAGCGGGGTCAAATCGCATGACTTTGGTGGTCAATTCACGTCACCTCTGCGAGAGATAACGTTATCCTCAAATCGTTCATGCGAAATGTCCACCATGGCGTCCGTTGTGTGGCACATAGCGCCGTCCTGCTGGAACCACATGTCGTCTAGTTTCAATTCGGGCTATATGAAATTGGTGGTCATCGTGCTGTAGTGCTCGCCATTTACGGTCCACACCAAACGGTAACCCTTATGAGGATGCATATTGTCACCTTGTGAAACACGTATGGGTTGGTATCGTCCCCTATACGGCAATTTTGTTTGTTAACACAGCCATTCATCCAAAAATGCCTCTCGTCGCTAAAGATGACTTTGGCCAAATTGGAGTCATCTTCCATCGTTTGGAAAAACGCTCCGAAGTCCAGTCAGCAAACTAACGGCGTTATAGGGGTGTAGGCCTAAGTCCAAAAAAATTTACCAAGTTAAGGTTTGTGAAAGGCCGAGTGCTGTACACTTTCGGGGACGCGGCGATTGTCTCGGCCAATCTTGCCTTCCTTTGACAGACGAATGTTGGCTGATTGACTACCGAACCGGTCGTTCCAAATTTGGCCACTTGAAAAGTCGACTGTGAAGGGCCACCGTTAAGTGGTCGCAACACGCGTAAGATTTACACTAACGAACACATCGTTAACATAATAAAGTTTTATTATTTGGACGTGCTGTTCAATCGTGTTGCTTGCCATGGTAATTTGGCATCAGCTTTGAGCTTCGTTTTCAGAATTAAATACAAATTAAATGTCCTGAATTGCCGCACATTATACGAGCTAAGCTAGGCTATTAATTAAGAGATTCTCGGCAAAGACTCATCTCTCTGCAAATTTTGAGTTAAGTTTAACTGGCATCAGTAACTGAGTTATAAATTATAGATATCTATTCTAGCCGATTGAAAAACCCTTTATAATATGTGATTTTTGAAGCGTTTAGTTTCTAATTGTGGAGAAAATAATAAAAAAGTTACAAAAGTATATACAATTTTTATTTAAGTTCACCAACCAAGATTTGCCATTAAGTTTTCAGAGATTATTTTGTGTAGATTGTAAATTTGACGTATCGGCTTAAAAAATTGCCTAAGAGTGTCAAATTACACGAGAGATAAATTGTTTACCGAACTCATTTCGCAATTTGTCCATTGATTCGTTTACTGTGTGGCATATAGCGCCGTCTATTAACAATGTTACTTAGATTATAAGAGAAGTCTCTATTTGACGCAAATAAATAAATAAATCTGAGAGAAGTAAGCGCAGAACTTGAATTGATTTTTAGTTTACGATTTTTGGTTGATTCTTCGGACTTGGAACTAAGTATGCAACATTTCGCTCTTCCCAAAAATAAATATCCGACATTGAGAGGCAAACGATGGGAAAGCTGAAGACCTTTCACAAACCTTTTGACCTTTCGAGCCACTGAGCGCGTCTCAATTCGAATTTGATACGCACGCTTTACTTCAATCGAAATTAAATTATTCATCATATTTTTAGTGACATATACATATCTACTCGTAGTTCAATAAGTTTCCACGTTCGATAAGAAAAAGACGATTTTATGGTTTGAAATCCTTTTATTATTATTTTATTCCACTTTCATCGCTGAGGTGAAATCCCGGAATACGGTCGAAATACGCTTTAACGGCAGATATCACCCCTTCAATTAATGAAAATTGTTTTCGACGCATTTATTTTTTGAGATGTAAGAACAGCCAGAAGTCTGAGTTATTCAAGCCTGGGAAATAGGGTGGATGTCCCAATAGTTCATACTATAATTCACATAAAATGTGATTTTTTAAGCGTTTGGTTCCTATTTGTTGAAAAGTTACTGAAAAGTTGCCAACATGTATACAAATTTTTATTTGGGTTGATAGCCTAAAACTTGCCAATTCTTAGAGATTACTTTATGTAAATTTCGATTACTACTAAATTTTAAATGAAATATGTTAGGTTAGGTTAGGTTAAAGAAGGGGAGTGTGATGGTTGAGCATCACTTCCACTCGGAGGCCAAAGGGCCCATTGTGAATTCTTTCATTTGTGGAGTACATATAGAATTAACCTGTCTTATTATGTAGTAGCTGAAACCAACCCGTGCTCTTTATGAATTTTAGAAGATCCGATATATCTGCATTTGCTGCGTCCGCAATCTCTGCGAAGAATCTTTTGCCCAGCGAAGATAGGCGTCGATTCTGGAGAGCTGGGCAGTGGCAAAGCAGATGTTGGATCGTCTCAGTTTCTTCCCCATCGCCGCAGCTCCGGCCGAGATCGCTGGATCCTGAGTTCCATTTCCGAACCATTTCACTGATGGGACAGGGTCCTGTGATCACACCGACGAGCATACGGATCGAGTTTCGGTAAAGCGCCGAGAGCTTCTTTGTTTTTCCGATATTGAGCCGTGGCCACGATGATCTTGTCATGTGCTTGTCGTTTCTTGTAAACCAGGACGAGTTGGCTGTTTTATAATTCTGTCATTTATGATCCGGTATAATGCACTGATCGGTGGTTGCAGTGACGTGTCCGCTTCGCTGATGTCCATTTCAGACCCTTTTTTTCGCGGGTACCACCTGTACTGTTGTCTTTTAGGACTACCATTAGGACATGTGACCTGACGCATCCCCATAAAAAAGTGGTCAAATCGAATGTTCTAGCCAGCCCTTTCACCCGTCCGAAACGAGGGAAAAATACCTCACTTAACTCATTACTCAATTGGTTCATCGATACGCGTGCTGTGTGGTATAATCTTGCTGGAACCACCAAGTTCAGCGAATTTGGCAGCCCTTGTATTGACTGAGGTTGCTCATCGGACTAATTATGGCAGTCTTGTTTATTACCATATCCATTCAACTAGTGAAATGAAACTCGTTGCTCAACACAATTTTTCGATAAAAAAGCGGATTTTTATCCAGCTTTTCTATGGTCCACTCACTGAAAGTTTGACGCTATGGCGGGTCGTTCGTCCTTAGTTCCTGTCTGAGATGTATTTTGAAAGGTGTTAGATCAAAATCCTTGCATAAAATCTTTCACGTAGTCGAGTTACACAATCCCAATTGCGGCGAACGGCGGGGAATGGACAAATCAAGGTCTTCATTAACACTGGCAGATACAACAAACCATATTTTCCTTTGTATGTACCCTACGCATTCAGGCAGGTGGCTTGAAAGTATTATTCGAATGTAAGGCTTTCTATAATAAAATGGCAATGTTCAGTTAATATAACCATTTTCAACGAATACATAAGTCACTCTTAATTGTCAAAAAGAGAGCGCTGAAAAACCAAACAGTAAAAAAATCGACGATAGAGAAAACTAATAAAAACCAAAATAATTTTATATAAAGTCGCATTGTTTATTTTTCGGTAAAAAAAATACTTGGCAACATTGTAGATATTATTCCAGTATGAATTTGTTCTCTTCTAATTAACGAGTACTCACTTATTGGTAACAAAAAACTTAGCATAATAAATATTCAACTGTACGTACGTTCATACGTACATACATTTTTGTTTGTTTAAGGACTAGGATAAAAAATTAAGAAACAAAATAAAAACAATTTCACTTGATTTATCGTTGTACACTTGCACTATTTACAAAAAAAAAACAAAAAAAACAAAACATCTGACCTTGTTCCTAGACTAATTTACAAAAGATGCATCATTTCGGTTCGGCATTGGTTTTTATTTTTTCTACTTTTATCTTAATTTACATTTTGTCTATTTGGTTTAAAAAATTTTGTGACTACATCTCCTAAACACCTTCAAGTGGTTATAAACAAATTTCAAATTTAAGGAAACTGCTTTTATTACATTTTTAATTACATTTAATTGTTTTTTAATTACAAACGAAAATTTAATCTCTGGCAAGGTATCTCCTATAACTACTCCTCGTTGTACATTTTTGCGTTGGATTTTTTGGTTTCTTATTTATTAATAACAATCGTTTACAAAAACAAAAACAAAAACTTGACTTGCCAATGAAAACAGAGAAAATTGTTCTATTGAGACAGCTACTATTGACTTAAATCCTTGAATAATTTTCCTTTTGTTTTTCTTCACTTATTTACAAAATAAAAAAATAAAAAAAAAAGTCTTAATGTTGTCCTCATTCGTTATCTGACAGTATTGCTCAGTTAACCTTTTCTTTACTTGGTCCTTCAAGCGCCTGCGTAGCCTCTTTGCAGTTGGACACTGCCGCCGTCGTTGATGTAAGTTCCGCCGCCTTGGCCGATGACTTCTTGTAGCTCTGGATGTAGAAATTCATAAACAGGCAGAAGAATATTGTCGAATTCAGCAGAAGCAGTGACGAGATGAACTTCGAGAATTGGCATTGTGTCGTGAAGAGAGCGCGAATGGTATGCGCTATACACAAGATGAATTGAGCCTGGAATGAAAGCAAAAAAGTGGTTTAACCTTAGATACAATCATGCTTTTTGTACAGATGAGTGCAAGTGTTAAATTCAATGCTAACCTACACTGTCAATGATACCACTCGTAGATGCGAAAAGGTAGCAGCCGAAAAATATTTGTACACTAGCTTAGAACTTTGTTAACTCAAGTGCAAACATCCTCAATCTATTGCCAAACCTATCTGACATAACTCTACGAAATATTCCATATACCCACTGGCATTCAAATAATGCCATGTATCTGTAGTTCTCATGATCAGATTCGTTCTCATGGACTTTCCTCTCCGAATGCTAATTACTTAAGATGATGATATACGGTGCGCGGTTGTGCGGATAAACATAGGCTCTGTCATGAAATTATTGGGTCGAGTGTAATATTATAATTTCGGCAGATTTGATAGATAGTTTTGTGATGGAGACACAAATTGCAGACGCTCGTGAGGCAGTGACGTCAGCAGATGGATGACCTTTTGCACGGATTGAACTAAGGTACATAGTCGAAAGTGAATAAACTTTACGATTTCAAATGCAGATACGAGTATGACGGCATAACAAAGCAAATATAATAAAGCACAATCGAATTTGGATACACGTGATGAGGTTTTCAGGTTTGATCAACTGACAGACTAGCGTGTGGCTTGAATTATGAATAGGTTAAGGACAGAGTCGCTAAATTGAACTTTACAAAAAAATCATTTATTCAACAGGTGGGAAAGACTTTTCCGGGTTAGAAAATTATTATGATTAGTGGGTGCAGTACAGTTTAATTTTTTGACACCTTTGTCCACACATTTTATCACAGAATCCCATTACAATACATGGCTGTAAAAAGCAGCTTCCTCGAGTTGATATTGCTAAACGGTTGATTCAATATCCATGTCAGACTATACGGAAAGGTACGAAGAGACCTTCAGCTAGTTCAGCATCTCTAACATGTAATTTTTCGGATCGTTCCGCCAACATTCCGTAGTTATTTCTCACCTTCACGCCAATCTGACGGTTACTCCATCTACGTGAGTTTCTCATATTTCAGGAAGGAAAATTAAAATAAAAACGACGTCCATGCCTGCGGCAAAACTTTCGGTAGACCAACGTTGACTCTGTGGCGTTGTCACTCCCATTCTCAACTAATATAACTTTTTATTGTAGTTTGTTAGCCTGCCTTAAATAATGCTTCCATCCTAGGTAAACCCACGGATTGCTCGCTCTACCTTGGAGCCATCCGTGTAGGATCGGGGGTCTTTAGACCAAACCGATTAGCACATCATACTGTCGATCAGAGAGATGTGGAAAATATTCAGTACAATTACTCCCAACAACCTGATCATTGCCATCACCATTGCTATCAAAACTGTACCCTCAACCTTGAAAATCAAAGCAGCCAAAGAGGGAATGAGAAGGCCGGCGAACCATCCATCATAGAACAATCTTCAATACTTTTTAACCGCAGCGTCTTATCTTCTTTAGTCATAAAACGATGATAAATCACGAACTTTAGTAACGTTACAGATATACGATATACGTATGTATATATGGACTTAAAATTCAATCATATTCCTTTCTTTATTTTACCAGAAATTACCGTCTTGCTAACTTTGAAACCTGCTGTCGGACTAGAGTGGTACCGTGTTTTTATTTGGTACCCTTGCCCCTTACCAAAGGATCATAATCCACTACATATGCTATTTAGAGATAGTCGAAGACAGCCTTGTGCATTAAGAAGAGTGTATTACGAAGATAAATCGAAAAGAATTGACGAACCTAGCATATGTTAAAATGATGTCCCACAGGATTGCATGTTAGGGCCTGGCTTATAGTGTCTAAAAAATAATTGAATTCTCAATGACTATTTAGTAATAAGAGGTGGTTTTTTTATTGTTTGGGTTTTTAGTGTTCTATTTTTGACAATTTACTTATGATTTGTGATATGTGTCAAAGTTAAAGATGCTTAGCTAATATTGCCATTTTATTGAAAAAAGACTCACAATCGAACAACGATCGCAAATTATTGAATTCTATTACCAAATTTCGCGCTCTATGAAAAAATATTTTTTGCCATATCACTATCGTCATAATCGACTCTCTGACATTCACCATAAGCCATTCGAAAAGACAAAATTTCGAATCGATTCCACGCTATTGGACATCAAGCGATAGAGTGCGTACAGAGGAAATATTGTATCCGCCAGTGTGTCAGGGTCTAAAATCTTATAAAATACAGCTCGTGCTAGAAACCGACCTGCCACAGAGTTGATTTTTTCGGCGATGTAGGCAGTACAAAAGCGGCTAATGTTTATGGTTTATGCTCCTGCGGAATCATTGTCCCAAATTTTCAATGATTTCGAATTTTTTTTTTAGCTCAAAATGCACGAGCTGACCCCTGGACGATATGTAGTTCCTGCAAAACGGTTATATGCCACACAGCATTCAAATCAATGGACCAGTCTCTCGTTTTGGACCGAACGTTAAATCACTCGCTCACAGCGTTAATTACATGGAAGACAACATTACACATGTTATTACCGAGATGCCAGACTCAAAATTTGACCATCCATATTTGTCATTTAAAACGTGGTCGTGATCGAGATTTACACAAAAACAAAATTAAAAAAAAGGTTCAGGAAGTGGTAGTAAAATGCCTTTCGGTGGGAGTATTAGATGAAGTCATAGTCTTAGGCTTAGGTTATATAAAGAAGTACCGCTTCATTGGATGGACCGAAAAATGGGTACTAGCCTGAGGAGGATTCTGGATAAACATCTCGGATTATTCGTTCATAAGATACAACTCATTCAGAGAAATTATCATCCGCTTCATTATAAATCCATTTCCTGGGCTTCGGCCTTCTCAGATAAGGCCAAACTAGAGGTATATTTAGAACTCGGGCCCATGTTTTCTCAGCGTGTGACTATTTGGTTTGATTTTTGGAGTGACACCATTGTGGGTTTAGTTTTTTTGTAGATGATAGTAACGACATTAAGCTAGTTTATGCATATAAGTGATAACTAGTTTAATGGTTTAATGTTAGCATTGCTATGAAGCTCAAATAGTTTTGGTGGTATGTTTCTGGAAGCTAAGATTTTGTTCAAAAAACAGTTTACGTTTTGGTCCAATCTATTTTGATTATCCATTTATTAAAATATTTTATTACTTTAGCAAGAGCAATTTGCAGGGAGCTGTAAAAATTCACAAGTGTGGCTACATGAATATTTTCACCAAGATATGGTAAGAGGTTGAATAATGTATGTAGGTCAAAGTATCGATCCTTGAGGTACGTCATAATGAATTGGGTAAATAGAGGATTTTCCAGTTCTGATTTTAACAATACGTATCAATAATAATGAGTATGGGAAGTTTAAGTTTAAAAAGCTTCTGGCATAGAGTACCTCGCCAAGCGATATCAAAAGTTTTTTTCAATATCCAAATGAACCAGCCCCGTTGATTATTTTCTATGAACTTATTACTATGTGGTTTTTGATATGCAGAACTTGGTCGATTGTGTTGTGAACCCTTCGAAAACCAAATTGAAAATTCGGCAGAGATTCATTTTCTTTAACGAATTTTTCAAAAAACTTGCTCAGATAGCTGAGAAGAATAATAGATCTATAACTTCTAGGATAATTCTTCGGTTTACCAGGTCTGGGGACAGTTTTTTAGGCAAGCATTATAAATAAAGTTAAATATTTAATACCATTTGGTGGCAGCGCTTTAAGTACATCATAGTGAATATATTCATGACCAGTACATTTTTTTTGACTTTAATTGTTTAATCAACATTTGCCAAAAATGAGCTCAAACCAACGAAGATGTAGTCTAAGCTTCAATACAGAGGAAATGCTAGTGTGAAACCAGTCGAGGCAGCCATTCGGGTTTTCACGTTCAATATTGTTCCTGAATTCTCTAGCGTCGTTGTCTTGTCGGCATAAGCCACCATTCGACCGGATCATTTCTCGACTTTATACGATCACCGAAATTTCGCTTTGGTAGATAAAATGTTTGACTAGCTGTAAGGCATGTGTGCCACCTAACTGTAGTCACATTTCCCTGATATCATCTAGCTCTGGCCAAAAATAGTTTTCCAACATGACCCGGTAGTTTTTTTTTTAATTCGTGCAGGCTCAAGAGTGTATGCTCTTATGGTGTTTGTCACACAACCGGGACGGGTTGCAGATGGTTTGTGTCGATGATGTTCGTTCACTACTCTTCGGGGGTGGTTGTCCTAGATAGGATTCTTTGAGAGATTAGACTGAATTTGCGTTGGTTGTAGTTCACAGTAACCCTTTTTGTTTCCATGTCATTAAGGTGTTATATTGGAAGTGCACACACAGAGTATGAATTTTGAAATGATAATATGCTGCGAGTGTTATGCCTTCATCAGCACTTTTTGATCAGCTCTCATTCACAACTGATGTTGTTGCACAGTTTTTTTCCGTATAGGAATTGTTCTTGACTGTGGACGTACGAACGTCTGTAGTTCAAAGACCTTCGGCTCAACAGTCGGTGATGATTACCATTGTACCACTCCACTGACCTTGACATGGATAATTTCTATCAATTAAAAAAATATGGCCCGATCACACCCCCCGGTGGTCACTTATTGTGGATAAAATGGAACCGCACACGTGGATTTGTCGCTGTTCAGTAAGGCATATTAAGCTAACAAATGAGCTTCATGGCTTAAAGTGATTTTTTGATGAAATTCAAGATTTCCTTAAAAATTTTGCAAAGCCCATTGAAGAAGTTTCGGTGTTTCAAATAATCCAAAGACTTGAGTTCTCAAGTGAGTTTACTCTTGTAAGGATGAAAGCCAAGTTCTTTACTTATAATTTGCATAATCTGTAATGTGGACTGAGAGATTTCGAATTCTTCTGCATGGAAATTGTTATTTATCACATTTTGGATTTGTGGTTGCGATATTTTCTGCCTTCGGCTAATGTGTTGCCTTACTGCTACAAAAACATCAAATAGAGAATATTGTAATCTCAGCGACATCTGGCGGAGTATAGCAGTCCTACCATGATTGGACGGACGTACAGAAAAAGCAGCCTTATTGACAGTTGCTTCGCCATTATTTATCGCGCGTTTTTCAAAGTGCTCGCGGGCTTACTCCTACTCCTGTACCATCGTTGTCCAGTTTGTATAATTTTGACAATGTTGACAAGAGATACCGTTAAATAAAATTTCGGGGATCTTGTCCTTACTGGGATTTGATCCCCGTGCCATTTATCAACTGCCAATACACTGCAAAAAGAGCGAGCGAATTAAATTTTTTTTCTTTTAAGTTTGGCCTCAAACAATATGTTGTTTAGTATATGTTCAATCATGTACTTTAGGAGAAAAAGACTGCTCAATTGTTTCTGTAACTCGAAATATGAACAATCGAAAATTAAGACATAAGGAATAATCTGAAAGAGCCTTTCATCAAAGACTAGTAGGGTCAGTAGGTAAGCTCCCATCTCCCTCAAATGTGTACCCGGAAATGCAAAATTGCTGACTTAATGGGAAAATCGTTCTGAGCAATAAGGCTCAATAGGTCTATATAAGTATGATATTTGTTTTTGTAATGGGGCTAAAACTTCTCAATGAGATAGTTAAATAAGATAAAATTAGCATCGGATGACTTTTGTGTCTATGCTCCCCGTTTAAGTCCCGGAAGTCGCTTGAATATACTTTTTATTGTATTGAGCAATACTTCCTCTATTCGAACAGAATTTAAATATTTCATTAGAACACATCGTATAATGATCTCATTGCGGAATTATCGGAATGATGTGCTATTCTTCCATGATAGGTTGGCGTCATTCATAGATAAACCGATTCCTAAATTAGCGCGAGCCGGTTATTCCATTAAACATTCCATTAAAAATGTATTCTTTACTTAAGGGTAAAGCACCTTTACTTTTCTATATATCTATAATGTACTTGATTTTTCTTCGCCGATCTTTTTTCTGTATTTATAAAACCATGACACCTTGGGCGGTATTAAAAGTAATTTTATTAACATTAAGCTAATTGGAACTAATTAATGCTTTTATAACTGACCAATTCTTTGAAAGGAGGAAGCGAGTTTCACGAGTTTTCATTAAGGCACTTCCACATAATTTTGAGAGGCCTAGAACTTGTTTCATAATTACCTGAAACAAATTTTGATTTAAGTTTTGTTTACATACTCGATTTACATCTTCATATCCTAACACCTCTTATCAATAATGTGTAACGTTTTAAAAATAATGCTTGATCTAAGTCGGAAGCGTAGAAATTGATTTTTTTTGTCTCGATTCAACTTTATACTTAACAGCTCAGGTATTTAAGTGGCTACAAGTTTAGACATAAACTTGTGACAGGGCTGAATATTTAACTACTTTTTGTGAAGGCGATATTATTATTAATCTATTTGCCTCTCTTGTCGGTGTTGGGTTTTTATAGAAAGAACTTAAGGAACCTTTTGTGTATTTTTTGAACTTACATTGAAATTTACCACTTTCACTTTGTTGGCTTCCTACAAGCCTAAATAAAGATTAAAGAGAGGGTGAATGGCGACGGCATAGGACTTTTCTAAGACAGGGTTTGGTGAGATGTAGGTCGAAAAGAATAAAATTCATTTCGCGTAGTATTCTGGACATTGGTACATACTAGCTGTAGTTAGTCCAATAGGAGTTGAAGTGGAAGAGGGACATAGACTGTAGGTTTCGCGGATCGGTATTAAGGGAATTTATTTGAGGCAGTGAGGGGCAGTCAATATTACCGGGAATTAGGCCATGGTTTTTAAGTGATCCTTATAAGGCGGTAAATTGTAGATATCATTAACCCAGGTATGGCCACATAGGGCGAAATGAATGAACCTATCTTGGATAGCCTCAATACGCGCAGTTGAGATACCGTAAGAGAGGGACCAGACGTAAACAGCGTATTCAAGAAGAGGCTTAAAGAAGGTAGGATATAAGAATTTCGTAACGTAAGGAGTTGGGAACTCCTTGAATCAACATTTTGCAAAGCAGAGGGCAAAATTGATAATGTCGTAGATGTGAAGGCGAAAGTTAATTTCTCCGTCACAGATGACAACTGAGTCAACCCCAAATTTGATAGAAGGAACAACTTCATGACAGACAACGTAAGTGATGGCTTGGCATTTGCTCACATTGAATATGGTTAGGTTAGGTTAGGTTAATGAAGGGGAGTGTGATCGTTGAACGTCATTTCCACTCGGAGGCCAAAGGGCCCATTGTGGAATACACATACAATTAATTTGTCGTATCACGTGGTGTGTGGTGACTACCCCGTGCATTTACTACGTCCGCAATCTTTGTGAAGAATCTTTGGCGCAGCAAAGCTAGGAGCTGGGCAGTGGCAAAGCAGATGTTGAATCGTCTCGGTTTCTTCCCCATCGCCGCAGCTCGGGCAGAGATCGCTGGATCCCGAGTTCCATTTCCGGAGCATTGCTCCGATGGGACAGTGTCATTCCGACGAGCATACGGATCGAGCTTCGGTCCAGCGCCAAGAGCTTCTTGTTTTTCCGATATTGAGCTCTGGCCACTATGATCTTGTCGTCTGGCTGTCGTTTCTTGCAAGCCAAGACGAGTTGACTTCTTTTATAATTGTGTCATTTATGATCCGGTATAATACCCTGATCGGTGGTTGCAGTGACGTGTCCGCTTCGCTGATGTCCATTTCAGACCATTGCCTGGCCAATCGTCCCCTCTTTCGTTCCCTGCGATTGAGCTGTGTCCCGGGACTAAGCCGAGTTTGACTTTGTGATGTCTGATGGACTTCACATTTCATGACAGCCTTTGATCTCGTTGTACAGGATCCTATTGACTTCAGTGTAGCCTGGCTGTCTACAAAGATAGTGATATCCGATGGTGGGATATCGGTTACTTGTAGGTGTTTGGCTGCTTTCTCTATTGCTAGAATTTCTGCTTGGAAGACGCTGCACAAATCAGGGAGTCTAAATGGTTCCTGTTTGTGCAGGGTGTCAGAGTAGAACCCAAGTGCTGTGTCCATTTTCGATTCGTCGGTGAAGAGGGTATCTCGTCGTTAATCACGGCGTTGGATAGCTACTATTCTCTGTCGGGGAAAAGGATTGGTATTCTGAGAGAGAAGTCATTGTGGGGGGAAATATAGTCGGTCGCAACTGCGAGGCACATTGAACATGATATGGTTTTTTTTGAAACCAAATAGTGAACTTATTTAGGTCGGATTGAAAGGTGCAGGAATCAGCAGGGGAAGATATACGTTTGGAGATTTTCATATCATCTGTGTATACGGCAAGATGAGAGTTCTTGATAACACAGTCAACATCATTAGTGGAGAGGATGAATATCAGTGGCCAATGTGGTGGCCTTGGGGCGCTCTGGAGATGGCATTAACTGGATCAGAAGTAGAGAATCTGAAAATAACATGGTACCGACGGTCTTCAGGTTGGTCCATAGGATAAAACCGGTGGAAACCCTGCTCTTGAACTTAAGAAGTATAATTTGATGCGGGATTCTGTCGAAAGCCTTGCTGAAGTTTGTGGCAACAATGTCTTCTTCTTTGCCATCCTCAAATGCACAAAAGGGTTGAGAGCTCAACTCAATTAGTCGTTGTCGACTGACCTTTTAAAAATTGATTTGGAGAGGAGATAGGCTTACAGTGAAAAATTTTGTGATTTAGATCTTTTTTTTTATAATTCGTGCAAGTTCAAGAGTGTACGCTCTTATGGTGTTTGTCACACAATCTGGATGGGGTGCAGATGGTTTGTGTCGAAGGGGGTGGTTGTCCTAGATAGGATTTTGAGAGACTGGACTGAATTTGTCGCGTTGGTTATAGTTCTCAGTAACTTTGTTGTTTCCATGTTATTAAGGTGTTATATTGGAAATGCACACACGAAGTATGAATTTTGAATATACTGCGAGTATTATGCCTTCGTCAGCAGTTTTTGATCATCTCTCATTCACAACTGATGTCTTTCTACAGTTTTGTGATGTCGGTGATGATTACCATTGCACCCCCTTATAAAGGGTTTAGGAATGCAGGAGTTAGCAATGGGCCAACAGTTTGACATTTCATTCCTTCGTCACTCTTTGTGGATAGGGATAATATAAGCATGAGGAACTGTGGAATGGAACTTTGAAATAAGGCCGAGAGATGTAGGACTAGTAGGTCGGCGAATTTTTTTTAAATTATCGCGGAGAGACAATCAGAACCGGACGTGTAATCGTACTTTAAAGTGCGTATTTTCTTCGTGACTAGGTAGGTAGGTTGGATGATGTGGTTTTCCGATCTTGCGCGTCGGGGTACAATTAGTGCTTTGGCGCCATTTTGATGTCACAAAACTCTTGAAACCTAAGGATGTAAAGGGGGATGTTATGTTATGACTGGTTATGTTGGCCAAGCTGAGGTTTATTACCTCTGAGAGGTCATAAAAGAAGTATTTGTCAAATGCGCAGAAGCTGCGACTTGTCAGTGCCGGGCATTTGCAGAGAAAATGGTGCAAGGTTTTGTCTGCGTTGTCACAATTGCGGCAGTGGAAGTTAGGCCGATTATCTCTGTTCTGGCAGAGTTCCTGTAGGCCAATGGCCCGTACTGACTCCCACGATTCTAGCTAAGTTGGAGTGATTTCTATTTTTTGTTAATATGAGGATCAGGTTTGTCTTGATATCCTGTATCTAGTTGATTTAGCCCACCAAGGAATGGCTATTTTGAAAAAGTGCAGGATGTTGCCTTTGAGAAGGTTGAACGACAGGCCCGCAGTTTCAGTAGAGGAGTTTGAGTTTACTTATCGGCCCTCTCATTCCCCACTATTACTATGTGCTGGAACCCAAAGGGGCATGATATCACTCCAGCCGCCAGCTCGTTAATTAAATTTTATGATAATGAACTAATGCATCAGTTATATTCACTGACCCTAGAGACGTTGAGAGCCGTCTTTCATATATCGTCACCATCTGGTAGAAGAACCTGTTCAGCGAACGACTGGCTGAAGAAGTGGCGAAAAAATTTGGGGACTACATATTTTCTGATCACTGGAGGAAATATTAAGAAAATTAAAAGTAGATGGTAAAAGCTCTAGGGATTCGTGATAAAGAGAAGATTTTATTCGGTTCAGGTATCGTATAAAACTGCAGGACGATTTAAGGTAGGCCCACCACCCTTTGTTTTCTTTCTTGCGCAGAGAGCGTAGTTTTTTTGTTGATTGGTGTACCATGCTGAACATGAATCGTACAATAGTTTTTTTTTTGGTGAATATGGGAATGATAGGATAAGGCAACTGATGATCTTGGGTCATTAAGGTTGCTAATTAGGGTTTACGAGAAAATTAAAGTTAACATTGCTGAGCAGTTTATTTAGTTTTGCGAAGTCTGCTTTTCAGAAATAAAGTAGAAGTGGAGAAAGTGCCCGAAAAAGGTGTTTGGAGCTGATGCAAGGTAGAAAGGAGGTGGCTACTTGGGTAACAAAGCATTCTTCGGCCTCAGATGAGAAGATCAGATCAAGTTGTCGATTCATGTTGTTGGTGATGTTATTTTGTTGGAAGAGTGAGGTGGCTGGAATCGGCATATATTTTGTGTACCCAAACAAAAACCTCTTGACACAGTCACTCAACTTTGCATGATGGCCTGCAAGAAAAACCATCTATTGTCATTGCCTTTAGCACGACTGTCAGACATTGTCAACGGTCAAGTGTAATAGGAGGAAATATCGACCTGACACAGATCCGATCAGATATATTTTGTCTGGCTTGAGAGAGTCAGCGATTTGACCTCTTATACTGATTACATCTGATTAGCTTTGTAATTTATAAATCAGTTGCCTAACAGCATGATCACAATTAAAACGAAGCCAATATCAAAACTCATTTGACTCAAATAGCCATTTTAGCTTTTTTCTCAAAAATTGCAAAACAATTTTAAAAATAACCTGAAATCGCGATATTTCATCATCAAATCGATATTGCCCAAAAATACGATGCAACTGAAAAGTAGTTCATCAACTCTCTGACATCAATTTAGAAAATCCTTTCCTTTCCCGCCAACATTCCAACGAGCACTTACAGCCGTTTCCTATACTTGCACGATCAAGCACTTTCGATTTCCACTTCCACTTAGTCAAGCGATTCAAGAATTCTATTGCAATTTGCACTAAAAAAAAACACGAAACAATCGAATAGCGTATAGGTGCTACGGTAGACAGTAGCGCCAGACCAGTGCGCCTGATCGAATCGATGCCACACGCCGTTGTCCGAAACGTCCGTCACGGCTCCGCGAACCATTACCATTAGTGTAACAAACAATTTTTCTTTTTTTTTTTTCTAATTATGTCTGAACTTTAAAGTCCTAACCCACTGCCACAGTGGTGTACGAAAGTGTGCTGGATGAATGGTGTGGGCTCGGCTCGGGCCTGATGGCGGGGAGTGGTGTGATGGTATGTTGAAAACTTGAAAGTGCAAGTGGTCGCAAAAGGATTACTTTATAAACTGCCGCCGGCGAGTATAAGCTTCGCTTTTGGCGGCTGCACCCGCCACCTTCGCTGTCATCGCTACATGCTGTCGGCTGCTATCGACTATCTCGTCGTAGTCGAGACTTTCGAATTACGAACTTTACCTATTTCTTGTTTTTGTTTTTGTCGTTTCTGCTGCAACAAAATTCTTTTTTCCGTTGCAAGTCATGTTGCAAGTGCATTGCACTAGATTTAAACAGACAGACGTAGTCGTAGCCATAGTCGCAGCCGGGCGGGCTTTTCTTGTTCGTTTTTCTGCATCTGCTTCGTCTTCGTTTTATTACTTTGTTTTTATGTTGCTTTTGCTTTATCGGGCTTGATCGTGCTTTCAACCGGATTATTATGTAATTTCTGTTCGATGCAAGTTTGCGTGGCGGCTATACACAGGAGTATCTTAGTACCTTGTTTTCATAGCGAGTGTATGTTTGCACGAGTATGTCTTGGAGCTTGTGTGTTAATGGTTCCCTCATCGCTCGGATGACCAATGAATTGTTTTGTAGGTCGCAGATGCACTGAGATAGCCGGGGTTTCATGCAGATGCCTGTTTATGTTCATATGCAATTCGAGATATTTTTTATTATGTTTTTGCTATACACACTATATCCATATTAATATGTGGGCGGACAGTGTAAATTAATCGCTGTAACGTCGTAGCTGAGCGGATAGGCTTGTGTTGATCAACACTAGTTTATGGTTCTAGATTGAATATGAGAAGTTGAATAAGTTGTGTGAAAGAGGCATAAAATTATTATAATCAGCTGGAACGGAATAAAATTTCAATAAAGATGTGTATAGCCAATCTAACGTGGATTAGTCTAGACAAACTGGAATCGAGATTCTTAACGTCGAAAAGAAGGCATATTAAAATAATATCTACATTTGGACCCATTAGAACACGGGCCGATTCTTACGAAACTGACTGAATTCAAATTTAGGAAAAAAATTTTGGAATTAGGTAATCATATGCGTACATCGAATTAAAGATTCTAAGGAGACAGAGCGGAAGGTGTTCTGGATATCCCAGTCAGTCGATATCACGAGCATGGCTCGGATAAAATCATATTTAAGAAACGGGGAATAGCAATGAAAAAGGATTAGAATTGTCATCAGAGTTTCAAAAATACATTTCTGCATAGCGACATTATTTAATTATCAGGCAGCAAATGGTCAATGACTGGTGCGCAAGAAATGAGTTCTCAGTTGATTCTTTCAAAAACGAAATTTCTCTGAAGCTGAATACTTGTGATTTATCATAAATAAGAAGCAACTGTAGTCAAAACCGACTAACTAGAAACGCTTTCATCCAGAAAGGGGTCTCTCATACGCATCAGTTGCCCGGTAGAAGAATGCTGGGCTCTTCTCTGAATGCTATGTTGGATCTTCCCTCCTTTTATATTTGTTATTGTTTTTCAATGTGATTTTTAATTATTATTTTAAATCAGACTTACATATATTGTAGCTAGGCAAAATTGTCGAAAACCAACTTAATTGACTTATGTATGTATTTTCACTAACCTACCGGGCTTTATCAGGCACTCTAAGCTACATTTAGCAGTTAAAAATTTTAGATATCTTCCGACTACTGTTGCGATATTTACATAATTTACCTAACATACTTTTTGTACCTTAACCCAACATGGTCAAAGTCAGATACGAGTTATCCAGGGTCAAAAGGGTACGTTGATGGAGTCATATTTGCTAACAACCAAAAAGTCTGGCACTAATGCTCAAGATCTAAAATATCCTAAGTAGCTAATGCTCTACTAGGAATGCAGTTAAGTGGGAAGGTTATGGTCCTACACTTCTGACCATAACGACGCCGGGATAAAAAGGAAAAGAAGAAGAAGAACAAGAAGCTAATGCTCTACTAAACCAAAGGCGTTTCGCGATGCTCAATGTTTGTGCGATGTGTTGGCTGTAATATAGTCATCTGTCATTAGCGGAGGGGGCTACGTAATAAAGTAGCGGAATTATACACCTATTATAAGTTAAACCGATTCAATTGTTGGAATACCTCCGGACGAATAAAGCCGTTTAGTGGTGTATTCTCATAATTTTGAGAATTGTGGCAGAAGGCACCAAAAATTAAATGTTCGAAGTTATTGCTTTCGTATTTAATCTCAGCAGGAAAATTTCCAATCTTCTAAAACTGCCATATTGTATAAAATCTCATAACTATAGAATGTTCTGATCTGCGACCGGGGAGTTCTATATAAAACCAGATATGCACTGCGACAATACCTCTTAAACATCCGAATCCGCACCGGGCAACCATCAGTAAGCATGGATCGCATGGGGGCTGTATAGCAGATAACCTTAACCCTAATAGAGCTGACTGTTATAAAACAGCTTTTCTATAAGGGTAAAGGCAGTTTTGGGGTTTAGAGTTAGGGCAGCATCCACATTTTTATTAAATTATAGAAACTGATAAGATGTTCAAAACTCCACTTTTCAAATTAGTAGCATATATGTATTTAACTCAACAACTTAGAATTTTCGCCAGTTTTTTCTAGTGTCTAGGCGGTCTAAATAGAATGGTTTCCGAATTCTGAAACGTCATGTCCAAGTTACTCTGCAAGCTATTAATAATAGTCTCGATTTTTAGATCTGATCTTTACATATCCAAGTCGTCTGCGCACTCAGTAATTTGATGAATAGACTCTACTAAATCGAATATCAGACAAGCGGCCTTGCATTGGTTTTTTTACTTCTGCTCCAATGGATATCCGAAACGGTTTTAGATGCAGCATGTATCGTGTCCCACTCCAAAACCGCGTTGGCTTTCCGGAATTATATTTTTTCCCAATCCACTTGCTTAGGGCTCTAATGGTTGATATACGGAAGACTACTTATCGACCGGAGATTGGCTGAATTAGAATTAGTCTTTCCCATTTTCAGGTATGGATACACCATGGGTACAATTCGGACTGCGATTCTGTTGATCTTGCACGAGAATTGTTACAGCTCATGAAGAGCCAGAGCCAAGCTTTTCTCATTCACTCATGTTATGTACGATTTGGTTTTCACATAAGTGAATGGGACCTACAGTTTAATGCCCATATCGAACGGTTAGAGCCGAGAAGCTTTTTAAAGGCAAGTGTACAACGAGGGTTTTTGCCAGTGCCCCGGAGAAAAGCCGCGTAATAAAAATCCAATAGCTTTGGTGTTATCGGGATTGGAACTCGCTCATCGTGATTCAGAAGCCGACACACTACCACTGCGCCACGATGCTCTACAATTAGTTATGCGGTGAATTGCAGATAGCACTCTGTAGTGTCAGGGTAAGCTCTGGCCTGACACTGAATCCAAAATATTTTCAGATTTTTACGGACGTCTAATTTATCTATCTATTGCTATGTAGGTATTTTGTGGGGTACAACAAATGTTTACTACACTTTTCAGTACCATATACTACAGGTGATGTGGAGGACCAGACTGCGGAACATTTCCAATATGACTTGTGGCACATCTTCGGGTCCATTGAATTCGTAATTCTACTTGTTTTCTCCAGCAGAAAACAAACGCACGAAAGTGAAACAAGAATATTTCCCTGAGGGTGGCAGAAAATGTGTATTAGGTGCGCAGCTAAGTTCGTGTTGTTTTTTTAATGAAAATGCAGCTTTATTGCATCTTTCTTGCAGAGCTCGCATACTGTCACGGTAGAAGTGTTCGTCATTTGAAGCTATCCACGAATCAAGCCATTTTGAGATGTCTTCATATGAATGGAACTGCTGATCAGCCAGACCATCTGCCATGGAACGGAACAAGTGATAATCGGACGGCGCAATATCTGGGGAATATGGCGGGTGGGGTAGGACTTCCCATTTGAGCGTTTCTAAGTAGGTTTTAGCGGGTTTGGCAACGTGAGGCTGAGCGTTGTCATGCTGTAGAATCACTTTTTCGTGCCTCTGCTCGTATTTTGGCCGATTTTCGCGCAGTGCTCAATCGCATCAATTGAGTTCGATACCGTTCCCCAGTGATGGTTTCATTTGGTTTCAATAGCTCATAATAAATAACACCGTCCTCATCCGTCCAAATACACAGTATCACTTTCGCAGTGTGAAAATTCGGCCGAGCCGACGACGTAGAAGCATGACCGGTCTGTCCCCATAATTTTTTTTTCTTTGGGTTGCTGTAATGAATCAATTTTTCATCACCCGTAATGATGCGATGAAGAAAACCCTTCCCTATTTGCCGCTGGACCCGCTGAAGTTGCTCTTTTTGCGTTTGGCATCGATCCTTATCGAGCAATGCCTGCAAGCGTCTTCGAAAGTTTTTGGCCTTCCTTCACGCGAACGGTCGTCAACATCGAAATCAGCGTCTTTGAAACGACGGAACCAATTACGGCACGTTGTTTCACTTAGAGCAGCATCTCCGTAAACTTTTTGGAGTTCTCGATGCGCTTCAGCTGTCGTTTTTTTCGAATGAAAAAAGAGAATCAACACTTCCCACAAATGACTATTATTTGGCACAAAATCAGACATTTTCACACATCCATAAGTATATGACGCAAAAACAAACAAACAAAATCACTAATGTTTCAAAGCGGTTTGTTTACCATATGCCTAAGCTTGGTTCATGACGTTTTGGATACGTCACAACCGACCAGCACTTAGTACTGGAGCCATTTCTTGATAAACAGCGAGAACTTAGTTGCACACCTAATATTATGCCATGAAGTCCCCAATGAGCTCGAAGCTCCCATTTAAACTAACCGGTAGTTTTTGTTCTTTAATGTGGTACCTAATGGGAATGTGTTCCTTCTCATGGCGTAAGGCAATGAGAAGGGGCTCGAATCCCGGCAATAAAATTATATTTCCTGATATTTCCTTCCCCTTAGGTAGATACTGACTGGTGGTAATAACCCGTTCACTAATGATTGGTTAAAGTTTGTGTTTTAATGAGCCGCTACGATACTAAAACATAACTGCTCTGCATTTAGCGTTCTAGTCAAAAAAATTGTTCAAATACTTTGTAAGATATAAAATATAGAATTGTCTATATTATATAGATATGCATATGTATATCTATACAGAATTGGAGTAAAATGGATAAGTCTATTAATTGGAAAAAATCCGTTAATTTGTCAAATCTCAGTTGAGCCTAGAACTTAATTGCTGCAAAATTCAACTTTATAGAAGGCTTCAAAGACTAGCTTCAGAAATTTTGTAAACGCTGTGTTATAGCATACCAAAGTATTTCTGGAGAAAAGACATATGTTAACACTGTGTCTGACATAAACTTGTTTTTAGATATGTTACCTTCAATTACGCGAAATTATAGCACTCATGGCAAGCAATTTCAACGCAGACAAAACAGGGCTGTTCTTTATAACTCTAAAAGGAGAAACATGCACAGGAAGTTTTTAAGAGGCGTCTCACGGTTTTACAATGTGGGAATATGGCAGGGTAAAAAGAAAAGCCTTTTTTAGGCAAATCATAAGAACTTTTAGTAACTTAAAGCAGAGCCAGCTTGCAGTATAATGAAACCACAGAAAAAACGTGAATAACTCATGAAATTATGACCAATTCGTTTATGTTTTTGAACAAAAGATTGGAACTTAAGAAAAAGGTGCTACTTTACTTGTTTAGACAATGCCTCTTACCACCCGAAAGACTTTCGACTCAAAAATACTACACTTATGTATCTTCCACCCAACACCACATCCATTTGCCAGCCGCTTGACGATGGAATTATTAGCAACTGAAAGTTCTATTACCGCTGTGAAATGGATTGATACTTCTGAAAATCTAAGCGCCTTATTAAAAACTGTGAACGTGTTGGATTCTATCTGCTTCATAAACTGCATGGAAGCAAGTCAAAGGGTGAATAAGTAAAAATGCTTTTAGAATATCTGGGTTTAGATCAGCAGTCAACACACACCTCGATCGATCCAAAAGAGGATTTGTCATAGGGAGGTTTGAGAACAATTTCAAAGAGTGGAGATATGATGTTGAACCAAAAGATTTTATCCAACCGTCGAGGGTGAATATGATGACACAGCAAATAGAGGTACTCTAAGGAACGTAGAAGATACAGTGCAACTAAAGGAAACGACTTTCGACTCACCCAAGGTAGCACTGCCGTTGAACTAAAGGAAAAATGATGGAAAAGCACTTAGCCCTAAAGCTAGTCCTTAATTTGCGACTTCATATGGAAACTGTTTCAAATGGATTTCGAAAAAAAAAAATAACAAAGACACGTTTTTTTGAATAGAAATTTTTATGTGAAATCTTTTTTTAAAATTAATTCTGGTTTTTCTGATTTTTTTTTTGTGTTTTTTTTTGTTAATTCTCTTAAAAAAAGTTGGAATATTTTTTATGTTTATATTTTCTATAAATGAAAATAAATTTTGTTTGTTTCGTAATTTTTATGAAAATATTTTTTATAAATAAAATAAAAACGTTGTTACCGTCAGCGACGACCTAAGGGAGGTTCCACTGTAGCAGAAAGATCAGATGAACAAGTGTTTCAGACGGTTAGGATAAAATTAAGTCTCGGTCAGAAACAAAAATCATACTCATGGCTTGATAATCTCTGAAATTTACTTTCAAAAGTTCGTACTTAAAAGTCGAAATGGGTTTTTAGATAAGTATTTATAAGTAACAAGTAACTTGAGGGTAAATTAGTTTTATAAATCACTTTTGTCCACAACCGGTATTTGAGGCCTTAAGCTTCGTAAGCGGTAGTTTAAGTAGGTAGAATTTTGACCCTTGATGCCCATGTCATAGTCTCATTTCTTATATGCCTAGAACCTCCTGTGCCTCTTTCTAGCCCTGTGTAAATATTCGCTTCTGTAGATCACAATCGTGGGTCATCAATAAAGTAATTATTATACAATAAATAAAAATGATGATGATGATTAGTGATGTGCTACAATATTCCTCTCGAAATAAGTTGTTTATAAAGTCAATAAAAAGCATCTAAAACGTCATACCAACTGGCCATAACTAGCACAGGCCCACTTGTCGACAAACAAGTATTTCCCCATAAAAAAAATCAAACCAGTCCATCACTTCGTGGTGGATTGCAACTTCTTTTTACAAAGTATTCTATCCGCAAAAACCTATCTACATCTGTTTGCTTTAATTTACACCTTATAAGCAAACTTCGCTTTACCTCAATCTCACTCCCACCGTCTCTTCTTCATACTTGACAGTGTCAATTTCATCTAATCAAATTGTTAGTCATAGGCCACTGGGAGTAAAAACCACGCAACAACTTGTACCCAGGCATGCACGTCGAATTACTGTCAAGCGAGATAAATGCTTTCGTGAGCGTCGGCAAAAACGATGAACGCGACCGCTCAATGGATCGGTGGTGTATCCATTGTAAGTATGTAATCATGTCGTCGGTAACGTACTCGTTTCTATTCAAATGTAAACTTTATTGCCCTTTTAACAAACATGCACACTGCTACACGTGGGGACTTATAGTATGACGAACTCATCTCTGTTCATGTGACTTAAAATTAAAATGATCAATTGCTGGTGTAGCACGGACTTAGGGTCAATAGTGAGTTACTCGTATATCCCACTTCTTTGCTATTTCCCGCCAGAAAAAAAACCCCAAAGTACACTGCCCGCTGTCGTCTATCGGCTTCTATGCAATCGCATTTAGATACGAAATCGGAAAAGCAAATGCGAAACTGGTTAATCAACTCGATCGATGCATAGTGCTGCCGCGGCGCTGTTTCACTGACATCTGGATATGACGAAATTGAAAATTTAATCCATCCGAACGTTTACTTTTCTTGTCCAGCATCAGTGGTCGTGTTGAATTCACTCGTGGTATCCTCTTTCCTACGGGCGGCTACTGTGAATGTATCCATACAAGCACAACATGCTCAGATACAATTTAAAGAAGAGACAGGAAAAGTAAAACGGCCATTGAAAGTGAGTAGAGCCGCGTGGAGTCATGAGTGGCGGTGGCGTAGCGGTAGTGGCAGTAGCCAGCCACTTGAGAATAGTGTACCGATGCACAGATCTAAACCGAAAGTGGGTCAAGCTACCATGTTGCGGCGTTGACCATTGCACACATGTGCACTTGTATGACTACGAGTGTTTGCGATTTGAGTTATTGATTTCCTTTGGATGCAACTATTTTACTTCGTACTAGTAGTTTCCGATCGATTGTTCAGCGTTAGATGTAGTGGTCGGAGCTGAAACTAGTACTAAGCATGCGGTGAGGGTTCATCGATCTTTGCGGAATGGTATTTGTAATTCGGCTGCGGAACGCCATAAAAATCAATTATGGACTTGCGGGGGCATGGGAATGGTGGCTGTTATGTACGAGTACTGGGGCCACGTGCTGGATTGAAGATGTATTGGCGAACGATTGCTCACGAGTTGAATGAAAGATATTTGCATATTGTTCACAGATGAATTTATGTATCTTGTTTTGTTGTCTGCGATAGTAAACCTTGCTTTCCATCTCGGTAATTCGACTTGCTTGCGAATATGCCGGATCATTGTTTGCAGTTTTTTTTTGCACAAATCTATCCAGCGATCTTACCATATTTCTATTTGTAAGTACATTTGCCACATGTATTATAATCGATTTTTCATTAAGAATTATTGATCAGTAGATCAATCAGTATTGTGATTGGATATATTTCTTGCTAATCGGTAGCTGTTTGCGGGTGATATTGACTTAGAATAAACCTGGCCCAAACTTTGCTATTTCTCAATGAATTTAAAGAATTTTTCCTAAACTAGGAAAAAAATGTCTCTCTTCAGGATAGGAACTGAAATATACTCCATATCGATGCAAAAAACGGCAACCAAATTCCTAATGGAGCTCTGTTGTATGAAAGATGACGATAGATGTAGGCCCATAGCTAATGACTATTAATAACCTATTTAATAACCCATTAAAAGACACATTGACACATTTTGGTGTATGTGATACGTATGGCTGGTCTTCCTTCAGTAAAATAGTTCCCCGATCGGATCTTCCGGCTGGAATTACCCAACGGAGACCATCCATAACAAAGGAGTTAAGGATAGGTTCGTACGAAGCCTGTACTCACCGAAGTCTGAAGTTTGACTTTCAAACGAAACAATCGTTAAAGGCATCTTTCTTTTCGCCTGTCACGGTACCAATATCTATAATATTGGAACACAATACTTTATCAGCAACAAAATTGAAACGTAATGGATGTAGTATTCTACAACGACTGAATTTCAATGGCCAAAATCTGGGGTTCCCGCTATAACTACGAACTTCTGAACCTCTATTATCCTAAGAGCTTTATACATGGCCAACAACAAAAAGAGGAAGTAGTAGAAAACTGACTAGGCTATTGTAAAGCCCACAAAGGGATGCCTTGATTAGCTTTAAGACTTGAGCCCTAAAAAATTTGAAGAGATCTTACCTACAAGATATTAGACCCTACGAAAGGAAATCGTCCGTTTCAAAATAAAATCCGTAGCAATGGCAAAGGAAGAAGTTTTTTTTTTAAATTCAGGAAGACTGTACGTCGAAAGCCATGAAATCAATGTATGCAGGGGTAAACACTGTACGAAGAGCATCCGGGTTAGATTAGAACAACGAAAGAGTTAGAGACTATTGAATTCGATATTTCGATGAACTTTTTAATGTATATGGAGAGCCAGCAGCATTGGAAAAAGATGTTAGGTAGCAGATACATGGGAACAATAGCCAACCATCAAGGAAGTAGAAAAAGGAATCTATCGACTTCAGAATAAGAGGAGCGCGGGTATCGACCAACGAAATTAATAAAATATTTTGGAGATTGATTTACAGAGAAGCTAAAGATTCCATCGCGGATCGATGAAACTATCCCCGAGGAATGGAAAATCTCGGCCATCATTCCCGTATTTAACGAGGATGACCGAACATAATGCAACAATTACTGAGGAATATCACTGCTGTCAAGTTGTGACAAGGCATTGTCAGACATCTTCCTAAAAGACTTACACCATGCTGACGCCATTGAAATAATCAGAGACTACCCTATTACGTTCAGGAGGAACGGTTCGAAGCGTGAACAATTTTTCTCTACATGACAGCTTTTAGAAAATAATTGGGAATCCAGGCAACGGTATGCTAACCATTCGTAAATTTTAAAAAGGCCTATGACCCTATAAACCCATTGAAAATATATCATGAAGCAAGGTTAGGAATTCCGAAAAATTGATGAAACTAGTACAAATAAGGCCTAAAGCAAAGGATAAGTCAAAGTACGAAACGCCCTATCAGGATTAAAACAAGAAGTCGGCTTGTCCTCACTTTTCGTAAATTTTAATGCTGAACTACGTAATTCCTTCAAAAAAACGATGGAATAACTCCCAATGGAATCACTCCTGCTCTAGCTTACGCTCACGATCTGGACCTTCTGGTAAGTTAATATTGGAAAGAATGGATGTAGATTTGAAGTAAATGAAGAAAAAATCAGTTACACCTTAACCTTGTTTCTGACTGTACTCGATAAACGCTTTGAGAACTATTCAAAATAAATCTTTTGACCTGCAATGTCAGATCTGTAGTGCCAGAGATATTTTGCGGATGTGAATCTTGGTCTCTAAGAAACAGGAAAAAAATCTCGGATCTTAAAAACAAGATCACAGGTGAATAGTGAAAAATACACGATCAAGAACATGAGGAACTTTATTCATCCCCAATCATTGCTCGACTAATAAATTCGTGAGATGAGCAGGACACGGGAAACGAATGGACAGTGGACCCAAAAGTCCACCGAAAAATAAATAGAAAATCCAACGGAAAAGACCACCGGGTTGGGCGAGTCGAAGATGGGAGGACAGTATAAGGGTGGACTTAGAAGAGATGGAATAGAACAGCGAAACATGGAGGGAGCCATGAAGGCTTTGTACTGCTGATTTCCAAATATCTAGTAATAATAATAATAATAACTGAAAAGAATAGCGATTTTAATTTTTTACATTAATGCCGTCATCTTCCAAAGCAGGGGTAGTTTGTATATAATATAATAAAATATTGTGTTCAATAAAAAAAGAAACTTTTTGATGTCTGAAGGAATTATATTCATTTCTTTGTATAAATTAAGTATAAATTGGATATTATTATAAGATGCGCAATCTTCATCAATTACTTATACCAAATATATTCCGTACAACTTTGTCATTAAATATTTAACATGACTGAATATTGGTCTTGATAAATTCATTTTCGCAGACTTCTACTTCATTATTTTAATATGAAAAAAGTCCTGCCGTAATTGTATTTTAGCCAACGTTTGTGGCGCCCATTCTCTAAGTGAGCAAATTGACATTTGGACCTAACGGGCTTTTTAAGATTAGTGATTTCAATCTGGAAGATAAAGAAGGAGCTGCATGTGCAAAAGCCTGGAGGTAAAGGAGTTGAGGAACTAATTAGAAAACATATGAACCTGTCTGCATTCTTGGAAGTTGGCTTGTCAATGGCAGAAAAGCCATGGAAATGAACTAAAGCAAAGAAACCGGGTCCTATGCGAGTAGGAGAAGGGGTCGTCTAAATGCATTTTTTTCTATAATGAACAGCTGCCTTGACGCACGAATGGGAAGGGATTCTTGCATCGCATTTATAATCAAGGGCCGCAAGTCATTGGTTAGGCCCGGTTAACTACCAACATCAACGTCGAAGCCAAGTATCCATGGATCCTAGCTCATGCTCTCTATTTGGTAGGATTAGAAAGTTGTGGTTCAAGTTGTTCAAACTAAATGAAAACGTCACTGCAGATCGTTAACGACTCGGTTCATGGAAAGAAACGTGGTAAAAATAATCCAAAAGACAAGACAAGTTGATTGCAGCATGACAAGGCAAGTCCGTCTCAAAATCGGTCAAAAACATATTTGTCCTAACTGCAAAAAATAAATTATATCTAAAGATGAGGCGTTCTTCCGACATGGTATTCGTATTCTATTCAAATGATTGGAAAAATTAGAGACTGCCTTGATTAACATAGGTTATTAATTTCATTTTATATATTGTAAATAAATGTTTTTGATAAAAAAAGCAACGAAGAACTTCCAATATATAATCATGTCAACGCTACACCCAAATCCTCAAACACTTTTAGGATCTGGTGTTTGGGAAAAGACTCTCTGAATAATGCGCATCTATGCTTGCAACACGGTAGCCTCTCGAGGTTCTTTTACTCATTTATCATTGTTTTCTTTTTTTATTATTTATTTTTGAGAACATTCAGAGCTGTTTCTAGAAGTGGATCTTGAGGCTATACCTGAGGAACTTTTTACTTTGTCCGAACTTATTGAACCTTCCTTTCGTCTCAGCGATTAATAATATCTATAGTGGGAGAATTGGTACTGAATTTCGATGTCGCATCTTTAAGCCCACGTTTTATTACTTTTAGTAGCACGATTATTCATTTCACTAGTCTAATCTCCAGAGCAACTTCCATTCACCACTGTTTTTGTTTTGAAAAAAAAAATCGGAATATATTTTTCTGCCCAGACCGTTCACTATATGAGCCATTTGATAACCGGATATTTTCAAAGATTACTCCGATTAGTCCGAACCGGACTTCATTCATAATCATTTCGTTCACTTTTTCACGTTTTTATCGGCTGTTGATGTTGTGGTGTCTTCAAGTTGTCAAGGCCATTCAAGAACCATTTGAACCACTATAAAAACAAGTCTCCTTTTTGTATTCTATTTCGTTCCAACATAATGCAAATTCTTTGATTTTTTTAGTAAACAAATAAATAAAAGTCGGCCGTTCCAAAACACATTTAATTTCTCGGATATACATATGACAGCATACTACACAACTAGTTTGATCAAGAGAGCCCTCAATATTATAGACCCGATAAGTTTTGAACAACCTACTGGTTTTCAATTCAGTAGGATTAAACTAAGCTCTGCTGGGGAATATAAGATTATCCAATCAGAGGTGTCATTTTAAATGAGTCGTGATATATTTACAGTTGTAATTGCCAGCAACTTCTTTGATCTTCTGTTTGTTAATGGAGTATTGGTGTAGACTTTATCTTTAGTATAGCTTCCAGGGGTAAAGTCTAATGATGTCAAATCATACGATTTCGACGGACAGTTAAAGCCTCCGTTTTGAGATACCACATGCTCAGGAAATTTGTCACGGAATTAAATTATTGTTTTATCAGTCATAGCAGCGATTTCAGACAGAAAAAGTCGGTCAGCATCGTTCGGTGACGCAATACATTCACTGAAACAGATACACCTGCATTGTTTTCCATAAAACGTGGTCCAATGATCGATGTCATTCATTGTTTTGGAAAGGGTTGCTCTACTATTTCTCTTGGATTTTCGAAGCGATTTTATGGTATATGTTTACCTACTTAGACTAACTGAAATGAGCATTAATTTACAGAATAATCATGGGTAGAAATATATTCATTTAATCAGCGAAGGTACGTCGTTGTGAGTGGCGATTTCAATTTTTGTGTCAACTAAATCTCTTTAACATGAAAGTCAAATCTGTATATCTAATTTTGAATGTGATATTTAACAACCTCCTAGTTTTGATTTATCAAAAATTTCGGAAACCTTAGATGAATGTTGACATATTGGCCTTAATTTTAAAATGCAACCTCTTATTAGAAGGCCTTTTATAATACATAATTTATAAACTCGATTCCATTAAATCCATGGGAACTATGGTTTCCGTCGTCCTGTTTCTATAGAAATAAAAAAACCCATACTGCAAACTATTTGGAATTTTTATTTTTCAAACTACATTCCTCGGTGTCATAAACGCGCAAAAAATTATCGTTTACTCATGATTTAGGTCTACCACCCGACTTGATCATGGTCAACAGCATTCAACAACAGCTCCTTATCCACAAAAGGTGCATTAAGCAATCCTTCGGTGCTCGAAATACTCGAATCCTAAACTTGGCGAAAAATCAAATCCGGTTGCCTTCGAGGCCTTAAGAGGCTTGGTCCTACCGTTGTCTCACCCTGAACCTTCAATGTTTCCAACATTTCGCAGTACATTCAAAACTCCATCGACGCCAATCTCTACCACCAGTGCAGTAGTATCAATTAAGATAATCAGCACGAAATGATGCATCGTTCAATTAAGCCGACCCGTATGTTTATTTCCACTTAATCCACTTCCACCACGACGGCGATTGGGAAATTGCAGTGTAAACGGAAAAATTCCAAAACTCCAATCTTTCAGCAATCGCCAATGCAAGTCCAGCTGAAGCCAAGCCTTGCAGCTCTCACAAAGCGCATTAAATGCCGTTATTCCAGCTATTCTATTAGTAATTCGTTTTCGTAAAAAAAAAAATCAAAATAAAAATCGGTTGTGAAATTTTGGATTTCCAGTTTTACCTTTTCGTTCGTTTTGGAACGTCGTAGCGCAGCAGTGCGATCTTAGCCACGAAGAATTCTACAACTGGGTCATGATTTGGCGCACATGCTATAGTGGACTTACCCGCTGCCAGCGCGCTCGTATGTGAGCTCGTGTAGTACGAGTGACTAAAGGTTGGGCAATCTTTTGATATAGGACTAGTTGTTGTTGATGTTGGTTTAAGCGTTGTTTCGAATGTTAGCGGATAGCGTGAGGAGCAGGTTTGCGTTGACGTAGAGGTGGTTGACACGGCGCTGTGAAAAGTCATAGGCAATCCATGGTATCCGAAGATACAGATACAAATCATTAGAGACGGATAGGAGGAGTTTCCGTAAATGCGTCGATGGTGCAGAACGACAAGTAATTATGGTAATTGGCTGTTTTGCGTAAAGATCACATTTTGGTGACCTTGTGGCATGTGGCCACGGATGTTTGCTTGTTATTATTTTTTTATAGCTTGGTTTTGCACGATCATTGTATGCGAAGGAAAATAGGTAAACACATGATTCAGCGTTTGATGCTTGGTGAAAAAAGAGCACCAGGTTGACTCAGCAAATTTTGACTAAATGAATAGATCGATGAGAGCAACATAGTTGCCGCTAACGCCAAGACGAAATCTCACATATTAAACAAGATCCGAATCACATGTGAGTCGTGATGCTAATTTGTTTATTTTGCTGTTACACAACACACTAATCGTGAAATTCCTTCTGCGAATTTAGTTAGCTCTACATCGTATACTCTCGTTTGATGTGATCGACGGAGGCAGATCGTGCATATATTAACTCTTTCCAGTCAAAGAAATCTGTTGTATGGAGTCTCTGATGAAAGTCAAAACGCCGATCATCAGCTTATGGATGACATATGATTTATTTTAGGAACAAAGACAGCGGTAAAGCTGTTAGGAAAGGAGGAATTTTAAATAATAATATTTTAGCAGTTTATTTCCGCACTCCACAGCCAGCACTCCACAGAAGCACAGAGGTCATGTTTTGCTCAGGAGAAAGACTAAGCAAGACATTCGAGGAAAATGTCGTCCATAATATGAGGAAGATTCCACAATTGAAAGTATCGAGATCATTTTCTATAAATCGGAGATTCGAAATGGGAGCAAGTCAGGCCCGTACTTTTACTCATAATTCTTAAGATATAAGTGGAGAGATCTCGTACTTATGCATAGTAGATGGCGAGTATATTGAAGAATCACTTCTGGAGACTGATAGATGAAGTCCTTCAACCAACTAGAAGATGACCATCAATTTTGTATGAACGTAACTTATCCTTTATAAAAGTCAGACCAAAAAGGGGTTCGGATTGCTATTGCTTTATCAAAGCTGTCAACTTCCCGATTGGGATCCTTAAAGGTTTAAAATTGATGAAAACATAATCGGCTCTGCAGGGTGCTTATGGTATTTGAGGACATCCATATCAGTAGTATTAATTTCTCTTAGCATCCTAACCTAACGAAGGATATTAAAAGACATGCTGCTATTGTCGCTATATGTGCGAAACACACAGATTTAGATATATCACATCTTCTGAATGGCGCTCGATCGTTCATACATAAGGCTCGCTATAAATTGAAAGCATCATCTTACAATACAGAATCTGTAGCAAAGCATAAACAACATAACTAACGTCCAGACACTATTAAAACTACGTAATTAATACAACACGCACAAGCGATCATTGACGTAAACCCTTCATTTCGGAGGGCCTAATCCGTTGCCTTATCCATTGTAAATAGTTTATATCGGCACAAACTCGGAAACAGAGAATCAACTGTGCGAAGCGTCTTTTGAACAGGCTTAAGCTGCCTGAAACTTCGAAAATGTTGTGGTTTTTCTTTGACGAAAACAATTTTGACCAAAGCAAAAAACCAATCGCCGAAATGATAGATGATGCCACATTCCACACACAAAAATTTCAGCTATTTTCAGTCGCGATTTTAGGAGTTGTGAGTTTTGAGTTTTACGCAATCAGCTTACTCTATATACCAATATTATATCTGGAAATCATTCCATCTACCAAAATAAACCTCGAAATCCGACATAACAGAATTGGTAGAGTCAAAGATCTAAGCTTTAGCTCAGATAATTATTATGGAGAAGTGCGCGGAGTAGTTGTTCGATTGAAAAGCTATCAGGCTCTCTGGCCATTGAGAATAGGGTTAGCAGAGCATGTCCTTTATATTGTTTGAAGATAAATCTACATACATACCAGAACAAGAAATTAACATTTTGATCCAATCACGGGCCGCCATAGCTGCGTATTTTAGGTTGGTCTCAAAATGACACCGAGCAAGATTATTATGATTTAACGAAAACCAATTGATGATTTGTTCATAATGTAATAAGGCTCAAGCTTACAAGCTTGGTTATAAATTTGGAAGCTATATTCAATGCAGACGATAGAGATAATATTGTCTGCCAGTTTTCTGACCATATCCTAAATTGTACTGGTTTTAGTATCTTAAAGTTACAAAAACTGTTCAGGTTTTATGAAACTGCCTGCCATATTTTAGAAATAATTAGACTGAGAAATATATACAGTCGAAACTAGCGGAGGTATATGCGTCCTATTTTTTAAATGCCATTCCATTTTTAGAACACAATGCAATTGTCTTATACTGACACGTAAAAAGCCAACATTCTTTGCTAGTAATTTCGCAGAATCATATTGTTTCGCAACACTCTAACAATGCATATATGTACGTAGAAAATGCGTAGTGAATTCTAAATTAAAAATTGTGCTATAGGTGAAACTCCGGCAAATGAGCTTGTAAGCTAAATAGATATAAAATATGTAATAGACAATTTAGACATGTGTAATCTCAACAAACACATTCTAAAAATAGATTATAAATATGTAAGCGCTTGCCAAAAACGGGGCCAAAATATTCCTTATACTGAAAGCTGGAAAACCTCCAAATAGACCGAAGAGATATAGGTACATATATAAGTTTTCTTAACAGCTTAAGCAAGGTTTATGAAAGGGTGTTGAAAATCAAATTTTTACAATTTATTGACAATAACGACATATACCCAAAGGAGTTTGGACTTAGGAAACATTAGTACTTGCTATCAAGTTCTTAAAATGTGCAATTATATCGAGGAAAACATTGATATTAAAAAGGCGTTTGCCGTGATTTCATTTTAGCTATACAAAACGACTGATATACATTTCCCACTGAATCTGTGTTCAATTGTGCATAGTTTTTTGTTAATTGTTTTTTTAGGGCTTAGTTCAATAACAGTTCTTTGAGTTTATTAAAAAAAATTCTGGAGCTCCGCAGGGCTCAGTTCTTGGACCTATATTCTTTAATTCGTATGTATCAGATATACTACCACTATCTTCATATTTGTGACCTAGCTAATGAATCGCATTTGCTTGGTCTCAAAATTGATACAATCGACATCGGCATTAGGATTTTATATTCTTTCTTTAACAGGAAGTCCTTATTGTCATACGAAAATAACATTTTGCTACCTGCAGTAAATTTTCAGGCGATTTCGCTATTTGGATATCAAGTGTGAGGTCAATGTACTAATTGTCATATTAAAAAATTACGAATACAGCAAACAAAATACAGTTGGAAATAAAGTAAAAATGGTGCTGAATCCATTTTGGCATTAATCAACTTTCAAACTACAATTTAAGGCCGATGCTGAATTGATTCCCGATAAAATACGCAAAATTTTAAGAAACATTTATAGCTTATGGTAATCTACCCAAAAAAAGGTTGGTTATTTCCCAAAGGAGTCGCATTAGAATTGGTAGGGTTGGTTGCCTTTAGACCTTAAAAAAAAACATTTCAGCAATTTCTAATAGTACGGTTCAGACGAATGCGGAGTAAAAGAAAATCGATCCCTTTAAGCCCACCAGGCAGGTTTTCAGTTATCCTCTTATCGGACAAACGAGTTAATGATTCTAATGGTAATGCACGCACCTGTTAACAGTCGCCTAGTTCGGGTTATGTCCAAACTGATTAAAAAACCATTGAAATTTTCCAAAGGTTTGTCAATTTAATGACCGTTTGGGACGCTACCCACCAAGGTGGTTTGTACGAAAAAATATTTGATTTAGATATAGAGAATTTCTACTTTCTCCAAAAATTATTAAGGCTATTAACAAACTATTCGAAAAGCAGATGTCGTTTGAGTTATTCGTTGTTCGTTCACTCTTGCCAAACACACCTTTTACGGCTATGGTGATACTTATCAACATTCAACATACCTAGCTACTGTTTGCATTAAAGGAGAAAGGATAAAGAATCTAATTAAATGCCGATATAAATGAGTAAACGAGCTGAACAAATGGAACGCATGAAGCAGTAGATCTTCGTAATCAAGGGAAGGAAGTCTAAGCTGCCTGGTGCAACTGGTGAATGTTAGCCAGAAAGTGAGTGTGAAACATGTTTGCAGAGGCTTAAGTCTTAAGTAGCACATACTTGTATACGGAAAGTATAAAAGGTTTACTTCTTGGATATAACATGAAAACATTGGTTCATTGAGTGTTGTACCCCACCGTCAATTGAGTTCGTTCAAGCAGGGTGTGATTCGTTCTGGGTAGTTTCGACCACGGTTTTATTTTGCCCGAACATATTAGTTGTATAAATGAAAATACGCTGTTGTTATTCCATAATTTGAAGCTTTGTTTCGGAAAAAATTCCATGTTTAAGGCGATCTACAAATCCACTTAATTTTTGGTTTCTTTGAAAGACCTTGTGTCATCATATGGAAAAGGTGGCAGTCAGAAGGGATGACGTCTTGAGATTTTGACAGGTAGGGTAGGACGTCCCATTTCAATACTTAGTCGTAAGTTCTAACAACCTGAGCAACATGCGGCCCAGTGGTGTCGTGCTGCTTTGTAGTCCCTTTAAGCCTATAGTGGCCGTTTTTTCTCCAAACACATTTGTTCTATTCGGGAGTTTACCCGGCTTAAACAACTTATAATATTCCACATTGTGCGGCTCCTAATAAATACATAGCATAACATCGATATATGGATGCCTGACATTATTAACCATCATGTACCGCTAGCGCTATCTATTAAAAAACAGCGGATTCCCATTTACATACTTTTCATAAAAATGCTGCGTTGAATGGACAATGTACATACGTGGCATCCGGTAGAGTTATACTATTAGACGGGGGCATGATAATGGATCCAAGTAGAATTCGAAAATTCGTATAACATGTTACGATAACGACTTGTGTCAATACTACATTGGCGGGTACATACCAAAGCATGTTCATAGAATATATTACTTTTATTGCAGCACACAATCTTCACGGTTAAAGAAAAATATATGGAATTGTTGTGTCTGCCATACTTCATCGTTAGACAGTGACTGCATAACACTATTATGGGGTTTTCGAATCGTTGGCATTCCTAATAGTGAGGCATTGATTTATGTTAGGAATAAGAGCCACGGGTTTGATTGCGTTTAATAAAGGAAACGAAATAACTTTATTGAAAGCAATTTATTGCGCATGTCTACGATAAATAATTAATTTGCTTTTGTAAGTCTATTTACAATTACCAATTATATTGTCAATAGTGTTTTATGAAGGCGAGGTGGAATATGCAATCACTACAGACGAAAAATACAATGTGTACATTTTTTCCTTCTTATAAGGTTTCGAACTGTGGTTACCATGGATAAGCCCATGCCTACCACGATGTTAAGTTCCAAAAACTTGATATGCATTGAATAATTATGGATCAACCATTACGTTTATGCATTTTGAGATACGAAACAATATGATAACGGGGCTTGAGACACTCAGTCAATGTTTAATCCTTGTCAATTATCATTTTTTCTCATTATTTTCATTTTCTCTCGTTTTTTCGAGACTGAAATGTTGGTCGAAATATTTAAGGCGTAATGTAAAGTTCACTACTATATTGTATAAAGAAACCGCCCTATGGCCTTAAAAAACCTAATATCCTAAAGTAAAAGTCCTCGTGAAATTATGATCAAGTTTCTATGTGTGTACACCTTCAAACATCACAGCGTGCAAACCGCGACACATGTGAATTGAAGACGAAAAGAGAACATTCCCCCAAATGATAATTATTTGGTTCATGCAAAAAAAAATTACAATGTAGTGATGAAGAGTTGTTGATAGATGCCCACATGTCTTTTGTGACCAGCATATACCATTAGCGGCATCTATTGGATGGAAGCGGATTCCCCTTTGTGCACGTGATGTCTGGACCACTGCCACGCAATTCTGAAGATTACTCGGTGAAGTGATCAATTTTGAATGCGGCTAAGATTTCGAAAGATGGCGATATGATTTTGATCTCTAATAAGGTCCTCGCATTTGCAAATTAAACATTACACAAAAAAACTAGCTCATTTTATAATCGAAATTATTTAATGACTTATCCAAACTCTCAATTGGTTGATATAGCGTTCTTAAGCGTAAAGTCTTTTCCTTCCAATATTTCTTCATCGATACCGATTTTGTCGTTACAGGCATGGCGTCGGGCACTGATCTAGGTTACAGTCGCATTTAACTAATTTAAGGAGGCAGTTAAAGTTATCCCATAGAAAATCATAACTTCTTATAAAAAAATTTGACGGTTTGACATAAATCAAATTTGATAAAGAACAGAGACTTAGCGTATCATCAGTTGGGATCGATGGCGAGTCGAAGCTTTGTGTCTAACTTATTGACACTTTAAGAATAAACTAATCTCAGAAATAAGATATGCCAAAAAGCCTAATTCCAATAATCTTGATCCGTAAGCATCTGGAAAAATCTGGACCGAATATTCATTTAAAAGTTGATCACCCTGTCGGAAGATTTTATAAATTTTGCAAATGGCTTCGTACGTCAATCGTATTTGACATTTGTGAACTAGACAGCTGCAGTATGCAAATAAACAAGTAATGGAGCGCTACACTTGGCAAGAACGTGGAATAATTATGTCGTTTTTTTTTTAGCAATAATCGGTCCGTAGTGTTAGTGCCGATTTCCTAATAGTGCCGCGCCAACTGGGCAAATATTTCGCCGCTTAGCTACTCGACTCGAACAGACTGAAACTACAGGAGACCACGCAGGGCGTGACCGCCACCGCCACCGGGCTGGTCGTTCGGTTGAGAATACGAGGGCGGTCCGATAAGTACTGAGCCTACAAAAGAAAAACAAAATTTTTGGAGAAATGGCGATATATTTTTCAATATAGTCTCCTTTTAGCTCGATACACCTGACCCAGCGATGCTCCAACTTCTTTAATCCGTCTGAAAAATACGTTTTCTCGAGGTCTGCAAAGTAGGCCTCCGTGGCGGCGATGACCTCCTCATTCGACTGAAATTTCTGCCCGGGGAGTGACTTTTTCAAGTTTGGAAACAAAAAGAAGTCACACGGGGCCAAATCTGGAGAATACCGTGGATGGGGCAGCAGTTCGTAGCCCAATTCGACCAATTTGGCCGTGGCGAGGGCGGAGGTGTGAGCCGGTGGGTGATCATGGTGGAAGAGCACTTTTCTCTTCGCCAAGTGGGGCCGTTTTTTCTTCAATTCGATGTCCAATCGGCCCAATAATTTGGCATAGTACAGCCCTGTGACCGTTTTGCCCTTCTCCAGGTAGTCGATGTGGATCACACCTTGTGAATCCCAGAAAGCGGTGGCCATCACCTTTCCGGTCGATGGGACAGTCTTCGCCTTCTTCGGAGCACGTTCGCCGGGTGAAGTCCACTGCTTCGACTGTTCCTTGGTATCTGGTGTGTACCAGTGGATCCCTGTTTCGTCGACTGTCACCAAACGACGCAGAAACTCCTTCGGATTGCGCTTAAACAGCGTCAAAGCAAAAATGTTCGTTTCTGGTGCCTTTTTTTTTTTGTTTTTTTTTTTTGATAGTGTTCATGCAGGTTCAAGAGCGTACGTTCTTATGGTGTTTGTCACACAACCTGGACGGGGTGCAGATGTTTCGTGTCGACGATGTTCGTTCACTACTCTCCGGGTGGTTGTCCTAGATACGAATTTTTGAGAGATCGACTGAATTTGTCGTGTTGGTTGTAGTTCATAGTTACTTTTTTGTTGCCATGCCAAGGTGTTATTGTATATTGGAAATGCACACACAGAGTATTAATTTTAAGTGATCTTATGCTGCAAGTGTTCAGCATTTTTTGATCATCTCTCATTCACAACTGATGTTTTTGCTTGCTTACTGTTGACCGTCCGCTCAACAGTAGGTGATGATTACCATTGCACCACGGCCACCCCTATGCTTTAAGAGCCATTACATCCACTCAAAGTCACTGTGTGGTGGGGCGTTCACGCGGGAGGAGTGATTGCACCGTATTTTTTGAAGACGCTATCGGCAATGCGGTCACTGTTACTGGCGAACGCTACAGAGCCATTATATACGACTTCTTACCGCCGGAATTGGATGAACAGGACTTGAAGAACATGTGGTTTCAACAAGACGGTGCGCCTGTACATATAGCACGAGCCCCAATTGATATTGTGTGGAAAGAATTTCTTGGTCGCGTAATCTTCCGTTTTGACTATTTGACATGACCAGCAAGCTCGTCCGATTTAACCATCCCAGACTTCTTTCTTTGGGGCTACTTGAAATCGCGGGTTTATGCCACAAAGACTCATACAATAGCAGTCCTTAAGGAGAATATTGGACAGGAAAGCCCGGAAATCTTGTGGAAAGTTATGGAAAATGCCATAAAACGGGTACAAATGTGTATCAACACTGGCAGAAGCCACCTAACGGATATCATCTTCTTCACCTAATAAAAAAATTGTAAATGTTCAAATAAAGATTTCCTTCACTCAAAATAATTTTTTTTATATAGTAAAAAAGTAATTCAAAAACAAAATTGGATGATTAATTTTGCGCCAACCTGTACAAGCCCCACTTCAAGCCCTCGAATGACATTAATTCTGATATTCTTTATTAATTTTTCACCCCTTTCTTACCCCCGAATATCCTTCAACAAGAGGTCTTTGTAAAGGAAGCAAATTATCTGTTACACTAAGGTATGTAACCTCTAATTTCAACTGCATTTTCAGCATTTTTTCGTTGGGCGAAAAGGAACAAAATTAATCCTGGTTCAAAAAAAACCAACTGCAGACTTACTGAATGGCGACCTATAGCAATTGTCAGTCATTTTTCCAAAGCTTTTGAAACGCACAATCTATCAGTTGAAAGCTTGCTTAGTGATTCAATCAGGCTTTCGATCCAAGGGTACCTATAAAACTGTGTTGTTGCTTATCTTGAAAAAAGGCAGTTAAACGTCCTAACTCTGCTTAATTTTTTCGCTTTTAATATTGTTACTCACCCTAATACTCAGAATTAGTTGTTTATTGTTTTCGAACTGTCATCGCGAACAACAAAGTTGATCTTTTGATACCCTGTTGTTAGGCTATATGATGTGCGATAAAATGTCTAACTTTATTTATATTAAAACAGGCGTGCCCCAAGGCTATATTCTAGGTCCCATCTTATTTCTTCTGTTTATTAATGAACATTTTTGAAGAATATATATGTATTTTTATTTTGACTGATTTTTTCAATGAATTGAAATTCTTGAAATATTATTGAGTTATGGCAGGTTTGCCTGAGCAAGCACGCCGAACAAGATTCTCTGCGGAAATTAGAGAGTTTGTAATTTTTTTTTTTTAAATGATCAAGAGTGCCTCATTCAACAAAACTTTATGAATGGCAATAAAATGACTTATAGTTGGTAAAATATTGAGGAAGATTGACGAAGCTATTATTCGATACATCTAAAAGTAAGACACCAATGACGACTCTCAGCCAAGGACATGCTCCCGTAGCTATATTTCAATAGGAACTCATTGATTAATTTCAGCAATCGACACGAACCACCAAACCAACAAAAGTCGAGCCTACTAGTTAGTCATTGACAGCACCTAATCCCCTTGTTTTGCTTTGATTGATTATGATGTAACCAACATCATCTCATATACTGCTCACGCTATACTCTCTATTAAGCGCTCGAAGTCTCCCCTTGCACCGTATCGTAGGTTAACGAGGTAATCATTAAGAAGAAAACAATATGATAAATAAGAAACTAACAATCTCGTGAAGGTGAGTGAACTTGATGTTGACTGTAATTAGGAAAAAAAAAGATTTATAGGTAGATAACATCACTTACGATTTGCAGCTCGGTCATGTACTTTTTCCACCACAGGAACTTGGCGTATTCTGGACCCATTGCTGACATCATGTAGTACATGTACATCCAGACATGCACAAAGTTGTTCAGAATATTCGGGAATGTCGCATTGCCACCTAGATCAACCATGCAAATGAGCATAGTACGAAAAGTCAGAGTAAAAATACATACCTGCAATGAACTTGACCAGGACCCAGGTCTCCAAGGGTGTCACCGAGTGATGGTACACATGCAGCCATGTGATTTGTGACGACTTCTTTCTTAGCACAAAGAACACTGTGTCTGCGAATTCGGTCAGTTTCGACAGATAGTACACATAGCACAAGTTGAGCATCTGCAATAGAACAACAAAAAGCAATTAGATACAAGTGATTTCGTTTTCGAATTCAAACTTAAATCGATTACAAAACAATTGGCGGCGAGCACGCAATTCAACTAATTATCTTCACGGAAAGCGAAAAAGGAAAAGTTAAGCTTCTATATGACCCTCTAGCAGACTTGCGATATGCTGTCATGAGCGACTATGCGGCGATGATTTGGTAAACAAGTGCGCGTTCTACCACGAGACAGTGGAACTGAAAATGGCAACGAACCTAAATAAAATTGTATTCAAGTGCACTGATGCGTTTCACGACATTTTCCATTCTCTCCACTGTCTCAGAAACTCACGAAAAAAATAAAACAACTACCGAGTACGAGGCAGTAGTAGTATCAGTTGGACAACGTACTTGTACTACAGCGGCAGCTCATTGCCCAATTTCGATGAAGTAACCGATCGGTTTCGATTGTTTACTTTTAAATCAATTAATGCACTTTCCCTTTTGAACTTTATTCTCATTTTCCACCCTACATCGAGTCGCAGATATCCGATGGATTTTCCTACTAACGTCTGCGTTAGTTTCAAGTTTACAGAATGGCCGTGAACTAAATGCTTCGTCAGCCACAAAGCGCCTCGTCCGAGAGAGTGCCTCGGTTAATTTCTCCATCTACTATGCTCTGTTGTTTGTACTCGTATCTGTCGAATGTCAGATACTCGGGTAGCTGCAAGCCTTAACCTCACATTACCGAAATATTCGTATTTGTTTCGCTCAATAATTGTTATATTTGCCTCCTCGCGATGGATATGTACGGGGCAAGGTTAAGCACATTGCGCGCCAAATGTTTTGTATAGATACGAGTACTCGAACATTGTTTACGAGTATTTGCGGATGACGGGTTTAATGGACCACACCATGGTCAGTCACTTGACGGTTTGGTGTCGGATTTATTACTTTACATTTTGCTAAGAGCCGTGGCAGATGTTGTGCAATATTGTCTCAGAATGTTGAATTTGTTCGCTAAACATGCTCTCAAATAATAGTGGCGGGGAATGACGTATCCGTGCTCACACAGAGACACATGTTGGGTTTGGCTTTTTGGTCATTGGTCGTTAGAGGTTGGTTCAGTTTGCGACGAGGTTAAGGTGTGTGGTGGTTGAGATGCGAATAATCGAGTTGAGGAAGATGTGATAATATGCTACCCGAGAGATACAAATTACTTACTAAAGCATTGGTGCTAATAAATACGACTTAAACGTTGATAAGTTAGCTTGAAGAGGCTGTACGGCGTAGCGATTAGGGGAAGGTCAAAATCGCAAAGGTAAAAACCTATTTGCTTGCTGGAGCCGGTTTACCTATTATACAGCAAAAGGGAGTAGCAATGATTCAATGTTTTCCAAATTCAAAACTTGCGAATCACACTTTATAAAGGGAAAAACTGGAAAAAACATGATTTTGATACCCCAAGACTTCCTTATTGTGAAGTAGCTATCGTTGCAGATGACACCACAATATATTCTTCGCATGAGCTTAGCCTCAACGTGGAGACAAACTCACAATATGCGGTTCAGTTATTGCTAAGGTATTTCAATTCCTGGAAAATAAAACTAAATGCTGAGAAGGTGCGGGCCATTTTTTTTCAGCAGGAAACCAAAAGCCTGCTTTCTTCCAAGCATGAATAATGAATGTACAGACAAAATATTCTCGGCCTTCTGTTAAACACTAAATGGGATTAAATCAGTTCAAGAAAATATCAGAGCTGTTATTCGTGAAATTTGAGAATGCCTTATGAAGATTTTTATAGCAAGAATTTCAGGTTGAGACGAGGCAGTTACTATATTTCAATATTAGCCTCTGGACTTGTGCTTTAGACAAAAAAAAAAAAAAAAATCACCACTTTTCGTAAAAATGGGTTCAGCTTGTCAGATGAACAAGGAAAGTTTAGTCGATTATATGGTTACTGGGCAAAAAAGGAGGCTGGGGAGTCCTTTTGAAAATTATTTTGTTTATGATAAACTTTCTTCGGATATGCAGAGTGGGCCATCTAGGGTTTTTTTTTAAGTCATAGGTTATTTTGACACTGACAGCTGTTTCCCGCTTGAAATCTTGACAGAAAGTCAGTGTGATATCCCCGCGAACGGAACGTACGAAATTCCCAAATCGTGTTATCAGCCGTATTAGCGATGTCAATAGGCCGCCTCGGAGCTGTAATTTGACCTCTTTGGACTTTTTTTTGTGGAGAACGGTGAAGGACCGCTGTTGTGCCAACTGAATAAAGTTCCTAGAGTGCTTGGTTGTGTAGCTTTCTTCATTCGTCTGTTTCTGCGCCATTGATTTGCCTAACGATGTTGTCTTAAGGACCCAAAATCTACTTTCCTCCTCCTTAATCAGAAGCCAAATTCCACGTCCTTAAAATGTCACTGGCTTGGAAATATGGATTTTGACATTATGGGACAAAAGAGGTGTTTAAAATAGTTTCTTCATCGCGAAGATGCACAACTTGCCAATATGCAGCTTTAGTGTCATTTTTGGCAGTCATTACGGTTTCAAGATATTTGAACTCATCCACTCTCTCAAAACGTTGATCGAGTACAGTCAAGTTTGGATCGATCCAAGTGTATGATTATTAATGATTGATAGTTGTATCTAAATTTTTGGTTCTCCGAAACGAACTCCCTATTGTCGTTGTGCATTAATTCTAATCTGGCCTGGTATCGTTTTCGTACATCGTTTATCCCTGCACACATTATTATCGTGTCTTTCATCGTACATTGTCACTAAATTTTATCCCGAAGGAAAAGACTGACTTCCCTCGTAGGGCTCTAATATCATGTACGTGTTACGTCTCCAATATCCTCCAGGGCTTAAAGTCTTAGAACATTCCGGTCTTTTACTTTATTCCCACATTCTTTGTTGAACCAACGCTTCTCTTCCGCTGCTTCCTTTAACGAAAGTAAATTTTGTTTACTTGGTCTCATGGTAAAAATTGTTTAACACGGAGCTTCTTTTAGCGATTTTGGAATGATTTGGAGTATTACCTACTGATCCTGGAAGTTTTCAAGTGATTGATTGACAGCGCCGTGGCGCAGTAGGTAGTGTGTCGGCCTCTGACGCACGATGAGCGAATTCGGATCCCTATAACATCAACGCCATAGAATGTTCATTACGCGGCTTCTCTCCTCGTTGGGGTACTGGCCAAACCCCCCGTAGTACACTTGCATTGAAAAAGCTTCTGGGCTCTCTTGCAAAAGTTTCTCGGCTTCTCCTCACTTGTGTAAAAAACAAATCGCACATAACATAAGTAAATGAGAGAAGCTTGGCTCTAACTTCCCGTGAGCTGTAACGCTATCTAAGAAGGAGATTGACTGTATGAATCAGTCGAAGATTGCCCAATATCTCCATTTCTGAGGGTGCAGGGATCGGGAATGGAAAAAACGTTCACACTTCTAGGCTGTTATGAAATATCGCGACTCACTGAAGTCCATCAGACAAGGTCAAACTCTGCTGGGTCCCAGACCACAGCTGAATTGCAGGGAACGAAAGAGCAGACGAATTGGCCAGACAAGGGTCTGAAATGGACATCAGCGAAGCGGACACGTTACTGCAACCACCGATCAGTGCATTATACCGGATCATAAGTGACACAATAATAAAAGAAGCCAACTCGTCTTGGCTTGCAAGAAATGACAGTCACACGACAAGATCATCGTGGCCAGAGCTTAATATCGGCAAAACAAGGAGGGTCTTGGCACTGGACCGAAACTCGATCCGTATTTTTGTCGGAATGGTCACAGGACATTGTCCCATTGGAGCAATGCTCCGGAAATGGAACTCGGGATCCAGCGATCTCTGCTGGAGCTGCGGTGACGAGGAAGAAACCGAGACGATTAAACATCTGCTTTACCACTGCCCATCTTTCCAAAATCGGCGCCCAGTTTCGCTGGGCCATAGATTCTTCGCTGAGATTGCGAATGTAGCAAATGCAGACAAATCGGATCATCTTAAATTCATAAAGAGCAAGGGGTGGTTTCAGCCGTCATGTGATAGGGCAGGTTAAAAAATGTGTACTCCACGTCCACAAATGAAGGGATTCACAATGGGCCCTTTGGCCTCCGAGTGTAAGTGGTGTACAACCATCACACCTAACTTTACCTTCACACTTCTACCAGCAGCAAAACAGCCACGGACCGAAGCTCATTCTGTGTAGGGGTGAGATCAGCTCGGCTTAGGTTGACTGGGTCAATTATGGAATTCTTATAATGCCAGCAATTGCCACTGATGTTGTTCGCATTTTTCCGAAATAAAGCATCAAATTTTGAAAATAAAACGGTGAGATTCTTATTTGTATACGTCTCCAGTCTACTTAAAACAGCAATGAAAAGTGCTTGAAATATCTAACCAAGAAAGTCTTGGAAAAAAAATTATTTTAGAAGAATGGAATGAAATTTACAAAATGTTCGATCAAAAACTAATCTTACCACCATCAATATAGAACATGACGTTTTTCACTTTTTCAAAAATTTGTTGCTCATAATGCGTCATGGTTAGTTTGTAAAATTATATCCTGTAAAATATATCAGAGGGCGTCTCGGTTTCATTTTGACCCACTTAAAGAGAGGCTGCGAATTTTTTGCAAAGGCTTAGGTATACGGCATTTTTCTACATAACCAATAGGAAAACTTCGCATATTATAATTTGGCAATCAGCTTTCGACGAAAAACCGAAACAGATATGCAGCCCACACTGGGTCCCCTCAATTTTCTGCGATCTTGGCGAGGTTCAATGGCTTAATTTATTCTGGCAAATAGTTAGAAGACATGTTAACATTAATATAACGAAAACCATAAACATGCAATTTTGTAGCTATCCGAGCAATTTCCTCCAGGATCAATGTCCGGTTAGACACTCTCAGGTAAGACAACTCTTAATAAAGTGTTCCACCTTAGAGACGAAGGCTGTTATAATACTGCTACTGCTCATTGGTGCACAGATTCATATCAATTCAGCCTGCTTAAAGAAAAAAAAACATAAAATCTCTGGACCGATGATCGGTTGATAATAGGCTAGAACTAATTCGATAGTCCGAATTGAGCCAGTTTAGCATAAGTTTAGTAAAGGTATGTGACGATATCTAGGTAAGCCTAAATATAGACCTTAGAAACACTGAAAATCGTTCGCAAAGCAGTCAAATAGCAGCACATTACTTTGTGAGGCATGGGAAGTTTTGAAGCTTATAACCGATTTTTCTGGTCTGAATGGTTTCTTGTATTTGAACGAGAAGAGCCAATTCTAAAATTCGTAAGCTAGCTTATCTCACATTCCAGATAACAGAACTGGATGGACGTCAATGACGGTCTCACTTTTTAGAAATGCAGTCTTCTCAAGGTACTGACCTCTCAGATTCAAAGAACACATTCAAAAGCGAATCTCGTCCAAATCAGCTCTCTTCACTAGCTTACATTGGATCTGCTACTAATTTGGTTTTAACTGGAAGGTTATCTTCTGAATCTCGAGGTGATGTAAAACATGATTTTTCCAATGACATACATAGAAGAAGATGTAAAGAAGATGACAGCAGAAGATGTCTTTGCTCAAAACGAGATTGCTGCTCGCTTCAGAAGCAAAGGGTACCAATTGGTTAGAAGATGGATTCACGGTTTATTACTAGCTTCAATTATGAGAACATATTACTACCAAAATTCGCTTAGCCAATTCATCTATGATATATGAGTTTGACGAATTTGAAATTGTAACATATTTAAATTTCATTTCAGCTTATTAGGAAAAATACTTTTTAAAAAGTTGGTAAAAGGCTTGTAACACCCCAGCGGGTACAAGGTTAATTTCACTACTAACTACTTAATCATCGATCTTTCAGCTTCATGCCTCAACAGAACCAAACCGAAAAACATCAACAACACGACCACTATTCTTCCCTTCCATCTCGTTTTTCTTCATTTCCTCTCTTCATTTCCATCTTCATGTGTTGGTCTTCATCGAAAGTGAAAATACATGAAAATTTCAAGGCTAATGCAACTAGTTACATTGTGTGCGGTCTTCATGAGTTGTTATCGCATCAAAACCTGCTCGTTCAGTCGAACCATATGAATTTACATGATGGCTTCTTACATGATCTTCGCACACTTGCCAAGCGACTGATCTTCGTTAATTACCTTCAAGCGTCGAAATACTGGAATTTTGAAAATTAAGTCATAAACCGACAACAATTTGACTAATTTATACAAAACATTTTAGTCGGTGTGAAATGCTCTAGTTTTTTATGATATCAGCGATCGCTTTTATCTACGACCATTTGCTGATCAGGGAAGTAGTTTGTAGGTGGAAATAGATTTAAAAACAAATTTACTTTTAATTGAGATTAAAGGTGAAAAAAATATATTTTTAAGGACAAAGACGTTCGACACTTACCCGTTTCGACATTGGTCCGTCAGAGTAGTCCACAGGTTGACATTTCAAGTTGTATATGTTCAGCCAGCCAGCCATGAGATGCTTGAATGATATGAGAAAATTACTTTAGAATGGTTTGAGCTTAAAAATTTTTGTGTTTTGTATTAAATGCGTAAATTTCGTTGGTATATGATAGTTGACCTTTATCATTTTTGGTAAGACTTTAAATCGAGATTGCTAGCTTGAGTCTAGTTTAAAAGTTTTAGACTGTATCAACATAATAACCAGACAGAGACCTGGATTATATCCATCGCAAGAAAATGGATTCTGGACACGGCGAAAAGATGGCCATCACCACATCATTTTGTCTACACAGCGTAAATAATATGGTGATGGCGCATTACTTTTCCACTGACATAGGATCAACATTAGATGTTGGCCTAGAACTTGTGTCCGCGTTCTACTTATGAAACTACATTAGAACCCCGGAATAACCGAATTACTATGATTTATAAACTAAATACAAAAAAACAAAAACAAATTTTAATCTAATTTTTGAATGTTGTTCATGGGCATATTTCCAAGAAATAGGCTCTTAAAATTTTCACTCCCTCTCTGCTTAAGCACAGTAAGGTTTAAAAGCGCTGCTTTTAGGATTGAATTTAATTTACTTGTCTAACGACCGAATGTTGATTATGTCAATACATTTCTAGCCGAGTTTGAAATGATTTTTAAGATTTTGAGAAGCTACGTGAATAGAAAGTCCAAAGTTCGTTTGCTTTTTCTCGGTCAATAGAGCACTCCTTGACATTGTTTTGCCTATAATCTGAACTTCCTGATCTCGATCTGACGCTTGTCTTAGGCATTTAAAGGCCAATCAAGGGGCACACTCAGTCATATGATTCATTCACTTGTTGGTATATCGGCGGGTTCATGATCGTATCAACAAGCATTGCTAAATCCGTTAATCATAATACCAGTAGTTTCCCTAAATCTAGAGATAGATATAATCACAACACTTTTACAAGTTAATTAATCAATCATGATCTAATTCAATGACTTAAGTTGATTAACGAAATCCATTCTTGTTTCCTATTTTCAACACTCGACAATAAAAGACATTTTAACTCGCCTTACCGTAAAGCAACCTATTCAAAAATGTCTGCTTACGCCATGAGACCGGAAAGGGAAAAGGGCTTGTCTTGGATCGTAAACAGCTTCTTATCACACCGGTTGGAACATTTCTTTATCTTGGCCTCGAAAACCCGAAAGACCTTGACCGAAAACCATACCGATATAGGCTATATACAATTCAAACTACACCGTTGCATCTACTGGGAATTCCCATTAATTTGACACATTTGGTTAGTGGAATGAACTCGTGCATGTGCTCGTATAGATCGAGTTGGTGTTGGAATGAATTTGAATCTTAATATTAATTTATGATTCACAAATCTCGTTCTCACGTGTCGGAAAATTGAATCAAACCCATCGGTTGTTCGGTATTGATAGATGGTCGTGTTGATGGACGAGTGTTGAAGGGCATATTCGTAAATAGGAAATCGAATCTTGTTTTGATTTTAGTGATAGACTATCAAAAATGGAGGGGACTATTTAAAATGCCTGTACAAATTGAATAATGACTAGGTGACTGGATTATTAAACCAATGTTTGCAAAAAAAACGTATATACGAGTATATACCTATTGATTTAGGAATTGACTACAAGACTCAAGAAAATTGGACGACGAAAAAGTACAATTACAGAAGACGACAGGAACTTAAGCCGCTCAAAAAGTAAATACCGCATAATAAATGCCAAAATGGAAGAACAAGATAAGATAATATAAGAAAAGCATTGTCCATCCAACATGAAGTATCATTTTAACCTCGTTTTAACTTCTATAAGTAATAACAATAATTTAGCTATTTTAACACAAGATTTTGAAATAGTGGAAATTAACCCTGAAAACGATGAAAATATCGGGCATTATTGCCTGTACAGTACATTTAACTATTGAGTTTGAACTTCAGGGAAAGTTTTGATATGCAGACTTCTTACTTATGCTGGTACGTCAAGATTAACTGAAAATATCATCACTGGGACTGAGGGTGTGAGTGAAAACCTATGTCTGCCCTTTTGGAGAAAATCACAAGATTGAGCCTATCCGCAACAACTTTACAACGCAACTTACTAAATAAAGTTAGTATACCACGCACATCACCGTACCCTGGCTGATTGACTGTTAAAAATTAATTCAAAAGATCGCGATTGATTAAGTTAATTTTTATTTGCCTAGGTTGCATTAGGTGCCCAAATGGAAAATTGTTGTTTGTGATAGATGGCGCAAGTAGTACATGCTACTCAAATATGTCAGTTTAGAAATGTCATTGGAAACTTTGGCATGTCAACTACTGCTCATATTTACATTTGTAAATTTCCATTGATGCTTTTCGACTTTCTAGCTAGTTAACCGTGATTTGCGGGAAGTTTTGCTTTTCGTTTTGAGTCTGACGTAATCTGCCGCTTAAGCGCTATGGTAAGGCAGCTACAAGTGGAAGAAACAGTGATTTCGACATGGAAAACAAAGACCACACCGCACCGGTGACACAGTTGGAGGCACTATTGGATCAAGATCCATGTCAAATGCAAAAGAAGTTTTGGATTAACCCTTCTGCTCTGTTAGGAAAAAAGGAACAAGAAGGAACGAGGGATACAAATTATTAATTTGGAGCGTGCTCTTGGCAATATGTTGTTGTAATTGCATGCCGATGGGTGGGAAAAACTGGTTTGTTGCAAACTGTGCAACAGGTGAAGGTCTTTTTCTCGTTGCTCGGAGGACATTTACAGCGCTTACGGTCACTTGTCTTAAGTTTTTTTAACGGGTGGTAATGATGTTGATGCTAACACAATACTATTAGTTTGAGTATTGCGAACGATGGATGTAGAAGCTTCTGCTCTTGGAAGACGATTCCGTCGAACAATACACGGCCGAACTAAGTGTTCTAATAGCTCATGTAAAAATATCCTGTGCTTGAACAATTTGTTTTGATTCCAGTTCGGGTGAATTTCTGTCCATAATATATTTATAAGCATTTAGCGCAGAAATTTCTATAAAATTGGCAAAAGGAGCTACTGGCCACCTATTAGTTTGTCGCTTGCATGAATATGTACGTACTAACTGGTCCATTGTGTCCAACCCTACCTTAGTCGAATTGTAAAATTTTATAATCTCGGGAATCTTTTTTGAATGTTCTTTTAACACTTTACCGTCACGATGCATTGCACTTAGCAAGGTGACCAACTTATACTTTGGCACATATTGCGCAAGTGTTTCTTTCTCATAAAAGAAGAATTTGCTGGAAAACACTGGAAGCTTTCTGAGCTGCTTAGCTGTAGCGTGCACCGGTAGAAACCTCTTATTCTTTCGAACTGTCCCAACTAGAGTAATTCTTTTTTTAACAGTTCCAAGGCTAACGAAGGGCTAGTAAAAAATTTGTCAGTTGTTATATTTCTTCCTTGGTACTCTGACACTAAGTCCAGAACGACTCGTTCTCCCTGATTCCTTTCAGATGCACCTCCAACTCGTCCAAGATAATTTTGAAAATCAAGACAAAACGAAGTCGCAGAATCAGCAGCTTCCATGCCTTCATTCCGTATTTACCTGATTTACTGGGCATGCAAACTTTGAAGGGTCATCTACCATGGAAAGGAATCAGTTGTTCATCTACAGTCACGTTTCCCTTTGGCACGTACAGTAACTTAAGATTCTGGGTTCACTTTTCATATAATTCACGGATGGGTGCAAGCTTATCTCCACGAACTTCTGGCCTTCGGCGTAGTCTGTCATCGAAAGCAAGCATTCGTGAGATTTTGAAAAAGGGTTCAAGAGACATAACAGCTCTTAGCATTGGACGACCATGATTCTCATCCCACATGGATTTCATGCTTTCACCATATGAGCGATAGACACCTACACAATAAGAGTAATTAATGAGAGCGGTATGTGTGAATGCTTAGTGGATATAACGTACCAGTAAGCAACAAAAGTCCTAAATATGCGCCCAACTCAACTTCGTCTATCATCTGAAAATGCTCTGATACTCTGACTCCCTGCATATTTGCAAAACGTATAACATCTCTTTTTATACCAGGAGTCATACACATATCAAGATTAGAAATGCGATGAATTGCGTAAGAATTCACCTGCTCGTTGATGAATAATATTTTCTATAGATGCCCGTGCAAATTGATTTCCGAGAGGTGTTGTTGTCCACTTTATATTCCGATCCTTATTCCAATATTCAGTTGGGTTGTCAGATGTCACTATCGGATCTTCTAAATCGCTACCTATGTCGTCTTCGGAAGCACTTTCATCTTCCACCTCTATATCACAACTTTCATCGCCATCAATACTAGCCTCATCTTGAAAATCATCATCATTCTCCCCAGACAACTAAGAAGGACTTCTATTTCTTGTTCACCAACATAGCGATTTTTTGAAAATGATGTGGATTATAACAAAAACTCACGATAAAAATTAATAGAAACCTACACTCACTTCCCTTTCTTCAGTCATAATTCCTTTGTTTTTTCTTATTTCAATGTAAACTATTTGAAAAGCGAACTATCCCGTCTGCCTGACACACCACAATGAGAAATAAAAACACTATCCACGGTTCCAACAGAGAAAAAAATAAATCCTTACAAATATATGGCACTTTCATAAAAAATATACAGTTATTTCAGCAAAGGAATAGAACCAACAACGCAGCTGTAATCAATTTTTAGAGCGTGGGTCATAAAAGACCCGAAACGTAACACGTGCGTACTGTACTTTAAATCGCAGATTGGACGTAACTGTAATCAATCCGATTTTATTTTTCAAAAATATTTTTAAATTCATGCACTGACTAGAAAGGAAAATGAAATCAAATGAATATTAGAAGAGATATTAAGCACTAAAGTCGTTTTTGGTCATAAAATGACCCCAACAGAACAGAAGGGTTAAGGGAACTTAGCTCAGTTGAAACAAAAGGAAAATCAAATGTTATTTCTCAGGAGCGATCTCCTGCTCCAGCCGCAAGAAAGGAAGATTTTTTTACCGCATCGTATTATGATGATAAGTAAATCAACTACCACAATCCAAGGTGAAAGAAATTAAGGGGGAGTCGCGGGCATGCGTTACCATCGACGGACAAGTCAAATATTAATCGATTAAAGCTCATTCGGTGTAGGAGAGTTGGTAAAAAATAAGGTAATTTTTGACCGGGCAGAACTCACGATGAACCACGATGAAAATCGAAAAAAAAAAAAAAAAACTGCGAGCAAGACTTTCATATCTGACCGAACTTGGTGTTCCCTTTTTCCATCTTCGTTCTTTTGGTCGTTTTCATTGGGAGGATTCAGGTTTGGTTTCGATGCTATAACCATATACCCATGTTTCACCGCCAGTGATAATCCTTTTCAGGAGGTCTGGATCATTATTCACGTCATTCAACAGCTTCTGAGTGTTGCTCATGCGACGGTTCTTTTGGTCAGAATTAAGCAATTTCGGCATAGGCCAACCGATTTTTCATATCGTCAGCAATTTCTTTGATAGTGATTCGACGATTATCCATATCAATTTTCTTCACTGCCTCACAGGCGAGTGAATCGCCATTAGAATCTTCTCGTGGGGCTGTGAAGGGCTTGTACCAGTTATATATTTTTGCTCAGAGCAGATTCGCCAAATGCCACAGAAAGCATTTCAAGTACGTTGGAGAACTTAATTTTACTTTTTACCCAAAATTTTATATAGATTCTTGGCTCAATTTTTTAAAAATAAAAAATCGGAGGGCACACTAAAAAACATCTAACCTTTTTAGCTGTGAAGACAAACTAAACATCAACAGGACGAACATATGTTAGGGGACTTGTATACCGATATAAGTACAATAAATAATATTCGAAAATAATATGTACATATTTAAGCTTATGAAATTCAAAAAGTTCCCTTATTTTTTGAACAAACCTCGTATTGGGAACCTCGTCGTGGGAACGAAATCGTATATTATGAGTTATTGCAACCCTGATAAACCATCACAGAACTTATTTCTGGACACAACTAATACGAACACAAAAAAAAAATGGTCATAATACGAGCAAATACACAAATGATTTTACAGCACGACAACGTTAGACCATATGTTACTCAAGACGTTAAAAACTGTTTAGGGGGTACCTTAACCTGGTCAATGATGCTGGTCCATGTTGAGCACCTTCTTTCAAAGAAGCTAAAGTTAAGTCGATCCGTGAATCGCCTCAAAAGACGTCTTTTTTCAAAGCTTACTGAGGTGAACTTTTTCAGTGATTTGCCTAAGTTATAAAAGAATGCCGACTGCCGTGTTACATTCAACTATACTACTATAGATTTGTTTTATGTTTATCTCTAAAAATATTACCACCTCTCATACAATGGTGTGGTTTACTGTTGACTTATAGTGAAACCTCTTACTGAATGATACTGCACAATCAAAGAGCAACGAATTTTATGTCAGATAAGGACCATTCGCGAGTATTACATAATTTTTTACAAGGAAAGTGCTGCTGAAACACTTGATTGTGAATGGAAGCTTATGGTGAATATGCTCCTACTCAAAGAAATCGCGAACGCTCTTTGTTTCAAAAGTGGCAGCGACAAAAAAAAGACGGTGGAAGACTAGGAAAGAACTCTAGGTGCAGATAACGGTGAAGGTTTGACTCAAACATGATAATGTTCGTCGTAAAAAAATAATTCGCCCCACCACCCGTAACCAGCAGAATTGGCCCTTCTGATTACTACTTGTTTGATCGATGCAGCAATGACTTTGCCAACAACACTTTCATTTCATCGAATGAGTAAAACAATGTCTTGATTAATGGTTGGACTTAAAAGACGAGCAGTAGCGGCACGGAATTATGAATTGCAAAAAATGGAAAAAAGTCAAAGCTAACGAAAGCTAATACCTTAATTATGGATTCATTCATTATGTCATGCAAATAAATGAGGTTTTGGAGCAAAAAAATCAACAATTCATCTTCACACATATTAGACTTAGATAACACCACGAGCTTGCTGCCTTGGTTGGTTTCCCTTTTTATTTCTTCTCTTACCGGACCTTCTAACAACCCTATACCTATAGTGAGACTTGAGACTTCCAAATCCTAGTTTCTTATTTCATGTTAAGCAGTGTTTTGTATTATATTATGCTGAGCCTAAGCTGGGACTACGTCCTGACCTTCATTTTTAAAACCCAAAATCTGATTACAGCATATAATCTTATTATCTTAACTCTAGCGTAATCAAAATAAGCCGTTTCTCTGTATTCTCTAAATGCCCGGCCAGAAAAGTCGAATATTAGTCAAATGTTAATAAGCTGGAAGGCCTTTTAAGAAAACCATTCGAAATTAGATATCACAACAAGCTGCAGGGGCCAGGTTGAAGAAGCTACTCGTATATCTAGATATCACCGATATAAGTTTTAGTTGGGCAGTAAATTGCTGGCAGATCAAGATCAGCAACGAATAAGCTCAGCCCCTCTATGTTAATATTTTTAACATTCCTATTGAAATGACCAACAACGGACATTGAAGCGGGAAAGTAGTTAAGGCAGATCTGGAGATAAGCTATGGTCTCCATCAAAGAAAGACAAGCCTGTTGCCCTGATCAACTTGTTTTTATTTGCAGTTATGATGTGGTGTTGCCAGGGACGTTGTCTATTTCGAAGGCAGTGCAGAATTCAAGAAGATTGCTCTTCTGAATCACTGCTGGTTTGGGCTCCGCTGGTCATAATGAGTATAAACTTCAGCTATAAAATCAAATTAGCATTCCATAAAACCCAATCATACCTCACAAAATAAAAAGTTAAATGAAGAAATTCTCCACGGTTTTGAAGGTGAACCCGGTTAGGCTTGTAAATGGTATAATGTTGTAATTCAATTCATTCGGTCTTATTTTATGCTTGAAATTGATAATTTTCCGCAGAATTTCGTCTATTAAATCGCGTACTTTTGCCCTATTCGCCGCGTACCTTTGCCCTATTCGTCGCGTACCTTTGCCCTATTCGTCGCGTACCTTTTCCCTATTCGTCGCGTACCTTTTGCTTTAAAGCTGGATCAGATTCATATTGTTTTAAATTATCAGGTTCTTGAGCTAGGTCGTCTTATCTTAACGAAATGACTCTTGCTCTGCTCGAGAAAAAGGCATCGACACCGCTCTTGTAAGGGACAAGGTAATAGCAACCTCATTAGAATATGTATATGATGTTGTTTATAAGAGTTGCCAAACTTTAAATGTGGCTTAGGGCAGTATCGAAGGCATTCGACTGGTGATAGTAAGAAGAATGTCAACATTCTAGGAAGACTACTCATGTTGATTATATCTCTTTTGGTCTATTGTAGATTTTGAGGGTTTTCTCTACAATACACTTCTGAGTAATCGAATGCGGAGACGTTACTTTTCTGGGACGCATCAAATTTTCGTAATCAAACTATTCCAATTCCAGACGAATCATCAAGCAAGTGTGTGGGGTGGTGAGTGATGGAGATGGCTTTATTTCCTGAGTTGACCTTTTGAAGATATTTTGTACCCGAGAGCTTTTCAAGCACTTCTGACGGTTTATCCCTTGCTATGACTCTGTCATAACATGGGCTTGTTTTAGAAATACTTTTTAAGAGCCGAGGAAAACTTGCCTTTGACCTCGGCGTAGCATTTTTGCCTTTGTCGTAGTAGATTATCAAAATGTAGCACTGAAGGGAAATCTACCAGCTGTAGCGAGTCATCAATGCAATCAGAAAACTGAGCTCTAAATAGGTGAAAGGAAATTCTGGGACTCCAAGAAGTCAAAGTTCATGTCTATGTAGACCAAACTATTATTTTCCCCTCTCATCTTCTCAAACAGACAAACAATTCAAATAAAAGTAGTCTATAGATATTTTTGCTTCATGATATATTCGAGACGAAAGAAAGATTCACGAATAAAAATTTCCAACTGACAGTAGCAGTTGAGGGTCATACTTTGCCCGGTCATTATGATTACTCTGGATCGAAACGAAGCCACCTACGCATGGGGCATCATCTAATACCACATACCCTTCAATTACAAACGCTAATGACGATGTTGTTTACAGCAACCGATTGCTTCGAGGTACATTGGCCTAAAGGGACCCCTTTGTCCTAACCTAGTTGGCCCTGACAACTCGTATGAGCAATTGTTCCTCAGAACTTTAGGTTAACAAGAAAAAAAAACTTGCGAAAGGTCAACATGTTCGCAGTTAATGAATGCCTATCCACTGCGTTAAGACAAATGAGTTCTACGTGATTATCTCATTGACAAATGTACGACTAAGAACTACAGGTTCCCTCGACTTATTCATAGTTAATAGATTAACTTACCTCATAGAACATATAAGCACTTAATGCTACTTGGAATGCATTGTAGACGACCAGCGTCTGTCGCAGTTTAAATGGCTTCCTATCACGCATGAATACGGGACCTACTACCAACACCCAGGTTAGATATATTCCGACTAGTCCGAATGTGTATAGTGGATTATCCATTAACGGAAATCTTTTCGCTCTTGGATCTGAAATTAAAAAAGAGAAAAATATGATTTAAAAAAATCAGTTTTCAAAAATCCGGAAATAATTTCGTTAACAAGTGTCCGATCTTTTTCAAAGGGTCTGTCAAATATAGTGTTAACCAATAAAGACTGTTATAAATGTCATGCGTAATATAAAGCAACGCATCATCAATCAATTGTGAAGCGAGTGTCGAGTGATCAAAGGCTGCGGCTTGTAGTATGCCATATGCAAACTAATGAGTATCTCGTTAGACTGATTGGTCTTAAGGCCAAGCCAGTAGCTTTTTTTATTATGTCGAAGTAATGAAATTCTTTTTATTATTCCACTTGATGATTACTTCTCAATGTAATGATTAGTTTAGAACGTATAATTAACCGGAAATAAATACTCGGCTTTAATGATTACATCCACACGTGCTTTATTTTTCCACATAAAACTAATCTTGAATTATATTAGAACAGGGCTGATTGTATGCCTCTATTAGGTATAATTCCTAACGAACTCGTTATGTTCGGGGTTTTGTAATTAAAATGAATAGAAACTGTGCTGACCATTTCGTAGCTGACCCAACACTTTTCAACATCGAATGGTTTAATCAGTGTCCCATATTGTACTCTGTGATTTTATTCAGCGTTTGATTTTTAATTTTCAAAAAAATACAAGAAAATTACAAACGTGTATAACATTTTTATTTCAAATGATAAAACAATATTTGCCATTTATTATTTAGAGATTATTTTGTGTAAATTCTGACCATGACTACGTTTTAAGAAGTCCCTTCCGAGAGTTTAATTTTTAATCACTTTTTCGCTAATAACACTTATCGGCATAGTCGAGTGATTTGAAATATATAAAAATCGTTTAAAAACGTTAAATCGAATCGCACGATCTATTCGGCCAATTCATCGGTGAAAAATGAGAGACAAATGGCTCACCGAACTTCGCCGGAACATAAACCGTACCAAAGAGTGCATTTTTCCGGGTCCATTGCAGAGTTGTATTGCTTGAGTTTGCTCTTTGGACCAAATACGGAAGTTTTATTAACATGCCCATTCAACTGGAAAAGAGCTTCGTCGCTGAACACCATTTTTCGATAAAAAAAGCGGATCTACCCAAAGCTTTTCTAAAACTCACTCACCGAAAACTCGACGCTGTGGTAAATGGTTCGGCTTTAATTCTTGCACGAGCTATATTTGCAAAATTTTAGACTAAGATTCTTGCATAAAATCTTCGACCTAGTCGAGTAACATAATCCTAATTGTAGCGAAAGGCGGCGAATGGATAAGTCACGATATTCATTAACAGTGGTCACTATGTCATTATGGCTTGAATTGCTTGCTCAGTATGTTGATTAAACATTCGAGAGCACGAATTTGTAATAAAATTCAATAATTTGAAATCATTGTTCGGATTTATGATAATAAAATTCAATAATTTGTAAGCATTGTTCAGATATATGTCTCACCGTAATAAAATGGCAATGCTAGCTAAGTATGTGTAACTTTATCGCATGCCACGAGTCAGGCGTAAATTGTCAAAAACAGAACACTGCAAATTCAAACAGCAAAAAAAACACCTTTTGTATAATTGCCAGATAGTGCTTCCGGTTAGAATTTAGAATATTACAAATTACACTCTAACAAAAAAAGTTCCGTAACTCCAAGTAAGCTTTTGGGTATCAGTATATCGCAAAACAACGAAGAAAAGAAATAACTACTCTAATCTCTAATTCCTTCTATGTATCTCAAATTTATTTTTAAAAAAAAGCTTTCATGAATATAATTTTACGATTCTTGATGCGAACAAGCTTTTCAACTTCATGCAACGTAGATTTAGGGACTCTCGATCGAAGAGGGGCTGATGGTTTTTCGTTCCTTAATAAATAAAGGGCTGGACCCGAAAAAGTTGCGCCGGTCTGTTTATAACCAAGGTTTTTAATAAGGTAAATCATGATATTCTCTTAAGTGTACCACAGGTGTCAGTCTTGAGCACGATTCTCTTCTTATTTTAGAACACATATTCCTTGTTTCTTCAAACATTTGCAGGACCAATTGAGGCTTTTTTTGACGTCCTCATACTAATGTTTTTGCTGATCTTAACGGATAACGGGTGAGCCAACAGAGTGTAGATGTTGACTGTCAATTACTGTTATTTACTGAATATGGTTGATCTTTTTTTTTCTTTATTTAATTTATTTATTTCATCAAGCATACTATAATAACGTACTAATTGAAATAATACTGATAATCAGTTAAAGGTTAACTGCCTGCAGCTTTACTTAGATAAAATTGAAAGCAATGGTGTTACAAACGAGTAAACGAGGAATGAGTAGCAGAGCCATTGAAACCATAGTTAAAAAGTTAAGTGGATAATCAATCTGATTACTAAGAATATCTCCTAAGGAAATTACCATGAAATATTTATGGCGATCTTTGTAGGATTGAACACCAAAAAGTAAACATCTGGTATCGCAAGAATACATACGGATATTCTAGTTTAGTAACCGATATGCAAGCTTAGTAAAGCGTCTTTGGATTCTTTCAATTCCGGTGTAGAATAAAAAGGATCTCATGTAATGCAGCTATATTCTAATAAAACTTCTTCTACTAAAAACGAACAGAAGAAAAGTAAATTTTCTTGAAGGCGAAAGGTGAAACTAAGCCTCTTGAGTTTCTAGTAATGCAACCAAGCATAGAACTAGATTTAGCAACTACGTAATCCATATGCTTTGAAAAACTAAGCTTAGAGTCACAAATAAGATCAAGATCTTTAAATTTCTTTCACTTTTATAGAAGCGATTAAGCAATAGAATATACATGCTCTCTTGGTGTAAATTGAGAACAAACAGTTAAGCTTTAGACCTTGGAAACATTCATTTCCAATACATTTTCTGTACACCAGAGAGATTAGTTATCTAACTCTTTTTGTGAAAGCCAAGAGTCCAAAACAGATTTCACAGAAAAATCGATTTTTGAATTATCATTCGGTTGTCATTATTGGGCAATAAAAAAAGAAGAGGGCATAGATGGCCTCCTTGAGGGACTCCAGAGGAAACTTATGCAAACGGAGAACGTGTTGATAATACGGACGAATTGCACTGTATCCGAGAGGAATGACTTCAACACACTAGAGTGAAATTCGAGCATCGATAGTTTAGATATGAAGATGTGGTGATCTACTTCTCGATGCTTTCGAGAAATCAATGATCGATGAAACACAATTTGCAAAGGAAAAGCGAGAGCGAATTTTAAAAATAACATAGGTCTTTATTCACTCAACATCCTTGAGAACATCTACGATGTCGTCGATTCGTTAAATGGATGTTGACAATTTGTTACCAAATTAGATGGGGAATGGGGATAAAACAAAATCGCTCTGGGGTCCGGAAAACCACATGGTACCACGATATCGGTACTTTTTCGAAGACGAGACTGGAGAGGCAGTTAGAGTGAATGAAGAGCATTATCGCAACGTATGGTTTTTGAAAATTGAATGAATTGGGTTTAGATAGTCAGAAGCGGTAGAGTCATCATACAAGCCTTCAACCAATCAATTTAATTTGAAGATCGCATTATTTTGGTTGGAGTGAAAGTCTAAAGGTACCTTTAGACTTCTTTTTGTGGGGTTATTTGAAGAGTAAGGTCTATGCCAATAACCAACAACGAAACAAAACATATCATTCACATAAAAATTTCGTCCACGACCCACTTATTCTCATTTTTGACCTTCGATTGATTACCTGCAACAAAAGCCATGGTGGTCATATGAACAATGTTGTGCTTTATTCGTAATTGCCATAGGGCGAACTTTATTAACTAATAAAGATCAATATTGATTTCGAAGAAATTTTGTGATTAATTTAAGGAATGCTTCCACATAAGCTGTTGGCTTGCCGCATATCTCTTTCTGAATGGGTAAACTCCAAGTAATTACTGCCAAATCGAGCATATGTTTTAATCAAAAATCAAGTCTAAACCAATTTAACGTTGGCCTGAACCTGAGCGATGAATTAGTCGATTTTCGATGGAAATAAGCGACAAGGTCCATTTCCATCTGAGTGGATACACAAATACTGGATACAAATACGGCACTGAAAATCCATGTATCATTCACTCAGAGCCATTATATCTACTTAAACCTACTCTATTTCTACCAGAGGTGTTGTCGGGCCTCATTTATACGAGTACGCAACCAGTAACACGGTTATTGTGATTGACTCAATTTAACCCAAATTGATGAACTAGGACTGGATGACATGTCCCAATAGAACGATGCTACCACGCATATAGCTCACCCGACAACAAACATTTTGAAGGAAACATTCTCGGGTCGCAAAAGGTCTCGTTTTGGATTTTTGCACTCGCCTTTGGTTTTTGGATCATTTTTTAATCACTATTAGAGAAGAGCAAGCCGCAGACAAGCCAATGACGCTGGAACCTAGAAGAGATGGGACAGAACATGGAAGCATGGAAAAAATACACTCATGACTGCAAGTTATTCTTTTGCCAATAGAGGAGTGACGAACATAGTTTATTATAAGTCATCCATTTGCTCATGCTTTTGGTTGTTAGGTCGATCGGCTCAACAGCTGATAATGTTTGTCACTGAAGCATTAGCAATATTTAAAGGAGACTCTAGAAAATGCTATATGAAGACATATGGTAATGTTGTCAAAAACCTGCTTTTCGAGATTTCAGCTTGGCGGTGTAAATTTGCATACCTTTGTACCCTGGGAATGATCACCTTTTGAAAAAATCCCGATACTGCCTAATAATGAGTACCCAGATCATTTATAATGTCTCTAAACAAATTATAAAAGTTGAAAACGATCGGCTAATTACTGATCATTCCAATTAAGGTTCATTCAATTAGGGGGCGTTTCCATGTCAAATGTATAGCCTCAATAGCAGTGACAAGTCTATACCATTCGATCTAATGACGCCAATCATCGATTTGCGTCGTACTATACAAATTAGCCTCTGTGACGTCGGAGCTGATTTCGATCGGATGTTAAAGCCGGAAAGAAATGTTTCCGTGTTCTCACGCGCGGCTCCAAGTTTGCACAACTCCAAGTCAATACACATTTCTCATTAAGCTCATAGATGTGCTTATGCATCGGCTTTTGAAGCAGAAATGTACGCAGCTCTAAGTTTTTAATGCTTAATGCAAACTAATACTTAGTTTAACTTAAAAACTGGGGAACTAATAGCTGTTATGATTAGGGCTAAAAAGACCAATTGAGAAGACGTAGTTTTAAACATGAAGTACCAAAGTTGAAATCGAAATAAAAAATACTCCATACTAATACCATACTTATCTAGTCGATAAGTTTAAGATGCTCTTGATAGGGCGGTAGGAACAAACAATTTTTTAAGGTCAGAACTTGAAGAGCAAAACGTAGGAAACGATATGGTCGCGTCACATACCGTAGGGGTTGTCAAGGTTACAGATCAGCTGAATGATTGAAATACGTTGATTATTGGAATAGTAGAAAGATCGAGAAAATCGAGGGAAAAGGTGAAAAAAAAAAATGTTAAGCGCCAAGCAATTTTTGAAGTACGTGGTAGAAAATTCCATAGAATAACGATCCAGATGAAACGGATATGGAAGGATATGGATGTGTTTAGTGATCATTTCAATATCGATAATGGGAAATAATTAAAAGAAGGGGACCTAAGGATCTGCCTTGGGGAATCAGAATACGGTAAGTTATGGGAGTGTAACCATTTCAATATCGTTAATGGTTTAACTTAAAAGAAGAGGGCTTAAAAGGCTGCCTTGTGTGATGCTAAAGAAAACTAAAAATGGGGTAGAAAAAGCAGATCTAAAACGAATTACGATTAGTTAGATATCCATCTCAGAAAAAAAATCGTATTTATTAAGACCTGAACTGTCCTAAATGCAGAGCTTCACCCCATAGCAAGAGCCGCAGCCGTGAATCCGCCTAGCATTTTCTTTGTTTTGGAAAATGTACGACTTTCATTGGTTTTCGGAGTCTTTAGTTTGCTATTGGCTTCTTGGGGTAGGTATTTCATTAATCACCAAAGCAATGTAATGGGGACTGGGATTGTTGCTGGTCTTTACTGATCACATTTTCTTGGGTATCATGAACGTGTCGCTCATGATTTGGGCTTATACAGAAACCTATATACCCGTTATTATGACTAAAGAAGCTGTGGAAAAGGGATATCCAATAAGAGGTGTCATTTTGAATCTGTATTGGTCTACGCGTTTATAAGCAAATATTGGCAAAGGACTTAAAACTCGCGGATCATGCTCAATGTCGTACTGTGCTTAACGGGTCTCAGTAATATTATCTACGAAATCACAAGAGAAATAGATACTGTAATTGGGAACATTTTTCCAATGCTGGTGCGACCGTTTCAATGAATGGTTCGCATAATCAAACGATTTTGGCTTGAAATTGAACCAGGTACTATAAACCTGAAAGATTAATATTTGCAGCAGAATGGCGCCACATGCTACATGACTAGTGCAACAATTACATGATAAATTTCCTGAAAGCCTGATTTCTCGATATAGAAATTTTAATTGGCCTCCAGGATGGTGCGATTGAACACAATTTGAATTGTTTCTTTAGGCAATGTTAAGCAAACTTACTCCATTATTTCTTATATTCGTGAAATACAACCTCAGTCATCTGAAAGCGTTGAGAAAACTTTTCCTCAGATCAAAATGAACATATGTATCAATTGTTTTTTGAAACATTGGGAAACGATTCCAATTGTCTGCGCCACATTGAGAAGTCTATATCTGTGAAACCAGATTTTTCCATTAATGAAAGCAAGGATTTATGTAAATTATATATTGGAGCCTTCTACAGGCCTTCTACCAGTGACTTTACTACAATACTTTTCAATGCATCTAGCAGATCAAGTAGGGTTAAAGATTTAAATTATCCTTTTAATAAGACTATCACTGATTTTTTCAAATTGAGGGTAATGCGGTCATATAATGGCCCTGAGTTGCCTAAAGCAGTCCCTTGGCAAAGTTTTTCTTTGAGATTGTTCGTCAGAAAAGGACTGAGAAAACAATAGGAACGTTTGACTGCTCTGTTCACATGGCTCATGAGAGTTAATAAATTTGGAGAATATTTCATTCATGGCTAAGGACAGGACTCTGTACGACATCCAGAGAAATCTGCTGAAATCATTCTAAAATGCAAAACTATACTGATAGACATAAAACCTGACAGAAACATGGGTCCACACTTAACCAACAATGTAACAATGATGTACACAATCGCATAGATTATTGTGAATTATAAGTAAATGCAGACATCTGGCATTTTCATTTTAGGCTCTTACAAATGAAGAAAATTTTAAGCTATACAACACTAGATGGCTTTTAAATTGCCCTCTAACCATTAATTACCTTATTACATTGCATTATTGAGTAAGCTGCTTTTATGATAACAAGCTAAAGTTAAAAGAACAAACAAGATTCATTTCATTGGTGTGTGTTGTAAAAGTGTAAATCAAGAAACCTATTACCTATACCTATTACCCTTAAGCAACTTTTTTGTATCTAAAAAAAACGCTAATTTCTACAAACTTTTCTCCAAATACCTCGCTTTGATTTCTGCTTCCCTAATTGAGTATATTTGCAGTGTATATGTTCGTTCCATATTGAGTACCGGCCGCGTAAATTGTGCGGATACTTTAATTTCAAGGAACATTAAGCGTATGCTATCCAAGATGCGTGACTAAGAAGTCTCTTTCAACGCTACTGATAACTATTGAACGCAAGTTCCTCATAGCATTTATCGACTCAATCCCAAACGAATGCAAACGCTCACCTTGAGTTCAAAGAACCTAGTACCTAAGCCGCCAGCAAATCTGCCACAATGACGTATAAACACAGTGATGCTACAACGCTCGTTTGTTCTTCCGATGATCGAATCAACGCAATGTCACCATTCAAAGGAACGAACCGCTCTCAAGGCAGCTCCTCCATTCATCGAACATGGCTATTACCGCTGCTATTAAGTCGCTTACGTTTTTTGTCTACCTCATAATTGTATTAAACTACCAACAAGCATCGCGGGCCACACCATACACACCTCGCCATGGCCTCTTCACCTGACCGGAGTCATTCTACAAATGCCTGAACATGCATTTTTCTGTGCAAAAAAAACAGAAAAACTGCTGAAGCTCGAGGTAGAAGGTAGAAAAACTACGCGCATAATGATCGCTTAGGTAGGGTAAGAAGCACGGGGGGTGTAACGAGCCGCACGCTCATAGTGACTAGTGAGCAAGTAAATTGAGGGAATGAACTTGTTAGCAATTATTGACATTGGCAAGGTCGTCTTAGGCAAGCGCGTACGAAAATGATGAAGAGATTCGTGCTTGAGCTGTAACTTTGCCGGCGGATTCAAGTTCATTATTAAAGAGTTGCTGTACGGTGTCGGATTTTTTGCTGTTTTGTTTGTTGTCATTTTTTTTTAGGAAAATTTGTTTTTAATTTGAATCAATTTGGTATGGAAAGTGCCATGTAACGTTTAGGATCGCGCTTTTATATATACACATAGTGTACTGATTGTATCTATTTAATGACGTGCTTTCAAGGCGTCGGACTATGAGCGGTACGTGAATGATTTCGGCTGCTGGCTGCGAGTCGTTTTAGTGTCTTTTGTCATTTTCGCAATTATAGAGAAAGGTCAGGCAGGTCCAGTAAGATAGAAATTAAGTGTCACTAAATGCTTAGACGTGGCTTGCTTGTTCTTACAAATGTCCGTGGTTTGATGGTACACGTGTGTGTATCAAGGTTTGTCGTAGCCTCCGAATTTCTTTGGATGAATTGAGTTCAAGTGCATGATATGCATATAATTATGGTAAATAGGTATTCTGAAGCTTGTCTTTGTTAACGGATGTCCTAAAATAATTCAACGGTGCCAAGGTGGATAAGAGCAAAAATTTCCAAAATCAGAAGCAAACGGGTTTATTGTAATTCTGATCCGATTTCAGCACCATTCAATGCTAGTTAGGATGCTATTTATTCATGATAGAAAGCGCTTTTGATTACAATTAAATAACTTCCTCAGTCGCTATTCAACTTGGAGTATGCTTCCACGTACAGAAATGGATTAGGGAAGAGGGAAAAAAATATCCGGAATTTTCAAATTATACACTTATGTTAGCGTTTTCTACGTTCCCCAAAATACTCTATTAAATAGACCATTGAGAAAACATGTCGAACATCTTTCAGCGATACTTGGAAATTGACGGCTTCTCCCACAAATCCGTGCGTTTTTTTTTTCGAATTAATTTAAGCAAACGTTGTTGCACTTGGAGCTGGCATTGGTAATTATCGTAGGTGAGAAGTCATGGCGCACTATGCTATTAAAATCAAAAGACACAGTAAGTATGATCTTCATGTTCGACCGCAAGTTTTTTTGTTTTAGCGATCCAGAATGCCTCCACTGGAACGATTGGTACTTAATTTCGATGTCATGAAGCTATATCATGTCAACTATGTAGCAGCATTCAGCACTTAAATCGTTACTGAATTCTTCTAGCGACTTTAAATCGCGACTCGTCTGACTGTCATTCAGCGTTATTTCATCAGTTGTTGATATGCTGTAACATATGTAGGATGCTCGTAATCTTCAATACGTTGACACCATTCTTGGCAATGTTCCTAGCACTTTTATAACTCAGTCTTGCTAGTACAAGATGTCGTAAAATTAGTCATTCAATTTTGTTTTTGGATTACTTTTTTACTAAATAAAAAAAGTGATTTTGAGTAATAGAAATTTTTACTTGAACCTTAACAATTTTTTTATGTTAAGTGAAAAAGATGATACCTGTCAAACAGCTGCCGCCAGTTTTGATAAACATTTGTACCCATCTTATCGCATTTGTTATCCGCATTCCTGTCGAATATTCTCCTTAAGGGCTGTGATTGGCTAAGGCTTGTTGGCATAAGCCCGCAACTTCAAGATGCTCCAAAGAAAGAAGTCTGGGATGGTTAAATCGGCGATTTTGCGGGCCATGCCAATTCGCCAAAACGAAAGATTACGCGAACAGGAAACGCTATCCATTGTGGCTCGTGCTGTGTGTAACTATGGCCCTGTGGCGTTCGCTAGTAACAATGACCGTATTGTCGATGGCGTCCTCGAACAAAATACGGCCCAATCACTCCTCCCGCGTGAACGTCGCACCACACAGTGATTGTTATGACTCTTCGTACATCACACGTGGATTTTCAGTGCCCCAGAAATGAATATTTTGCCTATTGACGTTGATTAAGGATGGCTTGACAAGCGATTGACGGTCAGCAGGCATTAACTGATGCATTGTTTACACCTTGTACGGGAACATGTGTAAGTCTTTCACTAAAATTCGCTGTAGGGTCCGTCTGGTGATGCTCAATCGTGTGGCCCGTCGTCTGGTTGATGTTTCTTCGTTCTCAGCGACATCGGCAGCCATAGCCGCGATATTTTCGGCCGAACGACCAGTCCGGTAGTGGCAACGCCCTGCATAGTCTCCTGTGGTTCCAGTCTGTTCGAGTCAAGTAGCTAAGCGCCGAAGTGTTTGCCCAGTTGACGTGACACTATTAGGAAATCGAAGTCTAAATTCACGCTGTGCTAATACTACCGACCGATTATTATTGGTAAAAAAATCGACACAATTATCCCACTCTCTTGCAGAGTTTGTACATTTATTTGTATGCTGCAGCTGTCTAGTTCACAAATGTCAAATATGATTGACGTACGACGCCATTTGCATATTATAACATCTTCCGATTAATTTTGCGCCACCTTGGATAAGCTTCATCAAGGGCAACACTTAATATTGTATTTCCGAGGCCTTTTCTGCTATCCGTTGGAGCACTTAGATGCGAATACTGGTCGATTGTACTGCGAGAACTTATTTCCATTTTTATGGCGAAATAAAATGTAATTCTCGATCCATTATATAAGCACCAAAAGCACGAAAACACAGTAACCTCTTTCACAGGTGACATTAGGCCAAGCAATGAGTTAGCTAGCAACCTATTAAAAATGTCTATTAATATATCAACAGCAAATAATCGCAGTCGGACCAAAACCATTATATAAATTACAAAATTCCTTTTACTTTTTGAACATATCTCCTTTAAGTCGATTAGAAAATTTAAATGACGGTTTGACCCAGATTGGGTTAGTTGCCATTGAAACATTTGATAGTACTTTATAATTTATTGTGGTATAAAATGCCTTAAACGCTACCGCTAGTAGGTCTTAGTTGAATTCTCTAAACTGAATACTCAAAAAAAATTACTTGTTTTATGGCTATCGTTTGTCTAACCGACAAAAAGGAGATGCTTTTTTATTGCGTCGAAAACGGGTAAATAAAATTAGTAATAGCAGTAAAAAGGCAGCTTATAAGGCTTGAAAAAAAGGCAGCTTATATAAAAAGTAGATTAAGAACTGGTCTTAAATCCATGATCTATATTCATATTAACGCTGTTATTGACCCCGGAAATAATATAAACTTAGGAATAAAACAGATGTCGAGGTCAAATATAATGGGTTGTCATAGCTCATAAATTCTTTAATATTTTGGAGATTAAAACTACCATAAGAGCTATATAAAAGAGCCCTAATTTGAACGGATTAAGAGGTAGAGATGGGATACAAAGAAAATTATATTGATATTAATTGATATTGGTATGATTATAAACAGCACGTATTTGGACCTTTAAATAGGTTCTTCCTAAAGCCCTGCCTGTTTTTTTTAATATTGAAATAGGGCTCTAAGAAATTATTCATAAAAAGATTGGGCAATTGCATTTGATCAAGGAGGCGAGGTTATGTCACTATTAAGTGAGGTCAATCGACTTGGAAATCTAGAACGCTATACGAGTAGCTCAAGGTTTTGTTATGTTACTCTTACCTCAATCCTGTTGAAAATGTCTATCATCTGTGTCTATCTCTTTAAGCTGAGGCCAATAAAAGTTTTCAAATATTTGCTAATAAAGGGTTGTTCAATTGGCGCCGGTAAATGTTTGCTATCTGCGGTGGCCATGCTGTTTTGGTGAGGTCTGTCAAATCCTTATTATTCAATTACTGATGCCAAATCACCATGACAAGTTACACGATTGAATAACACGTCCAAATGATAAAATTTTATTATGATATTAGGTGTTCGTTATGTGGTGCCCCTTCACAGTCGACTCTTCAAAGTTTTGTGGCCAAATTTGAGACTATTGATTCGGTAAGCAATCAGCCAACATTCGTACATCAAAGGTACGTAAGATCGCCCGAGAACATCGCAGCGGTCCATGAAAGTGCAGAATCCGGGGCATTCGATTATTCGCCATGCACAAGTACTCGTCCTTACGCAGACCAACTTGGCAAATTTTGTATCGGAACTGGGGCTTACACCGGTACACGATCCAATTGACCTAGAAAACGCCGTTTGTTTGATGACTAGGATTAGGAGCGTTTGAAAGTGGACCCCAATTTTGGCCAAAAATCATCTCCAGCGAGGAGGCACATTTTTGGATGAATGTTAATAGCGAAATTGCCATCTATGGTCATACGATTTAACTCCTGCTACTCTTTATTTTGTGGGGTTTCCGCAAGTCTATGCGACAATCGACAAATACCTTCATGGTGAACATAACACAGGCCATCGCTCAAATTCAACCAGATCTTTGCGGTAGAGTCATTGAAAATTGGACCACTGGGATCCGTGCCACCGTAAGAAGCCTACCTGTCTTGGCTTTGAACGATATCATATTTCAAACAAATTGGTGTACGTTTGCCTTTCAAATGAAAAAAGAATTTTGTTAATATCGCACGCACAACTGGTTTTATTCCATTTCAATATCTATCTGCCCTCATTGCAAAAACCCTAATCACTTTTCCACTGACTGTAAAAGCTCCTTCATGGTCATTTTCCATCAGCACGAAAACCACATCAAACAGTTTATTTTTGTAAGTGTATGATTTTCTTAAATTATTCTTTTCCTTATTTTTTTAAATTGTCTTCTCTTCAGATGTGACAATTTGTTTGTTGCGTCATCACTAAAAATCAATTCGTATGAAAAACAAGCATCATTGCTGACAAAATTCTAGCGTAAATTATGATTTGTTGGTTTAAGTTCGTATGCTAATTGAATTTTGTAAGAATGCAAATGTAAATCCTTATTTTAAATATAATACACCATGCAGTCGATGAATAAATGCATACTGGGAACGTCGTGATGTCGATGTTTAAGATACTTTGTGCTACAACAGCAATGTTCTCGGCGGAACGTATTTTTTTTTGCTTTACCAAATACTTTCGGATTCTCGACAGAATCATTTTTTTTCCGATTTTTTCACTAACCTCTGTATTATCATTCACATCAACAAAATGTGCGAATTTTATTGACATTTTCATAAAAAGTTTGAATAACTTTAATGTGCTGCCCTAACACGTAACTATTTTTATTAAACTTGCACGTCTGTCTACTTACAAATGTCATAAAACAGAATTAGCATTCAGAAATTATTCACCATTGGTATCTAGGCGCGACCTTTGAAAAACCCTCTATAAAATCAACTTTTGCCGTCTGTAGTTATTTGAAAATAAATTCAGGCTAACGCAAGATCGCCGGATTATTTAATCGATCAAAAAACTTCAAACACACCGAGACAAAATTTCAAGTCACTAATTTTAACTTATTTGAGATCTAAATACTCAAAATACGGCGAATTCCAAGTCGGTAAGCTTTAAGTTAGATTACGCAAAAAACTATAAAAATCCTCTAGGTCAACTATTTCGGAAAGTTGTAAATTACGGGCTTCGATAATACCTAACTTTGTTTCTTATAAACTTTTTAAATTAACTTATTCCAAATAATTAATCAAATTATGCTTAAAAGTCATTAAATCAATCAACTTATCCGGTTCTAGCAAAAATAACTAAAGTGAATAGTTTGGATACCAGTTATTCAATATATTTCAAATTGGCATTTAAAGCGTAGGAAAGGAATTTGTGTAGTTTAAATATTCTAAAACACAAAACAGGATACTGATGTAAATCATTATTATTCCTAGAGTATTGTACTAAACCACATCGAACACGTTTGTTTTTTATAAACGCAATTCGAAAAAGTGAAAATAAAATGCCAGGAAAATAAAATAATGATCTTTATTACAAACCAAAAGAAAATTCGATCATATTTCCACTTGTTTTGATACCATTTTTCGCAACGCGGAAACGCCAAAAGACAACAATAAACGAATCAATTAAAATTCAAACATAAACAAAACCTAAAGCAAAATTCGCATTTGCATTTTGATAATGATTCACATATCAGTATGTCATAACACCGATTTTGCTTTAGGTCGAGTTTCATAACTAGAAAGGTATCGAATACATAGGAAATCAATGCTAAATAAATATATTCACACACTTCCGAAAAACGAATTAGCATAATCCAATGTTTTTTTTTTGTTTTTTTAGGTACCGTTTCACTGCCTTGCACATTTTATAACTAATTATGTATAATATCAATATAACATCGATTCGACTGGATTTAGGTAAAAATTGGTTTCTTGGAGAAATAGCAAAGATGGAAAGTGTTTCTGATTTTTTTTTTTCTTCTTAAGGACTCCTAATCCAGTTCGCACATCAACTCTTTTGTTATTCTTATTTTAATTTCCTTTTTCTCATAGATGACAAGTTTGAATCTTATAATAACGCAAACTCAACAAAGTAACACAAACTGAGATTAATACTTTCGAAATTATCCATACGCCCCGGGTGCCAGACATGTACATAATACAGAAAATACAAACCTCCATATTCCTCTTCGACAAGAGAATAATATCTCTGAATCAATCCCGTATAATTCCTTGTCAGATGATGTGTCTGATATTCTTCAAAGGCAACTTTGACAATTTCAGCGGCATACTGATAATTCGAAGTAATATTTTCCATTTTCCAAGACTTTTACTATTTTTCTTTGAAAGAACACAACAAGGCTTGAACTACCTAACTACTTTAAAAATAACTTAAATGTTCACAAAATCACTACATACACACACAATAGACGAGGCTAATCACACTAATAGACAAAATTCGTATCGCTTGAATCCTTTTCTATCTGACCGTTATGACTTAATCACGCATTTCTTTCATTTGACATTATTGGAAATATTTTATTTTTTTTCTTAACATTTGCCAACTAAAAGAAAGATTTTTAATTTTTTTTATATGCACCAAATCGATTTTTTTTATCACAATAGAACGAAATTCCATCAACAATCGCTGATACCCGTATCCTTTTTCGCTCAACAGCAGAAACGAAAAACGTTTAAAGTGAAAAGAGGTAAAACAGCAAAATATCCGCTTCTCTGATAAAGCTCGAGTTGACGCTCTTAACCGAACCGACTGAAAGTTTATGCTTAACTGACTGAAAAACTTCATCGCGTCCATAAGTTAAAATAATGTTAACCATCGTACCGAAGAGATACAGAGTTGCATACATACACAGATTAACCCTCGGATAGGTTTTGAGCCGGGTTCACATACATGATGCAGAATGTATGCTCAAAGCAGTGGATCAGTATGGAATTACTACCAATACAACTGATCAGGCAAGGTTTGGTGATCTGTACCCAACATTGGGGTTCGGAGGTAGTTTACTTTTCTGTGCAGATATCTAACAGCGAGAGAGATCGAGGGAGAGAGCGAATGAGACGCTATAATGGAGAGATGCGATGAATCTTTGTGATTCATTTTGGCCGTTAGGGTTGAATTGATAACGATTGGTGGCTACCTATTTAGTGTTAGATGAGCGCGATGAAGCGGCGATAAATGAATGTATTGGTGCATTATAATCAGGCCTTGAAATACTGATACCGCCGGATAGGGTTCGTTTTCCGCAAAAAAAGAAGAGAAAAAAAACTTTGTCAAAAATCCGGATGGAAAGATGGAAAATATGATTGCGAATTTGAAATTTTAATTCTTCTTTGAAGTTCACATCAGAATGAGCATGTGCTTGTGTTTCGTGTGAGAAGAGGCTATCAAGACCTTGAGTTGGTTGAAGTTTTATCGATTTGCCTAATTTCGTGGTATGTCATGTGCAAATTCATGTGCTAGATTTTGGTGCTATACCAATAGGAAACTACGAACAATACAATGAACATATGATTCTAAATACAATGTGCTGAATATACTTGGTGCATACAGATGATTTTGTACGAGTATATATGTACATATAATAGAATAGAAAGTTTGTCTCAAAGTCCGTCTCGAGTTTCTATTAATACACGCATTTGCCTTCAACATTGCATGAAAGAGCACATGGTTTGGGGAAAACAAGGACAACATATTAGTAATTTGACGTCCGTTCAAATTGTAACAGGAATTTTGGAATTTAGCATTTGTCATTAGTCGGATACAAGTGACTTTTTGTTATTATGTTGGGAAACATGTTAGAATCTACATATATTGCCAAGAATGTGGGATCCGTAATTATTTTTTTCTCCACAAAATAAACTAGGTAATTAAAATTAAATAAAATGGAATGAAATGAATATTTAACACAGCTTTTTATGATTTTGCCAAGAAAAAAAATTGTAATTGGAAACCCCTCAATAGAATTGGAGATTATAAGAGTAGACAAGAGCCGATGATAATAATAAAAACGCGAACTTAAAAATTATTAACGATCATCGAACAACAGTCAGAGAAGTACATAGCGTAACATACTGGACCAGCATAGGCCTAGACATTTTCTTAGAATTTTCCGGTAAAGAACACATCTCTAAAATTTTAAAATTCGAATCGAGCCTGCGGGTGTTTACTAAAATGTTGTTTACTAAAATACATAATTAATGATGTAAACCTGCTGATATGTGCTGTAACAGGTTATGAAAAATAGGCCAGAACGTGGGAGCCATGCTTCTGTATATTTGAATTTTATTGAATTGAAGTTCTTTGCACAAGGTCCAACGATGAATAGGGTGTGGTACCCAGATACAATACTAGCAAACTGAACAAAAAAATCCTAGAATTGGATCAAACAGTTCAAGACCCTTGCGCCTCCTCTCACATTTTATTACGTGTTTTTAAGAACAAACTTGTAATAATGCCCTAATATTCATTATCACCAGACATGATTTCTCGTAACTTTATTCTATTCCCGATAATTAAGAGAACCTTGAAGATCCATCGTTTCTAGGACATAGATGAGATTGAAAGCTCATCACTGTCAGCATAAATGCTGAACTAAACATCATGCACCACTATTGTTTTGGGGATTTAAGACGCGTTCATAATTTCTCGTGGGACATTTACTGGAGGAGACAACATTCAAAACACAAACGAGGTCTGAACCTTCTCATATCAGCAATGCTAAGGAAGCTCAAGCAGGCATCCGTCCAGCCCATTTACAAGAGATCGCCCAAAAAGCAAAACTGCAAACTACTACTTCCAATAAGAAGTGCAATATGAAGTTCTATAAGGTCCGTTCTATAAGGTTCTCAAATAGATCAAAAACAGTTTTATTTTGGTATATGCAGATGGCCGAATGGTCAAAACAAAAATAAGACTAAAAACACCTCCAAGTAAGCTGCCCGATAGATGGGAGATCTATATAAAGATGGACTTAGAAGAGATGAAACACAACAGTGGGGTATGGAAGGAAAACACATATTAGAAGGAGGTTTGCCGAAGGGTTGTCAGCTAAGCTTTTAACTTTTAGTGTCAAATGGCCATTAATAATAATATGCAGATGGCGTGGCAATTGTGGTAATATTTGTCCCTGTCCTTCGAAGAAATTGAGAATATTATGCAGCCAGAATTCCATAAGACTGTAGTGCCTAGATTGGTAAATAAATCTAAGACTTGATTGGTTAAATAAATCTAAGCACATACCATATGCACAGTATGCTTCTCTTCAAATTTAAGCTGTAAATTTAGTCACAATAATTTAGAAAGCTTCAATAGAGTAAAAGTAAGATATAAATTTTCAAAATTCGTGCAAAAATATATCTATTAAAAAATGGACTACTTGAGTTACAACACACTAATGTCGACAAAATCCAAAGTACTCAGAATTAATCAGCCTTGCTGAGTAGGCTGAGGTTGAAATTTTCAACAAGTCGGGGTGACTAGAGTAAATGACTATATTGATGAACAGCAACATGAACACCGGAAGAAGAGCAGACGGATTGGTCAGATTGATCATTTATAGCAACATCTACGGCAAAAGACAATGAAGGTAAACCATGTCGAATATTTTTAACACTCTCCTAAACGGCCTAAGAAATATTTTTAACGTAAGTTTTTCCAAAAATAAGATTAAAGTCATATTTTTAGAAGCGATGAATTAAATCACAACTTATACGGCAAGTAAATTTTTTAAATTAGAATTTTACTGATATCTCTTTAAATTTAAACTAATTTGAATGATAAATAAAAATATATTGCAAAGTATTTTAAGATATTTAGAAAATTGAATTGAGTTTAAAAATGAAGACAAGTCAATAAAAATTGGAAATTTCAAAATTCAAAAGCGGACATTCCTATTTTTAAATATTACGTACGAGTACATATGTATATATGTATATCCCTGTTTCCAAATCATACAAAAATGGCCATCTGTATTTCAGTTTCAATATTGAACAAGTAGGTTTTCACTTACCTTTAGGAGCCAGTTAATTACTATAGAGCAGCGCGTAACATATGGATCTTCTACTGTTGGTTTGTGTTTTCTGAAACGTGAACTGGAGTCCTATTTGGAATATTTCGCGCAAGGAAGGTCTCAGAAGGAGAACCTCAATGTGGCATGCTATTACTAGTACTGTTTCTTGAAGTAACCTGGTGGTATGAACTGGAAGACTTGGTAAAAATAAATAAAATTTATCATAGGAAATGCGGAAAATCACTTCAAAACAGTCTTCAAAACAAAATCCAAAATGGAAATTTTTGAACAAAGTATAGGGCCTTTAAAAAGCCGCGTTAAGATGTCAGTAGTGCACAGTTTTTTCAATGCTACCACTTCTTTAAAATATGTGATTTAACACTAGAATTTTAACCATGTAAGTCTATGTGTCAAGTTATTATGAAAATAGTTAAACTTTACAAATATGTAAGTATTATAGTAAAACTCGTGATTTTTTGGTGTGAATAGTCCTCCAAATATAATAATAAATATGTTTAAATTATAAATAATAAAAAAATGTTAAAGAAACTGGTCCTGTCGAGGATCGGAGAAAATTTGGCACTCTATCGAGAATACTGTTTCTGTACCACAAAGTATCGCTGAAAAACTTTCAACATTGAAAACTCGTCATCCACCGACTGTTTTACGTATTTTAAATATCGATTTGCATCATTAGAAAATTCACTTAAAACAAATACTGAAACCAACAGATCATAACCAACTCAGATCTTTCATCATTAAAAAATCATTTTCAGTACTGAAGTTCATTTGACACTGAATAGAGAAGAAAATATTCGAATAATTTCAGAAAAATCACTACATCCCTACAAATGATATCTTAAAGAAACATTATCTTCCGAATTTTGATATCCACTCCCCTTTTGTAAGTGGATTACAAGTTACTTAAATAATATTAAGCCGTAATTGAAACTCGTGATGTTCAAACCAAATGTGTTAATTTTCTGTCTGGTGTCCCACAAGGTAGTCACCTTGGTCCTTACTATTTTATACTTTTGTTTATGATATTCCATCGGTAGTTCATTTTATAAAATTTTTAATCTATGCAGATGACCTGAACACTTTTGAGAGTGTAAAGAATGTCAATGATTGTCTTAAAATCCAAACGGACATGGGCAATATTGTAAACTGTTGCAATGGTCATTTCTTCTTCTTCTTAGATGGCGCTGGTGTTATCGGGATCCAAACTCGCTCATCGTACGTCAGGAGTCGACACACAGGGGTCGACAGACAAATTAAATTGAAGATCTTGGAGTTATTTGTGATTCGAAATTGAGTTTTGCTTTCTATTTTAATTACATTGCAACTAAAGCATATTCAATGCTTAGACTTCTTAAAAGAATATCAAAAGATTTTTCTAGCCTCTTTTTCGTAAAATCTTTTTGTATGTCCCTTGTTATTTTTTACCAGATTGTGAGTATTTCAGATTAAATGGAATCTCGATGAAATGCTTTCATGTAACTGTTAGAGGTAGGTAGAAAATTAAGTAAATGAATAAATATTTCCTACTATTTGGGGTTGTTTTTTGACTACTGGAATATGGTTTCATATTTCTTTGTTTATAGGTAACATAAACTGGCCATTTAGATCAACGCCATTCAATTCCTTTTTTTGAGGTTTGTTGCATGGATTAACCACAAACAATTTCACCGCTGAAAAACAAGAACCATACTTTTTAAAATCAAAAAACCCCACTTTTTTAATTAAAAGGAAGAAATTAATTTTATTTTTTAAATAATTCATAGCGGAATATAATTGATTCCGTGTCAAAAGCCACATATATCAAAAGTCAGTTCCGAGTTGTTGTATATAATTCGCGAAGGAGAAGAGTTAAAATTATAGGCAAAAAAAAATGCAGTCCCCTGGGGTAAAATGACTTGAGATGATATCATCAAACTAAAACAATTTCAAGGCTATTCTAAATTGCCGAATAAAACCTAATGAATACAGCATTTAACTTTCGTTGCTCTAGAGGTAGACTTAATATAGCTGAATGGACAACGATCAAATTTATCGCGTTGCCAGACAGTCACGTGTCTGATGGTTTCAAGATCAATCAATAACACGCATCTTCGCAATATCTAACCTTTATCAAGGTGTAATTCAAATTTAGAACAACTTTGAATCGCAAAATTGCAAATTTCATAAATTGCGTGGATTTTATAAAAAGCCTGTGGTTTTCCTTAATCACCATATTTCTATTTCCTCTTCAAAAAGAAAAGAAACAAAATCATAAAGCCCCCATGATATTTTGCAAAGTTCAAGGATTCATCTATCAGTCACGAGGCAATCGTCGCGCCTCGCAAAAAAAGTAACCCAGCACTATTGCACTAAAACCAACGGCCGAATCAATGTGATTTTGTTGATTATGCAAATATTGCAGAAACAAAAAAAAAAGATTTTTGTATTTTTTTTTTACAAATTTATTCTTCAGCGACTAGTCTTAAGCATATTTCTGGAATTATTTGCGGTAATTTATGTGTGAGGTACCGGATGGAAGGTGAGGATCATGCGAATGGCCATACTCTCTTATATAACCAATGCGTAGTGCGTGATACCTTTGGATATAAGGAAGCTCATTAGACGTGTTCTATTTAATACATATTGAGACAAGGCCGAATTAGGGTCATTGAAAAAGTCTTTCACTGGACTGAAGGTATACCCTTCGGTTTACCCTATGCGAACACCTTGTAAAGTATATCAAGGTACACTAATGAACTTGCACGAAGCAAAAACAAAAAAAACAAGAAGGTAAGCCTTCAAGTGCTTTAAACTGGTTTCTTCACTTCCTAACGAGCATTTGTTTTACGAGTATGGTAAGTGAATGGGCTATGATCCCATTTTACTGTCACCCTTGCCACTGCGAATTGGCCATAAGCTGCGTGGGGTCATGTAATGGATAAGCTAACAGGTATTTGAGTAAGCCCAGAAGTGATAATGAAGAGCAAAAATCAAGGCCTTGTGAGCATGCTGTCAGAACCAGGCCTGTTTTCATGCTAACGTCAGTTAGTATTGTCGGAAGAATATAGTTTCCTTGACTTCTAACTCGATCATGTCGCCGTTAATCGGTGTTGCCTGTTAGAAGAAAACCCGCAACTCTACCAGTACACGTCAGGTTGGTGAATTTCAACAAAAAACGGAAACACTTAGCCGAAGATTTAAAATGTATATCCAATACTCATACAGTGAGGAAATCTGTGGTTTTATATTGAATGTATCGATACCTGGCAGCTGTTCACTACGGATACATCGGTGGTGTCTGTTTTAAATATCCTATGGGTATGGGGCTGATGGCATCGGTATCTATTAGGTGATTCACTCGATAAATTTTGTATAGGAAATCAATCAAGTTTAATGCAGTAGACCAGTCTTAGCATTTAAGGGGGTTTCACTCTCAAGGGTAGCGATAATGTGTTCATTAATGCCTTTCGTCAGTTTTCGAAGTGTCAAACAACAGATTAAAACCTATAATTTCAATACAGCTAACAAGACTTATGGCAAGCATACCAATACTATGCAGATTTATTAACATATCGCATGAGAGAGTCTGCAAATTGTGAATTCGAAAGATCAAGGAAGTAATAGAAGACCTAATTCGTCACATGTATACTGTCGTGATACCCCCCAGCGATGTCTTCCGTCTAAGAAAAACGGCTGTCGGAGATTGATATATCCACAGACTTCATATTACGACGTCTGCTAACTAAAACAAAAGAAATGCCGAGTAAGAGCAAAAAATGCTGAGTAACGTAACGTTTTGAAAAATATAATAAAATTTAGAGGTATTTTGAATAAAATTTAATGTGATTCACAGAAAAAGGCAGTAGCTTCAGTTTCAGATGACAGGAGATCCAATAAACATTATGACGTGCCGTTTTGATAGAGCAGAAATCATGCGCTTGTTTGTGTGTCAGATCTAATCGATGAGATTTTATTTTTATTTATTTTATTATTTAATTATTGTACTATTGTAGATCTATTCAAAAGGTTTTAACCAAGTGATCAGTTCACAGATTTTTTTGTGAAAAACCTATTCGAGATCGTTGAAAATAGTTTGCCAAGAACTGACTGTTGAGCCTGACCACTGTTGAGATCTTTTCTATATATCTGTTTGCAGGCTTATCGCTTTTCGACTTTTTTTTTTTGGTGAATGCCCAAAACAACTTCGATTCAAAAACAGTTTTTTTTTGTCAGAGAATTGTTGAAATGGAATGAAATGTGCTCTGTCAGGGAATCCCGATACTAGTATTTGTTGACCGAAAACAAGTTCCCCCATAGCTGACTGGCATTCCTCACTTATAACGAAGATGCCGTAACCTAGTTTATCCCCTAGTAACTACCAGTACAAGTGACGAGATTAAGCGATTGTGTGGGGATATTACTAAATAAAAGGCAGGCTACTCGGGCAGAGAGAAAGAGTTGTTTTGAAAAGTTGCTTCATCCCCAAAAACATGCGTTGCCCATATGCAATTTATTTATGTATATCGTTTCTGGCAGTCAACATGGTCCCCGTTCTTAAAGAGAAAGTACAGTCTAAACCTACTTTCTTTCCTGCCGTTGTTATACCTTCTTAACTGTTTCTTCACTATCTTCCATTTCAGAATTCATACTTTGTCTGTGTATTTCCAGTATAATAGCTTAATGACATGAAAACAAAAAAGTTACTGTGAACTACAACCAACGCGACAAATTCAGCCGAATATCTCAAAAAATACTATCTAGGACAACCACCCCGAAGAGAACGAACATCTTCGACACAAACCATCTGCACCCCGTTTAGGTTGTGTGACAAAATACCATAAGAGCATACATTCTTGAACCTGCACGCACCCTACAACAAAAAAGTAGGTCCAGATCGTCAACGTAAGCTAGATCGGATGTGATTCCATTAAAGGTTTTTCGCCTATCATTTTCCTCAATGGATCTCATTACATACGTACTCCAGCACTAAATTAGAAAGGAGGGGTGACAATGTGTCTGGTTATTTTTCGCTACTTTTATCTGTTTCACACACTTTTTCGGAATTTTCAACCTTACAAGGTCATGACACATTTTCAATCGGCTTATAGTTGTTAGACAATTTCTTGTTGGACAGTTTCTTGGAATTCAAATTTCTTCCCTAGAAGCTGTCGTATATTCAAATTCAGGTCACTCATAGTGTATCATGTCAGTTTCAATGCTGGATAAAAATGTTTAAGTCTCGCTTAATATTTTGATAAATTTAAACAACCTTACTGGCCCTATGCGAACAGCTTAAGTTAAACAGAAGCTCGTTTGATTTTATTATCTTACCTATCTTATCCTCTGATTAAAGCTAGCTTAGCTTTACTGAGCTCAGGTGTACAAATTGCAGTATTTTATAATTTAAATCTATACCTCATGCTGCTCCTCTAGTATATGTGTCATCGATCTGAATCGTTAATAGTGGAACGGAGCAATGTGTGGAGTATACAGCGAATGGGGTAAAATGCTTCATTTCAGTATATCGCCGAGCGTTGTCATCCTGCAAAATCACTTTATGGTGTCTATGCTCATATTTTGGTCGTATATTCTTAAAAGCCCTACTCAGCTTTGTGTTCGGTAGCGATCTTCTCTGATGGTTTCACCCAGAAGCAACAACTCATAAAAACATGACATTAACAACATGAGTTTCGATCTGTTTCGCTTGGCTGTTGATATTAATGCATGGCCATGACACCCCCAAGGTGTTTTTTACTTTGTATTATCATGATGGATTTGCTTTTCATCGCCAGTCTTAATATGATCTTCTTGCGGTTGTGAAGCTGTTAGCATCAATAAAAAACGGTGTTCGACGTCTCTTGACTTTGGCACGCATTTTCATTGGATTTTGACCCTTTTCAAGGCTCCCAAAATATGAAAAATGGTTTGGTGAGTTACCAAATTCATCTAAAATTCCTGGTTGTGTTCGACCATGATCTTGATCAAGTAATGCCACGAACGAATCTTGTCTTCTCGCCGAAATCATCACTTATACAGCGCTAAGACAATTTGCTACAAATTCTTTACTAATAGAAGCCTCATCGGAAATTTCTCATTCGATGTGGTAGACTAATAAATGGAATTTGAAGCCATTCTCGATCAGCCATGTTGCACATGAACTTACAACTATCAGACACTCTAACCCTTATAAGAGGTGTTTAATTTCTGGGTCTGCATCCTAAGAGACGCCGTCACCACCAGTCCGGCGTTGTTGATTAAACAATTCACTTAGGAATACTTAGAAATTGTTCAAGAATTGAATTTCCCGAAAAAAATGTTGGTTGTGAATTGAAGGCGGTAAACAAACTTAACGCTTATATAGCTTGAAAACGAACACAACAAAAATAGAAAAAATGCTATGCTGCTGATGATTTTATTTCAAGAAAGAGGTTTCCGTAAATCATCAAAATCATTGATACGATCTGGCAACTATCCCTATCTCGGCATGATATCGCTTTAGTGAACTTGAGAATCTGTGGCTCGCAGAGCGCGACATTGTATTCGTGAAAAAGTTGCCCTATTGCGGGACACTGGAAGACTGCCAGCATCGCTAATCAGTTGGCAATCAGAACCAATAGCCTGATGGAGGCTATATGAGTTTTGTTAAAAAAATAACTTATTTTTCTCGAAAAATATTTATTTATTCATCAATATCTACTTTTTCTCCTAAAATGTAATCTTAGTGACAAAATTTTCACTTTGACCGAACTTAGCGTGCCTTTTCTTTGGCTCTTCTGGTCGCTTCCATTGGGATGATTTGGCTTTAGTTTCCTCGTCACAACCATATACACATCTTTTATCACAAGTGATGATCTCTTCAAGCAATGCCGATGCGTCAGTTCTTTTGGTGAAAATTTACCAATTTTAGAACGAACTTCGTTGACACACGTTTTATTCTATCTCCCTTTACGTGCCCTTTTCTCGACACAAAACCTCCCTACTTTGGTAAAATTGTAGGCTCCGTTCTTTGAAAAACAACCGGAATAAGCTCTGGACAATTTTCCTTCGTACCCAATCTCCAGATGACTTCTCTAACTATTTCGGCGCTTAGCGGCATTTTATAGAGTTTTATAACTCTCATTATCAACACTACTTATCCGAGATGCAAACCAACCTTTTTCAGTTTGTTAACTACAAAAGAAAATCTGATGACTACCCAAACTCTCTCTCTTTCAATGATGAACTTTCCAATGATCCTCATATCATCGCGAATCTTTTTGCCAAATTTTTCAATAAATCTTGCATCCATGACTCTTTGCAACCGATTCTACTTATTTCTACTATTTATCAAACTTCTTCTTTCGATAATTTCTACTTCGTAATATCGACCCCGATATCATCGAAAAAAGATTAAAGCAACTTAATGATGAATTCACGCCTGGCCCCGAAGGCCTCCCTGCCATATTTGTTCTTCTTCTTCTTCTTCTTAGATGGCGTTACAGCTCATGAAGAGCCAGAGCCTAGCTTCTCTCATTCACTTATGTTGTGTGTGATTTGTCTTTTTTTTTTTCACACAAGTGAACGGGACCTACAGTTTAATGCCGATTCCGAACAGAGAGAGTCAAGAAGCTTTTTCAAGGCAAGTGTACTACGGGGGGTTTTGCCAGTTGCCCGCCGAGGAGAGAAGCCGCGTAATGAACATTCGATGGAATTGGTATTATCGGGATCCGAACTCGCTCATCGTGCGTCAGAGGCCGACACACTACCCACTGCGCCACGGCTCTCTCTCATATATATTTGTTCCCCCTCCCTTTTTCTACCTCTCTCAAAAATCTTCATCCTATCCCTTTCCCAAGGTGAATTTCCCCGGATATGGAAAACCTCTTTTATAACATCTATACAAAAAAGGGTCCGGAGAATGACGTTAACAACTATCGTCCCATAGCCAAACTGTCACATATACCCAAAATCCTCGAAAGTATTTTGTATGATTATTTAAGTTTTCAATGCAAGTCTTTAATCTTCCCCAGACAACACGGCTTCCTCAAAGGTAGGTCTTCAACCACGAACCTTATTGAATTCGTAACGTTCACGCGTTCAGCCTTAGAAATTGGCAAGGAAGACGATGCTATCTATACTTACTTCAGTAAGGCATTTGATAAAATTTCACATAAATTAATGCTCTTCAAACAGTCTTCCCTTGGCTTTAAACCCATATTATTAAAGTGGATATCCTCTTACCTGGAATTTCGCTTCTACAGCGTTCGTTTTGGATCTGCCTTCTCTAGCCCCTTCATTGCTTCATCCGGTGTTCCCCAAGGCAGTCATTTAGGTCCACTTCTTTTTATCCTTACCATTAACGATATTGAAATTGTTGTCAACATTCCCATATCTCACTTTACGTCTAGGACGCTAAGATCTTCAAGATCATTTCCTCAGAACATGACTGTTTTCTTATTCAATCGGACCTCAACAGTTCTTCCACCCGGTGCTCCAAGAACTGCCTGGACCTTAAATCTATCATTTTCTCTCGCAAACGTATGAATCATCCTCCCCGTCTCTACTTTCTCTATAATCAACCCCTTTCTACCGGTCAGGTGATCCGCCATCTTGGCGTATTATGCAACCAGGAACTCAATTTCTTTCTACATATCAGTGATATAATTCTTAAGGCCAATTTTGCACTCGGCTTAGTGAAACGATGGACTAAAGATTTTTCCAATGCCTACGTCACTCGATCTCTCTACATAACCTTTGTTCGCCCTGTTCTCGAATATGCCTCTCAAGTCTGGTTTCCTTTCCATCATACACACACTTCCTCAATCGAAAGCATCCAACGTCGTTTTCTCCGTTTTGTTCTTCGTGGCTTACCCTGGGATATCTCTGAGAATCCTCTGATCCTACCTCCCTATCGAGACCGCCTAAAACGTATTAATTTGAACTCACTGGAAGAACGAAGAAAGATATCCGACATCCTTTTGATCCATCGACTCCTCTCTGGTACCATTGACTGCGCCACCTATACAACTCTATCTACCATACGAAATTCACGTCTCTTCTATCTACCCACCTCTCGTACCTCGTATGGCTCCAATGAACCTATCTCCCATAGACTGCGGAATTTTAATACGAAACACAATTTCGCCTTCAACATCAACACTATTTGTCTACTACTCCGTCTCAATCGCCCTCTTTTCCAGTTTCAAATTAAGTCTGTAGCTTAAATTAAGCGCAAAAATTGGGGTATCGCCCCCACAAAAAAAAATATCAAAATTCATGCCCTAAATATCTAAGGCATGAGCCAACTGATATGTCAATATCCACTTTTTGATAGTGACTCGACTACACAAAAACAATTTCTTCAATTCTTTAGAACATTATTTTTCTCGTAGTAGACTTCCCAAGTGCCACAATCATCTTTGCAAGTAGCTTAAAAAGGAAAAAAATCGACAAACACACCCAAACCCGTCTTACCTTTATATCTGAAAGACAAACTAAATATCCAAAATGACTGACAATGTCGACATATATTAGGAGAAATTAGGGAAAATCGAATGTACTCAGCTCAGGAGATTCAAAAAGTCACCTTATTTGTATATGAAGCAGAATATCATAAGTGTAAAGTCGCGTTGTGCACTGCAAAAGGACTCTCCCTTCAGACAGAGACAGCCTTGAGCCCTGACGTTACTTTACTACCAGATACTTTTTTTTTATTACTAGTCTAGATTTTTTTCCGCCTCGAATATCTTGTCAAAAAATCAAGATTTGATTGGAATTATAACCATGAACGTGTTTAAGGATGCCTAAGAGAAAGTTGATAGTTTTGTTAGGCCAGTGGCAGCCAAGAACCTGATCAACATAATCTAGATGATCTGACATCCCAAGAGTTATAAATCATACATCTGATCTTTTCAATTCCCAAGCTCAAAGCTAAAAATAAAGAGCCATCCAATAAGAGATGTTATTTTAAATTACGCACCATGATAGAAGTTTGAATGTTCAATTTTCATTGTGGCGATATTCAATAAGTAAAAGCTAGGAGGTTATTGACAGTAGTATAAATAAACTACAAAACGATACATGCAATGTGAAAACATTTCATGGAACTTCTAATATTTTTTTGGTTAATATCAGGATTTTTTTGGCATATGTACATAGCTATAGTGAATTTATTGGATACATTTATCTCCTGATAAAATTCCGAATAGGATGAACGAACTGTCTTCCAGGGACATACTAAGATTCAATTAGCTTAGCCGTAAATGAGAAATCAGCGACTAAATCATTCGGACCTAGGTCAACAATCAGATATTGTGATATGGTACGACAGCCCACTTTTTTCCAATGAGCATGGGAATTCAAAATTGTTTGAACTAGGTAAAAAAATGGAAGAGTTCAAAGGAGACTCCAAAACGATCACGCTCTTTGAGAAAAAGTTAGTGAAAGATGCAAAAGCTAATAAAAAATATCAGGAACGCCCAGCTAAGGAAAATAGGACCTGTTTCCAATGAATTGATTAATACCAAAGCTTCGCAAAATTCGAGCCCACATTTCATAGAAATTTTCTTTTATTACAGACTTAACACTGGCCATCATACTCGTATGTCAAAGCTCCAGTAACTGGCACCAGCGTAAATGGTTGATACCCATTCTACTGTTGGATATTCAAAGCCGACAAGTTTGTTAGTCCTTCACTCTTCTAGAACAACTTGCTTAACCACAATTGACTCATGAACCTGGAAATACCTAGAAGAAAGCCACGACACCCTAACTCACCTTAAGGCTAACCACCGCTTATTAAATCCATCACCAGTTACTCGAAGTCGACCTGCCCTTGCAGAGCCAAACCATTATGAAACACTCGCACCAGAAGCATTAAAACCGCAATTAAAACCTCAAGACCTAGCACGGTTCTTCATGTCCACATAACGCCCCGGCTCAAGAATTCGGCATTGGGTCTAATAAATACTTAAATGCTTGTCCGGCACAACCAGTAAAACACCAGCCACCACTCCGTTTGGGAACAAAGCCAAACGCCAACCGACATGTTTACACATTCGCTCATAAACGGAGCGCAACGTTGTCTTTCAATGACGTGCAATTTCGTAAGAGTTTAAGTATCGTTATTGTAGCACCAGGTACGGATATTCGAACAATTCAAATGTCCGACTGCGATAGAGTGTGATGGACACTGCATCTTGGTTCCATAAGCCTTTGTAATGGGTAAAAGCTACAAGGTCATCGAAGGAGCCAGTTTGCATCCGAAAGTAAAATGCAACTTGTGTCCCGCAGCCAGTTTGCATGCGCTGCAGACTGGAGAGTGGTTTGTCTCTGTGTCTGCCGTAATAACAACGATCATTCATAAACGCAGAATAAAGTATTGCATTGCGTCAGATTGCCTGTGCAGAGCTTATGGTCATAAATGGTCTGAAGGATGTCTGTAGCTCATGTTTACCTGAGATCGAGTGGATACTGCATACGTGCGTCATTCGATTGGTGTGCTCGAGTGAGATGCTGCAATGGATCTGGGGAATTTCAGAATTGCTCACGTTAAGGTCGTTTTCACTTACCATGCGTGATTACATAAGATTCGAGGTACTGAAACCTTGCACTGACGGAAAACCATCAAACTTGAAGGGCAAAGGTTGTCACAAATAGCCAGCACAGGACTTGTTCTCATGGATTTTTCCACAACCAAAACAGGAAAATGGAAAATTGAAGTAAATTGGCAGTGTATTCTGGTGCTATTGCGGCTAAATCGTAATTAGGTGGATTGTTATTCTCCGCGGGTGACTGGAAGTGTACAATATACACAACTGGTAACGGTGGCAAGCTGACGATCTCATTGACCCGAGCTTGATCTTCGCACGTGAGATACATTTTTCCTCTAAATCACGATGTTGTTGTCATTTCGTTTGTGTCGTGTTGTAGTAAGGTGATGGAATGATTTACGTAAACGAGGTGATTTTTTTTACAACTACAGTAGTCGCTTCAATGCATTGTACTAAGGCTGATATCAGTTAGATAGAACAGTCTACATATTGCGATAGGTCTGTTGGATAATTTTATAATTCTGTCATCTTTTTAAAGTACTCATATTAAACAACACTTGATATTGTAATTTGATTCCTGATCATGTATCATAGAACGACTCACAGTTCGATTTTATCCATTCAGCCGATATGAGTCTCTTCATTTGCATTCTCTAAGGCATGAAGGAAGCAAGGAGATCTCTGGGAAGGCAATATGAGAGGCAAGCCAACGGCCAATCTCTGTTTTGTCTTTGAACCTTGAAAACATTAGCTGTCACAAGCAAAATCTGAAATGGTGGCTACCTGACTTATAACTGAGTTAATGTACGATTTACATTGAAGCTCCGTTTCGACACCACACTTTAACAAACTTTGGTTATAAATGGACGTTTAAGGGCTAAGAATAAAAGTGCATGAAATATAGTTTTAAAGATTTAGTTACAGTGGGATTTGAACCTTGTTATCGGCGTCAGAAGTTATGTAACGTCACATGATATTTTTTGTCTTTTTACAGGCTGATAACTAAATCGATCCAGGTAGTGATGATCAAAATAATATTTGGGTATAAGCGGCGCTAACATGATTTGAAGTTCGTTATTTGGCCTTATCATTGAGGTCCTTTAGTTCGACATGGGGTGCAGTGATCGTACTCTTGTGTGGCTCTTGCCATAGAAATAAATTTAAGCGTTTCGACCTGGAATTTCACTAGAAGATCATTCAAATGATGAAAGACAATATAGTAAACTCAAGTTTTATCTTTGCCAAGTCCCATTTCGATTTGAGCGGAAGCTTAAATATTAATTAATTAATTAAATAATTGAAGTCCACAGTGTGCAGTTGTATCCATCTGTATTGTCGGTCATATTTCATTGTCAGTGAAGATTGATATTCAAAAAATATCGAGGAGTTTTCAGCGGACAATAACTAGGCATGTTATGGCGGAGTTAGAGCGGGCGTTCCGAAACAAAACTGATTTTCAGTAATTTTATTTTCCGTTGGCCTCAAATGTCTCTTGACTCAATTTAATTAAATTTTTTGCTAATGTACACACTGGGACCTTGGATAGAACCTCGCGGTACGCCTATTTTCATAGGAGAAAAGGTAGATATTTGATTGCATATTACCACAATCGGCTTTTCTGATGGAGTAGAAACCATACATAGAATACTCACCAACATACTAGATGTCATAGCATACAGAAAAGCCGATTGCGGATAATCACATTAGCGAAACATAGAAATGCATAAAAAAAATTCAATGTTGAAAAGTTAAAGGACCCTGGTAATCGGCTCCAATACCAAGACGAAATGAATAGCCAGTTCGTCCTACTAGGTGACATAGAAATTAAAAAGCAAGACAGGAAGAAGATGAATGATTAACAATGCAAAACGTTGTAAAGGAAGTTACGAAAAACAAACTGCAAAGCTCCCAAATAAAAGCCTCGACTATCCGCAGATTACAAATTCAGCTAAAATTACCAACCATCGAGGAAGTAAAAGAAGCAATCCATCAGGTTAAGAATATCAACAAGCAGGAATCGACATCATAATATCGGACGGTATAGCCTCAAATAGGAGGTAGTTCAAGAAATAAGGTGGCTTTTTATTTTTCTCAAAAAACATTTGTTTATTCATCAATATCTATTTAAATACTATTTGGGTCTTTTCAGTGTTTTGCGAAGCATGGTTGTGGTATTGTTTGGGCTAAATCATTACGCACAAGCAATGATGAAGCAGGTGCATTATGGCTTGCAACAGCTATGCATTTTTTCCGCAAAAATCTGGATGTTTTCTTGCCAACCTATATACCAATAACTTCAGCAACTTCTCTGATGGCAGGATGGAATTGGCACCTTTTTCCACTCTTTATTCCTGAGATTAATCTATTCCCCTAGCCTTGATAAATACGATACAAGGCCTAGACTCGATATCACTTCCAACAATATCCAAAATCAATAAATTCGCATGAACTAAAGTAATCGACTAAACATTTTTAAGCCGACTACGCCTGCAACGCTACAAGCTATTGTAAATAAGTTTTAAAAGAGATGTCGAGCATAATGTCAACGAGAGTGGAGGCCATTTAAAATCAGCTATTTTTAAAGAGATTCTCTTCTTATTGGGCCCCAATTTATGCCAAATATTTTACAACAAGCCTAGTAGGTTCTTCAACTTTTTTTTTTTTTGTTGGAAGTTTCTACTATCCGTTGGAGCACTCAGACACAAATACTGATCCATTGTACAACCAGACAGACACCTTGTCTTTATTGTATTTTCCCCGTTGTCCGGAGAAAAGTGAGGAGGGGCTTCAGTAATGCAGAGCTAAGAGATTCGGCACCCAACCACGTCGGCCCCAAGGGTGCACTACCTTGCGTGAGCGAAGGGGGGGATAGTCGCAGAGAAAGTGTTCTGCTGTGTCATCTTCCTCGCAATATGCAGCACACGTAGACGTCTCACTGATGCCAAGCACGTAGAGATGCTAGTGTAATAGCCCGTAAGGCTTCTGCAATCATTTCTCCTTAAGGATAAGAAAACTGTTGCGGACTTCTTGCAGACATCAGGGCGTATGCGCTTAGTAGTCCTGCATCTTTAATATTCCCTCCATCTACGACTGTATGCCAGTCATTGATGTCAGATTTGATCGTGGAAGCAGGTAGACCTAAGGCGGGTTCAGGTCTTGAGAAACTCTCCTCTGAGCCCCTTCTAGCGAGTTCATCGAAGATCTGGTTTCCATACAAGCCTACGTGAATTTAGTCTTCCCACTTTGTTCAAAAATGTCTTGACTACGTGCACTAATTTGAAATTGGACACAGCTTTGAGTGCAGCTTGGCTGTCACTGCAGACGCTTATGCTTTTTCCTTTCGACCTGTGCTTCACAACATAGTGCATGGCCATTAGGATTACGTAAATCTCTGATTGAAAGACAGACGCATATTTTCCTAACTAGAAGTGCAGTCGAATGTTATCTCGCTCAAAGAAAACTCCAGCGCCGGACCTCTGCCCAGTCCTGGAGCTATCTGTTAAAATGCGAAGACAGTTCATTCCAGGCTCAGTGCCTGGCCAAAGCTAGTCAAGGGGTGAAAGATTCATTATAGCATCTAGAGCAGCTCCCGGTGTGCTGGGGGAAAGCCCCCGTGCAGCTGAGACAGACCGCTCTTTGGAGTTTGGTGAAAGAGGCCACAACGTGTTTGCGTGTTGAATAAAGACCACTTTCACTGCGCCAAGGAATAGGTATGTAGGCAAGTTCTAGGCTAGCAGTGAAATTTTTTTTCAGAGTAGGAAGCAGCTGTCTTATACCTTTTTGCAGCATAACAGAGTATATCCCATGAGTGCTCGGCGACTTGAAGCCATCGAAAGATGCCACAGCAAATTCAATGGCCTCGGTAGTTGCCACGCGTGGCGCAACATACCAACTACGCCGAGTTCTTTCCAATGAGGGAGTGTGCAACGAGCCGATGACAGTCTGATTTCCCGGGAAATGGGTCTGAAACAGTAAACTAAGAGCTTCTGCTTTAGACTCGGTGAAGGTACCATCAGACTTTCTGAGTACATCCAGCTTTGTCGATTTTCCTCGCTTGAGAAGATTAACCGACTTGCTGGTCGCGCTCAAGGATTTGATCTCTTCGCAGAAGGACTTATAGGAATCATTCTTCGATTTACGAATAAGCTTCTTATATTCCTTTTGCTTCGATCGATATTTATTCCAGTCATCTTCCGAGTTCGATTTAAGCGATATATTCAAGAGACTTCTGGCTTCCCTGCGAAGACATTGGAGCTCAGCGTTCCACCAGGGAACTGATTTCCTGCTGGAAGGTTTTTTGACAGGACATGCGAGTTCGAAACAGTTGGTGATGGCGCTGCTCAGATCATGAACGGCTTTCTTTGTTCTGAGTTTAGGCTTGAGTGGATTTCTCAAGCTTCTCTCTGAATCGTACCCAGTCCGTCTTTCTCAGATTCCGGTTGGGCTGCAAGAGGAAGATCCCACACTTCAATTGGAATTCGAAATATCTATGGTCTGACAGCGTGACATCTGGTAAAACTCCCCAGTTAGTGATGGTCTTCACATGCCTATTAGATAGGGTTAGGTCAATCAGTTCCTGTCGTCTCGCCGTCACAAAGGTTGGTTGAGAGCCAACACTGTTGATTATAAGGTCAGACGTTGATGGTAAGGTCTAACAGATTACATAATTAGCTATAATCAAAGCCATAGACATTCTGGTCTCAATATAGATGAAACATTTTTTGAAATTATTACGTTCCGATACCGGATTCTTCAAATTCACCACATGCATCCTCTTTTCTTCGACAAATGCATCTAACAGCATCTACGAAAATTACTTCGCATTGGTCTCAAGGTGTTTTTTACTTAGTATAAGCTGGTGCAACTTCCACGACTTCCTCCAGAATTTTTGAGTTGCAATAAGCATGTCGGAGTTTTATTCTAGATAGCGGCCTTCAATGCATTGTTATGAATTGAAGCGGGTCCAGGCGCTTTTCGTCTCCTCAAGTCTCATAAGTAGATATTGGCTTCGTCTGAGATAGATAGAAGTCAGAAGCATCTTGTCTTATTTTGTTTCAGTGCTTTTCAATCTCGCCTTACTAAAGGTCTCCAGATATTGTTAGAAATCGATTCCGACTCTGGATCGCTGAGTTTTATGTCGAGTCTTAATGTAGTTTGTCCCGACAGTTTTTATTTTATCGTTCCAGTAGTATGGGACTTCTCTTCGGGTTACCGCTAATCTAGGCATTGTTTAAGCTATTCAACGTCTTGTTCAGTCCCCCTGAAAAAAGGAGAAAGAAACTCCAAAGTACGTTTTTATGGTATTGTATTCAATGGCATAATTAAGGCCTTTGCTTATTGCATTTTTACCTCTGTGGTTTTTTTCCTCCTTTAGGTGCCCTTTTGATTCTTTACACTCCTTTACGAGTAACAAGTTGTTCCAGTATCTGGTGTCTTCTCATACACTTGGCTTCGATTTGTGCTGCAACTATTTTCAATACTTCTGATGTGTTAGCTATGTCGACTCCGCCCTTTTTAGTCGCAAATTGAATGTCTTTTTGGGTCTTTTTCTTACTTTACTTTTCTATTTTTGGTTCAGGAGTGGTCTTTCGTTTTGCCTCTATATTGAATCTAAGCCATGGATAAGTTTGTGAAGTGGTCACAAAATTCAAACGTAGGAAAAACTCTTAGCACATGGCAGTTAAGGCATGATAGCGATTTGGATTCAAGGAGGCCAAGGCCTTTTTTTTATTTCCATGTCTCTCAATACCCAAAGAATAGTACCCATCATCTGAACCGGGAAGTTATAACGATTTGTGTATCGCACGCATTCATACGACGCGACGTGGTCTAGGTCGGTGCTTTATCTTTTGCCAGGCCACATCTGGGAGATTATTGGTCTAAAGACAGTAGTACCATATTTCAAATAAAGTTTCGCATTCATTTTCAGCTTTGGCTGAGTTTTCTCTAATTTTTATTGATTTTAGTGATTGCATTGTTCCAGGTGATAAAATAGGCAATAAGTGTCTTATGGGCATGCTGTATACAAGCTCTCAGAGAACCTTTATGTCCGAGAGAATATTACTTGAAGAGGTAGACTAGTTTCTTATTGTCTTATTTTGATTAAATTAATTGTACTCTTTTAGGGGATTATTTTTAGGCAAATTCCGCAGTCGCATATTTCATACTTGATCACCAAACTCATCTGGTTGGACCCTTATGGGCCAGCAAAAAATGTTGCCCAAAAGAAGTAATAAATGCTATGGGTATCATGAAATGGTTATGTTCAAATGGTTTTTCCGGGTTATCAGGATTTTTTTGATGGAGCATGCTCCGATTTTAGTAACCCTAACTAAACAATTAACTACAGACACTAACGTACCATTTAGAAGTAGAGTCAGGATATCATACCGATGGCAAGGAAGTCGAGATAAACCTCTTGCTGTTGTAAAATATTGTACAATAAGAGCAAATCGGAGATTGATCTCTCTGATCAAGTTGCCCTTTTTTCGACTCCAACATTACTTCAGCTGGTTCTAGATATATTTCGTTTTGGTGATGTGAACATCAATGACAATAAGGCAAGACTGCTCCACCACGAGACTGAGTCCAAAGGATCACGCTTAAAAAGAAGAGCAGTGTAGCCGCAAAAAGTAATCGATATGAATTCTATAATATTCTTGTTTTTCTAAATTCCAATTTATTTGATTTTTGTTCAATAAAGAGTACAGACTAAGGTCTGGAATAATAACCAAGGTAATATCTCCGTGCAGGCTTTAATGGATTTTAAACAGTCTTACTCGGTGATAAATTGATCTGATATATCAGCAGCAGCACTAGCGTCAGTTGGTATCCTAGTAATATCATTCGCTTAAAACCGAGAGCTCAAGTTCGAAGACAGTGTTCAGCCATCTAACACATCAGCCAACTCTTTCACTGTTTATAAACTGTCTATAAGCCCACGTGAATTCCAATTAAAAACTGGCGCTTCCAATGCAAGACCATTAATGAAACCAACGCTCTTGATGGGGCTATCCAAATATTTTCATTTTCTCGCAAAACCGTCCTCGATTCCTCCTTGGCCTACAGCATTCAAACAAACGCGCATGAATTTCTAAGAAACAAGTTAAATTTATCACGGTGATTTAAGCCAGCATCGAAAAAAGGTGAATTTGTGTTGAGGCGATACAGTCGCATTGTTTCCTGTTAATCGAGAAACCCATTCATCTCCTTGACATCAACAGCTCATATATCTTGCGACCTCCTATTTGCTACGCTCCACTAACTAACGCTCGAACAGCTAGCCTGAATCAGTTTCGTCACCGAAATTCCCTTCGGTATCTTCGTACACTCACTTTGCTTTCATTTTATTATCTAAACCGACCATACGCGGCCCACTGAGAGAACGGTATAGTATGCGAGTTGTTAGCAAAAGTGAAAACCTGTTTTACGATCGCTTTACATCTTTCTTTTTCCTTTGCATGTATCTTTCATGAGATTGCCCGAATATCTATTGCAATAGTCAACGGTCAATGTCCGTAACCCACAGCGGTCAAGTTTAACTAACGAAAGGCCATCGAATTGTAACCGTACGACTGGTGCATACGAGAGCATACGCGAGTGTGTGAGCTCGACATATTGTAGATCTATATCGTAGATACTCTTATTTAATTAATAACAATATTGTTTTTGTTTTTTGCTTTCTGTTTTTGCAGGTTACAAAATTTCCTCGCGGAGTTCGGTTTTGTAGAGAAGAATAGTGTATCGGAGCAGCATAATATTTGTATCTGTTGGATGAGCACACGTTTGCCCTAGTATATTGCAAAAGACTGTCTCCGTACCTTGGCACAGTTGCATTTCGTCAGATATGTTTTGTGTGTGTACAACAATTGTGTGTTGACCTGCACCCGTTGTTGCCCGTCACTTTGTTGTTCAGCGGAAGCGATTGACGCCCGGAACAGGGCCGAACTGCATTGAGATACATGAATTCGTTTTGTTTTCCGCATTTCCTGGCCCAAAGTTTAAGGTGAATCGATTCAAGACGGTTGCGAATCAATTTGAATGTTTGGATGCTCGAGTCAGCGGTTGAGTAGGAAATCGATTGTAGAACGCCTGTCTTAGCCCTAGCAATCCCTAACTGGTATTTAATTGAGTAGACGAACGCTAGATTTGGTGGAAACTAGTTTGCAGGCTTAATTCGGCGAGGGGAGCGCGATAATTAGCAAATTATGTCGGTGATCTTGAGCATTATCAAATGATATTTACTTCCTGAGTCGGTCGCGTATAGAAGTTAAAGGCGCGTTTTATTGCGGATTTATGGTGTGTGCGATATGTCGACAGGTAGACGGATCGCGATCGGAGCCCGTGTACTTAAATTTGGAATTAGTGGGACTAGTAATATTGCCGTAGTCGCAATGGAATGCGACCAACTTGGTAAAGGAGTTGGTGTAGAAGGAGGCGGCTAATGAGGTTTGCCTAACTACATCGAGTAACGAAATTTGCCGACATTATTAGTATAATTACTTCATTTACCTTCCACGAAAACGAAAGGGGCAGATTGGGGTCACAAGGCTCACCCATCACGCTATTAATACGAGTATGTTTGAGCCGATTGCCCTTAAATTCAATATAATCAATATAATTCTTGCTAAGCACTCAATCAAGACCTAACAATGCACATATTAAAGGTTCATCCAACAAGAATGTCGAACTGTCAACGTGTGTCAATGTCAATGATCAACTTCCATTGCCACGCTTTTTGATAAGAAAAGTGAAGGAGTGAACATTTAAAACAATGAACAGGTGACGATAAACCCAGGTGTGACCATTTCAAGACGATCACGGGAACACTTGTCTACCTGCCTAGAACTCAGTTGACACACATATAGATGAATGCTGGAAATGATCGGACAAGTTCATGATTTTTTTTGCAAAATTGTGCTAAATAAGAAAGTCCATTTCCACTTGTATGGCTGCGAACACAAACAAAATTGTTGCATTCTGCACCAAAAAACAAAGAGAAATAACTTTTCACCCATTTGGGTGGTCTTTACTTTCGGCATATTTTCATTTTGGACGGTGCTTGAGCTTACGCTCTCTTTGGGCCGTATTCTTTTTTCGAAAATGATATTGGTGCCACCGTTTCAATTAATGAATCGCGTTACCGAATGATATTATTTGATTTTTTTTCCTGAAATAGGGGCTATGACAGGATAACTTTCCTCTCCAATAGGACAGCGCCACATTCTACCCCGCTGGTGGGAAAAAAGGGCTCTATTCTGTGAAAAATTTCCTGGAGCGCGATTTCTCGGAATCGAGACTTCAACTTGCCGCTGAGATAGTGCAATATTCCTTTTAGATTACATTACCTTTAAGGCTTTTAATAAAAACACGTTAACTTTTCGCAAAAGTGTTGCATTTCTTATTAATTTAAAATAACACTTCTTCTTGGATTAACTTATAGTTGCAAAATGTCGGCGTATGGATTTTGTTAGAAGTCAAACTTTCAGTGTTTTCAAACATAAGGATGCATGACCCCCAATGTACATATGAAGGAGAGTATTGTATCTCTGAAATGGACAGAGAACGTTCATTATGGAAGCCTATGCACCTGAAGCACCTCCACCCAATATTTTCATCGCAGACTCCGTGGGATACTCCGACATCACGTCAACATAGTGATTGGGGACCATTGCCCATTCATGGGTTCTTCAGAACTTACTGTTCAGAGTCGTTACAGAGTCTCTTTGAATCTTATGCTGCTTAACACTCGACTTAGGTTAGCTGACACAAACTAATGGTCTACAAACTATCTATGGACTTTCAAATATGACAGTGAGCTTTTCAGACTTAGTGCCATTATCACAATACTGGACGATTTCCCGAATATGGCAGAGTATGCCTTGACCGGAGCGTTCACTTTGAGCGCCTTCTCCGCCACACGACGAGATTGACAGGTACCTTAAACAAATGGAAGACATGTGTAATTAGGCAGACGATGGAGAGCACGCTGCCACTCCAACTGCGTCACGATATTACGAACGCGTACAGAAATGTGACTGTACGCACTATAACGACAGAAAAGTAACGACGAACAAAACTCGGAAGTCAGAACGAATATATTACCGCAAAGAAATAAAATTTTCGAAGAAACAATCAGAACAACATTCAAGATCTGAAGCTTCCGAGAATGTCAGAGAATGAACGCCTGTTATGAAAAGTCATCGACATCTTGAATAACAATATTCGGTGGCCGAGGGCCCTAAGGGGAAGGTCGTCATCCAAGAAGTGTATAGAGTGAATGACAGCATTTGCTGAAGCCATGATCTGGACGACAAAGCCCTACTTCATTACTTTTACCTTCGAAATGATATCGTTCATTGACAAGTAGGTAAGTAGTAAAGATTTCATGGCAAATAATACCAATCTCAGTGAAAGGGCCATAAGTATAGCTTTCAAGGGTAGGTCTCCGGATTAGTTTTCAGGTGCGACTAGTCTTCCCAAGCTCCCAACTTCTCATTTTGTATTACTGAGAGTCGGAGTTTACAGATTACCGCTTAAGATACCGCAATAGTTACAGTTTACAAATGCGAATACATGTTCCTTAGCATGTTTTCCAATATGTCTCCGACCCATGAACCAATTTTACAAAGAACAAGTCGAGCAGTTGAACACATTGTTTGGAGATTCCTCAGGGTATATGGAAAAACGCGTCCAGCCTTCAAAAATCAATTTTGAAATATGCAACCATAAGTTTCGTCCTATTTTTGGAAAGTCGAAATACAACACTAAGTCATGGCAAAAAGAATAAAGTGGTATCCGCCTCTAGCGTTTTTCCTTACCACCCAAACACTTCTTTTCCAACTGCTCTAATCATACGGTCGATATAGAAATTCAGCGTAGAATCTTAATAACATGTCACGTCCTAGACCACGATGTCTATCCTTGCACTCACATTCATTTATCTAAAATAAACCATTGGTTATATACCGTGATAATTAGACCTATCAACACTTATGCGTCTGCTGTATGGTGCGGTGGAAAGTTGAACAGGAAACTAGAGGCTAGCATGTCTCGGCTTTACAGGCGCCATGTCAACTTGCCCGACAGCAGCCCAAGAGGCACTGATCGGATTTACTCCACTGAACCTTTTTTTTTTAAAAGGCTGCTATACCTAGTGCAATCAGACTCCTCCGCTCGGAAACGGATCGGCCACATAGACCATTGAAAATGAGCTGAATATGATTACCACAGTTTCTGACGCATTACCACCCACGTCCACCTTTGACAGAAGATTTGAGATACTGATCCCAAACCGTGTAGCTTGGGAAAGCGGTGATGCCTTGCTAAATGTTAAAGACCTGAGGTGGTACAAAGACGGCTCCAAGATGGATTCTGGCGTTCACGCTGGCATCTTTGGACCAAATGGGAATATATCGAAGGATATAACTAGTCCTAGTGTCTTCCAAGCCGAATTATACGCCACCCTAACTTAGAGACTAGCATAAGAGGTATAACCGTCAATATACTCTCAGACAGTCAGCGCTATACGCTAGTACGATCTCGAAATCCGTCAAAGAATGCCACGATGCCCTGCAAGACCTAGGCAAAGGAAATAAGGTGAAATTCTAGTGGGTGCCAGGTCACAAGGGCATAAAGGGCAAGTGGGAAAAATCGCAATACCTGCACTTTTAAAACAGCGTTCAAGGACTCCGACAATCGAAGACATTCATACGGCTCCTGAACAAACTCTCTATGAAAATTCTCGATTATTCCATAATAGAGTCGATATGAGAAATGATCCGTGCAGGGACGGGTTAAGAATATCCCTGCAGCGATACCTCTCGCTTGTCGTAAAAGGCGACTAAAAACCAAGGTAAACAAAAATCACATCTAGGCAATTTAGAAAACACCGAGGTGAGCCTAGGGACACATATACCACCATTAAACTGCCCCACAAGTGTACATGCAAATCAGTGGGTTGACACGACTGGAGATCACCGGTGTTGTAAGAGTAAGATCAAACAAAAAAATCTGGAACATGCCCATGTTACAAAAAAAAAAAACAAAGGCAGGCCGAAAAGCAATTGGTGCAAACAAATGCAAAAACACCAGCATTTGATTGGCCTCAGCGATGAAGTAATCCCAAACCGGGAAGCCTGCCGCTACTTTCTGAGGTCAAACCGGCGGACCCCACAAGCGGACCAGTAGGAATGCAGTTAAGTGGGAAGGTTATGGTCCTACACTTCTGACCATAACAACGTCGGAAAAAGGAAAAGAAGAAGAAGAGTCGATATGAGAAGACTGGTCAGTTACTTTCGGGACACTGTAGTCTGAGATAATCTTAACAAAATTAACTCTGTCTAGAGAACGAGGAAACTGCTATGTATACTATGTGAATGTGGTGCCCTCTGCCATCTTAGGAAGTGTACCCTCCGCAGAGAAATTATGACTCCTGAGGGGACCAGGTGAGTTCCTACGAGCGACATCCTTAAATTTATTAAGAAGGTAGGAAAACTCCTCCTCTAATTGGCTCGCAGTGTGCTCTATGGTATCTATTAGCACTAGCCCCCAATATAAAAAAAATAAAAAATCTGAACAGCCGACAGTTACGGGTTAAGCCCGGCCAACATCAGCGGCGAAGTCAAATATCAATGGTTCCCTACCTGCCTACTGTGGCCTACTATGAGCTGCTTAAATCATCACTGCAGATCAATTGATTACAATTGATACTATTGAGACCTGTGGGAGAAATACTCCAAAGGACACCAATAAGTGATTTTGTGGCACGACGATTTTGTGTGCTTTTCGCAACTCGCAAAACCAGTCAAAAACATAATTGTAAAGGTTGAAATGGGTAGTCCTACCGAATACTCCAGATACGCTTATTCTCCAGATATTGCTTCTAATTACCACATGTTCCGATCGATGATTCATGTCCTATCCGAGCAGGAGCTTAATTCTTATCTAGAATTCACAAGATGGGTCGATTCGTTGACTGCACTAATCACGTGGCGTTTATCTGACATGGTATCCTGTCCGGAAGATAGGAAAACGTGATAGACGATACTTTGAGTAATTAAGTTTTTCATTTTAAATAAAAACATGTTCGTGGCAAAAGAAAAAGCAAATAAAAAATTACATCTCCAATTTGATAGCTTAATTTGGATGCCTGACAACTCCTCGATGTGTATTTGGGTTGCACTTCCCCCATCCAGTACATCGCCCCTCAGCTTGGACTCCAGGAGAGGTACACAAGTCGTTTTTTTATACTGTAGACAGGCCAGTTCAATCTAAACTAATCATACGATCATTCCTCCTTTGTACACAATACGAATAGAAGTGGACCAATTTTGGAGTCTTGTGGTACTACATATTGCACACATTTTTAATGGCTATGGCAATCCTTGACGTTCACCTAGAGGTTCAAAAGTGATCCGGTAAGCAGTACACTAATTTTCGCCTTATTCTGGTTTCTTGTTTAACAAGTTTATTTTAGTCCAGTGTATCAAATGCTTTACTAAAGTGCGTGATGTCGTTTTCTTAAACAGGTGTTAACCAAAAAGCTGGTTTGATCCAGCCGCAATCTTCTAACCTTGATAGTTTATTGAATAGGCCTCCTTTATAACCAACGCTAAAAATATATTTTATGGCAGTTTAATTTATTTTTTTTCGCTACTATAAACCATTTCGAAAGCAAGGATTAGCGGTCTGAATTATGGTAGTCTGTGGTGTTGTGGAACGTATCTGAATAACAACTAGAAATCTGAAATTTTAGACATGATATAGGCACATGGCAACAAACAAGTACCCATCCGTCTTCCAAACTGGATCTCCGCTTCGAAATAATTTCCGACATGTCGGTCTTCCTGTAAACACCAGCCACATAAAGCCTAATTAAAAGCTTTTTTAATAAAAATTCCTAAATAGCTACTTCCTGCAGCCGAGTTCACGAATGAACAAACGAAAAAAAATAAAAAAATAAACTATTTATGCCAACACTTCCTATATCATACTGTCCGCATGATTTTGAAATGCCTGTTATCAAGTGTCATTAGCATAAAAGCCCTGTTTTAAGCACAAGTTCAAGAACTCAAAACCTTTGAGAGCCTAGTCCGATCGACTACAATTCTAAAGCTATGTATGGCGAAACATTTGTTCTCTCAATTTGCATTTCATTTTAATAAAGCAAAATTAAATCAACACTAATCAAGCGTGGTCGATCAGATTGCCGATGAAATTGAAAAACCTCGACAAACCTGCCCCAAACAACTCGCTCAAACACCGCGAAGATGTCGAAGGAAACCGGTAACAGATAGAAGCACAAGAACTGAAATCGAAAGTAGAGGTTGAATGTCTGTTCGTGGTTCCCATTACATCATCGCATCATCGATGTCCGCTTCTTCATTAGTGTCTAAATAAAATTGGGCATGTTCCATGGATATTTTAACCGATGCCACGATTTTTACAACTGCTTCTAAGTGAAACGACCGTTTGATTGAGTTATCACTCACTACTTAAGCATCAGAGCTACCCGGTCGGTATACAATTGCAGAACTTTGCACATCCAAGGCTCCCAGCCAAGCGGTAGACATTTCGCGCACTACGGAACTGTTGCTATTGCTTAATGTGTTGCATTCGTACCGTGATCGATAGACGCACAATGCGCAACAGCGCCTGGTAACTAATTACGAACTACTATACGATTCTATGCAATTTGGTGCAATAACTTTTAATTACCATTAGGATAGTTTGACTTAACCTCCGGCGATTGTGTGAAGTCAAGGAATGTGATAAGCGGAAGGCGCTTAATGTTTATAATGCGTTATACGTGGCAATTTCCATGAATGAAGGGGATTTTTCGTTGCGTGCTTAATAGATGTGACGTCATAGTGACACTCAAGACTTTGCGACTCTCGATACCTCACTACCGTTTAATTAGATCTCCGTGTGTTGATTACAGATCAACTATAATGCTATAGTACGTCCATAGGTAAACAAATATAATTAAGTAATAAGTTTCATAGGAAAATATTACGGAAGGAAGCCTGACCTTAGGTAAGTAGGTATACTGACCTTAGATATGGTCAAATGATTTATCGATGTGAAGGTCTGGAATTTTACAAGTAAACAACGTGGTTGTTCAGGTTTCATCGTCATCGATTTTTGTACGTACATATATAATTAGGCAAAGGGCTTAGAAAACATCTACGGTTTAAGACGCATACAAAATGTTCGACTTTCCAACTTCATGTCGGACTTTCAGACATGCATACATACCAGTTAGATAGGAAATATTCTGTAACTTTAACCGCATACCATACCCTGTTAGACCCAATACGTTGAACGTCAACTATAAATCATATGACTTACGTGTACTTAAGTAGGCCAGTTTTTTATATCAGCCTGCCAGGGGATGTCCTGACCAAAATCAGGCCTCCCGATAGCGAGTTGATCCAACTGCACAGTACGAAATTTTCGTTCGTTTCGTCGTAACTTTTGCTTATTTAAAAATCAACTGTGGGGCCATCAACCAGAACAGAAGTAAACTGGTTGTGTTAAATGAGGGTGAGTTTAAGCAGAGATCAAAGTTTGACTAACCTTATGCTAGGCTTAGTTCCATGTTTGCTGGTTTGGAAATTAATTATTCTAAATGCCTCAGTGTCGATATAGTATTGATGTCGATGTTCATTAATATTGAGGTAAAGAGCCTTTTTACTTAGCAAGAAGTCAACTATTAGTTTTAGGAGATGATATCAAAAGCTTTCGTTGTGTCTCCGACCAATTATATTGTACTTAATCTGATCGCTTTTTAGTTAAATATCCAACAAGAGAGAAATGGAGAAGTGGTATCTACGCAGATAGCTTAGAAATGGACTGTAAAAGTTATAGCGAAAAACAACGTGAGCAAATCAAAAAAAAAAAATTCAAATTCAGTGTTTCTTTCAAAAAACGTTCTGGGCATTACGTCCAAAATGTTTTTTACATCGTCAAAACTGTCCTTCCCAGTTGATCAATCCAAGTTTTTGGCCAAATTCATTCTGAAAATATCGCTCTCACGCGTGAGAATGTATGGGAGCCGAGGAAGTACAATTTTTTGTCGCTTACAGCTTGGTCTTAACCTTGGCCTTTTTGTGGGTTCAACTTGACGAATGACCTAAGAACTTAAAGCAAACTGCTATAGACAACTTCATATGTTCGCTGCTTGGGCTCTGGAGCAATTAAAATTCTTTAGTGAAGAATACCATTCAGATGGGTGACAGGTGGCTCCAACAGGACGACATTACATTATGTCCATTAAGAAGAAGAAGCGATTTAAAGGCATGAACATTTCGCGCAACGGTTATGTGAACTGGATACCGATATGGTGTAATTTAACACCGTTTAACAGGTCCATGTGATTCAATTTGTTTGAGCAACCTTATTGATGATATTGATTACGCTTCAAATGAATGACAATAGTCGCAAACTTTATCCATAGCTAACCAATCGCTGAGAGCAAATTCATCTCAGAAAAGTTAAGAGAAAGCATCTCAAGAGTGCAAGTACAATTATGATGGGATGACTTTTATCCCCTTTCTCTATAGCTCCTCGGCATTGATAAGATAGTAGGGTTCTTTTGGCGAGAAATTTTTGAATGATCTCAATAAGCTCCCTGATAGATGGGTCGTCTAACTGATCCTAGTTGTTCTTCGTATTATTATATATACTGGCCAGCTGGGACTCGGAAGCTCAGAGCCTCGTTGACCATCCTTCTCGTTTGACTGTTCGTCCACTGTCCATTTGTTTTACGTTCTTGCCCATCTTAGTCTTCATGGTTAAAGCTGAATAGAGTTCCTCGATTATGCAGTTTTCTCCATTCTTCCTATACAGGAAATAATTCGATGAACTGCTCAATGCAATATTATTTACACAGCAGGAATTCAGGTAGATCTTCCAACCATTGAAGAACTAAAAGAAGGAATCCATCGACCTAAGAATAACAAGGCCATAAGAATCGATCTTATATTATTGAAATTGATAAAATATGCTGGAGAAGTATTGCTAGCAAAATTTCATGGACCCATCACAATTACAGGGAATAGTAAAACGATTTCCGGGGAATGGAAAAACTCGGCCGTTAAGCCCATATTTTAAAAAGCTGATTGAGCACAATGCAACAATTAAAGAGGAAAATCACCGATATCAAATTGCTACAAGGTCATACATACGCTAAGGATATAATTTGTGACAACAAAGGTGGCTTCTTGAAAACTGAATAGAAGTCACATTTTTACTTTACGACAATGAAATGAAAGAAATGAAAATCCCACGGACGGTCCATCAACTATTCGTAGATTTTAAAGAAGCGAACGACTTTACAAACCGATAGAAATATGTATATCATATCCTTGTAATGTCCCTAAAAAGTTTGTGAAACTGATACGGCGACAACGAACGAGTTAAAGTGCGGAATGCCTTATCTAAAACATTTGAGATTACATGTAGGACTAAAACAAGGATACTTCCTATCAACTCTTCTCTTTAATTTGGTGCTACAATACGTAATTGGATCACTTCAGTAAAATAATAGGGGAATACCCCTAGATAGGGTCACCACCGCTCTAGCTTACACTGTCGATCTGGACCTTCTGGGATATAGTAAATAGTGTAATTTTCGTGGGGGCAAACACCCCCATTTATTGAGCTTAATTCAAGCTAAACTTATTCTAACTTAATAACTAATGAGAACGGGTGAGGGGCGCAGAAACTAAGACTGGAGGGGGGAAGATTATTGAGAAGATGGAGTTTTAGGCATGGAGTGCTGAGGTTGAAGTCGAAGTCAAGATTCGAATTAACACTTGCCAGCATACGGGAAATGGGTTCATTGGAGCCTATAAGTTGCGGGGGGTGGACAGATAGAAGAGTCGAGGATTGCGTGTATTACGGGGGTTAGTGTTAAGAGATATAGAATTATAAAGGGTGGCGCAGTCAATGGTACCTGTAAGAAGTCTATGAATGAAGATTATATCGGATACTCTTCTTCTTTCCTCCAGAGTACTCAAATTGATTAGTTTAAGACGGTCTTGATAGGGTGGTAAGAACAAGGGATTGGTCCAGGGCAGACCTCGAAGAGCGAAACGTAGGAACCCACGTTGGATGCTTTCGATTCTAGATATGTGGGTTTGTTGATAAGGGGACCACACTTGAGATGCGTATTCGAGAAGGGGGTGAACAAAGGTAATAAAGAGAGATCGAGTCACGTAGGGATTGGAGAATTCTTTAGACCAACGTTTCACAAAACCAAGTGCAGAGTTGGCTTTATGAATTATATCATTGATATGTGCGCGGAAATTGAGCTCTTGGTCACATAGTATGATCGCGGATAACCTGAACAGTGGAGATGGGCTGATTATTCAGGAAGTAGAGACGAGGGGGAGGTTTGATTCGTTTACGTGAGAAGGTGATTGATTGGCATTTGGAAATGTTAAGTTCCAAACAATTTTTGAAACACCAGACGGAAAAGCTGTTCAGATCCGATTGAATAAAAGAAGAATCTTGTTGCGAGGAAATGGTCTTGAAGAACTTGGTGTCGTCTGCGTACAGTGAGAGGTGGGAATGTCTGATGACAAACTCAATGTCGTTTATGGTAAGAATAAAAAGAAGTGGACCCAGGTGGCTGCCTTGGGGAACGCCGGAAGAAGCTAAGAAGGGGTTGGAAAAGGCAGGTCTGAAACGAACACTGTAGTAACGGTTTTTTAAATAACAAGATATCCACTTCAACGCATTGGGTTCAAAGTTAAGGGAAGACATTTTGAAGAGTATTAGTTTGTGGGAGATTTTGTCGAAAGCTTTACTGAAATCAGTTGAAATTACGTCAACTCCTTTCCATTCTCTAAAGCTGAGAGTGTGAAGGACACAAATTCGACAAGGTTTGTGGTTGTAGACCTGCGTTTAAGGAAGCCATGTTGTTTGAAGGAGATTAGAGATTTGCAGTGGAAACTTAGAGTGTCATACAATATACTTTCAAAAAGTTTGGGTATGTGTGACAGTTTGGCGATGGGCCGGTAGTTGTTAACGACATTCTTCGGACCTTTTTTGTGAACTGGAGTTATAAAAGCGGTTCTCCATATCTGGGGAAATTCTCCAAGGGACAGGGATAAGTTAAATATTTTTGAGAGCGGGACAGAAATAATGGAGGAACATTTTTTTAGTAATATGGCCGGGAGACCATCGGGCCCAGGAGTAAATTCATCATGAAGTTGATTTAATTTATTTTCAATGATATGGGGTTCAATAGTACGTGGGAAAAATGGTCCAAGGGAATAATTTGGTAAGTAGTCGAAATAGGCAGTATCCGGTACAAAGGAATCATCGGTGAAAGATTGTTTCAAAAATTTGGCGATCATTTTGGGATCACTCGAGGTTTCGCCATTGAAAGAGAGTGAGGTATGGTAGTAGTGAACAACTATAGTATAGTGTAGTATTATAGTATAGTGATCAACTAAGAGAATGTCAACAAAGGAAGAGAACACAAAATATATTCGAACTGACGCATTCTGATCGATCCAAAGTTCGCTCCTGAATAAACGCTTTGAGAAGTAAACGAGTTCAAATATAATGTCTGGGAACCGCACTGACTGCCAAAAATAACATAAATATCGAAATAATAATTCGCCACGAAGGAGCTTTTCAAAACAACACTTTTGCACCGTCATATAATTCATATTTCTTAAACTATAATGACACTGACACCTTACGGGTGTGAACCTTGGTTTGTGTCTGAGAAGGAGAAAAATGGATTTCGGTTATTTGAAAACAAGATCTTAAAATGAATATATTGTGGAAAGCAGGACGAAGAAACGGGCGAATGTAAAAAAAACTACACAGTTAAAAACTCGGGGAACTTTCTTCAGTGTTGTTCGAGCAGGGCATGTAGAACGAATGGACAATGGACGAACAGTCAAAATTATTATTAGAGGAAAACCCAGGGGGAAAAGACCGCTCGGAAGGATGCTCTTTAGATGGGATGACAATATAAAGATTGACCTAGAAGAAATGGAACAGAACAGCGAAATATGGAAGAAACACACTCATGACAGGGAGGCTTGGCAAAGGGTTGTCAGTACCATATTGGCCAGCAATAATAATCTAGTATGTCTGTCGTACTTTGGTGTCATAAATTACCAGATCAAATCAGCACACCTTAGTGTGAGTTGGATCTTCCTAAGACTTTTAAAAGTAACCTACCTACCCATCAAACGTATGCTTTTCTCATTTTATTGGCCGATCGCTAGCTTATTAAATTGGCATACCGCCCTTAACTACTTAAAATATAATTTTGATGATAAAACTGATGCCAATAGTCGATCCACCTTCTTGGCATCAGAAGCTCACATACGATTTGATCCTTGATTTGCCAAGCGATAATTTTGCTTTTATTTCTGTCGAATTATCGATGTCAAGTTTAACAACATATTGTTCATTTAATCTTGATCAACCATATTTGAACTGCTGCTGATCACATCTCAATAACTGGGAATCTTATGGTTCGTTTGCTCAGCAGCTTATAATATTTCCACACTTTCTAAGACCAATGAGAACATTCAATTTATAAGACTGTGGAAACACCAAGCTTTAAGCTCTAAGTGCCTTTGTGGAGAGAGATAAGTTTTAAATTGCTCATCTCCATAATTTATTTGTTTTCCTTCGATCTTCAAATCCGCCAGTAGCCAGTAAGTAATATTGTATAATATTACGGAACATTAAAAAAGCGTCAACACTATGTATTTGACTCACTGTTTACACTTTTATTGAATATCTGCGCCTAAACCTATACTTACATTAATACTTGTTAAATTGAAAAGTTGCTGCATGAGCTATATACTTAGTGAGTGGTATTAGAAAAAAAAACGAAAACTGTTCATAATACATGATCCATTTTTGCAGGCTGTGATTCACAGGAGCACAAAGGAACAAAAGCATTTCATTTGAAAAAATAAAAACACAGAATAGGTCATTCTCCTAGGTTATATGGTACTTCATCACTTAGTCAATAATGAATGCGAAAGCTTAAATTTTAAAGTAAATCAGAATTTCTACAATGCAAATTCTTCGTCCAAAAAAGTGCGTCTAAGTACGATTGGCACCGAAAACATAGACAGGAAATCAGATATTTCGACTTCATTACCATCTATAGATGTATAAAATTTTTTTACGGAATTTTAAATTCAAAATTTTGAAACCTAAATAACGACTTCTGATCTGCATTCCTAAAAGTATGTACGAATATTATCATCCTTTTGAAGAGCTGTGTAATTGCCTGCAAAAATGCAATAAATTTGGCTACCAATAAGCCGGAAGCTAGATCAACCGGAATAATCATAGTTTGAAAACCATTCAATCAATACTAAAGTGAACAATTAAGAAGAGAGGAAACAGTATAAAGCTATCTGTGATATTGCTAATAGTGACAGTTGATAGTTGACAGTCCGATAGGTTAGTACAATATTGCACTGTGGTACAATGGGTCGTAAGTTGGCCTCTATGACCGATAGTATGGAGATTGAATGTCGGCAGCAGGGATTGTTCGCATTGTTGCCTTCATCTCTTGGAACACTGAAAAAACATACAACTATTGCGTTCGAGCTGAACAGTCTAGCACTGCAACTCTCGGCCATATGTTTAGGTCTTTAAAACCTGCTTCGAAACACTAAATGGATGAGAAGCACTTTCAATCTGTAATCACTTTTAGGAAAGTCTGAAAATAAAAAAAACAGTGGAGTCTCATGAACGTCTGCCGAATTCATTGCGAATTATTAATTTCTACGGAGCGAGTCACCATTAAGCAAATTTGATTTAATGATCTAAATCTGATTGAGAACAGTCACCCGTTCGACTACTTAATTTTCATCCTTGTCAAAACCGCTCTGCCGAGTTGTCGATTTGAATTTTGCTGGCTAAATTCAAATCAACCGGTTCGATAAATAATCAACCAACATCCGTTCGTCACCGAAGCGCAAGGTCTAATGAAAACATCAGTGTTGGGCGTGGGAGTATAAGGAAAAATCTCGAGGCCTTATCTCTCGTTGTTTAACTTGGGGAATTCTGCGCCGGAGCTTGGGTCTCTACCCCAATAAAATTCAGTTGGCCTAGGAATGTTGCTTAACATAAAGCAGATACCTCGTTCACAACTTGTTTTATTTACATTTAAAAATTGGAAAAGATTTATTTATTTTTTTAAATGAAGATAATAAGTCTACACAAAAATGGATATTGGAAAGAAGCTTCCGGCACCGAATCTTCAAAGGGACATACAGAGATCTTGGCTTATATGTTCATAATTCGTAGATCTTGTGAAATGAGCAATAAAGCATTGTTTCCCAAACGAATTTAAAACCAATTGCAAGATACACCAAATTGTCGATTAAGCAATAAGACTTTAAGCTCACCGTAGTAGGTTGGTAGGCAAAATTGAAACACGTAGAGTAGAAACAATCTATAGGTGACACTTCATTGGAATTTTTAGGGAATGTAATAGGCGTATGAGCTGGTGAAAGGAATAATCGTGACCGTCGTAGAATGATCCCTTATTTAATACAAGCTTTTCAGTAGGTTAGGTTAGGTTAAAGAAGGGGAGTGTGATGGTTAAGCATCACTTCCACTCGGGGGCCAAAATGCACATTTTGATTCCCTTCATTTGTGTGGGTACACATAAAATTAATCTGTACTATCATGTGGTGGCTGAAACCACCCCGTGCTCTTAATGAATTTTAGAAGACCCGATATATCTGCATTAGCCACACCCGCAATCTCTGTAAAGAATCTTTGGCCTAGCGACGCTAGACGTCGATTCTGGAGAGCTGGGCAGTGGCAAAGCAGATGTTGGATCGTCTCAGTTTCTTCCTGATCGCCGCAGCTCCGGCAGAGATCGCTGGATCCCGAGTCCCATTTCCGGAGCATTGCTCCAATGGGACAGTGTCCTGTGATCACTCCGACGAGCATACGGATCGAGTTTCGGTCCAAAGCCAAGAGCTTCTTTGTTTTTCCGATATTGAGCCCTGACCACGATGATCTTGTCGTGTAGCTGTCGTTTCTTGTAAGCCAAGACGAGTTGGCTTCTTTGATGATTGTGTCGTTTATGATCCAGTATAATGCGCTGATCTGTGGTTGCAATGACGTGTCCGCTTCGCTGATGTCCAGTTCAGACCCTTGCCTGGCTAATTCGTCTGCTCTTTCGTTCCCTGCGATTGAGCTGTGGCCCGGGACCCAGCAGAGTTTGACTTTGTGGTGTCAGATGGACTTCAGTGAGTCGCGACATTTCTTGACAGTCTTTGATCTCGTTATACAGGATTCTATTGACTTCAGTGCAGCTTGGCCAAGGAGGTCAGGGAGTCTTTCCAAGGTTTTTAATAGAAACGACGAGAGACTAATTGGCCTATAGTCCTTTGCGGCAGTTTGGGATGGTTTACCTGCCTTAGGTATGAAAATTACCTTTATTTCTTTCCACTGTGTTGGGATGCTTACGAGATGGGGCACAGTGTGGGTTTGTATTTTTTGAAGCATCGCTGGCAAGATATCGTCCGGCCCCGGAGATTTAAAGCCCATGATACTTTATCCGTTGTGATAATCTTGTTTATTACTTCTTCGGTTGTGTGAACCGTAGGAACCGTCGTCTCTAAGGAGACTGTGGTTTCAGGGGTTTTACAGCCTGGGAAGTGGGTTTCAGTCAGCAGTTCTAGGGATTCCTGACTGGATTCTGTTCAAGAACCATCTGGTTTAAGATGAATCCCGGGACGCAGGGGTCCTTGGATAGGATCTTCCTGACCCTTGCAGCTTTGTTGAGATCCTCTATTGATTCGCAGAACTCCCTGCCAGGATTTAGACTTTGCTGCTCTTGTTTTGCTTTTGTATTCGTTCAAGCTGGATTAGTAATTATTCCAGTCTTCGGTTCTGGTCCGGGTCCTGGTCCTGAGTTGCTTTAGCTCTGTGGTCCACCAGACTGCGCTGGTCTTCTTTGCGAACACGTTGCAAAGGACAGGATTTGTTGAAAGCCGCTTTGAGAATTCTCACAAGATTTTCGACTGAATTGTCAATGTAAGTTGGATGAGGATTAGTGATGGCTTGTGGCGGTACTAACCTGTTGGCAACTAGGTTTGAGAAAAGATTCCAGTCTGTCTTCTGAGGGTTTCTGAAAGGTTTCGGTTTTTCTTTATTAGCGTTAAGGTTGAAGAGTTGAAGAGTATCCGGCTGTGGTCCGAAAAGGAACAGAACGGACACTCTCCAATTCCCTACTCGAATGGAGTCAGACTCACTTAGTAAAGTGAGGTCAATTACCTCTTCCCTCACCCGGTTACGAAACGTTGGTGTATTACCTTTATTGCATATGTTGAGGTTGGTGGAGATAATGAAATCGAAAATAGACTCACCCCTTTTATTAATGTCGCTGCTTCCCCATTGAGTGTGGTGCCCATTGGCGTCGCAGCCTATTAATAAGCACAGTCCGCGTGACTTGGCGTGTCGCACAAGTGCTCGGACTGCGTCTGGAGGCGGATCCTCCTCATCGTATGGCAAGTACGCGGACGATGGGAGCAAAATTGATTTGTCCTGTTATTCGCACGTTACCACCGTGAGGTCTCCATTGCTGCATGTACCTAGGAGAAAAATGTTTAAGTATTTCTTGGCGACTATACAGGTTCATAGCTTACCTTCCGTATGTGGATAGTATAAATTATATATGTACCTTAGACCTTAATCCCTGAATTTTGTTCCTAAGGAGCCAAGGTTCTTGGATTAAGGCTATATCCACATCTTCCTGCAGCATTAAGTCGTCGGTGGCTGCTTTGCAGTGGTGTAAATTAATTTGCCTCCTTTGACTTGTCGCGTTCATTGGGGAGCCTTACCTTCAGGGTTCCCAGCCCGAACTTGAGCTCTTTATTGCTTGTCAATTAGCTTCAATATGGATTCATCCTTTTCGGGAACCGTTGGATGGATCCATATTGAAGCCAACGTGCGAAACGGAAGCATCGGGCGAGGGATAACCCTCGAGTTTAGCGTTCTGCCAGATTTCGCCGCAATTGTCGATTGTGCGATTTAAGAAGTCTAGGGACTTCTGATTGTCACAACCGACGACTTTGACTCCTTTCTGCCAACCTGCTCCGTCGAAGGTGATCTCATCGCTGCTATCTTCAATAAGCATCGCTTCTTGTATTTTGGCTTCAACCGTGAGCCAATTGTCGGATGTAATCTTCCCATCCGGGTTGGAAGGGTCGACAATAGCCACTTGTAGACTCATGGGAAGGTTGAAGCTGGCTGATGTTATCGCCTTTTTCGCTTCCCTTAGAGTTTCTTCCCTATCTAATCTATTTTCCTTCTTAGTCAGAGACCAAGTTTTACATCCATCATAAAATGTCACTGGCATTATTATGCTTTTCTAGATATGGATTTAGACTTTGCGGGACAAAAGGTTTGTTCTGACTAGTTCCTTCATCGTCAATACGATTTCCAGGCATTTGAACTCATCAACTTACTCAAAGCGTATATCGTTCAACGGGACCGTACGAGCAGTAGTCTCTCAAATCACGAATTTTCTAAGGTTAGATTTGTATTCACTGATAATGATTAGTTTGAAGCACTGATGAAATGGACGTTGGCAACTGTTTTGGGGTCATTCAAAGAAGTACGAAGAAAATAAAATGATAATATTAGTTACCATCAAACAAGTGATTGAATTAATTAAGACTACTCCGTAGATCGAACAGTCATCTTGCATACCTAGTTCGAAGTATAGCTCTACCGATGGACAAAAAGATGGGATCAACTCGCCAGGAGCCAAGCTATCATTCCAGGTCTTCTACCATGAATTTTGCTAACTTTTACCTGGATTTGTCAAGCCCGAATGACAGGAAAGCCTTTGCATAAGTCTTCCCTACCCTTGCATGGTAGAAGACTAAAACAAAACTGGTACCACACCAATGTTCACCAAACTCCTTGAGGGTAGAACTACAAGCCTTTCTGTCAAGCTAGATATACATCACTCAAATTTCGGTTGATCTTATTTGACAGACCAGGACAACCTGGTCTATATACCAGGAATACAGTGAGTTCCCTAAATCGTCTGGCTGTCTGACGTCCTTCCAACTGAAGCTGTTGGAAATATTTCTCGAGCGTAATATTAGAAGTAAATCAATATGTATACTGAAAAGGATGGTCAATCCAAATCGCCATACAACAACTAATTATGGGATAGAATAAGCTCCAAGAGAGCTATGTCAATGGACTTTCGATCATGCTGGCTATGACTCTTTTACGGGAACCCTAATTCATATAACTATTTCTTTACGACAGTCAAGGTTATTCAAAGCTTTCGGCCCTTCGTTACTTTTATGTAAATTTCGTCAATTTAGGTAGCATAATTGCCTAACCGTTCTGAGTTATTCCTTAATCTAGACACAATTTTAGACAGTTGGGAAATTGTGCAAAATTTGTTTATCGTATTGAAACCGAGCTCAAATAAAAAAAAAAATCATACGACTTTTGAACAGACAAGACACTAAGCACATAGTATACTCTTACTGCTCTATACTATCTTAGTAAACGCATCTGTATTAGAGAAATTCTGTGGAAGCTACTTCTATTTGTGCGGGTCCAATTTTCAGCTTCACTGAGGACATCCATACCTAACCGGTTTTCGGCGCAATAGGTCGTTCTAGGTCGCAGTGCCCTCTCCTCTTTTTTCCACACATCCAACTTGAATTATCATCCTTGAAACCTGTCAGGGTTCACGAAACAAAATAAGGCGAAAATTACCCTTTAATTGCTTGCCAACTGTTAATTAAATTTTCGTGAACAACACCGGTTACAATGGTTTTGACTATAAATTAAAGCAAAACAAAATGTTATATAGTCGCATTAAACACACTGCTACGAGTCTCTAAGTTCCTGAACGCGACCCTGACAGCAATTGACAGCAGCTGAGAGAAGCTGACAGTAGGCGAGCGGCTGGGAGGAAGCATTTTAAGGTACGCATCTAGGTATTAATTGTAAAATCTACAAAAACTAATGTTGATTTTTTGGCAGCAACACGAGAAAAATGTATGCAGAGATAAACGTTGTACGAAAAGGATACCAGGTCTTTCAAGATTTATGCGCAATGAGAATGGGGAGCTCTTTTCGGTCAACGAAAGAATTGCCAACTAGCGGAGACATTTCAATTAACTGCTTAGTGTATGTACATGGAGAGCAAATAGCATTGGGATATTATGGTATTCGCACAGGCGAAATTCAGGAAGAACGGAAGAAATAGAAGAGTAATTAACAAGCAAGTTACATGCGCTCATCACAACGATATGGATCAATGAAAATTCGATCATCATTCCCCTATATAAAATAAGTGAACAAACATGATGCAGCGATTATCGGCGAATATCGCTGCTACCAAGTTGTTACAAGGTATTGTCAAATATTCCCTTAAAAAGACTGATATCATATACTATGGGAATTATTTGAGGCTACCAATGTAACTGCAGGAGGAACTGGACGGGAATAACATTCGTAGACTTTGAAATGGGGTGTGCCTCTATAAACCGATCAAAATTGATCACGTCCTTGTAAACCCGAGAATCCCCAAAAGTTACTGAAAATGATATAAGATACAAGTGTGGATTAGAACAAACCACTTCTCTTAATTTAGTGATGGACTAAGTAATGAGAATCTATCAGGAATATGATAGTGGAATAATCTTTAATGAAATTAGCTCTAACTTATGCTGGCGATCTAGACCTTCTGGGAGATAGAGAAGAAACAACTAAGGAAAACGCGGAAAGTCTAATAATGACGGGATATGTAGTAGGTTTAAAAGTAAACGAAGGGCTGTCCATAGCCAAGAACAATTCCTAGACGAAAAAACTGTGCAGCGGCATAATTTGTGATTGTGAGATGATGAAAAAAAAATGCTGACGAAGGCATAACACTTTGGCATCTCCACTGCCGCCAAAAATCACATCCTCAGTCTACACGCAAACTGAAGGCCCAATTTCTGAAGACCCAACTGTAGAAATAAATATAAAGCGCTTTGGTCAAATATGGAGTTTGATTGAATGGAATCAGCGACTCCAAATACTGAAAAAAGGCAACGATGAAATTTCTACCTTTATTATTGATGGATTGATCCCCGACACTTATAAAAAAATGGGCACAAAAGCTCATACAGGCATTTAAAATTAAAATAGTAAGTTGCCAAGCACTTCAACGGTCCAGATCGTTTAAACTGAAGCTGTCCATATCATCGAAATACGAGTGGTTCCTAAACCCTGACGGCCGCCCTTTCACTCTTGGTAAAACTACCCTTACCAGGTGGAACGAAAAGAAAGATATCCACCCCAAGCTGCTCAATTATTCTAAAAAACAAATCTATGTACCTAGCTCTAAGAAACATAAAAATAAGCCTAACACTTGTGATAAAAACCCCAAACCTCAATCTAACCCCCGCCATAACTAAAGCTTCAAAAGAAAATTTTTCCCATCCTTTCAATCACCCCTCCATCTCCCATAGACCTCCCAGACCTCCCCGCGTCAACGAGTTTCCTTCAATCTGACTCCAACTGCTTGTTCTACCACCGCTAGCCCCTCGCCACAAACACAAGCACCTCTTCCTAATTGTTTTCCTAATTTCGATCTCAAATCTTGAGCCAAATATCCTAATTTCCGCAGCTCCCACGTATTCAATAACTAAGCCCCCGCCTTTTCTTATACATTCACACCATACTCGCCCTCTCACACTATAGCCAACTCCACTCCTCTTCCAACAGTTTCAACTCCTTCCTCAACAACGTCTCCTCCTAACTCTACCCAATCTTTCGTATGAAAACATTCGTCTCTTTCTGGCCTATCTCCATGATAAATCAGACTCGGTCTGCTATGAAGGTAAAACGTAGACTAGTGTAATGGTCTCCATTCAACAGGAAAGCCTCCCTACTTACTTTGCCAACCTCAAGTGCCTCTTTATTAACTATCACGAGTTCTTCAATATCCCACCCCAAAAAGTATCGAACGATCTAGATACCTTTCGTCAATATATCCACTCAAATCGGATATCCCACCTCCAGCGTAGCAGAGCCGACCACGACAGATATTTTCGCCCCTAATTTCCATTCGTTTCCTGCTCCTCATGCTAACCTTCCTCTCACCTTCTATTATCAGAATGTAAGAGGTCTTCGCTCAAAAACCCAAGCAGTCTTTCAACAGTCTCATGCTTTACCATTCCAAATCTTCGCTCAATCAAGATTGTACTGCCCCGTAAAGCACTCTATGTCATCTGCTTTTATATCTTGCCATCTCAGCCTTTTGATGATGAAATCCTTCTCTTTGGTGATTTCAATCTTCTTCTTCTTCTTTTCCTTTTTTTCCGGCGTCGTTATGGTCAGAAGTGTAGGACCATAACCTTCCCACTTAACTGCATTCCTACTGGTCCGCTTGTGGGGTCCGCTTGTGGGGTCCGCCGATTGGTGATTTCAATCTTCCTTCTCTTAAATGGGCTCCATCAGACGATCAATCATTTTACATTGCCACTAATCTCTCTGCTGCCAAAGAATGGTTTTTCTTAAATCGCCTAGCTGATTCAAACCTTAGCCAAGTTACTGGCATCACAAATTACATGGGTAGACAGCTAGACCTGATCTTCACAACAGACCCCCTTAGTTCCTCTGTTTCACTTTGTCCCCTTTCCTTATCAACTATCGACAACTACCATCCACCCCTTCCGCTTAAGTCCTACGACTTCCACAAAGCAAATTTCAACCTAATCAATGAATATCTCAATGACACCCCCTTCAATTTTGACAGCCTTACAATAAACGACGCCATATCTTTTTCCTACACAGAAATATTCAATTATATTTCTCTTTACATTTCCCTTTCCCGATCCAGACATTTATCTACCTTCCCTCCTTGATATAATAGCAGGCTCCGTTCACTAAGAAACACAAGAAACAAACTGTGGGCAATCTTCCTTCGTACTCCTTCCCCCAATGACTTTCCTAACTACATTGGTATTTATCTGAAATTCACCGACCTGCATAAGTCGCTCTATGAACGCCATTTAATTGAAACGCAAGCCATTCTTATTAACGATCCTAAGTCCTTCTTTCAGTTTGTCAACTAGAAAAGGAAATCTGATGGCTACCCAACTTTACTCTCCTTCAATGGCGAAACCTCGAATGATCCCAAAACTATCGCCAACTTTTTCAAACAATCTTTCGCCGATGACTCCTTTGTACCGGATACTACTTACTTCAACTACTTAACAAATTTTTCCCTTGGACCATTTGTCTCACGTAGTAAAATAAATTGAATCAACTGCATGATGAATTTACTCCTGGGCCCGATGGTCTCCCTGCCATATTACTAAAAAAATGTTCATCCATTATTTCTGTCCCGCTCTCAAAAATATTTAATTTATCCCTGTCCCTTGAAGAATTTCCCCAGATATTGAGAACCGCTTTTATAACTCCTGTTCACAAAAAAGGTCCAAAGTATGTTGTTAACAACTACCGGCCCATCGCCAAACTGTCACACATACCCAAACTTTTCGAAAGTATCTTGTACCACACTCGAAGTTTCCACTGCAAATCTCTAATCTCCTCCAAACAACATGGCTTCCTCAAATGCAAACCTTATCGAATTTGTATCCTTCACACTCTCAGCATTAGAGAAAGCTAATGAGATCCACGTCATTACAACTGATTTCAGTAAAGCTTTCGACAAAATCTCCCAAAAAATAATACTCTTAAAAATGTCTTCCCTTAACTTTGAACTCATTGAATAGAAGTGGATATCTTCTTATTTAAAAAAAACCGTTACTACAGTGTTCGTAGCTTCTTAGCTTCTTCCGGGGTTCTCCAAGGCAGACACCTAGGTCCACTTCTTTTTATTCTTATCATAAACGACTTTGAGTTTGTCACCAAACATTCCCACCTCTCATTGTACGCTGTGTTCTTCAAGATCATTTCCTCGCAACAAGATTCTTCCCTTATTCAATCGGATCTCAACAGCTTTTTCATTTGGTGCTCCAAAAATTGTTTGGAACTCAACATTTCCAAATGCCAACCAATTACCTTTTCACGTAAACGAATCAAATCTCCCCTTCGTCTCTAGTTCCTCAATAATCAGCCCATCTCTACTGTTCAGGTTATCCGCGATCTTGGCATATATGTGACCAAGAGCTCAATTTTCGCGCACATATTGACGATATAATTCACTAAGCCAACTCTGCATTCGGTTTTGTGAAACGTTGTTCTAAAGAATTCTCCAATCCCTACGTAACTCGATCCCTCTTTATTACCTTTGTTCGCCCCCTCTCGAATACGCATCTCAAGTGTGGCAAGTGTGGTACCCTTATCAACAAACCCACATATCTAGAATCGAAAGCATCCAACGCCGGTTCCTACGTTTCGCTCTTCGAGGTCTGTCCTGGAACAATCCCTTGTTCTTACCACCCTATCAAGACGGTCTTAATCTAATCAACTTGAGAAGGTACTTTGGAAGAAAGAAGAAGAGTGTCCGACAGCATCGTCATTCATAGACTTCTTACAGGTACCATTGACTGCGCCACCTTTATAACTCCATATCTCTTAACACTAAACCCCGTAATACACACAATCCTCGTCTCTTCTATGTATCCACCCCCGCACCTCATACGGCTCCAATGAACCCATTTCTCGTATGCTGGCAAGTGTTGATTCGAATATTAGCTTCGACTTCAACCTCAGCACTCCATGCCTAAAACTCCGTTTTCTCAATAACCTTCCCTCCTCCCAGTCTAAGTTTCTAAGGATCACGTCCCCTCACCCGTTCTCATTAGTTATTAAGTTAAATTAAGTTTAGCTTGGATTAAGCTCAAAAAATGAGGGTGTTTGCCCCCACGAAAATTAAATTTAACACTTGCAGTAAAAGATGACTTCGAAATTCATACTCTGTGTGTGCAATTTCCTATATAACACCTTAATGACGTGGAAACAAAAAAAAATTACTGTGAATTACAACCAACGCGACAAATTCAGTCGAATCTCTCGAATCCTATCTAGGACAACTACCCCCGGAGACTAGTGAACGAACATCTTCGACACAAACCATCTGCACTCCGTCCAGGTTGTGTGACAAACACCATAAGAGCGTAACTCTTGAACCTGCACGAATAATAAAAAAAAATTATACTGGATTTCAAAAAATTTTATGAATTTTATCAAGAAAGATCAAAACAAAAACAAAAACGAGACAAACTATTTTTCGTCATGATCACATCTCAGTCCAATAACTCCAAGTTGGTATTTTACTGAGTAGACGGAGCACCGCAAGTTCTGCGCCGTCATTCTGCACAATTATTCTGCATAATTATTAAAACTGGGCACAGCTTTATAGCTTCCTCTATAGCCGCTGTCATACAAGGCCGTCAAATAAACGGTTCGCATGAATCTGAATTTACAGAATATCTATTTGAATATTTGATCGATGATTTCAAGTTCTTGTTTTGTAAAAAAGCCGGTGCACATTACCAACCGGTTTAGATTTATATAATATATAAACCTAAGCTATTCTGCCTAAAAAGGGCTCCTCAGGTAATTTGTCCTTCTAGACTCGACCTCGATCCCGGGGTTATTGGGGGTAGCACGTTTCATTGCTATGAAACTGGAAATCTGATTCATTCAGACCTTGCTTAACGTTTCAATAAGTCACTTCTGATCAGAATATTCATCAGTAATCGATCATAAGAACTGAACATAAATCCTAACATGGACTTTTCCCAGGGTAAATTACCCTATTCTATCTAATCTAATTTTAACATCTAATTTTCTGTTTACCTTTTCGAGCGATAGACACGTTTCCTATTTGTTTACTGAATGACGCGCTTATTCGAAAACCGATATAATCAAAGTGTCAAATCACCAGGCTTAGATACGAATGTCTTTAAATTATGCAAATTATCACTACACGCAGCTTATCTTCCACGCAACTTAACGATTCCTACCAGCTAAGCTGTGGGCTATTCTAACTACTAGTGTTCTGGAGATCGTAAGCTTTGAAAACAAAAGCGTCCAAAACACGCGGGTGCAAAGACACAAATCTAAATATCATAAATATCTAAATATCAAAATATCATATTCGCATATGCGTCATCTCAAACGAGTGAACGGATTGATTGAAGGACATTCAAATGTTTTCAAACATCTGTGTAGCTGCTCAAAAATGATGTCCTTCAACACACTACAGAAAATCTGAAAAATCATCCCAAAATCTGGTTTTGCACCACATTTAATTAAATACGATAGAGATCTGCCTGGTATTAGCATAGATATTATTGCTAAAAGTCTGCATTAACATTTTAGAAAATGTCTATCCGGTATCTGCATCTATGTTATTCTCTATCAACTGCTAGAGCAGAACGAGTTCTTCATTTCGACTTTCGCTTGACTTTTAAATTCTCAAATGTTTGAAGATTGCTAATCACGTTTGGTTTTTTCGCATCTATTTTATCCGAACTGTTTCATAAGATGCATCTCAAGACAAACTAAAAAAGACAGAGTGCTTGACATTGATCAACTTGGCGCGATGCTTAGATGCAAAATAATTTACAAAACCAGCTTGTTCAGCACTTTATTTTCGAAAATGATTTATGACCACAATAATCAAATAAGAAAACAACGCGGAAACTAAGAGATCGGTTAAACGCCTTGAAACACAAACGGTGTGTGCCTCTAACTATGAGCTCTACCATCTCATTTCCGACACTTGTTCTCAATTCTGCTGACCTGAAATTCATTTCCTTACCACAAACACCACTTCAGGTTTCTTCTTCGTTTCTTTCACCTTCTTCTTTGTCTTATCATACAGCTTGCACTATGAGTTAATGACCGACCGATACTTATTAATTAGTATACATGCAAGCAAATGAAGACCTCTAGTAAGGCCAAGTGATCGATTGAAGAAAACCTGCTGTTGGATATAGTATCAACGGAGACAAGTCCATCAAACCACGGTGGCTAGACCAAAGCAATAAAAAAATAAAAGTCAATGTCAACGTTTGACACAAAAGAATCTACACGTTTAGCCACTGCGTCAGCCCTTACTCTGGACGCGTATCACTAACTTTGCGGTTTTTCTTCTTCACGAGCAACCTTCCCTTTGGTCTTCCACTACGTATACGTGCCAGTCGCAAGACATTATTGAAGCTTTTACTTGAGTAGCCTGTCTACTACCAAAACAACGAATATACCATAGGAGAGTTACTCTGTCGCCACTTAGTATATACCTAGAAAAGCATTCGATAGTTAAAGCTCAGTTCGTGAATGGGTTTCGTCGAATCCGGATGGCTAGTAAAAAATTTGGTTAACATATAGAAATCTACATAAAGATACGGACTCTAAGGAAACGGATACTCCTTTCATTTTTTTTCTTCTAATTGTTTTAGTTTCGTTCCCGTTTGTTTGTTGATTTTATATTTATTGCCTTTTTTTTATTACCATTATTTGAACTGTACGAAGTGAAAAAGTCCTTGCATAAATCTGCATCGTCAATGTCAATTAAAAACTAGTGTGCTGTTTCGATAGAGTGTTTTTTGCATTCGCTAGTATCTACGGTTGTGAATTAATTCTATTTTAATTATAAATCAAAACGATAGCCAAGGATTATACAATAATAGACAAGAAAAGAAAAATTGTGCATGTGTGTTGGATACAGATTGATTTAAGGAGGTGAGCCAGTTGCAGAATATCATTTTCATATTTTTAGATTTTTTACTTATGGAGTGCAGTTGCAATGCGCCAGACAGTCAGGCAGCCAAAAACCACCCTTCGTGGATGCTCTTTCGTCTCTTTGGCACCATTCTGGTGTATGTCTGTGTCGGAGCGAAAGCTTTTTCGGATAGTGTGTGGTAGGACTGTTGCATGTTGCAAGGGCTGAAAGCATTTATGCAAGTTTTCCTGCACGTGCGTTACATCTTGATTGATTATAACACTTGAAATGTATCACATTCCGTCATTTTTCTTTGACCCCTTTTATCGCGGTTGATGAGCTACTTACAAATATATTGGTCAAATGAAAAATTGAATGATGTTATCGGAAGTCATTTTAATATTTTTCCACACACAATTTTTTAATTTAATTCATAATAAATTCATTGTTGACAGTTTTAATGTGTTGTGTCTGGTTTTAGTTGATTTCAACTAATCTATTAAGGGGGGAAATTAGCGAATTTATTTTTAGCTAATACAAAAATGCAAGTCATTGGGTTAAGAATTTTCGGTTTGACTCGCTATTTTGGAGAATCATCCCAAGCAATTAAGAATTCACGAAAAAAAGCAAGTAATGGCTTAAAAGAAAGCTGGAGGCCGAACAGAGGCTGCGATATTCTGAAACACTTACGTTCTAAAATTCAAAGGGCAGGGTGTTTCAATAAAGACATACTAATTTTGTATTTAAATACAAAGGCATCTTTAAACGTCTTTTATTTTCTGTTAATATCAGTCAAGGTTTACATCTTTTTCACTGTGAAGTTATTGAACAGGTGCCTTTTAAAAATTGTAAAATAAGTACCATCGGAATTCTGAATCAGTGTTCGCAGCCTTAAGAGAATTTGTTCTAATTTTCGATCGAAATACTCAGCAATCAAAGTAAACTATGTGGACTGTAGTGGATAAATTCAAGTCAAGATAGTCACTTTTGAATGCATGTCCCGTGCCAGCGATACAACACATCATCCGTATAGCAGCTGTAAGTGCTTCAGTTCAAAATGATCCTAATCGGTCGGTTCCGATCTATTTATAGGAATTTTGAATCTTTTAGTCCATATTGTGATGAATTTAGCATAAAAAACGTACCCAACTCCCTTTGGAGATCAAATGAACTCAGGAACTAATGCCTTTTGATCATTGCAACTTTTCCCCTTGGGCTCGACAAAAGTTTGAAGAAAATTCTGAATTTCATCGTCAAATCATTAGAAAAGCGATGAAATTTATTTTTAATTTGATCTCTTTGCCTCTGAACTCTTAAACAGCAACAAACGCACATGTGCTCAAGAGATGCGGTGATTGGTCCGTATTTTTTCGTCAATAAAAATAATTACCATACCGCTTAATAGAGTTCGCAATGTTTGAAGACTATATTTGGCAAGAATTGGATGGACTTGATGTCAGTGGTATGTGGTTCCCACAAAACGATGCTACACGACTGAGCAAACAATTGATCTTTAGAACTTTAAGTTCGATAATCAGCAATGTCTAGAAATGGTCCGATAGAATGGCCAGATGGCTTATGCGTTTTAACTTTTTACGTTAGGTCAATGGCTTATGCCAACAAGCCAACAAGGCTGTAGGAGCTCAGAACAATATCGAACCAAAACTTATTAAGGTTTCGGCTGACACGTGTGGGAGAAATTTGTACGTCTTCATTGAAAAACTTGGTGATGTGATCAATATCTGAATGAATTTTGTCGTTCGGCGTATTTTAAAAGATTAATTGTAGGCACATATCCTACATACCTGGAAAACCATTTTTGATCACTTTTAAAACACACAATTCGAACTAAATTTCGATCTCATAAAAATATACGTATTCTAGTTTGTGATTCGCCTTTTTTTAGATGTCACTTTGGTTCATTCCATAAGAGTTCACGATTTTTTTCTTCTTGTTTTTTTATTCATTAACTAGGTTAAAAATCCTAACTAACCTTAAAAATGTTACTGTTTACTGCCAGTACGGACGCTCTAAAGAAGTAAGACGAATAGAAAATATACCTTTCGACCTAATGTAATTAAAATAAATAATCACTTAAGCAAAGAAAAATGTTTTTTTTTTTTCAAACTTAGCATCGAAATGCTGTACTGAAATGATGTAGCATTGTAAACATTTCCCTTCCTGAAAGAGACAAGAGGAGTGCTTGGGATAGTGGTTTTGTAGAAAGACAGGAAAATTTCCCAATCCTTTATTTTATGTTAATTTTAACAATGTTTGAATAGACGAATCGGTCTATTATCGAGTATAATTTCTAACCCCCGCCTCCCACAAATAACCCCGTGCAAGAACATTACTATCTTCATGTTTCACTGTACCAACGAGATTTGACCTTTTTAATGCGGTATCACTTTTTCCCAAACTTAATTTTTTCCAAAATTAATTTATATGCTGTTGGTAGCCCTTAAAGAAGTTCAATTTTTCTTCAATATGTTTCGAAAATTAACCGTTTTTTATTTACATCTCCTCTGCACCGAAAACCCTTTCTTCTCAGCATTTTTCAAGAGGTATTTGCATCACAAGACTTACCAGTCTCATCTCGTATTTCTGCCCTTATTTCTGACGCGATCAGTTTTACATTTTTTTCTCATTTTCGTTCTATAATACTTTCCCTACGTGGGGGTGGTCGTGGTGCAATGGTAATCATCATCGACTGTTGAGCGGAAGGTTCAAGTCTGTCCATAGCCAAGAACATTTCTATACGGAAAAATTGTGCAATAATATTAGTTGTTAATATGTGTAATGCTCACAAAGGCATAACACTTGCAGCATAAGATCACTTCAAAATTCATACTCTATGTGTGCATTTCGGATATAACATCCTAGTGACATGGAAACAAAAGATTTACTGTGAACTACAATCAACGCAAATTGATTCGAATCCCTCAAATCCTATCTAGGACAAACACCCGCGAAAAATAGTGAACGAACATCGTCGACATAAACCATCTGCACCCCTCCAGGTTGTGTGACAAACACCATAAGAGCGTACACACTTGAACCTGCACGCACTGTATAAAACCAAAAAAAAGTAAATATTTCTAGACTTCTAGGCTTCAAACGGTGCGGACATTTTATAATATTAATTATTGCTTGTACAGTAGTTTGCCTTCTTCAAACTAGCTTCCCAATATCAAGCAACGATTTACTTTCCGCATGGTACCTTATTACTAGCTGCCGTAGATTCACTAACAACTCTTTTTCTTTTGAAGACATTTTGGGATATATCACTTAATTTTACTTATAACACAAGCAATTCTACTCTAAAGAACTTCTTAACCGCACTAAAAAATAGTGCAAGCAAAAGAAAATTAGACATAAAGAAAGATCAGTTTTCGATCGTATACCTAAAATGTTGTCCCAACGTTATTTCCGAACTTTCAGGACGAAGGCGAAGGGAAGCCGAACAACAGTAAAACCTCCGCTTAAAAAAATTAAAGAGCAAACATTGCAGATTAATAGATATGTACAGAAGTAAAAAAGAGTAAAGTGCAATTGCTTAATTTATATCATATTTTCAATCAAAGTCATATGAAAGTTTATATTAGCACAGCAATAAGATATAGCGTCAGTAAGACCCACATTGACAAAAAAATATTTGCCTGAGTCTAGAGTCCAAAGCTCGAGGGTTTAAAAATGCCTGTCTATTTGCTTCTATAATCTACACTTATTATTACCTTCTTTAACTCGTTTTTTCCCCAATTTTTTATTTCCTTCGAAACGGTGATTTTTCGAAATTTTAAAATTATCAATTCATCTAATTGGATAATTATATTAACGGGTTTTTAATCCTGGAAAGGTTCCCTTTTTGGTTTCCATTTTTGAAAACAATTAAAATGTCAGCTGTCTGAAATGGTGTCCAAACCTCGGTAATTATAATTTAATATTCAATCGCTTGGTAATAAATAAAAATGAAAATCAATTCAAAACGGATTTATGGACTAACGGATTTATATGGACTTGGATGTCTCGGGGCAAGTTCAAGGAAATTACCAGTGAAAAAATTAACTAATTCATCACTTTGATTCACCGGTTTTCAAATTGAGTAAAAATTTTTCGAAATGAATTTCGTCAATAACTGTTTCTTTCCCGCCAAAATTATTGCTACTTGTTGTCCTATTGTTCAATACCTATGGTTTGCTTTAACTTCCCTTTGTGGTTTTTTTTATAGCAATCGTTATGCGCTAGTTAAAGCTGCACTTAAGATGCAGAGATATATTTATTTCATTTTTAATATTTACTGTGATCAAGCCAAGCGTGAATTATGATCATTACGGCTGTGGGCAATAAAGTTCGAGCTTTTTCTTTCTTGTTTTCCAATATTCAGCAATTGGTTTTTACATTTTACAATTTTATTTATTTATTTATTTGTATGTAGGTTGGGGCTCATTTGAAGAGCCCATTTAATGGTATTATTATGTGTGATCCTCCATAGTCTTAACACCTACTAGCCTACTAGTAAATTTCTTTAAGTTTTCTAAAATCATTTTTTTATAACTGAATATAATGAGAGGCAGCCTTCGAAAAGGGTTGAACTTTCTCAAATCTCTCAAAGCCGTAATTTTCTACGATCATTTTCAAATCAATCAGCACTCCGAGATATCACAATCCATCGAACCTTCAATACACAATACATCTTGAGGAAATGTTTGGTCTACCAAACAAGTATTGAAAAAGTATTTATTTACCAGCACTGACCTTCCATCACAAAGTCATGTCCAAAAAAATGTAAAGAAAATCCATGAACAATCCAAGTCAAAATATTTGTACATAATTTTAGTACACTCGTTTTAAGTACAATACAGCAGACGAGCAAACTCGATCGGGGTTGCTTAAGTGATTATTATTGAATTAATTACATTACGATTCTGAATTTTATTTGAAATTTGCGGAAGGTGTTTTTGCAAATTGATTTCCGGACGCGGTTGGTGATTTTTTTTTGTTTGTTCTTGACAATGAAGTGAGACTTACCGGATTGTTTGACAAGAGCTCTTTGCGAGACAAGCACATGCGTTAAGATTAACTATCTTAACTACTTGAAAAGCAAAGAACAATCCTGAGAGGTGCGTTGGGAACCAGTTGCTACGGCCATGGCTCGACGAAGTGGAAGAAACAGATGGTTGGATTATGATAGAATTAACATCATACAGCATCCGCGCCAACATTTATTTTATTTCGACTTCAACGGCTAAATGGGGTATTGATAGAACAAAGATCTGTTTGTTTGGCCTATTATGCTTACCATTGCTAAGCCTTACCCATATTGAAGGGAGTATATGATTTTTAGGGTATTCTTTATTTTCATGTTGATTGAAACATCAAAGCCCTTAAATGTGGGAAAATAACAGCCAATTGACGTGGTTCACGAGTTTGATTTTAATAATTTATTTGAGTTGTTTGATTACGCTTACTTCGAGAACAATGATCTCTTTGAAGATCGGGAATTCTTTGGGGTTGTAAAAAAGTAAGATCACTGGCTCTATCAGAAATATTGTAAGATTATTGTTTTCGGCGCTACATACGGAGAGGAGCCTTGAAAAAAATCAGATTGTCCTCAGACTATTTGAAAAAAAAAATTATATATAGCATTGAAATGTACTCTAGTAAGCTTGGTGAATCTCAAATTATCTCATACAATTTTTATAGGAATTAAAGCCTTCTTACTCGCAGTTGGAGAATGGAAATCCGATCCGAATATTTTCATTCATTCATACTGTTGGCTTACAGCGAAATCTTTTAACGAAAAAGCTCCCCAAAATGCCATTTACAAAACCGCGCAGTCTCCACCAATTTGGCATGAAGTTCAAATTTGCGTTATTACAAAAAAGAAAAAATTAAATCAATTTTGTATGCTAACAGCATCATCATTAGTCTTCGGTTGCCTTTAAATAATCACCGTATAAGCGTGACCCACTTTCAGGTCAAGAAACCAAAGTGAGCTCCAAAATTGTTTTATCATATTCAATTAAGCTGATGCTCTCTGTTGACAAACCGAGATATATAAAGAGCTTAATACCTAAAGGTCCCATGAATTCGAAATTGTTGTTTCGTGGTTTTTGGCAAATTGATGTGGGCACGGTTGAGCGGCCATGGACAGAGTGTTTTATAACCGCCTGCTACTTAAAGAACGACATGGAATTCACACGATTATGAGAAGCCCGCTTTGAAGATTTGACAGTTTTTTTTTTTTTTTCTCAGGGGATTTCCACACTCTTGTGGGAATTTCATGATGGTCTAAGATTTTCTTTAATATAAGGGATTACGTTTAGTTAATATTCATGACAGTACATTCAATCGTCTAAGGGCGACTGTTTTAGGCATTTTAAGAACTTAAAACTAACAAGCAGTTAAATAACAAAATTGTTTTCCCTTATCCTGAATTTTGTTATTGTCACAACCTTTACCTTTACCTTTACATTTGTTTATTTTCTGCTTCATTGACGTGCCTACTGTTGACAGTAGTTATTTGTCTCGAAAACATTGTAGCACAAATTATTGTAGCACAAAAAAACAAGAAAGAAACCCGCCCGGCTGTCCTTGTAATGTTTTTCGAAATTGTCAGAAAATCAAAAAAACAATTTAAATCAAACCTATATGCAAAACTAAAATATTCTAGTATTCATGTCCTAAACAAATATTTCATCCGAATGTATGTAAATCTGCATAACCGGCTTCGGAACAGATCAAGACATTCTTGCTCAGAGCAAGCAACCTTAGTCTCACAAATATATTCATTTCATATGTGAATTGTTCGTCAAAGACTGGTTAAAATGACACTATGTCTACTTTGAGATTACAAAGCCGATCTTCACCGCCTCGGCGGCCAACTTGTGAATTGTAAACTGAAACAAGTTCTAAGATGAGATCATGCCAATAAGGAAAAACGCTAATAACCTATAATCAGCCACTTGCCGACGTCACTGTGTAATTCCCAATGTCACAACCACACCCCTTTTCGTTGACAACTGACTGATCATGTTCAACAACCCATGACCGAGTCTCACCTAAATAGAGCATTTCCTTCCCGCCAAATCGATTGCGGCGATGTGTACCAAATCAGATGCATAGCGAATACCTGTTAACATGTCAAGGTTATGGGCACAATCACCGATCCAATGTTTGCACTCAAATTCACACCTAATTTGATATTTGCTGGAAGTAAATCCACCGCTCTGCTATGCTTCATTTTCGCCTTCATAAGATCTTCACTACCAAGTCGTCCATATCGATCATGCATGATGTAATCCGACATACGGTTGTTGGCTTTTCCAGCGCATTGTCTCTTAATTTAAGACAAATATTTGTCGAAGCTTTAGGGCTTCGAAAATTAATTGGATGTTTGCCAACAAACACGAGCGTCAATTGTGTCCATCTGACTAGTTGACCGCTGATTTTCCACTTTTCTCACTAACTCGTTCCAGCGGTTTAATCTATGTGACTAACTGATAGCATGGCTTTAAAGGTCTGTCAATATTTTTCGACGCGAACTGCTGGAAGGTTAGGCATACACACTTGCTCTTATGCGCGAAGGTATGAATGTAAATTTGATCGGTGCTAGTTTCTGATGGTAATTGAGTCCATTGTTAGCGTAGTATATAATTTTGACTAAGGCCGATTAGGCCTAAAGCAATGCCTTGAATCTAAAGTCGTCATCTTGGATATTTGTTACTAGTCCCCGGTAAGAAATTCTGAGAAATGTTGGGTTTTACCACAACGTGAATTCTATTGCTTCAAAGGGGCGAAATATCGGGATAGCTGCCTCGGTCTTCAGTCAGTTGACTATTGTTTTTTCGGCTGCTGATATTGTAAAAATACGAGTTTGATGGGGTTTTTTTTTCTGAATTAAAGGGACTATGTAAGCGGAAAACAAGGTTGTTGATTTCATGCGTATCCACAGCCTATTACGTCTGGGGTTGCTAATTTTATTTAAGTCAATAGTGCTTGTCTATAGTGCTTGTGACACTTCGATGGTCATTGTTATATTTACGGTTGACTTTTTGTGAACGGTATAAGATCATCGACTAAGGCATCTGATGATCTTTGTGTCAAGAAAAATCTGAATCTTATAAACCAGAAAACATCAGTTTGCGCGAGATTGTGATGATGAATCACATGTCTACTGGCAAGGGCAAGACATCGAAATTAAGCGGCGATTGGTATCTACTTTTCACTCCGATTGTTACAGTATAACGAGAAAATTAGTCTTAATCTAGCCGTTAGTCTTTTAAAGCCTAGGTATCATCTAGCTTCTGGCTCATTATGTTGTTCCTGAAGCTCACTGGCTCACTGCACCATGCCATCAGAAGCTCTCCATATCCATCTTTCATTGATTTTAGTTAGCCTCTCTGATTGTTTAATAGTATGACTTGTGCAGACGATAGCAGCCGGGAATGACAGATAGGCTTAAAATAATCGTTTTTCTTTGAAATCTCTGCTTCAAAAATCCATGCACCACATCAAGTTCCATTCATCTATGAATGTGTATGTAGTGTCAATAAATGGAGGTTCATATTTAGAACTCAAAAAAAAGCTAGTCAAATATTTTGGCGCCTTTTAAAAATACCAGAGGAAAAACCCGTTCAGCATGAGTCACCCCCGGAGTTACCTCTTTCTAATTTGTTTATCTAACACCTTGTTCCATCTACACTTACTCTGAGATAAAGTCAACACGACAATTGTTTTCTTACCCACTTATCTTACGTCCAGCACAGCAGCCTTCACTATCCACATGTCCATCTGCTTATCTCTCAACGAAGGTGAAAGTCAAACAAACGGTAGAAGAAGAAAAAAACACCATCGTCATGATCTCCCAATTATTTTTGGGGACAATTTGTGCAATTACCACTAAGACCACATTGCCCCGGTCACGTTCGACCGACAAGCTAAGGGGGTTTAAGGCAAAATCCCATTTGCCGCCAAAAGCCGAATAACAATTTTGGTCTTGCAACAAAAACAAAATAGAAAAAGCGCACATGTGCGTGGAAAGCGTGTAAGAAAATTGTGTTAATAGGTCTGACGGCAATTTCATCGTTACGTCAGGAATTATCGCATGGTTTGGAACCAACTTCTTTCCATCCATCTCTAAAGTGTACATAGCATTCCACCCTTCTGGCTGTCTGACATCACTAGCATTAAACAGCAAAAAACGTGATGCCCCCTATAGGCATTTGCGACCATAAAAAAAAATCAATTAAGCTTCTGTGGTGATGGTATTGAAACGAAAGTAAAATTATTAATCTTTTCCTTCTTCTTTCCTCTCTCGTTTCAGATACAAATTCGACGAAATACCGAATTAGTTTACGAGTCCAGTCACATCACCGATGATTGCGTCACACTAGAACTCGTTTAGTATAGAATTCAGAAAACCATTCAAAACCAACCTTTTCAGACATCACAAAGTGCAGGCACATATTGTAACCTAGCCATAAAGACTGTCTTCGACAACCAGCTACATATATAGTATACAAGGCAACAGGCACAACTATGGCGGAAGTAAATCAAACGACAGACGTTTGGAACTACCTCTTCGTCGAGCTAGCAGGTAAGTGGTATAGCCTTTACAACTATCCGATAGATAATCTGACTCGAGCAGGTGACTAAGTATTTGGAATTAAATTATGCAGCAGCAGAGTGCTATCGCATCCTATTTGGGAGTTAATGAGTTATATCTATGAGGGACACATAGCTTTCAGACGGTCGATTTTAATTTTTCAAACCCAATTCGAGATACTATGTCTCGATTTATGGTCAACGCAGATGGTTTATGTTGCCAGGCAGGGTCGCTTAGTGCGTTCGATCTTCATATCTCATATAAAGACAAATCAGAAGGAGGGATAGTTTGCCGCCACAGGCTTCATCCAGGTGTGGGGGTCTCCTCTGATATATCGATATCACTATATGTCCAAGAGAAAAATATTCGACTTGAGCCATATCGACATCGAAATGTCAGACAATTATAGTTTCCGGATTTTAGACTAAAATAGCGGTTGCTCTAGAATAGAATACTCGTATTTGGAAAGTTTAAACTAATTTTTAGCAAACTAATTCGTTGGTTTCGGCAACCTTTCGCATTTGTGTCTATTAATTGTTCGAGTTTCGTCGAGTTTTTGTGGTCACATGCTATGATAGTGTGCATCTAGTTAAGATTCATAAGATGTTGCTTTTTGGGGATATAGGCCCGAATTATTGTACTTTATTAGTTTTTTTTTTGTTGTCTAGATTTGTGGTTTTTGTCAACAAGAACTTTCTTTTTATAGGACAAGATGACTTGTAATTTTGATTGGCTTCTGAGCGATGGCTTAGAGACTTAACTTCCAAATTTATAGGACCCAATGGCCGTGGGACCCAAAAGCTCAAATTTGAATAATCGAAACGAATTATTCAGTTTTGCAACGAATACGAATAATTTTACATGAATAGAGGAGACATGTTGAAGTTTAAACGTTCAGCTCTCAGACCATCGGGTCTAATCCAGTTTTATTAACCCACTATAGTGGGTATCCGAAATGGGATAAGAAATTCCAGTCGTTTTTTTCATTGTATTATAATACATAGTAAATGGTGCATTTAAGTATTCGTATTGGAATATGGAGACAAATATATTTGGGCTTAAAATTGATTGATTGGTTTTCTATTGTCCAAAAAAGTACTCAAGATTACACAATTTTTATTTGAGTTGATTAATCAATACTTGCTATTTATTTTTAAATGATAATTTGAATTTGATTTTGACTATGATTACATTTTAAATGGTCCATATAGAGAGTCCAATTTTGAGTCCGATCTCGCTAATAACACATGCAATATTGTCTTTCAACGCTGGTTTAGATTGTGATACTGATAATGATCGACATAGGTCAGTGATTTGAAGCAACCTCCTTAGAACTCCTAAAAATCTCCCTAAAAGTCAAATCACAACATCTTACGGGTCACTTCACCGTTCCAAAATGAGAAATAAATTACCGTGCAGCGTCACCTTTCTAGAACCATATGCCGACCAGATGTCATTTGAAATCATTGAACGATTTTAGGCGTCATTGACGGTAACGTTATTCTCGGGATCATATGTATATTTGAAAAAAATACAGTCCACTGAATCCGCCTGAGCATCAGCCGCATCAAACAGTACAATTTTCCGGTGCATTGGCATCTCTTGTATTGATTGAGGTTGCTCATCGGACCAGATACCTATATGACAGTGATGTTTACTAACATACCTATTCAACCAGAAATGAGCTTCATCGCTGAAGACAATTTTTAGATAAGAAAGCAAATCTTCCTCCAGCTTTTCTAAGGCTTACTCACAAAATTGTCAAAAATTCGACACTGTGGCAGGTCGTACGGCTTAAGTTCTGACATGAGCTTTATTTTATAGGGTCGAAGATGCTGGCGCAAAATCTTCCACGTAGTCAAGTAATACTATCCAAATTGCTATGAACGGTGACGAATAGACAAATCACGGTCTTCAGTAACAGTGGCGGATATAGCTTCAATATTTTCCTCTGTACGCGCGCTACGCATAAGAGGTGGTTTGATGTCCAATATCGTGAAATTTGTGCGAAAATTGGTCACTATAGCTTGAATTACTTGCTTGAAGACCGTAAAATGGTCGAAGTGTACAAAAAATATTTTTCAAAGAGCATAGATTTTTATAATAATATTCAGTAATTTATGAACTTTGTTATTTTATAAACGAATGGCAATATTAATTCAGCATGTCTAACTTTAACATACGTCACGAGTTACGCATGAATTATCCAATACAGAAAAGTTAAATACCAAGCAACTAAGAAATCACCAATTACATGAAATTTTTGTAAACGTTATTATTGTACTTTCTTGGGTTTATTGGTTATGTTATGTTACACTGACCAACAACCGTGTGCTGAGCGATCAACCCCCGTCAATCGATATATACTCCTATTTCCTCGAATACTCATAAGTAATTTGGATTAAACCAAGTGATTTTGTATGTCTTTTATCATCTTTACTTATATTTGAAGCATTAGTCTTTAAGCTCTTCCTAATTGCCTAATATATATTTTATCAATGATTAGATTAAAAACGTGTTTTTAATCAGTTGACTAATTCTATGCTCAGGCCCAAGACATATTTTTGGTTAGTAGAGTCCTTAGCAGTAGACGTTGCTGAAATACTACTTCAGATCTAACCTTGTCTCATCTTCAGTCTTCGTGTTTCCTATGTATTTAGTCCCCCAGTTTAATTTCAATTTTCATTATATAGGAGCCGAAAGCTAATGCTTCATTGAAGTTCCGTCTATGCCAATTATGAATGGAACACAGTATCGTTCATATGATCAATATTGCCAGTGACTTATTGAATAATACGAGGGTCAATGGCCGTAATTTCGGTTTGAATGTCATGTGATGGTTTAAAGGCCTTAGTTTGAATATAATTTGGTTTTTACAGACAGTATAGACAAAGATCAACTTTTAACATGCGCCATAAAATGCCTGAAGTCAACCAGATTTACTAAGGCGATTTTGTTACAGATCGTTACAGATCGCTCAGATCCACAACACTTTTGAATGGGTTGTTGCGTACATGGTACCCAAAGATCAAGACTATTTAAACAGTAACTGATACAAAATATCCACAGCATCTGTTGGCACACCGAGTATGACTTTTCTCGTATTCCAACATGCATAGGAAGATTGACTTCTAGAAAATCGCAAAGAAAATTCAAGAGCTGATTGAAAAGCTGCTCAAATTCTGAATGGGTAATACTTACTAATACTTCGAGAAATCTCACGTTCAAAAAATTTGTCACGCAGTAGAACCATTGTTTCACCAGATGTGTGGCATGCAACACTATTCAATTGAAAATAAACGTTGTCCATATCCATAGCACCAATTTCAGGCAAGAAACTCTGCCATCGCAGTCCACAATACCATTGATATGATCGTGCCATTATCATTTTCAAAAAAATATGAATAAAAGCCCGCCACCCCAAAAAAGCAAATGTGAAGGTTGTACCACAATTTCTCTTGATTTGGAGCTGACGAAAAAGTTTTCTTTGTTTATGTACCTGTCAATAGACCTGAGTCTCGTCACCCAGCATAATCTCAGTCATTTCCATCATTTATTGAGATAAGTTATGGTATTGTGCGTGGTCTGTTGATTTTATATTTTCAGTCAGCTGAACCATAAAAGCATGGCGGGCAATATCTTTATGCAAAATGAAGTGCATCACACTCATCAACGGTGGCGATATATCCAGCTGACCTTGCCGGTTGAACATGATTTAAAGCTTTCACTTCACTAGCCTATTCGGGACGAATTAAGTGATTAAATTCAGTATAGATGTGCAAGGAGGAGCTTTTGCTTGACGAACTTTGAGAAATATTTAAAATGACACCTTTTATTGGATGGCCCTTTTTGGGTATCATAAATCAAATTCCGGTATACCATCCTTTCCAAGTAAAGATAATTACTCAGGAGCAACATATTTTAATCTCTGAAGGCACAGATATTGGCTTATGAACGTTGTTTAACCAGTACGGAAATCTAGAGTGCTACTGAGCTATTAAAGGTTATGTTAAAGGTGATGACTTTTATACGCCACATCTAGCATTATGCTGACTGTATTTTCATCAAAAAGGTTCCCATAGCTCAGCAATCAAAGGCACAGTAATCTGAACTACTTTAAATTAAATGCGACGCCTTTTCCCTGGGTAAACAAGTTTGAACACACAAACAATGAATGAAAACTGGTTTTGTTTAGTGCCAATCATCCACCATCACTCATGAATGCATGAGAATAGAAGTCCTCACGCAATTGGTCCCCAAAATGAATAGAGTGATAAGATTATAGGGATTACAAAAACTCACATAGAAATAATAGCTGATTGTTATCCATTATCTAGTTTACTCTGACATACAAATCATAGATAATCACTTTAGACGTAAAATTGCTTGCAAATTTCAAGACGAAAATATCGCTTTTAGGGATTCCTGGAAAATTATAAACAGACCTCCGGTCCTCCACCTCTACCTCTTTTCGCTTCATCCCTCTATGAAGATGATAATAGCCAATATGGATGTTAGCGACTTATACAGATTCTATAACCCAATATGGCGACTGACACTGGCCTCTAAGCTATAACGAGCTTTTAAGGGAAATGTGTCGGATATTTTTAAAAATGTTGAGCACGTGGTTTAAGCAAACAATTCATTGAAGCCTGATCAAAATCTCAATATGCGTTTGGACATGTGGTCGCGTTCACATGTAGACATGTCGTCGACATACTTGCTAGACAGAATAAGCTTTATGCCGACTTTCAGCAAAAGGTAAACAAATAGGTTTTGGAGCGAAAAAGTTGTGAAAGACCGACATCCTCTTAGTCTCTGAAAGATTGTTTCCCGTGAAAAATCAGCCTTTTCCATATTTTCTTCCTGGTACAGCACGGTCATTGTCGAAGACATGTGATGTGTGATTTATGATCCATGTATAATCTCACCCGTACCTAAAACGGTATGAAATTAGGAAAAACCAAACTCACTTTTTGTTGGACCATTATTGGGCGTTAATTATCGTACAGAATTTGGGTATAAAGTTCCATTATTTAGCTCTTGCACTAGTAGGTCATATCTAGGGCAATCATATTCAAGACTAAATGTTTGATATGATTTCGATTAAGTTGAGTATCTCAATGGTAAGACGATTAAGGTTAATTAAAATATAAATGAAATCTAAACACATTTCTATTCAGTCTTCAATCGCCATGGTCAGAAAAACTGATTTAAACGCGGAAGCAAATCATTTTCAGGGATGCAGTTAAAACCTCTTGAGCCCATTCCCACGAGTGTTTTATCTTAAACCAAAACACTGGGTTCCTTGAAAGAAGCAGATATAAATTTATTTTGGTATAAAATCCAACAAGAGTTAGATAGTGGTTTGCATTGGTGATGTAGAATAACAAGTAATCGATTGCCAAGGTCATGAACCATAGTCGCGTTCACGCTACGACTGCAGTCGATCAAGTGATTGAAAGCGAGACCGGAATAAAAAGTGATAATAGGTCGCTGTCTCACTAATCAACAGAAATTTGTGACAAGAAGTTCGATTAAAGACTGCACTGGTAGGTGTCTGCCGGCAATGGAGTGCGTGAATGGCCTATAAAATAAGCGTAAATGATCAAAATATTTGTGGCGGTTAAGTCGAATTTCCAGTTAAGCGAGACGATAAAGCTTAAGCTCGAGCTGCTGGAGTAGATTTGCTTCATTTATGGTTAATAAATCGATGATTTGTTGGGCATTAGTAAACTTAACTGCGACTATGATTTAAGTTATAATTGAACCGAATCTATTGTAATTTTCCAGATCCACGCACAAATGATTGGCCGCTGATTAAATCACCAGTACCTGGTCTGACGATTATTGCCGCGTACCTTTACTTCGTGCTGAACTGGGGACCACGGTTTATGGCCAACAGAAAACCATTCAAGCTAGAACGAACGCTCATCGTGTACAACTTTATTCAAGTCCTAGTAAGCGTATGGCTGGTCTATGAGGTACTTTCACTACAGATCTATTCCGATGATATGTGAGTAACTTTATCTTTGTTTACCTTTCTAGGGTTTGGACTCCGCGTGGCTGAGGCACTATAGCTGGCGCTGTCAACCTGTCGATTGGTCCCGATCACCACAAGCATATAGGGTAACACTCGTCTCAAAATATTTCGTAAACTTTCATCTAAGCCGTTTATTATAGGAAGCTCGAGGTGTTTATGTATACTTCCTGGCGAAAATCTCAGAATTGCTCGACACAGTCTTCTTCGTTTTAAGAAAACGTGACCGGCAAGTTACCTTCCTCCATCTCTACCACCACACTGTTATGCCCATGATCTCATGGGGCACCACTAAGTACTATCCCGGCGGTCATGGAACCTTCATCGGTCTAATCAATTCCTTTGTCCATATCATCATGTACGCGTACTACTTGCTCTCGGCCCTCGGACCCAGTGTACAAAAGTATTTGTGGTGGAAGAAGTACATCACCAACATGCAAATGGTAAGAACCACTGCATGGCGCCCAACACCAGACTTTACATTTGCTTACCTCTGTGCTAAATTCTCTTCTTTTTGTCGTTTTATTTTTTGTTTTATGTGTTGGCGCCTGCTTTGCATCCACACCCCCACATACACCACTAAACACAACACAACTGCTCACTTATTTATGTACAGATTCAATTCTGCATGGCCTTCATCCATCAGACGCAGCTACTCTACACCGACTGCGGCTACCCAAGATGGTCGGTATGCTTCACCCTGCCCAACGCCGTATTCTTCTACTTCCTCTTCAACGATTTCTACCAAAAGTCCTACAAGAAGAAGGCGGATGCCCGTGCAAGACAACTTGAAATGCAGAAAAATGCCAAAGACGCGTGCGAGAACAACAATAGTATCACTGCCAAGAATCAGAATCAACTTGCCGACGACAAGAAGGATCTGTAAACAATAGACTAACGAATGCATTCTATCGAGATTTGCGAAATTGCGACATTGAATCAATCAAACAAACCAACCATTGGCTTCCGTATTTGTACTGAATTGATACCATATACACATACATAGATACCTAGATGTAGATGTTCCAGATGATAGATTTCCTTACGTTTCATCGTTGATCCTTGTACATATTGTTCTCGTCCATGTTGTATGCTTATAGAAACAGTTCAGTTCAGTTAACTTAACACGAATGTATCTCAAACTTGTAGTGTTCAAAGTAAACGAAAAGATAAGAACAAATGTCTTCCTTGAGTCTGTTAGCAATTTTGTGTTTGTACTGTACACCGTTTTGTATTTTTTTGTTTTTCGTTTTTAGTTTTTGTTTTTATTTTTAAATTTTTTTGTTTTCGGCATTCGCTAGTTTTTAAGAATCGTCTGTTAAGCGTAAGCAAGAAGTTATCTTTTTGTGTTCTGTTTAGTCATTAAATGAAATAAGTTTTGTAAGAGTGTAGTCCGTAAGATGTATATATGGCAGTCGAAAATAAATGACACTTTTTTTAATATATACATAAAATTGATTTTTTACTATATTCAAAAGGAAAAACTCTTTGAGTAATTAACTGTAACTTATGCACCTAAAGGAAAAACCTGAGTTGTTATTGGTAAAATACTTCACCAAGAGTAATTATTTATAGTCAGAGCCAAGGCCAAGGAAATACTTTGAAAATCATGCACAAATGCATGATTATTCCCTACTGTTTAGATAAAAAGTATATACAGATGGGAACCCGCTGAGCCCCAATAGATGGCACTAACAATTATGTTGGACAAAAATGTCACATGGTACGTCTGAGCATATATCAAAAACTCCACTTCATTAAACTTTTCATGTATTTTTTTGGCCTGAAAATGTCGACATTCAAGCGAGAACAGCGTTATTCTCTCAAGTTCTGATTTTCCCTACAAGTCGAGTCGCTAATGGTTTCAAAACTACAAAAATGGTGACTTCAACCTAGAAGACAACGAGCTTACCAGAACGATGACAGGGGCGTGAGAAGGGTGGACGCGCCGAAACTTGTGTTGAATATCCAACCGTATAAATGGAGAATCCAATGCATGGATGCCTGTCCGATTGACTTAGGAAATCCGTGATTGAAATTTTTTCAATATTTTTTATATGAAATGCGCCGTGGAAACGAAAATTTAGGAATAAATAATGAAAATCGGTTGAATTTTGAATGTTTTATCGATGAAAAACACCTGGGATAGTGTATATCTGCCGAAAATAGTAAAGAAAACTTTAACATAAGACCAAGCTTCGTGTGCTTTTTTCGGTATTTTCTCATCGGTATATGCGACGAATCTTTTGGTCAAAATTTAGCAATTTCGGAACAGACTCCGCCGGCACATGTTTCATACCTAATATATCTAAAAAACATGCCATAACATAAGTTAATTACTATCCTCACCACTGCTCTGAGAGTGATTCGGCGATTCACTTTGACATCCTGGAGCAGCCTTCAGAAGTGCTTGTACTTATAAACATTATTTTTGCACAGAGTAAAATCGCCAAGTGCCACAGTCAATATTGCAGGAATGTTTGAACCCTTAATTTTATTCTTATCCAAAATTTGATAAAGTTATTTTGTCCTTTTTCTCAATAGCTAAAAATCGCCAGGCACATAAAATACGTCTTACCTTAATATCTGTGAAAAACTAGGTAAATATCCAAAACAGCTGACAATGTCAACATGTTTGTGGGGACATGTGTACAAACAGAAAAAAAATATTGAAAATCGAATGTATTTAGCTATCGAAGCTCAAAAGGTCACCTTTTTCTGACTAATTTGGTACTAAAATTTATCTAGGATTACATAGAACACCAGAATTTGAGTACACAAAAATGTACCCTAACGAGGTAGTATAACTTAGAGCTGCACGGGTTGACAATTTTTTGATAAAGCTGATTTGAAAGAGCAAAGGGCAGCAGTATCAACACTTTTGCTGAAAAAAGCTTCATCAACGATTCTTGAGCGTTCACCCTCTCCAAAGCAAAGCTAACCTATCACCAATGGCTAGATTGCATAGCTTAAGATAGATGCAGTTTAGCTTAATGTATGAGTTTTGGGTAGTCGTATTTTTAGTTAAGTTTTACTTTAAGATAAAAAAGAAAAAACAAAAGTACATTTGTAATGTACATACTTTACATATTTGTTTTAGTTAAGGTAGATTAAAAACATGAGCACGTTTTCTACTAAAAATGTTGTACTTAGTTTTAGCTCGCAATTGATATTATCTGCAAGAATAAACATGTAACAATTTTCCCAACAACATTTTTGAGACAAAAACCCACGATTCCTTAAAATTGCTATCAGAATTCCATCACATTTCCATCACATTAAGCTATCAACCTAGCGAGCTTAATGCATTCAATTTTGATAAGTACTTCCCCGCTGTTTTACGAAGACATGGATATGAATTACAGGTTTGTAAGAACTGCGAAATAGCTAATACATGTTGAGGACCACAAGCTAAACTCAATAGATCTCTAGGTACGAGCCAAACAAATATTACTATCTATTATAAACAAGATACGAAGAAGAACTTCTGTGACTGATTTGCTTGTGTTTTATAAGGTATTGGTGTATGTAGCATCTTTCAACAGAAAAGCTCAAAATGTGTTTATTTATAGTGACCATTTTGTTAATGTAAAATTTGTAAATTTTTTCGTGAATTGTTAAGTAGTATATGGCAAATCACCATGGAAGATTACAGCGTCCAACAACGTACTCAATTAATTACATTTTATTTTAAAATTTAGTAATCCATTCGCAAATGTACCTGTCAACCGGTTCTATAAATAATCAGCAAACACTCGTACGTCACCTAAGCACAAGGTCTGGTGAAAACAACGACGTGCGTGAGAATGTAGGGGAAAACCCGAGGTAGTCAATTTCTCGGCGTTGAAAAGACCTTCCTCGACTTGTCTCGAGACTTACATAGTCCTGTAATCTATAAAATCCAATGCCCCCAGAAACTTAAGGTAAACGGCCAAGACAACTTTCTCGAACAGTTAAAAATTGACCTGAATTTCGCGGGAAAAAATCGCCTTTAGTTACAAAACCCGAAGTTTGAAAGTGTAAGATTTTGGACAATACGAATCCATACGAGATAAGTTACATCAGCACGACGTCATCCCGGAGAAGTCACTGTCTAATGCGATTTTGCTCCAGCGGAATCATGGATCCGTAGTTCATCCAAAATGAAACTGGAATTGTCATAACCAATTTCTCCAGTCAAATGTTTGGCTTTGGTTCAACAATTTTGTATTTCTCTGACTATACTTTTCAACGTCGTCGGGAGCTTCTTGAAAATATTTATACCACTTGTGCAGGTTGCTAGATAGTTAGGTACGTAAAGATCATTCACAGCTAAAACAACGCTGAAGCGCTATTTTATACCCCACCTCGTTTCACCTAGATCAAACCTGTTAAGTTGAAAAAGCTGATCTTATTGCATGTAGTTTGCGATAAGGGCAGGTCTATGAACAGGTCTAAGGATCAATTTTCATAGAAGTATATTTTAGATCTGTTAATGAGAAAATCTATGAGGTTAACATCGGCTTTTTCGTGAATTCTTGTTGTTGAATAGGGCCAGGCAGATTAAGGATAATTTTTAGTAGCTTATTTTGGCATCTTTGCAGTTTCAACTTTTGGGTTTTCGCACAATCGCCCCACACAGACGTACCATACATAAGTACGGCTTGAATGACGATTTGTAAATTATTACCTTGTTTTCACACTAAGCTTTGAGTTCCTGCAAATCAGTGAGTACAGAATTTCGGTAAATTTGTTTGCTTTGTCGATTGTGGTAGAAATATGAGCGTGAAATTTTAGTTTCTGGTCTAGAGTCAGACCGAGATATTTCCATTTGTCTGCCCAGTCTATCTCCATAGAACATAGCCACAGCTTAAGATTGTTGAATAGGAAACACTCTTTTTTTATTTTTTTATTTTTTTATTATTTTTTTGTAATTAATTTTTAATACCAATTTCTTAAAAACTATCTTACGCTGGACAAAAATGATTAAACTAGCTTAACTAACTTATAAATACCTTAATGGCCCCATACGGACACTCTAAAGTAAAAAGAACAGATTAAATTACCTTTGGGCCTAATAAATAAAAAAAATTGTAACATAATAATTAAAATAATTTAAACTTAAGCTAAGAAAATATTTGTTTTTTTTTTAAAAAAACTTAGTATCAGATAAAGAAAACACTCTTTTCTACGCCCAGTGAACCAAACCAAGGTTTGTGTCTTTTGGGGGTTTGACTTAATCTTCCATTTAATGCAGTATTGTTCAAATTTAGAGAGCGAGTTATATGCACAACCACCTAAAAGTGCACATCACTAAGAACATTTCCCAGACAACAACTTAGTGTCAGATTTCTGGCCTAGATTTCTGAGAATAACTTTGGGCCAAAACCAAAAGGCTTGGGAACAACTTTGGGCCAAAACCAAAAGGCTTGGGAACAACTTTGGGCCAAAACCAAAAGGCTTGGGAACAACCTTTGTGTGACTTGGGAATTACGCATTGGGAAAAGCATTACGTCAAAAAGACGCTGGGGTTATTTATTGGTTCGACAAAAATTGTAAAATCAGAAGCCAGTTGTATTTGAGACGTATAGAAATAAAGATCAAAAACCAAATTTAGTTTTAGTTACTTAACTAGCGCAGTTTGTAGTTGATTATAGACATCTGAAAATAATATACCAGACGCGAAGAAGGCATTGTCATCTGCAAACATTGCCATATCGACATTGCTGTCAAATAAAAGGTAAATGTTTAAAAAAAATAGTTTGATGTCTGATTCATGGTTTCTGATTTTAGCTAAGTTTCTGTCATTTAAGAAATTTTAACCCAGTTTGGTGATATGGATTGGGAAGTTGAACTTGTAGAGCTTGTATACTAGCGCATGGTACCATACTTTGTCAAATGCTTTTTTGATGCCTACCAAGACGAGGCCTGTTGACTCTGTGGATCTGAATTTATCACGTACGAGTACATGATTTTTGATTCTCGCTATTTGGTGGCATATGTTATGCCCCTTTCTGAAACCAAATTGGTATTTAGGTATAATGTTTTTATCCAATAAATAATTTTTGATTTTTTCTTTAACAACTTTTTCAAACAGTTTACTAGTAGAACTAAGTAAGTTGATGGACCTATAACTACCAGGGTTTTCTCTGGGTTTTCCAGGTTTTACAGTGGGCACAATCAGCGCTGTTTTCCATTGAACGGGAAAATAACATAGCTGTAAGCATGAGTTGAAGATTAAGGTAAAGTAGTTGTTGCCGCTGGAGGGACTAGCTTTAAGCAGCCTATTGTTAATTTTATAGTGGATTTACTTGGATTCAGGGTTGTTATCAGCTCCTTGACTGTTTGCTGACACTAGGTCAGATTCGTCTAGCAGAACTGGGGAGTTGGAAACTGTTATTTTAGTGCGCATTACATTATTAGCAGTACGGTCATCACTTTGATGTGCTGCTACTGTACCTTTATAATTTCTACAGAAGGTATCGGCTAATAACTTCGTCTTTTCATCCTCCTGAAGAGGCGATTGAGTTTTTTAGGGGCGGGATATTAGAACACCTATTTTCAAGAATTGACACCTTCCAAAATGGTTTGCTTGATTTTTCAAGACAAGAGAGTACGTTACTCCAATGTAGTGTTGCGTTACTCATGCAAGATGCACTACAAACGTCCTATACATCACTACAAAAATGTCCCAACACTTCAAAAGAAATATTTTTCCCGCTTCAATTCTTGTCATAGTCAGAGGCACCTCAAGTCCTCATGTCCCATACACCAGTACAAAAATATCCCAACACCTCAAAAAAAATATTTTTCCCACTTCAATTCTTGTCATAGTCAGAGGCACCTCAAGTCCTCATGTCCCATACACCAGTACAAAAATATCCCAACACCTAAAAAAAAAAACGAGTGTGCTTTAGACCACACGACTGAAGTAAAACTTATTTAGCTCCATCTATTTGTATGTATTATACAGGGTGTCCCACGAGCAGTGTGCCAAAAAGCTACAGCGTGTAGGTCTAGTCAAGACAAGAAAAAAATCGTATGGGAGGGGGGGGTCTATTTCCCCCCGTTTAGCCGGGAGGGGCAATTTTCTAAAAAATTGACTTAATTTGGAAAAAAAAATATTAAAAATCAACAGTTACATCCACAATTCCACGATATACCTTTTTGTAAAGCCAGGAACCTCTTCTTTCATACTGATTTTAAATGAAGCTGTTTTAAGAAGTAGTTTTTGAGAAATTAATTTTCAAACTCAAAATTTTGAAAAAAAAATAAAAAAAAAATTTCGAACTATTTTTTTTTCAAAATTGTATGTAATTAAGTACTAATTTCAAAAATTCAATTCTCTTATTAGTTTTTAGTTAAAAACAGAAAATCGGATGCAAAAATGTCTTGTTGTTTTTGAGAAATTGAAAAAAAACCCGAACCATTTTTTTCTAAGAAAAACCGCGGCTGAACTTGTAGGCAAATTAATGTATGAAACATTGACCTCTTTTTTATTATTTTTAAAAAATTCGGAGTTTTATTATAATAAATTTTCAATATGATCCCCATTTTTTAGAAGGTAAAGATTATATCTCCTTCTAATGGCTGCACATAAGTCTATGCCTGCAATTTGACTCCAACGAAAGACTTCGTTCTTTCAGTTGTTCCATAGATACTATTTCCACTTCGTAAACATAATTCTTCATGAATCCCTACACATAAAAATCTAGAGGAGTTAAATCTGGTGATCTAAGTGATTCCGTGGGGCCCCTGCTTCCGATCCAACGGTCACTAAAATGATCATCCAGCCAGTTTCTAACCCGTAAGCTGTAGTGTGCTGGTGCTCCATCTTGCTGGTAGATTAAATTATCTGCTATGGCCAAAGGAACGTTGTCCATCAAATCGATCAAAAGATCTCGCAGGAACTGCAGGTATGATTCTCCATTAATAACGGCATTCAAAAACCGGAGCCCGATTACAGTTTGTCCAACAATACCAAGCCAAACATTACAGCTAAAGCGGTGTTGTGATTTACTTTGTTTTTTGTTGTGTGGATTGGTGCTACTCCAATGATGCAAATTGTGGAAGTTAGTAACCCCATCTCTGGTAAACTGTGCTTCATCCGTCCAGAATATCCTTGCAAAATAGTTTCGTTCAGTTTCATCTCGAAGCAGTAATGATCGACAAAATTCTGCTCTCAAAAACTTGTCGGTTTGAGGTGAGTTCCTGAACTGGCCTAAAATGGTACGATTGTCAGTTTTCGGTATGAAGCACTCTCCATACTCTAGATTTGGGCACTCCAAGCATAATAGCTATCCTCATTGTACTAAGGGAGGGATTATGTCGGGCCAAATCCAAAATTCTTTCATCTAAGATTCCTCCATCTGTAACTGATCTTTCCCTTTTTCGATGCTCTAGCACTTCGTGCTCTCGCAAACGTCGGTGGATTCTTGAAAACATGCTACGACTGGAACACCTCCGATTGGGATATCTTTCAGCGTAGTCTTTCGGCTTCACGATCTCGACCATTAGCTAAACCGTAGCAGAAGTGCATGTCCGTTAATTCTTCTCGAGAGTATGAGTTTGACATCGTAATGTGTTGATGAGTTAACATCCAATTTGGAAATGGTTTTTTATTAAAAATGCGATGCCTTTTATTTACATTTGGGTTGCAAATATTTTGTTTTTCAATAAAGAAAAATTGCGGTTTTATTGTCTTAATGTCCTAGCGGGTAGAACGCATCGGCGGCGGGCGGACCCAGACGAAATTGGCAGGTCAGTTTTCAGCCGTTATCAATGAAAAAAAGGATTAATCCGGGATTATTCCAATACTGTCACTTTATTATATCCTCATAAAACTCCGAATTTTTTAAAAATAATAAAAAAGAGGTCAATGTTTCATACATTAATTTGCCTACAAGTCCAGCCGCGTTAAAACCAAAAAAAAAGTGTTTCTTAGAAAAAAATGGTTCGGGTATTTTTTTAATTTCTCAAAAACAACAAGACATTTTTGCATCCGGTTTTCTGTTTTTAACTAAAAACTAATAACGGAATTGAATTTTTGAAAAAAAAAATTGTCCTTAATTACATACAATTTTGAAAAAAAATACTTCGAATTTTTTTTTTTTCATTTTTTTTTTTTAAATTTTGAGTTTGAAAATTAATTTCTCAAAAACTATTCCTTAAAACAGCTTCGTTTAAAAACAGATGAAAGAAGAGGTTTCTGGCTTTACAAAAAAGTATATCACGGCATTGTGGATGTAACTGTTGATTTTTAATAATTTTTTTTTCCAAATTAAGTCAATTTTTTAGGAAATTGCCCCTCCCGGCTAAACGGGGGGGAATAGACCCCCGCCCATACGATTTTTTTCTTGTCTTGACCAGACCTACACGCTCTAACTTTTTGGCACACTGCTCGTGGGACACCCTGTATATATGTTTTTGGCACTTTATTCAACCTATGATTGTAATGGTGAACCTCTACAATTAATAAATATTTAATTATTTGCGTATTAGTTAAATTTTATGTTATTCTATTTTATAAATTTGTTGAAATAAATTGTATAAACACGAGGCCGAAATACGGAAGAGTAACAAGGAGAATAAGAGAGAGAGAGAAGAAAAGGACAGTGAATCAAACCCAATGTCGAGAGTAGAATGCCGCGTATTAGTAGAGGGAAAAAATAGACAAGGAAAAAGGAACGCTGCATATGACGCTACGACGCCAGCAACTAGTATGAATATGTTGTCTTTTTATGCACAATTTCCATACGTAATTCCTTCTTAGTTGATGGTCTTGGAGCACCGCTTTCATATTCAGTGTCTGTATCACTTCCTGCCATAATTTGTTATTATTCACCCGAAAATTCACAAACTATGAACTTTAAAATAAATTTACAATTTTAATTTTATTCACTTTAAACGTAGAATATTTAATCTATTGAATATTGAACAAAATATTAATTTATAAAATTGTTCAAGAACGAAATGAAATTACGAAATAATAAAGAAATCACCGTTCGCGTAACGCTAGCAAACTCGCAAACGATCTACTTACTGAGATATATACAAGGTGTCCCACGAACAGTGTGCCAAAAAGCTAGAGCGTGTAGGTCTGGTCAAGACAAGAAAAAAATGTTTCATATATTAATTTGCCTACAACTCCAGCCGCGTTAAAACCAAAAAAAGGTTTTTCTTAGAAAAAAATGGTTCGGGTTTTTTTTTTATTTCTCAAAAACTACAAGACAGTTTTGCATCCGGTTTTCTCTTTTTAACCAAAAACTAATGAGAGAATTGAATTTTTGAAAAAAAAATTAGTAAAATTATTAAAAAAAAAAATTGTTCGAAATTTTTTTTTTTCATTTTTTTTTTTCAAAATTTTGAGTTTGAAAATTAATTTCTCAAAAACTGTTTCTTAAAACAGCTTCGTTTAAAAACAAGATGAAAGAAGAGGTTTCTGGCTTTACAAAAAAGTATATCACGGCATTGTGGATGTAACTGTTGATTTTTAATAATTTTTTTTCCAAATTAAGTAAATTTTTTAGAAAATTGCCCCACCCGGTTAAACGGGGGGGGTGGGGGCGGGGGGGAATAGTCACCCCCTCCCATACGATTTTTTTCTTGTTTTGACCAGACCTACACGCTCTAGCTTTTTGGCACACTGCTCGTGGGACACCCTGTATATGTATGGGTCTATGAAAAAATGTACATACATGTGTAGTAGAAATTTTGTGCACATCAACTCAAACGATTGACCTGAGTTTGCACTTTCATGCAAAAATGTCGAAGTGCAAGGCAATTTGACTTTCAGACAAATTGTCGAATATTGAAAAAGTAAAAAAAGGAGAAAAGAGAAAACATCTTTCAGAAAAACTTGGTTTTTGGCTTAATTATCGAAAATTTTAAAGAATGAGGTAAAAATTTTAAAGTTTGCCGAAGCAAGTTCAAACAGAAGCGGAAAAGAGTAAGAAAAATGAAATACGATGATGTGGATAAAGTAATGTTAAAATGGGTGCAGATAAACAGGAAAAATAATTTACCACTCTTGGACTCTATTATCAAACAAAAGGCTAAATATTTTCAAAAATGTTTGGGTCATTATAATTTTAAAGGCAGTACTGGATGGCTAAATAAATTTAAAACAAGGTAAGTTAGTAAACCAGAAAACCTTTTGTTTTGGACCGTGAAAAATTGTTGCACGTTTTGGTGTGACTTTATAACTCGCGAACGGTCAAACCGAATTTCATCAAATATTCAGGGTTTATTTGTATGATCGTGTAGATGGTCCACGCATTCGTGCTACGAGCTGTGAGAGAGTGATTATGAAACGGTTTTTTTTTTATCGAACTCGCACTCTGATCGGATGTAATATTAATTAATTTGATCTGTGAATGACGGGCAACGTTTGCCGAAAATCACCAGAAAGCTATATTAATGTTCGATTCAGTGCTTCCAAATACTTTTTATGGGCCATCGGATATTCATCCCATAGAATAATTGCTGCTTCTTGCACAACTTTGGCCATTCCAGAATTTTTTAAAATATTACATGTTGGAGTTTCAACCGTTTGCATGTTTAATGGCAATTTTAAAGCAAATCTAAATGGATTGATCGAAGAAACAATTCTCACCGGGAAAGAAAAAGGGGAAGTTGTACTGATACCACGGATCCCATTAATACCAACTGACATGCCATTTCAACTCATCGTGGAATATGCGAGCAGTTATGTATATCGTGGCGATCTGTTGCCACCTGACCATCAAATAAGCAATGATCAATTTCATTGTACGATCCGTAACGAAACACGCCGGGATCCGCTAGAAGGGTATATGATTTTGATTTTTAATTATTATTGAACTTATTTCATTTTCAGTACTCTTAGTAAAAAAACTGAATTGATTCTGAGGCGGTACGAAGTTCGCCAGATTAGCTGGTTAAAAATAAAATGTACGGCATCAGACAAAAACCTTTATGTGGTGAAGGGGCTCACGTAGACGATGTTGTGAGTCAAGTGTGTAAGCAGTCCCATACCAATTTAGAGGTGACATCGTAGCTTTTGAGGGCTAGAAATGCAGCCTTACTGTCAGAGAAAATATAAACGTTTTTATTGGTTATAGCTCATATTATCTCTGAGGCAGAGTCTAATTGTGAATAAATCTGCTTGAAATACGGAGTTGTATCTGTCTATGCTGTGATAGACGTGTGTTCAGTGTTTGCTTCGTATATTCCACCTCCAACACTTTGGATCATTTTGGATCCATTTGTGTACCATATATAGGATTGACGATCGAAGGAAGGGCTATTTTGCTCCCAGGTGTGTCGAGAGGGAATTGTGACCTTAAAGTTTTGGCTGAAGTTATAAATTGGAAGACAATTGCCTATGAGGGGTATTTTTAGGATTTCATGCATGTTTAGTTCATTAAGAATGTCAGGATGAAAAAGCCTAGAATTAGAGTCATCCTCCGCTATGAATCTATGGGCGAATATTATTGCTTCTTTTTTAAGTTGGAGGTGTAGGGGTGGTAGGTCCGTGATCACTTCTAGCGCTTGGTTGATGTTAAAGCAAGTACAATTATTAATTGTTTTAACAAAGCTGGTTTTGGTACTTTTGATAATTGATCCGATGAAGACTCAGTTCCATTGTTAACGATAAAATCAGTAATAATCGAGAACAACAGCAAATTTAACAGAGTTTTACTAAGTGATGTTTATTCTGTTTCATTTGCGGATTATGTGGCAGTGTTGCTACCATGGAACTTCCTTCAGACAAAGCAATTTTTAATACCATTTCATCTGAGAAGTCGAATTTATTCGAAATGATATGAAAACTGCACATAAAAATTATTTTATTGAAGGAGGAGATAAAACCTCAGATGATGCATATTTTCACCCTTCTAAATTGGAATGTTTTTATAGTAAAACAAAAAACAAAACTGTTTTTGTTCAATCCAAAATTGATTTGTTTTTAATTACAAAAAAGACAATTAGTCCTTTTTTTTGCCAATTTTCTTTGAAAATATAAAAGTATACTTGCAATTTTAAAAACCGAAAAAAAAGTTGTATATAACGAATTTAAATTAAAACCTCTTTATTATAATTTTTTTCGTTCTTTCAAGGTTCGTTATAACTAAATTTGACTGTACGAATATTGCTGCACCGTTGCATGTGATCATCCTACAATTTCCCCTTTCTGCCATATTGACTTCCTCCCGCGAAAAAAATTCTTACCATTATATGCATTCTCGTAGACAAGCCGGTTCGTCGTTTTTCATTTTTTCGCACAAGGAAGAGAATAACGTTCTTTCAGTGTGCTCAATTGCTTGTGTTGATTTTAGGGATTGTATCCCTTTCATGCGAAAAGTACTGAAATGCAGCCGCCTTTCTTTGTTATTGACTCTTGTGAAAGGCATGAATGCACAATAATAAAAAAACAACATCACGCTCGTACCACACCACTTTTATGCTTTCGTTCCTTCTATTCTCAATCAAACCAAACAAAAATGCTAATATCAAGGAAACATGTTAAATGCAATAAAAATCCTTGACTAAGGCCATGAGCCCCCTTATGAAACATCACTTGATTGGTCACATCCATACATGTGTTAACTGTTGTCGGGATTCAAGAACCCGACACACGTTCATCAGCTTGCCTTTATGGTATGAGGTCAAATAAAAGTAAATATGTAAATCCTTAGACTGGTAAAATCAGCATTTGATAACAATGGGGAATAGTGATCCAAGGCTAAGGCCTGAGCTCAAATTTAAAACGAAACAACACAAGACATTTCCCTCGACAGCTGTCTTAATAGCCTAGCTACGTTAGTAGCGGCAAGTATGAAACTATCCTTTCATTTCTTCTGGTAGCAGTTCATTTTGCAGAATTTTCTACCAGACTTCCTAACTATATCCGTCGGAATGACGGAAGTGCCGCCGAAGTTAACTGACACAATAAAGGAAGTATTCCATGGAAGTACATATGTAAAGCAATTTAATCCATGGTCACTTCACCTAAGCACCTAAGAGTATGATCAGCTGTCTAAAATTGAGCTTAAAGGCGGCATACGCGTAATTGTCTGTTATCTCGCAGCCCAATTTATCGCACGAATCATTAACTGTTTTAGTTGCAATTTTTTGACTTTTGAAATTTATGAAAATTGGCACTATTCCTTGAAACTTCAGGCGAAAGGCATAAGTATGTTTCTCCAACCAACCAAAAATAATGGTTTTGTTGATAGCCGACTACTACCATGTCTGGTGAGCAACCGAATCAATATACAAAGTGTCACGTGGATTATTAAATTTTTTTTGCAAATCAGACTCAAGGCTTCCGTGTGCGTTTTCCAGCTATCTAATATACTCTCACCCGCAAATCAAGAACGGCAATTAGCTTAATCAAAACCGTGTCACCAGTTCGTTCGTCCTCCACAAATCGTGGTCAAGATAATCAAACCTGTCAAAATCACTACTATCTAATTAGACAGAGAAATAAAGACAAAACACACTTAACACCTCCTCTTGGGCTTTTGCTTTTCCATCATCAACTGACCCACAAATAATGGATCCGTCGACCATAACTCGCTCTAACCACACGGTTAAAAGTTCAAGTTCAAAGGTGATTAAGACCAAAGCACGAAACACTACTTCCGGACCAATCAATCGAGACCGTGGACGGTGTACGTAGCACCTTGAAGAGCATCATTGTCAAGGTTACATGTCTCCGACTGAGAGACTAGTGAATAAGCATTATCAATCGATGAAGCATCTAATCATCCGAGTAACCAACCCATTCAGTAAACTACTGTTGGATCGACTGCCGATTGACTTCGAATCGAAAGTGAAACCATAAGGGCAATTGTATAGTGTGACGATGAAGCAAGAATGAGCGGTGCTGTGATGGTGCTGTAGGCTATTGTATTCATCCGGAAGAAGCCTGAAAGACCCATGGATGGAAGCATGAAACCAGTTAGGGAGATTTCAAATCTCTATGATCTTGAATATGGCCACAAGACGGGTTGGGATATATTTTTTTTCTTTGTCTCCCCCTTTTTATCTTGTTTTTCTGACAGCATCTTTGCATATTCAAAACCGCTCGATCGAAAAGCAGTTACGTAAGTGTAGCTCTGTTTTTTTGGTTTTATTAGAATGTCTCACGGATTTCCTAGATTCATGTTTGTGAGTAGTGCTTGCTCGACTGTTTCCATCGGCTGTCGGAACTGGTAGCCAAGCTTAGATAGTGGTAATTGTCGAAATAGCGCGATTATGTATTTAGCATCGATGACAGGTGATATACACCCATTGCAGAGTCGAATAGATCGACTGGCTTCTGTTGGTATTGCCTAAAAGCTTTATATACCATGGAAAGTGTCATAAAATATTGGTGTATAATAGCCGTCTGATCTTTAAATGCTAGCCAGACGAGTTAAAGGTTCAAGAATGAGGTCAAGGTCTCCAATTAACATATTTTTTTATTCATAGCATTTAACTATTCGTTCATCTTATTCTAGAATAGCTAATCAGCAGTCGGCTAATCGAATCTTCTCGCAATTTGAATATATTAGATATCTATTAAGACAACATTTTGTTTCGATAGTTTGACTTTCAATAGTAGATATTCAAGACAAGACACAAATAAGAAATGATGCGCTTGATTGAGATACGTCTTTGATAGAGTTTTTGAGACGTAGAAAAATATAAAGCACATTCCTTAAACAAGGTCGGATTGGTGATTGCGATAGCAGTTTGTATTAGGTATGCAGTAGAGGAGGGAGGAGGTTACAAGGCGTTGAACTTAGGCAAGGAAAAAATCTCTATCATAGGAAGGTGGGTAAAAATGGCTACCTGGTTGAAGCTCATTAAAGGTGCTCGTAAAATTAGCGTTAAATCGTCATTTTGATATCACAATTCGATCAATCCATATTTTGAAGAGAGATTATTAGGATGTTTAGCTTTAGCCAGTGAAAGTGGAAAAATATTGGCCAGGCTTAGGCTAGCAGCATTGAATAATTAAATTTATACTGGTTTTTAAAATCGCCTACATGTAGACATGGCCTTTATAGCTTTTGATAAAGCGTACACCTTGTTTTTTTTTAAATATTTGGTATGTGCTCAATGGTGGGGAGACTTATCATTAGGGGAATATATCACGGGCGAACGATTGAAGGGAAGGAAAAATTTTAATAACATTACATTGGATGACCTGGAACTCAGTATATCATACTCAGGGGGAAAGGCCATTCCAGGCCATACGTCATGGATAGGAAATTTTTTTATCGGATAGGGCGATGTTTGGAGACTATGGCAGTCGGGATAGGAAAACCCATTTCATTTATCTTACCCAAGCTTTTTAAACGGTGGAAAATAGCTTAACATATAAATCTACAAGTTTTTTGGTAAGAATCTTATTCCAGTAATACCTGAAATTACTTAACTTACCTGTCCGCGACGGTCCTTGCCATCCATATCGAAATCACTATTTTGTAGCCTTGAAATCATTTGCGACTCGTTTTTTCACCAATGCATATTTCTAACCGCAAATTTCTTTAATTAATCGACGCACGTCAGCTCCAGCTTTGTTTCGAAAAATGCCACCTATTTGATTCGAAAGTCAACACTTTCACTCTAATGATGGGGAGTTGATAAAAAGCTTTCGATGATTTAGATATGACATTTCCAACCAGCATATATACTGTGATCGAATTAAAAGTTTACTTGACTTATACATTTTGCAATCTTTATTAATTCTTCCAAACCTAATATGCCATTTTTCATGCGCTTGGTTTTTAATTTTCAAAAAAATCGAAGGATAATTAAGAAAGTGTAAAAAGTTTGCATTTAGTCGACAGACGAGTACTTCCCATTTATTTTTTTTTTTCACTTTGTTTAAATATTGCCCACAACTACGTTTTAAGTCTAGTTTTGAATCACTTACGAGCATATTGGCTGTTATTTCGCTAATAACACTGGTCATTTGCTGTCTTCCAAGGCAGCGCAGAGGAGTGATATGAGGTTTTCCTATAAAAAAAAACCTAAAGGCATCAAATCGTGCGATCTGGCCACCCGAATCACTGATCCAAAACTAGATAAATTACCCACCAAACTCATTTCTCAATTGGTCCACTTTGCTGGAACTTCATATCGATCAGTCATAGCTCGTGCATTTCGGGCTATTGAAGGCAACCTTGGTCTCACCGTCATCTTGGTACTAGCACTTCTTGTATTGAGTAAGCTTGCTTATAGGACCAAATATGACAGCTTTATTTATGAACTTTATTTATTCATTCAACCAGAAATGAGTTTCGTTTCAGAAGACAATTTTTTGATAAAAAAAGCGAATTGCTTTTGTAGGGCCCACTCACCGAAAATTGGACGCTGAGGCAGAACGTTCAGCTTTACTCGTAGTTCTTGCACTAACTGTTTTTCCTATGGTTTTAGGCCAAAATCCTTGCGCAAAACCTTACCTAGTCGAGTAACACAATTCAAATTGCTGCGAACGACGATGAATGGAAAAATCGCGGTCTTCACTAACACTGGCGGATATGACAGCAATATTTTCTTCTGTACGCACTCTATGCATAAGGTTAGGTGGCTTGGACATTAAGCGTGAAATCGTTGCAAAAATTTGCTACTATGGCTTAAATTGCCATAAAAAAACTAGTAGGTCGATTATGAAGACTGTTAAGTAGTCGAAGGGTGCGAAAAATAAAAGTATGAATTTTGATAATAAAGTCCTATTCGTAAGCATTGTCCAAGTGATAAAATGGCAATATTAACTGAGTATACCTAGTACTAGCATATTCAGAAATCAGACCTAAGCTTTCAAAAGTAAGATACTAGAAAACCAAACGGAAGAAGATCACCCTTTATATATCGTTTGCTTCAAAGTATTTCTCCTCCCACAAAAAGAGAAACTTACATATGCCAACGAATCCTCTTTTCCAAAGAAATAAAATATTTTTGAAACTGAACGAAAGAGACATACGAGAGTGGTCCGATACGTACTTAGCTTCACCGCCAGATGGCGCCAGTGTCGCAAGAGCAACTTACTATCGTATAGTACATTCTAGTAGACGGCTACTTCAGTCGGATCGGACAAAACGCAGAGGTATTCCATCCTCACCAACAGCGATGGATTTAATATTTGCAACACAGTTTATGACATCCACCTCCATTACAGATTGAATCTCAAAACCAATCCCTTATATAGAAGACAAGGGAGTATTTCTCGAGAAATCGAAGCTTGTGACCACTATATTTTCGAGAAAGCTGTTATTAAGAGTTTCAGGATCAATCTCACACTTGGAATCACTCTTGGCTTTGGATACCCCAATGTGCCTTCACAGCTTCTTAGAGGGAAGAGACGTGCTTAATTTGGATGCGAAATATTTTCTCTTGAAGTTTCTTATAATAAGAGTAGAATGATTACGCATCGTTTTATATGCCGCCCAGTTAGAAACAGATGGTCTATGTTTCCGTTTACTATACAGTTTATTACGGGCTTTGAGAGCATTCATGACCTCGATAGTAAACCAAGGACAGATATTATTACGAACCCTAACTATTTTACCTGGCACATATTGATTAAATAAGTCTGTTACCACTTCTACATTTAAGCTTAATATCAGGGTCTGAGTAAGAACGACAAACATAACATGGTGCTGTAGAGGCAGCATATTGTAAGTTTTCAATATTGACAGAGGAGAAGTCTCTAAAAGAAAAAGTTAATGGAACAACAGAATGTGTAAAATTGATACTAAGAGTACAAAACAATAGACCATGGTCAGATACACAATCAAATGAGAGCTGTCCAAACAGAATAACTAACAGAGGATCAGAAACAACAGCAAGATCAAGCAGACTGGGAGTGCATCCTTTCGCATATCTCGTAGGATACTTTTGATTGAAAATCTCGAGCCCAACCGAAGAGATAAAGTCCTTTATTCGAGTTGCACAGGAACCATTAAGCAGTAAATTGGTATTGACGTCTCCACATGCTATGATGTTTTCATACCTGGCTGAGAATTCGGAGAGCGCAGAGAAAAATGGTTCAGGAGCACAAGTATGATCAGGAATGTAGGCGCAGGCAACCAGACATTTTCTGCAACCATCATGGATTTCAGCAAATAAGAACTCATTGGGTAGGTTGGGCGATTTTTCAATAATATTGCACGTAAGAGATAACGTGACAAAAATCCACGCTCTCGCATTGGCAGACCGCCGATTGAAAGTGCGCGAGATAGCTGAGACAGTAGGCATTTCAAAAGATCGTGTGGGTCATATCCTGAATGAAATTTTGGGCATGAGAAAGCTGTCGGCGCGATGGATGCCGCGTTTGCTCACTCCGGACGTCTGCGTCGTTTCGTGACAGTCGACGAAAGATGGATCCACTGGTACACACCAGAGACCAAGGAACAGTCGAAACGGTGGACTTCACCCGGCGAACGTGCTCCGAATCCTCCTGTGATCCACATCGACTACCTGGAGAAGGGCAAAACGGTCACAGGGCTGTACTATGCCAAATTAATGGGCCGATTCGAAGAAAAAACGACACTTGACGAAGAAAAAAGTGCTCTTCCACCATGATAACCGGCTCACACCTCCGCGCTCGCCACGCCAAATAATTCGAATTGGGCTACGAATTGCTGCCGTATTCTCCAGATTTGGCCTCGTGCGACTTCTTTTTGTTTCCAAACTTGAAAAGGTCACTCGCCGGGCAGAAATTTCAGTCGAATGAGGAAGTCATCGCCGCCACGGAGGCCTACTTTGCAGACCTCGAGAAAACGTATTTTTCAGACGGGTTAAAGAAGTTTAAGCATCGCTGGGTCAAGTGTATCGAGCTAAAAGAAGACTATATTAAAAAATATATCGCCATTTCTCCAAAAATTTTGTTTTTCTTTTGTAGGCTAAGTACTTATCGGACCACCCTCGTATTTGAGGTGCAAATGGTCTTTCAAAATTGTATCAATATACTGCATAACGACAATACCAAGAAGGTCTCTAATGTCCAATCGACGATCATTGGACACCCAATCTTTGATTTCCTTAACGTGTTGTTCATCAGTTGATGTTTTTGCCCGATTGGAAAACCAATTTTTTTTCCATATTTTTCTACCTTCTTGGTATTGTGCCTCTGGTAGACTTTTTTTTGGATAAAATCTGGTCACCAAAGACTTTCTGCAACAATCTCAAGTCCCCCACAAGCAAACTTTTGTTTTTTCATTAAAATCAAACATTGCAAAAATCACAAAATTCACGAAACACAGCGTACCTAATTATGAATTTAATGTAGAAGTTGAGATTTATCCGAAAGTCACATTTCTATTTGATCACGATAATACATATGAGAATCCTAAATATTTCGTAGCATTCTTGGCGATACCTCACGCATACCCGTGGTGAACAATTTTCCGGTTTCTGAGATTCAAGTGCCAATCATGGAGTGTATGTCGGGTTTACGTTTCAATGGCGCACTGCGTTTTAGAAATTTTAAATTCCACTCTTTTGTTTTTAAGGCATTTATTCAGTTATGCATTCGTTGCCATTTCAGTTGCACTACTGAGGAGTAGGGCCGTGAATCGGGAACGAATACGTAGAGCAAAGATAAGTGTTGACCAGTAAGTAATAAATTAGCAGAGAAGTAACAAGTAAAAGAGTGTTGGAGACAATATGGAACCCTGAGGAATACCAGCACTGGTGAATATCAAACTCGATTTATTCAAAATAAGTTGTATAGTAAAAGAAGGGATGCGTCAATCACAAAGGTGACACAAATTATTTCATAAGATGACGCTATATCACTTAGATGATAGGTGAAAATTCGTTGGCGTTTTGTCAAGTATAAAGAACACTATGGGCGATATGCAACCTCGACCAGCGGATTTATGTACATCAAAATCTTTTAAAACCCTGACAACTATACGAGTACCAACGTACTCTAGCCTTATATTAGCATTGATACTGGCGAGGAAAAATAAAGACTTGGAGAAAGTTGCACAATAAACATTTAATAAGCAAAACGAATATTTAAAATTCTTAACAAAGTCGTTAAGTCTGCTCCAATCCATTTCCTCGTACGCCATATTATACTGTGAAAGCCCATTTTCTAGCCGTGTAGTATAAGTAAGAGAATATAGCTGTTGTGTATTTACCAGACGAGCCAAGAGGGGATAGTAGGTAGAGAACTGACGGGCAAGTCAATTGTACTTTCCTTGTGAATAAAATGGTGATAAAAAGCAATTGAACTAATGTACTTTAGAGAGTAATTCATAAAGAAAAAAAAGAACATAAGGTAGTGTTTGATAGCATCACCTTATTTCTTATATAATTCATAAAGCTATTTCTGGCAAATAGTCGTGAAAAGTACAATAGTACTTTGATTTAAAGGTTGGACCGCCAGCTTGTTTCTTTTCTAATTACATGTTATATATACAATGGGAACACTGAATTGTTCAAAATATTTAACAACTACTTAGTATCAAAATATTTAACAACTACTTAGTATCAAAGCCCACGGTAAGAAATAAATCGACTTACCCTTGAACAGCGATGGAAAATACTAAAAACCTATTTTCAAATTGAATGTTGTGTTACCAAAACTGTACGAATTTTGAAAAATAATAGGTCGAAATAATGCTCTAACGGCGCCTTTTGTACGCAAGTTTGGAGGAAAGTTTCTGATATTGGCGGTGTCATTTGGTAAATCCAGCCATTTTCCAGTTCGTCCAATGCCTTTATCAAGATAAGCTAAGCTTATCGCTTATCAGGTCATCAGCCGCTTCGTAAGCAATGATCTGTTTAGACATTGGAAATATAGAAAATTGACATCGAATCTGCCAGAAGAATCGTCTTCTCAGATGAGGCGGGATATATTATGTACGAGTATAAACAAAACTGGTTAAGAGAACCGATACTTAGTCGTGAAGAGCCACTTCATTTTTAGCGAGTGTTGCATCTGATTTTTGGAGTAGCTACCTTAATATTTGGGCATTAGGCTCAATAACCGTGTTAACAGTCTTTTGGTTATGATATTGCTGGGCCTGTATGGAGTAACGCTTTGACGCCATTTGAATTTCTTTTTTCGTGGGATGTATTGAAAGATAATCTCACGCTTACAACCCTGACAAGATTCAATCACTTAAGTAAAATGTTAACACTTGGAATAGGGCAGAAAATGTTTTTCAAGACTGGTTAGGCTATTGCGAAACTGGTCGAAGCATTCCTTTTCACAAAATCTAACTTTTCACTAAAGTATTAAACTTCGCAAAAAAAAATTGAAAACTGCAATTTAAAAAAAAAGAGCTGATAGCCACACTTTAATTAATTGGTTTCTAAATTGCAAAGGTATCGAATTAGAACAAGACGAACAGAAATAGAACTGCCATTAATGGCCTTTTCGATGAGCTGTAACACCGAAAACCCAATACCCATTACAAATCCAAAGACCTCGCATACGTCACATGCTAAGTTCCTTGATAAACTCGCCAGTATAGGCCAGCAAGATATTCAAATTTGCTAAGATAGCTAAGCTAGTTTTAAGTATTTTTGTCTAGCGTAAGATAGTTATAAGATATGTTTAATAAAAATGAATTAAAAAAAAAGCCTCGGATACAACCCATGCGCTGTTCAAAAAACCATAGCTTTTGATTCTACACGGTTCATTAATCGATTATATTATATGTAGACGAACAGCCTGCAAGGGTCCTTTGCCTTCATCTATATGTACACCTGTCATTACCATCATCGAGGAACTGCGATGGGGTGGACAGGCTTTGGCGACCTGCCTTTATAACAAGCCTAAACCTCCTATTGTTGCCTATGCGCCATTCTCGTATCGCAACAGGTTGATTATCGACATTGGGATCGACGTTCTAGATGTCCAATCATTCCGAGAGGGTAACATCAACTTGGTTTACTTTCTTGTTGCAGCCAAAATACTCACGCAGTATGCGGAGGAATCGAGTCACTAACCCACTTTTGACGTCAAAAAACTACATTGTCCACCGAGCATGTTTTAGGATTTTTGAAAATATTCATCCAGCCGTAATAGAATTGTTTTCAATACGCCATTCGAAGCGTCGTTTTGGATGTCTTGTACTTCAAAAAGCCACTCAAAAATAGCAGCCAAAAAGAGGACTTATAAAGCAACACTGTTCAAAAAACTAGGATTGCTTGTAACCTCTGTAAGGAGAAACAAAATAGAAAAAAAATCAGGAGAAGCGCCATTTATGTACGTCCACACATTCATTGCCCTCTGCACTGCTTGCTTCTCTCGATTACCAACGCTACCCGAGGAAAGGGCCTATATGCAAGCGGAATGTGTAAGCTGTTGCCAGTTCGACGATTCATTAGTTAGGAAGTTATAAGCTTTAATTGTGATTGCAGAAGTGACACCAAGAACCAAGAAGAAGATGGTCAAAAAATGTTTTTATTGTTCGAAACCAAAGTTGTTAGTAATAAAACTCTCGCGAAGAACTGAAGAGTTAGTGCTGCAGCAATTATGTTGGAAAGACAGAGTCCTATCGCGCTCACTTTTGTGTGTGGGATTCTCTCCTGAGTCCTGGGACTCTCTTGAAGGAGTTGTAACTGGCCTCGTTAGGAATATATACCACCTCGTCTGAAAATTCAGAGGAAAACATACCCAACTGATGAAACCTTAGCAATGTTTACCCAATCAATAAGAAAGGAGCCCATCTTCACCACCGGACTTTAAAGACACATATGGCGCTTATTTTAATATCCTGATCAAATTCGTCGGATTGCACGAGATGGACATGGGGAACCCCTGTTGCACCATCAGGACCACTAGCAATCTAAAAGCACAGATATAAAGTCTTCAAAGAGACGTTTACGAGTATTGACTAGGAAGCTAAAATGTGTTTTGTCATAATTGAAGGCAAAACTGAGTTTTGGCTGGTCGTCAATCTGTCTATTGAAGCCTCAAGCAGCAACAACATCAGCGCGAAGTTCAGACATAAAATAATAACAATGGGGCAGAGGCATTAAAATTAGTCACGTATTTGAGCACAAAGATCGGTTCAGATTATGTTAATGGGGTATATAGAAGATTCAACCACAAATCCCGATCTAATTGAGCAAAGTCTGACTTCACTATCCCAAATGTGTTACTAACCAGTAAACTATTTTAATATCATAGTCAGGATGTGCTCTCATATTTCCAAGACTCTTGTCGACAACTTACATTCTGCAGACCTTCTTTTCTTCTTTTATTATAATTATTTTAATAAAATTACTTTGTTTAAATGATTCAACAAAATGTATTCAAAACATCGTATCCGACTGTACATCGGTTTTTTCTTGTGACGTAAATTGTATCACATATGTTTAGGCTTATCAATACAAATTTTTCAGGCATTTCCTCAAGTGAGTTGTTTCTCTCGTGTTGTTCAGTACACCAGCACGCACTACCTCGCGGAATACATCAGGTTACTAATAAAAACAAAGGCTTCCAGTGCATGCTGCTCAGAAATGTCAGATCAGAAATATAGCATGGCAAGAAAGAGTATCTGTTAAGAATTCCTCACCTTTGTTTTTTGCACATGAAAATGTCGACCCTTGAGCCAAATACGAGTAGGTGAAATTTGCGGCAAAAATTGCTTTTCACCTTCAATTCAAAAAGTCCGTGGCTTAGGCGCTAGAAACGTAGGCTTTCTACAAGTAATACAATAGAATGAGTCGCGAATGGTGTGAGCCTCATTTGTAGGTGATTTAAAAAGGTGGAAAAAGTTAAAAAAAAGTAGGTAATTGCGTGCCATAAGACTTGAGGCTGTATACATCGAAGGGGGAGCTCTTCACGAGCTCTAGCGGCAAGAAAGAAAGGGGCTTTTCTATCGAATTGTGACTGAGAAGTTCATCCAAAACAATAGTCAAGGGGGAAAGAAATCAGGTCATCGCGGCCATGAAACATCGACGGCCAAGCCAGATATCCACGGATCGAAATTCATGTTGGATATGATCGGTCTAGATCAAAGTGGTATATGAGCTCGCTACTGTTGCTTTGGTCGCTAAAACCTATCTGGAAACACTAAAATAGGTATTTTAGAGAAATTGCCCCTTCCAGTTCCGATCGATGACGCATGGCCGGCTACACTCGATCTTCCGAAAAAGTAAAAATTTAAGCCAATGCGTATATTCGTGGATTGATATGTCAAAAAGATGGGTAAAAGTTCTAGCTATCGAGATACAGTGCAACCTTAATATAACGTACCTCAATATAACGACTTCCTCGATTTAACGAATTCTTCGTAATCCCCTTGAATTGTCCATAGGAGTCAATATAAAATATACCTTTACATTACGAACATTTTTTGCGAACAACTTCTTTATAACGAATTTTCAACTATCAAGAAAAAGTATAAATACCTCTAGTTAACGAATTTTGTCAACCCAAAACCTTTATACATATAAAGTTCCCACCAATGTATGACTCTTAAGCCTGATTCACAATTCTGCGTTAGTGCTACCTTACCTTTGATAATGATTTAGCCGTCTGTGGAGAACTAACTGATGCTGACATTGTCACATCTGTGTTGCCGGTTACTAATGCAGAACCGGATGAAGACGAGGAAGAAGGGGGTGAAATTGATGAGCATAACTTCACAATAAAAGATGCTTTAAATGCTTTAAATATAATAAAATCTATGTTTCTCAAAAAGGCAGGTTTGAGTGACGATGTAGTCAAATCCATCACGAAATTGGATTGCGCTTTGGATGTGATAACTCTTACCGGTGGTAAACAGACAACTATTTATGACTTTTTTTCTAATCAAGATGAACAAAATTGAGATTAAGCTACTATGTATAACCACATTGTTGATTCTTTACCTTAATTCGTGAGTTTTGTTGTGCGAATCTTTGAAATTAACATTAAATTACCTACATAATGTATGTACCCACCAAGATGTACCTACTTTTACGGATTTTACTGCATTTAATTTTGATTATTAATGTAAGAAAAAAATTTTGTTAACTACCTAATTGTTTTTAAATAGAAAATACATACAGTAATTTGATAAAAATGTGTTATCATTTATTAGTAGAATTTGTTAGCTATAACAAGATGAGTACGTAATGTTGAGGTGAATAAAACTATTTTTTTACCTCTTTATAACGAATTTTAGACCAACCTAACCTCAAAATAACAAACCTCAGTTCAACGAATTACTTGATATAACGAATATTTACTTGTTCCCCTCCGATTTGTTATATCGAGGTTGCACTGTATAACCAAAATAAAGCGCCAAATTTTGAGGAAAAAAAATGGCGAGTTCCGGTTTGTATATCTTATACAGAGTGGGCACTAAAACACTCACTCGATGTTGTCTCACTTGATCTTTAAAATGAAACGACATCATTTCGCATTTGCTTTTCAAATGTTTATTTAGATCATTAATTGATGATATCGATCAAGAAGGTTACCATTGTTACCGACATTTTGGGCTTTTTAACCGCATTTTCCATCGTTTCGGCCAGAATATCGGGTCTCTTGCATTCTTGTCGGAAAAATGTACGTTGGGAGTCTGTGGGTTATTTTTATAAAACCCTAAAGAAAGAAGTCTAAGGGGCCTAAATCAGGCGATCTTTCCGAGCAATGCAAATGAGATTCTAAATGACCCGAAACCTCATCTTTGAAAATGTATATTGCCGCGCGGGCTGTGTTTGCAGTTCCATTTGAATCACGTGTCGTCTAGTCCCAATTCCTCAATTCACGGCAGTATAAACTCACTGACCATGGTTCTGTATCGCTCAGCAGTTTCAGTAACCGAGTAAGCTTCTAGGTCCTCGAACAACCTTCGTACGCGGCGCACCATGCTGTGACTTTGGGTGGATGCAATGATTGATACTTGGATTGTCAATGCCCCAGGAGTGCAAAATTTTGATTTTTACGTTTCCATTCATATGGCGATAGGCATCATCGCTCATGGTGTATTTTGATCGTTAATCGTTCACTTCGTCATTGAGGCTGAGGGGAATATGAGCGTAGCTTAAAGGTGAATAACAGATAATATACAGATAATAGTTAATAGACTTTTCTGCAGTTCAAAGGGAATATGTTCAAGTCATTCATCAAAATGTAGGCAGAGGCGAATGTATTATGGCTGATTGCGTGGCACTTTGACTTGTCGATGTCTACAACTGCGATACTCCGCTCTCCTTAGAACGAACACTGCCAGGCCTTCTAACGCCTCTTTTGTTAAATGTTGTTCCAGACTCTTCGAGCCAAATAGCTAAAAGATTTTTGACCCACCTTGTATATAAAACATTAGCTTTAGCGAACCCGAAATTCTTCAAAGATCATCCAGATTTTGAGGGAGAAACTAATAGAAATCTATTATCATATTTCCCCCTTCTACCAGAGGCATACTTACCTAAAGTACATTGCAAAAATCAGAAGATCAAAGTTATTAACGGAATTCAATGAATAATTTTTCAAATTGAGGAAAATCGCACATTCTTCCACGGATAAGAAGAAGTTTCCGAAATTCCAACCTTATGTTGTGATCTCTTCAATACAAGCATAAATGGCCTGGACTGATCAATGAATTCGGCACGATCCTTATAAGAACTGTGTCGACTTTGTTGCGACGGTGTGATATTTTTAAGAATCCATAAATGCAAGTCTTCAACGACCCTATTCAAACTCCTAGATCAAGCTCTGATGAATGTCGCATATTACTTACCACGTGGAGCATATACGATCACTTTCCTCCAAATTGGTAAAAAAAATTCCCTTGGACTGGGTTATATTATTTCTTAATCACCTGATCATACGAATTTGCCGCACAATTTCAAGAATATAATACCGTAAAGCCAGATCATTGATCAGTTATGGTTCTAAGCTGTTCTAGACACGATCGCCTTGACAGCTTTTGACATTAACCAGTGGCCAAAATTCGTTATTCTAGCGTCGCCCCTTGCCAGAGAATGTATGTTTAATGACATCATATCCCCGATTCGATTAAACTGTGAAAAACGGAAATAAACCTTTGACCTTGTTCTCTCAACAGGGAAAACAGTTAACGACCCAAGCCGGAAGTGTCAACAACGAATTAAAAATAAACTTTTATTTCTGTGTAAAAAACAAAATAGAAAAACAATTTTATTTCGATGCAGACTCTCATGGAGAGTTCTGCCGACACCGACAACGAATTTGTCGTCTTCCCCTACATTTTGGCGTATCTATAGTCAAAGCTTATGCATGAGCCGGTACTTTCATTTGTATAGCTGTTCTGCCAGTTCGAGCTTCTTATTTCATAATCACAGGATCGTTTCGCTTCCACATGTGCACATACGAGGACACGCGCATGTAAGCATAACGAATAACATTTTGTTTGTTGTTGTTCCCTTTGTTCGTGGTTTTAAACTTACAACCACCTTATATCTAAACCATATGTACTAAATCTAAGTCAATGAAATAACGGGAATAGATCCTATTCGGCCTTAAGCGTTTTGCCGGGCGTCGTGGTGTTGTTGTTTACGTCGATTAATCGCTTCATCTGGTCACCATCGGCCAGGAGCGAGAACTTTGGTTTCGTGGCATTTAAAGCATCGGCCTTCTTGTTCTTGGAATACGTCTTCCGGTAGAAGTTGCCGAAGAGATAGAGGAAGATGAGCGTATTGGCGACGAAGAAGAATGTTAGGGATTTTGGCATTTTGCAATCCTTGGCAGCGATCGCGATCATATAGGATAGAATGAGGACGAACTGGATTAGCTGGATCGATGTCATGTATTTCTTCCACCACAGGAATTTCTGGTATTTAGGTCCCATCGCCGAGACCATGTAGTAGAAGTACATGATGATGTGCACGAATGAGTTCAAGATGCCGATGATAACGCCTTGCTCACCTGGAAGTAGAAATGGAAAAGTTTTGATTAAAATGATCAGATGGAAGAACGTAGAAAAAAGTTGCTGTAGGTCGTCTTGTCTTAGGATTTTAATTAGTCAAACCGCAAGAACCAATGGTACCGTCTCCAAAATTTCTTATACAATCGATTTTTGTTTTTAATTTTTTGTCATCTAGAAATCCCCTGCACGTGACACAAGACGATTAATGGCTTTCTATTTTGGTTGCAATGAATCAGTGTTTAATTTATTAGCTGGGGGTATCTTAACATGTAGTATACTCTGAGTCTACCTTAGATGTCTTTATTTTAAATATCAAATTATATTGGAATTGATTGCCGCTATTTAGATAATAGGTTGTTTATAAGTGCTAATTGGTAATCCCGGTAGCCATGGCAATATTTTATCCAGGGCTAACGGGTTAAGTCTTTAAGAAAAAATTCCGTAGGGTCAAAACGACTTAGTGGCGAGGAAAGCGCTGCGTTTTTTGTTTGTCGCGGAGGTTTTGTTCACACAGAGAGCTCCTCGTCACTCACTGCTGCTGCCAGGACATTGGTATAGCGTGATTGTTGTATTAGTTTGTTGTATATGTAGCGCCGAATTTGATAGTGATACTGAACATGCGGCTGATATTAAGGGTTTCAAATTGCTGTACCTTTTTAAATGTTTAATACTTTTATTGAATCCACAAAAAAAAAGTTGGAAAATTGTATTTATGTATATACAAATTCAAGGATCTAATTATAATTTTCGAAAGGGCAGTTTTGACAGGAATAATTTCCTTGAGATGCGCAGTGAATTTATCACATGCTGATCGCAAGTGTATTTGTAGAATGCGCTTCCTACCGAAGGACTGACTTGAGCGCGTCCGTTTTGATATTTTTTAGTACTAAATTGGCTTTAAAACTTATTTGTACAGAACGTTGGTAGTCCAACCATTCTTGATTTGCTTGGGCTTTGTGGGAAGATGCAGAGTCATGCTGAAATGTCCAAGGTACCCTCAGTCCAAAAATACGAGCAGAAACCGTTCATCAGCAGTTATCGAGGCCCAAATCATAAAAAAGTGAAGCTTTTGTTGCTGCCAAGCAAGTAAACTCGATCATATTGTTTGCTGATATGTTACTCATCAGATAAAGAGGACAATTGACAATTGGCCACTTGCCCGCAACGCCTTCTTTGGAACTACAAGGGCTTGAGTTGTTGCATCCGTTCTCTAAATATGTTTTGATCAGAAGCCATTTTTTCTTCCTTTACGACCCCTGGGTCTGGTCTTCACCCTTCCAATCACTTTTGACACTGTAGATCATTTAACAATCGGAAATAAAATTTATAACGAAAATAGCGATTCTCCAATATTTCTCATCAAAAAAATTGGTGCTTGGGTGCAAATGGTTTATCCACATTAATAACTTCTCAAGTAAAGTAGTGGTCCAAAGGCACTGCCCTGTGGAATGCCAACAAAAATGATGTGCAATCTGGAGCATTCGCCCTTGTTTTTAATATAGAAATGCTATAGAACTCTAATGGTAAGTTTTTTGTTTAGTTTATAGAGCATGTACAGTATGTCTCGAAATCTGTAGGACACGTATCTCAAAGAATACCGTTGAGCAATATCTTTAATTTTGTAGGCCATGTGAAGTGTTGCGTTTATTAGAATCCGAAATGGTGGTCAGGTAACATTACGGGTGGATTTGTTTCCTAAAATTCTGGCTTAGCTTCTTTTGTGTCTTTTCCTGGTTTGCGTTTGATGACTGCTTCTGCGACTTTATATGTTTCTGAAAAAAATTTTGTTCGAAATAAAGGTAAGCTCATGGTCAGCTAGTTCTTTTAGGATTTTTTTAGTTGTCAGATCATATCATTTAATTGCTTTGATTTTATATGTTATGTAGTAGGTTATATCGTCCATGTGGATTGTTGCTTTTCTCATTTGGCGAATGAAATCGGTAGTGTAATGGCTTTTTCTGCGTTTGTTCTGGACCACTTTTTGACTTCTTTTAATATTTAATACGGAGTAGAGGTAACTTTTTAAATTTGATAATTAGTTTATAGGCGTCTGTTTTAGTAAGTTTGAAATATTCTATTTATTTTATGAGTATAGGGAGTATATGTGATGGTGTCACTAAGGTTAATTATTGCTCTATCAACGTTGTCAGGAGGTTTAAGGAAAATATTGAGTGTTTGATCTTTGGTAATAATGCCTTTTAAAGTTTGCCAATCACATATTTAGTCGTCGCTTTGATGCATGAGCTTTGTTGTCTTGATGCCTTATTTGGTACATTTTATATTCAAGAGTTTTAAAAGACTTTTTTTTCTTTTTTGAAACACCTGAGAGTCTTAAATTGTTTCATTTCGTTTCATTTCCAAATTTCATTCGGTCCATACCAGTTAATTTTGAATTGATTGTATTTGTTCCTTTGAGATTTGAAGAGCAGACTTTCAGGCAACTGCATAAGTTACATTCACGTATGTATGTTAACAGGATTGTCGAAATAGTGAGTGATATTTTATTTCTCAAGGGTTGAACTCTTTTAAGTCTTACAGTAACAGCATTTTTAGCAGTTACTACATTGAGGTAGTAGGTCAGGTTACCTTAGGTTAGGTTAAAAAAAGGAAATGTGATTGTTGGGCATCACTTCCACTCGGAGGCCAAAGGTCCCATTGTGATTCCCTTCATTTATGGAGTACACATACAATTAACCTGTCCTACCACGTGTTGGTCGAAACCATCCTTTAGATGTCCGCAATCTCTGTAAAGAATCTTTGGCCCAGCGAGGCTAGGCGCCGATTCTGGAAAGCTGGGCAGTGGCAAAGCAGAAGTTGGATCGTCTCGGTTTCTTCCTCATCGCCGCAGCTCCGGCAGAGATCGCTAGATCCCGAGTTCAATTTCCGGAGCATTGCTCCGATGGGACAGTGTCCTAGGATCACGCCGACGAGTATACGTAAGCCAAGACGAGTTGGCTTCTTTTATAATTGTATCATTTACGATCCGGCATAATGCGCTGATCGCTGATGTCCATTTCCGACCCTTGCCTGGCCAATTCGTCCGCTCTTTCGTTCCCTACGCTTGAGCTGTGGCCCGAGACGCAGCAGAGTTTGACTTTGTGATGTCTGATGGACTTCAGTGAGTCGCGACATTTCATGACAGCCTTTGATCTCGTTGTATTGACTTCAGTGTAACCTGGCTGTCTACAAAGATGGTGATATCCGATAGTGGGATTTCGGTTACTTGTAGGTATTTGGATGCTTTCTCTATTGCTAGGATTTCTGCTTGGAAGACGGTGCACAAATCAGGGAGTCTAAATGATACCTGTTTGTGGAGTGTATCAGAGCAGAACCCGGCCCCAGTGCCTGTGTTCATTTTCGATCCGTCGGTGAAGAAGGTAATCTCGCGGTCGTTGATCACGGCGTCTGATAGCCATTGGTCTCTATCGGGGAAAAGAATTGGTATTTTGAGAGAGAAGTCATTTTGGGGAGAAATATAGTCGGTTGTAGCTGCGAGGCTACTAGAACCATTTTTCTTTCCCAGGTCATCTATTATTCTGAGTATTGCCGCATGTCCATAGTTGGCTTGTTTCCACAAAGAAGACTCCCATAGTCTGAGAGCACTTTTTGCAGCGCAGCCTTTCATGAATAAATCCAAATAAAGGAGATGAAGTATCATGTCCAACCCTGCTTGTGGTGTGCTTCTCATAACTCTCATTGTACAAACAGCCGCTGACCTTTGTTCCTTGCTGAGCATGCTCATATAGCGTTTCGTGCTGCTAGCAGTCCACCAGACTAGGGTGAGGTATATCTCTTATTTTATGAAATGATTCGAAAGCTGTTTAGTCAAAAAGTTATTTTCTTATTTCGCCTTATTAGTTGTGAAAATGATAAAGATGTAAAAGATCGTGCAATTAATGGTACTTGAAAAATCGATAAATGAAGAGGATGTCGGATATCTCTTTTATATATTAAGGTTGAAGAGAAAATCTTAGGAAACAACGTTGAATGCTCTCGATTCTAGATATGTGATTATACTTGGGAAGAGTGTTGGAGAAGGGAACGAACAAAGAACAATATTTCACAAAATCGAATGCTGAATTACTAAGGAAATGAGGGTCGAGGATCACCTGGACGGCAGAATGGGTTAATGGGCGTTTACATTAAAAAAAGCTTTTGGGGGAACCAGATAGGAAAACTGTTAAGAACCAATTAGACCTTCTTCTAGATCACAATGAAATGGTGGTGGTCCTGAAAAACGTCAGCAGCGTACAATCAGATGTAGGATTGTTTAATGACCGTTTCAATAACTTTGATAGTAAGAATAAAAAGAAGTGGGTCTAAATGGCTACCTGGGGGACATTGGAAGAAATTAAAAAAGGGTCGGCGAAGAGTTAGATTATTTTTATTTTATTATTATGAGCCACTCTGGGGAAATAGTATTTTAGAAAACGAAACTCAGCAAAGGCTTGTGTTCAAAGAGAAATAAAACAACTTGCAAACGACAGCATTTACTCGTACACTTCTAAGTTTCTCAATATGGAAAAGGGCTTAATGAGATCTAAAAGGAAGAGCCTGGAAATATCGAAAGTGATAGAAAAAGAGAGACACTAATCGCGCTCTACACGTATTCATTGTATCCATTAAATTTCCAACCATCTTTCAATTATTTCCAGTAATTTGATTAAAGAATTAAAGAGATATCTGGCTTTATTTCCCTCCGAAAAGCTTCCTGTTCAACGTATTGATCTTTAAGCTTAATCTTCCGCCTCACAACGATCGTAATAATCACTGCCATTTTTATGTACCTATGAGATCACAAAGGTTGTGCCTTAAACCTGTTGACGCACATATAGCTTTGAAGTTGTAAAAATGTTCTTGAAATTAATTAGTCACGAAAGATAACCACTTCTGCGCCAGCTTCTGAACTGGTATTGTTATCAGCTGTGTGATTCATTCAAAATGCTGAAAGGGAATGTTTAAGATATGTCTTCACGTTAGCAGTTAAAATTAATTTCCTGCCAGAGTTTATGTTCAAAAAGATTTGTCGTGAAGACCTTGACGATGCTATAGATGCCACAAATGAACACGTAGATAAAATTAACGAAATAGTGCATAGCAGAATCACAGACAGGAAGTCTCTGAAGACATGAACATATGAAAAGTGCGACAGTAAATTTTGGAAAATTAAGCAAATGAAAATTACTCACTACGCCTCAGTCGATAACGATACTGGGAGGCCGAGTTCCAGGAATTAGAAAAAGTATTTCTCGGATTGGAAGCAACCCTACAGTATTCCATGGGGAAATTTCTGTTATTTCTTAAACACAGCTCGGGTAGATAATTGTTGGTAAGTAAGATCGGCGTAAGCTCTATTAACCTCATACTATATGTTCTTACGCAACTATTCAATGAGAAAAGCGTTCGAAACTAAGTCATGATGATAGTTCTCAGAAGCAAACCCTAAATAAACCGGTCTATACACTTAAGATGCCAGAGGAGAAAAAGCAGTCACAGGCTCTAAAAATCAGATCACAAAAGCTGACCCAATGTATAAGGATAAGTTCTCCAACTAGCTTTAGAACATCCAATTGTTGTAGGAGTCTGGCTGACTTTGACTCATTTATTTTGAACATTATTGTTTTCCTCGAGGAAAGGACGTGGAAAGGACCAGCCCACTTACCCTTAAGTTTTATTTACCTAAGTCCCTAAAAAGGCCAATATGCGACATTTGAGGCCTATATCCATCTATTCACGATGATGGATCTAATACTAGATCCACAGACCTAGAAAAACTACCTTGATACAATCAGCCCTGTCAAGTAGTTAGAAGGAAAATAAATGTTCCGTGATCTGATCGATAGTAATCAAAGCCTGCTATTCACGCGTTATTATATTCAGTTTTTGTACTTACCAGGAGCGTATTTCAGGTATCCCCATGAGAAGGCAGCAGTAACGGAGTGGTGATAGACATGCAAGAACGTAACTTGATTCTGCTTCTTTCGCAGTACAAAGAATATCGTATCCAGGAAATCTACGACTTTTGAGAAGAAGTACCACCACGCTCCAGAGTACAAAGCCAAAGTTTGCTGCCGATTCCTATGCATCTCACACTTTTTCTCTGTCAAATGTGATAGCACACTGTTTTCTTGGAAAGCCTAAAATCGAACAAGAAATATGTTAGTCCCATTCTCTTAACCTACAGATTTCTCAACGAACCGTGTAGCATAGCCACATGGAGAAAAGCACCTGCAACGCATTATAGACCACCAGTACTTTTTTCAATTCAAAAGGTTTCCGATTGGCCATCAACGCGGGCCCTATCTTTAAAACAAACGCTAGATACACTCCGAGTAGGGTTAATAGTGGTAAAGGCGAGCTCATCAGCAACCAGTTGTCAATTGTTTTATCTGAAAGAGAAAAACCGACTCTCATAATCGACGTCGCTCTTGAATATACGAAACTCCATACTCACCGACACCCTGTGATAGATCAGCGATCTTGTCGTTGACTATTCTTATGATTGACGTCATCTTTGATGTCCGCTTTCTACAGAAAAAGAAAATTTTACAAAATAAAAAATACATATCTCGATAAGAAATCAAAACTCGCAGATTAAAAAGACTCAAGCTCTATGTCGGGTACAATGCGATGGTATACCTTTACCTAAGACTATTGGCACAAGTAGCTTATGACATATGTGTAGGTATTACGGCAGTGACTCGTGGTGACGGTGTATGGATATGCTTGGTAGGACGATCACGTTCGATAGCGACCGGCTTATTAGTCCATGGAATACTGATTCATATTGTCCGTTCGACAAACTTGGACGGATCGATTCGTAATACGTCAATCAGTTTCAGTTATGAATGCTTCTGATATGCTACTCGTAGTGTTCACGTTTCCAGCGATTCAAGAACGCTGCAATATTCGAATGACTATAGGAAAGTAAATTATTTTAAGGCTAAGTGAGGGTGTTCTAATAGAACTTTTTGGCTATCATGGATCGCGATCTATTGCTTTTCATACTTCGAATTGAAGAGATTCCAAGAACGTTTCGGGTGATTTTTATAACATTAAACTTCAATACGCGTAACAGATAGTGACTAGTGTTACTTCTTATTCAGGTGGGATATATAACTTTTATCTTAAGCATTTGGAGTCCCTCGAAACTTGCATGCCGATGAATTTCATGCCTTTATTTTAAGTATATGGAATAGCCTTATGTACGTGGTATTGTCAGCCTTTAAATTAATCAATCTTTCCACTGTACATGCCTGCATAGTTCAGTCAATTCAAAATAGGAATATGTATGTATAAAACTCTTGAAGAATAATCTTAGAAGATCAGGTTAGAAGAAAACATTCAGTTTAATTTCCCAACGATCGTTTAATTACTGACTTACCAGCATTCTTACTTTCTAGTTTAATATTCTGACTATCGATCTAATGAAATTTTCCATGTACGCATTATTGGTAGGCTAGGGAACAGAAATCAAATCTCTCATATCGCTCATATTTTTCGATGATCAACTCAAGAGTGATGATGTAACATAGGCGCGATGCGAAAATATATTGACGTACAATCCATCTACTGACGAAGGCGCGACGGCTAATTTATTTCTTTACTTTGCTTATATTACCGTGAGTTACAAACGAAATTAACAACTTTCCACACTTTTCGACCAGTTTGTTGCCCAATTAATGGGTGTGCTGTAAAAATCATGGCAATAGCTATAACCCTAGCTATTGAAAGGAAAAATTCGGATCCCATGTACATTTCGCGGCTTCTCTCCTCGGCGGGGTACTGGCAAAACCCCCAGCAGTACACTTGCCTTGAAAAAGCTTCTCGGCTCTCGTCGTTTTTCTGTGTGGAAAAACAAATCGCTCACAATTTAAGTGAATGAGAGAAGCTTGGCTCTGGCCATCTAAGAAGAGAAGGAGAAAGCTCGTTGTTCATATAACTTTCCTGGCGGCTGTTGATACGAAAAGTTACCTGAGCTACTGATGGGAGATACCTGACTTTGTCTAAATAATAATTTAAAATATTAAGGAGTCGATTCTCTGCCAGGAACAGAACGCTCTTGTAGTTTGTAAAGGATTGAGCCTCAACTTGTAAGAAAAAGACCAACGCTGGACATTTACGAGACCCTCATTTATACGGGCCTCACAATCTTCTATTGAGCCAACAGTTTAACATAGACAAATAAAGACATCGTCCGCGTACATATGGACTTGACAGTTTATAATTAAGTCCGGAAGATCATTGATGAACACAGCAAATAGAAAGGGGCTCAATACAGATCCTTGCGGTACAACAGACTCAACAGAAATAGCACTTGATGTTCCCCGATTCACTTTAGTTATTTGAACAGCATTAGGTAGGCATTAAGCAAGAAGTCTTGGTGATATAGTGTTAAAAACAAAATATTTTTCTGATTTAGATAGAAGATCAACATTTCAAATTAGGCGTAAAGTGCCATAAGTATAGTTTAATACTTAACTTCTGCGATGTCTGAACGATTGGTAAACGAACTTGAATACTCAGGCGTTGTAATAAAGCAAAATATGAACTGGTCTAAGCACTTTTAAAAGCTTGGCTCTGGCTTCCCGTGAGCTGTAACGCTATCTAAGAAGAAGAGAAGAAGAAACTAAACTATGGTATAAGCTGCTGTCAGAAGAAGTGGGAGGAAGATTTGTGATGTTAACGCTTGGCTCACTCTATGACGCTATTTAAATCTTTAAAAACTTTGCCGACTTACGAACTTAAAGTTATTTTTTGAAAAAAGTGGCTATATGCAGGGTCGGAACTCTAAAGTCCATACTCTGTGAAGCCATTTAAACAATTATGTAACCGTTCCCACTTTCTGCACCGCCCACTTAGAAACACCTCTTCTGTTGTATCATGCGAGTTATTTAACAAATTTTTAATAGTGATTCGCTGCATTAGGCCCTATCTAAATTTTTAAAAATAGTTAAAACATGGCTTCTCAGTGAAGACCATATTCAAATTGTTTCGTTGCTCAGCTACATATTATTAGGTGTGCAACTAAGTAGAAAGTGCTGGTCGATTATGACGTATCCAAAACGTCATGAACCAAGCTTAGACATATGGTAAACAAACCGCTCTGACACATTAGTGATTTCGTTTTTGCGTGATATACTTTTGGTTGTGTGAAAATGTCTGATTTTGTGCCAAATAATCGTCATTTACGGGAAGTGTTGTTTTTTTTTTTTACACTCGAAGAAAAGGGCGGCTGAAGCGCATCGAGAACTCCAATAAGTTTACGGAGATGCTCTTCTATCAGTGATTTCGATGTTGACGACCGTGCGCGTAAAGGAAGGCCAAAAACCTTCGAAGAAGCTGAATTGGTGGCATTGCTCGATGAGGATCCATGCCAAACACAAAAAGAGCTTGCTTCAGTATTAGGAGTTACCATACAAGCTATTTTCATGCGATTGCATGAGTTGGGAATGATTCAAAAACAAAGAACTTGGGTTCCTTATGATTTGAAGCCAAGAGACGTTGAGCGTCGTTTTTTCGCCTGTGAACAACTGCTCCAGCGGCAAGAAAGGAAAGGTTTTCTTCATCGCATCGTTACGGATGGTGAAAAATGGATTCATTATAGCAACCCAAAGAGAAAAAAATCATGGAGACAGCCCGGTCATGCTTCTACGTCGTCGGCTCGGCCGAATATTCACGCTGCCAAGGTTATGCTGTGTATTTGGTGAGATCAGGGCGGTGTTATTTATTATGAGCTGTTGAAACCAAATGAAACCATCATTGGGGAACGGTATCGAACTCAATTGATGCGATTGAGCCGAGCACTGCGCGAAAAGCGGCCACAATACGAGCAGAGGCACGAAAAAGTGATTCTACAACATGACAACGCTCGGCCTCACGTTGCCAAACCCGTCAAAACCTACCTAGAAACGCTCAAATGGGAAGCCCTTATTCCCCCGATATTGCGCCGTCTGATTATCACTTGTTCCGTTCGATGGCACATGGTCCGGCTGATCAGCAGTTCCATTCATATGAAGACATCTCAAAATGGCTTGATTAGTGGATAGCCTCAAAAGACAAACACTTCTACCGTGATGGTATGCGAGCTCTGACAGAAAGATGGGAAAAAAGTGATCGCAAGCGATGGGCCATACTTTGAATGATTCATTTGTAACCGTTTTCTCACAATAATTTGCATTTTCATCAAAATAAATAATAAATATCGTACGTTTTTATGATAAACTATGCAAATTTTATTTCATTATATAATGAAATTAAAGAATAGTAAAAGCAAAGTTCGAAAACTTTCGCTCACAGCGGCGATATTTTGGTGCGTACATGCTGTCCAACTATGTTTGTTTCTTAATTTGACCCGATTTTGATTCAGTTTCTTCAAAATGTTTCACTATTGCACGAGTTTCGTACTTAACAAGGCCTAGAGGAAAGAATAGGTTGACTAAAAAGGGAATTTTAAGAAACTTTTCAAAGTTCAAACTTTTCTCATAAAAATGCTGAAAACATAACTTGACATCTGTCAAAAAGCTCAACCATATGGCATGCAGTACCTATAAATGACAGTTGACGACCATCACCATCATACCACCTTTTAGTCCACCTTTTAGCCCACCTTATAGCCCATCTTTTATATTTATTAGGAAAACCAAATCTGGGTAGTTTATTTATATAATATTGTATTAATAATATCATGAATAAATATGTCAAAAGTAGCATCACGTCTGAAGCTTACACCTTGTAAAAAATTCACTTGAATCCTTATTACCTGATTCTGAGCTCTTTCAAGCCTGAAGTTATAAATGGCCTGAAAAATGAGTAGTAGGTAAATTTGAGTCTACGAACATCTCGAAAGTTTTGAGCGTTACGTTGAAAGGACCAAAGGGGAGTAAGTCTTGAGATCAAAATCTGAATCAAGGTCATCAAATCACGCCTAGAATTTTCACTTCACCAAAAAAGAGGTGGCTATGATATTGTAGAATATAAAATTACTATGAAAAAGTGAAACGAAAAATTCTTTTGTTTTAAAATATTTAGCTCAAAATTTTAATAAGCTGTTTATATAGGAACGCCTGAAGTTACGTAAGAAGTCAATGCGTTCACTTTAACCATTTATTTTCCCTCAGTCTAGTCTAGCCCTATGTCAAATTTTTGCCACGAAAAAGAAATTATAGATTTTTCAAACAATTTAGGTTTAGCCGAAAATATAGGCTCAGGTCTGTCGATAGTTTTCCGTTTTTGGCCTCAGGCCGCTTTTATAAATAGAAATCATAAATGAAAACTTCTATCAGCTAAGAAAATGATTAATTACAAGTTACCGAGTGAAAAACGGAGGATAAACATTAGCTCAGCTCGAAAGCCATTTGGGCCTGGGTTGCTATTGAAGTTTACACCAGTGTCTAAATATACTACTGTGACCAAACCTTTAATTTGACGGCTATTCTGGAATCCAATTTAGAAGGTTACTTAAAGATCCATTAATCAAAATCGTGCGTTGATTGCATATTTCGTTGAGTTACTTACGTCCACACGTTTTCTATTATGTACTAAGGCCATTCAGTGAGTAATGTTAAAATCAGTGATCATGAATCTAGTCCCTTCTATTAACTATCAATCTTAGGTTAAGGTGCATATAGTGTTCAAGAAGTGTCGGGATTTTTTTAATTTCGCGAATTTCATTAGTCCGAGTTAGATATTTATTTGTTTGCGAAAGGAAATGGAGAATTTGGATTAAATTCCAGCAAAATTTTAGAGTATCCCTTTTTGAGATTCAGCTATTAATAAAAATGAGGCTTAAAAATTCCAAAAGTCTTTCCAAAAAGACCAGAAGGCGCTGAAAATGATCTGTTCTAAGGATTGTCAACTTAAAAAGTCCTGTGAAATAACTATGAACTATCGCCAAGGAATAATAAGAAAAACCGCCAAAAATGTTGCCATATCGATTGGCTCATGGCATGAAAGCTTGTTGATATAATACATATATATAATATGGCAGCGAAGTGCGCTCTAAAACTATTGTACTTCGAATAGTCATATAACATGCGTATTAATCCAGACAAACAAATAAAATTCTCCTCAAAACCTGAAAAATCCCGTTAATTTTTTTAACAAACCTCGCAGATCAAGTATTCAACAAAACCATTTTAGCTTTAATCCTCGCGCGAACTAGATCTTAAAATTTTTTTAAACAGCATTACACGAAATCTTCCATAAAGTGAATAGACTAACTTCTAATGTCTGCGCACGACGGACTTTAAAATTATTTTATGTATTGTATTTGGTTTTATTTTTCGGAACTCATGGCATCTTAAACACACGGCATGTAAACCACAAAATTTCTAAAGTATCTTACCGCGTAGTTGCTGGAAAGGGATACACTATGACTGTGAAGTGGACAAGAATGGGGTTTTACCCATTATTATGTACATACATTAACCCACTCAGTGGTCCTATTACCATTAGATAACAGAATTTTTTTGCAAACAAACTTAATTTACAACGAGCTTACAAGCTCGTTTGATTTGACGTCGACGTAAAACGAAAGAGCTGGTTTTAAAAAGTGATTCACGTCTTCTGTTCTGTCGTAGACAAATATTATTGTTTACTAAAATACAACAAAAAATGTGACAAGATTAATCTCTCAAAATTATTACAGCGAATAACTCAAAATTAATTCATAAATCCGCAGAACACTCTAGAGGCGGTTTCCCCGTTCCGCGCGATCATGTAAGCCTAGAATCTCGATCGAACTATCGTCATTCGTGTGTTGTTCATTCATGAATACAGTTCATTATTCCCATCACCACGCATACGGATTGATCGAGCCGACACCAGCTCCATTGACCTTGATGATTAGAATACTCTCGCTCAACAGCTCAATACCAATGCCAATCACTGAAGAGCTATTAAAGTGATTTTTATTCATAAGATCACGAACTTAATCGCTTCTGGTATGTTTATGGACTCTCGAGCCTGATTTAGAATGCCCAGTTAAAATGCATTCTTCAAACACCTTAAACGATCTGTCATCACATTTCCCGATTGTATGTGTATCGGACTGAAAACAAACGATGAAATGATAACAAATTTGGTTTGACGCTCCCGTGAGTTGAGAATAGACCCCTGGTACTGGCGCGTGCATTGAATTTTAATTTGGATATGAATTAAACAACGCGAGCTTCCGTGTGATACAGGCATTCATATAGCCACGCGCGATGTTTATTAGTCAGCTTGAAATTATAGATTCGCAGCAGGTGGACCTAGAAATAGAAACTTTTCAAAAAAGAATCGCGAATTTCAGTGAGTTATGGCTAAAATCTGTTGGGAAACACGCTTTAATTAGACAATAAATTATTTTATTCCTTTGTTTGAAGTTATTTTTCGCAACACCTTTAGGCAAAAGGAGTTAGCTTTAGACATGTGAGTAGGAGTGCATAGGAGTAGAATTTGTCAAAAATTGCATTTTGGATTACGACTTCTATTTATGATCTCCAAGACAGGACATATACTCAATATCCAAATATGACACCAAAATTGTCATTTTAGAGCATATAATTAAGAAAACTAGCCCACAGAACACCGTATTCAGACTACTTGATTTTGCGAGGGGACGATTCTCACATCTTAGCCATTTAAAGGGACCCGGTGGTTACAATGAGACCGCTGCCTGACACCTCCTCAACATTCTGGATATCCTAAACAACATCGACTCGGATCAAAATATTATTGCAGCCATTATACAATTCTCTCGCATGCAGGGCATCGAATCAGACCATTAGCATTTGATGTCGAAAAACTGTAAATGCAAGCGACCGCTAGTGCTTTTGCTAGTCGTACCTCTCAAACTTCCGAAACCCTTGTATCTCAACAATAACCCATATAACGCCACCATGTACAGGGAATTCAAAGATTCCTGCTTTGACAATGAATGGAAGAATGGAATGGAATGCAACGAAGCAATACGCTTACAAGGCTGCTCGTGAGCTCAAGAAAGGACTTCAGCATTGGCATTTAATAATATGATAAGGGACATGTCTCTAGAAAAAGCTCTGTCACTCAGTTGTTTTCTGAGGCTAAATAAAGCCGTTGGTCGTCATAGACTAAGTCCTTATCTACCTAAAAGTTATATTTGATAATATTGACGCTCTTCTCTGAACAAGTGAGCCAACTTATTTACAAATGGTTTCAGGATCTCGCGTGGCTCTCTCAGACTAAAACTAAGATGGGCAGGACAGGTATAACGAATAGACAGTCGATGAACAGTTAAAATAATATTGAGTGAAAGACCCGAGGGAAAAAGACCGCCAGGAAAGACCGCGCCTTAGTTTGGAAGGCAATATAAGTATGAACTCAAATCAAAGAATTGAATGGCGAAACGTGGAAGGAACACACTCTTGAAATAGGGGTTTCGCGAAGGGTTTTCCACGGGGCTTTGAACTTCGGTATTGCAAATATATATATAAAGACAAAAACAAAAAACAATTTTTTTTTATTTGAAAGGCCCATGTATGCCATTTTGTATGAAATATGACATCGTTCAGATGCTTGGCTTAGCTTCTTACGGTGGCACGGATTCGAGTGGTCCAATTTTCAGTGACTCTTCCAGCATCGGTCGATTGCGGTTTATTCATATTGATCTACGACTTCAGGAAATCCCAAGACAAAAAGTCAAGTGGAGTCAAATCGCATGACCTTGGTGGCCAATTCCATTGCCTTACCCTGAAATCGTTCATGCATAATCTCAATTGTAGCGCCGTGCTGCTGGAACCACATGTCGTCTAGATCCATATGGTTCAATTTGGGCCATAAGAAATTGGTTTTCATTGTTTTGTAGCACTCGCCATTCATGGTGACCGCCTCATCAACGTCGTTTTCGAAACAGTAGCGACCAATGACGCAGCCGGCCCAAAATCCACACCAAACGGTAGTTTTTTGAGGATGCATTGTCACTTGGTGAACCTCATATGGGTTTGTTTCGCCCCATATATGGCAAATTCATCCCAAAAATGCGCCTCGTCGCTAAAGACGATTTTTTGGCTAAAATTGAGGACAAAATTCATCAAGTTGAAGTCTGTGAAAGGTCGAGTTCTTGTGCACGACGAGGAATCTACTGTCTCGGATTCTGCTGCACTCTATCCCGGACCACGGTGATGTTCTTGGCCGATCTTGCTTTCCTTTGACGTGCGAACATGACTAACTGATTACCGAATCGGTCGTCTCAAATTTGGCCACCAAAGATTGCAAAGTCGACTGTGAAGGGAAACCACGTCTATCGTAAAATGGTACAACGCACGCAACGCTTGCACTATCGAACATTAATTTTAATAATAAAATTTTATTATTTGGACGAACTGCTCAATCGTGTAACTCAGCTTGATGATTTGACATCTGACTGAATAATAAACAACAGATTTGACAGATGTCACCAAAACATCATGGCCGCCAAAATCTATCCCTGCCTATTTTCATTTAACCTTACAGATGAGCTGGCGTCTGGCCCTTTGAAGGGCTTAGCCAGGAGTTCGCTGCGCCTGCTGCTTTATGAATTAAAGACTTGCAAGACTTGTGGCTATATGAACGATGATCCGCCGTTTCCCAATAGATGGCGCCTGCGGTGCATGCTAGTTGAAAATATACAGATTAGTATCGTCATATAATAAGCTGTGAACAGTTTCCTATCATTACATTTGTAAATGGGTATAGAAATGTGCAATGAGCCTTCTGTTAGTGGAGGGACGTGCGACGAATGGTTAACGCTACGGACATCGTGATTTTGGCATTTAAGAGAAAGAGTGGTTCAGCTCAATGAAAAAGTTTCAAAAGGTAGAATTTGAGCCATGACTGGATCAAAGTCCATGTGACCCCCAATTGGTGGTGGTCGTGATGCAATGGTAATCGTCACCGACTATTGAGCCGGACACCTGTAGTTCAAGTCCATCAATAGTCAGGAACAATTCCTTTACGGATAAACTGTGCAACAACATCAGTTGTGAATAAGAGATGATCAAAAAGTTCTGACGAGGGCAAAACACTCGCAGTACATGATCACTTCAAAATCATACTTTGTGTGTGCATTTCCAATATAACACCTTAATGATATGGAAACAGAAAAAGTTGCTGAGAACTACAACCAACGTAAATTGAGTCGAATCTCTCAAAAAATCATATCTAAGACAACCACCCCCGGAGAGTAGTGAACGAACATCTTCGACACAAATCATCTGCACCCCGTTCAGGCTGTGTGACAAACATCACAAGAGCATAACTCTTGAACCTGCACCAACAAAAAAAACAAAAAAATACCACCTTAAAACGTTAAACGTAAATATCACCTTCGACTAATTGTATAAAAAAGTTTTTTTGCCAAACCAAGTCGCATATTAGGGTTATTTGTGGCAAACACGTAATAGCAATGAGAATCAATTAAAAGTCTCAGATTTACGAAATAATTAATAAGACTCTCCCTGGACTACGGGGCATGGGCTGCTTTAAAACCTATCAAAACGTAGTTTTTAATTTACTGCCAAAATTATCATAGACAATTGATTTTATGTCTGTTTCCTTATTTTGGAATTCTGTCGATGCTAATCACTCTTTTATTCGAACAAGTGCTGTTTAGAGACCTTACAAATCACAGAGTTAGAGGAAGTGTAACTTCCACATCAGTTCCTACGAAGAACATCTAAGGTCTTACTTCGATTATTTCCATCCGGCAATCGGCATTGTCCATAAATCCAAATCGCCCAATTGAACCTATTCCAAGTGAATACCAAATTAAAACCCATTTCAACGAATATTCCACGCTCGCAGGGCCTTGAGATGTCTTTGCCATCGAGCCATTTAACCGCAACTCATATGTATCTAGCAGGTATCTACATACCTTACTGCCAACTACGTATGTATACCTCTGCCATACCACATGGCATCTATTCGGTCTTTCGAAGAGATGAACACCTTGACTTCTATACCCGAGAACGTATTCTATTCTTGCAACTAAAGTTGCTTGTGGCCAAGCGAGTTGCAGCTGAACTTCACACAACTGCGATCGAATCCGATGACTTTTAAGATTTCAATTTCGAGAACCTATCCGACGCGATTGCGAAAGTTGTTCACTTTGAGGTCATGTTAATCTATAACCACTTGGGGTAGTGGTGATGCTAATGCAAGAACTTAAGTCGTGCGTGACACGTTGGAGAACGGGGTGACGTGGTAATTGTCAGAAGACACTCGATTGGGGATGGGAACCAAACGATTTTTGGTGATGAATGTGTGTGCAGTTGACGTGCAACAAGTGTTTGTTGCACAACTCTTGATCGGCAACCGTGTGGATATGCAGATATTATGTGGTTTATTCTGTTGTCGTTTTCTCTACGACTGTGAAATCGTAATGTGAAGCTGTGTCGCTGCATCTTGAAAAGATCGTTTGTGTTTCCCCTTCTTTGAGCACATGTTTGCTGTAAACATGATCTCGAGATGACAAGAAAGAATGTCAAGACAAGCTTTCCATTTCGACAGTGCTAACTAATTGGAACTACATACAGACAGTCTGCTTGGATAACTTTACGTTTTGTGTTAACAGTGAATAAAAATACTTGACAAGTACAAGTGAAGTACAAGTGCGGTTACGAGAGTTCCGTTATTATCTGTTTGTTAATAGTATCAAAGGTTTATAAATTTATTTTTCTACAGTCGCACTTTATGCAAAGGCCAGGGCTCGTTTATTTGAGAATAGAGTATATAGCAGGAAGACAATTTTAAAGAGAACACCCAGGATATGGGCTTGCATTCATCCGATATCATAACATTACCCTTACATCATCACATATACCCATATTATAGCTAAAGCCATATTGCCAAACCCTAAATAATGCTATGGTCGATCAGACAATGATTTAGGATCAATCAAATTCATAATCAAGTGGTTTGGGGTTAAAAATGAAAATGAAAAAAAAAAAATACTAATACTACACTGGGCTGGACGTTGGTCGAAGTTGGTCCGCCGCATTTATCAGAGCCATCTTTAATATATTTAAGAACAGGACACTCTAAGGGAGAACCTATTTGGGAAGGGCTATCAATGATTCAGAATTTTCCACATCTAGACGTCGAGACTTGGTGAATGAGAGTACCAACTGCAGAGGAATAAGTCTTCAGCAACACGTCCACTATTTTCGATCTTTGGAATGGTTATCGAAGGACAATGGTTCGATACACTGGAATCTGGCGTGATTAGTATTTTATGTACATTACTGGAGGTAAGAAGGCCCTTTTACCGCAGTTAACTTGACTACGGGGTAAAGATTATATTTATGTTACATGGCCCTAATAAGTCTAATCATCATTTATGCATGTCGCGTCTACCTGACGTAGAGGCAGTGTCTTAAAGCAGTGTTCTGGTTTGGAAATATACTAGAGCTTTGTAGAGTTTGAAGCTACTCTGGATGCTCAACTTAAAGCGAGAAAAAGAAAATAAAGAATTCCTCTTTGTTTCGAATTCCCCTACATTTTGATCGAACATATTATTTCCTGTAAAGTTTAAATGATCTGTCGCCTATAAGAGATCAAGGACATAAGGAAGGGTATGTGCAAAATAATGCTGCCTTTGCTGATATATATTTAATATGTACATTTGAAAGGAATGTAAGTTCAGAACGATCATCTCGATTAATAACAGAGCGTCACTCGCTCTAAAACCTTTTTGATCTCGCTCAATTCAACAAACTGCCGATCTCGACAAATCAATAGAAGATCTTCGTCCACAGCTTAATAGGTAGTCGTAACATATATATATCCCGCCTTAGGCATCGTTTTGGAAGTCGATGAAGGTAAGTCTGACTTAGAAGTCGCGGATCCTCTGCAAGGTCTGATCTTGATGAACTTTGCACGATACTATTGACGTGAAGTTTACTTACCAACTATTAAGAAAGAAGGCTTATCTCTCTATAAATGGGACAGTGCTTGGACACCTATCTCTATATATATTTAGATAGATACTATAGAGTATATAGAGAGAATTCAGTGCTTTTCAGGAATGACATCCTGTATTTACTATCAACCATTTAAAGACTTATTCACTGAGTTAATGTAGTGTCCAAGAATTTTTAGAAGGATGCTCTCGGTGGTCATTGACGATGTTTTTCATTCTCCGGTAGTGGGAAACCTAGCAATCGATTAGCCAATATAGATTAGGATAAGGCACTTCTAACACTAAATGTGATGCTGTCTCCTTGTGAAGCGTGCGTTTCTCCGGAAAGCCGTATCGCATTGCCATCACTACTTATTATAGCATAAGACATATAATAATGGCCTGATGGTCACATGAACGATGTTGGGTTCTCTCCATAACTGTCAAAGTCTCAACTTCATTAACTAATCAACAATAATTTCACAAAAAAAAAAAAATCCGCGTTTAACTTAACGAAACTTTCAATTCCATCCTATATGTTGGCTCTCCCTATATTATCCAAACAATATCATATATCACTGGACAGGTAGAAACAGAACCGATAATTTTACAATACAAAAAAATTATTTGAAAGCAGACTGCAAGGGCTACGATTAGCGGAGACAACTTGATATTTGATGCATTCTATAAACATCATGAGGGTACCCTCCTATGCGGCTCTGTTTCTGAGGCATTCCCCCATATTGAGGGCGAAGGGTTTCTACAATTCTTATGGTATCCCAAAGACAAAGGCTCGCCGACATTTGTTGGCTATCTAATGAAGGTATAACCCACTATTGTGTGTCATTTTTGTATGATCCTCCTTAGTTTTTAAATTAGTTAGGGTAAGCTATGGGATCTTATATAGGCTCGAGACGTCATCATGCGCAAATGACCTCGAGGACTAACCAGGGTCTTGCACCTTCGGTGAGATCTCAGATATACAAAGAAAGCGTGGTGATGGAATTTAGTCACTATAAGATGCAATCTGGAAGGTTATCAGCAGGAATGAAACCTAGAAATACTAATCAGCCTCATTATGCTTAAGATAAGGTTAAAGTAACTTAGAATACGTTGAATTTTCTATACTAGATTAAGTTTTACATAAGAATAGTGTAATCATTTTAGGTTTTCAGAACTTTTTCTAAGAAAGCATTTGTAAAGTGAGGATTTAAAATTATTAAGTTCATGCTCATTTATATATAATGAAACAAAAAAATGGAAAAAAAGGTATTCGATCAAACATTCATGGTCAGTCTCCGAATAATTCAGTTTTTTTCTTTGAGTAAGTGAAATCTCATCCAATTCTACCATTAAATCGTTGATGTTACAATAAAAAAAACGGACAATTTCGTGGCTACTATTAGTCCAATTTATAGTCCAGGTTATATTTTTTACAGCTTGTATTAGTCCGATTTACCGAATATTTTCTCTGTTATACTGGCAAACACGTCTTGCTAAAGGGTTTTTAGCAAAGCCATGAAACGTGCTCCAACACAAGAAAGATAAAAACGTGGAAAAAGCTGGTATGAACGGTATCCAAATCAGAAAGACCATTGAATATCTTAGCATATCAATTGACTCATGCCATAATATTTTCTCGGATATTTTGGAATGAAACGTGTGCCAGCAAAATTTTACCCAGAACTGTGTCGAGTAACAAAATGGAAATTTAGCAGAAGAAATAAAGTCAATAACAATGTGAAGGTACCGGAACGTGGGATAACAGGTTATGACGTCGGAATTAAGGTTCAGTCGGTATAAAAATTCGACAAGTGTATAAAAATCATGTGGTCTTTGGCCATCGTCAAATGATCAATAAGAAATATTACCTACAAGTGCAATGCCGATTGAGTACCTAAAGTAATAAGAGTGTATTTGTTCAAAAATAATTCCTTCTGACTTTTTTTTCCAAAAAGAATGTTAGAAAGCCGGCGATACCAAAGCATTGATAAAATTAAAAGCATTTTGCTGAGAGATAAGTGCTTTCCCAATAACCGAATCCAGAGTTTTAATTTAAAAATGTTGCAATAAATCATGTCAACCGCTGAATAAATATCAAGCAGAGTGCAGAGAATATAAATATCGCAATTATATTGCATTCTACTTAAGGACACACCGGATGACTGCCACAACTTATTACAGACGCCTTCACAATCACCTGACTTAAATCTAAATGAGTTACTATGGGAAGAGCTTACGAGAAAAGTTCACACTTTTAAACTCATAGTGAGCTGAAGAAAACCCTATTTCAAGGATGGAACTCAATTGAGCCCCACTATTGACGAAAATTGATACAATCAATGCCCAATGGCTTTCGGTTAATTTGCAAACTGTCAGACATTCCTCGAAATATTTTTGTTTTGCTTTTTTTGTACTTTAAGTGAGCTGGACAGCTTTCTGCTTTTATTCGTTGAGCTAGTACCATTTCCTTTTTGTTTTCACTAACTGCTCATAATGAACAAGAATGAAAGCATGACATGACATACAACGTTTTTCCAAATTCCACTTATTCCTCATTAACCTAAAGGATTTTCTAAAAAAGTGACCTTTGTACGATTTTTCGTTCGATCCACTGTGGTTCTTCAGCTGGTTAATTGTTGCTGGTTTGTTGCCATAAGTCAGCGACTTAACGAAGCCTCAGAGAAAAACATCCAAAGATATTAAACCGTACAATTTCGGTGGCAAATCCACATTACATCTTATGGAAATAACGGTTATGGGAACTAGTCTTCCAACAACTTCAACATTGGAACCACATGTCATTCTGGTCCCTTTTACCCAATTGAGACCATAAAATTAAGTTATCATAGCTCAATATAATTCGGCATTGAGAGTCACCGTAGAAAATAATAATCCAGAGTTTTTTGACTTCTCGCTCATTCAGTGTGTATGTAAATAATAGCTCGTCCGAGGTAAAGTTTTTTAATGCTGGTGTTCCACAGGGTTCAGTTCTAGGTCTTATTGTATTTATATATCCGACCTGCCAAAAATTCCATTCTGCGAAACTGCTGTATATGCCTATATTTTCATCGCATGAATTCGGTCCCATTATTGAGACGAATCTGAACGATGCTTAGAAGATATTAAGTAAGTATTATACCAAATGGAAGATAAAACTTAACAGTTTCCTTCGAAAAAGAAAACTCGCTATTTGCCCTTAAATCAATTGAAGCTCAATAATGTTGGAATTAACTGGGATTCCTGCGTGAAATACTTAGGCATTCAGCTGGACTCAAAACTCCTTTTCAATCATCATATTAGACATACTCTTAACAAAGTCAACATCGACATTAGACTCTTGTACCCTTTATTTAATAGAAAATCCCTTCTTTCACTTCAAAATAAAATTACAATTCACAAGGTAATATTTCAAGCAAACATTTTATATGGCTGTCAGTTTTGGGGAAAATGTGCGAAATATCATTTATTAAAGTTGCAAATTGCCCAAAATTAAATTCTGAAGATGATGTGTAACCTTCCACGTCATCACTCTGCAAGTGATCTCTGAGAGAATTGTTAAACTCAACTCCAAATTTGCAGAGAGATGCATCTTTGCATCCTTTAATTAATTAAGCCTAGCTTAGCTTATTGGTATACAAACATAATTTTGCATTTCGCTTGTTGTGTGCTATTTAACTTTTTTAAAGATACATATACTTATCTATCTATTTATTCAAATATTAATTTATTTAATTATTATATTTATTTATTTATTTCGTAGGTTTTTGGTTTTTTTTTCACCTCTGAAAATATAATTGTACATAAACTAATTCATCTTAATCATTCAATTAATCATTTTCAGTAGTAAGATGCTATATTATGTATCATATCTCTGTATAAGACAGTATGCGGTAACTCAGACTTTAATTATTCTGAAAATAAAGCTCAAAGCTCAAAGCTCAAAAGAGAGTCACCGTTTGACCATTCACGTTTCGGAAGGTGAATGGCCCAATGATGCCGCCTATCCACGCCATCAGTAATTTTCTCTGAATATATATACCAAAAGGACTATGGGGACTCTTGAGGCTATGGATTATACACTGCCTAAATTTCGCTTGTTCACGAATCCTTTCAAACAACAATGTGTTTCATTAGTTAATATATATTTTTTTTCACTTAAATTAAGATGTGTTTTCAACAGCTCCAGAGTCCAATCAGTGAACGAGCTTAGTGATCTTGCGAAATACGAAATCATATACAAAAACATGCCCGCAAATTCGCCAAAATTTTTGACCAAGATTTTTCGCAAAAAGTCGAGGTCACAGAAAGGCCACCTCCATATGAATGACGATGGATCGGGAAGTCAGCGTTGCTACTTAAATAAAAAAAGTTTGGACATAGAAAACCCATTAAAACAGATGACTGCCCTCTGTTGTAGCCAACCAGGGTAAAGAGTCATCTATGGCATTGACTTATTATTCAACTAATAACTACCGAATCTAACTAGGACCTGAAATTTAAGAATTGTCGACCGTGCCAGTCCGATACTTACAAGTTCAAACATTGACTTGATTGACTACAAATTTCTTTCAAAAACTTTTGAAATTTGTAAAAGCAAAGTTCGAACGACAGGGACCTAGTTAGTCATAAATTTGGCTAATCTGGGTAGAGTACCGGAAATAAAATACTCCAAAACAAAGATTATCATCTTTCTCAAGTCCCCGAGCTCATTTGTCAGCTTAGCATAACACGACACTACATTGTATTCCACTTAAAGAAAAATAATTGCAAACTAGAATGGCCGGCCTTCCTACCCGCGAAGTAAATGGTTCATTCTGCGTCACCATCAAAACCGCTCAAAACTGCACACATTCCAATTTCATGACTATCTAATGGCTTTTTCTTTTCTTCAACTTCAACTTGACCTCAAGCCCTATCGTTCACTTTTGGCAGTGAACTCACCTGCAGCTCTAGTTAATTTTCGTCACCCAAAAACCCACTAAACTCGGAACAGGTTTATAGTCACTGCGGCATAATCTCATAAAAAATAAAAAAAATAAAACAAAAGCCATCACTTTGTCTCTATTTTCGCATGATGAATTCATATCTATCTTGTCAATGGGTTCATGGTCACAGCATCGCACGGGCAGATAGAATTCTTTATGGCACACAAGTGCCATTGGCGTATAGCAAGTGTTCGACTTAATGGCTCCGGCTTTGACGTGGTGCAATGTTAAGTAAAACGATGGCATTAACAAGTGTTTATGTTTCCCAAGCCGGCAAATCTACATATTCGTATGTGTGTGACTAACTTAAACAATCGACCATTATAGTCGATTCGGATTCTACCCTAAATCATGTGAATTGTCTTTGAGCTCGGCTCGCTTAAGTGTCGAGCCGTATCGACGTCGACAAACGTGACTAGAATACCGACTATCTGCTTGTGATTTCGACTCAATGATCAGTCCATGTAGATACCGTCAGGGTACATACAACACTCGTTTGAGGAATGTCTTGCAAATGGGCTGGCAGCTGTCGCGGCTGACATACGCTTTCTTCAGAAAGGTACTTGCATGAAATGAGGCTTGAATTCGTAATCGAGTTTTGCCGTCATGTTTTGGAAATTCTTAAGGCAATTAGCTACGTTCAGAAACACATTTTTTGCAAACAGATCTGTCTCGGCTTATATGAGACGTAGAGAAAGTTCAGTGACTGCTTGAGCACGAAGTAAATCACAGGCGATAAGTAAGCTAGAAGTGGAGTCAAGTGCTTTTGTTGGTTAAATATCGCTAATGTAAACTCATGGTTACCGCACACAACGGACTAAATAGCACTTTGTTAAGAACTTGTACCTTTTTCTTATTTGATTTAATGAAATTGCGGATGTTGTTCTAATGAAGCAGTTTAAAGGTGCAAGTATTTAAGGTAGGTTAGAATAGTGAGAACTTCTCTATGCCGAGATGGTGGCGTGGAACTGAAATTACTAAAAAATTAGGTACTAGGGCTAACAAAATGAGTCCTCTCTTCTGGAGAACACGTGAATTCTTTCCTTTTCAATAGCCTTAATAACCTAGTTAGTTTCAAAGTGCACCATTTGACTTCGGACTTTCTTTTGAAATAAGGGAGAAAACAGAAAAATTTCTGTTAAATGTGGCAAGTCTGTAGTTTGAAGTAATTTTCAATTGAGGTATATGGTACAGGGCTCACCGTAATTTTATAATTTCTTTGTTTCTTTCTCTCTCCACCTTTAAGTATTTTCCATAACTTATAAAGATTATATAGGTCAACTGGACGCCGTTGTTGATTTCATTTGGGCCCTTCTTACCACTTTTTCAAACGTTTCCACGGGAACTCTGGGCGATGAGATATCGCACTCTTGTCGGATATTGTCTGTGAGAGCTTCCAGTGTCTGCAGCAGATTCTGATAGATCCAAGACTTAAAAAAGCCCAATGAAAGAAATCTGGAGCCGTCACATCTGGCGATCCTGGAGGCCTATGCAATCGCCAAAACAAGACAATGGGTTATTCGGAAACCCACAGCATCAGTCACAGTGGCGATGTTCTCATCGAAACGAGAACTAGAGGCTTTCCCGCAACTCTTGTATACGTGAGGGGTTAAACGCCTTAGTGGCGTGGGGCTGTAGTCGCGACATTATGGCATGGGAGTGGAGTGTACTGGTGTACCTTAAGTTTTGCCTTTGGTAATGCTTGCTCTGGAAATTATTTGGAGTTATTTCTTTTGCTTCTCCGGATGCCGACTATGGGCAGACCTATAGAACGCTAGGTTAATACTTTCGATCTATGGCACTAGATGCATGTCACCACTGGTCACATACTGGTGACTGGATGCGTCGCAAACCGTAGTTGCTTATTTAGTTAACTCAGCAGCCTTCCTGCTTGCTGATTCTGGATTTATTGTAGGTTAATCAAAAAACAGTACAAAAGCCTCTTCGTCCGTGTAAAGCCCGTAAAGTCGCTTGAATTCAATTTCATGGTCCACGGAAAGTATATGAAAGCCTATCACTGAAAGCTATAAGGTGGATATAAATAAAGACCTAAGAATTAGATTTACGTACGTATGTCACTTTTACTTTGCATGCCAGGGACAAGCTGTAGAAACGCGTTCAGCTTAATGAACTTATCAAAAAGGAGAAGAGATTTCCCTGCCAAACGCGGGAAATCTTTGAAAAGATTTGAAAAGATATGGGCTACATTGGCTTTCAACAATATTGGTTTATTGGAGGTTGGTTCTTGGAATACACCATATAAAAAGGCTATGTAGGTCATGTAGAAGTGGCGTATCAGAACTGTACACGAGGTTAAACGTTATCTCAAGTTTGGCTTCATCGAAAAGACAATGCTATAAAAGTTAATAAGTAATTTTGCCAGGAACGCAAGTTAGGATTAGGAAGATGCATATACTGCATACATGGCTTTTGCCTGCATGTACTGCATATATCGATCGTCGATAGCATCAATAGAATCAATACACAGGCACAGGCAGAAAAGTTTCGAAGAAAAATATTGGTCACGTAAAACGCTCCGTTAAAGTTGGTCCATGTACTACGTCAAGTCTTCATATACTGCATTCAATTACTTCCAACTATTTGTATTTGCCGCCGCACCGGGAACATGTAAAACGCATGGAATAAGTGAAGCCCATCGAAAGGTCGCTATCGATAAATTCTGATGTTCTAAGATGATCGCATCTCCGATTTAAAAAAATTCTTAAACAATATAGCAAGATCCCATCCACTATGAAAAATTACTTTTTGGCGCATAAATGGGTGGAATAACGTCAATAACTACAGATACTGAGCTAGCTTCTAAGCGGCTTCTTGATGGCAAAGGTGAAAAAAACAAAAATGAAATGCTAAGCGATTGCTGGTGCCTTATGTCATGTTTTGAAATACTTACGCTTATGCAAATAATATGCCGTCAATGCGTATTCTCAAAACCGACGTAGATCGAAATGTTGCAAAAAAATATTGTAATTGTATGCCAAAGGGCGCATAATTTTTAAATATGAATAAAGGTACACTGAATATGGAATGCAATCAAAGTTCTATTCAGACTTCTTCTTAAGTGTATAAAAATATAAAAATATGGAATATTGAGATTCGGTCTCTATTCATCATGACAGCCTAGGTAGCCTCTGTGTTCATCTGTCATAGGACAGAAAGCATAGTCTACTTGATTCACTTAAATCTCATCATGGCTTCGATCTGCCAAACTATTATGTCGTTATATATGGTACGTATCATAATGGCTCAGTAGACAGCTTGTGTGTCTCTGACGTCGATGATATGGAGTCCGAAAGACACACTAGAAATCATAGCCAACTGCCTATACCATATAAAGACAACAAAGAACATCTCTCATAAGCATTGTATCATGGAGGTTTTCCTTAGTCGCAAATTTAGATATACCAAGTAGTTGGCATCTAGTCATATATCTAGCGAAAAATTAGGGCGTATTTTGAAAAGTACGAATTTAGAAAATCTTCTTTGTACTCTGTCTACCATATTAATATACGAGTATGTACGCCTAAGAAAATGAACAGCATACTACGTATATGCCACATTATTCCAAGTGGGATCGAGCCAGAGTCAAGCTTAAACAACCGAACCTTATTCAATCAAAAGTACGAGATTAATTTTGATATGGATGCCCAAAGGTCTTCAATTTATGTATTAAGACCTTGCATTTTACATAATCAAATAGTTTACTCAGGTCAGTATAAGCCATGTCCGACTTATAAAAATATACGCGATTGGAAGCTATGGATTTCCCTGAAACAAATTCGTGCTGAAATACTGAATAAGGCTCTTTGACAAAACGTTTAAATTCGCTTTGCCAATACTTTCTAAAAGCATAGGAATGGCTGATAATTTACAGATTCTCCTATAGTTTTGAACGTCGTTACTGGAGCCAGCTTTGAAAATAGAAACTAAAAACGATTCATCTAAAAAAATGCGATCTTAATCAGCCTGTTGAAAATTTGTGGCAGTGGGTAACAAATGGCATCCTCCAGATGTACATATATACCCGCGTTAGATGATGCCTAGGAAATACCGTAAATGTTCACTTGCATACTACTGTGATCAAATTGAAAGGTGAGGTTGTTTATAATTCTTCTTCTCTAATTTTCTGTCAAGCAAATTTATTGTTTTTGAAAAGGCATGAGACTCGACTGAGGCTCAAACGCATTGTCCGAGTAATGAAATCACCAGGACTAAGATGGATAGGACACGTAGAACGCATGGACAGTGGACGACAGTCAAAAGAATAATGAATGAAAAGTACAGGAAAAGACCGCCAGGAAGGCCACGCCGTAGATGGAAGAGCGGCAAAACATGGAAAGAATACAATCATGACATGGAGCCTTAGCGAAAGATTATCAACGAGGCTCTGAGTTCCAAATGGCCAGTAATAATATGGTAATAATAGTAATAGTAATAATAATAGGTTGAAGGCTTTTGCTATCTGCTGCAACACTCAGACACGGTTGCTAGGCTTCTAGCTCTTTCCCCTTACAAAGTAAATGAGGATAATTTCCAGTGATGAAGAGCTTAGAAAGATCATAGGCAGAACATTCCGACCCGTCGGCCTACTCATCATAGACAACATGTGTGCATCTCACTGACGCCCAAAGCCGTCAGATGTTTAGAAAAAGGTAATGGCCCATAATAATAACGAAAGTCCTGTCCTTGCTTGCAAACATTAGCCTATATCCCAAAGCACCATCAAAGGCAAGTTTACTGAGGATTTAGTTCCAAAAAAAAAATTGTTCTGAGTCCATTCCGGCAAGCTCAACAGTGATGAAACGAATGAAATGAAACTTAACTTAACAAATTCAGTTTTCCAACATTGTTCAAAGAGAATTTCAGTTCTCGCACTAATTTAATGATAGCTTTGACTGTCGCGACATAGACAAATGCTCCTTCCCTTCCACGTGTGTTTCACAACATACATAGAACATGGCCGTTGCCGATTGCTCTGCCTGAGAAATCAATGTCAAAACCCTCATGAGAGTCGTAGTTGTACTTCAGAAAATCCACAGCATCAAACCAGATTTAGAGCCCTACATGAAGAAACGAAAACATTTTCCTCTGGGATGAGTATAGCCGCTGAGGCAGTGTCCAGAGTTATACTGATATTGTAACATGCCTGCGTGATAGCGTCACTAGGTAACCGATGCATGTGGGATTAAGGGTCTTACAATTGCTTTTCAGACAAAACTTTAAAAGCACTCTTCCCGTCGAGTACAATTTTAATAGGTAATAGAATATGCCTATCAGCAAGTCACATATCAGAAAGAGGATGCATTGTAAGAGCACGTACAATTCCATTAGTCTGTCCATCCTTATTAGTAAGAAAGAAGATATCTGATAGATCTGGAATTATTGCCCAAGAAAAAGTCTTCTTTACTGAAGACTACATCATACGAAAGGGCAACTATGTTAAAGGCCAAATGTTGCCGTCGCTCCACTTAACTCACCAGAAAAAAAAACCTCATATGACAATCAGACCCGTGCAAGTTCAAGCAAATCGTCAATGTTCTAGTTTCAAAATACAATACTTAGCTTATAATGAGCAGTTAATGCAGCGCTATCGACCAAATATATGCACAAAATGCACAACAGCTCGGGAGCTTGAAACCAATTTGTTTAGCATACGCGCTCAATGGGAAGTAAAACTACAACAACTGACCGATAAAAGACCAAATTGGTTCAACTGTCAGACCCAATAGCGTCTTGTAAGCAGAACTGAGGAATTCCCTGAGTGCTCATCAACAAATAAATGTTTCCTCTCGGCTCCAATCAGCAGAAATGCCCGAAACATTCGTGGTTTTTTGCCCATTACATCACAGCAAATTTCGATGGCAGATATTCAATTTGTCATATATCTTCTTCACTTTTACTTTTTTTTTTTCGATTTAATTACAACACTTTTAACGATTCATTCTTACAGCAACCAGGTTTCTGGGTCAAGAGCAAGTTCGCTGAAATTATCACAAAACAAAGCAAAAAACCGAAAAAGAAACCAAATCGTCAAACGGACTTTTGCTTAGTTTGCTAAACCAAAAACAACATTTCCCCTCAACCATAGTCCGATTTGTTAACTACATAAGCAGATAACTGGCCTGACTAACGTCGTCCGATCGATCAGCCACTTTCATTCATTTATATTACCAATATTGATCGACGCGTTTTGAGAAGTGTTTACCAAGCAAACGCAACCCTATTGCTCTTATATGTGGGAATTCCTACCCAAGATAAGCCATTAAATAATAATTAATTTGGAAACAATCCGAGTTGTCAAAATGCTTCCTCATTATCATTCCGTTGGAATGTTGCCGCCGAATTTGAAGCAAGATCGATGACGTGCAGACGGCGGGTGAAGAATCATGTCGAGGCCGTATATCATCATCGACAAATGTTTACGGTTTTCGTGGAATATAAGTATTTGCGACATTTTCATTAGTTGTTTACACAAGGACTTTGACATGTTCCCGAAGTGAATATAATCAACATCTATCGGATTTTCTGACGTCAATGGGGCTTGTTTGATCACTATGCGAACGAATCTATTCGTAAGTATTTCATGGGTAAGGCTTTAAGTGGATACGGGCTAATGATTTAGGGGATCTCAACAAGCTGTTGTTATCGAAAAGTGGCCCTAGAAGATGCCAAAAAGCAAATGTGACATCTCTAGGCTGAAGTGGGTTTCCTGTATTCGAGGTAAACTATGTACATATGTGACTCTCGTCACCTTCTTGTCCTGAATGCGAATTTTTCTTTTTTTTTCAAGACATAGGGCACCGAAGAAATGAAAGGAATCGGCTGGTATAGCCAAAGAAAGCTGAAATGAAAAATAAAGACCAATAGTTGGTCCAACTTGTTCAGAGAATATTCTTATCTTAGCCTAAGTTGTTTATTTATTTTAATTATTGCAATTTAATCATAAGGCCGAAAAGCATATCATAGTCTTATATTGTTCTGTTTGCTTTAGAGTGTCCGTATAGGGCCAGTAAGGTATTTTATGTTAGTTATTATGTAAGCTAGTTTTAAGCATTTTTGTCTAGGGTAAGTGTGTTCTTAATATAAAAAAAAAATGAATTTAAAAAAAAAAAATATTCTTATCTACTCAGACCAGTTCTTATGGGTACGGCGGTTGAGCAGATTTTGGAGGTTTGAAAGAAAAAAAAAAGAGGAAAATTATGAAGTCTACAAAGATGGCTGTGTAAGGTATTACCTGCAAAAGTTTGTCAGTAATAAAGAGTGATCCAATAAGAGGTGTCAATTTTAATTTCGCGGTGTTGTCAAGATACACCTTTCATTTCCATGACTTTTGGGTTACTGGGAACGAGAAATTTATGTATAAACAGAAACACAAAATAAAAATAGTGAAAATGTACTACAAAAAGGTGAATATATGGTTGAAACCATTTCTGCTTTTCATTGTCATTATCAAGCGTCTCCGTTTAGAGCCTTAGGCCATTTAATAGGTAAATTCAAGCATTACAGACTGATCAGGGATATAAAGACTCTAAGTCTTGTGTAGCAGACCAGCTACAAATTACTGAATCCCAGGCATGTTCACAACCTATTATTAGACCTATCTGCAACAACTTTGCGCCCATTTTTTCACATAAATATTAGATTACACGCCTGTAAGATTTAATCAACATAGGGATTGAAGCCAGCAGGTAAATATCATTATTTTTTAGCCCCAATTTTTTTGAGTGATCGGATCCTTTTAGTGTATGGGTAATATGGGTTAACATATTTTGTAAATAAAATATTGATTATGGACTGTGTCATATCGCGAATCTACTCTTAGGAAAAAATATGTTTATAAGAGCTTGCACAACTTTTCACAGAAGGCCGAGATGTTAATGACGGTGTCAGATCTGGACGCCCCAGCTCCTCAATAACGGGTAAAAACATTAAAGCAGTTAAGAAAATTGTTGTGGAAAATCGTCGAATTCAAATCAGGGTAGCGGCTGAGGATATTGGCTTATCAGACGACTCATGCCATACATTTTTTCAGACATCATGACCATCAAACCTGTGTCAGAGGAGTTTGTTCCGAAATTGCTGAGTTTCGACCAAAATGACCACCGCATGAACATGGACCTGCTCAATGACGATCCAGAATCGCTGAAAAAATTCGGTCAAATGTGAACGTTTTGCCACAATTTTCTTCGATTACAATAGCAAGGCTCATTATGAGCTCTTGGCGATTGCATCACGATAATTCACTAATCGTTGCTGTGCGTACAATATTTTAGCCAAAAATAATGTATTCATCGAGCTTGGACTTAGCGACTTTTTTCACTTCCCAGGACGGAGATTTGCCACGAGGTATTGATTAGATCAAGATCATTTCGGCCGACGAGCCCGAGGCTATGCCAAAAAGAGCATATCAGAAGGGGTTCGAAGATTGGAAAAAACGCTTGCGGAAAAAAGGGTATCATATCTGAGGGAAATTACTTTGAAGGGGACAAAATATATATTGATGAAGTAACCTTATTCTTGGAACAAACTTCGTATGAACAGCGCTACAAAATGATTTAAGCCGACTTGTTTTGCTTAAATCTTTATTTATCGAATAATATTTTCAGCCATGCGACTGGTTGAACAGTAGCTCTATTAGATGACAAATCAGTGATGTAAGAATGTCATAAAAAATATTGGTTCATGAGTAATGATCTAATGATCGATCTACCCAAATTACTAATTTCCCAATTTTTTGTTCTACCGCATTTTTTACTATCTAATAAAAAACAAACCGCTAATTCACATTGTTTGCAAACCTTAACAAGGGTCTAGTATGCAATTATGTGCCGAATGAAATCGATCTGGAGTTGAAGTAGCATACACTTCCGGATTAAAACTAACATGTAACCACTCTTCGTAAAAATGTAACATTTTGTTACTGATTTAAAATAACACCTCTTGTTAGGTAATATCATATAATATATGCATGACGAAAACAGGATGGACTATTGCAACCCTCTACTTATTATTGGCTTCTACATACATTTTCAAATTGGCTTATGATGATCGAAGCGTTAATCCAAGCGAATTTGTACCATGGAACAGCGCACGCTACCACAACGCGCTTAACATTCAAAACATGTTCCCAATTGCATAAACGCGTGCAAAATATCGAGTGAACAAACCCCTTCAGACCACACCATCAATTATTTACACCAAACGTATATCACCAAAAACAATCATGGTAATTCCATTTATCAAGCCCCCCTCGTCACAGGCGGTGTGATGAGGACTTTGAAGAATATCGAGTCGTCGCCGTTGTTTGTAGTTGTGCATCACTCACGCCTCTCTCTGATACATAAATCGTTATGATTTGAGGTTATTCCCTTACAAAATTTAATCGACGAATTGAATTTATCCACAGGCTACGTAATTTGGCACGAGCCGACGAGCACAATTTTCTTTGAATGGGACAAACAAAATTATTGATTATAGTATATGCCGAATTAATTTAAGAGGAACCTCTGTATGATTTCTTAGACTGACATTTTTCAATCGAAAAGATTCAGAAATAATCATCAAATAGTTCTTTTTCGAAGACGACGTCGATGGAGAGCATTATTGGGCCATGATGAGTGGTATTCCAGAAAAGATGGACTTGAAAGGTTTATCTTCTAATACAACCGATTTTACTTGCGAATTATTCGCAAGGTTTTTTGAATCTGTTTATGTCACACATTCAAATAAAAATGACATATTTATTGATCATTCATATAATCAGAATACAAACTTAGGTCATCTACACATAAATGTCGATGATGTATCAAAGAGCATACTATCCATGAACTCCAATCTGAATGCTGGTCCAGATGGTATACCATTTGAAGTACTGAGGCAGTGCCACTCGACACTATCTTTTCCTATTAACATCATTTTCAACTTGTCTTTGTCATCAGGACTATTTTTAAATGATTGGAAATATTCTTATATAACTCGTATTCATAAATCAGGATCCAGAAATAATATTGAAAATTACAGAGGTATTTCAAAACTACCCTTGATTCCAAAACTCTTTGAGCACATAGTAACATCTAAAATATATTTTGAAGTCAAAGAACAAATTTCTTCTCACCAACATGGGTTTGTATCGGGCAGGTCAACGTCAACGAATCTAATTATATTTTCAAAGTATTTATTTGATTCTCTAGAATTGGGATATCAAGTTGATATAATGTTTGCAGATTTCTCGAAAGCTTTCGATACTGTCTGCCATAAGTTTCTTATAAATAAATTGAGATGCTTTGGATTTCACTCTACATTACTTCGGTGGATAAAAGATTATCTCTCTGACAGAAAACAGATAGTAAGGATTAAAAACTGCAGATCTAGAGTTATAAATGTTTCATCTGGCGTACCACAAGGTAGTCATTTGGGTCCTTTGCTCTTTAACATTTTTGTGAATGATATTCCAAATCATCTTAAAAATGTAAATTGTTTGATGTACGCTGATGATCTTAAGATCTTCATGCGCATTCAGAATCAAAATAGTTGTGAATACTTACAATCCGATATAAACAATATTTTAAATTAGTGTAGTAAAAACGGTATTTTACTTAATATTAATAAATGTAATACCTTTTCGGTATCTAGATCGAAACTCCCAATCATATTTAATTATTCTGTAGCTGGAATAAATCTAAAAAGAATGTCAGAAGTTAAAGATCTTGGAGTAATCTTTGATACGAAGCTAACTTTTTCTCCTCATATTGACTACATAGTTGCAAAAGCAAATTCTTTACTAGGGTTTTTAAAAAGAAATTGCTCTGCGTTTTCTAATCCTTACACCCTTAAATCGGTTTATATATCAATTGTTCGACCAATTTTAGAATATTGTTGTCCAGTATGGTGTCCTGAAAATACCACCTCGAAATTGCGTTTTGAAAGAGTCCAAAAAGCTTTCACTAGATTCGCTATAAGGCAACTGAATTGGAATTTAGATGTTATGCCCTCCTACACTGCTAGATGTGCTTTAATAGGTCTAGATACGCTAGAAAAAAGAATATCTATTAACTATATAATGTTTGTTCATGATATTTTTTCGTATAAAATTATATGCCCTGAAATTCTTGAATGCTTTTTTCTTTATGCACCGGAAAGAATTATTCGTCAAAGAAATATATTTCGCCATCCTAGTCATATATGTATATAATTATGCTTCTAACGAACCAATCAGTAAATGTATAAAATATTGTAACTCTTTTTGTACAGAAATTGATTTGTTTGATGACAGATCAAATGTTAGAAAATATTTACTGTCACTTGAACTTTAAATGGATGTTATATATGTATTATTATTTTAGTTTTTAAGTCTGTTATCTGTTAAAGTGTATACTTGGTAGATGAAATACATAAATAAATAAATAAAAAATAAATGATGATGGCTCTTTTCTTCCAACAAGACGGCGCCGCAAACTACACAATTCGGACCACGATCACTAAATGACGTTCTTTGCCCCTCGATCGTCTAATTTAAAAGATGTTGTTATTAACTGGCCTCCGCAATCGTAACCCCTGCAGATTATTTTCTGTGAGGTTATTTGAAGTCCTTGACCTATAGCCATGAACCATGGAAGTCTTGATAAACCATTTACGATAGTAAACGGCCTCTATTCAGCCTGAAAAAATTCAAAAAGTGATGGGGCTCTCAATTGAAACTGCGTCACACGCTTTGGCGACAAGCTTCTACGCAGCATCATTTTCAAAAAGGGTTTACAACATTTTTTCAAGGTTCAAAGTAAACGATCACTTAATTAAAACTAATTGTTACCAAAAAACATTCCGAAGGTTTAAATGTCTAAGGACCTCATCTTAGCTCTGGCTGAAATATGTATGTGCAAAAGGGCTAATGGGCCGCTAAATATAAAGAAAATATAAATCTAGCAGGAAGAATATGTGTCGAAATAAAAGTGAAGAATTTATATCCTGGGATAGATATACCGAGTACTAGCCACAAATGGAAGAAAAATGAAGAAAATGAATACACTGAATCCTTTTAAAGCGAATTATCCTTATTGGTAAACTTATGCTCTAAGGCAGTCTGCCTCTAGCGGTTAGGACACTATTTATCAACCACTTTGCATCGAACCAGCACCTTTCTGATAAAAGCTGTCAACTGCATGAGAATGCTACCTGATCGGCAAGGATCGGATCGAGCTTCAAAGTTACATAAATGAGATCGAATCGAATAGTCAATCGCTATTAATATAAAAGAACTAGTGAGGCGACCGAGATGCTCAGTTGCACATTTTCGAACAATTCATGGAAGCTAAATATCATCTGCGAAATTAGTTAATGTAGTAGTTAAAGGCATTACAGCACCAACACACTGTTTCCGAGGTCATCGAACGGGCTCAAAGTCATTTGACAAATTGACAACCTTGTTCAATTGGAAAACGTGCCAGTATTCATGGACAATGTCCTCTATAATATGGACTCCGTAGAAGGGTTCGCATACGAGTAAGTCTTCACGATACCACTTAATGACCACTACGTGATGGAAGAGTCAGACTAAACCCAACACCATACTGGCCATGTACTGGATAAGCCATAGGTTTGAGCTTTTATACGAGTATCAGCAAGCTATACCCAAGCATATGCAAGAGGCAAATCGAAAGAGAATGGCAAAACGGAGTTTAGTAAAAAACAATCTTGTTTTTTTTCCTGACGGAGTATGGATTGATTTTCTCATAGATTGGCATCGAAGTCAGCTCAGCTGGCTACGATACATATACGCAAGAAATGATTCGGATAGGTATATGAAACGAACCGATTATTAAAAAGGATAATAAAAAGGCTAGGAAGTTTTCTTCCTTAAAGACAGTACTTTGAACCATGTTGTCAGTGTATTTGAACAAATTTTATTTAAAGACTCAAACGCATAGACCAAACTATGCACTCATATTGGATCACTAGCGAAAATCTGAGAACAAGGATAGTGCGATTAAACTGGATTTTTCAATAGGGACATAGCACTTTTGAATTTTAATACAAACCTAACTTTAGACTTCTTTTATAACCGAAAATCTAAGTCGGTGATAGCAACATTAATAGAGTTTGCGCCAATTTCCGTTTCATGGTAATAATCATTCTGCCACGAAGGAAGTGCGTGCTGTAGTTTATAAAATCGAATCAACATATGAACGTTCAATAGTTCATATGCCAGGGAGACAATGTACCGACCGAAATACCGAAAATATCGCAGCTTTAGAGGCTTCAGTTCAAAATGAGCCAAATCTGTCGATTCCATGCCATTTAGAGAAATTGGGTGTCTCTCAGTCACATTGTTACCTATGTACATCCTTACAAGATCAATTTAACTATAGAACTAAAGCAACTTCTCCGATTGGGCTCTGTTCAAAAGTTTAAAGAAAATCCTGAATTTCATCGAAAAATTGTCTGCATAATTGGACGCATATACTTCAAAAGACTCCATTGGCCCCACAAAAAGTGATCGTTAGGATTTCATGCCGGGTGATTCATTGAACCGTATTTTTTCGTCGATAAAATTGATCACCGTGTTGCCGTCAATGGAGTTTGCTATCATGCTATGTCTGAAGATTGTTTTTGACTGGAATTGGAAGGACTTGACATTAGTGATATGTGGTTCTAACAAGATGGAGCTATATACAACACAGTTAGGTAAACAATTGATCTATTGAAGGTGAAGTTCGGTAATCGTGTAATCTCGAGGCAAAATCCAGTCGAATGACCACATCGTTCACGCAATTACCAGCCGTTGGATGTTTTACTTTAAGTCGTTGGCTCATGTGGACAAGCCGATCACGTTAGAGGAGCTCAGGAGCAATATCCAAACCGAAATGCCGGAAATGACCATGAAAAAGTGGTGGAAAATTGGCTGCAAAAAATCGATCGCTCCAAACGTGCTGTCAGCGTTCATAAGAACGAGATCGAACTCCGTGCGAAAATCTAACTTGTGCACCTTGAATACAATTTACATATTCTGTTTTATTTAAACACAAAGTTGTTATGTTCTTATTGAGAAAGCCTCTATATCCCTTAATTATAAGCTTGGATCAAGCGCAAGAATAAAAACTCCGGAAATGATTTAAAGGGATTAATGAGGCAAATAGTTTACATACTCGTTTGAAGTGCCGTAAGAATTTTCACCGAAACTGTGTGTACAATCAATGATTTAGAACAGTTGTTAACCTCGCTACTATCCAAACTCGATGCAGAAAATAACGAGTTTCTAAGCTTGTCTTTCAAGGCAGGAAGGGACTGATTTGTATATTCAGTCTATTTTTAAATGTGATAAATATATCTCTCAAGAGAGTGTGTCCAATTAAGAGCAGAGGAAGAGATCATTTATCTAAAAGTCCCCTAAGTTTGTTGTCACTAATTAAGCTTAACAAAACACACAGTGATCTGTTTTTCTCTTCATTAATAGTTCATTTAAAGGACATCACTATTCAATGGAGCCATTGCCTTTCACCATTAGACAGAAGTATTCCAAAAGCCAAAAAAAAATTGGAGAAAAATCGTGCCAAGCTGTTTCCGAGCACTTCGGTTGGCGAGCTATAAGCCAATGAAAAAACTCTTAATCACATTTGCAGCCTTGCCAAACGTCTCTTCACGTTCAAGGTCTCTATCAGACTAAAATATTTGCATTTTCTAATTCCATTAAACATCGTCCGATTATTGATTTTTGTTTTTTTTTATCTTTAGCTAACCATAAAGAGCAGGATGTCAAAAATATTTTTAAAATTAATAAAAAGATTCACCTCAAGTCACTGATTTATTTCAAATATTTTTCGCACTGTAATCCGATAAATTTAATAAAATTCAACTTACAGATGCTAGTTCACTGCAAATAACGTACGAGTATATCCAAAACGAACTCACAATATACTTCACTATTGAGAACTTACAACCAAGACTCGAGATCCAAGACTAACTGACTGATTTAGTGAGGCAAATAGCTTAGCTGACACCGAAAAAACCACTTAAGCACTGAGCGGCTCAACCGACGATCGCTCAAGTCAAAAACACACTGATATCGAACGCGTACAACTGTGTCGTATAAATAAACTAACGAGTGGCTCGCGCGGGTCGAGCATGCAACGCGTATCGAGTACAAGTATCTGTATCTGATCGCTTTTCCTTTTTTTTTTTTTGTTTTTGGCTTAACGAGCATATTAACTATCAATTAGGTAGACAGGTATGTCGTTGTGGATACTATGCGATGTTCTCTTGGTTCTTGTGCTGTTGTTGTTGGTAAACATCTACTACTTTGGTCGGATGTTTGAAGAGCGGTTTGGCTGCTTTGCGAATTAGTGGATTTCGATTGGTAAAGCGTTCGGTCAAGGCAGCGTTGAAGACCAAAATGTATGGTTTTCGCGTGATTGAGTCGGTTGATTGTAATTAGGAATTCTCAAGAAATTGAGTTTTAAAACTAAAATAAAGACAAGTAGACGATGACTAATTAGCTTATGAATTCCTGCAATTTAATTGGCAGTTAATAGCCCCTTTGGTCGAGAGGCGCTAATTCACGTCGGGGTATTGTAGAAAACAGTATCCTAGCACAGAAAGTATCTCTGAGCGGGCACTCATTTCAGTTAGAACGTTTGTTTAAAATGGTCGCACACCAATCATCTTCGAGAAAAATATTATCAATGACGTTTGGGCTTTCGAGACCAGACGCGACAGTTTTGTTTGATAACGTACCCAGCCAAATGGAAATAGGTTTCATCACTGTGTAGAACATCATGATTTTTTTTATTCATTTCTAGAACCCATTCAATGAAAGTGTGGTGATGTTGTCCACTAGTTCCAATTCTTGTGCCAGCTGAACCAATATCCTTTTGGCTTGTGCACACCTGGGGTTTCAGCTTTACCGGCAATTCTTTCAGCTGACCTTGCTGGACTAACACGAATTGAAGTCTTCATATCACATCGATTGAATTCTCTTGTTAATGACAAAAGCAGCACGAACCTTTCTACGAAATTTGTACTGTCCTTGCAGTGAATTTTCAATATCTCAACAAGTAGCCGATCTTTATTGAATAATCTACTAGTTTAATGTCTCTTCAGAAATTTTTATGTCAAAAATTAACCACGCTCTGGTCTCCCTCTCGCTAATGAGATACATTGAAACAGACGGGACATCCATAGGCAACCATGGGCCTGATTAAGGCCATGTAGCAGATTACCTTCACTCTGGAATCAAGTTGGCTGCTATGAAACAGCCACCTTGTCGGAGCGAAAGCGCCCCGGGCCTTTGCCAGAACAGCATCTACATGTTTGTCAAAATATAGATACTAATCCAGCATGATCGCAAGGTATCTGACTACACTTTGTCTCCCCAGTGGACGCACGTCTGGCCCAAAGATCGAGAACCTGCGCCAATTTTTTCTAGTGTCCCGAGAGGCCCTAGACAAAGGCGTTCTGAACAATATATGTATGTAGATTCTGATTTCTGGAAGTTGATTTTCAACTTCCAGTCATCACAATACTGCTGATTTTTTTCGAAGTCACGCTGCAAGAGAGTGACAATGACGTCGATCGTTGGACCTGATCTGTAAGCGATTAAATCGTCCGCATACGCTATTGAATGGTGAAGAGAAGCTATCAAATCACTGAAATAAATGTTGAACAGGATCGGCGAGTTCACCGTACCCTGTTGCAGTCCGTTGTTAATATCAAATGTTTGGGTAGAAGTCACGTTGGCAATTTTCACTACGAACTTTCTACCGGTTAACATGTCAAAAATCATAAGGGTCCGCCATCTAACGTTTTTTTTTTCAAGTAGTGCTTATTTCGTGAATGGTAACACTTAGCTCATGCCTGATTTGACAGATAATTAGTTTTATCCTTCCGCTGAACGAATATGGTTGTGTATACTCTTGAACAACGCCTCGCTAAGTGGGCCTGCGATCGACTTACAGAAGATGCCGATTTTGCCAAAAAAATCATCTTTTCAGATGAAGCTCATTTTGATCTTGGCGGGTATGTAAACAAGCAAAATTGTCGCATTTGGGGCACAGAAAACCCGCACGCATACATTGAAAAGCCGGTGCACCCAAAACGAGCCACTGTTTGGTGCGGATTTTGGTCCAGAGGCATAATTGGGCCATTTTTCTTCGAAAATGAGCAAGGAGTGGCCGTTACAGTCAATGGCGATCGTTATCGGGCCATGTTGAACGAATTTTTGTTCACAAAAATTGAAAAGGAGGATATTGGCAACATTTGGTTTCAACAGGAAGGCGCTACGTGCCACACAGCCGAAGCTACACTCGATGTTTTGCGCCCTGTTTTTGAAGATCGCATTATCAGCCGCAGAGCTGATGTCGTTTGGCCACCTCGGAGCTGCGATTTGACACCGTTGGACTATTATTTGTGGGGTGCCGTCAAAGATAAGTGTTACGCCGACAAGCCAGAGACAATTGACGCTTTAAAGGACAATATTCGTGAAGCCATTGGTGAAATACAGCTGCACACAATCGATAATTTGCTTAAAAATTGGACCGATCGTGTAGGCTACTGCATGGCCAGCCGAGGCAGCCATTTGAATGAAATTATTTTCCATTATTAACCGGAAGGATTGTGCTTTCAAATAAAAAAAGAAATTTGAGAAAATATTCAGTAGTTTTTTTTATAGCATTTTCAAAAAAAAAAAAATTATTTGGCGGACCCTTTATATAGCAGTGGTTTACTTATGCTCAGCCGATTGAGCTTGTAATAAAGACCTTCTAGCCATACGGTGTCGAAGGCTTTTTCCAAGTCGATCAGACAGGCACCCGTGCATAGGTTCTTGCATTTATTCCATTGGATATCCGACACGAGTTTCGACGCGGCATGAATTGTGTCATGCCCCGCTCTGAAACCGAATTGGTTATCCGGGATGATTTGATTGTCCTCAACCCATTTGCCGGGTTAGAGGTGTCCTTACCCCTCTTGGGGATTGGTTGCACCACCGCTGTCTTCCAGTGCACTGGATAATATGCATTATTCAGTGCATTGTTGAACAGGATAGTGTACCTCTCTACAGCCACTGGTGAAAGGTGCCTAAGCACAACTTTGGATATACCGTCGATACCCGCGGATTTTTTCCTTTTCAATGACTGAAAAATCATCTGGAGATCTTCCGCCGAAATGAACAGGGTGATGGCATTGTTTGCCATGAAATCTTCATTGAACCTGGTAAAACCAAAATTCTCGGATCGCCAATGATCGAAATCATTTCTAAGGTAGTAGGGATGAAGCAGGGCTCTGTTCTCCAGGTCGGGGTTTTGTAAGAGCCATTACATCCACTCAAAGCCACTGTGTGGTGCGGCGTTCATGCGGGAGGAGTCATTGGACTGTATTTATTTGAGGACGCCATTGGCAATCGTCCCTGTTACTGGCGAACGCTACAGGGCCTGACTTCGACTTCTGACTGCCGAAATCCGATGAGCGAGGCTTGGTGAACATGTGATTTCAATAAGACGGTGCAACCGCACATGCAGCATGAGCCACAATGGATATTGTGAAGGAAGCGTTTCCTGGTCGCAAGATCGTCCGATTTAACCATCCCAGATTTCTACTTTGGGGTTACTTGAAGTCGCAGGCTTATGCCAACAAGCCTCAGGTAATCGCAATATTCGACAGGAATGCTAACAGTTACAACCGAAAATCTTGCGGAATGTCATGGAAAATGCGATAAAACGGGTACAAATGTGTATCAACGTTTGCGGTAGCCACTTGACGGATACCATCTTTTCTACTTAACAGAAAAAAATGTAAAGCTCCAAATAAAGATTTAAATTACTCAAAATCATTTTTTTTTGTTTAGTAAAAAAGTAATTGAAAAACAAAACTGGATGATTAAATTTGCGCTACCTTGTACTTTGATATCCTGAAGAGGACGAAATAGATTTTGAAAAATAAATAGCACCAAGTCACCTTTAATTTGATCAAGGAAGTATAACTCCGGTAGCCCCAAGCCAATGGCCTTTGAGATTATTTAATTCAACAAGGAAAGCTGGGAATCGAATCGCGTTATTAATGAACATGACATCACTGACGGATCAAAAGTAGTCACAGATATGTAAGATCTATTCGGAAACACTAAATAAACAGAAGTCACAAATGCTTCCTTAAACACATGCTCGATCTTAAAAGCCAATTGCGTCAAATAGCAGCTCCGAGCAGGCAAGGCAAATTCATCGAAGCCGCTTGTTATATTATGTTGGACCTTTAAGTGAATAGTCTTAGATCCCCCTTGTGCATTGTTGTAACCGATCTTTCTTTCTAAAATCCGCACTGTTTCCGCCTTTACAACACATAGTATACTGGTAAGAAAATTTCAAACTATCTCACTTTTGTACGCGGATTCATTTCATACGGCGGAGCTTGATGGTGATGATTAAATAACTGTGGAGTACCGATGTCCAAACAATATGTAATTCAAAAAGAAACCAGTTGATGCCGCACCTTATGAAGATTACAAATTCTTCATCTCAGAATTCAGTTTTACCCACTATGAAAAGCTTGGACGGTTACGAAGCTTAGATAGTATCGCTAACGAGTTCCCCTTATTTTCCAGTGGTATTCAGGAGAACTATCCTAACAAACAGCGAAGGATGAAAAGATAATTTGGAGAGATAGCACGCTAGTTTCACAAATTATGCAGAAAAACACTTTGGGTTGTCATATAGTCCAGCCCACTTGAACGGAAAGGAATTCCAGCAAACAATCCTTATCTTCTCTGTACGGTCTACGACCTGCGAAACTACAGTTCTAATCAGACACCGACAAAACAATTGGGCTTTTATCATAACCTCGAGACACCTTTGTCGTAAACCACTCTTAATCAGAAATTAATAAACTCGATTCCACACAAACCAAACCGATGAAGAACGAACTGGAGGTCAAGGCATAAGTTGTTGTGTTGCTACCAAATATCCCAGATAAAAGCCCGAACCTGTGTGGGAACACCTGCTACACTATCATCAAGTAGTTATGAAAAAAATATTGAATTCCAGTGCACAATTGTGGCAAAACCATATCAGTGTACTGGTTTTGGTGAGGTGCAGTACATACTATTTGATGCGACGTTCAGGTACACATTTTTCCCCATATCTCGGACAATTTGTGGATACCACTCATACCATGAATGGTAAACCACTCATCAAACCATTTTCGGACGTCTTCTTAAGAATCGAAGTATTGCTCCATGAGCGAGGAAGTAGTCAGGTCTAGTGAATATGCGGGATGGGATCGTACCTCTCAGTTGAGTGATTATTTTTGACTGTGTACGTTGTCGTGCCATGGCTTTATTGATAATTTACTGTGCTTTGCATTGATTAATTATTTCAAGTCATGAAACTATCTCTGGAAGCTAAGAGACGATATGAACAACTCGTACTACAGGTCGTATACGTACCTTTTTCTCGTTTTTTGTACCTACACTCTTACTGCCTCGGGTCGCAATGAAGGAACCACAAACAATTTATTCTAATTCTATGGCTGAAAAGTAGGGAGGTAAGTGTTGGAACGAATATGAAAAGGTGAGAAGTGGATTCTATAGAAAGTACAGACATGAGATCAATTATAAAAATGAAGAAGAGTTTCGGTGACAGAAAAGAGTCTTATCATCCATCAAGGACGACTTGAAATTGATTGGTTCGGAAAGTAATTTCGAATCCCTACAAGAGATTTACCGATATCACCACCAGATTTTCCACAAAAGAGTCTGATGCTAACCTCTTTTCTCTTTTACCAAGGTTATGCAAAGGTTGGTTACACTTTTCAGTATGATATGCTATCAAATCACCAAAGAAAGAAGTTTTTGTGATTCAAGCTGATGATTTATCAGCATCTCCCTAACCTTAGAAAGAAGGGACGTTAGTGTTATGGGTTAGTAGGTGAAGGGAGACCAACATTCGCCCTTTTTAGGGACATGCTGGCCAAATGGTGTTTTCCACCTACTTTGTAAGAGATCAAAGATAGATAAAAAAGCTCACACAAGGGTTTCGCCAAGGTGGAGATTACCTCTTCAGAAGTATGGAGGGAATATCATCAGGGCCAGCGAATTGGTGCACTTTGACAATACACAATTGCGGAAGTAAATAAGCTGGCCGCAAAGTACCGTACCCTACTGATCCCACCAAATGCACAGCATCGCCCTCAATCCAAAGCGATCTGGTCTTAATAAGATTCTGATGGTTGGCAGGAATCAAAGCACGAATCGTTTACGTTCTCCAAAAATGTCCGGTTGCCCGTCAGTTAAAAATGTCCGTATTTAAATCGACGAAACCGATTTCTGCACCTTGTTTTGGATAGGATACTGTCACCACAGGCCTCTACAAGTATGGCGCGTCCACGGCAGCTCAATACTTTCACTGAAGTCATCTATGGGCAAAGAGTGGATTATCCTCTGATTAACTACTGGAATCCTGTACAACTCCTGAGTCAACAGCATGTTGATTTGGAATTTCAAACGAGAAAATGCCGCATTGCAGCCCATGGAGAACCAGAGGCGAAGCTTCTTACTAATCACCTATGTTGCATGTTTATTTCTTCCCATAGAAATGCGATTTCCATGACTTAGCTGTTTCAGGGTTTAGCCTTCAATTCGCTGGATACACAGCTCGTGCTTCCTGGCTAACGTATTTGCCCGAATACAACTGAAACTTTCAATGAGCTGTTTGGGTGATAATGAATAACAACAGCTGCTTTCTCTGTTCAGGTTCACAGCACGCATTGCATCCAACTCCGTATTAAGCAAAACAGAATTTGGTCACACCCACCAACACCGAACAAAGCATCATGTCACAACCGAAACTGTTCCCAGAACAAACACCAGTCACTAAAGTCCAGCTCATCACGTGCAACACCTGTTCGATACCAGAAAAACCTCACCACACCAAGCTAGACACCCTGATTTGAATAAATCATTCCAGCCACACATTAGTACAACAATTGATCCCATGTCTTCACATTTGAGGAGTGTATTCTTCCCCCAGACTAGGTCTAGCCATCGGGGAACCCCGGCTGCACATATGTTGCGACAGAACCAGTATAAATATTTGTCAAGAGAAAGAAACAAATCGTTAAGTACCCAAAACCGCCATGTGTGTTGAAACAAGGCCACCAACAGCTAACAAAATGAAGAAGTAACAAGCACTTGGACACAATGACCACTGTCGCCGCAAGCTGTTTCGAGATACAAAACATTGTTTCTACGCTCCTCAGTCGTATCTGTATGCGAAACAAATCTTATGGTCGAGCACGACTATTATCGATTCAGCGAAGCTACTTCGTGGTTTCTAGTTGGATCCACCAGCCATCATCTCCTAGCATTGACCTTATCTCGAGAGTTTTGCAAAAAAGCAATAAAATGCCGCAGAACAAGTTTTTTTCTGTTATCGTTTCGTTTTCACTTTCGGTTTCTCCCTTCGTTGGCAAAAACTGTTCGATTGCCGAACGCAGAGGCTTCTGCCCTAGATAGATGGCCATTTCCGCGGTGGGAGATGAAAACGACTGCGGAATCCTCCAAGAAGTATGTTAACAGCGATATTGAAGCGGCCGTTCTCATACCGTACGACGAATTCACATCCGATTTGTATTCATGACAGTGAACGGGTCATAGCCACCGATAGGGAAGTTGTGGCAACAGACTGCAAAGTTATGCAAGTCGACGAGTGATACGCAGCAGTGGGACCATGAACTTCATACCACTTTCAAGCACCTTGGCAGAGATGTTTCGGCGCATTACTGGTAAATCACGCCGCGGCAATGAATAATTCGATCAAATATGCGGTTTCCTGGAAACAAAAAAAAAGTTCAGACAATGAAAAAAAGTCTCATAATTAAATCACATTTTTTTCTGATACTATAATTAGAGCAGACTAGATGGAGATGGGGAAATCTCAAAATTAATTAGAATTTATATAAAAGAAATTCAAAATAGGTCGGGCTCAACCGGGATTTGAACCCGGGACCTCTCGCACCCAAAGCGAGAATCATACCCCTAGACCATTGAGCCGCTTGGTGGATATTGATTTTACATTGTATAAGAAATTTAATACAATTTCAAATATTCCTGGAAAATATCGTAGACTACATTCAGGCGTGAAGAATTTAATATTAAACTGAAAAGTTATTCGAATCCATTCACGGGAGCAAAGGAAGTACGAGTGTGTTACCCAAATGTAACTCCTTTCTTTGCAAAACTCACACACTCAGGGTATGGATATCCTTTAAGAAAAAGGTACATAAGATGTGCCGATGTGTGGTTTTAAAAGTTTTTATATAAAAGAAAAAATGAGCAGTTAGAGCATTCGAACTAAGTAATACGTGATTCACAGACGATTGTTTAAAGTTAACGTTCAAACGGTGATTAATGGATAAACTTGATGCAAGTTCGATTGTTGATAAGTATTTAAAATATTATTTGTGAAAAAGCGTGTGAGCCAACTTGCTTTCATTATAACCTATTAGTTTCATTTTCGCGTCTACCTTCTGGCTCACAGCCAAAATGACCCACTCCTAACCATACCTTTTTGTCACAACAATACAACAAAATACGAGAAACAGAAACGAGAGTACAGATTCAACATGAAATCTGTTATTTGCAGGTATGGTTTGACGAATAAGCCTTTTGAGACATACCGTTCGCTACAAAGCACCATTTACCTGGGTGGCAACGTATCCAAACAAGCGCTATACTCGAGTCAATCCAACCGATAACGATATGTTTTCGTTTACGTTTTAAAAATTGTTTTGACGTGTTTAATCAGCTGAGCGCCGCATAACTCCAGGTATGGAAGAGGTAAAGTCAGCTTTAATGGAGCTACTCTTGTCATACAAGGTTCTTCTTCTTTGATGGCGCTACAATCCGATGTGAACCTGGGCCTCAACCAACAAGCGTCTCCAGCTGGCATGATATTTTGCCAGTTGTTTCCAGTGCCGCACTCCCAGATAGGTTAAAGTCCCCTTTCACCTGTGTGCGCCACCTCAGATTCGGTCGTCCTCTGCTACGTCGTCCCGCAGTGTTGAATTCGAAGACTCTACAGGTCGGAGCTGTGTTGTCCATTCGCTCTACGTGGTCTAGCTATCTTAGACGTTGGATCCGGCGACGTCGTACTAGTTATTTTGAGAACATTTTTATAGCAAGCTGAAAAATGGTAAAACAGAGAATGAAGCTCTTTTGTAAGCTACTTTTAAGCATCTTTGTCTAGCGGGCAATAAAGGTGTAAGAAATGAATAAAAAAAAGGATCTTACCGGAGTAATACACCGTTCTGTGAAGCGTTTTTCAAACCACAAAAATTCGGGGTTTTGCTTAGCAATGTGAGGTTCCAACTCTTGAGAACTGTCAAGGTACCCGTCGCGGATGAGCCGCTTGTCGCTAACGCCTCGGGTGTTGTGGTAAATTAACGATAGTCTCGTGGAGTCTACAAATGGAATAGTAGATCAGGTTACTAAGTTCTTCTTCTTCTTAAACGGCGTTACAGTCCGGTGTGAACCTGGGCCTCAACCAACAACCGTCTCTAATTGCCACGATCTTTTGCCAGTTGTTTCCAGTGCCGCACTCCCAGTTGGTTAAGGTCCCCTTCTATCTGTGTGCGCCACCCTAGATTCGGCCTTCCTCTACAGCATCGCGTCCCTCAGGGTTGAATTCGAAGACTCTTCGGCCGGAGCTGTGCTGTCCATTCGGCCTAGCCATCTTACACGTTGGATCCGGAGACGTCGTACTAGGCCGATGTCGCTGTACAGCCCGTAAAGTTCGTCGTTGTATCTTCTCCTCCACTCTCCGTTTATATAAACCGACCATAGATTGAACGCAGAAATTTCCTCTCGAAGCGACCAAGGGCATCCGCATCCTTTGGATGGTCCAGAAAGGTCCAGGCCTCTGCGCCGTAAAGGAGGACCAGGATGATCAGTGATTTATATAGTGCTACCTTGGTTTTTCGAGAGAGGACTCTACGTCTCAATTGCCTATTGAGCCCTAAGAAGGAGCTGTTGGAAAGAGTAATTCTGCGTTTTATCTCAGCGCTGGTCTTGTCGCGAGGACGAAGTCCTTGACCACTTCAAATTTGTAGCCGTCAATTTTGACGTTCTGGCCAAGACGTCGATGCTGTGCGTCTTTTTTGGATGACAGCATATATTTGGTTTTACCCTCGCTCACCGAAACACCCATTTTAGCCGTTTCTGCTTGATCATCATCATGATGCTTGATGAATAATTTTGAACACTTCATTGACGTCTCAATGTGCTCGCCCAATTACGTCAATATCATCCGCGTACGCAAGCAATTGCGCAGACTTCAAACAGATCGTACCCCTTGTGTTTCAAGCACGATGTTGAAGAAGTTACATGACAGTGCGTCACCTTGCCTAAATCGTTTTTTAACATGGAAGGTCTCGGTTAAATCGCTACCGACCTTAATGGAGCAGCGAGAATTCTCCATTCTCATCCTGCGCAATCGGACGAGTTTGTTACGGAAGGAGAATGGTAAAACGAGACATGGCTCGGTATAGCTCGTCCCTATGCACGAGCGTGTATGGTGTGTGTCGATTTGGAATTCTTGGGTCATTTCCAAGGTCAGCCGCAGTGTGGAAATTTGATCTATTGTGGATTTACCTGGCCTAAAACCACACTGATGGGATCCTATCAGATTGTCCACAAAGGATTTCAGGAGTTCACACAGTACGACAGAGATATTGTACGCGATGTTGAGGAGTCTTATTCCACTATAGTTGGCGCAGTTATAGGGATCTCCTTTCTTATGGACTGGACAAACGACGCTGAGATTCCATTCATCGGGCACGCTTTCCTCCGACCATATTTTACAGATGAGCTGGTGCATGCGCCCTACCAACTCATCTCCAGGCGCTTTAAGCAGCTCAGCAGTCAGGCCGTCTCCGCCCGCGGCTTTGTTAGTTTCAAGCTTCGAGGTAACAAGCTTAATTTCATCTAGATCAGGTGGACGGAATTCTCTTATATCTTCGTCCGTTGCGAATAGATCATTCTGCCCGACAGCGGTATGGGATCTATCATCGTCTACAGAAGTGGTTTTTCCATACTCTCAGCATCGACTGTGACTCTTCTACTAGCTGTCCGTCTTCCCTACAGGCTTCCGCTCTGGCTTTATAGCCCTGGCATGTTCGTTTTACTTTTTCGTAAAACTTACGAGCGTCATTCGTGTGGTAGCATCTCTCCATCTCCTCGATCTCACACTTTCCGTGCTTCGTCCTTCGTTCTTTTTTCGTTTTTCCTCATCAAATAAGGAGATTCTAACTGGTGGCGGTTTGTAACCCAGCCCCTCAGAGGCAGCCTCTCTGATGGCACGCAAGCAATGCTTTCACTGTTCTTCTTTGTATTGTGGCGGTGTCACCGGATTTTGCAAGAGTTTGAGTGAAACTCCATTGATGAAGATCCTAGCATTCTCCTGTGATTGTAGCTTTCCGACGTCAGACTCTTGTTGTCTTGCTCGACTCCGTAGCATCCTTGATATTCTCATTCGTACCTTGGCTACAACAAGGTAGTTTTCCGAGTCGATGTTGACTCCTCGGAAGGTTCGTACATCTAGATTGCTGGAGGAGTGTATAGCGTCGATCGCAATGTGATCAATCTGGTTGATGGTCCACTGATCTGATGACTGCCAATATCCTTTATGGATTTGAAATGTGGGAATCGTGTGCTTGCTACAAGGAGGTTACGTCCTGCTAGGAAGTCAATTAGCCTGAATCCGATGTCGGAAGTGGTGTTGTATAGGCTATGTTTTCCTATGGTCGACTCAAATATGTCCTCTTTGCCCAGTCTTGCGTTTAAATCTCCTAGTACGATTTTGGTGTCATAACTGGGGCATTGGACGTACGTTCGGTCCAGGAGATCATAGAAGTGATCCTTAATCCGGTCATATTTTTCTTAACGCATATTAGGCCCGAAAATGCCTTTTCATCCTTTTTTGCCTGGTCCATCCCATCCACACTTCTTGGAGTGCGGTTATATTCGTATAAGCCTGCGACTTCAGGAAACTCCACAAGAAAAACTCTAGTGGGGTCAAATCGCATGACCTTGCTGGCCAATTCACGTCACCTCAGCGAGAGATAACCTTCTCCTCAAATCGTTCACACAGAATATCAATCTGGGCGTCCGCTGCGTGACATGTAGCGCCATGCTGCTGGGGCTTCTTCTATCTGTTGGAGCACTCAGACACAAATACTGATCCATTGTACTGCCAGACAGATACCTTAGATGGCGTTAGAGCTCATGTGGAGCCAAAGCCAAGCTTCTTTTTATTCACTTATGCTGTGTGCGATTTGTTTTTCACACAAGTGAACGGAACCAAAAGCTTAATGCCGATTCCGAACGGCGAGAGCCGAGGAGCTTTTTCATGGCAAGTGTACAACGGGGGGTTTTGCCAGTACCCCGCCGAGGAGGGAAGCCGCGAAATAATCATTCGATGGCGTTGGTGTTATCGGGATCCGAACTCGCTCATCTTGCGTCAGCGGCCGACACACTACCCACTGCGCCACGGCGCTCCCTCATTTACTATTTAAGAGGCATCGAAAATGTTGCCTTCCAATGATTGCTTGATATTATATTCTGTTTAATTGCCGTTAACTAGTAGAAATCAACATTGATTTCATACAATAAAAAAAAGTTTAAGTAAAAAAAATGTTCACACTTGCTGCTAGCCTACCCTATACTTCTTTCATCCAATAAATCTGTTTTGTTTTTGATGTCGTCTGATTTTAACTTTTCGGGATCTTATTTAGAATAAGTTAGGAGAGAAAACTTGATACTGATTTTAAGTGAGTATTTCTCACGATAAAGTCAGTCGCCAAATTCCGTAAAGTTCTATAGCTTTGCCCAATTTTATGACTTAGCTGCCTAGATTAAAACATTCATAATTAGATTTTCCCTAATTTGGTACAAGAATATATAAACGATAATACGAGCAAAGGTCTAAAAATGTATGCCCGACCTACTCCCAGTAAGATTGTTGAATCGAACACACTTCCATTGCGTTTGCGCCCCAATCACAGCGCGACTATTATTTTTTTTTATCACCACTGACAGTTTAACATTCGTCGCGGATGGTAGTCGATTGTTCCGCTGCTGGTCGTTTTATAATTTATTTAACTCACTACGCCGTGAATTCATTGCTCCCGTCTCTAGCAAAATCTCGCGTAAGTATCCGATCACACAATCCTCCAGTGAACATCGACCATTGCATAAACAAAACATTTTCTTTTTCGTCACCACCCTTGGCACACTCCAATTGCGAATTTCCCCCGCACACAGTCGAACCAATCACCAATTATTACACATCACCTCCACTGCCAAATCCCTCCAGCTGTCACTACAGTCGTACGTCACCGAATTCTCGGTCAAACGTCAATCGCTACTCGCTTTTTCTACAGAACGACTCCATTAGCACTACTAGTCGACAATAAATTTTCCTCTTTTCGTTTACTTTTTTTTACAAAAAAAAAAAAAAAAAAATTCTAATATTTACATTAAAATTGTGAAACACACTTCAAAATTAAACGCATGGTGATTTGGATAAATTTTTCTTTTTTTTTTTCCTGGAAATATTTCTGCAATCAAACAAACGAGTGAGTGTGAGAGAAATTGATCAAAACAATTGAACGTAGGGCTCCCCTGACCCCATTGCTCATGAAAGTGTTTCGATTCGTGAAATTATTGGATTTTCTATTTCGACCACGTCGCGCAATCATTTTCTGGTCGTTTTTGATTTCTCCCGATTGTGGGTCGGGAGAGTGCGTATGTCCCGAAAATGTGGGCGAAAAAATCATGTGAATTTGGGACGCACAATTATGCAATGGTGTTATGGCTATTGCGACGCTTCGTAATTGTTTAGGTTACCCTTGTTTACGACATCGCGGAGTCTGTCAGACGCAGTTGCGATTTCTGTTTAAAGTCAGTGTTGGGCATTTAAGTTGATCTTGTTGCCAAGATGATTTCAAATTCCAAAGGTCGCTTCCGTTGTATTTATTTTTATTTTTTTTTCTTCTCAATTTTATTGACTTTTCCGAGTGGTGTTAGAATTTTTTTTCAATTTTATTTCCTTTTGCCATTTGTAGATAGTTGAAGAAAAACTGTCGTGCACAGGGGGGACGAAGGACGGCGAGAAAAAATAAGAAGCAACTACAAGGGAATCAATCATGACTGACAAGTCGGATGTGGAATCGGCGTTTCTACCTCGTGTTTCGTCCGAGGCAGAATATGCGGACGCGCGGAGCATTGGTGGCGAATCGGAAGGCATGATGCCTTCGCCAATACATTCGTATCCGGGACGAAGCGACGATGAAGATGATATTTTCGAAGAAGTACGTATGATCTTGCGAAAACGTCGCGGCTGGAATCCGGATGGTTCGCTGCCATCGCACGAGTTGGATTTACTAGACGATGATGATGATCTGGTGGAGGAGGATGATGCTGGGTGTCCACTGCCATCGACACCGGAGGACACGCAACTCATCGAGGCAGAGGTAAGGGTCTAGGAATTCTAAGCTTGTAGCCGTTAAGTGTTTGTTTTCTATACTTGCATTATCGTCGCAAGCTGTTCACTAGAAATGGAATAAAGGTTTAACGTTTCATAGGCCTTATCGGGCGATAGAGTTGTTCGACAAGTACTGGTAATCAATATCGGCGCGACTGGATAGCCGATTGGTTTATTACTCATTGACAGGTGGACGGAATTACGATGGAAATCTGAAATATTTTATCGTGACTTGTTCTGACGGTATAATTGGCTCTGTTCGATGTACGATAAGGCCAATTGCGATCTATTTTAGGCAGAACTCAGTAGTGCGACCACACATTGTAAACGCTTTGCTTTGCTTTCCTGCTAATTCATAATTTCAGCGTCATGGTATGGTTGTTACCGTATTCCGTATCGCATTTCGGATTGAATTTATTTACGTGCCTAAGATATGTGAACCTGACTGCAAGGTGCTTGTTAGTTTGCTAGAACAGAAAATTACGTTCGTCACCCTCTGAATCGAATTATGCCCTACGAGCTTGATGTTGTACCTCAGTAGTAGACAACTTTTGAAATTGTTTGGATTTTTGAAGGAGGACATAGTAATCTTGTAATATGTAATTCTCCAAGCGTTTGGCTTTTACCTGGCAAAAAAATCACAGAAAAATCGTAAAACAATATACAATTTTTTTTGAGCTGATAAATCAACGCTCGCCATTGACTTTTGATAGATTATTTCGTGTTAATGTTGCCCACAAACAAGGTCCAATTTTGAATCATTTTTTGTAAGCATATTGACTGATAATACGTGCTCTAAGGCTGCAATTGACGCCGGCATATCGGCTTAGGCGAGTGATTTGCGTATGTATATAAGAAAAGTATAAAGATGCCTCCCAGAATATAACTAGCCAAACACCGGTTCAAAAACAGAGATAGTTTGCTCACCGAACTTATTTCTCAATTGGTCCATCGATTCGCGTGCCGTGTGGCATGTAGCCTTGCTGGAACCTCATTTCGACTAGGTTCAGCTCGAGTCACCACTACTGACACTGGACACTGCTTCTTCCCCATTCTGTCATCAGTATTCATGTCCGATTAAGAATTGTTTGATGTAAAGGGTAGGCCAAATACAAGTTTTTTTTTTTCAAAATGCAATAAAATGAACAAAATTAATTTTTTTCCCATGTATTATCGCTTTATTAGTAAGAACAAACATTCCCATTAATTATGAAATACAAGGTCGATCGAGTAGCTGCCTCGGCTGGCTTCTCAGTAGGGCATTCTGTCCCCTAATTTGCCAAGACCTAGTTGGATGATATTGGCCTTAAGCGCTTGAATCGTTCCCCACAAAAAAAGTCCAAAGCAATCAAATCGCAGCTCCGAGGGGGGAAATTGACATCGCCAAGGCGGCTGATAACACGATTGTGGCATTTGGTGCGCAAAAGATCGATTCTAGCAGGGGCTGTGTGGGATGGCGTGCCATCCTGCATGAACCAGAGGTCGTCCCAATCCATGTCTTCAATTTGAGTAAGAAAAAACGTCGGTTAACATGGCTCTGTAACGCCCACCGTTGACCGAAACGTTGCTCCCAGCCTCATTTTCGAAGAAAAATGGTCCAATGATGCCACCATTCCACAATCCGCACCAAACTATCATTCTATGTGGATGCATTGGCTTCTCGACAATAACATGCGGGTTTTCCGAGCGTCAGAAAATATGGTTTTTCGCCCAAAATCGTTGTCCAATTCAAGCTGCTCTAAGGCTCGAATTGCGAAGCGATAACGAAGCGGATGGTCGCTCGCCTTCAATTGTTGAATCAATTGGACTTTGTAAGCGAATAATCCGAGATGTTTGTGCAGAATTCTCCTCAGGTTAGGGCGTGAAATGTTGAGCTGTTGAGATCGATGGCGAGTTGATGTTCGTGAATTGAGTCTCACACTCTCGGCCTCAACAGCCACATTCTCATCTGTACGCACCGTACGACGACGGGGACCATGAGTGTTGTTCACCAGCATACCAATCTCACGAACTTGTATAGCAGTCGCGGTAGGTGTTTGATTCCGGCCAAAACTTCTTTTTAAAAAACGCACTGTTATGGCTACAGCACTCACTTTGGACATAAGTTTTCAATATTTTCCAACGTTGTTCAAGCTTAAAGCGACTCATTTCGTTCCGCGGAGGTATGATACTGACTTTCTGTCAAGATTTCGAGCGGGAAACAGCTATCAGTGTCAAAATAACCTATGATTAAGAAAAACAGTAGATGGCCCACCGTTTATAAAGGGTCCGTCATCTAACGTTTTTTTTTTTCAAGTAGTGCTTATTTCGTGAATGGTAACACTTAGCTCATGTCTGATTTGACAGATAATTAGTTTTATCCTTCCGCTGAACGAATATGGTTGTGTATACGCTTGAACAACGCTTCGCTAAGTGGGCCTGCGATCGACTTACAGAAGATGCCGATTTTGCCAAAAAAATCATCTTTTCAGATGAAGCTCATTTTCATCTTGGCGGGTATGTAAACAAGCAAAATTGTCGCATTTGGGGCACAGAAAACCCTCACGCATACATTGAAAAGCCGGTGCAACCAAAACGAGCCACTGTTTGGTGCGAATTTTGGTCCAGAGGCATAATTGGGCCATTTTTCTTCGAAAATGAGCAAGGAGTGGTCGTTACAGTCAATGGCGATCGTTATCGGGCCATGTTGAACGAATTTTTGTTCACAAAAATTGAAGAGGAGGATATTGGCAACATTTGGTTTCAACAGGACGGCGCTACGTGCCACACAGCCGAAGCTACACTCGATGTTTTGCGCCCTGTTTTTGAAGATCGCATTATAAGCCGCAGAGCTGATGTCATTTGGCCACCTCGGAGCTGCGATTTGACACCGTTGGACTATTATTTGTGGGGTGCCGTCAAAGATAAGTGTTACGCCGACAAGCCAGAGACAATTGACGCTTTAAAGGACAATATTCGTGCAGCCATTGGTGAAATACAGCTGCACCCAATCGATGATGTGCTTAAAAATTGGACCGATCGTGTAGGCTACTGCATGGCCAGCCGAGGCAGCCATTTGAATGAAATTATTTTCCATTATTAACCGGAAGGATTGTACTTTCAAATAAAAAAAGAAATTTGAGAAAATATTCAGTAGTTTTTTTTATAGCATTTTCAAAAAAAAAAAAGTTATTTGGCGGACCCTATATAAATACATATGTAGCAGTTAACTTCACCGTGTTTCTGTTCCATACGTATTGCAACGGTTGGTATCAGTCTCGCGGTTCAACTTTCCCTAATTTCCTCGTTCCACCGGATTAGCCACTTCTTTTTTTCTGCTCCACTGCAAGAGCCACAACCGCTATGACTTCCATTTCCGTATTTTTTACATAGACGTACTTTCTTCCTGTAGCTAGCATATCGATAGGAATCATGCCTGGTAGCACGAGAACTGGTGGCTGTAATACGGTGCGGAAAGAGCTAATGACCTCGAGGGCTACTATTTCTGTTTTTTTCCATGCTGAATGCTCTGGCCAAAGAGGAGCGGGAGGCGGAAATAAGTAGCCTCCCCTTATTCATCACTGGGCCTCCAATGTTCCCCGTAATCCTACTGAAAGACGTCGAAACCAATTCCCATTTACTTGAAAAATTGAGATGTCGGGCTTAAGCAACGATCGATTCATTGGAGTCAATTTTCCATTACTCTTCTACACATATCTATCCGGACATTGGCAATTCTGCATTCGGTATTGTTCGAGCTATCGGCGTTAAGTTGCATTAGTGAGGTAGTTTCTCGAACATACACGATTGCCGAACTTTCATTTCAACAGATCAATTGATTTACCAGCTTTGTGACACCATGTGGTTGAAATCACATGTCACTGATGTTAAGACCTTGACAGAAATTGTCTTCCTGACATGGAAGCGAACTTCATAAGTTCTCGGTCTGATAATGGAAAATTGCGATTTTCAGTTAAAAAATTATTTTATTTGTCTACATAATCTCCCTTGACATCAACCCCCTTGGTCCAGCGTTTCTCTAACATCACTATTCCTTCTCGGAAGTGAGAGTCTGGAATGCTCTAAAAATATTCATGCCCAGCCCTCTCAACTTCTTCAATAGTGAAGCGCTTCCCAGAAACGAATTTCTTCAAGTTTGGGGAACAAATGGAAGTCTGAGGGTGCCAAATCAGGAGAATAGGAGAGTTGGCCTAGCAAATCGTACCCCACGTGCCGCAGTTTTCCTATCGCCAACGCACCTTGCTGAAAGATGACTCATTTCTTCTATAAGCCAGGCCCATTCTCACGAATGTTGGCATTAAGCTGGTCAAGAAAGTTTGAGTAATATTCACCTGTCTTGCCTTTTGCAAGGTAATTAAGAGAATCCCTTTTGCATCCCATAACACCCTGTCCATGACCTCTCTGGCCGATGCGATCTACCTCACTTTCTTTGGCGCCGAACCACTGGCTTCCACCCACTGTTTCTGCTGTTTCGTTTCTGGCGTGTAATAGTGGATTCACATCTTATCCGTGGTGACAAATCGTTCGGATCTTTATTGAATCGGTCCAATGATTGCTGAGAAAATCGTTTGAGAATTTGCTTTTGATCGGTATTCAACTAATGCGGCACCCATCGTGCGAAGAGCTTTCGCATTCCTAATTCTTTGTGTAAAATTTCGCACCCATTCTCCACATGTCGCCGGAGCTTCAGATGTCTCACTCACCTTCACTTGTTATCCTGCTGTCCATCACGTTAGTCATCATCATTGAATGTGCGACCAAGTTCAAATTCAATGGCCCACTTTGACGAGGGGGCAAAGTCTCTCTAAACTTTTGTTAACTTTGAATGAATTTCTTAATTTTCTTAGGGGTTAATCCTTTCAAAACGTGTAAACAAATTGCTAGAAAGAACAAATTGAAACTCGTATACGTAATACTAATGTCATGCGCACCCAGCCTAGAAACATACATTTTTGCTGATTGGGACGCCATCTCTATCAGGCCGGAAACTTTTCAGTTTACCCTCATATTTTCGGTACTTCGACCGAACTACTCTCTTTGGAACTGAAAAATTCAATAGTGGATATGTTGGCTCGGATTCATCCATTATAGCACGTATAGCCTGCCTGGTGGGATGATTTACTTACTACCACCGATTCAGAATGTCGGTAGTAATTTTTAATATTTTTCAAACGATGCTTCTTCGTCAACTTCACCACGATAAAAATATAAACCTTGACTGGCGTGTTGATATTAACAGACTATAAAAAAAAGTTTAAGATTGCGTTTGTACTAAAATACAAAATTGTTATGTCGCTAATGAAAACCTCCGTATAAGAGGTAAGACATTGTAGATTTCGACAACTTCGATGGAATCAAACTCTTTACCATTCAAAGCGTTCTGAACGAACAAAACAATATGTTGGGTATTGAAGTTTTACCGTCCAATTCCTTCAGTTTTTGTAGCGTCCATCTGGCGACTTGTATCCTAGTATTTGTAATACGACGCCTTTTCGGACGTTTTTTTTTTTTTTCATTTACTTTACCACAGCTCACAGCACTTAGCGAAGTTATTGCTGCGCCAGGTGAAAAGAGCTCAAAACAAGCCAAGTTGCATAGGATCCACGATCCAAAGAAGGGGCGCTTTCATGGTGTCTAAGCGGAGGTATGGCGGTCCCTATTTGTCTAGACCTACTGTGAATCTGTGTCTTTAAATGGCGAAGTTATGACACATTGTAGATGTTAAGCGTCTTAGTTATCTCCTTAGTTGAAACATTAGGGTTGTCATCAATGCCGGAAGGCCGTTCAGAACGGAGTTGATGGTTCAAGTTTCGAAATCTCAAAAGCCGATCCGAATAAAAGCTTTAAATGCTGCCCTTCCAAAATCCACTTCATGCTGAATGAGGCACTTTCCGTCGTCTATTTAAGAATTCACTTTTTTCGCATACAAATTGGCTCAACTCTAACGATAATATGACTTCTGATGTCACGACCTCTCAGCTTTTATGCAACACATTCTAAGCGCGTCATATTGCGACCTTCCGCTAGGTATGAAAATCAGGCACGAATTTCACAACGCTCTCCTATTAAATTTGTAGTCAATAGTCCACGGCCATAATTAGCTGTTATGACGTTACTGACACTGAATATGTTTAACTAATGCCCTTTGTCGCTGATTATCGACTGCAAACAAAAGCTTTCTTAATTGGCATGAGACCTTTGGATCTTACTGCCATGTTGCATATCAACACTTTCTACATCCGCTTTAGAGTGTGATAAGAGACTATGTGGAGCTTAAAATCTCCAACATCATAATGAAAACGACAAAACCACAAATGTCTTTGCCAAGGCGACTCGTAGACAGAAGGTCAGAATCGTGTTAAACAAGTTTGGCGACAAGCAATAATTCTAAAACAAAAAAATTCAAATTCAAGTCAAACGCTCATATCATTCGAATTCCGTAGTGAAACAAAGAAAACCACTTGAAACGAAAACTGTGTCATACGTGGAGCAATTCATTTTAATTAACTTCAGAATTAAAGGCAAACTTTGTGCGAAATTGAACTGCCTGCCGCTTAGACGAATTCAGAACTTTCTTTGATAAACATTCGCCATAAGAAGCCGTGATAAGAAGTTTCTTCTTTCCCATTACTGATATTGATTATCAATTCTGTTTTGGTAGTACTTCCGTGTGAAGTACATGTGCGTCGTTTGAATCAGCTGGAGACAGTGGGTCATCGCTTTTACCCTCAAAATAGTCGATCAAAATGTGTGATTTCATTGCCCTCTTGTAGATCCCCAAATATTTTTAATGCCGGAGCACTTTGCAGTAAGTCGATGGGTTTGTGGAAAAGTCTGCAGATGTCAAAGCATGACATGTTCTGAGTCACACGAAAGTTGGAAGCAGTCAACCTTGAGTTTAATCGAATTACAATTAGAAAACAAAAAAAAATTCGTTTTGATAGGACTGATAGGTTATCGGAAGAGAGTTGAATGTCGTGTCCTTCTAGTCATGGCCATGTTATATTTAACTATCTTGAAGCACTTAAAATGTTATCGCCGAGACGCTGTTGTTCAAGGAAACATTTACAATTTACGATATTTTTGATATGATTATCAAAAACTTTTCTTTTGCGAAGATGGAATATCACGTATGGTCTCTCGCAAAGAGAATTCGGTTTTCTAAAGACATAAAGGAGTTACCCAAAAACAGCTGGCATAAATGCTACATTTAAAGTTTTTTCCTAATAGAAAAGGGGAATAAATATAACTGAAGTATCTAAATTAATTCTCAGAGTCGAATGAGTGAGTTTACTCAATTGGTTAAAACTTATTGAAGTTTTGAAATAATTCTTTGATTTGCTATAATTATTATTACAGGCCATTCAGAATTCTGAAGTTCATAGCCTCGTTGATAACCCTTCGCCAAGCCTCCCTCTCATGAGAGTGTTCTTTACATGTTTCGCTGTTCCGCTCCATTATTTTCAAGTCTATACTTATACTGCCCTTTCATCACCAGCATGGCTTTCCTGGTAGTCTTTTCCTAGGGTTTTCCAAATATTATTCTTCTGACTGTCCGTCCACTATCCATTCGTTCTACTCGTACGTGTCTAGCGTTTTCTGTTTTCCTCTTTCTTAATAAGAGACCATCTATCGCATCCCTAGCATGTTATTGGCATTATGTCAGCAAAGTCCGGCCCCAAGATGTACTTCAAACGCGGCAGAAAGAGTAAAGGCGTTTTTCGAAGAAGTGACTGGGGGCAAATGGGTATCAAGTTATGCTATAACCCTTCATTGAGAGTGTCCTAGTCAAAGTTCGCGGACGTTGCTTCAACTGGATGTAGCTAGTTTCTATACTGCAATTATGAACCAACTTCATAAGCCATTTCCTTAAAAATGTTTCGTGTTTTTAATATCACCAAATTTGACTTCTATGGACTTCTCCCCATGGGTGTACCCTAACAGAAAATTTTACGCCAGTACTCCGAGTAACATGGTAAAGTTGAAAGTTTCTCATGAATTATGCGAATTTAGGCCCGGCACTCTCGTGAACACATGATTACGCGCAATGAATTTGGGGACATGTGGATAACCTCCCCAAAAACTTATTTTTTCATTCACTGATTATGATTTTCGAATGTCTCAGTAGACTGAGAGGTGACGATGAGTGAAAGGCATCAGGATTAAGTGTTTTTAATAAAGAATGCTCAAATTGGTATTTCTGTCTCAGTGTGTTGTCTAAGTGACGGAAGTTGCCATAAGTAGTCATTTTTTCTCCGCTCGATTGGCTTTTCTCCACTATTCTTCCCGCAGCTTCATTAACTTGTCTCGAAACGCTGGTTTAGCTTATTGCAAAATCGTTCACTATGCCCTGTGAAATCGAGGTTTTCCCACAAATCTTAAGAAAACCACTATTCTGGCAATATTTTTATTCTTTCTTTCGCGAAAGTCCTCCTTTGGAGAAATATTTAGAGCTTATATAAGCTTTCGACGTTTCCCAAGAGATGGAATTTTTTCACGTGTTAACATCTCGGCAGAAAAGAAAAGGTTTTTCGCATCGTAACGTGGCTGCCGATGTAAAATATATTCTGTACCTTAACCATAGGCGTAAAAGATGTTGAGGTATGTCCCGCCATTTATCAATATCGTCAGCAAATGCAAATATCCATAGCTCTCTCCGTGTATCCATAGCTCGAAGGTTCTGTTTTGCATTTGGTGGTATCAGTAGGATATACGAAGGTGGTACGATAAGTACTCAGCCTACAAAAGAAAAACAAAAATTTTGGCGAAATGGCGATTTATTTTTCAATATTGTCTCCTTTTAGCTCGATACACTTGACCCAGCGATGCTCCAACTTCTTTAACCCGTCTGAAAAATACGTTTTCTCGAGGTCTGCAAAGTAGGCCTCCGTGGCGGCGATGACCTCCTCATTCGACTGAAATTTCTGCCCGGCGAGTGACTTTTTCAAGTTTGGAAACAAAAAGCAGCCGCACGGGGCCAAATCTGGAGAATACTGTGGATGGGGCAGCAGTCCGTAGCCCAATTCGACCAATTTGGCCGTGGCGAGGGCGGAGGTGTGAGCCGGTGCGTTATCATGGTGGTAGAGCACTTTTTTCTTCGGCAAGTGGGGTCGTTTTTTCTTCAATTCGGCGTCGAATCGGCCCAATAATTTGGCATAGTACAGCCCTGTGACCGTTTTGCCCTTCTCCAGGTAGTCGATGTGGATCATACCTTGTGAATCCCAGAAAACGGTGGCCATCACCTTTCAGGCCGATGGGACAGTCTTTGCCTTCTTCGGAGCACGTTCGCCGGGTGAAGTCCACTGTTTCGACTGTTCCTTGGTCTCTGGTGTGTACCAGTGGATCCATGTTTCGTCGACTGTCACGAAACGACGCAGAAACTCCTTCGGATTGCGCTTAAACAGCGTCAAACACTGCTCTGAAGTGGTTTCACGGTTGCGCTTTTTGTCCGGAGTGAGCAAACGCGGCACCCATCGCGACGACAGCTTTCTCATGCCCAAAATTTCATGCAGGATATGACCTACGCGATCTTTTGAAATGCCTACTGTCTCAGCTATCTCGCGCACCTTCATTCGGCGGTCTGCCAATACGAGATCGTGGATGTTTGTCACGTTATCCTCCGTGGTAGCCGTTTTCGGGGCACCTGGACGTGGCTCATCAAAAACCGACGTGCTACGTTGAAACTCGTTTAACCAGTTTTTGATGGTCGCCATCGAAGGAGAATAGTCACCGTACACAGCATCCAAACGCTCTTTGATTTCGCTGCGCGATTTCTCTTCCAAAAACAAGAATCAAATCACCGACCGATATTTCTCTTTTTCCATTTTTCTAAAATCCGCGGACACTCCCGCTTCCACACGCGGTCACAACCAAACTACGAGTCCAATCCGGCTGAACAGTGAAGACAGTAGCCGTCTACTAGAATGTACTACACGATAGTAAGTTGCTCTTGTGATACTGGCGCCATCTGGCGGTGAGGCTAAGTACTTATCGGACCACCCTCGTAGTTTAAGAGTACAAAGCGAACAGAAGAAGAAGCAACAGCAACACGCCCTTGAGTTGAGCATTGAAAGAAAAACGAAAGCTAAGGCACCATAAGGTTTCGCTTTAAATGGAAAGTCCTACCCCACCCGACGTATTCATTAGACATTGCCACTTCCGATAATCAGTCGTTTCCTTTTCCGTGGCACATGGCCTAAATGAGCAGCACTTCAATTGTTATGAAGATTTCCATCATGGAATTCATATGCTGCACAAAAACATGGAATAGACTAATGGCTAGCGATGGGCAATACTTTGAGCTACGTATTTTCACGACTTGCTTTAATTAAAACATTCATCACAAAAAAAAACAGCGATAATTGATTCAAGGTCCTAATAGTAACCTAGGCACCGATAATATTTAAATATTCATTCACTTTAAAATTTCTACGAGAAATCAGAAATCAAACCAGGCTACGTCATCTGTTTTGCTAAAGCTTTGAGTTAAAAAAAATGGGACTTGAGTCCGAGCCGAAGCTTTAGCATATGAACGAATGGCACCTTGTAAATCGATACATTTTTTCCTATGATACTTTATAGGTTCTACATCTTGTTTATAGCCGCTATTACCCATTGCCTCAATCTAGAAAACGATGATGTAATCCAAAGCGTTATATCTAGCGAATAGTGTACGTGAGGAAGTAAATCGAAGTGTAACTCATTGGCTAAGGCGATAAAAGATCTGTGAACTGATGTCGAAAAAGAAGCGACTACTCGTAGTTTGTCCTTCTTTTTTTGTTCTGGTTTCATCCGAACACTGCAGTTAGTGCATACAACTGTCGTCTTTGGGTATTATTCTACGGTTAATTCAAAAAACATCAACAGATGAAATTGCTTGCGCCATCCTGGAGCTGATTTCTTCAATTCTAGTATAAAGTGATGACCCATGTTACATCTATGTATGTTCGACATTAAACATCCTCACGACGGGGCTTTTGTTCAATTACGAATAGAAACGGACACCCATCCTGCGAACATCAGGCGTCAAATTTTCAGTCAGTTGTCGGTGTTAAAGGTGATAAAATTCAAAATTGTTTGAATTGATCCGTACAATATGCCAACTTTATTAAACAAGATGGGATCAGCTCACCTATAATTTTGCAAACATTTACCTGGATCTGTCCAGACGAACAGACAAGAAAGCTTTTGCATAAGTCTTCCCTACCCCAACTTTGTAAGGTAGAATACTGAAACATACATGCATTTTTGTTTCATGTTTATAATCCGTCCCATAAATTCTGTCATGCACAGTCACATGCAGTAAACTACTTTGTGAAATTTTCACAAGCACATTTCGCGACATGTCTTAATCTTTCGTTTATTCGCGAATTTCCAAAACGCGTATTTAAAATAAGTGAACAAAACAATTAACTCTCAAGTATAGGCAATAACCTATATTATAACAACCGCCAGTATTGGTTGGTGAATTGGGTTCAGTCGTCATTACGGTTCATGCATTTGATAGGATATATAATAATACTTAATATATTATAATACATGTTTATAATTCAAATTCACTTCGCGCAAGTTAAGATATATGATATATGCGTGCAGATGGATAGACAGGAAAACCTTTGTATGAGTCTTGCCTTTGCAAGGTAAAGACTAAAACGACTCTTATGATCAATCGACGATTTTTGTGCACCAAATATTGGATTTCCTTGATGGAGTTGAGGTTGGCTAATTGGAAAACACAATTTTTTCAACACTCTCTCTGCCTTCTTAAAATGGTTAGTACCACTTGTAAACATTTTTTTTTCGCCAACGCCTGGTCTGTAACATCCTCAACGTTTCTGCAGCATACATATGTACATTTCATTCCGCAAAGAAAATTTATTGGAACTTCTTTGCTCAGTTAAATTAGACATTGTAAAAATGTCTGACATAGTGACGCAAGCGTAACTATTTTAGTAGAACAATTTTAAGAATTCCTACCATACTTGGTGATTCGCGCTATTTCAATCAAATCCAAAATTTCGGATTTTCTTGACCACATATGTCGTGATTTCATTTGGTCGATTGTTGAGTTATTCATCTCGGTTCCGATACAACCCCGATTAAACTCTGTATTGTTGTTAAGGAATGAGCATACACCTTCGGAGTGTAACTAGCTTACCTAGAAAGTATTGTATCACATAACGATGGCCAACTTTCTTCATTCTGACTGTAGTTGAGTCAAGGTAACATTCAGTTATCTCTGAAGTGCCATTTTGGCACCATACCTCCTTCGATCTGGGTTGCAAAAGGATGATGGTTAGAATGTTTAGAAGATGTTCTGAAGAGTAAACGCCTCGAAATATAACATCGATGACTCGGCCTGTTGTGCTGTTATGATTCAAACTCCATTGCTCAACACTTTAAGCATTAGGCCACAGTTCTCGTCTCACAAATTCAATAACAAAGGCTACTATTGAGAGCTGTCAAACATGTGACTCTGGACATCCTTTAAGTAAAAGTCAGTAAACTGCGTGAAATATGGCATAGTGTCGAAATCATCCATAATTTTCTGGCTTTTCTATATCGAAAAGAAATATTTGACTTCATTGTAGAATCTCCAGGTCCCAGGAGCCAGTTGTGGATCTACTGTTCGGCCGCAGTGTTGTCTTGAAATCTCTTGCCTCCAAATGCCCATCCTTAGTATACCAAAGCTGTGGTAGGCATATGTGACCGCGTCCGAGAAAAGGGACCTAGTGTGCGAAAACGTAGTTCCGAAATAAACGCGTTTAAAGTTTCGCAACGCATTCTTAGTGTGAATATTGTTTCGATTGAGAGAAGCGATGCAGTATAGTCAATTCTGATTTTGTCATGAATCTAACCCATTTCATGTTATTCTACACACTTTTAGATACCCGAATCCACTTTTAACTCAAAACACCTTTTTTGACACACTATGTCCCTTTTCTCGGACGCGGTCACATATGGGGACTAGGTGCCTATGGGTAAGAGCTGCTATTGTGGTGCAGAAGGAGGACATCGCAATTGATTGCCGCCAGCATTTGTTGCGGAAAATATAATCGACGTCTTTTTCTTTAGCTAAACCTCATGAATGTGGAAATATTTGCTAAGTTCTCTTAAGATTTCTCCCCCTCAGCCTAACCAAACCTCTCGTCCGCGCTGTATTTCTTCTGTGATAAGGTTTCAAGGTAGCTATAGTACTCTGCAATTGCCTTCCACAAGCTCATGCATGGTTTGAATATTTTCACTGACACTAGTCAGGTGGTAGTGTGAGGTGGTCGTGGCGCAATGGTAATCATCACCGAGTGTTGAGCTGAAGGTCGTTAGTTTAAGTCAATAACAATTCCTACACGGAAATCTGTGCAACAACATCAGTTGTGATCACTCGCAGCATAAGATCACTTTAAAATTCATACTGTGTGTGCATTTCCAATATAACACCTTAATGCCATGGAAACAAAAAGAGTTATTGTGAACTACAACCAACGCAAATTGAGTCGAATCTCTCAAATCCTATCTAAGACAACCACCCCCGAAGAGAAGTGAACGAACATCTTCGAAACAAACCATATGCACCCCGTCCAAATTGTGTGACAAACACCACACGAGCGTACACTCTGGAACCTGCACGAATTATAAAAAAAGAAAAAAGTCAATTTAGAAAGTTTGGGTTATAGAATAACCTCACCGAACTGTGTTTGAACTCTCGTTAAAATTTCACGCTATTTCACATGACGAATAATAATCCGTGGCGCAGTAGCCGATGGTACCTTCTGTTCACTCCTAGTGATATTGAAATGACAGACGTAAATGTGGACATGTGCCCTCTCTATTCTCCGCTACTTTATGTGTGAAATGATCAGAATCCCGGACTTGGAAAGCAAGTACTCGTACATATTAATATGCCTAGGCTTTGAAATATGGGAAGAGGATTGCTATTGTCACATCCAAGTCGGATTTCCGGTCATTTCAACATTATCCAGGACTCGTGAAAACACATAGGCGAAGGAGGACGCATTGTACATTCAGTAATACAAAGAAATCTCCTCAACACATTGATTGAGTTCATTTAATTTGTCGAGATTATTTGTAGGAATGATTCTTGCCTCCTATGTCCTAGGCCGAGGTCCAGTTTTAGCAACGATTGTAGCATCAGGTACTTACTTCTCTAAACGTAACATCATAACGCGACATTTTTAGGAACCAACCGCCCATTTTTTACAGAGGTTCAACATGGGAAAAAAAACAGCGTGGGTCTTAAGGAAAGACTTATACCGATTGGGACCGCTATAAGTAAGTTCATTTCAAACAGGTCATTTTACTTAATTTAAAAATTATTTGCTTAAACAAGTGTTGTACCTCGGATTCGCTTGGTAAGTTCAGCTAAACCACTTCTATCTCATAGCAATGAACTCGTATCGATAATGCAAAATGAAATTTATCTAATCTAAGCCTTAAAAATGAAACGTTTCTTCCAATGTTTAGTCCTTTAATTACAAATAATTCTGTTTATTTCCTTCTATTCTTTTATTATTTTCTTTTTCATCTCTGTAGGCCTTGCGAATCGTTAAGTATCGTACTTTATGCTAGTTTTAAGACTTTAGGTTTAAGCCTTTTTTTATACTTATAGTCCAGCAGCTTTCTAGGCCGAGGGTCTACTTGCCCAACTCATCTTAGCATGACAGTCGTGTGGAATGAGTGTAGTGTCACGATGACGAGGATGATGGTGATACATGTTTTGCTTATTGTCTTTTCCCAAGTCTTTTAGTCAAAATTCTTCAAGCAGCACAATCCTGTTGTATGCTGCATTCATATTGGTGAGCTGTTGATTGAAATGATTCTTGTCTTGATCGCTTGCCACTATCATCATCATCGTTATCGTGAGCGGCTTATCTATAACGGGAGTCGTGGTCATAGGATATGCATGTGCAAGTGGGCCCTCTTTATGTTGTTGCCCTTCACCGTCGACTTCAATATATCAGAGGCGCTAGATTGGCTAAGTCTTACTTCGTCGAACTAGCCGATATCTGTCAAAACTCACAGTATGTGTGCTCTTTCCATGATCATCTGTGCTCAGTCTACACTAGACAAACAGGCAACCTCAAGCCAAGACCAAGATTCCATCAACATAATTCAATATTTCATGATCTCTCACAAGCTGCCAAGTGCCCTTTGCCAAAACCATCTAGCACAAAGTGGACGTCTCGTGGTCGACGTTCGCTTAATTTATAAATGAAAGCCAAAATGCACGTCCGAGGCAGAGAGAAACGGGTACCAGAAGTCGAATCATAAATATTAATCGAATTCAAATTAGCAATTTTGCTTTAGAGGCTGTTTCGCTTCTTTTCGACCTACAAATCGCCTTCGTGCGTATGTACTCCAGTGGATCAGCACTTACCACCAATGGCTAATAGCGCAGTGCCATGATAAGGAAGGCAATTCACGCTGCAAGAGGTCCCTCTCTCTACCGCTTGTGCGTTATGAATTCACTTCCATGTGACCTCGTCGTAGATGTCACCATGATGCGGAAAGAGCATCGCTTTCCGGTTCATCAGAATCGAGCTCAGATGGCAACAAAAATTCGTTCGACGATCGTTTCGACATGAAGTTGCTTGGTCGACACCCTACTGCAGTTGTATTTTAATTGATTTTTCTTTTTTGGTCTTTTTGATTTTGTAACAGATGACGGAAGTCCTGAAAGCCGGGGTCCTGTCGGACGAGATCGATTTGGGTGCGTTGGCTCACAATGCCGCCGAACAAGCTGAAGAATTCGTGCGCAAGGTAAGATCACACGAAAATAATTCAAAAATCGAGAGCGGACTTCAAATGGTCTGTGCTTGTAGGTTTGGGAAGCGAGCTGGAAGGTGTGTCATTATAAGAATCTTCCAAAATGGCTGCAAGACAATGATTTCCTACACCGGGGCCATCGTCCACCACTGCCGTCATTCAGTGCATGTTTCAAGTCGATTTTCCGCGTCCACACAGAAACTGGTAACATTTGGACACATCTGCTTGGTTGCGTTGCATTTATCGGCGTCGCGCTGTATTTCCTCTCGCGTCCATCGGTCGAAATTCAATTGCAAGAGAAAGTGATATTCGGTGCGTTCTTCGCGGGCGCTATCATATGCCTTGGCTTTTCATTTGCTTTCCACACGCTCAGCTGTCACTCGATAGAGATCGGAAGACTGTTCTCCAAGTAAGTAAATCTGGTTCTCTGGAATGGCACTTGATGATTGAGGAATGTTTTTCGGTCAACAGATTAGATTATTGTGGTATTGCGCTGTTGATTATGGGCTCGTTTGTGCCGTGGCTTTACTATGGATTCTACTGTCACTATCAACCTAAGGTCATATACCTCTCGGTGGTTTGCGTTTTGGGATGTCTTTCGATTATTGTGTCGCTGTGGGATAAATTCTCGGAACCTGGCTTGCGACCTTTGCGAGCTGGCGTGTTTATGAGTTTTGGTCTATCGGGTATCATTCCAGCGATTCATTATAGCCTGATGGAGGGATGGTTTAGCACAATTAGCCGCGCTAGCTTGGGATGGCTTATTCTAATGGGTAAGTTTGCCTAGTGGGATTGTCGTGAGGGCAGTGAAGGTCATTATATATGTTTGTTTCTTTACAGGCCTTTTATATATACTTGGAGCGATGTTGTACGCCCTGCGGGTTCCCGAAAGATGGTTTCCGGGCAAATTCGATATTTGGGTAAGTACAAATACCGTAGACAGCTAAATCAGATAGTTTTTGCTCTTTGCTCTTTGTAAGTCGATCGAACTTGCTCAGCTGATAAGCTAGAGATAAAGAGTGGAATATAATTTTTTCCTCGAGTCGGCAATAAACAATTTTTGTTGTGCAGCAAAGGCTGTGAGTCTAATCACAGTATTCAATCAGTTCGTTGCTGTCCTCTTGATCGTCTGTGTTTATTGGGTTCAGATTGTTTTTCGGAATCATATTCCCGAATCCGATAGCTGCTCATGGCAGAGATAATCAATAAATTAAATCAGATTGGAGGCCTTTTTTTTATTATTCTAAACTCAATACCTGGCGCAAGAAGTTTGCTTATCGCCTTCTGAGCTTCCGGTGAAGACTCGAACTTGTACAATGTACAATGAGAAGCTGGGAGTCATCTTGTTATTTTTCAGTATCTTGAAGATTAAACTGGTACTGTGGTTCCCTTTGCATCTTGTTTAGAAAAATATTTAGTCACTGGCGCCTTATGATATGTAGAGACACGAAGGGAAGGCTTTGGCTAGAGTATACTCAGACTTCAGCGTGCGCCATCTCATATGGGTCGATGTAAATTTCGAATAATTTCAAGAATTCTCAACCGATTTTGGAAATTCAAAAACTTTTATTCAATTTAGACCGTTACAATTTATTTTGATTAATTTTTGAAAACAATATCAATTAAATGACCGCCTTTATTGCCGATTCAAAAATGGGCTCATTTTCGAGCATTCTCCATAACATTTCCGAGCATTTCGGTCGAAATGTCCGCACAGATGTTTCATTTGAGCTGTTCTATTGTCTTCGGGTCGTTAGCATACACCTTGCTTTTCAAGTATCCCCAAAGAAAGAAGTCTGGAGGAGTCAAATCCGGCGATCTCGGAGGCAAGTCAATATCGCCCTTTTTTGACACCAATCTTCCAGGGAACTTCTTACGCAAAAGATTCATTATTTTGTCCGCAGTACGGCATGTCGCGCCGTCTTATGGAAACCAAAAGTGAAATAAGCCTTTTTTACGGATTTCTGGGACCACATAATGGGCCATCCCCTGTATCGCCAACTTTGAAGAAATACGGTCCAATGATGGTTTTAGCGCATACACCGGCCCAAACAGTAACTTTTTGATCATATAGGGGCTCTTCGTGAATAATGTGGGGATTTTCCGTGCACCAGAAGCGACAATTTTATTTATTAACTGAGCCAGAGAGCGAATTTACTGCCAGAACTCCGGCTCAGCATTAATCATTGCAACGACATTTTGTGCGTATGCCAAGCGCCGTGGCTCATCTTGGGGCGAAATTCTTTGAGTTATCTGCACTTTGTATGGAAATAGGTGAAGATCATCCTTTAAAATTCTCCGCAAAGTGGTCCCACTTGAGAACGGCGCCGATATGACAAACTTGGGTCTTCTTGAACACTGGCCTTCACAGACTGTTTGAACGCCGCTGAGGTGGCCTAGGTTGCTCACGAGGGCTTGCCACAGAACCAAATTGAAAAGAATTCGAGGCCCAAAGACGAATTGTATCTTTTTTGGGCGCAACACGATCACAATATTTTGCATGATACACACGTTGAGTTAGTACAATCGAGCGATCATTTTTAATGAACATTGAAACTATTTCCGCGCGTTCTTTTGGTGTGAGGCGATTCATGGTTGAAATTGTACTGAATTCCCAAATGCTAAGACATATGAAAATCGGTTGACAATTGTTGAAGTTATTCGAAGTTTACATCGACCCGTATGAGATGGCGCAGTCTGTATATCCTAAGCTTAAACTGAAATGAAAACCGAATTGATGCCGTGTACCACTGACATTGAGACTTATATGGCGAAATACCTATCTGTACCTATCCTCTAGTGCCAAATACTAGGGCATCATACTAGCCTTTATGGATATTCACAATTTTTCAATAAGGACATAACAATTTTGTGTTTAAATGAAACACAGAGTAACTGAGATATCGGGCTGAAATGTATTTCAGGTTTAGGACACATGTCAAATTTAACTATAGAATTCGATCTCTTTCATGTGACCACCGCGACCAAGTTCGCAACGATCGATTCTTTAAAGCCAATTTTCTTCTACTTTTCAACACATATCGGCCCGAACATTGATATTGTTCCTGAACTCCTCAAACGCTGTTAATTTGGCATAAACCAACGATTTATTGTAAAACGCTTTACCGAGCAGGCCATTACACTGGATCATTTCCCGAGACTATACAATTGCCGAACCTCCCTTTCAATGGATCGAATGATGCTGTGTGACATGTGGTACCATCGTGTTGGAGCCACATATCACTGACCTCAAGTCCAGAAATAGTATTTAACATGGCACGATAGCAAAATTTATTTATCGTAACATGATTATCATTTTTCATCGACGGAAATACGCTCCAATCACACTACCTCCGGCATGAAGCCCACACAATACGGCAACTTTTTGTGGATGAATGAAGTTTTTTAGAGTAGGTTTGTTGAACTATATTTTATTTATTGATAAAACCATTTAGCCAAAAATGAGCTTCATCGCTGAAGATAAATTTTAGATGTAATTCAGGATTTTCTTCAAACTTCTGCAGAAACCAATTGGAGAAGTTTCATCGCTTCAATTGATCAAGAGGCTTCAGTTATTGATTTAATTTGATCTTGTAAGGGTGTAACCCAATATCTTCACCTCGTAATGCGGATTAGGCGGTGCTTAATCTCTATGAACGGTGTGAAATCAAAAATTTGGCTCATTTAAAACTAAAGCACCTATGGCAGCGATATTTTAAGTATTTCGACCGATGCCTGGTCTCCTTGGCACAGGAACATTCAATAGTGAATATGTTGATTCGAATTTATCCACTACACACGCACAGCCTGTTTGGTTGGGCTGTTATGACGTTAGAAAATTGAAGTAAGCGTTCTTTTTAGTTGTGGTCACCGACGCAGAATTTCCATGAAGGTTTTAAATATTTTCCAACCGTGCACCGTTCGTGAACTTCATTGCGATAAAAATGTGAACCTTGACTGGCGCTCTGGCATTGACAGATCATAAAAAAGGTTTCTGGGTGCGTTTGTATTAAAATATAGAACTGTTGTGCCCCTACCGAAAAACTCTGTACTTAGCCACTATCCAACCCCGCAAAGCTTTTAGCATACACTAAATACTGTTTAAATATCGAAGGGAATTGGTAAGTTTTGAGCCAAGCACTCATTACGTTGAGCTACGTATTCTATTCTTGAACAATAACGACCTATGATGCCACCTGACTTAATGAAGCGGTCACCGAGTTCGTATGGCCATAGTAAAGCTCTATTACTCCTGCCCGCAAATTTGACAACGGATCGAACAGAAACACTGATTTCAGAATACCAGCTCCTGATCGGCACTGATCGTTCCAAGGTAGAGATCGGCGTACGATAGATGGTCATTTCGACCCAACTGAATGTTTCCGATTCGTGCCGCAGCCATTTCGCCATCAAAGCCCTATCATCAACAATCATCTCCTTCACACTGGTAGAGCAATCCAAGGAGGGCATCAAACGGGCTAGCAGCAGGGCCAAAGTAAGATAGACGAAAGTGGGACATCCGGAATCAAACATCCTCTAATACTTCCTAACCAAAGCTAACCAGAAGTGGGCTAAATTACGGGATACCTATACCCACCTGCAACAAATGAAAGATAGAACATTGGACCTTTTAAATAGAGTTCTTTCCGATATCGCTAGATCGGAGTAGTTAGAACAAGGTGCTAACCTATAGGCAGGCCAGACTTGGCGTGTACATAGTCCTGTCATAAGTTCTGTCCCTTACAAAAACACGTCTTGTTCAAATAATAAATCAGTTATCAGAAATATGTAAGAAATTATTGAAAATGCCCACGCTTAGCCTTTAAACACTTTTTCAAACGATCCGACTACTCGTGTATCGCCGCACCAGTGGTAACGAAGCTGCTGAACCAAATTAGCTTTAAGAGACTTAATATTTCGGAGAGGCTTACAGCAAGCCTTCTCTTCCGAGATATTATATAGGGAGTCCAGAGGATTAAGATCCCACCATCATACGTCACACTTCACCAAACCATCACTGAAGCTGAATGATAGCCTCTTTCGACTTTTCCAACCTTTTCAGCAGCTTCCTCGAAGCTATAAGCGTAAATCCTGTCATTTTGGGGTTTAAATTTCTGTTCCACAACTCATCGGTGAAAAGAATGTTTCTGTGTCCGCCGTTCGCGTGGCCTTGAAGCAACACTTTTGTTTTCGTCGCTCTTATCTTGCGCAGAGCCTCATTCATTCGTATTAGGGCATTAGGGACAGAACTTATGGCAGGACTATGTAAAATCTGCTGCCGTAACATCTAGTGAGAGAAGGGTTTGCACCACTTTCTCGGCGGAGGCATTGAACGTAGGTTTCGCGCATTTGGTAAACACTTCATCTGGTCAATATTGGCTTTGAAGACGCTAGGCAATTTCTACCCAGGTTAAACGAGACAGCTTCAAATGGCACTTTAATGCTGATTGTCCTTATCCATCGTTACCTATCGTCGATCCCTGGTTATGCGGGAAGGCGTTTGGTGATGTCTAAAAGCAGTGCGGACTTTGTGAAACGTTTTCGCCACAATTTCATCGTTATTTTAAGTGGACTTTTTCTATTTCAATACGCTCGAGTGAGCGTCGACCAATTGTATGTCAGAGGTCATATCGTAGTTAAATGTTGGCAATGGTGCTAAATTTAAAATGAAACCTCTTGTTGGATAACCCCCATTTTGTCGAAATTTCCATATTACGGTCTTGAAAATGTAGAATATCTCCACTACCACGATTGATTCTCAATTCCATGTTACATCACCTGTCATTGTAAATTTCATACCCGAAACATTCGCAAATATGTTATGGGATAACCAATGCCCACATCCTCTACGTCTTGTCCGATTGTGATTTGGCGATCGTACAGGGTGCTCATCATTTTCAATACCTTCACGGGCTTCTTGAAAATCCATACTCAAACTCGCACAATTCGGAAATTTTAGATACTATACTTCGTTTTATTCTATCGTAAAATGCAAATTTTCTGATCCACTCAATACCGGCCGTGAAATTACAAAATTCCTGATACTTTTTGAACATGCCTTGCACATTCGCCTCTTTCCTTCATTATGTTAAAGAAATCGAAGTGTTATCTGACACTACGTAAAACATTTATCTACCATCGAATTTATTAAGATTTTTACTATATTTTTCTATGATATCTCAATCGAGATCGAATTTATCAATTAAACGTTATTTATCAAATAATCTTGATTTCGTTTCAGTTTCAATCTCATCAACTATTCCACATTCTGGTTATAGCCGCAGCATTTGTCCACTACCACGGTATCACGGAGATGGCCATGTATCGCGTAACCGTCGGCGAATGTTCGCTTCCACACGAGCCCATATCATTCTAAACTACAACTTAATTGACAACAACAAACCATCATACCATTATATAACTACTGATCCCAGTAGTGTGACAATTCCAAAAACAAAGTTATAAACAAAGCAAATTATAAAAATAAACTCACCATAGGATAAACGTACTCACCACCACCACTAGCACCATCACGCGCCATTACCAACATACCGACTGTCGCAAACAACAACCGCAATTGAAATCTGCATCTGCAACCAGTTCAAACACCAGTCCTCTTGCAATGACGACTTTGTAACTCGGGAACCGTTCACCCTGCTGCAGCTTCTAAGCACGCGACCAACGCCCTCTTACCCATACTATCGTATATTCGCATTCTCAATAACTAAGTATAGGTTCCATTCAAATTGCAAATAAACAGAAAATTGTAAGTATTATCGATAAAATAAAGTCCAATGCGACCTAGCGCTCGGGCACATAGTAGTATGCGAAATTAGTTTAAATTGGTTTCCTCGCCGCCTTATTGTTATATTTTATTTTATTTTTCAAATCTATTTTTCACTTTTTTGTTAAAAAAAAAGAACAGAGAATCGAAGGCAAAAAGTAAAGTAAGGTCAGATGCCGTCTTGAGATCGTGTTATAAGTCTACATAACAATTGGATAGAATTTTTTTAAAATAAAATTTTATTTGAATTTGCTTTCCATGCTCTCTAAGCACAGTGTGAGGCTTCGTTGTATTTAACAGAGCCAGAGTAGAACTTTGTATTTTTAAATCCATATTAAATGCAAATTAATTGATAAGTCATTGACTTATAATTTATTTCTTGAAAATAAACGCATTCACCCCTTTTCGTTCTTGAAATTAAAATATTTTGCTTTTTATTTCATTTTTATTTTGTTGCTTGATTTTATTTCAGTTTTCGAATAAAATACATTTTTCTGATCTGGCGATCGGGTACGACCTGATGTCACGTTACTGTTACTGTATTTTGACTTGTGGTATTAAAGTTTAATTCGAGATGCAAAGCGGTCTGGGCAAGGTGAATGATGGTTCTTGGGGGCGATTCAATCAGCAGCTCTCCTCAGTAACATTCACCAATGTCGCTCCATTACAGTGGGAAGGTCTTGACTATACCCTGTGCCAAAAAAAGAAATGCAGCATCGAAGCATTTTTTTTCTAAAACGTATTGTAATTGTTGAACAATAAGTTTGTAGTCTGACTCCTCAACCTATACAACACCATCCTTCATTCAAACATCCCACAACAATATAAAAATAGCACCATCTTCCCCGTCCTCAAACCTAACTCAGAAAATACCCTTACTAACTCTTACAGACCCATCTCCCTCATCCCCTGCTGCGCCAAAGTACTCGATAAAATAATAGCCAACAGACTCTGGTGGTTTATCAACCACAACAAACTCCTTAGCAGTCACCAAATGGGATTCAAAAAAGGCAAATCCATGAACGAAACGCTACTGTTCTTAGACCACCATATCACAAATTCCCTAAAAAAAAAAAAGCAATATCTCCCTTGTGTCCCTAGACTTTGCCAAGGCATTCGATAAAATAGGTATCCATACTATCATCAACCAACTCAAAACCTGGAAACTTGGCCCCAATATCATCAGATACATCTACCAATTCATGAGCAATAGGAAAATGTCTGTCCGCGTAGGCGGTTCCCTCTCCGCCCCATATCCTCTCTTCAACGGCATTCCTCAAGGTTTTCCTCTCTCTGTACCCCTATTTCTCATAGCTTACAACAGTCTCTGCCAAACCCTCTCCCGCCACAAACACATAAGCTTCTGCGCATACGCTGACGACTTCACAATAATTAAAACCCTCAACAAAAAAAAACTTCCCATCCAATATTAACCTGAAACCCATCTTCCAAGACATTCTCTCCTGGGGTGAATACTCGGGAGCTCAGCTGTCCCCCGAAAAGTGCAAACACCTGCACATCTGTAGAAAACACAAATGCTCTTGTGATATCCTAACCAGCAACATTACCCTGCAAAAAGTCAACAAACTTAAAATCCTAGGTATCGTCTTCCAGAAAAAAAACTAAACATCATCAAAATCCTTTCCAGCAGTAGGTACAACTGTAACCCTCTTTCCCTAATTTCCATTATCCAATCAATCATCACCAGCAAAATCCGATATGGTCTCTTCTTATACGGCTACTCCGCCAAGTCCCATTTAAACAGAATCAAAACCATCTACAACACCGCTATTAGAAAAGCACATAACGCCTATCGCACCACTCCCATTACCCATTTACTACTCGAAGCCAACATGCCAACAATTGAAGACATTCGCCTCCAATCCACGCTAAAATTATTCCAACCCATCCTGCAGTGCAAAGACTCTCCCCTCTATAATATAACAAACCCGACCAAGCAAAAAAAACACACAAATACACTGTCCTGCATACACCGTGCACGAACCCTCTGTAACGAAAACCACATCCCCTCCAAACCTCTCTATCCACCCACCCGTTCCCACCCCCCCTGGCTCTTCCCTTCCTCCTCTGTTATCCAGCCTTACGCTCCTACAAGAAATCCCACACTGCCCCAGAAATTTTCCGAACCTTCTTCTCCGAAATAAAAAACAAACTTAACGACCACCACTTCATTTACACTGATGGTTCCAAAACAGAAGACAACGTCAGTTTCAGCGTCACCACAGAAAACGAAACAATTTTCTCCTTTCTCCTCCCCTCCTACACATCATCCTACTCTGCCGAAATCATAGTCATCCTAACAGCCCTACAATATACTAACACCTCCAACACTAAATTCGCCATCTGCACCGACTCCCTATCATCAATCGACGCCATCATCAATACCAACAACCAAAGCTATTACCCCTCCCTAATCCGCAACCTCCTCCACCAGCAGTTCCCGAGAACAACACTAATATGGATTCCAAGCCATATCAGAATCCCTGGCAACGAATTCGCCGACAACACCGCCAAACGGACCCTTCGTACCCCCTCCCTTCACTCCCCAAACTTCAACACACAAGATATAAACAAATATATTAGAACACTTCACTGCCCCGAACAACAATCCCTATTCAACAAATCATCCCACTGGTACCGGACCATAAACAAAGACAGACTCTCTATCAAAAACTACGCCGACGACCCTCGACACTCAATCACACCCAGAAACGACCTCACTAAAATAATCAGACTACGCCTTGGACACACCAGAGTTACCCACGAACACTACCTCGACAAGAACAAACCCTCCACCCGCAACTACTGCAACCAAACCCAACTCAACATCCACCACGTCCTCAATCAGTGTTCCGCCCTCCACTCATCCAGACTGAAACTGGGACAGTCGTTATTCACAAGCGCCATGGACATGAACAGATTTTAATCGCTTGGTGCCAGGTCCGAAATACATAGTTTCAATATATACTCTCAACTGTAATGCACCTGTTCCAGTGACCTTCTAATTTGTGGATTCCATCTCTGAAGTGAGACTCCGAAAGACTGTTGAAATACGCTTCCACGACGGGTATTATCTCTTCATGTCCAATAATAATCTGCGTTTATTGTTTTATCAGTTTGGAGATTATCCACAAAAAAAATTTCTTTTGCATTCCAAAAGACATCTTCTTGACCAATTTCTAGACCCTAACTCGCTTTTTGGAGCCACACCAGTCCTTAGGTTCTTGTTTTGATGATCATGGTACTAGATCCAAGTGATAAAACAAAGCACAAAATCCTTTTCATCTTTTCAAAAAGGCTCCAAATGTTGAGAAAGACGCACACGAGTTTGTTGCGGCACCTATTCTGCACCTACCACTCTGTAATCCAAAACTTCAAGTAAATATTGCTCACACTGCTTAATGAGATGTTTAGAGCTTCTACTAAACTTCTTTCGGTTAACCGACGATATGTTTCCTGGTGTTGATGCACTTTTTGGACCTCCTTCAAGACTTTCATATATGACCACTCAACCCATCTTTTTACTATTCGAATCGAAGTGCAGAGTACTTATACATATTTAATAATCGTTCACAAATCTGCTTTGATGCTATACCTTCCATTTGTCCTATTGTTGACACAACAGGTCCGAATTGACAGTTTTGATGTAGGGGGGAAGCTTATAGTGTATAATTCCCTGCTTATTCTCTGGCAATTCTGGCTTGCCACCATTTAAGCCGGCTTACTGCGATTCGACCACGAACGTTTTCCCTTGAAGTTGTTGTAAGTGAACCATTTTTCATCATCAGTCATCATCCGCTTCAGAAATGGGTCGATTTTGCTACAATTCAGCAAATTCGGTCCATGACATGCTTTTTATTTTTTTTACGTTAACCTGTGTGGCACACATACGAGCTTCTTTATATATCCAGCTTTATTCCATGGTTCCAAAAGATTTCTAAGCAATAACTAGCTCTTGGGCAATCCCGTGATCTTATCGACACTTTCGGAAATTGGCCTTCAAGGGCGTCGTGCATCTTTGACATCGAAATTACTGGAACAAAATCGACGAAACCAAAACTGCGTGTGATTGGTTGTTATAGTATCAGTACTATAAGCACTATTCACAATTTCAGCCGCTTGACTTACGTTTTGACGGGCGCTCAAACAAAACTGATGCAACTATCAGTTTTTTCTAGTACGGAACCTCATCTTCCCAACGCCATCTATCAAACTTCGTAAAACTGTGTTTTACGGTTTGCCTAACTTGTTGCCCACGGAAGGTCTCCGTACGTTTTTCCATTCTACTGCGACCTAGTGTTTTTGATTGGACCCAATCAAGACTCGTTTCCAGTCTTCCACCGTCCAAAGCTTTTTTTTTTCAAATGCTGGTGTACCCTAAGGTTTTATCCTGTTGCCTACGCTCTTTCTCATTTTTATAAATGATCTCCAATTATTATCTGCTTCTTCTAATCCAATCCATTCCTTAACCGATGACAATACTCTCAGCTTTTCATATTCGTGCCAAGGCTCACGTTCCTGCACTTCGGCCATATCGAAACAACAACGTATATTCTTCTTGGATGGTGTTACAGCTCACAGAGAGCCAGAGTCAAGCTTCTCTCATTCACTTATCGTATTTTATGTGCGATTTATTTTTCACACAAGTGAACGGGACCTACAGTTTTAATGCCGATTCCGAACTGTGAGCGCCGAGAAGCTTTTTTAAGGCAAGTGTACTCCGGGGGTTTTGCCAGTACCCCGCCGAGGAGAGGAGCCGCGAAATGAACATTCGATGGAGTTGGTGTTATCGAGATCCGAACTCGCTCATCGTGCATCAGAGGCCGGCACACTACCTACTGCGCCACGGCGGCGCTCTCGCAACGTATATTAAGTACATTAAATTCCTGGACAGTATAATTTAGTCTAAACATATAGTGGAAACGATACCAGAAATATTCCACTTCCTCTGATTTGGCTTCTATCTATGAGGCTTATATTCGCCTCACGTTTCAGTACAACGCTAATATCTGGTCTGGAGCTCCCAAGACCTCCTTGCACTTACTAGATAGAATTTAAAAGCGGGCGATAAATCTTATAGGAGACATTGTTATCGTGAAGTCATTTGACTCGCGTGAACTTCGAACGCAATGTTTCTATCATTGCTTTATGGCTATTTCAGCAAACAATGCTGCAAGCGATACCCGTTTTTTAGCCTAACTACGCAAATATGGAATGCTCTCGACCCAATTTTTCCATTCATTGTCATATCATAATAAACTAAACGGTAATGAATACGTCGACAAACGTACTTCTTCCCTTTTTTCCCAAAGTTCAACTAGCAAGACATAAACAAATATATAGGAACACTCCACTGCCACGAACAACAATCCCTTTTCTACAAATCATTCCACTGTTATCGGACAGTCAACAAAAACAGACTCTCAATCAAAAACTACGCCAACGACTCACGACAGCCAATCACATCCAGGACAGACCTTACAAAAATAATCAGACTACGACTTAGACATACCAAAGTTATCCACGAACATTGCCTCGAAAAGAAAAAACCTTCCAGCTGCACCTTCTGTAACCAATCCCAACTGAACATCCACCACTCACTGAATGTTCCGCCCTGCATACATCTAGACCCTCCAAAACAAATTATACAACCTATTTTCTAACCCTAACACAAAAAACACAAAAATTGTAATCAACTTCCTGAAAAACACCAATTTGTACAAACTTATATAACCTCTGTAATTAAGATAGTCGAAGGCCTCCGTTGCTCTGGCTTACCCCAGCTAGCTTGTAATTTAATGCATTACAATGTTAGCCTTATCAAATAAAACAAAATAAATTAACTAATGTGCACTGGCACCTCCTCTCCCTTTCTCCCTCTTAATTTCGGTCCTTGCTGTCTTGACAAAGATCACATAAAACCTAAATAAATATAAAAAAGGGGTTCAAAACCAAAAATCCGATTGTCGCTTCTAAGCTCTCCTTCGCACTTCTGCTTTTCATCGGGTCTAATCAAATTAAATTTGGATTCGTTAGAAACGATCACTCTTTTCCTGTTTAGCCTACATCAATTTTTTTTTTCTTGGACACTGCAAGGTTGAATCTGGTTCTCAAACAGTTGAGGTTCGTTTCCAATTTTGCGCGTTATCCTCAAGGCTTAGATTCAAATACCCTTCAAGCCGAAGGAGTGACGTTTATTTACTTTAGATGAGCAAGCCATCTTAGACACTTAATCCGTAGGCGCTTGATCGACTTTCGATTTGCGTTTTAGAGGAAGACCGGGATTGGTTTTTTGAATGGAAGATCTCACTTCTAAATTGGTCCTCGAACCTAAAAAAAAAAAAAATAGCGGTTGAGAAGAGTAATTCTGTGTCTAATCTCAGCACTGTTACCGTTGCCGTTTGTCACTAGAGAGCAGGTACGAAATCCTTAACTGATCCAAAGTTATAGCTGCCAAAAATGGCGTTGTGGCCAAGAGATCTTTCGTTGAGCAAGTTTGGTAGGAATGTTAAAATAAGGCTTGATTGCCTTTTATTGACTCATTGCTATGTAGCTTCAAAGTCAACAAAAAGTTGGAGTATGTCGACCTAAAATTCATGAGTCCACTATAAGATCTGGCCTAAATTGTTCTCGAAAGGTCACCTCCAGCTGCTACAACTATTAGACATCAGCTTCGGTATCGCTGTCTCAAACTCGCCTATGTCGGACGAACGGAATTCTCTCTAATTTTCGTCCAGTTTGAACGATTCATCGTCCTGGCAGCAGCAATTGGGCTATCTTCGCTGTTACGCATACTGCAAGCGTGGTCCTTTCATATACTCTACACAAAAGTTGTCGGAGTTTATCCATACAGGTTCCCGCTCTGGCTTTATTTCCTTGTATGCTCGTTTTACATTTTGGTAAAACTTTTACGCCATTCCTATAAAAACATCCCTCCATTATCTCGATCTTAGACTTTTTGAGTTCTTTTTTGTTTCCTTCTGAAAAGCCCATGCTTCTCCCTTTTTTTCTATTCGTAGAGCTCATGAGTAGCTTTCGTCCGCCGATGTACTCTTATTACAGAGCTCTTAAAAATAATCTCTTAACTCAGACATAAGACTTTGTCCAGCAAGATGTTGGTTCTAATTTGGATGATCAAGCCTGATTAAGCAGATGCTTAGCTCAGAAAACCTTCCCAAGCGACAAGGCTGTTTTAAATTTAGTTTTTATAGACCATTTCTCTTGAGTAAGCTAAGTACATTTTCCAAATTTTTTGTTCTTCTTTGTCATGATTTTGAAATCCCTACACATCTGCCCAATTACTATATACTTTTTGTATATTTTTAGGTCATCTGTCTGTAAAAGCGTGATTGTATTAATGACAATTGTTGCTGGCAACGTTTAACATACTGGAAAACCTTAACCAAAATATTTATATTCAATATCCCTAAATAGATTCCATAAAATAAAATAAGAGAAAAAGTCGAAATCGAATCAAAAGTTCTAAATAAAAATAATAGTTTTTAGGAAATTTATTTGACATAATATTGTGTAAGACAGACAAATAATAAAATTTGTTATTCTTACGTTTAAAAACAAAAACTTAACACTTTATCAAGGTACATAAATAAATGTGTATGAATTCCCAATTAAGTACAAATTTACGACACATTATTAAAGCAACTTTATAAACTTATCACCGTCTTAAGTTAAAATCAAAAACGTAAAAAATTAAAAAAAAAAAACAAAAACAATAGAAAACAGTTATTTTGCGGCGGCTTTCAAATTTTGTTTTCGTTAAAATTAGTTTGACGTATTTTATGGTATTTTGAAATAGAAAAAATCAATAAAGCACTGGTCACTAGCGATGCAGGCATTCAACAGCTACCAAAAGCACGACTCAATAACAACAACAGCATATCTACGACAAAGTGCATGTGATTAACGTTTTTCTTTTTTTTTAATGAATAAATCCAGAACTTACCGGTACAAGGTAAATCAAAAATAAAACTTTTTTTAATACAAAAAACATGTAGTAGTACGATATACAATAAAACCACATACGATTTAAAAACCACGTATCTAGTATGACACGTATCTTATGTAAGTAAAAAGCCAGAAATAACATATAAACTTTTTTTACTAAAAAAATATTAAGCTAAAATGGATGCGTAAAACAAATAGTAAACAAAATACAAAAAAAAGCCAAATGTAAGTGCGTACATTGTGATTAATTAAAAATATTCATTTCATTCTCGTGAAACGCCTTATTTCGCCTTTTCGCTTTTTGATTCCCGATTGGTCGAAAATAAATGTTTTTCAGTTCAGTTCTGATAGGGAATTTTTCAATAAAAATGTTGGCATTCATGAGAAAAAATTAAGTTTTATTGACAAACCCCCAAAAAAGTTTGATAAAATTTTGGAAAAATAACAATAAAAAATAAAATTATGTACATGTAGCTGTAGTCACCCAAATATAAGAATATAAATTGAAAATTCTTTGAAATATATTTAATTTTTCATAGAAATATAGACTTGTATGTAGAGTACGTTTTATTAAAAAGAAACCCAATCCATTGTCTGAAAATAACTATTTAAAAAAAGAGTAAATTCGCATTGATATAAGATAACCGGGAAACTTCAATTGTTACACAATACGAAATACATATTAAACGAATAATTAAAATAATAAAGCAAAACTCTCTCAAAATTATTTATTTACAAAACGTAATTTTTTTATTCGTGTGAACAATATCGATTTTTTGAGTACCTGCTGGAGATTGAATGTTGAAACTTCTATAGCTCAAATGATCATAAAAGATCATCCAAAAAGAACTTGGAACTTCGCGATAATGTTGCATCGTCTGCACTCAAATTTCGATGATTTTTGACATGCAATAACTGTGATGTAATTACCAGCAACGGTTCATACTCAGAAATATGAGATCAGGCACCTCATATGATAGGCTTGGGCATCTATCAACAACTCTTCATCATCACATTTGTCAATCTTCCATGGTATCAGGCATGTTTTTGTGCGTGAGAGAAAAAAACTTCAGTTGCGATCATGATCATCGATGAACAATGTAGTCCAATCACGTCTCCGGCATGGAATCCATAACTACACGGTGACTTTCTGGATATAATGAAGTCTCTTGTTGCTTCCCAATCACCATATTTTGATAATTGAGACTAATTTTTCGAAAATATTTAGAATTTCCTTCTAACTTTTACAGAGCCCAATCGGAAAAATGTCGACGCTTGTAGTGATCAAGACACTTCACTTTTTGAGTTAAATGGATCTTGTGAGGGTGTTAGGCAATGGAAAAACAACCGGGTCGCGAATGGTTTCACGCTACAAAAAGACGTTGACGGAGACCAAGGGTGCGTCTCATACCGGTGGAAAACTTTGAATACGTAGATTTAGAAGAATTATAAGATAAAAATCAAAAATGCAACAGGAACTTGCAGTTTCATTGGTCGTAGCTCAAGAGCCCATTTCCCCTCGCATGAAAGCCTTGGGAATGGTCCAAATGCAAGGCAATTGGATATCATAAAATTGTAAGCCAAAAGACGTCAACAGCGTCTCACGAGCGAACAGCTATTCGGCATGAAAGGCGAGGTTTTCTGCATCCTATTGTGACTGGCGATTACGACAATCAAAAGCGAAAGAAATCGCGAGTTCGCTGCAGCCATGCATCATAATCGTCGGCCAAGCCAAATATGCATGGATCGAAGCTCATGCTGTGTATTTGATAAGGCCAGCTCTGTATGGTATGTACGTTTATATTAGTATAGCAGAAATTCAGGTAAAACTGCCAACAACGGGGGAAATAAAAGAAATAATCCACCGACTCAAGTTACGTAAGATTACCACAACTATGTGGAACAATGGACCCCGAGGAATGGAACAATTCGGTCCCCATTCCCGCATTTAAAAAGGGTGACGGAACACAATGCGACAATTACCGAGCACATAATGTTGTCAAATGTTCTCTTAAAGATAATGACATTATACCCAAAGGAAGTAATCGGAGGATACCAATGTGGCTCCAGAAGAAACTGAAAGGGAACAAAGGAGAAGTAGGAAACATCTTATCTGAAATACGTGAAGGTTTAAAATGAAGAGACATCTTGTCACCAATTTTGTTTTAATTCGGTGCTGGAAGAGAGTAGCTCTTAATGGAAACACGTCCGCTGAACCTTCTGGGAGATAGTAACGAAATAGTTAAGGGAAACGCAGAAATGTTTAATCTGGCAGAAAGGAGTTAAGTTAAGAAGTAAATAAAGAGAAAACCAAATATATGGTCACCGACCAACGCTTTGAGAAAATGGACGATTTCAAAAATCTTGGGACCGTATTGACTGCTAAAAACGACATAAAGGTCAAGATATATTAAAGGTGGCGTATGGGCAACGCCGGATCCCTTCTGACGAAGGGACTATTCGAAACAATTCTCCTGTCGCGCAATGTTAAAGTTCATTAAACTATAACAATGCCAGTGAAACTTGATCTCTGACTAAATAGATTTTGAGTCTTTGAAAACAAGATCTTAAGAAGAATCTAGAGTGGATAATAAGATGAAAAAACAGACCATCGAAGAAAACTATAGAATCAGCCGCAAGCGTTGTCTGAGTAATAAAATCGCGAAGACTTAAGTGGGCAGGACACGTAGAATGAATTGACGAACAGTCAAAAGAATAATGAGTGGAGAACCCGGGTGAAAAAGACCGCCAGGAAGGGCAGGATGTAAAAGATGGAACAGAACAACGAAACCTGGTAGGAACATATTCATGACAAGCAGGATTGGCGAATGGTTATCAACCAGGCTCTGAATTTCCGACTTCCAAATTCAACAATATTAATACTTTTAATTTTGAAACAAGAACACACAGTTGAGACATACTCTACTGCGGGACAATTTTATGAATGTATGATTTCTCGATATCGAGACATCGATTGACATCGGAATTGTTCGGGAATTTCAAAACTGAGCCTGGATGTCAGTAGGAACTGATTTCTGAACGCTACCATTTTTTAAGTCATTTTTAATATTTGTGAAGTATTCTAGACATACTATGTACAATTTTAACCATAGATAGGTTAATGCTGGAATAACCCTTACTTTTAAACCAAAAGTCGTGTTTCTTTGGTCTAAATGAGTCAGAAAAAAAAAGTTTGTGCAAAAAAAAATTAGAACTTGGGCATGTCGGGGATCGAAAATATCTGGCAGACCAAAAAAAGCCCGAAGAAGAATCTTCAACATCGATATCCCGTCGTTCTCAGGCACTAGGCATTTTTTCGTTCGCTGTTTGGCGTATTGAAAAAATGAGATTTGATTTGTATTCTGACGAAATGCAATTAACACAATGTTCATAGTCAATGCAAAACTTTCGTTAATGATGAACCTCACATTAAATGGATTCATCCAGAAACCAAAAAGTCACAGCTGCGGAGAAGAAAATCCTCCGAAAATGTTAGAAAAACTGATGGAAAGGTACTGGTTGATGTGGGTTTTGGGCTGATGGAATTTTCCAAGCTGTCAATGTAGGAGCTATTACTGTGAATGAAAAATTGTTATAAACAAATGGTTGATGATTTGATTTCTTGTGGCCTAAACTTGAAATGTGCTCCAAAATGATAGAGCCATCGACAAACTTGAATGTCTCGATTAACTAGAAAAAACGTACCTACTTCTTTTCCAAAATTCTTTAAATATTTAATAATGCACAGTATTTAAAAATTAAAAAAAAAAATAAATTAATTTTTTTTTTATGTCCCAACTTGTTGTATCTGTATTTTCCGCGCAGTTAACGTCCGATAAATCCTCCCTTTTTTTAAATTGCGTCGTAGATCCGGTTTGGCATTAGACTTACTAATTTTTATATTATTTCTCTTTTAATTTTTTGCCATCTGTCCATAATTGTGTTCTTAAGCTCAAGAACGTTGTTAAATTGGTGTCGCCCAGCATACACCAGTCTTGCTAATATGCCCCAAAAGTTTCCGATAGGGTTCAAGCCTGGCGAACTGCTGACCATGACATATGTAGCTGAAATATCTCTTCCGGAAAACCAATTTTTAGAAGAAGCCGCCAGGTGAATTGGAGCATGATCCTTTTAAAATTCCATCAAATGTTGGTCCAGTTCTTCGAGAAATGGTATAAGGGTTTCCACCAATACGTCTTGATACTTCTCCGCATTCATCCTGTTTGGATCAATTGCTAAACGAGATGTTCCATACCAACTTAAGGCGCTCCTTGCCATTACACTATCCCTAAATTTGTGTGTGTTTGCCCGAATGACTGCAAATAGCAGTTAATACTACATATAGTTTTTGAGCATACTCGTACTTCGAAGAACTGAGTTATTTTTTCGCACATTACTTGTGTCACATTATTTACACATAATATTTGCAGGATGCCACATCATATTGGGACGCACCTTAATTTTATTTTTGACAGGATGGAGCTGCAGGTCGATTAATATCCCGTATTGTTGACATAAACTGGCAACTTAGGCCATGTGTCTTAGCACTTACGGATATTCCATTATTTTCTTTCGTGACATTTTTTTTTGAAACGTCAAGTCTACGTAGATAAGCTAGCGAAAATTGCACAGCTGGGAAACGACATTTCGACCAAAATTGATGAGCGAGTGGGCTCTTGAAAATCTTATGTTCGTATGGACAGCCTTTAAACGCAATCGTGGTGGACATTTAAATGATGTTACTTTTCACGTATAAATGCTAACAACCATATTTTTGTAAAAATAAAAAACACACCATTAGATGCAACCCTGCGTGAATTCCGGCCCCCATATTCGGTAGACACGACCCCGTATAACTTTTTTTCATTCTCAGTAATTAGGTGAAACTTAAGAGCTGTATTTGTATTGTATTTATTTATTTATTTCATTTTCAATATATAAAAGTTAAACAAAAATATTAATTACTTTCAAGCATTAAGAAACAAATTAGATGGCATTTTGTATTTTATGTTCAAAGAATATAAAATAGTGTTAAATGCCATTTCTAATTGAGTTTTTATAAATTATTGAGAAAAAAGAATGTGGGTGGGGTGACCCTAGGAATGTGAATTTAATTTTATTTAATATTGATACGAACAGGAGAAAAACGAACAAAAGAAAAAAGTTATTTCAATTACAGTAGGTTACACCAAAATGTTAGACAAAAGGTTTTCCAAGTTAATATAATTCATGTCCAAAAGCCAAACCTTAACATACTTTTCGAATCTTCTAGAAAAAGTAATTGTTCTGATCGATATTGGGAGATTAAAATAATCGGAACGACGAAACCAAATAAAAATTACGAAAGGCAGATGTACGGAAAGGAGGTACAGTGACAACATACAAAAGGTTTCTACGTAGATCGGAGCTTGAAAACAATGTGAAATTAAGATATCTTGATCTTATAAAGAACGTCTTAAGAACTTTATAACAATATAAATGACGAACTGGAAGAATTTTCATACCTTGAAAAAGTGGAAAACTGGTGCATAGGCGATGCTTGAAGGATATTAACCTTAAAACACTTTTCTGCAGGGTGAGTAAAGGCAAAATTTTATTCTTATAAGCCCCTCCCCAACAAGTAGTTCCATACTGAAGTTTGGAATGAAAAATGCCATAGTAAATGGTTTTTAATAGCTGTTTTGAACAGACATTTCTTAGGTAGAAAAAATTTCGTAGAGTACTACAAAAATACTTTCTTAAAGCTTCAGTATGGCTAGCAAACGACATCTTAGAATCAATCACGAGGCCCAGGTATCTAAATTCATTCACTTTCTCAATTATGAAGCATCTTCCATTACAATTCACACTGCTAAGAAAAGGTGGAAGATTTAAGCCAGAACCACACTTACAACTTGACAGCTTGAACCTTGGACTTATGCTTAAGTAATGCTTGGCGAACCAATGACGTAGGAGCCTAAGATCTCAAATAATGTCAGACCCACATCATCTGCGAACGCAGTATGTTTACTCTTAAAATTAAGAGAAAACAAAGAGTTTATATAAACAAGAAATAAGACAGGTCCCAGCACAGAGCCTTGAGGAGCACCCAAATTAAAAAAAAAACCTATTTCACTTCTCATACCATCAAACCTCACTCTTTGAGATCGGTTGATAGGTACGATTGGAGCCAATCGAGCATAAATCCTCGAAACCCAGCTTTTTAAAGTTTATCTTATAGTATGCTATAATTAACCAAATCAAAAGCCTTTGTTATATCCACGAATAAGCTAGCAGTAAACTTATTTGCATCAAGATTCTAGAAAATATTTTAGCAAAAGTCTAATAAAGCATCTTCGGTAGATATACACTGCCGAAAACCAAATTGTCTTGGACTGAAAAATTTTACCTTTTGCAGAAAAGATACTATATGCTCTTTAATGGCTTTTTCAAAGAGTTTACTAAAAACAGGCAGAAGTGAAATAGGTCTATAGTTTTTCATATCCAGGACAGAGCCTTTTTTAAATAATTGCACTACCTATACATCGGCACATTTTAAAGCCTCTGGAAATATTCCAGAAAAGATACTGCGGTTAAAAACTACAATTAGTACATCTACTACAAAACATGCTTTTTGTTTTAAAAGTTTGTTTGAGATGCCCTCATAAGCAGAAGCGTTTGAGTTATTCAGAGACCCTATTATTTTTAAGTGCTCAAACGCGGTTATAGGTTCAAAAATAAAACTATTAGATTGGAATTGATCTCCACAACCACCTAAGTTATTACAGGTGCACTGAAAAATCTGAGCAGAGTAAGTTGTAGAGCTATTTGCTATGGAAGTAAAAAAAGGAAATAAACTTACTCCGATAGTAATTATCTCGGGTGAGAGGAATTTCTTTTTTAAGTTGTGAGGAGATCTTTTTAAGCTCATTTTTAAAACGAGGGTTAATGGGATACCTGGAACACTTGACTCTTAGCTTGTTTTTTCCCTTAAATTTGTTGAGAAGCTTACTAGTAATCCATGGTCTTAGTCTTACCAATGACTTTTTTATAGGGACACTGTACGAGCAATTTGAGATATGGTTAATTAGGGAATTAACAAATAAATCGTAGGAAGCAGATGCATTATTTTCCATGTACGCTCCATTACAAGATTCGTGAGTTAGATCCTGCCTGAGTTTCCCTTATTCAATTTTATAATATTTCGTATTAATCGACGAGATTAAGGACGCATCACGGGATGAGCTAAATGCTATCTCAATAATCGAGTTCTTGAACTGTTTCGTAGGATGAATGAAGTGTTGGTGTTGGTGTTGTATAATATTTACAATAGCTTCAAGGGTGTTAGCACTGATATAGACGAAGACAAAACAACTAATCGCATAAACTGGGAATTCCTTTTATTTCTTGAACGTACTTATATACTACGAATTATCTGCTGTCAGACCCTCTCTTGGTCAAAATTCATTTCTGTTAAATTGTATAATTGTACAATGCCGTAAATTGATGAATGAATTTTATGTAAAAAATTCATTTGTATACAGGGTGTCCCACGAGCAGTGTGCCAAAAAGCTAGATCGTGTAGGTCTGGTCAAGACAAGAAAAAAATCGTACGGGAGGAGGGGTCTATTCCCACCCGTTTAGCCGGGAGGGGCAATTTTCTAAAAAATTGATTTAATTTGGAAAAAAATTATTAAAAATCAACAGTTACATCCACAATGCCGTGATATACTTTTTTGTAAAGCCAGAAACCTCTTCTTTCATCTTATTTTTAAACGAAGCTGTTTTAAGAAATAGTTTTTGAGAAATTAATTTTCAAACTCAAAATTTTGAATAAAAAAAATTTCCAACTATTTTTTTTCAAAATTGTATGTAATTAAGTACTAATTTTTTTTCAAAAATTAAATTCTCTCATTAGTTTTTAGTTAAAAACAGAAAACCGGATGCAAAAATCTCTTGTAGTTTTTGAGAAATTAAAAAAACAACCCGAACCACTTTTTTCTAAGAAAAACCTTTTTTTTTTGGTTTTTACGCGGCTGGACTTGTAGGCAAATTAATGTATGAAACATTGACCTCTTTTTTATTATTTTTAAAAAATTCGGAGTTTTATGAGGATACAATAAAGTGACACAGTATTGGAATAACCCTGGATTAATCCTTTTTTTTCATTGATAACGCCTGAAAACTGACCTGCCAATTTCGTCTGGGTCCGCCCGCCGCCGATGGGTTCTAACCGCTAGGACCTTAAGACAATAAAACCGCAATTTTTCTTTATTGAAAAACGAAATGTGTCCCAGTCGTAGCATGTTTTCAAGAATCCACCGACGTCTGCGAGAGCACGGAGTGCTAGAGCATCGAAGAAGCGAAAGATCAGTTACAGATGGATCAGGAATCTTAGATGAAAGAATTTTGGATTTGGTCCGACGTAATTCCTCCCTTAGTACAAGGAGGATAGCTATTATGCTTGGAGTGCCCAAATCTATAGTATGGAGAGTGCTTCATACCGAAAACTTACAACCGTACCATTTTAGGCGAGTTCAGGAACTCACCTCAAACGACAAGCTTTTGAGAGCAGAATTTTGTCGATTATTACTGCTTCGAGATGAAACTGAACGAAACTATTTTGCAAGGATATTCTGGACGGATGAAGCACAGTTTACCAGAGATGGGGTTACTAACTTCCATAATTTGCATCATTGGAGTAGCACCAATCCACACAACAAAAAACAAAATAAATCACAACACCGCTTTAGCTGTAATGTTTGGCTTGGTATTGTTGGACAATGTTATCGGGCCCCGGTTTTTGAATGCCGTTATTAATGGAGAATCATACCTGCAGTTCCTACGAGACCTTTTGCCCGATTTGATGGACAACGTTCCTTTGGCCATAGCAGATAATTTAATCTACCAGCAAGATGAAGCACCAGCACATTACAGCTTACGGGTTAGAAACTGGCTGGATGATCATTTTAGTGACCGTTGGATCGGAAGAAGGGGCCTCACGGAATGGCCACCTAGATCACCAGATTTAACTCTAGATTTTTATGTGTGGCGATTCATGAAGAATTATGTTTACGAAGTGGAAATAGTATCTTTGGAACAACTGAAAGAACGGATTGAAGTCGCTGGAGTCAAATTGCAGGAAAATTTGTCAAGCATAGACTTATGTGCAGCCATTAGAAGGAGATATAATCTTCACCTTCTAAAAAATGGGGATCATATTGAAAATTTATTATAATAAAACTCCGAATTTTTTAAAAATAATAAAAAAGAGGTCAATGTTTCATACATTAATTTGCCTACAAGTCCAGCCGCGTTTTTTCTTAGAAAAAAGTGGTTCGGGTTGTTTTTTTAATTTCTCAAAAACTACAAGAGATTTTTGCATCCGGTTTTCTGTTTTTAACTAAAAACTAATAAGAGAATTTAATTTTTGAAAAAAAATTAGTACTTAATTACATACAATTTAAAAAAAAAATAGAAATTTTTTTTATTCAAAATTTTGAGTTTGAAAATTAATTTCTCAAAAACTATTCCTTCAGCTATTCAAACAAGATGAAAGAAGAGGTTTCTGGCTTTACAAAAAAGTATATCACGGCATTGTGTATGTAACTGTTGATTTTTAATAATTTTTTTTCCAAATTAAGTCAATTTTTTAGAAAATTGACCCTCCCGGGGGAATAGACCCCCCCTCCCATACGATTTTTTTCTTGTCTTGACCAGACCTACACGCTCTAGTTTTTTGGCACACTGCTCATGGGACACCCTGTATACTGGTACATATATATCTGTTCGAAAAAACGAATCAAATTCATCAGATCTTGTCCGTCTTTCTGAAAACATAATCACCTCAAGTGGTACTCGAAAGCTAATAGCTTCTCGCCTGCCAAAACCCGAACGGGGTTCTAGTCACTCGACCAATTTGTCCAATAAACGCTGAATCATTGCGGCGTCAATAATTATATTTACGTCAAAAATTTATCTGAAATTTCTGGACAAAGTTCAATTGATCGATAAAATTGTTCATCTGTTCGAGGAACTTATTGATCTAGCTGAGTAAGATGTGGCAAAAATTTTGTTTTTCTTCTATCGATTTTTTTTCGCAAAAATATGTGGCTTGGGTGTCGGGGTGGCTGTCTAAACTGCGTTTGAAAATAAATGCTGAAGACCCAAACGATAAAAATCACACAAAAAGTTGATAACCTATCCAAAATAGATTTGAATTTTTTATTTGTGCTTTGATATTTTAAATCGTGTTGCATAACCGAAAGATAGTTTCCGATTCTATTCAACCACACTCCTCGATAGTTCCAGAATTTATTACTGAAAAACGAAAAAAAAGGAAATGCCTAGTTCAGGGTCAACATCTCTATGCATATGAATGAGCTCCGTGGTAGGATCTACCCAAAAAGTGTGCGAAAAAACTGAAGAACAATTTAAATTTTGCAAGCATTATTGAACATTCAGTGGCATTAAGCCTCCCGGTATAGTCAAGAACCGAGCTCGGTGAAAAATTAGGTTAACAAATATTTGGCGGTCTACTCGTGAATAATCCCCGTTTGCTAATTTGTTATGCAAATGAATAGAGCCCGGATGCTGAATGGATTGGACTACGACCGGCCTGGTAATGACTTTGCCCTCTAGACTATAGAAGATTCGGGCGATGCAGCTAAGCTTTTACTTTTTACGCGTATATGTTATTAGCACTCTAGATGGTTTGGCAATTGCGTGTGACGTATCGGAGCCGATAACTAGTCGTCTGTCGGAACCGATACGAAAACAAATGTTTGAAGGTCAAGGTGATATATAATAATGGGCTGATAGGTAGGTCGCGGCGGTATTTCTGAGTCACGTAGGCACAATATTACATTGGATTAAGAGGTAAAAGTCTCTTTCAGTCTTGCACCTATTGGCCCATGAACCTAGAATTCATTTGGATTTTTCCACTAGGCCATGCAGCTATGGGGAAATGACTATTGAAAGGTAATGGGCTTGGCTGATCGTTTTAAAATCGTTAACAGCATAAATGAAAGCGATGGTAACTGAGTTGCAACACTTGTTGTTTTGACCTTATCTATGCTTATCTGTTTACGAGACAAACCATGCCATTACGACTGGTAACAAATAGAGGAAAGACTTGATGCTTAATAACAAGTATTTAAGCCTATATTAGTCCATTATGCTTGTAGGTATCAAGGTATCAATTTTTCCAAAATTCCGACGAAAAGTTTCACGTCTCTTGAGGCGATCAAGGAATCAATTGAATTGTTGGAATCTTCGAAAGGTCGAAATTTATTTTCAATCAGGCCATAAGTCGACAAGTGGAGAGAATACTGATATTGGAATATAGCATCCTATTTCAGCGTTTCCTGGTAAATTTTAAAGTCAAGTCAAGTTGCCGAGCGTTGATGTGGTGCAAACTCAGATTGACGTGTCTTTGCTCCTGTGTTAGCTGTTTTTTGATGATGGTTAGTCAAGTTGGTCTCACGAAATATACATCATGAATTCCAATCCATGGATGTTTGGCTTGGCTTCCTTTCTTTTGTTTAAGATTATCGTAATGAATTGCCAGTCACCAGTCACAATACTATGCAGAAAAAAATTCTTTGTTGTCGCTAGAGCCGAAGTTGGCTAGTGAAAAGACGCTCTTCCATTTTTGTCAGCCCAACTTGTATGGTACCTTACTTTTGGTCCAAGACTTTTAAACGATGGGTAATTGGCATGGACCTTTATCCACTCTTTGCCCTGCTCTTTAAAATCACGGCTTCTCTAACGTTGCTACCATTTGCGACAAATTCCTTCACTAGAGCCTCACCGAAAATTTCTATAATCACTCTTATTAAAAACGAAAAGCAAACTTTCCACAAATAACTCGGAGATATTTCTGACCAGCACGCAACACCAACGCCATCTATTGGACTGTGGTAGGTTTCCATTTGTACATCTGGTATCTCTGATCAACTGCTTCCACCCTCACAGTCCCCGGTCCAGTGAGGATCTCTTCGTCAAATAAGTAAAGCTCAATTATCATCTGCTACACTGTCCCTAGGGGCTGGAATTGCCGGTCTTTCTCATTATGGTGTCAAAAAAGCCTATTTAGACAGATTCGAGTGGGGCCAAATATCACGTGTCAAATTTTTACCACAAACACGCTTAAGAGTATAATAGAACCAATATGATTCAAGTCTTATATAAAGAAGTTTCGTAAGCCTGCTTAACCTAATGGAAACAGCACCAGCCAGAGGTAATCGTGCATGCTAACGACATTTTAGCTTATGGCTGAGGATTCGAGGTAGACGACGTCATCGAATACTTCTCGTAGGTCTCCTAATTCCGATATCCTTAAAATAAAGGTGGAAAGAAGCCATAGTCCAAAGAGAGTTAATATGAGAACTTTTGGAGAGCCGAGTAGGGACAATTATTTTCCCTAACGTGTCACACCGAGCGCTCGGTGATGGGGTCTGATCTTCAAAAGGCATCAATCGGGTGTCAGGATCGGGTGATAGGATCAAGCGGTACGCAATTCAATTTTTGTTGGACGAGCACGGAAATATTGAGCATTATTCGCTTAGTGTTTCGGGATAAACGCGCTTCACAAACTACCATTTTAAGTGCCATAAGCTTTTCAAAGATGGCCGAGAGAGAATGGAAGACGAGACCCACATTGGACAGCCGTGAACGTCAAGACCTGACGACAACGTGGAACGTGATTTCAGAACGTAGGTGAAGTGTGCGTATGGTTGCCAATCAGGCCAACCATCGCCAAAAAATGGAAATTACTTTACCACAATCTACTCAAACAGATTTGCTCCAATAGGACCGACTTCCTGACGAAACGGTTTCGCGATGATTCAACAAACACCTTAAAGTCCCGACTGATCCCAGCAGACTTTGTTTCTATTTCCAGAAGTGACATCCATCCTGAAATGACACCACCATTAAACCCTAACTGCCGTCAAAGAAGTTGTACGTGTACCCTTAAGAACCACCCGGCATCCGTTTGGCAGGGAGCCTTCGGGAGGTGAAAAAGCCAATGGCAAAGGTGTGGAAAAATAATTTTTTTCCGAAGTCCCACATCACATGGCCCACACCATTCCGTAACATTTATGTAATATGTGATTTTTTAAGTGTTTTGTTTTTATTTGTCCAAAAAATACCCAGAAAATTGCAAAGCTTATAAAGTTTTTATTTAAGTTAATGAAAAAATGATTGCCATTTATTTTTTAAGAAACAATTTGTGTAAACGTTGACTACAACTCTACTTGTTTTAAGTGGCCCCTAGAAAGAGTCGAATTTTGAGTCACTTTTTCGAGCGTATTGTCCGGTATGCCGCAAATAATGCTTGTAATGCTGTCTTCCACGTCTACAATTGATGCTGGCTTATCGGCATAGAAGAGGAATGAGGCGTATACCCATAAAATATAGTCCATAGGGGTCAAATAACGCCAAGCGGTTTAAACCCAGAGATAAGCTCATCGAACTCATTTTTCAATAGGTCATGTGTCATAGGGTGGTCGTGATGCAGTACAGTTATCTTTGAATAAATACGGTCCAATGATTCAGCTGGACGCATTTACCGCACCAAATAGTGCATTTTTACGGGTGAATTGGCAGTTTTCACTTTACTTAAGGTACATAGTTCATCGGACCGAATACGTCAGTTTTGTTTATTAACATACCACTTCAACCATAAATGAGCTTCGTCATTGAAGACAGTTTTTCGATATAAGAGCCGATTTTATTCTAGCTTTTCGAAGGAACGCTCACCGAAAATTCGACGCCTTGGCAGGTCATTCGGCTTGAATCCTTACATGAGCTGTATTTTGTACGGTTTTAGATCCAGATCCTTCCATAAAATCTTCCATCTTCCAAGTAGTCAAGTAACACAATCCCAAAAGGCGACAAATGGACAAATCATGATCTTCATTAATACTAGCGGATACAGCAGCAATATTTTCGTCCGTACGCATTTTTTGCAAACAGGAAAGTGGCTTGATCCAATCCAATATCCAATAGCGTGAAACTGGTTCGAAGTTTGGTCACTATGGCTTGCGTTTCTTGCTCAGTAGGACGATTATGATGACCATGAAATGGTTGAAGTGCGCGAAAATATTTTCACATAGTATCTAGTATCTACGAATTTTGTTAATAAAATTTAGTAATTTATAAAAATCGTTGAGATTAATATCTTTTGATAATAAAATGGCAATGTTAGTTGAGTATAATTAATTTTGACGCATGCCAAGAATCACGCGTGAACTATTAACAATTGAGCACCAAAAAACCAAACAGCAAAAAAGCCTGCTCTACAAGGGATGAGCTTGACCGAAAGCAATGACGATCTCATTACCGGACTAGATTTGCCAACATACACTTGCCACCAGTACCAATTATTCAAACAATTCTGGCACCAGTAATTATGCCTGGAGGTCCCCAAACATGGGCTTTTTGCCAATTATTCGGAGCCGTCTGCAGCAGTTTTGAAATTGCTGGCTGAGAATTATGCAAGAATTAATAAAATTTCGGTCAGTTACTGCACGCCCCCCCCCCCCCCAACCCCACACCCCTCCCCCCATCCCCACCCCCTCCCTCCCCAACCAGAGTGTCACCTTGTTATTCGACAGTCTGGGGCAATAAGTCTTCGATCAGAGTTCAACAAACGCTAACTTGTTTACCTATAAAAATGTTGATCAAATCTATGCCAAATATACCTCTCTTGGAAAAAAAACAAAACATTAAATATAATTTTCATAAGGAAAACAATGGAAAACAATACAAAAGGGCTTTTTACACATGAAAAGAGATATTTTCATAACAAAAAACCGCCTGAAGATGCACAGACACAAGCTCATCAACTGCATTCCCCAATCATCACCACAGACATAAGTTACAAATCTTGCATAGCCTGTCCGACCAGATCGGATCTGAATTTGTGACCTTAAAATAACATTGAACGCAGCAGACCCAAATAAAAAGGTCACTGCCGTCATATCTGTTGTTCGGATTTATATGTAGTATGTTCCTGTGAGTGATCACACAGCTGATTGAGGTGATCGTTGATCATGATTTTTAAAAACTTGAAAATCTAGAAATCACTTGATCGATTTTGTGGTAGGGCATGTCGTATACAGGAAATGAATATTGATTCTTAATTTAATTACGTGCAGTTCGTGATTGCTAGGCTTATGCATCCAAGAAGTTGTTCGTATGCAATCGGGGACTTAATTAACAGCTCAAAATACAATCAGAAAGTGAAGCTTTTTACGCACTATCTCCCGAAAACAAAAAAGAACAGAAGTGGAATTGATTATTATAATTAGGAGTGGTCCGATATTTTTCAAAATCATTTGATGAATCAAGAGATAACTGTACTGTTTGAAATTTCAAATCAAGGCATGGATATACACTTGATCGACAATGCGTGACTTGACTTCAATGGTCATCTTAAGGCAGTAGTTTCAAATTATATTTAAAAATTTCAAGCACGTCCATAATTGTATTCAAATTATTCCAATTACCATGTTTCAATGAACTTTATCCAAGCTCTTATCAAAATTCAAATTTTGAACCCGAAAGTGTGGCCGAAAAGTTCGACTTTCCGTAGGTCAAGGTGAATCCGAAACAATCCATTAGGCATATCAGTTGCGTAATTGAATGGAAAGTTTGCTCACAAAATATTTGTCTCCGAAATGAGTGTTAAAAACATTAATATTTTTATTTTATTATGTTGTATGTATATTCATTTTATGAAATCTGCCATTTGGAGTATTATGTCAGGTTTTCATAAAGCTTTTTTTTCGAAATCTGCTAAAGATTTATCGCTGTTTTTTCGCCATAAATTTGTTTGAAATAGTTTCAAAAGATTTAACAATGAAGAGCGGTAGTTTAAAGGATAAAGGGTCTGTGGACTTGATTGTATTTTTTTTAAATATTTCTCAAAAAAAAAAAAAATGCTTAATTTGAACATATGTTATTCCTTCAAACTTAATTTCCTCAGTCAATCAATGAAGTGGCAAATTAGCTTCCCGCCGAAATGACGAAATGCATTTTAACTTTTTAAGAACTTATTAATAATTAACGATTTATTTTTAAGAAAAAAATCTTTCGATATTAATACACTTTTGGCCAAAAATATTAGGCAGCCCCTATTTTTGGTTTTATTATTATTGCCGATATTTTTGTTGCAATAATCGTTAAAATCAAATTAAAAAAAATCATGTGAACCTATCACTCTACACTAATAATATCCCGGCGGCAGTCAATAGCCTCTGGCTGTCTTGTGTGTAATGTGTGCCAAGACGTTTTAGAGAACACTGCCAAGACTGAAGAGATGGCTTACCCAAGAGGAAAAACAGCATAGGTTCAAAGGGATGCCTTGAATTAATAAGATCCAGGGCAAAAAGGTTAGCGCAGTTATAAAAGCTTAAGGTGAAAAAAGTAAATTTATTATTCAACTGAATTCATTTTTATTATTACCAGTCTTCGCCAAGCCTCCATGTCTCGTTGCATATCTTCCCCGTCTAAGGATAGACTTTCGTCCTTCCATATGCGACTTTTCTTCGGACTTTTTCTCTCATTATTCTTTTGACTGTTCGTCCATTGTCCATTCGTTTTGTTACACATGTTGATTCATCTTGTTGAGTTTATTTTTAATTTATCAGTATTTTGGAAGACTGCCTTACACGTTTGGCCTAGGCTGTATATATTTCAGTTATATGTCAAACTGATAATGCTTCATATCTTTAATCAGAAATTAAGCTCTAATTGCTTTTAAGCAAGGTCAGAATCATCCGACGGATTAGATACAATGGAGGAAAACAGAAATTGCAAATATATGCGAATATGACAGGGATTCAAATCAGAAGGTACGCAACCATTGTTTAGAGGTCGAAAAAAATAATAAAACTAAAGCAATCGGCTCAACTTGACTATACTAACTGCAATGATTTGAAATGACAATTGAACGCTGGTGAAGAAATTTATCTTATCGCCTAACATATTGAAGCACTGTATGGTTTGAACTCAATTCATTATTTTAACTTAAAATTTGTCAACATTTCTAGAAGAATACCTTTGATCGCTATCACTGAAAGACGTCGCTGATAGACAACTGGCAGCAAAAACTGCACAATTCCCCACTATCATCCCAGCAATGCAATCAGTAAATGCAACTTTCTGTATCTTTATTCTGACTTAAAATAAATTTAAAATGTTTGCAGGTATCAACCCTACGAAAGGAGTCAGTCGTTTTATTTGGCAACGACAATAGAAAAATTCGGTGAACATTTAGGAAGAATGTACTGCGAAAAGCCTGAGAGCAATGTACGAATATGCAGGGATAAATGCAGTACGAGAATGGTAACAGGCCATATCAAGATTTATATGCAATGATAATGGGGAGCTTTTCGGACAATAAAAGGGTTGCAGCGCAAAGGAGGAGATATTTCGATAAACTGCTTAATGTACTTGGAGAGCATACAACAATGGAAAACGGTTTTATCCATACAGCAGAAATTCAGAACTTAACTTAAGGGAAACAAGGGCGCAGAAATCGACCTAGTGCTATCGCAATTAATATCACATGCAGGAGATAAATTATCAGAGAAGTTACATGGGCTTGTCGCAACAACATGGAACAATAAAACTATCCTCGAGAAATGGAAAAACTTCGTCAATGCAGCCGAGGAATATCGCTGCTATCAAGTTATGCCAAATATTAAAGAGACTCACATCATAAAAAAATAATCCGAGACTATCAGAGTGGCTTCAGGAGGAACCACTCGACGAGCCACCCAATTTTCACACTAGGACCGCTTTTAGAAAAGCAGTCGAATTCCACGAAACGGTCCACCAATTTTTCATAGATTTCAAAAAGGCATATGACTCTATAAACTGATGCAGGTATGCCTAAAGAGAAGGAAAAGAAGAGTTGAAGGAGGACATACGACATACCTTATCTGAAACATTCGAGATACGGGAAGGATTAAAACAAAGATATGCCTTGTCACCACATATTTTTAATCTGATACTGGACAACGAAAGGAGATCGCTCAGGAAAAGGAATAACCCTTAATGGAATAACAACCGCTCTAGCTCAAGCTAACGATTTTGAACTTCTGGGAGTTAGTGAGAAAACATTTGAGAGGAACGCAAAAAGTCTAATAATTACCGGAAAGAAAGTAGGTTTAGAAACAAATATGTATATGGTCACGGACCGACTTAGGTCTACCCAAACATAGCACCTGATTGTACTCAAAAAACCCTTTGAGAAAGTGGATGAATTCGTATATCTAATTTAGGAACCGTATTGACTGCCAGAAACGAAAGAAACGAAATACATAAAGGGCTACATACGGTCAACGTTTGTTTCTTGGCAATGAAGGATCAGCTCCTAGATCAGTTGGCTATTGTACGGGACTAGGCCCAATGCGACTGTCTCGGGTTCGGTTGTACACTTTAACGGACCACGGCGATGTTTTCGGTCGATCTTGCATTCCTTTGACATTTGTACCAATGTTGGCCAATCAAATTTGGTCACCAGAAGCTGAAGAGTCGACTGCGAAAGGCCACCAATTTGCCAATTTGAAAACCTTTTAGAATTTAATAAATGTTTCCGATATTGTTTTAACAGATAACCACTTATCGTTGACAGTTAAGAGCCGTGTGCTAATCTAATATATGTGGAATTGTTTGAATTATGATATCCGGAAAATTTCAAGAAAAATCCAGTGAAGAAGGAAATGAAGGAAGTCTGTCCGAAATCAAGGTTCAAAGAAAACTCTCAAAACCCTTCAGAGTCCGAATTCATAGCGATGTTTATGTGGGTATGTATGTGTGTACCATCATGAATATCATTCGCGGCACACCTCTTGAAGTTAAGCATTTTATTCGACGAATAATTGGGTAGTGATTAGGCTGATTAGGTTTTCATAAATTTTAATTCAATAATTTATTTTATAACAAAGAAACTGAATATTAAAGCTTTCGAGGTATTTTAATATATGTGCAGATGATTTAAATAATGGAGCAGATATCAGCTGTCGTTTACTGCATTGGTTGACTTTTGGAAGCACAGTCTTTGGCAATTTTACTTATGGAGTCGTTTACCACGCAACAACGCACTCTTGTTATTCAAATTTGTTACGAAAATGGTGAATTTGTCGGTCAACATAATCGCCTTGGTGAGTTCGGAATTCGTGCAATGGTTAAACATTTTAGAGATATTGGCTCTATTTTAGGCCAAACTGCGTATCAATATGCTTTGACAGCAAGTATGCCAAGTGAAGGAGAACTAGATCTTTGTTTTCAACAGGATGGCGCTACCGTTCACACAAGTCTTCAATAAATTGATTGGGCACTCGTAAATTTGACTTCTTTCTTTATGGTTATTTATTGACCCACTTTAAGGGTACAAGGTGCGATGTTAGTCATTTGGGTCAGTCGCATCCCAGAACCTATTTTGAATTGAATTGAAGAACTCGGAGTGTGTCACATGAAGACACTAATATTGCGACCATCAAGATCTATTGTACCCCCTTCTTTGGTCTGGAATTTGAGTGCTGCTTTCTAAAATTTGACAACCTCTCTAGATGGGATTTCCTGGAAGTCTTTCCCTGTTATGATTGTGTTGCTTGTCGTTTTGAATCTTTCTCGGGTAAGGCTTGGGTAGACAGTCAGTATGTGTTCCATAGTTTCTTTAGCCTGCTCACATCGCCTACAGATTTCTGTGCTGCTGAGACCCATTTTTTAAAGGTAGTAGTTGGTTGCCCCGTGTCCTGTTAGTGTCACTCTTAGGACGGCTTTATTTAATTCTCGAGCTTCTTTGACACGTTTGGGATTGTGATTCTGTTCCGTGAACATTCAGTGTATAACACCCTCCTGCCTGTTCCAGAATTGGTTTTTTTGTTGAATGATTCATTTGTGTAAATGTAGGTTTATGCCTGAACTGTCAAAACCATCAAATGGGGATGGTCCCGTATAAGGTATCTGAGTACCTTTCTTGGCTTGTATGCCAGCCTTTTCTTTGCCTTCATAGTTTTCATGGCGGCACCCAGATCAGCTTTAGTCTGTTATTTATAGCCAGTTTATTTAGTATTTTGTTTTGTTTTAGGAACCGCTTGGCTATCTGAGGAAATAGTTGTCCTCGGGTTAGGGGGTTTCCTGTCGCTGATGCTATGTGTTGCTTCACTGATTGTAAATAAAGGGTGGTCCAACCATAATCCACGATGTTAATTGTGAGTCACACCTTAACGTCAAGTTTTTTTGCCCAACTTAATTTGACATTTCTTTGTTTCAGTGTTTGACAAATTCAACCATGGTGAGGTATACAATTGAGCAGCGCGTTAAGATTGTTGAAGCCTCTTACGAAAATGGGCGTTCAAATCGAAATGCATTTCGTGCACTTCGTGATTTTTTTGGTCAACATAATCGACCAAATGTGTCCACAATCGGTAGAATTGTGGGCAAATTTCAGCAAACCGGGTCTCTAGGAAATGTGAAACACCTGTGTATGCTCGCCCAGTGCGTTCTGCGGAAAACATTGCTGTTGTTCGCGATAGTGCGGCAGAAGAGCCGTCAACCTCGACTCGTCGTCTTGCCCAACAATTGAACATCTCACGAACATCACTGATGCGAATTTTGAATAAACATTTGAATCTACATGCTTACAAGGTTCAATTGACTCAAGATACGAAGCCTACTGACCATTTCAAGCGTCGTCAATACGCCGAATGGTTGGTTGAACAGACAGAAGTGAATGGTGACTTTACAAAGAAAATCATCTTCAGCGACGAGGCACACTTTCACCTCAGTGGATTCGTTAACAAGCAGAATCCACGAGTGATTGTTGAAAAGCCGATGCATCCGCAAAGAGTGACTGTTTGGTGCGGTTTATAGGCTGGCGGCGTGATCAGGCCGTACTTCTTCGAAAATGAGGTCGGCCAAGCAGTTGCCGTGAATTGTGTTCGATATCGCGAGATGATAACGTACTTCTTGTGGCCAGAAATTGAGGATATGTACCTGGACGATATGTGCTTCCAACAGGATGGTGCCACTTGCCACACAGCCAACGAAACAATGGCTCTTTTGGGCGAGAAATTCAATGGCCGTGTTATCTCACGTCGTGGCGATGTTAATTGGCCGCCACGATCATGTGATTTGACACGGTTGGACTTCTTTCTTTGGGAATATTTAAAAGAAAAAGTGTACGTCAATAAGCCAAGAACAATTCCAGAGTTAAAGGATGAGATGGTTCGGCACATTAACGACATTGAACCTCAATTATGTCTCAGAGTCATTGAAAATATGGACCATCGGATAGAGGTATGCCACCGAAGCCGTGGCCAGCATTTGGCCGATATTTTGTTTCACACATAATTGTCATAAATCCTTCTATCATAATAAAAAATATCAAGATAATTCTCCGAAAACTTTTTGTTTTATTTACAATTATCATCGTGCGTTTTCGGTGGACCACCCTTTAGTTCAGCCTGAAATATAGTAAACTCATTGAAAAGGAGAATGTGTAGGCTGCATTTTGGTTCTTTTACCCCTATCTTGTTTCCGGACTTCGATCCTTCTGTATACCAATTCTGGGCTCCATCATCCATCCAAGGGGGGTTGTTATTCCATTCCTCTCTGCTTGGCATGAGTACTTCGTAGTAATTTTTAAAGTTTAGCTCAGGGGACATCAGATCATTCACTCGGGTTAGCTCCCAAATGTTGTCTACTCTTTTAAGAATCTCTAGATGTCCTGCAAGGTCTACTTCTTTGTATTTCTAGGTTCTCTGTAACGTTAATGCTTGCTTTGTAGCTTAAGCCTGTATGGGATGTTTAGTATTGCTTCCACACCTGCAATCGGATTCGTTCTTATTGCTCCATTTGTGCAGATACACGCTAGTTTTTGTACTTTATTGAATTTATTCATGACGCTTCTTTGTTCGAATTTTATTCCACTATACAGCAGAGCCATAAAGTATGGTAGATCCAAAGACTCATTTTTGGGTTTTACCTACGAGTTGTTTTAGGGCCCAGGGAGCTTTGATGATCTTTGTGTATATTTTGTTTATTAGTGTATTTCAAGAGAGTTTTTACTCCAATATTATTCCCAGAAACTTTACCCCTTTCTGTATTGGTACGTATGTTTCTTTGATTTATTGACTTTATTGATTATTTATTTACCCCACCGACACCCTCCTGATCCAAGATCCTATTTTTAAATTTGAATTTAAAGACGGTTACAAATGACAGTAAGTTCAAAAATATTGAACATATCTAAGTGGTATTCTCGTAAGGTCGTGAGCGCTTTTCGTCTCCCATATTAGCAGAACAAACAATGATATCGACTCCAGGCCAATTTCACTCGTCACAAAATTGTCTCATGAACATTTGGTAGGGTTTGCAAGAAGTTTGAATTGGCGGCTTGTGGGAAAAAAAACTACGACAACGCTATTGTAAAAAAAATTTCGCTTCAAATATCTCGAAAACAAAAAAAACTGTGCATAAAGAACATCGTTAAATAATTGCTTTGGGTCATATGGGCTTGCACAGCAGGGTTTGGCTTTTTGAGAATATGGAATGAACTTTACCATACATTGCAAAAATTATCATATTTTTGAGCTCTTAACTCCCTCTTTTCTAAAAGTTGCATTAACCTGATTTGTTCGATGTTTCTTTATTATATTTTTGAACGTATCTAAAACATGCTGATAAATATGTATCGTTATTTAGATTGGTATCAGCTGTTAAAAGGGTTACACGTAGCTGAATACGATCGGCGATTTTTCAAATTGTTATTTTATATTGAAGCGTCATTTTATAAAGTAGCGTCATTTTTTAATGAATAACTAGCTAAAGCTTTATTTATTTTATGACAAAAAAGCATCAAACTTGGGCGGTCACACCCAAAACCCTATCTTACTGCGGTATTGTTTGTGTTAGTGACATGTGACAGAGAAACAAATTATTGTAAGAATGATCTTTTGATCGGGATCCTGGTAAACAAACGATGTGGTTGAGTTGTGCCAATTCTCCTACTTGTTCGTCCTCAGTTTTCATGCTGTAACCTTCAGTAATGCAGCTAGCATCAGCGATACCGATGGCGAAGTATAATAGTCCACAGATCGTGATTGAATGTGGTGAAAATATTTGATTGAGAGAGGTGCCTCACCATTGTTTATTCATAGCTTTTGTAAATATTCCCAAACTATCTACCTCTGTTGTACTCCACTGCATGAAGCCAACGCTGCGTGATTACCGTAAGATCTAGATTCGTACCTCAGGTACAGCGAACTTATAGGAAGAGTAAAAGTTGGATTGCGATCGTTGCAAAGTTACAAAACATTGAATTAATTGTTGGTGAGCTAAGGGGACTGTGATTGTGAAATCCAATAAAAAAGGCTGTGTTCAAAGTTCGGTAAAATAATAATATAAATTTCACGCGAAAAATGAAATTAAGTACTCCAGCGTACTTGAAATGTTGACTCTGGCATTTGTCGAGTCTACTCTGAGCAAAAAAAAATGTTGATAACTGGTACAAGCTTTTCACAGAAGGCCGAGAAGATGTTTATAACTTTGCCCGACCTGGACGCCCCAGCACGTCAACAACGGATGAAAATATTGAAGCAGTGAAGAAAATTGTTATGGAGACTCGGCTAACTCATAGCATGAAACATGTGTCAGCGAAGCTTACCCCAAAATTGTTAAATTTTGACCAGAAGAATCGTTGCATGTTAAGCGGAAAAGGATCAATACGAAAACATGGCCTTATGGTCGAAAATCCCGAATCATCATACTATATAAGCGACCACAAAAGCCAAGACCGAAAAGAGCATATCCTGTTCGGGTAAAATGTGAAAGGCCTGTTCACTGTCCATGTGCTTCATCATAAGTTCTCGACGGAAGGTCATACGGTCAACAAGGAACCCAGAAGTTATGAGTCGTGTGTGGACTTGTGCGACAAAAATGTGTTGCATCACAATAATGTATCTGCTTACTTAGCGTTGCTTGTGCGTAATTTGTGTGTAATCACGTCTCACCCACTGTATTCACCAGATATTTTCCTCGATTGAGGAGATAATATTTGCATTGCAATAAGAACTCGAGGCTATACCAAAAAACTCATATCGGAAAATACGTCACCTTATTTTTTTAACAATCCTGAAACAAATAGTGAAAATAGAAGTTTTGTACATTTTTGGATCAAACGTTTTATTTATTTTGGAACTATGACCGGAAGCTCTGACGGTGCAACATGTGCATCAAGTTTTTGTCTAGCTGCTCTTTCGATAGTCAGGATATTCGCTTAAAAATGCTACATACCTCAAAAAACCGCTCAAAATTTCTGTTTTCTCAATATTTTCGTATTTGCACCGACTTTATTTATTTTAATTAATAATTACATTTATTGTTTCCATGATAGCTAGTCTCCACAGGACTCTCTTAGTTTAAGACCTCTATTTGCAGTATAGCCCTTTATAAACAAGACCTGGCAAAGCCATCATACTTCCAATCAAAATTAAGGCAGAAATGTTATTGGACTTGCCGTATAGTGTTAAGATAGAATTGATCAGATTTACCAATATGCAAATAGGCTAGTGCCCAGTGTTCCTAACCAAATCATTTACATATTTTTTTTATAAAAGTTAAGTGTTCATCCCCGCAGGATTTGCTTATATGTTTGAAGCCTTGGTTTTATACTTGGTAAAACCTTCTATCATCGTCTTTATAATATTATCTCTCAATTTCTCTTCATATTTTTCTTTTTCTACCTAAGGGGTTAAATCTTTCCGCCTTTTCAGTCCGCTTCTGTACCGGGATATACTCGACTTTACACGGTTTTTGGCCCACTATATACATTTGTATTCGTTGTGAAACCAAAGATCGAGCTCTAGCACATCAGAGGTAACACCTCTATGGGCTCATCGACAGTATTCCCTTTTTTTGCATATAGGTTATGTCAGACGTGCAAAATGTTGGAATTGCTTAAAAGAAATATGGTTGGCAAAGGCTATGGCTGCACTCAAAGATCTCATTCTATTCCCTTGTTATGATATAATGATCCAAATCGGTGGATGCTTCTTAGAAGCTTTGTGAATCTAGAATTCGAGGTAAAAGTTTAGGGGCTATTGATATTCGTTTTCTCATTCAACATTCAATCTGTGTTTGGTGTCATAGCTCGTAGAAATAATCTTTCATTTTTTCATCCGTGTCTTTTGTGGGGCATAAACATTCACGTACCCGATGGACATTGAAATATCGAAGGCTTAAATCGTCGTTCTCAAAACACAAATCTTAACATCCACAACCACTGGTTATACCAATACAAGTTCTTCACCAAGCACAGATAAAGTTAACAAATATTTTATGTTTACATATGCAGCCAGCTACGTACCACTAGTTTGACAGAAATTCCAAAAATGATGTTAAGGTGTATTGCCAATTCTACAGTACAAGCTATATCATCCGCCTTGTCACTTACCGGTGGCAGTTAGTATTAAATCTGGAATTCCCTAACGCGTGTTCTCAAAGCCATTTACGAAGTGCCAACTATTCACCAAAAGCTCCAACTTCCGGCAAGCTGGCACTCCTCTCTGCGAATAAAGGTCGACAACATCATTACCATGCCCGAAAATAAACAAACCAAAAAAAACAGACAATGATATAACGATATAAACGCACGTGTTTATAACGATCCACTTCACCGACTGTGATGTGCATTTCTCTAGGAAAGAGCCGAGCTCTATATTCAAATCACCTTGGTGCCTTACGAGTAAGTACAAATCTGGAGAGAAATACAAATTTACTTGACATCCAATCGAATAAAGCAAAATAGTTCAAGAGCTGCAATTGTTCCGAAATGTTGACATCACGACCAGCTCCTTCTGACTTCTTGACGTTCGGCGTTACAATCAATCATTTCACTAGTAACCTTCAATAGTAGTTTTGAATAGGAAACTAGTTTTCCATGCCGGCAATGCAGAAAACCATAAGCGGAAGACACGCGTTTGCACGATACAGGTGTCATGGTCAAGACACCTTTTTTGGTGTACTTGCTTTTATGGTATTTATCTTTATCCAAAAGATTAAAACAGGAAATGTGCAATCGATTTTAAATGCGTTTTGGATAGTGTGGATCAGGAAGGTAGTTTTTGCATTCCCGGTGAGGGCAAACGGCCTTGAGGTAGCTTATATACTAGGTTTGTTACACCTCCGTAGGTACAAACTTAGTTTTGGGTTGAATGTAAGTCATCGGCTTAATGTGTTATGCCTAAGTGAGATTGTCGTCGGGTTATCTAATGATTGCTTTGGTAATTTGTTTTTTGACAAGTTTTTTTGCTTTGGTTTTGTGTCTTATTTGAAACAGTTCTTCATTAGCAGTTGAGTAAACAATGTGTAAGTTGGCTTCAATTGGTCAATCATTGTGCTTACTATAATAATTACGTTATAGTTGGTGGTCATTAAAAGATGGAGACATTTATGGGTGTGAGAGGGATGAAACTGTGGATGTGTTTATCGTGTGGAACGTACTTTGAATTCACTCTACGATCTTGTGTAAATTAAATATCCAAAGATTCAAGCTTATGAGCTGTGATTATCAATTATAATTCATTAAAGCTGGAAGTTTTGAAGAAGATTTGGCTGACAAACTGATTTGTATAAGTATATGGGTTTTCCACATCCCAAATTATTCTAAGTAGAGCTATACGAATAACTTCTCAACATCTTGTCACAATGTATAACGACGTCGTCATCTCCCTGGAGTCCAGCAAACCTCAATTTCAAATAAATTCATTCGGATATTGATTGTTAATTGTTCTCAGCGCTTTGTTAAATGATCTACGATAGGTGAAGAAGGCGTTCTTTTTCTGTTATAAGGAATTTATAGAGTGAGACTATCGCTATTTTCAACTTTCCATTTTGAAGTAACTGCATTAGGTCCGATTTTTCGAGCTAAAAGTGGTGATGTATCTCCACGTTTCAAGATCCCAAAGCTCGAATCGATAATTTCTTTCATTTCGCATATCTCAAGAATAAATAACGATATCGACTCCGGACTAACTTCATTTGACGCGAAATTGCGTTGTGAATATCTGATAAGGTATAAAAAAAATAAAAAAAATAACGAGGAATAATTGTAGAGAGTACCCAAGTTAAATATGTCATTGGATTGTTGTCGCTGAATAAACCGTACCTAAAATATGGCAGAAGCGGTCCCTCCCCATCATGCTTTGATTCACTTATCCCTTTCACGCTCAAACTTTTCATGGTCCTTGCCGAAAATTATACTGAAGACCGATATGTCATGTCACGCTTGAGAGGCAGGAAAATCTACTAAAACGTGTACATCTATCTTGCTTCCCTCACGACAAACCCGATTCCATCTGCATCGACGGCAATACTAAAATTAACAAGTGAAATAAAAACTCCTCTTCCTTGATCCTTCTACAATGGTATCGTGAACACAAACTTGTCGGCAGCAGATTGGAAACAGTCATGACCCATCTTGGACGAAGTATCGATAAACTTCAGATTGATTTGTTCCAATGACGAGTGGCTAGTGTGTACCAACAGCGATTTACGTAGGGTAATAACACAATTCTTAAATCCAAAACAACATCCCTTAGGCATAACGAAATCGTTATTCACTTCACCGTATTGGGGGAAACCACCCATTGGCGTAATGCTCTTGTCAGTAAGATCGTGCTCGGTGGCTGCGTTGTTCTTGGTAACCTTGCCATCATTGATGTGAATACCACCTGCGATGCGTTACGATGATGGTAACCGCTCTGACCGGTACGTGCGACAGTGAATGAGACACCACTTGGATGCCAAGCTCCAATACAGGCAACATCAGATCCTTATGCGTCTTAGGGGCAATTACTTGGTGTGACAAAGGCTAGTGGCACCCTTGAATCTCTTATCTTTGGTGATGCCAATAGGCTACTCCAATTTGTCCTTAATCCATTTGACTTTATCTTGGATGAATCCACCATTCAATTGGATTTCCCTGATATGAGCCTTCTGTTGACGTTGCTTGATCAAACGAATCTGCGAATGGCAAATGATTCGGATGATCTGCGGATCATCTTCTTGAAGTCATTTTCAATACTCTTTTTGCCCAAGTTGTCAGCCCATTTCTTGCTGGCCATGGTGAATGCCTTCTTCCTACTCTTATACCAATTCTTGTAAAATCGACGACGGCATTCTTCGGACATTAAGGAGAGCACGGAAGCCGAATGGTGGATGGACCTTTTTCTTGTTGATTTTTGAGTCCGGTCGATCTGCCTCGCGAACAATGTCATACCGGCTTTGTATCAAATAAAGCACGTGAAATGCACTAGTTTCGAAGCATCATCCTTGGGGAAAAATTTTTACCTTACCACGATGCCTGGTCGACTGCTTCTTTGGATAGAAGGGCATGGAACAAAGGCGGGGCGCCGAGAATATAAAATGAGACATATTTTCTTTTTAATTAAAAAAATATTAGCTAACACGTCCTTTTGCTTCAGACAACGATGAAAGAAACATCATGGTATCATCAACCAATCGACGAACTAAAGAAAACCTTTAACCAATTTCACCTTAGAGCTTTAATATTTCACCCAACGATGTAACAAAAGATCTTTCCTCGTTCGCTATCCATGTCAGCCCCAAGTGTGAGATCTGCAGAGAACATGTTCTAATTTCAAAAATTATTTTCAATCCTAACTTAACCACCGTTACATGCTCCACCAATCGCTCAGTTCAGCTAAATACATATCGTTCTATTTCCGAATACCAGGAGGTTACTACACACCAAAACTTTTGCGGTACCCCTCAATTTCCAAAACCTGCTTTACGACATTTTTGCCCTAACTGAAACAAATCTGCCCCGATAGCAGAGACAGTGAGTTACTGCTACGATCCTTACCCTTCATAACGTCGATTTCAACTTTGCAAATGCCGTTATAAACTTTCCGAAACGGAGGCTCTACCTTGCCTACTGATATATTCGTACTGTTATATTCGTCCCTCAAAACCCATACTATCGATTTCATAGATTCCATATTTGATATCTCCTCAATGAAATTATTATCATCTCTGTCTATTTCAACCTGACATACTTGAGACTCAGTAAATCAGCAAATCCTCTAGCCTCGAACAAAAGAAACAAACGCTCTGCTTATGACCTTTATACATACCTGCAGTCAATTACGGAATTTGAGTTATCCGATTCTCGCTGCCTTCGAAACCTGAACCGAATGGGACCCTATCACCGAACCCTAGGACTTCTACCATTTTATAAATGCAAAAACAAAAGTTGATATCGTATATCCCTCTATTGTTTTTTTTTTTTTTTTTTTTTATAATTTGCGCGCGCAAAAGGGGTTATGACTACCCTTAAGTGTCCGGAATCAAGACACAGCACGGGCCGAAGGTATAGAGGGAGAAAGGGAGAGGAGGTACCTGTGCACATTGGTCCTAAATGTCTGTGGATTGTAGTGAGTAGGAAATATTAGGCTGGGAAGAGCATTCCATAACCGTGTTGTGCGGCTGAAGAACGAATCCCTGAACTTAACTGTACGTCCGAAAGCAGGCTTAAGGGTAAACTGATGAGCATTCCTGGCAAGACGAGTATTGCGGGTGAATTCATTTAGGTGAGGAATGCAATTGGCTAACTCATTTGAGCAACGGTTGTTAAAATAGCGATAAAATAGTGACAAGGAAGACACATTACGTCGGTGTTCGAGCGAGTCAATTGACTTTGCGATATTAGTGTCTCCTATAAGTTTTATCGCTCGCTGTTGTATCCTATCTAGTAGGTGCAGTGAAGTTTTAGGGGCACCAGACCAGGTATGAGCGTTATACTCAAGCTTGGGGCGGATGTAGGCCTTATAAATTGAAGCCAAATCAGAGGGGGTGAAATATTTCTTGCATCGTTTGAGGAAACCTAGACATTTTGCCGCGTTTTTGGCGATTTCAAATATGTGATCATTCCAATTAAGTTTGGTGTTGATACACATACCAAGGATGGAAAGTTTTTCGGTTTCGTCGACACAAGCGCCATTCATGGATAATGGCTGATTATTATGGGTTCGCTTTAACGACAGTAGACAGTATTGAGTTTTAGAAGCATTGAATTCCACTCTATTATTTTTACCCCAATCGATTATGCTGTCAAGATCGGAATTCAATGTGCTTGACATACGCTGCCGTTCCAGTTCTACGGCCGAAGAGCAGGGACGTGAGTCCTGGAACGAATATGAAAAGCTGAGAGTACTGTCATCAGCGAAGGAGTGGATTGGATTAGAAGTAACAGACAAGAGATCATTTATAAAAATGAGAAAGAGAGTCGGAGACAAAACAGAGCCTTGGGGGACACCAGCATTTATTTGGTGAATATCAGACTTGAACCCATCCAAAACAACTTGAATTGAACGGTTCGAAAGGTAATTTCTAATCCATAGAAGCAGAGATTTATCGATGCCATAAGCACGCATTTTCGACAAAAGAGCCTGATGCCAAACTCTGTCAAATGCTTTTGAAATATCAAGCGCAACGATCTTGCTTTCGCCTTGATTGTGCAAAGATTGGTTCCACTTTTCGGTGAGATATGCCATCAAATCACCAGTGGACCTGTTGCTGCGAAAAAAAAGAAGCTTCCGCGATTCAAGATATTTCATAAGCTGACGGTTTATCAGCGTTTCCATGACCTTGGAAAGAAGGGACGTTAGTGCTATGGGTCGGTAGGAGGAGGGAGACGAAGATTCGCCCTTTTTGGGGACGGGCTGGACAAATGCTGTTTTCCATCTACTCGGAAAGAGACCCGAAGAGTAGGACAGATGGAAAAGCTTACGCAGAGGTTTTGCCAGCGCAGAAGAACACCTCTTCAGAAGTATTGGGGGTATACCATCCGGGCCAGCGGATTTGTGTATGTTGAGATCTTTTAGTACTCTTGCAACTGTACGAGTGCGAAAATGGATTTGTCCCATGGTGAAATCAACGCTCTCAAGTACAGGCGGAGACAATGTGGAATCTGGTAGCGTTGAGCTACACGCGAAATGTGCAGCAAGCAGATTGGCCTTGTCTAAAGAGCTGACAGCTGGAATGTCATTGTAAATGAGCGTGGGAATTGAAGACGAGGCTGAATTCTTTACGTTTTTCACGAACGACCAAAAGTTTTTGCTACCCTTGGGACATTGTAGCACTTTCTGCCTCAACTTTTGTTCGTGGAAGAAGTTTACACGTCTAATTAATGCATTGCAGTCATTTCTGGCCCGTTTAAATTGTTTCCGGTTTTCCTCAGTACGGTTGTCCTTGTAATTCCGGAAACTTAACTCTCTCAACCTGATGGCCTCTTTACAGCTCGAGTCATACCACGCATTGTCTTTGGGTTTGATACTCTTCATTCTGTGAGGAATGAAGGATCTCATACCCAGAAAAAGAATGTTAGTGATCATATCAGCAGCGGCATTCACGTCACTATCGAGGAAACATAGTGACCAGTTAAAGTTCCTAAAAAAGTCGTTAAGGCCGCTCCAGTTGGCTTTCTCGTATAGCCATACTATTCTGTTAGGAATTTGTTCTCTAACTGTGTGGGGTGAAGACGAGAAATTAGCTGATACGACACAGTGTTCAGACGAACCTAGGGGCGATAATATTGCAACAGAGTATTTGTCAGGATGAGAGGTGAGAAACAGGTCTAAGGTGTTGGGGGAATGATCTGCAATGTCAGGTATTCGTGTAGGCTCATTTACTAGCTGGGTCAGATTATTTACCTCAGCAAAGATCTCTACGTACCGTCCTTCGGGTGTTGTCTGGCATGAATGTCGAAGCCAATTAGAATTGTGTACATTGAAATCGCCCGCAATGGCAATCTCAGTGTGAGCATGTAGGGATACAATTCTTGTGATGGAGTCGGATAACATATCAAACTCATTGAAAGTTGAATTGATATCCAGGTTTGGACTTCTATAAATAAAACAGTAGTGGATTAAATGCTTACGGACATGGATTTTTAGCCATAGGAAATTAAATTCCGGATTGGAACATTGGCCGTATTGTGGCTGAAGTTGGTAAGCTACATCACTACGAATATAAAGGGCGAGACCGCGGTGGAGAAAGAAAAGGGGCACCAAGCTATATCCAGGCAGGTTCAAATCCGATAAATCGGTATTCTCTCCTACCTGTGTTTCACTCAGTGCCAAGATAGCTGGTTTATACAGGGACAGGTGGACGTATACAGCGAATAGATTCGTTCTTAGGCCACGGATATTACTCACATCAACCCTGAATTTTTTCATGGTACAAAACACAGGCACCAGAGGAACCAACTCCGACGTTTGAAAGATGGTAAAGCAGAATTGAGAAGTGCAAATTTCAAATAGCTTCCCAACATCAAATCGATGTAGGTGTTATGCCCATACACCGATTTGAATTGGTCCACCAACAATTTGCACTCTTGGTTCTGCTACGTCAGATGCTACGCACTCTCGGTCATTGCGATGAAATCGGAGATGAAACGGGAGTTGCGACCGAGAATGCGCAGCCGTGGCTTGTGAAGGAAGGGACGAGAGGGAGCGGGCCGTATGCTTCTTCACTTCACTTGGCACTTGTTAATTGTTTTTCTCTTTTTTGTTTTTCCTTTTTTTTTTTTTTTTTTTTTTTTTGTATTGTACTTTTAATTCTCTCAATACTTCCACAAATCATCCAAAAACAGTTGCCAACTATTTTAACCCTTTTATCCAGCCAGACGTTCATGGATTAGGTCCATCAACCTGATCATGACTAATTTCTTTATATGGAAACTGTCTTCAGACGTCTCTAGCGCCAGTGAATATTCTAGTTCTGCAATCTCCGGAGTCTCCCAAGGCTACCACATTGGCCCACTAATATTCTCTTTTTTAAGTAAAGGCTGATGATATAAAAATCTCCAAAAATATATCTTCCCCTGTCGATTCTTGCTCGCTCCAATTCGACTTAAACAGGTTCATCATTTAGTGTCAAAAAAACTATCATGTACTCTAGGTCACCAAATGTCAAGCTATCAATCTTCCTAAGTTATGAGTCGACAACATTATCAAACATTGGCCAAGGAGTTCTCGAATCCTTAGTCATATTATTACCTACATTTTTTAGACCCCTCGTTGAGATATGGTAGTTCAGTCTGGACGCCCTTATACGGTATCCATACGGCCATTTTTCCTTGGGTTGATACTCACAATTTACCGATTTATATGGATAGCTTAAAACTAATCCACCGACAACCCCTAGAAGAACGACGCAAGGTTGCACACATACTTGTCACTAATATTGACTGCGGAAAACCTCGGTTGCAGCCCTTTTTCTGTATTAACCCCCATTGAATGAACTACGGCTAACATGAGCCGCCACAGTGCAGAATGGCTCAAGTGAATTCCCTTTTTACGACCTACATATTAGTAAACCCTGTCCTCTACTGCCATCATTCATTCTCTCCTTAATTTGTTTCTTCCTAATACTAAAGATAACAAACTTATATACGAGTAGGTCTAATGCTCGAAATTACCCAAAAGTGCTCGAAATCTGTTTATTCTTGAAAGTGTTGTCAATCGTTGGTTACAAATTTTCGCCAGCAAGTTCTTGTAATGATTTCACCCTGTTGAAACAACTCATAATATATGTACTACGCCCCACTGGTCTCACCAAATATAGAGCTCCCACGATATCTTTTGTTTTGGATTATCGACTTTACATCGGCTTTAGTTCAATGGTCTTTTTTTAGATCGTTCCCAAATAGCTTGTTGTCTTATGTCAAATGAATCTCGGTGCGCTTGACATGGATCTTGGCCCAAATTAAAGAATCCAGGTTATGAAAAGTAATACGAGTATAATGCAGCGCGGCTCACTACCCAGCCGCTGATTCCAATGATTCCGCGTTCGAATCCCATGGTATGGTGCTAGCTTACCAGACATTCGTTTAACTTGTGTAAATACTCCAAAGCTTCCGCAAATTCCATTTGCCTCCTCGTGTCTTGTAATTACAATAATTGGAAGCAAATTATTTCGTAGACAATTTCCTTTATCGTATCATTACAAAATCATCAATGAAGCTGTTGGCGATAAGTTAACACTCAATAAAGTTAAGTTACTTAACTTAAAATGGTGAAGATAATCCCGTACCGCGCCGGCACTTACGATTAATATTCAATTGTATTAATTGTGCAATTATAGCTTCTAGTATCAATATTTAAAACGTATAAGGGAATGTTAAGAGCCTATAGAAAGCTGAATGAATAAGAGTGATATTTTCGTATAATTTATAGGATTACATGACTGTTGGTGCCGGCGTCAATACAAGTATGCGGTGCAACCGTACAGATGTTGATTTTTGTGTAAGCTGACCCTCCCGTCTGTACAACTTATCATTATTTTTCACTCGTTATCTGTTGTAAAAAAAAGGAAGTGGGTGGAAGTTGCCTTCTCATTATACATATTCCTTTAATTTTAAAAGGGGCATAAGATCGAATTCGGATCATTTATTTTATATAATCAGAGTCAAGGAACAATATAGATTTGTTCAAAAAATAAGGTGACTTTTAATTTTATCTAGTTTGTCCCGTTCCTCCTCCAACACTAATGGTTTATTCGCTTAAGCCAATATAACCGCTTATAAAAAAATCCAACGGCCTTAAATTGCATAAGCGAGGTGGCCATCCGACTCGAGATTAAACGAATACTGAACTTCTAGTAGACCAATAGTTTAACCAGCTGTGCAGCATGTGACATCATCTTGTTGTCAAGTACATACCCCTGATGTCAATTCCATCTAACTCTAGCCAAAAATAGTCTTCCTCCATGGTACGATTGGGAATTCTATTGGCCGCAACATTTTCATCGAAAGAAAAAGATCAATCCCAACTCCGACATGAAATCCACACCACATGGTCACTTTTTGTGGATGCAATAGTCCCTTGGAGTAATCCAGGTGTTAAGTTTCTAAAACTAGGCAATCGAGTCTGAAGTAATAACGAGAGTTTGAGCAACATCAGGAACGCTTTTAATAAAAACGTAGCCGAGAAATATAAACCTCATACATCACCAATTCTTCTTCTTTTCCTTTTTCCGGCGTTGTTATGGTCAGAAGTGTAGGACCATAACCTTCCCACTTAACTGCATTCCTACTGGTCCGCTTGTGGGGTCCGCCGCGCCGGTTTGACCTCAGAAAGTAGCGGCAGGCTTCCCGGTTTGGGATTACTTCATCGCTGAGGCCAATCAAATGCTGGTGTTTTTGCATTTGTTTGCACCAATTGTTTTTCGGCCTGCCTTTTTTTTTTTTTTTTTGTGACACCGGCATGCTCCAGATTTTTTTGTTTGATCTTACTCTTACAACACCGGTGATCTCCAGTCGTGTCAACCCACTAATTTGCATGCACACTTGTGGGGCAGTTTAATGGTGGTATATGTGTCGCTAGGCTCACCTTGGTGTTTTCTAAATTGCCTAGATGTGATTTTTGTTTACCTTTGTTTTAGTCGCCTTTTACGACAAGCGCGCTGCAGGGATATTCTTAACCCGTCCCTGCACGGAGGAGGCTCATACATACATCACCAATTAAGTAATCAATACTTAATAGAACGGGTCAGATTTTCTTCTTTTATAGGGCTATTAGGAATTTAGAATATCTTGCCATTACTTTCAGCCTGAGAGCCAATAACTCATGTGGAACACATAGATGGTATTAGCAGCATGACTTTTAAGAAGATAGGAAAATCAAAACTTATTCCTTTAAGTCACGTTTTGAATCAATGGTTCTTGCGGGGAATATCTCCTGATTGTTTCAAGATCTCATTAATTATTCCGGTTTTCAAGAAAGGTGATCGATGTAACCCAAAACATCTATAAGCCAATATTCCAAATGTCGATATTTTTAAAGATCATAGTTAGCCAAATTGTAACTTTCCTGATAAGACTAGAGGGTGCAGGGGGTACTACGTCGGTCTCTGACGCACGATGAGCGTGTTCGAATCCCGATAACATCAATGCCATCGAATTCATGTTGCGGCTTCTCTCCTTGGTGGGGTACTGGAAAATCCCTCCGTAGTACGCTTGCCTTGAAAAAGCTTCTCGGCACTCGCAGTTCGGAATTGTCAGTAAAATGTAGGTCGTGTTCACTTCTGTGAACGAAACAATGAAAAAGAAATCACACAACATACATAAGTGAATTTAATTAACCTTGCCTCTGGCTCTCCGTGAGCTGTAACGCCATCTTAATAAGTCATAATTTGATTTTATGAAAGAATAAAGGACTGTGGGTGCTTCTTAGAAATAATTTATAATGCGCTAGACAATGGTCAAAAAACAGTTGGACTATTTTTTGATCTAACAGAGGCCAGAGGCAAAAAAACTTAAAAACTTAGTAACGTTGGTTTTAAATTCAACAGCTCAAAATGGTTTAAGTCCTACTTAATGATTTGAAAAGAGTGTAAATGGACTCGTCTGATGAAGTCTATCATAATACTGGCGTTCCACAGGGATGAGTTCCGGGACCAATTTTTTTCTTGTTTACATTAAATCAATTTTAACCTGGTGAAATGGACCTACTGGTTATTACCTAATACGAGCGCAAAGTTTAGAGAATCTTTTTCTAGTACCCTTCTGAGAGAAAATTACCGGAAATACAATTTCGATGATTTGACTCCGGTGGAATTCAGAACTCTAGTCAGACGCCAACCTACTAACCATCAATTCAGAGTACTCTCATGATTATCAAAATATAAAATAAGTCTGGTAGTCTACGTCGTTACTGATCGTATTCGTCCTTCAGGGAAGAACTTATCAATCAAGCGACATGTATTAGAAAATTCACTTGATCAAGCAGAGCTGCACGCTTTCTCAGACAGCTCGGAAAAGGCTTATGGTGCTTGTTTGTACGTGCGATCAGTTAACGATGATGGTGGCATAGCTGTTAGGCTACTTTGTGCTAAATCAAAGGTAGCTCCTATTGATAAACATCGCGTAATTTTGCCCAGACTTGAATTGTGTGCTACTGTAATGATGGTGCAACTTGTCGAGAAGGTATGCGCCTATAGTGTAGAAAGGTTTATCAATCATCACTACTGGACTGACTCTAGCGTTGTTTTGCATTGGATTTCAGAGGAAACGCACCAGTGGCCAAATTATATAGCTAATCGTGTTTAACTGAACGCCACCAGTGGCATCAACTCCGCAGCAATCACAACCCAGCTGATATCTTATCTAGGGGATCATCACCTTTAGAGCTCATTAGTTGTGATAAATGGTTTTCCGGTCCTCAATTCTTGGTTGAAGAAGAAAGCAAATGGCCGCGCTGTGAAGAATTTGTCCGCGTTACAAATGAGCAACTAGAACGAAAAATGCCGAAACATATAAACGCATACGTGTTGCTGGTAGAGAGAATGACAGAAATTTTTGAACGATTGGTCAATACCATAGCTTATATTATTCGATTCCAATGAAATACATTAGGAAGAAAAATGGGCTCCGAGCGCCAATCAGGATGAATTACTGCCACGGAACACATGTTTGCCATTAGAAAGATCATTAAGCTGGTGCAGCATCAATACTATCATCGCGAAATTTCCCTTCTTCAGCAAAAACAACATGCGTCACACATAGCATGATTGAACCCTTTCCTAGACGATGAAGATGTCATTCGAGTTGGAGGACGTCTAAGGAATGCGGAAATCGCGTTCGATTATAAACATCCTATTTTATAATACCTTTTTACTGAAGCAATGATGCGGTATTTTCACGAACACAAACATCATTTGGGAGCTCAAGGGTTGTTAGCTATTGTTAGGCAAAATTATTGGCCGGTGCATGGAAAGGTTCTGGAAAGAAAAAAATCCGGCGATGTGTAAGATGCTTTAAGGCCAATCCAAAGTCAAACTATCCCTTTATGGCAGATCTACCACGACATTGCGTGAATCCATCGCGACCCTTCTCCGTAGTTGGAACTGACTTTTGTGGACCCGTTTCTGTCCATTTTAAACGACGAGGAACATGTCCAGTAAAGGCCTACGCGGCTATTTCTGTCTGCTTTAGCACGAAGGTAGTCCATTTAGAGCTAATTGGTGATTTGAGTACTGATAGTTTTCTTGAAGCTTTGAGGAGATTTTTTGGAAGAAGAGGCTTAAGCAAAATAATTTATAGCGATAATGCCACTAACTACATATATAGGTGTACGAAATGAATTAAAGGAGCTTTACTCGTACCAGAATACTATAAGGAATGCTTTGACTCAAGAAGGTGTTGAATGGTATACAATACCACCAAGGTCTCTGCACTTTTGCGGAATATGGGAAGGTTTGGTAAGAGCTGCCAAGCATCACATGAAGCATGTTCTGCATTTGGCTCATTTAATGTATGAAGAATTAAATACGCTAATAGTGCAAAAAGAGGCAATTCTCAACTCCCGTCCCCTTTCTCCTCTTTCCGATGATCCTTCCGATTTCCAACCTTTGACACCTGGGCATTTCTTAGTAAGTAGTCATTTACAGAGAATACCTGACCCGGATATTAGCGACAAAAATATGACGTATCTCAATCGTTGGCAGAGAGTTCAATGGTTGATTCAAAAATGTTGGCATAGATGGAAGAAGGAGTATCTTCACAATCTTCAAGCGCGGTACAAATGGCGAAGACATTGCGACAGCCCATGCCTTAATGATGTCGTGATGTTGAAGGACGAAAACCTGCCCCCATTGAAGTGGAAGCTTGGTCGAATAATTGAACTTCACAAGTCAGCAGATGGTATCGTTCGAGATGTAACACTTCAAACGGAGAAAGGACTGACTACGAGGGCTGTTACCAAAATTTGTCGTTTACCTAAGTGTAAAGATCCGGGGAATCTTCAAGGCGGGGAGAATGTTTGTAAATAATTGAAAGCTAGAACTGAATGCTGCCAACAAGACTTGACCTGTCAGATAGGTGGCTCCTGCAGCAGTATGTGACAAGTCTGGCGGTCATATATTTCATATAAATTCGATTTCCTTTTTTCTTGACGCGTTTGTCAATCCTACGTACACTACTATTGAATTTAATTAAAGTTAACAAGAATAAAAAAAATATTGGGAAAACAAAAACGCTTGTTTTCTAATAAAAATATTCAAATATTTACTTTAATCGGGCACTTGGATTCTACATGAAACTAGTTAAGAGAAGCTTCTACCCACTGAGCGCGATGATGAGTATATGCACAGTGACCCATTAGGCCGACAGTGCCTATGTGGCGAGAACTATTCGATTCCAATCAATTCAAACAAGTGCAGAAAAAAGAGATCGGTACGCCTAGATACATTCAGAGAAGGTTTCATCGACTGACCTTTACCAACCTCACTATGGTTGAAGCAAGAATGCTTAGAAAGGCAGACAGTACACAGGGTGTTGTCGGTTATGGCTGATATAGTAAAATAAAAATACTCCTGGCGAAGGGATCTATGCGGAAACTTGAAGGAGTACAGTTCCAAAAATATATTTGGTCATCCAATACAAGGTGTCATTTTAAATTAATGGAAAAATAAATAATATTTTTATGGTAATTGATGATATTTCTATTTTATTGTGAAGTATAAGCTCTGTAGTTAATAATATAATACAATATTTGGCAAATAGCTTTGAAAATAGCTCTTTGAACAAATAGTTAGCCCAAGTTTGACTATTTCGCTTATAATAAAGGGTGTTGAGGAGCAGTGCAGTGTTGAATCCAATCCAATCCACTTTGAGGAAGATTTTACGCAAAGATCTTGGCTTATAAGCTCATAAGATTCAGCTGGTGCAAGAGTTGAAACCGCGCGACCATTATACGCGTTGTAGGTTCGGTGAATGGGCAGAAAACATGATTCAGCTTGACTCTCATTTTCAACCCACAACTTTGTTCTTTTATGAGACCCATTTTCGGTTAAATGGATAAGTAAACAAGCAAAATTGCCGAATTTGAAGTGGAGAAAACCCGGAAGCCTTTGTCGAGACGCCCTTACAACCATTAAAACTCACTGTTTGGTGTACTTTACGGGCTGGTGGAATCATCGACCTATATTCCTTGAAGGATAATGCCGGTCAGAATGTTTCTATCAATGAAGAGCGCTGTAGAACATGATTTCTGACTTGTTCGTTCCTCAGTTGAGTGGCATTGACGTAAGAGAGCTTCGGTTTCAACAAATTAGCGCAACGTGCCACAGGGTGCGTGACATCACCAATCTATTGCTAGAAACAGTTGCTGAGCGCATAATTTCGTGTAATGGACCTGTGAACTGGCCCCCATTATCCTGTGATCTTACACCTTTATATTACTTTCTTTGGAGGTATGTATGTGAAGTCTAGTCTAACCCGATAAATCAGAGACGTTGGCCGATTCAGAAGTCAACATTCGCCATGTCAATGCTAATATACGGCCCCGTTGCCCGATAAAGTTGTCAAAAATTAGACTGCGCGATTGCGCTTCATTCGAGCTAGTCATATATGCCCAAATTTATATTCAATGGCATAAAATGAGTTATTAAATAAAACTAATATCATAGGCATTAATATAGGCTTCAAGTGTTTTATTTCATATTGAATTTGTATTTCTCTAAAAAAAATATCCTTCAATTGTGATATTTCTTTTAAGAGTATCAATCGTTGATGGAACATGGACAGAGACAACATAGCCCCAAAAGGAGAAAAATATAATTGTTTAAAATCGGTCTTAGCGGCTAACTGAAGCCTCATCCGTCAGACTAAATTTCATTTCCTGCAGATAATCAGCGAAAGCACGGCGTTCTGTGTGGCTTCAATTCCCATCTCAACTTGGCTATTTAAGTATGCAAGGCAGTTTCAATACAAAGTACTTTGCACCACACCTTGCCGGAGAAGTACGAGCCGGCATCTTCATATTTCGGAAATTCGAAAAATTAGTTGAGTACTCGCAACTCAAAAATGGCGCGAAATTTAAAATGATACCTCTTATTGAATATAATCTATTGAAAAGGTTCGACCTGCTGCAATTAGTCACTCGATAAAATAGATCTGTCATACAGACATGAAGCATGCGACTGTGTATGAGGCACTACTGCCAATGAACTGACAAGATCAACAGCTAGGTTAGATACTAAAAAAGGTCTATAGGCTCCTCTGCAAATAAAGCTTAAAGCGCCATGATGTGGGCAGCTAAGTTATTCGTTTGAGAATTAGGATTCAGCAAACTACCTACTGACAATAGCCAAAAGCCTCAGTTTGGGTTACAACAAGAGTTGATGTACCAAATTTTCTTAAATTGGCCTTAAATACCAGGACGTTATCGACAATCGCCTTCAGGCTTAAAAGTTAGTATTCTGCTTTTCACAGACACTTCAGTATGACTAAAATAGTAAGAGGGGCGTGGCATCAATAGACGGCACCGAGAAGGATCTGATACCCGCGATTAAACTATGATCAATACGGGCATAAACAAACCACGGTCCGCTTCTTTATCCAAAATGTCCCAATGTTTTTATCCAAAGCTTTAATTTGCAGAATGTAGATTAAATAACCATTGATTTATACCTGTTGAACCTACCAAGGTAACCACATTCAGCAATTTTGATTTTTTTAAGAGCCTACCTATACCCATAATATTGGACACTTGCCCGACGAAATGAATGGTCCGCTAATTGCTTCCGCCAAACACACTTCTAATCACTTGTCAAGATCAACGTAAATCGCCAAGGACTCGGTCAGTATGTCAGTGAATGCGGTTAAATGATCGAAACGACCAAAGACAAGTGCACCATATGGGAAATAAAAAACCAAGAAAATAAAATCCTAAACTAACCAAGGAAGCCCGATTCACTTCCATTGCCGCTAAACCGAGTTCGCCCCGTTTGGCAATCGATTTATATTTCCTCGCCTTCGCGCTTTCATGCTTTCGTGCCCTCACCTCACCTAGTGTTACTTTTCTCTGTTGAAATACTTGTAAAGAAATATTTTATTGCAATCGTATGAATATTTATGCACCGTAGCACAAAGTAATTCGTCCAATCAAACAAATTCAGTGGCCATAACGAACTATTTCTCAAAGAAAAAAAAAAAAAATTCTCGCGACCTTGAGCAACCGGAAACAAAAGATACATCGAACACATACTCATCTCCATGACTCGATTGCATGCTTACCACAAATTACGGTCAGCGAATGCCAAGACCATGCCACAAGCACGCCAAACCAAGCTAAACTAATAACCATCGATATCGTCAACGTCAAGACCAATGACAAAGCTACAATCAGTTGCTATCGAGTCTGCAAAAAGCTCGCCACGCGAATACCAGCAAAACAGAAAAGCTCGTCAAGTAATCCCGGTTGTAGACCAAGTAGTTGCCGTACAGGTGTACAAGTAACTCGCATCGAAGCGAAGCTGTTGATGGATTTTCAAATCCAATAGAAGACGTACTCGGTACTCGGTGATCTTGCGATTGTTAGTCGGTGCAAGTTATTCGATCCGCGAGGTATACACGACCTGGTATCCATTCCAACAAGTGGAATCCGAGTTCCAAGTGTTATCCTGTGATAATATTGTAGTTACTTTGCCAACGAGTGTCTCTTAACATAGTGTTTCGCGAGATATTGGGTGATACTTTGCTGTGATCATTTGTATCTTTTGCTTTGTGAGGTGAATTGATCGCGTACGAGTTCGCGGATCGTTAAATTTACAAATCGGCTCGATTTAGAGGCCATCGAAAGGGATATAACTAAACAGCATCTGCAACTAAAAATAAGGTAAGGATCACTGATCGGTCTTCATCGATCACTCGTTGTCTAAGTGATCGGCTCCTATCCACGATCTTCGGCATTTTTCGTTTATCACCTCCTCTTTGGCAGGGGTCTCTTCGATCATTTGTTGATCATGCGCACTAACCTTGGACGGGGGGCTTTATGAAACATTCATGAATTTATGAAACCCTCACAGCAGATGTGAAGCATGGACACAAGTCGTATCTTGCGAAATGATGCAGAAATTTGCTAACAGATTCACTAAAAAAAAAAAACTCGTCAACGTTGTTCGCTTTTTGGCCTTTATTTACAATCCGAGGGAAAAGCTAGAGATAGAGATAAATACGGCGCAAATATTTGGATAGGGGCCGATTGTTGTGTTGTGGTATGAATAGACCAGACCGTTCCCGCGGCACTTAGTAAAGAGTTTTTTTTTCGTACTCAAGCCGTAATTGGGAAGTGGAAGGATTGTGTAAGGTCGATGTTTCATTTTTGTTCATCCAATTGAACCAATTAAACAATAGCGAGAAACAAACGATATTCGATAAATTTGTTGCCTAAATGCGATCATGAATATACGGTGGGAAATAAATTATTAGGCTTGGTGTTAGGCTTGTTGAGTTTTTTGTTTTTCCTCGGCGATTTTATTGAGAGGAGCATAAGGCCTCTATGGCTTGATGACCATGTCCAGCTCGAGGCACTGAGCTCGAGGGCTGAACTAATGAATTTCTGTTTTGTTTCCGGATATGGTGCGTAATCTTTTAATTAACACCTTTTGCCTTAGTATATTCCCAAAATCAATGGCCCTTGAGGGACTGAACTGTGGTGACTCTTATTGAAATCATTTATTCGGTCTGACTGTGTGATTTGTTTTTGTTTGTACCACGTTCACCATGCAACACGCCTTTGCTATCGCTTTTTCCAAGAGATAAGACAAACAACCTCGCACTTATATATAAAATCGTATATCATGCGTTATACTCAAAGCATGATGCTTGGCCGTTTGCTCTGTATTTATTAGCGCTTGCTATTGTGAACCCCGGCATTTTAAATCGATTTATGCATTACGGACCTAGTATACTATTCATATAACGTGGCCATAAATAGCTTGATTTACACAACCAGGGGATTCTGACAAAACCGACCGACATATTGATGTGTGCACGATTTATTGGTGTTTATCTTATAATTATTTAAGGATCCGTACCGCAATATATTGTCACATGATTTCATGCGTTCGGTATGAAAATATTGATTATGGCGCCTAATATTGAATGGCCGATTACTATGGCATACATTTATCCTAAATTTCCAAAGATGTTTACTCTATCTATAAGCACGTTGTCTGCGAAGTGTACAAAGTCGTATGAATGAATTTACTATAAGCCCCGGTGGTTTCTATTTTAAGAACATGTTGGCTTCTACCGAGCTATGTAGCTTTAAATAGCCAATTTTAATTTATTCATTCAAATAAAATCATTGGTATTCATGTCCTTTTTTTTGACAAAGGCTTTTAGGTGAAAAAGTCACTCCTCACTGCAGGATTGGTGCAAGCCTATTACCAAAACCTCGGGCCAGAATTGTGTGTTCAGACCATTTTTATACCTTTTTTTGCAACAAATAGGGCATGCGTAAGGTCTAACGTCTAACATCGCCATTCAATGGTACAGGGTGCGCCATCTCATATGGGTCGATGAAAATTTCGAATAACTTCAATAATTCTCAACCGATTTTGGAAATTCAAAAACTTTTATTCAACTTAGACCTTTACAATTTGTTTTGATTAATTTCTAAAAGCAATATCAATTAAATGACTGCCGTTATTGCCAATGCAAAAATGGGCTCGTTTTCGCGCATTCTCCATGACATTTTCGAGCATTTCGGTCGAAATTTCTGCGATTTCCACACAAATGTTTCTTTTGAGCTGTTCTATTGTCTTCGGGCCATTAGCATACACATTGCTTTTTAAGTATCCCCAAAGAAAAAAGTCTGGAGGACTCAAACCCTCCAGTTCATTTATGGTTTTAGCACATACACCGGTCCAAACAGTAACTTTTTGCTCATATAGCGGCTCTTCGTGAATAATGTGAGGATTTTCGGTGCCCCAGGAGCGATAATTTTGTTTATTAACTGAACCAGAGAGCGTAAAATGTGCCTCATCGGTCATCAAAATTTGCTGCCAGAACTCCGGCTCAGCATTAATCATTGCAACGACATTTTGTGCGTATGCCAAGCGGCGTGGCTCATCTTGTGGCAAAATTCCTTGAGTTATCTGCACTTTATATGGAAATAGGTGAAGATCATCCTTTAAAATTCCCCGCAAAGTGGTCCCACTGATGCCTAACTGCTGCGAACGGCGCCGATATGACAAACTTCTTAAACACTGGCCTTCACAGACTGAATAGATAAGTTTGAACGCCTAGGCCTAGGTTGCTCACGAGGGCTTGCCACAGAACCAAATTGGTTCTAGGCCCAACGACGAATTGTATCTTTTTTGGGCGCAACACGATCACGATATTTTGCACGACACGCACGTTGAGTTAGCACAATCGAGCGTTCATTTTTAATAGACATGGAAACTATTTCCGCGCGTTCTTTTGGTATGAAGCGATTTATAGTTAATTGTATTGAACTGACGTTTCCAAAATGCTATGACATTTGAAAATCGGTTGACAATTGTTGAAGTTATTCGAAGTTTACATCGACCCGTATGAGATGGCGCACCATGTATCAGGCAATGCCTAATAGAATCTTCACTTCAGCAGTTACATATGATTTATTCACAATGTTTAATGGAGTTTATTTTACGCCAAAAAGTAATAAATGGAAAGTGAAATTGCTGAGTCGTTATCATGCCGAACCGACTGTCATCATAAGTTTTTCAGGGTTTTTCAGATTTCTTTCTACGCTACACCGTGTTTCAGTGAATCTCTGGCGCTGATGACATGTTGTTGGGTGCGGCAGTAGCCGCAAATTCTTCTTGCATATAGTAAATTCCTTTTAGTTAAGAGAAAAGTAACTCATACATGAGATAAATGATTGCGAGTGATTGCGTTGTTTAGTACCTACTCCATAGCGCAGAGATTATTCGGTATTAAAATGCCGCTTCCTGATAACGTAATCAAGTAATAATCAAATTTGAGGGTCCCTTAACAAAGGACTTATTTATTCAATTGAAGACTTATTCGTCGAGTTTTCTGACCTTTTTATGAGAGATATTACCACCATAGTTTAATATTAAAATCTTCGGAACGGAACATTTCAAGCGAGTGCTAAACCACGCGCTACAGATACTACTGAAAATGTATATTATTATGTGTAAAATCAGGTTATCAACTTTATACATACAGCATGGCTATTTGGAGATAGTGACGGGTTCTGAACATCTAGTCTATGGTCGCCTATTATATAAACATGTAGTGAGAAATAGCATAAAGTTTTGAGAATGCTCATTCAAAAAAGAAAAAAAAAAACCACTCACCCACAGGTGCCTTGAAGAGCACAGACCTTTCCTTAATAAAAATTATTTTTAATACATTAATCCAACTCATGCTCTGGATTTGACACCCTGTTTCAATGACATACGTTAAACCAAACTGTCGTCCGATACTGTAGATGTTTAATGTAAGGGTTGCCATTTTATAGTTTGGACTTTTTATTAATAGCTAAACGTGTTAAAATGGTGAAAACTTACAACAAAAATAATGGTCTTATAATATGTTAGTTTTACGAGCAGGTTATGATCGAATCGGGAGGATTTTAGTTTAGTTAAGTTAGTAAAACTGAGAAAAAGAAGGAAGAAACTGGCTTAGCTACAGAAGTTTTAAGGCCGATTCATCAGCTGAATGCCAATCAATCCTTTTTTTTTTTTGCCTCAAATTGATATATGTATTGGAAAATATGAGGTTTCAACAAGACGACTCGTTTCGTTTTTTTTCTTTAAGTTTTTAGTTTTTACATTCAATTTTATTCATTTTTCTTAGATCTATCTTACCCTAGACAAATATGCTTAAAACTAGCTTAACTATCTTAACAATCTGAATAACTTACTGACCGTAGACGGACATTCTAAAATAAACGTAATAACTTAAATCTATATCTTTCGACGACTATATATAAACTTAGCTAAGAAAATTATTCTAATCAAAAACTTAGTATACGATCGTTAAACGATGGCAATAAAAATGTCCTGGAAGAGTTATTTCACAGGAACATGTGATTTGTTGGAATTTCTTCTTGTGGGGCTGTGAAAAAGAACAACTCTTGATGCTTTGAAACAGAATATTGATCAAGTTATGACCGATATGTTTCAAAGAGTGATCGAAAATAACCTTGTGGAAATCGAGACTTTTATCGTGGAGGACATTTTAATGATACGAGTATATATTTCGTGTATAATGGCAATATTCAAGCAATATATTGAAACGGATATTTGATCGAAATTCAAATCACAAATGCGTTATATCTAAATATACTTTCGGAACCACAAATAGGATGACAATCTCACTTTTTGATTGTTTTGCAAGTCAGTGTAAGCCATGAAGCTAGAAAGTAAGCCTGACATGCATCACGATGTTGCTTAACTGAACAGAGTTTATGATGCAGCACCTCTTTAAAATTTTGTTTAGTTTGAAGTTTAGATATCTGCATTAAAATTCAATGGTTTTACTATGCTCGTAGTACCCAGAAGTTCCGGTCTTCATAAAACAATCTCTATAAAAAGTGCTATTTCTCGGTAGGGTGCAACCTGATTATATACATATGGAGTTTATACTACCTGCTGTTTTCTTATGTATTTACAAACCAAGTGTAAGCATAAAAGCTCTTGTCAACCTTTTCTCTCTTATGATAATTTGAATGAGTGTTTTTTCGAATCTATGTTTTTTTTAGACAGGTACGTCTGGTAATTGAATCGCCTTGCACATACTCGTATACCTACTTATGTATTAGAAACTTAATGATATTTGAAACAAAAATTTTAAGCAAAAATACATTAAAGTTTATTTAATTGGATTTGAAATCGTGATTTTTTTTTTGCTTGAATAATTATTAGTTCCGATGCACTAAAAAAACTAAATAAAAACTTTGGGAAAAACAATATTTTTCAAACAATTCAGATACATCTTCATAGTTGTCCTCCTCAGTTGCTTCGACGCTACTGTATTAAATTTTTTGAAGAAGAATTTTGACCAGAAAATTAGAGAAGGTTATTTAAAATTCAACTAGGATTATCCTTAATCTTGCTCCGAGGCTTAATCACCTTACTACTAGATAATATGCTATGATATTTGACTATTTGTGGTAAAAAAAAAACAAGTAAACAAAAAAAAAAAAAAAAAAACTACAAAATTACTTAGGTGACTACAACGGAAAATATGCAAAAAACACAATACTCGCAAGAAATAACAGATGAATGCAAGTTGGCAAACGATTTATCAGAATATTATTCGTAAGCACCCCGAGGTAGTTAATCTTTGTATTCAGTTTCTCTACTCTCTCGAAGAGTAATTCAATATTTGCTCTTTTATGCAGTTCCATAGTAGAATAATGTCAGAGTAGATTCATTATCATTTCTAACAACTTGCTCTGCACAACCTGAAGTTCCTTTATGTGACTTTTCACAGACATATTCCCAACTGGACTACACCGGAGTGCTTGGAAAATAGCATACAGAATTTTATTATCAACTGCTAGTCGCGATTAGTCCACGTATTCGTGATATGATTATTAAAAGTTCATTTCTTATCAAGTTATAGTTCATTAGAGTCTTAGATGCCACAAATAAGGTTTTTTTTACCCAAGAGTATAAGGACTGTTTCGAAAGAGGAATATTTGCTGGAGTAAAACGTTGGAAAAACACCATTGAGATTATTTTTGGACTGTTACAAATTTTACGAAAATAATATTTGGGATCCTTTGAAATAAATAAAATAATGCTAGAATTTTTATTGTATAAAAATCTTTTTCATATGTCTTGAAAATCAAAAGTTGTAGTTCGTTCAAACAAAACTGCTCAATAAGTTTGAAAGAAAGAGGACTTTCTTTTTTTTGACGTCCTGGAAAGATTTTTATTTTGTTTTGTTTACATCCCCCTTTTAATCAAACACATTTACATATATAACTAAAGTTGATACTGATTCCTGTAAATGGGCTACTTATTTCAAAGAGCTAAGTGATCTGATGGCCTTGTATAAAACATTACGAATAAGGGCTTTAGTCTCTGTACTCAGTAAATTCAATATCCTTTAGTATAAAATCGTCGGACCATGTGTCTTGCAATTATTTAAATTAAATTAAAATTTCTTTAAAATTAAGTTATTAAGAAAAAAGGTTTGGTTCTCAACAAAGCTAAACGTACTAAAAGGATTAGGGACAAAGAATATATAAATCTTTGCAAGAAGTGAATAAATAGGGCTACCTCTCACCTACAGAGTATCTATGATCGGTTCAATAAGTATACATATAGATATAATATAAAATATAAAAATTATAATTTTTTGCATTTTAATACTATGTGTATATTAGGACATAACGTCTGTTGAACTTAAGCTTACACACGTTACTGTGAGGCCCAATTGGACTGAAAACAAATTCGGAAGTCTGTAATTTCCTAAGCAGTTATTGTATAAAAACTGCATCAAAATCTCGACGTCTAATGACAGTTGGATTTATTGTATGTGCCAATGAATCTTTCGTATCAACCAAAGGCATCATTTAACGAATGATTAGCCCAAACTAAAGCCTTATAAGTTCCAAAAAGGACCAAATCGTATCGATGCCCAAACAAAAGTAAGCTCCAAAAGTTAAAGAAGCTGTTGCACTTGCTCGAAAGTGGAATATCCTGCTTTCCGATGATTGAAAATTCTCCAATAATGAACAGACAAACCGACTGTGTTTATAAGCGCTGCCGTCACATATGTTTTTGGACCGAAACGGCAGCAGAAGGCAAATGTATGCCGAAAAAAAATGTTTTCGAAGGCGTTTTAACAAGACTTTGCAATCAAAGTTAATCAAGATTAATTATGAAAAAATAAATTTTGTGCATTTAAAGTATTTGATATTGCAGTTGGACCACCCTGTATTTGATGGTCTTTGACCATTTTCATGCACACATCATTTAAAAATTTAACGGCGGAGTCTTGCACATTATAAAAGGAATAATGACAGGACATTCTCATTATATACTTCATAAACAAAATATTAAAAAAACCTAGTTTAGAACGACATACGCTGACATGATGCAGAATATGTTGTCATATTCCTCACTAAAATAATTCACCAAATATGTGGCTATTTTCCTATGAATTATGTTGGTTTAACCTAATTTAATGGGTCTATCCTCTCACGCCGTTGCCAATCTTATTTAAGTTGCGAAAATCGGCAATTAATAAAAGTTAACCATCATCTATTCACTCAAGATTCATCAGATAAAAGGCGACGCTTTTGCAATTAGCACAATGTATTGTACGGTTTTCAACATTTTCACAAAAACAAATTTGTGTCCTTTTAGCATTAAATAAACGATTTACATTCCAACTGTCGTCTGCTTTTCGTAATTCTCACTAAACCTACTTGTCAGATCACTGTGCCCACACATTTTTTTTTTCAAAAAATGTTAATATATTTGTCCGAAGCAGATGATGCTAAGTGATGGCAAGGTGTTAAAAGGTCCACTTAAATAAACTTGAACTTGCGAGCTTGTTTTAAGACCAAAACAAGGTGCAAGTGACAGAAACAACAGTTTTCCTAACGTTCAAACCAAATTCAAGTTCACACCTCAACTCCTTTGTTTTCACAACACTATTTTAGCAGCAGACGAATCTCTGCTGTCATTTATTACGCCCAAATATGAAAGCCCAGATGCACGTTAATATATGTAGCTTCCGATGTACGAGTACTAATTGTCGCAGCACTCAAGATCGCATCCGCCAAGCACGCGTATGTCAACTTACCCTTAACTAATTAATCTAATTAAATATTCCGCTTAGATTGTTTATCTTGCATAAAAAAGACAAATCCACGAGTGATACGCGTCGATTCCCGATCCCAAAAAGAAGGCGGAACTTTTTTTCGACCCTCAAACGTGCGTTGTATCTATAATTAGTATTTGAAGTAGGCATTCACCGGATAGTTACTCAGCACCTACATACATATACTAGCATGAGAGTGTGTATGCTTTTTGTCGGCTGTCTTTTCTTTTTTCATCTTTTCCATCTCAACTGTTGAGTTATGTGCATAGAATTATTTGGTATATCACTTAGAGCGAATGACAGAGGAATTAGCATAGCGTGTGTTATGGAATGCCAGTAAGGTCAAACAGATCGATGCGGCGACCTTCCACGGAACATAAAATATGAAAACAATTGATATTGGTACTAGGAAGAAACAACAACTTGTCGCTGTCGAATTAAAGTGTCATCTTATGACAATTTCGTTTCGCTGAGAGGTAAATTAGATTATAATGACAGCCCGTCTAATGAGCGACAATTCTTCTTGATAGTTGTGGATATGTGCTCGTAAATCAGCCGGCGATTTTCACTTTGGGCAGTTATGTAAATCCGCGGTAGGTCAGCGACTGTCGTAAGGTAGCCCATTGAAAAAAAAAACAACGCACTAGCAACGCAGTCAGGTGGAATGGAAAGCAGAGACGTAAAACCTGTAATGCAAGCTTCAGTTTCAACTGTCCTATGTACATTTAAGTAAACGCATGATTACCGAAAACCAGTCGATGGAACAACGATGCTAAAGCACACATACTGCACATCGATCGACCCTCTCTCTCGGCCAGCTTGTCGATCGAATGATTTTGGGATTTTAAAAGTCAGAAACCTTCACCTTCGATGGATTATCTTTGCAGCGAATTTTCATTTGTAGCTCAAGTTGAGTTGAGTACTTCCGCACTTCGTTCAAATTTTCTGCTAATTAATGACATGCTTGATAGCACATTGATCGGTGACAGCATATTGCTGTGAACTTGAACTTAATTTTTGATTTTCATGCGAACTTAAATGGAAAGTGCCATTGGGCGGGTAACTTTTAATGATATTGCCAGATATTGCTGATTCATTATTGAGTAAAGGCATGGCTTGAAATATTTGATTGTGCTACTAAAGGGCCCAATCTATTCTTTTATAGCCTCCAACTTCAGCTATCTGAAGCTAATAACCAGCTTCTTAATCGGTCTAATTAATACTAAGTAATTTTTCCACCGTTAAAATCCTTAATCATCCGTTTATATTGAACATTTTGTGTAAACTAACCATAACTGCTCGTAACGTTTTATGTGCAATTAAAACGGCCATACCACTTCACGGTATAATTCAATAAGAGAGTAGAGATACAGAGATACAGTATGAAAAAAAATTCAAATGCATTAAACAAATAAATATGTAATTGCCTGTGTAATTTAAACAAATACGAGTACCACGCCTAAGAGTAGGGGTGCTAGAGAGATGTAAATGATTCTCAAGTTCTCGGTTTGACTGATAGCTCGCATTAAGGTCTGTGGAATGAAAAGTGGGTAGCTGTTTGGAAAGCACACACTTGATAATGTCTTAATTGTTTACGAGTCTGCCTTATAAAAAGCTTTGATATGGGTAATGACGCAGTAAATTTTAAGGGTGATCTTATAGAAATAAATTTATTGATCGTTAATCTTAAAACCTTTTCCACCGTCAATCATGTCTAAACTATGCTCAGGCTCTCCTCATTCTGAACATCGAAATTGACGATTGTCTGCCGAAATTCATTATGTGCGACGAGGCTCATTTCCATCAGAATGAATGCAAACCATATTTGCGGTGGGGAACGAGAATCAACGTATAAATCAAGAAGAGGTATTACACTCTCTCAAAGTCATTGTATGCTGCGACTTATGGTTTTGTTTTCTTTTTTGGAGGCTTTCACTGTCCACAGGAGCACCCAGACGCAAATACAAGTCTGGGGGTGGTAGTGGTGCAATGGTAATCATCACCGACTGTTAAGCGGAAGGTCTGTAGTTCAAGTCTGACCATAGCCAAGAAAAATTCCTATACGGAAAAAACCCATGCAACAACACCAGTTGTGAATGAGAGATGATCAAAAAATGCTGACGAAGGCATAACACTCGCAGTATAAGATCACTTCAAAATTCATACTCTGCGTGTGCATTTCCAATATAAGATCTTAATGGCATGGAATAAAGTTACTGTAAAACTACAATCAACGCGACAAATTCAGTCGAATCTCTCGAATCCCAAGACAACCACCCCCGGAGAGTAGTGAACGAACATCTTCGACACAAACCATCTGCACCCCGTCCAGGTTGTGTGACAAACATCAAAAGAGCGTAACTCTTGAACCTGCACGAATTATAAAAAAAAAAAAAAAAAAAAAAAAAAAAAAAAATACAAGTCTGCAAGATAGCCTCTTATATTATTGTGCTTTCTCCGTATTCTAGAGAAAAATGAGGAGAAGCTTTGTTAATGTAGCTTTGATACGAGTAAAGGTGAAACAGTCACAGAGAAAATGCTCCGCTTTGTAGTCATCGTCGCCACAAGCTTTACAGGTGTTATATCACATCATTCAAGGCGCTCTCGATATCGCGTACTCTTTTTTGCTGAGTGTGCAGTTAATTCTCCCAACCTAGTTTTAAAGCTCTGTCCCGCTTTTCTTCTTGATAAGTTTCATTTGATGAGCAATTGTGCACAGTTCTGGTAGCCTTTCCATACCTTTCTATAAGAAGGAATTTCGCTGATAGGTCTGCTGCTCTTGGCTAGGGAATAGTCCTTTTTACCGATTTTGGGAGTGAAAACCATTTGAGTCATATGGCAAGGAATCGGTGTATATGCGAGCGCTGTCAGTCAAGTCAAACTCTTTTTGATTTAGGAAGTAACTGTTATAACTTTCTGCAGTAGAGCAGGGTAAATTCCATCAGTTCCTATCGACCTAAGTCATCGGACGATGCGACAGCATATTTTGATGGAATGGGCTGACTGGTTTTCATCGGTTCAACTGCACCCTCCGATAGGCATCAGTGTAGGTACCGCCAGATCGTCAGATCCTCAGCCTTTAACCAACTTTCTAGTCGCCCTGAGTGATTTGATGTCTTCACAGAAACGTCTATAATAATCAATTTCTGATGTACGAAGTCTGCCTTTACTGTTCCAATCATCTTCTGAACTCGACTTGAGTGGTTTATTTCGTGGGTGAACCTCCATGCGTTTGCGTTAGAGTTTGGAACTATTTGAGTTGTCCTGAGCTTAAATGGCGCGTCAGAGCTGCTACTTATAGGAGATCCAATTTGATTTTCTTGGGTTGCGGTGGAAAAGGCCCTAAGGTGTACATAAATGGTTTAACAGGGTGGGGGTGAGAGCAACCAGTTAGTGATAGACTTAATGCACATATTATTGTAGTTAGGATTAAGTAAATAACCTATTCACGTTTCGCTGTAACGAATGTGGGTTACAAGCCTCATTGTTGGTGATGATAACAGACGACAGAATGGAATTGAAGAGGCGCTTTCCTCGTAGAAGTGGATATTTTCGAGTCGAAGCTTAAAGCATTGCTAATCTTTTGTTTTTTTGAGTAGGTTCTGTAGAGAATTATGACACTCCTTGACAGGTTTTCAGTTCATGCCGTGCCGTCACGAAAATAAGATTGGAGAATTTGTAACTGCCGTATAGACCGGCTTGGAAGACATCGAACACATTCATAATACATTCGAAACTGCGGTTTAAACCAAAAATACCAGGGTCAGCAACAATTTCGCCTTTCATGCCGTCTGTGCACCATTTAAAACCTTAACCATTGTGTAGAGGATATTTTATAGAGGATCTTAGGCCCCAGGCCAAGCCGCTTGTCTCTACAGAAGGATAAGTGGTTAGAATTCTTACCTTAGGAAGTTTGGAAAGCATAGACATTTTAGACCACCAGGTCATTGCCGGGAATGCTTTCAGAGCCAAGAAGTCTTACTGCACTTAATATTGCTGATTTTGTAAACAAGTACATTAAATAGAGTTCGTCTAATCAGTGTCTCTTAACATAAACAGTAGTTGAATATGCCGAAACATACTAGTCTAGTCTTGAAGATGCTGAGTTTTGGAAGGATCGTTTTTTGCCTGGTCGAGTATTCCCACGTGACATGCACATAGATAATCATAGGTCTCACTATCGCGACTTAAGGTAATAAGAAACATTTTTGTTTTAAGCCTCTTCCACCTTGCGCACGACGACAGGAATAAGTTCCTTAGCGAGTTTGTTATTTATAGTGATCTCTTGTTGAAACTCAAGGCCTTAAAAAATAGAGCTCGTAGAGGTTAGATAATGTCGTCCAGGTGTTTTGATAAAAAGCTTTGAAGCTACCATCTTTGCCTTGGGCTATTTCTTACTAAATTTTAATACTAAAGATCCTGTCAAAAATGTTCGCTATTTTATCATGACTTTTGGTAACGTTTCGATCTGGTACTGAACTGACTATGTAGAGGTACGGTCTTGGGCAAATTAATCTGAATAAACATTAGAGATTTAGATTTATAATTTAAAATTTTTAATTATTATTTATGATTTAAAAAGTAAAAATAAAAATTAAATTAATACAATTAATATTTAACATATTCACCCTTGGCTGTTAGCACCATTTTAACACATGTTGGCATGGATTCCACCAGTTTTTGACAGTTATCAACGATTTTTGGACCCCGGTGCCACACTTGAATAACTGACTCAATCAGATTTTTTTTCCATTTTTCTCAGCCTGGTTTTGCACATTACATTTTCAATGGGATTAATGTCTGGTGAGTTGGCCGGCTAATCCAAACACCAAGCACAGCGAAAAATTGTTTGGCTTTTTCTTGTCGTATGACAAGGGGCCTAATTTTTTTTTGAAAAATTGGGGTTTCCGCATTATATTTCGACAGCTCAGTGACTAGACGTCTACCGAATAATTCAATATATTTGGCACTCTTCATCATCCCTGTGAAACTAACGAACCTGTTCCATAATAAGCGAAACAATCCCATAACATTTGCTTTACAGGATTTGTCACTGTCTGCTGAATATCGGCTGTTGAAAGTGGCTCATCCCAGACCTTCGAACATATTGATGTTTCATACCCTGCACGAAAAAAAGACTCTCCTCCGAAAGAACACCTTTATCCATTCATCCACTGTCCGTTTTTTATATTTACGATCTCAAGTCGTTTTCTTCTTTCTCATAACAGTCAGGAGTTGCTTCGTCAGAGGTTTCCGTGTTTTTTGTCCTACGTCTAGAAGACGTCGCCGAACTGTTAAGGCATCCATGGCCATTCCTGCACCCGCAAGATCTTTTTGTAAGTCTCTACTGCTTTTACTTGGGCTATCCGATTGTTTCTCATAACAAGAGCGTCTTCTTTCTTGGTGGATTTTCGTTTTCGTCCGCATTTCTCTGCTCGTTGCGGTTAAATCGACCCGGTTTTTTATGGCGTTTAATATTGTTATTAACTGACCCCAACGATATGTTACACTCTTCCGCTATCTGTATCTGAATATTAGATGTATGGTCAAACAAAATAATTATTTTACTACGGATTTCTACGGAGATATCTATTCTTAAGCAGTTCTAAACAACAACAACTTGACAGCAATTTAATTCTTGTTTACACAAATTGCACAGCCTCCTTAGCATTTTCAAAAATTTAAATTAAAACAATTTTTGGAAAACTGGCGAACTATATTTTTTCACGGCTATTATAATCTAGTTTAAAAATATGTGCAATTTTGGAAAATATAAGATCGATGTGACCATAAATTTACTTAATTACCATTGAATTTAAGGAAAATATAATATGTTAAAATTAATTTGTACAATAGTGTAGAACGAGCGAAGTGTACCTGGAGTTAGGTTTTCAGAGTTTCCTTCCGATCTTGCTTGCAGTGTCGGAACAGTTGAAAAAATAGTATTGTACTATGCCCTGCCCTATGTTTAAAAAAAGGGGCATATTCTCGTTTTTGTAAGATGATGGCATAGATTCTAGGAAACTTCGCATTATTATCCAAGGTTTTCTTTTTTTGCGAATTGATTTTAAAAGTAATTATTTACAACGGGCACTTTCCTGATTTATATAAAATAGTATGGATTCGAGATATGCGCGAAAAACTTCTTTAAAAAAGCGAAGAGGATCAAAACCATACATTTTTTTCATTGGTGCATATTTTGGAATCCACCTTTAAATGCGAGCTGAATGCGTGAATTTGAGGCATTTATTTGTAGCTCTAAAAAAGAATTGAAAAATAATTTTCTTTCCTCCGTTTATGCCTTCTAAAAGCTCTTTCCGATCAACATTCGCAATGCACCATTAAAATGCCGGTATATTTAATGAATGAAAAAACAATTCTACACCAAAAAAAAGTAACAAAAATTCTTAAGAGGATGTTCCCCTCTTTACTTGGTCGGCATTTTCAATTTCAGTACGATTCGGTTTAGACTGTTTGAGACGTCCTGACTATGACGTAGAGTGTTCCTCAATGAATACAGATATATTTCCAAGTACAAAAAATAATCGAGTGAGTAGTCAAAAATAGATATATTGGTTGGATGGTGGGTGTTTTGGGCCGACGAATGAGACCGGGCTTATGAACTGCTAGATTTAGAATAAATAAAAAAAGATTATACGAAAGACGTGATTGACGTATAAAGTGACAATTAAATTGAAAAAAACTTTTGCTTTCTTTGGGGTTGAGGACAATAGCCATTCGGGAGACGAACGACGCACGAGATTTGGATGTGTCAGCGTAATGTGTCGTGGTTGCATAATCATGTCTGGTTAGATTTTAAGCTGGAATTCACACGTTTCTCGTTTATTATGCCGCTAAGTCAAACCAATGAAAATCGAAGTGTTAGGGACTTCATCTAAACTTTTCAGCTCTTCAACTCTGGCATTAAGGTTGCGTTCATACAGTTTTGGGGCAGGTTTTCTCGATTTTATAAACAAGTGATGGATTTAAATGTATTGTTTAGAAAGAATTTCTTGGGGTCTCAGTCAGTAAAAAACTTATATCATCACTGGTAGTGAGAGATGAACATTTTAATTCCGTCAGTTAAATACAAGAAGCGGTAAAAAATAAAATCAAACTTAAATGTTTCATTTACAATCTTTTCAGTCTCTATGGCTTTGATGCGGCCTGGTATGATATTTGAAAGTGTCCGGTTCTTTGATTTTTATCCACTGTACTTGAACAGTTTACCACAAGGCGGTTAGATTGACGGTGACTTCTTGCTGAGTGCGGACTTGCTGTATGACCACAGGTTCTCTATTGGATACAAACATAGGATAGATCTTTGATCATCCGTGCTATATCAGTTGATTAGATCACATGACTGTACGCCAGTCTATTTTCTACTAGTGCAGATTTTTCAAATGCTTCAAGTTTATGCTTATTTAACGTACGATAGGCTGCCTATCAGCTAAATCTTGTCGCGTTGGACTTTTTCAACTTTTTCGTTTCTGTAGTAGTGTTTCGACTTCGGGTCAAGATGTACCTGGAAAGCCATCGTTCATCCGGCAAGTTTTTTTTGGCCTGCCGCCTTTCGATTTTTTTTGTGGTGAAACACCGTTTCTCTAACCTATGTCCATATATAGCCTCTTTGACATCTGACGGTAAGAAGGGAAAAAAGGACCAATATAGCCTGAGAAATACAAATACTCCCGCAACTAATTGCACATATATTATTACATTTGTATACAAAATTAAGGGCACCTGCACATACGAGCTCAAAGCCAACTTGAGGATGATAGTCACCTCGATTTCACTTTTATTAAGGCGAAGTGTAGCCTATGCTTCCTGATACCCTGAAGTTTTTTAACACTATGCCTATTGACTAAGTCCAGATTGCATATCGTCTATCGTTGCATTGATAGAATTATAAAAAACGGGATCTAGAAGTTTTCTCAGGCAAATATACCACAAGGAGATTTTATAAGAGATACCTTCTTAAAGGTGAAGCACTGTAAGATTTAATGTTGATGATTGCCTTAAACATCGAGTCCTCGGCCTTAGAGGCCAGCCTATTTACAATGTAACAATGGTGTAAAACTAGATTAATGCATGATCCTTAATATATACTTACTAGAGATCTCTAATTAAAACAATTGCGTCATTTAAATGGCCGTCAAGTTTCCATTTACAGGACTCGCTTGTTCTGTAAGTCTAATTTTGTATAGTCGGGCTGTTGCATGGTCGGGTTGGATAATTTGAATGATGTTGTTAGCCACTTGTCAATTTCCTGCCAGTGGCTAAGCCCCAGAGAAAATACAATTTCAAGAGTGTTAAATGTTAAATGGCTCGATCTTGGCAACAGCTCAAATGTCATATCCGATCTATGGTATGTTGCGTCGTCTTGTTGAAACCACATGTCGTCCATGTCCACTTTACCCAATTGAGGTTACAAAAAATCATGGCCTAACATCGTTCCCCATTGACATCGCCAAGACATTCTTGTTTGGGAAAATGAATGGCTCAATGACGCCGCCTTTTCGATGCAACGGCAACATTGGTTCCCACTCTCCCTAATTGCGGCAATTTTCGTTGTTCACAATGGCTTTCACCCAGAAATATACATACATTGAGTATGGATTGAATCTTATGGAGATCATCACATTCGCCAAGTTGAGGGCGTAGAATGGCCAACAGCTTGTGTGCGGAATCGAGAACTTGGTCTTTAGTAACAGTTGCACTATTCTTGCTTAAGTGTACGTTGTCGTATAGGGCAACTGAACCGCTTTCTTCGAATTACTCGGCGCATTTTGGGGCATCCATCCTATCAGAAAATTGTAGAATTTTTTTTTCTGCTATTCTTTACCAATTTGTCATTCACTGACTGCCTTCTTCGTCTTGTGGTTGATAGGCCTCGAAAAAACGTGTGTTCATTGAAAATAAATTCTGAGCTGTTGAAGACTAAAAATACAGTGCACCTTTCGGTGGTGACACGGATGATACGGGAGTCAAATCCGGCAAAAATCAAGTCGTCGAAATCATATTTCGCGATATTTCTCCTCAAAGATATATTAACGAAACCTCCTGTAGCATAGTTGCCAGAAAAATGTTTCTCGAAATTCACCGTTTTGGAGCCGACACTTTCACCTAGGAGAATAAATGGATCACACACAATGTAGGTGAATGAGAGAGGTTTCGGATCTGGTCTTCCATTCAATAATGAGATAAAGCACATGAAAAGTTTGAAGTCTTCGATCAATTCTGTACTTTTATCACATAGAGCAACTTCAAACCATGAAATTAGCAAATGGAATGGAATTACATGCAAAATACAGAATAGTTGAAAAAGTGAAAAAAATAAAAATGATAAAAACTTGTTTATTACAATTCTAGGTTTGAACGGGCGTCACCACAGTATAGCTGCGGGCTATCAAGGCTTTCAGTGACAGTAACTAAATTAAAATACAAAACCATATGACTATCATGTCACTATGGGTGTAGTTTGGACTTTCCGGAAATCCAAAGTCTCATGGGTCCCTCCCCCGAAGCTCTGATGTCACCCTTTCCGTTATTGATAGGTTGTTTATTCGATAAACAGTATGTCAAAAGGGCTTTGTTTTCGCGAAGCCTAAAACTTTTGTTCGGTTGATTCACTATATACCTGCCAAGCTCCCAATAACAGATGAAGTTACTTATAAATTGCATAAATTATCAAAACAAGTTTCATGGTCGACTTCGATAACAGACTATTCGAGAACGCGCTTCGAGATGGATCAATATACTCAAAGTTAATTCTGTAATCTTCTAGAATAGTAGTACGCAACTAATTCATTAGCATGCAATACACCAGTTCCGAAGCAGAGTAAGTACCATCTTTGTGTGGAAATCCGATTTTCACATATGGTTCTACGCAATTGAAAGTTGAAAAAAGTAATTTGCTTTCAATTTACAATATACCAAGTACATGTATCTTCACCGTACCTTGGGATGATGCACCGCGATGATGAGACCGTAGTCGAATTACGACAGTCCGAATACCATTTCATGTGGTAATGCATTTGGAAATCGAAAGCGATGGTTCGTTGCGTGATGGATGAGGAAATCAGCAAGTGTCATGATGCCTCACAATTATGACCTTTATTACTCTTAATTAGAACGGCGTATATTTTGTTGTACCCAACTGACTGCGGTATGCTATTATTGGTGGGAAGTGAACACCAATGCAGCCAAACACTGTTTAGAATTCGAGAGAGCAATAGTCACGCACGTGGAAGGTCTTATTTTTCTATATACAGGGCAAGGACCCTGATAATTCTTTTCATGTTTCTTTCAAGATGATTCGATATCTTGTTTTCTCATTTGATTTAATTAATTCGCAGATTAGTGTATACGAGATCAAGGCCTTTATAAATGGAATTCAATTTTGTGAGAATATTCGAGTCCAATATAATCGTCAAAACAAAAACAGACTACCGGCTTGCAAAGACATATTTTTTAAAACGTCATAAAACTTGTCTCGGGGAATGTATCTGCAAGGCAAAAAAATATATATTTTCGGTACATATTTTGAATGGATTAGACTGAATTAATTTAAGGTTAGGGTTAACAGCCTCCATGCGTTTTTAGATACAAAACCGAAAGGGTATTCACAAAATCATTGCCTCTAGCCTGGAATGTTTCTATATTTGCTATCATAGTCGTCTAGTCCGATGGGCTAGTATACCACTGAACATGATGTCTAAGAATTTTTTCATTGAAAAAAAAGCAGACTAATTAAATAAATTATTTTTATTTCTAAAAGCATCATTAAATAAGTCAGGCAAATTGTGCTGCAACTGTCGAACGAGTTAATCTGGAATTTCGGGCTCAGAATCAGCTTCTGCATGACTGGATTACAGTTATTCAACAAAACAAAAAAAAATGACCTTTAATTTTGACTATTATCGATGAGGCGTTCATGATGACTCCAAATTACAAATCATCAATTAAACCAGTCAATTACATCTGATCGTCAGTAGTAGACTCTTGAGTCGGCTTTATAAAAAAATAGGAATTTACTTATTAATCACCAAAATAATCGGTGTACAATAAGAAGCTAGATATCCGCAACGAGCACTATTTTGCTCGCATAAACTTACATATCAAACAAACTGCTTATTTAATTCTTCTGTATGCCTTGTAAGTTATTTATTTTGTGATTATGATTTGGACGAAATTGGTTCGGATTCGATAACATTTTTTGTTATTGAGATATGCGAGACGAGGGAAAGGTGCATAAACATATGACTTATTTATACACACAAAAAGATGGGATCAGCTCGCTGGGAACAAAGCTACAATTCAAGGTCTTCTACTTCGAATTTTGCAAATTTGTACCGGGATCTCAGGAATCACCAGGGTCCTAAAAGCGGTCGCTATTAGCTCAGTACTCTGTAACAGGGTCAAGTTTTAGACTCATAGCTACTCCGCAAGCTTGGTTTGATATACACGGGCAGGCGTACAGACGGGCAGGCGGCAGACAGAAAAGCTTTCCTTCGTAAGTCTTCCCTACCCCAGGTTTGCAAGGTAGAAGACTAAAACCACATGTCCTTGTAAAAACGATGGATTCGAACTCTCGTCATTCTGGGGAACTAATAAGGGAAGTTAATAAGCGAATTTAGAGAACGTCATATGTACGAGTATAAGGCGCTAGTGAGGTATATTTAGTCATTCAAAATTGTGCTTACTAGTATTCAAGGGATCTAAGTTCAAAACCGCCGATGCCTGCAATTTCACTTCCTATTATACATCATTTAATTTGCTACATCCTTCTATCGTATATACGAGTTTATATCCAACCACTTTAAGATTTTTCTTTGCCATCAATTACTCTGCCAAGGTTACTCTGCATACAATGGCTGTCCTAGAAAAAGGAAATGATTTACTAGAGCTTTAAGTATTTTGAGCTCGGATCATTTAGCCAGTAGTCTATAAATGCTTAAGTCAGAAACAATTTTGAATTTAAAGCAGGAGGAGTTGTTATTTCAAAACGCTTTTAAATAGTCTGTGGACTTACCTGCCGATTTTTTTTACAACACAATACGTAGCTATTCAAGACACAGACACATCTATATAAGGAAATTAAGGTTGGAAATTATCAGAATATTTTTTTCAAACACATATGTTTGGAACGTATGATTACAGTGTCTTTATCTCTTGGATCTTGGAGCCAAAGACAGAGTTAGAAGAAAGCTTTATATTATGAGTTATTGGGAGATGTCCCACCAGAGATCGCGTAGGTATACGACTATTCATGTATTGTTAAAATCATGATTATGTTCTCAAAATTTTTTTTTTTTTGTAAAAATAATGCTTTATTTGAAGTAAGTGTTAAAACACATGTCACTCAACATATTGCTCATGGGTAGCCAGTATTTTGTCCCATTCTTTGAGAGCCTGTGAATTCCGCAACACATCATTTGATCGATCCTTTTTTTTTTTGGCATCTTCATAAGAATGGAAGTGCTGCTTAACGAGGCCATTTGCAATCAAATAAAACACGTTAAAATCGGAAGCGGCAATATCTGATTAATGTGGCGGCAGAATAGCACTCCCAACTTAAATATATTTTCACGGTTCATATGAAATGTGTCCGAACGTCATGTAGCAAAATCATCTTGACGTGTCTCACTTGGTTAGCAACAATTTTTCTTTAATTCTTGGCTCAAAAATATCAATTATAGTCGGTAGTGGTCATCCGTGATGTTTTCGTTCGGTCTGAAAAGCTCACTACACCAGAGCAGAACCTTAATATTATGGACATTTGCCTTTGTCGACAATGTTGATGTATGGCCGGGCTTCAGTCATGCCATGGTGCAAAAAGTCTTTCTTTTCCTGCCGCTGAAGCAGCAGTGCACACGTGAAAAAACGCTATGCGGCTCACACGGCTTCAAATCCTTGTTTCTTAATCATTATTAATGCTTTCAGACATTTCGAAACTTTTGTATCATCTACGAGTACTTGTAATAATTTTGCAAACTCAGCTAGCATCTGACATGAGACTTCATAAAATAATGTCTTCAACTCTTCGTCTTCAAACTCTTGTAGTACTCCAGAGCGTTCTTTACCCTCAACATCAAAATCATTGGGTATGTTTGAAACGTCGAAGCCAATCTCTGCATGTCATTTCTGTTGCCTTTTTTTTAATACAATACAATAGTGCTATAAAATTCCTGCAGTTCCGTAAACTTGCATGCACTAAAATTCAAGTTTGTAGTTTAATGTAGTTATAATACATGAGATTTCATGATAACGTCGTCTGTTGGGAAACATCGAGAACAACTTCCAAGCGATTCCAATGCATATTCCAAAAATGTCAGTTTTTGTATATATCATTTGGTTTGAGGGTGACCAATATCATTTCCTACACTATCGAATATGTCAAACTTTATTCTGGAAATTGTTTTTTGGAATTCCTATTTCATTACGTTGTTATTAAAAAGGTACAAAAGTCATCGTATTTTAGCAGAAGTCTGTGGTGACCATGCTCTAGCTCAGCAAATATGTCGAACGTGATTTGCACTACCCGAAAAAATCCCTAAAAAGATAAAAAATTGGAACAAAAATTATGGAAATGAAGACATTTGTTCAAAAACTGTTTGAATCGTTATGAGTCTTGGCATGATCTTAAAGCCAAATCAAAGGACGTCGAAATACATATTTTCACCTTTAAGCAACTGCTTCGATGAGGGTACTTGCATCGAATTGAAAATTTGATGAAAAGTGGATCCATTACAACCATCTCGCAACGAAAATCATGGGTTAAGCTCCGCCAATCATCAACATCAACGACGAAGTCAAATATTCAGGGATCTAAGTTTATACTTATACTACCGACTACAATTAATGCAAATTGAAGAAAAACGGACAAAATATTCCACAAGACATGGCGAGCGGTGCGGCAATGCTCGTCCGCACGTCGCGTCGCAACACCGGAAAAAAAATACTGAGAGACATTTAAGTCTTTAACCGCATGCCGGATTCTCTAGACATTTCTCCTTCTGTTCTTCCTTTGTTCCGAGCGATGATTCATGGCCTGCCCGAGCTGAAGTATACCCTTATGAAGATTGCAACAAACGAATCGATTTGGGGATTTCATGGCATCCTTCCGAGGTTTTTATTAACCTTTTTATTGGACAGGAAAGGTTCTCCCACAGCATAGGTATTTTTTTAAAGATTTCTAAATTGATGTCCACCTAGCTTAGTAAAGACGTACGAAAAACTTTTGTGTGACTTTTTGTTTGACTTTTCACTGATAGAAATGAGTTTAACCTTTTAACCAAAGGGTTTTGGAAATATACAGAAACTCCTAAATAAACACTGGTCTAATAAAGGTATATCTTTGAAAGTAGTAAGAAAAAAAATACAGTGCAACCTCGATATAACAAATCGGAGGGGAACAAGTAAATATTCGTTATATCAAGTAATTCGTTGAACTGAGGTTTGTTATGTTGAGGTTAGGTTGGTCTAAAATTCGTTATAAAGAGGTAAAAAAATAGTTTTATTCACCTCAAGTTATAGCGAACAAATTCTACTAATAAATAATGATAACATATTTTCATCAAATTACTGTATGTATTTTCTATTTAAAAACAATTAGGTAGTTAACAAATTTTTTTTCTTTGTGTTATATGTCGACGGTAGCACTAACGCAGAATTGTGAATCAGGCTTAAGAGTCATACATTGGTGGGAACTTTATATGTATGTATGTATAAAGGTTTTGGGTTGACAAAATTCGTTAACTAGGGGCATTTATACTTTTTTCCTGATAGTTGAAAATTCGTTATAAAGAGGTTGTTCGCAAAAAATGTTCGTAATGTAAAGGTATATTTTATATTGACTCCTATGGACAATTCAAGGGGATAACGAAGAATTCGTTAAATCGAGGAAGTCGTTATATTGAGGTACGTTATATTAAGGTTGCACTGTATAATGGAAGGATTTTTTTTTTTCTTGTCTACTACTACTTTACAAAATCCGTTGTTTAGAGTCGGCGTTAGAAAGCAGGTCCTCTTTATCATTGACACGAAATGAATCTTGTATAACGTAGGAGAATGAGAGAAGCTTTGTCAGCTTCATTGACCAGAACGTCAAGTTAAATAATAAAACAAAACCTTACTGATCGATTACAATAATTATGTACGAAAAACAAGAATCGAGGTTTTAGCATGACATACTGGCATAAATTCTCCTGTATCCTATCAATATTATTGATTTAAGAACATACAGCTTCAACTTTTGCGCCATCGTTATCGTAGTATATCATATTTAGTTTTTTGTTAAAATTTGGTGTAATGCAGAACTGATGATTTCACATCTGCTATGGGCACAGTTTCTTGAATTTTGTGCATTGATTCGAAAAATAAGGGAAACTGTTAGTTTTTGAATATAATTTTTTTAAAAGTATGTTAACGCTGACTGGTACTCGATCTTTGAGAGAGCGTATGCTTTTTTGTGACACATAAAAACTCGTAGTTTCATTATTAATCCGGGGTTTTTTGCCACGTGAATGTCCTTGCCCTTTTTGCTTTATAATGATTATATGTTTTTTCTTAAGAGTACAGTCAGTTTTCTTTTGTCGGGTACACTGATTAGAAATTTTTAAAGAAAAAAGGTGTAACAAAAATAACTTCTAGAGTTTTGAGAGCTAATTACATTCATTCATATCCCCTAACATATGCTGGCATAGCCAGTTAGACGTTCGGCGATTTGTGGCTGGATCAAAAAAGTCTATAAATAAACGAGATCTTTACAGAAGGCCGACCAAGTGTTAATGACGATTCTCAACCTGGACGCCTTAGTACATCAACAAGGGATGAAAACCTTGAAGTAGTGAAGAAAATTGTTATGAAGAATCGTCACCAAACACTATCAGAGTTTGTTTCGAATTTGTTAAATTTTGACCAAAAAAAACCGTCGCATGATCATCAGTTAAGAGCTGTTAAATGGCGTGATTTGCTGAAACATTATCACGTCGAAATCAAAGCCCAATTGCCCTAATACAAGTAAAATTACATGAAAACTGTTTCGGACCAAAAAATTCTACGGAAAATGTCGAGAGACTAATAGACACAACTTCATTTAGCATAAGAAGATAATTGATTGTATTGGCAAAGTGTAGCTACAGCTTTACTCATCTTCCTTTTAAAACTTTTCGTCATCAGTCAGAAAAATTCGACGTTTCTTGGCTTTAATACGTATGGTACCCGATAAATCTACATGATAAGCTGACCTCTTCAGGTTCAGGACTCCTTGGGTTCCACGTCACACTCACGACATGTGTAACTATGAAACCATTCTTTACTATGAAACTATGAAACACGTTCTTTCGCTAACAGAAGCCTCACCACGAAATTTTAGAATATAATCATCAACGTGCCCTGACCGCAGATTTTTTCAAGATCAAGGCGAAAAGCAAATTTTCCCGAAAATTACGAGTACATTTAGTTGGCTAGAAAGTCAGCATTTTCAAGCATAAAACGCCGATGACAATTTACAGATATAATGATGTGCCGTTGTTGTAAGCTCCTCTTACGGTCTTTCTGATCCAAAATTCTTCTCCTGGGATGTTTCATCATGTGTAGAGAATGTTTTGGTAGTTCTCCTTTGTTATTGATGACAGTTAATGATTCCTGAACAACTTTCATTCGCCGCTGTTTTAGAAGGCATTCAATGATTTTGAATGCCCCAAGTTTCATATTCTTAATATATGGCATGAACCAATTTATATGCGACTTTGGCGAGTTCCTACTTATGGTCCGCCGATCGTTTATAACTACATATTTCCACTTTTTCATCGATTGGATGTGTTGGGTGTGCCCAAGGTACTTGTCATCATCAACACTTTCACGGCCTTTTTAAACACAGTAATGTCATCACGGAATTTTTATTCTTACTCAAAGCAGATTTATCAAAAGCAATATTTAACAAATTTGTTCACTGCATCTTATATGCAAATTTTGTGTTCCAAATTGTAAACAAATAAATAATCGCCGATCGCACTACAAAACAAGTGACCTCTGGCAGGGGATTATCCAACCGTTGCGGTTAGAAATATATACGTTTTTTTCAATAATATTTGCCAATACAATAACGAAAACAGTACGTAAATCAGGCTAATAAAAATCGTGAAATCACCTAATTCCCGGTATTTATTGAACATAATTGTTCCCCAACTGGTTCTCTGGGCCAACTTGCCGCTTTTCAAATAAACAACTGCTATTGATCGTAAATCTGAAAACTATTAAATAAATATGGTCATCAACTCGGCAGAGGCTACCATAAGGCTTAAACATACAAGAGCCATTTCCTTAGCTTTACGATTAAAGGTGTTCTGTGAATCCTAGGGTTCGTTTCACTTTATGGTTCAACCAGAGTGCAGGATCCAGACATTTTTCAGCTTAGTCCAGAGTAAGTTAAGGCTTTTTTTTATGTGTTTGTTTATGTTTTATCGAAGACTTTTATGAAACTGTCAGCATTTAAATCGCTAACAGCTCATTTACCCCTTGCTTGGTTCAATTAATGAATCTATTCAATTTGGCTGGAGTGTTGCTATAAAAAGATTGCCTCTGACCTATCCCACAGTATTATAACAGGAATTCTTTCAACTCCCTCGTTAAGTCTGCAGTTGTTTTTCTTTTGAATGACTTATGACTTTTATGACAGACCCTCTAAAGAAGTGTTAAAATGCTTGCAAAATTCACTGATCACCCTTCATCACAGCTCAGTGTGACTAAGTGATTTGTAATAAATAAAACGTCGGGCAACAACCTCGCAGTACCATAGCATAGCCGGTTGTCCACCTGCCTCATTCCACATACATATGTAATATGTGCGCGTAATCAACGATCGTCCTACACGATCCTCGTAACATCAACGCATGTACGTCTGCAATCAAATGCAACCGTCACACATAGATTGCCACCGCAAAAAGTCCTTGAATACAGCATCCAGATGCAATCACCTGGTCGTTTGCTTGTGCATTTGCCCATTTGAGGGCATCGCTTCGCCTATGCACCTCATGATTGTCGTAAAATAAGAAAAAGGCAAGATATGAATGTACCTTTCAAGGGCTATCACCGCGCTTCATCTAGCATCCACAAACGAACATAGCCAGATGCATAGGAGTACGACGTTAAGCAAAAAGGATTACGAGTGCGGTTTAAGTGTAGCGACGTAAATGGCATTCCAGCACGCCTCCAGCGACAATGCCTTATATATATCGTAGCCCTGCCGTCAGGCATTCCTCCCTTTTTGTTTATGATTGGAGCTACTTATCGCTGGGATGAAATTGAGATTCGAGGCGTTGGCTGGCAACTGGTTGCTGGAATGATGTGCAATTACATCTACGCGTAGAACGATGCAGATTCAAATATAAATTCTATGATGCCAAGTGGTAATTGAAGGGAGTATCTAGAGGGGCGGATACAGGTACACACTATACAGATTCATTATCGATTTATATAAGTTTCTTCGAGAAAGATACTTACATGATATATATCCACTCGATTAGGCTTGATTGTATCCATCATTTGTTTAGATAACTGGGTTACGACGTCAGATACATTTTTCACTCATGCATCTGACCCAGACTATGTCCAAAGTGCAAGTCTAGAAAACCAAGTCAGTCGGTCTGTCGGCAAATGGACAGCATTTCCTCATTACAAATCGAGACCAGGCTACTGTTTACACCGCGCTATCCGCCGATCCAGTCGAGTCAGCGGGAATAATGGGAGTAACGACTTGCAGCGGCCGAGTGGAGCGCGTGATGTTAGCCCCTCAGTTAGCCCGTGAATTCCATTGTGAAACTACACTTGACATCAGACGTATCACATTTGGTTGTTCAGTTTGATTATTTTTTAAAAGCTCACCTCGTAGATACATAATTATCTCAACATCAATTTCTGTTTTTCCTTTTATTTCCTAACTATATGTCGTGAACAAATGTGCATTTTAATGAAAGATGAAATCGAAAGTAATTCGGTTTCGGGCGCCAAATACTAGCGATCCCGTCCATTCGGCTTGTCAGTGAAGTGAAAATACTCGTGACCAATCTGATTGCCCAGATCGTTCTCGTCGTATCGGAAGACTTGCGTAAGGCACGCGGTCTTTTGCCGCTTCTGACCATTTCGTGGACTCAACCGATAGTGTTTTTTACCCTTGCGAGTACTATCTCCAGATTTTTCGTATACTGTCCGAATCCAAGTGATATTTGTTGTTGTTTTTTTCATTTGCATACGTTATGCAATCTGTGAATCGACGTTTATTTACCTTTTTTACTGTTCATCGATCAATGTTCATTGCGTTCCATTGGGTCTTCGTTTTTTGCTGGTAATTCAAATGAGCCGAGAGAAATTCTGGCAGTGAGAAAAGCTGGTGAGTAATCGGCTGCAATTTAAGCTTTTCATTGATTGACAGAAAAATAAAGAGAATTAAACGAAACAGACGAGCATATGCACATGAGGTACACCGACGATTAATGTAGCAGCTGTTAGTGTCTTTTCATCATATAATTTGTTTAACATTACTGACCTGCATTGCTATCGGATGTCGTCGTGTTGAATTATATTGGTAACGAAATGTGTGAAGGGGAAACGAATGGCTTTCTCAGGTTACATATGTCGGATTTGTTTGAAACAGCAAAAGTCCGATATCGTATTTAGGGCAAGAGGCTATGTAACCTGAGCCAAGTCAACGTATTCTGCGATTTATTCGATTCAATTATTAACTTCCTATCTGGGAGTAGTTGTACGGTTCCGATTTTGTGAATGAAAAATTGAAGAGCCCAAAACCATAGTTTAAATAGAAATGTCTGTCTGAGCGTGTACGTTAACAACAAATAATGCTCCGGACCAAATTCATTCGGCGTATAATTATATAATTAACTCCTGGTTAGGTTTGCGAGGAATTTCGATTAGCGAGTTACCAAGTTACATTTTGATAATGCCCGTGGCAAGATATGCTTTAATTCGAAGTTTTTCACTTAATTCCATAATGTGATATCGTCAGTTAGGCATGAAATCCTGATTTTCAATTGATTGTTTATTGCCTAGTGTCCAATAATATTTTATATTACTGTAACTCTGCAAGTTGTTGTGCCATCATTTTAAACTATGACGTTAAAAAGCAATTGGCATTCATTTCGTCCTTTATGCGAGACGTTATAGTATTTCAGGCATTTCATCGTTGAATGACAATGTATTTACAAAGGCCGACAAAAAACGTACATTTATGTAAACATGCGAATAAATTTTTCAATCACAAGTAAGCAATAAAGTTTTGCGGGGAAAGCCAGTCGCTATCCCCAGTCAAAAATAGCACTGTTCCCAAATGATATACGAAAATTATCATTTATTACAATTTTGGGTATTTTTCCTTACATCTACATATGTCAACCTTACCATTAAAGTATAAAGAGTCTTCGTGCTGTTGTATTCGGCAATAAAGCTTTTCAGGGAAAACCATCCAGAGACAGCATGTCCACAGCGAAAATAGGGTCACTTTCAAGTTGACATTGTTTGAATATTGTCATGACATGGTAATTTTTTGGACTTTAACCCTAGATTACTAACCTATTTCAGTTGGCTGTTATTACTAATTCTCGTCGATTCGACTACGAAACATAAAAATACAATGTTTTTAAAACTTTTCAGAGAAAATCGATTTTTATTAATCTATACACAATACTTTACACAGACTTTACATTTTTATTGTTTTAAAAACAGTCTCTTCAAAAACTGACAGTTTTATAATAAGCAATGAAATTAAATAACAAAAAAAATAAATTCATTTTCTTATATTGTAAATAAAACAGAATTTAAGACAAAATAAACAAAAAATTCAAAGTTTATTTTTTGTACATGAATGGAACGTTTTAACTTTGTGCTCGCCACAAATCATTTTTCTGCACTTGAAACTTGGGGTTTTACTCATCCTTCTCTTCGAGTATGGACAAAAGGTGCACATTTTTCTTCTTTAATTTGCTGGCTGTCCAAAATTAACTTCTGGTTGATTTGCAGCATTCGGTTCCAATATATTAGTTAGAACTTCTCTGAGAGTAGTTGGAATTGCTCGGTAAATTTTTTCCATCCATTCTTTGGTCAAGGAATTATTCTGTAATTCCTTCATAAATTTTCGACGTGAGAGTGGTTCTTTATTTTCACTAAACATATTGGGGGTACACATTAATTCTGATCTTGGAAGCGATTACCTACTTCATTGGAAAGGTGTGACATCTGTCAACAATAATTAGTGTGCATCAGCGTCTGTTTCTGACAACAACATTGTTTTTTGCCTCTTCGAAAATGTCCGGATTTTTCTTAAATAAACAGCATTTGCGGGAAGTTTTGATTTTCTTTTTTAATTGGAAGAAAAGTGCAGCTGAAGCCCATCGAATGCTTGTAGAAGTTCATGGTGAATCTGCTCCGACCGATAAATCATGCAGAGAGTGGTTTCGACGCTTCAAAAGTGGTGATTTTAGCGTCGAAGGCAAAGAGCGTCTTGGCCAGCCCAAAAAGTTTGAAGATGAGGAATTGGAGGCTTTACTGGATCAAGATCCGTGCCAAACGCAAAGTGAACTCACGGAATTGTTGGGAGTGACTCAGCAAACAATTTTCGTTCGGTTAAAGAAATTTGGATTTATTCAAAAGCAAGGAAATTGGGTGCCGTACGAGTTGAAACCGAGAGATGTCGAAAGGCGATTTTTCACCTCGGAACTGCTTCTTGAAAGACATCAAAGGAAGGGATTTTTGCACCGGATCATGACTGGAGATGAAAAGTGGATATACCCCAAGAAGAAAAAATACTATGCAAAGCCTGGTGAACCCGTTTCATCATCGTCTACATCGACGCCAAAGAAAAACGGTTCAAAGGTCATGCTCTGCATATGGTGGGACCAGACGGGTGTGGTGTACTATGAGCTGCTAAAACCAGGCGAAACCATTGATGGGAAACGTTATCGACTACATCTAAAGCGTTTGAACCGTGCATTGCGTGAAAAACGACCAGAAACGACCGAAAGGCATGACAAGGTGATTTTGCAACATGATAACGCTCGGCCCCACGTGGCTGTAGCGGTCAAAAACTACCTGGAAACGCTGAAATGGAAGGTCTTACCCCACCCGCCGTATTCTCCAGACCTTGCTCCTTCCGACTACTGTTCGGGTCTTTTGAAGAAATCGAAGAATGGCTCAATGATTGGATCGATGCCAGAGAGGACTAATTTTTTAGAGATGGTATTCGAAAATTACCAGAGAGATGGGAAATAGTAGTGGCTTCCGATGGACAATACTTTCAGTGATGTATTTTTTACGTTTTTTTCAATAAAAAATAAATTTTTGAACACAAAAAAACGGACCGAATTTGTACTCCCAATATTTGTGCAAAAGCAATATTTAAAATGCTGTAAAAAATACATTACGAAGATGGCCTTCTGGTCTTGCGGCTACAGGTCATAATAGAGCACATTTTGTCCACTCCTTTAGTTTTATTGTAAAACTCTACCATATTTGGTTTCTTCGTAACTGGATTTATGTTACCATCTTCTTCAGATGTACATATGTAGACAATAAAAATACAACTTTGTTGACTTTAGGATTCTAAGTAAGAAGATAAAGAGGGCCGTCAAAGCAAAACATGGATGTACCAATAAGCCCGCTTCTACTATTTTGAAATTCGGGTGGGGGAACCATTTGTTAAATCGAATTGTTCCTATTTGAGTGTGCTTATATGGTTGTTTAGTAAAGCTTTTGCTAGGGGCACCGATGTGTACCAATTGTCGGTGGTAACGTTCCGATGTGTATCATATATAGATATAGTTAGCTCCTTAACGTTAAACTCCCAGAGCCCACGTTAATTATAAGTATATTTGGTCGAAGCTTTATCCCATACTTAGTTGGTTTATTCGGGATATACATTCTGAAACCGCAACGACCTCGAAAAGCCAGTAACTGCTCATCAATTGTCACATGCCTACTTGGCTTATAATTTCCTCCACACTTATCTATAAACAAAGACCACATCACCCGGATTGGTGCAAAGGAATCATGGGCCCATGACTAGAACGAGTTGTCTTGTCGTCGAATCTTAAACAATTGGTAAAGAAGTCGAACCTCTCCGCTCATTCATGCCCTGTAATGGCTTGCGCAATATGTGCTATTAAAAAGTTCTCGGTACGTAAGGTAGTTATCTTGTAAAGCAGCTGTAGGTACTAGTATACCTAATAAAGCTTTAATTTCAGTTTCGTCTACAGGTAATTGCGTTGAACTTATTTGTGCATATTTTTGGGGTTGAATTTCAATTTCTGCGTTCATACAAGTGACAATTTTACCAATGATGTCACGAGTAATTAATAGTTCAAAACCACCAACAATTACGCGTAGATCCTGGTTTTACATGAACAATATTTCTGTCTTGTAATTTTGCAGGCTTAGCCTGTAAGGTGCACCACTTATATTTTTTCTTCCCTCTTAAGCCTGAGATTTTGAGTACTTTCTTAAACTCATATTATATTCATTAATGTAGAAGGAAACTCGATAATGCTCACTCTTTCTTCCAAATCGACATTACTATCACTATCCGCCAACGTTAAATCCTCTGCATCTTCTATCTCACTTCCTGAATTTTCTTCAATCCCAGAATCAGCTGTTAACTGTTGTAGATACCAGCTTATTTGTTCGGTGTTCATGTACTAAAAAATTTATTGTAGCATAAAATTGAAAAAGAAATATTAAAAAAAAAAAATTTCAAACAAGCAAAAAGTCACGTTACTACTAACCTTCGTCGATTCGACTACGGAAAGGGGCTATATTTGGATAACGGTTGCATAAACAATGGCGTTGAATGTTGCAAATGAGCATATATGGGAAATGGGCGAGATAAGAACACTGAGCGAAAAGAAAACACGAACATTTGAAACAGGCGTAGTCGATTCGACCAGATTTAGTAATCTAGGGTTAAGGCTCCCAAGTGGGAAATCGGTAGTATGAGTCAGATAAAACAACCCATCGAACGAGTCTACCAAAGTGCCAGTCCGCAACACAGAAAAACGTAAATAACCTGAACCCGGCAATTGCTTCTCGGCCTTACAAAATGGTTACATTGTACGCTATAGTATATCCTAACAAACGGCAAATCTCCTGCTGACCATATGTTTTGCTAAATACTGTTTTGTTCTCATCGGCAGCACTTAGGAATGAGGTCGCATCATTTTCTGTCAAAGTTTTTGTATATCTTAGAGTATCGTAGCTAAACTTTTTTTTTGACTGCAGCATTTTGTTGTAGTCATGTTGAATGCAATGGTACCATCCATATTGATATTCGTCAATGGCAAAACTGGAGACAGTTTTCGGTTATTAAAATGTCTTCTATTTAATTGTCAACATAAATATTATCCACTCAAAAATGGTATAAAATGGAACCTATACACAAGTACAGTGTACATATGTACACTGCCAATGCTACGTCGGACCCACTAAACACTTCTGCAACTCAATGATGTGCCATTCGTCTATTCAGGTTTCCCTCTACGAGAATCTTCAGCCCCTGTTCCCACAATAAAGGGAGCAACACTGCCCGTTAGGTGGGCTTGTTACACGTTATTTTTCAAATATTAACGAAGAAGCAATGAAATGTGAGCAGGTGCATTATCGCAGATTCACCCAAACTCCGTGGGGATTGTAAGCAGTGCTCTATTAGTCACTTGACATCATGGTTCACTATAAAGTGAAAATAATTTTTTTTTCGGTCTTATCGTTACGGATTTCCCCCACAGGAACTTAAGTTTCGATGTTCTATCCCTAAACCCTGTTTCATCACCTGCTGGGAAACTGTTGATACCATATTGACCTCGTAAGTCGAGCCACAACTTTTCTCGAGGGTTCGAAAAAATGTCATAACATTCATTTCATTTTTCCACAGGCCTAGCTTTATTCATAGCAGATTTCTGAGAAATAATATTAAATATTTGCTGCCCTCAATTTCACTATGCAAGCAAAATTTAATGGCAGTGTGGTGAATCATTAAGTAAAGAAATAAATAATCGCTTATCATATGCATTCAGATGGCAGCAGACTAAATATCCGGATTGCCATGATCACCAACTCAACAACAGCGCGAATCTTAATAATTATTTTTATTAAGCCATTATTATTTTTAAATAGCCATTTGCTATTAGGAAGTTCAGAGCCTCGTTGGCAACTTTTACCAAGCCTCCCTGTCAGATGTGTCGCTTTTCTCTACCATATTTTCTAGATCCATCTTTATATGTTGTTGTCCTCCTATATACGGCGCGGCTTTCCTGGTTTTCCACTCATTATTCTCTTGGCTGTTTGCCACGTTTTTCGTGCCCTGCCCATTTTATTCTTTGCAACTTTATTGTTCGGATAATGCTTGGGGCTGAATAGAGTTCCTTCAGTTCTTGATTTTTTATTTTTCTCCATTCGCCTGTTTCTTCATCCACTTCTTCACCACAGATGCTCTTTAAGATCATTTTTCAAAGACCCGAAATCTTCCTCCTTCTTAGTCAGAGACCGGCTTTCACATCCCTAAGGTGTCATTGATATTTTTTTAATTGTAGTTTAATGGAATTTGATATGGCAGGACAAGTTGTAATATTGCCTTCATCTCCAAAAAGCACTCGTTGCCCAAATGCAGCCTTTTATTTATTTCGATCTTTATACTCGTATTGTTTTTGGCCATGAATATATTTCCCAGATAAATAAACTCGTTCACTTTCTCAAAGTGTTGATCAAATATAGTTAGGTGCGAGGTTTGGATTGATCCAAACTCTTTTCCTCGCAAGTCCGATTTCAAATTTGAGAATAAATAGTAGTCACTTGGGGCCAAGTCGGGACTATACAGTGGATGGTCGAGCTCAGTGTTTCTTGTTTTTGAACAGCGAAAAGAAGTTTTGGGACTTGCATTGACTTTATTCATACCCAAATGTTCATGCAGGATTCTAAGCATTCTAAGTTTTCGCCAGACATAGCCTCGGATGGACGTCCTGGGCGAGGTTCATCATTAATTGATGGTCTTCCCAAAGGAAATTGTTTTACCCATTCTATGAAGGTGGAATACGAAGGGCTCTGTATGTAGCATCATTGTATGATTTCGGCAGGCGCCTTCAGCTTTTTTGCCAAAATTTGATCACAGCTCGATATTCAATTTTATCCATTTCGAATTTGTAATCAACTGTCTGACTTTAAAAAGCTTTTTCTTTGTATTGAGATTAAATTATCTAATACTTATTTTTTATTGTGGGTAGGTAACTAAAAGTCCGGTAATCCGGAAACTGTTGGACCTTACTACGTATAAAAAGGTGTGATGACAAGGCGTCTCATTGTTTCAATACGTGTTTCGAATGCGCGTTTTTAAAATTGGCGAATAATTGGTGGACTCACTACTCCTTTCCTAAGAGCTGTTGTATGTACATATATTGAAACTTTGGTCACTCGTCGAGCATTTTCTATTAGGGTATAATGTCAGTGTCTTTAAGAGAATAATAAGACTTTGTAAAATCTTGATAGCGGTGATATTCCTCGGTAATTGTTGCACATAATCCTTTTTACATATTCCATTTTTCATGAATAACTACATATATTGTTCCATATGGTTTCGATGAACCCATGTAACTCCTTTGTAAATTCCCCTCAAGCATTATCGTTAGGTATAAATCTTAATCGAGCCTGGAATATTTTAGTCATACAGCACGTTCTTTCTGAATGTTAGCTAATTTCGTCTTTGCCATTGAAGTTTTTTATTGCAAAAACAAAAAGGCTGACGCCTATCGTAAGGTCTGATTTCTCGCATTCGTGATGTCTTTAGTATTTTCCAAGACATGAACATGAGCATTTTTGTTTTCTGCTTCTTCCTTTAAAACACTATTTATTGGTGACCGTACCGCTCTTTCTTGCTTCGACATTGGTTTCCGGTAGTGCGGTAAATTAGTTACTAATTTCATAATCGTACTAATATTACTCGATAAAATATTACATGTCCTTCGCTTTTTGAACGTATGAGTGATACGAATTCTGGTCCAGATAGGAGTCCCCATCGACGTAATGTACAACATCTGTAGACCGACTTTTACCATTGTTCTTACGTATTTACGATAATCTTGCTTATTGATGTACGAGGCACATTACCAAATTTACCATGTAACATTGACGTAATAAGGTAATTCTGTTTTGTCAAAATTAATGAGTGAATCGGCAGGCGTCGTGGGAAGTATTTAAGTGAGCGTTTAGTTAGTGTAAGCAATAAGCAAACTTGAGTCGTCTGGACGGGAAAAAAGTCATGCGGGGTCACGTCGGGGAAATACGGAACTTGCGGAAAAAATTATACAAGATGGTATATGTTTGATGGCGCGTTGTCGTGAAGAGGTGAATCGACGACAGAAATGAGGCAAATCATCAGCCACGTATTGTATAAATGTATTTTTTTATTATTTTCCAATCACATATGTCAGGCATATGCCCGTCTCTAGACCTTCTGTAACATTTGATATGATCTGGGTTATTTCTGATAGCTTTATTTTAAGTTTCGGCCGTTTTCTCGGTTCTTACTTGAAGAATGTTATAAAAGATACCAAGTGTTTCCAACATTACAGGTTTGTTGTAAATCATGCAACTTCTGAACTTTAAAACTGAACAAGACTTGCGGCATGTTCCCCGCTTTGTTGACACCATATGCCTCTCACACCAATTGTTACTGTCAGGCCGTTATCGAGTACTTCATGGTCACTTAATGGTGTTCGCGTGAGAATGTCTATTCAACCTATATGCTACAGTTAATAGAAATCGAATAGAAGGATTGAAATGCCCTTTGAAAAATCCGCCGCTCATTACTTTTCTACCGCTTAAGTCTAATCTGCATAAAATCTTTGCTGTCTATTATCTCTAGGCCAATCTCGATTCTACATATGGCTTAACTTATGGTCTATACCGTTTATCTTGGCTATTCAATGTAACCAATTTCCTGAAATTGCAAATTATTCATTTAGTAGGTCTCCGCAAGTATAGGCCATAATTTTTATTTCTGTAGTATAATTGAAAAATGTTAATAAAACTAGTAAATGTCTTACTTCGGATTAACATATGATATTTAAAACATGTACCAATTTTGGTAGGTGCCTAATTAACGGTATCGCCAATCTAGGAAACTAGAATTGGACTGCCCATAATCCGGTACTGCCAGTTTAAAAATCTTCCAGTCCAAGAAAGATTTGTGACTGGACCGGTCTAATTGTCTTAGTGAGATTCCAATTTATCTATTAAATATTCATAAATAACTTGCAATTACATATATCTTAAAATTACTCGTGCCATTCCAAGTCTCGTACTGAAATTTCATTCAAATTGAGGAATGTGTCTTAGAAAGGTCAATTCCACTCTCATATTCAAATTCAAATTTTCGATCGAAATCTGGTATGTAAAACAATTTACTTTCAACTTGCCTTTCGTCCGGTTTGTCCAGTTAACAAATCAAAACCAGGATTCTACTTTCACCACCCAGACTCATTTCCCTTTATTGTTCATTCCAAAATGCTTTCTTCCAACAACAATTTGTCAGTTTTGGCAGCAATCGACGTACAATACATTGTATCCATGAAACCTATACTAATTTATTGATTCGATAAACGTTTACCTTTAAAGCCAAATGTGAGTTGTTAAGTGGATTGTGCTTGAGGTACGCGCATTCGACACGTGCTATTAGGTAATCGATGGTAAATATTGTCTACTCATCGGCCTTTGACCCTCACACCCTTATATAGGACTTGAAGTATTTTTAGCAAATAACTATCTTAGAAGCGAATAGATGAATATATTGGAAAACGTTTTTTTCTTGTTGTTTCAGTTAAATAAATCAACAAATAAAAAAAAGCGTCAAAATGGCCGTTCGAATGAATGAAACAAATACGATCGTCGATCGGATGGTGAACTTTTTCGTGGAACACGAAGGTGAGTCGAATGCATCCCTACTAATGCTTTGTTCTATTGACTGTCAATATTTAGTTTGTAAGGAAAATATGAAGCTTTTAAGGGTTGTCAACAACATGAAGTAACAGTGTTGGAACGGCAAACTACAACAAATCTTGAAGACTCGTGAAAGGGGACATTATTTGATCAGACGTCAATCTGTTATAGACGTAACCCCGTCTAATTGCTTTTGGCGACATAGGTAGTTTTTATTTTTTCCACTTACAGAAAAGATGCTTTGAGTATGTTATCGCTGTCGCATCCTATACTCTCGCATTCTACGTCAAGAATCTCCAGTTCGACATGACTACCGTTTAAGGCGGCAGTGTTTCTACCTTTGAGTGCGGAGTAGATCTAATCGATGGTGTCCATACTTCTTATCGCCAGCGAGTTAAATTTATGATTGTCATTAATTCGACCGTTATATAAGTAGGTATTATTATTCTCCAATTTTTTTGTGTGGAATTTGTCATGTGTCTGGGGAATAACTTGGACTTTTTGAGGGCTATAAATATTATGCGGTCAGTGTAGAATAATATTTAAAAGTAAGCAGACAAGTTGCGAAGATGCATTTTTTGGCGTAGTTTTGTAATATTTGAATTTAAGTTCTTAAGTACCAAACGAACCTGAAATCGGAGGCCAAGTTGCATGAAAGTCAACTTTTTGGACAAAACAGACATGAGCAAAAGATTAATTAGCGAAACCATTAAAATGTTTGTGTTGTACCGCAATAAACCGGTTCAACAGATTGAATCGCGGACTGGAAAAAACAGACAGAAAAAATTGTCCACATAGCTTCGAAAGAACTGAGGTGTCTGATAAATCGAGAAAAACATCACATTAACGGGCTGCTAAAAAAATGAAAAGCTAAGAAGAAATCACCTCAAGATTTATTACGAGAAGGTTCCACTAGTCTGAGATATGAAGTTGCAAGATCAAGAATAACATTTGGCCCTCAGAAAAGTACAAGATGTACCGCTTAGTATAGGCACGACTCACCTAAAGCATGCTGTTGTTTTTTGCCCTTTTTAAATATCATTATTTTTCAAAATTGGACATTCGGTACCTCTAGTGTACATTTTCCTGCGACAAAGACTAAACTCGAAATTGTTGATATATGGTGGTCGTATGATAGTCTCAAACAGCCATAAACGCCATACACCGTGCTATATCCATTTTTGGGAGATAATTTTTGCTGACACGAATATGTCGAATGACAAGTTGCACAACTTCACACAAAACTGCTCTTTCAATGAACTGATTTTCAAATTGATTTGTTTCTCCAGTCTGTGCGGAACTCAGATTTTGACTGAATTGAACACCTTAGGTATAATATTAGGTGAAAAATCTACTAGAACTCTATAACATAAAAAGAGTTGCTCAAAGTTATTTTAGAGTAAGAGGAGCACCGTAGACTAGTACGATCCAGCAAAAAATGGTAGCGGCTAGAGAGCATGAAACATAGATCCCAATAAGCATAACTTTGATGTGTTTTATTTAAATTTTTTTTAAGTTCATCAACAATTTTTAAGGCTGCTTAATACTTGTACTTTACCAGTAATTCTTTTCTCCCTAAGACTCCCTTCGAAACGTATGTATGAGTTATTAAAAAAAAGTCGTAAAAAACAAGAAAGCATGTGACACAACGCACTGTCCATCGCTCGGCACTTTTGTTTCATCTTTCTGGAATCATGTGAATCTCAAGTTGGAAAAACACCACGTCTTTTGAGGTTATCTAATAACCGATAATTCTTCGGCTTCTTCATAAGAATAGAACTATTGCTCTGCCATATGCCATCGAACAGAACAAGTGAGGACAAGTAGGACTTCCCATCTAACTAGATTTCCACCGATTTCAAAATCATTTTGTTGTGTCTCTGCTCGTACAGCGGTCGATTTCCGTCAATGCTCGGCTTGAGCGCATCAATACTGATAATTTCGTTCGTTTTAAGCAGCTAATAATAAACTACACCTGCTGATCCCATCAAATGCAAAACATAGTCTTCGATCCATAGATATTTAGTTCTGTCATCTTACCCCACGATCTTCTATAATATAGCTCATGATATGATATAAAAAAAAAACGTTGGTTTTCTGCCGTTGAAGTAGCAGTTCGCAAGTAGAAAAACGCAATGTCCCTACTTCTTCTTGTGCTTGCTTTTGAATCATTCCCAGTGCTTTCAAACTTTCCGAAACTGATTTTACGAGTTCAACTATTACCTGACAAGAGTCTTTATGAAGTAATTCCTTCATTTTTCGTCTTAAATTTTTTTCGGTTGGCCAGAACGTTCTTTGTCATCAAAAACATTATTTTTGAAACATCGAAAATATCTGTATATCGCTACAGAAAGATCATGCTTACCATAAGTCTCGACAAGTGACTTGTTCTCAGATTTTTTTGACTAAAATAGTGAAACAATATTTCCCTCAAATACTCTTTTCTTAGCACGAAAGTCAACATGTTTAAAACTTTAATACAGGGTGTGCCAAAATTATATCCCCAGTTTCAAATACGCTTAAAATGAAGACTATTGAAGATAGAGAAATGAAACAAACGCCAAAATATTGTTAATAGTACGCCATTTATTGGAATATATCAGTTTTGAACAAAGCTCCATACAGATTCGCCATTTCGATGCTGACATTCTTTCAATCTTTTTTCAAAATTTACAATTATTTTTTTGAGTGTAACTCTTTTGATGGCTGCAATTTTTCTTCAGGAAGCTCGATGAACGATGTGTTGCGCGAAATCAGTCGATTCTGGAACTTCTGTTTCAACAGATTCAAAACTTACGTAGAAATATGCGATGTGGTGCCATCTTGTTGAAACCATATGCGCGACAATCAGACGTGTTTTCTTCTCAGTTCGGAGAAAAAAAAATCATTCAACATCATTAATGCATGTTTTAATCATTTCGGATTATTCTTCTGAGAACCGAATTAGCGAAAGTTTTTAACTCATTTCAGGATACTTTTATGGTCGGGAGGGTTTTCATGACGCTTTAATGCGAACTTTTTCTTAAAAGCACGTTACGCACACTTTCACCATTAGTCAAAAATCACTTAACCGCGAAAGAACGTTGTTGCCTCGTCCACAACATCGTGACTACTAACCAAGAATTTATATGTTAAATGGCGCAATTTTTGACACTAGAAAGGGTTGAAATCGTCGCGCTAGCGTAAAATGTATGGTTTTGACGCACATTTGAATCAGTGGATATTATTTTGGCCCACCCTGTAGAAAAAAAGTTATTAGAACTCCAGCGAACTAACATATATCGACGTTTAAGCCTGCCATGTTACCACTTTAAATTACATGCACCTAGTTCTCGCAGCGTCGCCTGTTGGGCAGAGGTATGTTCTCATCAGTGGTTAAATGACACATACGTGGGTGGTTCGTCCAATAAGTACTTATCCTCACCACCAGATGGCGCCAGTATCGCAAGAGCAACTTACTATCGTGTAGTACATTCTAGTAGACGGCTACTGTCGAAATTTCAGCCGGATCAGACTCGTAGTTTTGTTTTGACCGCGTGTGGAAGCGGGAGCGTCCGCGGATTTTAGAAAAATGGGAAAAGAACAATATCGGTCGGTGATTCGGTTTTTGGAAGGGAAATCGCGCAGCGAAATCAAAGAGCGTTTGGATGCTGTGTACGGTGACAATTTTCATGAAGCCGTCCAGGTGGAAAGCGAAAAAAAATGTTCGGGAAAAAAAACAAGCACCAATTCGACGGAAGAACAGATTATTTTGGAAAAAAAGGTCTTAGAAATGCAGTCCAGATTAGATCAGAAGTGACGCAATCATATCAAATAAAAAGCCTCTTACGATCAACAAAATGAAGAAATTACTTTTTAAATTAGGCTAATATCAAAGAAAATTTAAATGAATCCGACTAGTTAATCTAATAGGATCCGATGGCTTTCGCAGCGTCTGTCATAGGCGAGGTGAAGGTTATGTGGACGTATGATGGTGTGGAGATTCATTTCCAATAGAGAAACGCAGGCGATTTTGAAGTTAGGGGGTATAGTTAATGCAGAAAATATAAAGGTATTATGCTAAATGCAGTTGTGTTGGAGGCTGTCACAGAAAAGGAAAAAAGCTTAATTTGTCAAGACATTCCCTGACTTTGTCATAGGGTACGCTCTGTAACTAACATGAATGCTTGCCACCTAAGCAACTTTTGTGAGTTTGCTAATCGGCTTTTGAACGAAGATTCCAGAATTTCATTTATTTATTTATATTTTATATCTGGAATATTTATATATCTGGACAGTATTTTGGATATGCCAAGCAACAGTCCAGACCTCAATCTAATCGAAAATGTTTGGGCTAAAATGACAGCCAATATATGAAAAGGAAATCCAAAACAGTTTCATTCGCTGTTTTCTACTCAAGCAAATATTTGTATATTCTGCCACCAAGCAGGATACATACCAAGAGTGATTATTTCGTTTATGCTTTGTACAGATAATCTATTTATCCAGCTGAGTTGCTTCATACTCGATTACCACATAAAAAATCGTGTCACCTATTTATGTGCAATCAAGAATAATTCCCTTACTCACGAATCAGTTTTCAATACAATAATTATTTTTTGTTGGGAATAAAACGATTTTCGCTTACCAATGCGTTCCTTATTTATTTATTGAATACAACTGACCCACTTCGGCACTGAAGCGAATTACTTTTATGTGCGAATAAATCATTATTACCCGAATGTCTCCCAAAATGCCTGCGAAGCAAACATGATCAATGGAATTGACATAATTTTTTTCGTCAAGAAATAGCACTTGGCGGTTAATTCTGGAATAATTGTCGTTCTGTCCCATAAAGCCAGCTAATCTCATTGAGAATTATTAAATAGATCTAAAAGTAGTGATGTGACACAAGCTATTATACCTAAACAATAGAGATGAAACTTGATTCTTCGATGAGCGCTATCAAGTTTAGGCGTAACATTAACAATGACTTCGCCAACTTTGTGTCCGGAATAACATTAATTTGAATCTAATTATGATTGTGAAACTCTCTAGCAAGGTCGTTTAATCGAGTCACTTTCTGATCATGTTCACTGTATTAGAGAATTCTATTTTTCCAGGATCATTTTAAGTATGATAGACAAATAATACCTCTTGACGTTATCAAAGGGAGACTTTGCTGTTGATCTTGTTGATCATCTTTATATACTGCTCTTTCTATTCATAATCTTTACGTACCGCGACAAGTCGACTTAAATCTCTTTTTGTGATAAAAGGGTCTTGTGGGTTAAACAACTACAGTGATGTCATGGTATAACTAATTGTTTTTAGTTTCTGAGGTATGAAACAATTACTAGCTCATAATATGGGAAGGTGCTGATTCGTATGTGTTACTCAAAAACTAAACAAATTATTTCCATTTATATCTATTATCCCGTTTACATGCGCAGTCGAAAGATCGAGTCGAAGCTGAGTTAGATTTCGACCCAGGTTTTTCCTCAACGTAGTCGAAAGATCGAAGAGTTCAAACGCAGTTGAAGTGGCAGATAGTGTGTATGCACTTTTACTTTGAATGTGTTAGTCTTGCGTATTGTGTCACACACAACACTGTCGGCAAGCTGAAATGACAAGCGAAACAAAATGTCGAAAAGAAAGAAAAGCAAAAAAGATATATCACACACACAGTGACAAAATGTCAGTTCAACTCCTCGACACAGCTAACTGTGCTGGATCGAGTCGAGTCAACTCTATTTCAACTCGATCCGCGTTTACATGCATTTCGATCCTAGTTCAATCCGGATTCAACTACGCATGTAAACGAGGTATTTGATATTTTCTCAAATTTCGAAGGCTCTGGGAACGAATTATAATATCTTCCAGGCCGAATTTTACGCCATCCTGACGTGCGCCAACCTAAACTTAGAGCATAAGAAATATAATCTTAGACAGTCAAGCAGCTCTCAAAGCGCTGAGCTCTCAATTCAAGAACTCAAAATCCATTAAAGAATGCTACGATGCCCTGCAAGACCTAGCCAAAACAATTAAAACGAACCAAATCGCCGACCAACTCGCTAGAAAAGGTTCCAGCGAAAGATTGATACGTGCCGAACCTTTCTGCGGAATTTCCAAGTCAAAGATTAATTTTCTCTTAACTAGACAAGTGGGAGAAATCGTAACACCTGCACTTTGGAATAAAGTTAAAGGACTCCGATAATCGAAAAAATCTATACGGCCCTTGAACGAAAACTCTATTAATATCCTTAACCATAATAGAGTCGATATCAGAAGACTGATCAGCTACTATCGGGACACTGTAGTCTGAGATATAATCTCAACAAAATCAACCTCTCATCTGAAACCATGTGTCGACTCTGTCTTGGGGACGAGTAAACTGCAGAGTATATACTAAGTGAATGTGCTGCCCTCTGCAACCCGAGGAAGGGTATCCTCTTCAGAGAAATGATGACTCCTGAAGGGATCATCTCAGCTCAGCATAATAGATCTACATTGGTCGCAGTGCTCCATGCTATATAAATGCTATTTTCTCAAATCTCAAATTGCCATTAAATCCTTTTCTAAAAAAAGTCCGTACCTTTTTGGGCCGGGAAGTTCTTAAGCTACTGTTTTATGGCGATTAAGCTTATGACTGGTTATCTTTTGGAAATGATTGCGGAATGTCGGAATTGGCTTCAGGGACATTGGACCTGCAGCACGAGGTCTTGTGTTATCATGCACCCGTATGGGACCATTCCCATTCACCAATGGAATACCCATCTTTCTAGTTTACTTATCTTTCTTTGCAATAGAGGCTTTAAAGATTGTAGCAAGTCTAATATCGCTCATAGCTAGGTTTTATTCAATATCTGCTGCACCTTCTTCATTATCAATTACCTGCCCCAGTATATTCCTTGGCTTATTTTCTAACTCAGTGAACTTATAGCATAAATAAAATGTTAACGTTGGAAAGGTTAAACTGCACTCTTTGAGAAAAGGAGGTTCTCTCCAGATTCTCATCGTTTATCATAGCCTAAAGAGATCGGCAATTTCATATTTAAGGACCCATACCATAGTCATCGCCCTCGCTTGGAAGGATCTATTAGGAAACATGAGCTTTGTCCTTCCAGAAATGTCTTTCGTATGTTCAAAAAGTACCATGAACTTTGTCACTTTTCGGATGTTTGCCAACAATATTTGTTTGATTGGAGGTATTGATAAGCACTTCATTGCCTCAGCAGATGCGTTTTGTATCGATGTGATTGAGAAACGCTCGGTAAGTACCAAATAATCTAAGTGTTATGCTCACGGTCCTTTTCCAATTAACCATTACAGCGCATCATGCTTTTACAAGGCCAGATGATCGATAAAGAGCGCTGGCTAAAATGCAATGACGCTTGACTTAATATTTGACCAACATTGTAATGTTGCCCTATCTCCCAAATTTGCCGCGCATGACCCCAAGTGACGCATTTGTTTTGCTTCCAAAAATAATGAAGATCTTAGTGGTTCGCCGCTTAAATTAGTCCTAAAGCGATTCGCTGAGAGAGCAAAACGCTGCTCGAAAGATCGAGTTCAGGAAGTTTTTCGGCAATCAGAAGGCACTGATGGCGTTAGATGAGCAAATGGCTAAATTCAAGAACCGATAATTGCTATTATTCTTGATCAGATCTAGACAGGAGACGGTTAACATTGCTTGTGGTTCCCTTCTTACAGAGGAAATGAAACCTTTTTGGATCCATTTTATTTTTGTGTTAGTTAGCCTGGGCAAATTAGTTGATATCAGCTTTGATTGTCCACTGGGTCTCATTTTACGTTTCGTTTAATCGTAGTAGAGAGAAGGAATACTTATATATCAGCCTAAGTAGCCTTTTTTGCCTGCCCAAAGCTAACGTGTAAAAAGAGAAGAAAAACGTAGAGCAATAATGCTGAGAATATAGATAGACACCTTCAAAGTGGCTGAGACCATGATCTTTCAGATTTAATTTGTTGCAAATATGTCCGATGAAGGAAGGGTATCTGCAACAAGTATTGTATTGAACAGAGAAATAAGTCCCATGAATATGACCTATTATAAAAACCTTTAATTGTTCGTCAATAATAAGATAGTGTGAGAAAAATTTATTACTTATTCCAAGGTAAAGAAATTCAAATAAGATATTCCACAAAAACACGTTACATATGTTGGTTTACTCAACTGAACATAACATAAACCAAAGAAAAACCAAGTCGAAGATCTCTCCTGTAAAGCAATAAAAACAGCAAAAATATATGTTTTGTTACATTTTCCGCATAAACAAGACCATAGGTCAAAGACGACAAAGACTAACAGCTACATCTAGTTCTCACAATCGTTGGGAGTTCCTCAATAAGGTGAAGTATCCGCGATGACTGAAAAAGTGCCGCGCTTTTGGCTTCTTTGTTCTTACGCAGTATAGGCGGTCTGCGGCTGTGCCATTAAATCAAACTAAGTCGGATAAAATAAACAATTACCTGCAACAGAAATAAAGGAGAAATGAACATAAATACGGTAAACAACTGCTTGTTGTAGTCGAAGAAAGTTAGAGAATCTTAGGACGACGTTACACTGAGCGGGAAACCAAATTACTTTTACAGTGTGAGTAGCGTGTTAATTAAAGTTGGCACTTCTACAGAGAGGTGGGCAAACCGGAGAGCAGGAATCGATAGCACCAAGGCTATTCAGATTTTAACCCAAAAGAGCTTAAGCAAGTGTTGCCACTATCTACTCGTTTTGATGGATACTGCAATAACTAGTACTCCGACTTGGATTTTGGACCGGAAGAGTCTGGTCTAGAGTCATTACTGGACTAGGGGTGGTCGTGGTGCAATGGTAATCATCACCGACAGCCAATAGTCAAGAACAATTCTCATACGGAAAAACTCTGCAACAACATCAGTTATGAATGAGAGATGCTCAAAAAGTGCTGATGAAGGCATAACACTCGCGGCATAAGATCACTTCAAAATTCATACTCTGTGTGTGCATTATATATATATAATATATTATATATATAACACCTTAATTACATGGGAACAAAAGAGTTACTGTGAACTACAACCAACGCAATTTCAGTCGAATCTCTTTAACCCTATCTAGGACAACCACCTCCGGAGAGTAGTGAACGAACATCGTCGACACAAACCATATGTACCCGGTCCAGGTTGTGTGACAAACATTATAAGAGAGTACACTCTCGAACCTGCCCAATTATATATTATAACCCAAAAGGGACTGACCAGATACTATCAACGTGACAGGGCTGAACAGAACGGCCGGGGCGTCATTACGAACAAGTGTTCCGAACGGATTATATTTCAGATATACAGAGTCGTTACGCCGACACAGCTGGTGTGCCTGCAAGTGTTACTAAAATGGATTTACTCGTATATCACGGACATGGAAAGCTCATTACAATATATCAATATCAGGGGTATTGAGCAGGAAAACGCCATAATCATATGTTCACATATCATTTGGATCCAAGCATTAGGAGGCAAAGGCTTTCATTAGTTATACATATGCCCCTGGTTGGGCAGGTTGACAATGGAGAGCATTTGTTGCCCCCGGAGAATTCTGTAATGGGTTTATTATTATTTTTTTTCTTAAGAATAATATGTTATAGTTTGTTAGCTTTTTAAATAAGTGATCAAGGGTCTGTTAAACCTGATTTATTTGAAACACATGCACACTGTTACTGTACACAGATAACATGGGATAGACATCTAAAACGGAGTTGCTTCGGTCGACATCTTTTGAGTTGGACTCATAACATGACTGCGTAACCGACCCCTGTAAGATCCTACTTTTTCGATTCCCTTTATTAGTGCAGAGGCTTGGACCTTATGAAAAATCGAATGAAGTTATTCGTCGATTAATATATCCTGCCACTGTAAATTAGAAATCGGCAACGCTGCTGAGAATAAGACCTAAACTGTCATCCTCACGTATTTAAAAACTATACAAGATCAAAATGTAATACAGGATTAGACGGCCTCATAGAGGTCTTATATTGGCAATGGCCATGAAAATGTTCGCTGATAGCATCAAGAGCTCAAGCTGTTTACCGCCGACCAAGACCAAGAAACCTCCATTTTTACACTAAACAATCTGGCACTATTCCTATTCTCCAGTGTTAAACACCAAGGTGTCATTCTATTCCCAAATCAATGAAACTAAAACTCAGAAAACTCTCAGTAAAGGCTGGCTCTCTAAACGTATACAAATTTCGTCAGACTCAACCTTCATATACGACTTTTTGGTGGTGGTCTGATCCAAATAAAACTTACGAAACTGCTGGATGTAAATAGATTCAAAGATCGGTAATAACCGTAACTACGGAGCCTACGAGATCATGTCCAGCTGTAGCCCTATACATACTTCTGCATATCCTCACCTAAAATTGTTAGATGCAAACATACTGAAGGAAGCGGGCATTGGGTACCTACACCGTATGGATATAGCAGAGCTCTGCTATACCTATTTCCTGATTGGAAATTTGACTTCTATTCCGAAAGGCAACGTCAATCTCCGTGGCGCAGTGAGTAGTGGGTAGTGTGTCGACCGCTGGCGCGCGATGAGGGAGTTCGGATCCCGACAAAACCAACGCCATTGAATATTTATTTCGCGGCTTCTCTTCTCGGCGGGGTAATCCACTCGTAGTACACTCTCGGCATCCGGAATCGGTATTAAACTGTAGGTGCCGTTCACTTGTGTGAAAAACAGATCGCACACAACATAAGCGAATGAGAGAAGCTTGGCTTTGGTTTTTCGTGAGCTGTAACGAGCTGCTAAGAAGATCATCCACTCCATCCAAAAATGAGACACTGGCGATTCGAGAGGCATGTAAAGCAATGCTAATCACTGCCACCTACACTGACAGCCAAGGCAGCAATTATCACCTTTCCAACAATTTTAAGCAGCAGGATCATTTAGTTTCCAGGTCACAGTACCATACGTAAGAGAGGAACGAGTAGGCCTGAAATCTAGCCAAATTCGGGAATTCTGCTATTATCGACCCTGAATTCGTTGGTCTTCTTCTGGCCCAACACCGACATACTTCAATCTTTCCATAACAATAGGTGAGTCCAGTTAACCAGATATCAAGAAAATAATTATCGATATCACCAGAATGGCGACATTCAGTGCAGGCCACTAGCTTACAGGCATCTACGTTATCAGAATTGAACTCCCTTAAAATTTGCTTTTACAACCTAGATGTTGTGTCAAAACGGGGTTAGAGTGATTATTCAACTTTAACTGAGCTATAGTCTACCTCCATTCCTAGTATCAAGATGGGCTATATCACGATGTAGTATGTCTCGTACCTGCAATTGTTTGATATGAAAGTATTGCTAATACGTGTATGTTACTTAAAGTATGAGTATAGAGCTCGCAGCTTTAATAGCGGAGCCTTAGAATTCCACATCATGTAACTGATTATCCCACAATCTTATACATTTTTTTATTTTTTAGATCTACGAACGAAAAGCTGGTTCTTGTCAAACTCGCCGGGTCCTCTGTTCACAATACTCGCGGGCTACCTCTATTTCTGCTTGTACCTCGGACCGCGTTACATGCGTGATCGCAAGCCCTTCGAGCTCAAAAATACACTTCTGATCTACAATTTCTGTCAAGTAGTCCTCAGCTATGTCCTCTTCTACGAAGTAAGTAGACATCACAGCAAGTCGTCTTCAGAACTGTCTCTTAAATCCAATTCTTTTGTACTGCACAGGGTTATAAAAGCGGCTGGGGTGGTCATTACAACTTCAAGTGCCAGGAAGTCCCCTATACCACAGATCCCATATCGATGAGGGTAAGTTCGAATCTAGGAGTTCCATGAGTTTGATATAAACTTTCTGCTCCCTTGGTAGATGGCGGGCGCGGTGTGGCTTTACTATATCGCGAAACTCACCGAGCTTCTGGACACTGTATTCTTCGTGCTGAGGAAACGTCAACGGCAAGTTACCTTCCTCCACTTGTACCACCATACCCTGATGCCCGTGTGCGCCTTCATCGGTGTTAAGTACTTTGCAGGTAAGTGCTATCGGACGGGGCCTTGCGGAATAGATGCTGATGATTGTCCTCCTTTCTGCTCTAGGTGGTCATGGAACTCTTCTTGGTTTCATCAACTCATTCATCCATATCATCATGTACGCCTACTACCTTCTGTCCGCGCTCGGACCCAAGGTGCAGAAGTACCTCTGGTGGAAGAAGTACCTCACCATTATGCAAATTGTAAGTATTTTTTCGCACCTTTTTAGCAGTTCGATCTTGCTGAACTATGCCTCATTTCAGATCCAATTCCTGATCATCTTCGTGCACACGCTCCAGATCCAGTTCCAGCCCAATTGCAATTTCCCCAAATCCATCGCCGCTCTGTTGACATTCAACGCCGGCCTCTTCACCTACATGTTCAGCTCGTTTTACGTAAAGAGCTACAAGAAGGAGGCAGCCGCCGCCCAAGCAGCGCGAGACGCATTGAAAAAGGACTAAGCGCGACTGAAAGCCACCGCTTCTGAGTGTAGTCTTCGTTTATTCTTTTATCGATATGGATAGGTTTTAGATACATATTTTCGTTTTAGTTCTTTGCTTTGGATTGTAGTAATGGATTATACTCGTATGTAGTGATCAAGTGTAAGTACAGTGTACAATATTAGAGCTAGGCTAAAGGCGCGTGCGTTAGGTGTACGCGGTGTAAATAGGACCAAATATTATATTAGGTAGTTGGACAACTTTAAGCATTTTTTTGCAAATGGAATTTATATTTTAAGAAAAAAGACAGAAAATTGACAAAATCACAAAAAAAAACAACGAAATCGGAATGCCTTTGCGAATTTTTCTAATTTAACGTCTGCCGTCGCTGTAAGCTTTGATTCTTATACGAATTGTACATAGACTTGCCCACCTCAGTTATGCTGAATTGCTTTAAAGACACCTTCTTGGGTGGCTTCCGCAGCCTTTTCCGTCCAAACAAACTAGATTTTTATTCTTGTATTTGGTATTTTATTCTTTGCCCTCTTAACATAAGCATTTAGATACATTTAACGTAACGTATGGCTTATAATGACGGGGTTTAGTACAATACTGTTAAGTACAGCTGTGGAACGTATTCAAAAACGAATTGAATAGACATAGAAAAGGCCAATTGTGCAACTTAATCGTAATGTAGCGGCTTAACATGACGATTTATGAAACAAAATTCAATAAATCGAGAATGGAGAGTAGCTAATGTAAATAATTAATTTAAAAAACGATTAATTCAAATAAATCGAATATTTCCCTTAAACAAAACCATTTTGCGTTTGATTTAATAGGTGTATAGGGTGGATCCTGTTCCATAAGAGTCAAAATTTGTTTCAGTATAAAGAAAGACTGGAGGAAATGGCCTTGAAGAACTTGGTTTCATCGGCATATAGTGAGATGTGGGAATGTTTAATCACCATTTCGATATCGTTAGTGGTAAGAACGACAAGCAGTGGACCTAAGTGGCTGCCTTGGGGGACGCCGGAGGAAGCTAAAAAAGGATTAGAAAATATAGATCTGAAACGACCACTGTAATAGCGATTTTTCAGGTAAGAAGATAAGAAGAGAAATGGGATCGAAGCCAAGGGAAGACAATTCGAAGAGTATTAATCTGTGGGAGATTTTATCAAAAGCTCTTATGGTGTTTGTCACATAACCTGGTTTGTGTCGAAGATGTTCGTTCACTACTCTCCGGGGGTGGTTGTCCTAGATATGATTCGAGAGATTCCACTGAATTTGTCGCGTTAGTTGTAGTAGTTCATAGTAACTCTTTTTGTTTTCAGGTCATTAAGGTGTTATATTGGAAATGCATACACAAAGTATGAATTTTGAAGTAATGTTATGCTGCGAGTGTTATACCTTCGTCAGCACTTTTTGATCATCTCTCAATCACAACTGATGTTGTTGCACAGTTTTTCCGTATAGGAATTGGACAAACATGAACTACAGACCTTCGGCTCAACAGTCGGTGATGATTACCATTGCACCACGACCACGCAAGTTTACTTGCAGCGTAAACTTAAAATTTCGTACAAGATACTCTCGAAAATTTTGGGTATGTCTGACAGTTTGGCAATGTAATGATGATTGTTAATATCTTTATTCGGAACTTTCTTGTTTAAAAGGGTTATGAAAGAGGTTTATCATCAGATATGATGATAGGGTTAACTGAAATTTTTTGAGAGAGGAAGAGAGAGGGATGAGGAGCATTTTTTTAGAAATATGGCAGGGAGACCGTCAAGTTCAGGAGTGAATTCATTATTAAGTTTATTTAATTTGTCTTCGATGACATAGGGATCGACTGTACGAGGAAGAAATGGTCCAAGGGAGAAATTCGGTGAATAATCGAAATAAGCGGAGTCCGAAAACAAAGAAGTCGTCGGCGAAAGATTGTTTAAAAAGGTGGCGAAAAAGTTGGCGATAATATTGAGGTCATTTGAGGTTTGATCATGGAAGGAGAGTGAAGTAAAACTTAAAGAAGGACTTAGGAGCACTTATAAGATTGGCTTGCGTTTTAGTTGAATAGTGTTGATAAAAGAAGTGGTAAAGGGCGGTAAAGTAGAAATAACTGCCCATGTACTTAGAAAAATCATTAGAGAATAGAGTATGAAGGAAGATTGTCCACTGCATACGTCACGACTATACCAGGGTGGAGAGGTGGACAAAGTTTTGTGTCGGGAAACCCTGTAAAATGGGGATATAGCAATATCTAAAGTTAGATTATCGAAATTGAGAGGGGCTTTTTGAGATATTCATTGATTTGGTGAAATTTTGATTTGTAGAAATCGTGACAAGACAGAACTATGGGAGGAGTATTCCGTAATAAGGAACCGTGAAAAGGGAAAGAAAGAGGGGAGGTTGGGAGTTATCGATGATTGAAAGGAAAAGGGGACAAAGTGAGACGGAAGAATTGAAGCGATCAGTTGTGAATATTAGGTCTAGTTGTCTGCCCATGTAGTTTAAGACGCCACTAAAGTTTGAATCTATAAGGCGAACCGAGAAAAGAATTTTTTGCAGTAGTGGGATTGGTGGCAATATAAAACGATTGATCGTCAGATTGAGCCCATTTACGATGAGGAAGGTTGAAGTCGCCGCAGAGAAAGATTTCATCCAGGCAATCTTTTAATTCAATTATTTGGTCAATTGTGTTAATGGTGAGTTGATAGGATTCAATAGGTTGTGGCGGCAAGATGTAAAAATGATGTATAGTGTTTTCTGGGGTAGCACAATCTTAATTGAGACCAAGTCGAGGTGTGGGGAGGATGATATAGTAAAAAGGGAAATTTAATTTAATTAAGGACGGCTAGTAGGCTCTACAAGGCTCTATCCGAAGGTTTCTATTTACTGTCTTAAATACATAAGTTAGCCTAGATCACAGCAATAATTACAACGATGTTCTTCCTCAATTAACAGTTACCTTTTGGTCATTCTCATTTCGGAAGTTATATGTCCCAATGACGCCGCCTACCCAAAATCCCTAAGAAACAGTAAGTTTCTGCAGATACTGTGGAGATCCTTGATACTTTTTTTAGCAAAATGTGGCCATTTTATTTGTCCACGAAGCCATTCAACCAAAAATGTGCTTCGTCAATGAGCTTGGTGATCTCGGAGGTTCAGCTCTTGTATGAATAAGACTTAAGTGGAAAGACCAGCTCTTTCTGCACAACAAGGAATTAATGGGCTCGAGTCTTCAGCCACTCTTTCAGCAGGAAAGAATATTCTAGTCTGAATGCGCGTCTCGGCACCATAATTCTCTATCAGCTACCAATCTGCTTTCTTCGAAATTCACGATATTTCGTCCAATTGCTCATCGTAAATATTTCGTAACTCGCGAACAATTTTTCTTATACACACGAATTTGTATACTAAATTTAAATAATTTTGACGCCTTCGTAAAAAGTGTAAAATGCTAAGGAAATCCCGCGCATTCGATAACACTGGCTAAAACTCTATCATGAGTGCCTTATCTCGAAGGAGCTTCGAGCCCCCTATTAACTAAATATTGGGATGCTCAAAATCTTATTATCCCTTTAACATCTGGTGACGTTTTGACGACTTTATCAACGGCCAAAAACTGCTTACAGGATGTTATCCTTTCCCCACTTTTATAATCGATAATCATTGTTAATGAGGAGCCCCATAGATCAGTAGTTACTGTGTTGATTTCTGACGCCGATGGCGTTCGAAGAGTATAGTAAAGCTGTCCGGAGAACGCTTCTCGGACTTGGTCTCTCGGAGTCGGCATTACAATAGTAGGTCCCTTTCACCATTATTTTAGCAGGAAAGTGAGAGCTTAATTTAGTGTAGTCAGAACTATCCAAATAAGGTCAAATATCTGCCGTGTTGTTCCATAACTAGTTACCATTTTGAAGGCAATTCCATTTTGACCTTCTTATATAAGCTCTTGACGTGCCAAAAAGCATAAAGCAAAATCATTCGCTATGGTACGGGTGGTATTGCCTGGGTGAACGTCCAGACTATGAGGTGGATGCATAAGAACCTAAGAACAAGGCTTCTGGCGAGTCACTGTGTGTGGCGCTGTCCTGTTGGAACACAATTCCTCTCCTATTAGCCAAGGCTGGCCATTGCTGGTTCGAATTAATAGTTTTGCCGTAGAAGAGCAGCTTACAGTAGCATACGTTTCTTGAATGTTTTCGCTTGAAGTTGTCGTAGGTGATCCACTTCTCATCACCACTCAACATCCGCTTCAGAAATGGGTCGATTTTGTTGTGATCTGCAGATCGAAATTCGGTCTATGAGGCTTTTCCGTGTTAACTCGTGTGATACATCGAGCTAATTTTTATATCCAATCTTTTTTAAATGGTTCCAAATAGTTCTTTGTGTAATATTTAGCTCTTGGGCAATCGAAACATTTATCGACATATTATCGACATTTTTGACAATTTTCCTTCTAAGGCGTAATGCATCTTTGACATCGAAATTATCGGAATGGATTCGATCAAAACTACAGTCGCCTTTGTGATAAGCAATTAACTATTTTTAGACAGCAACCGCTGCAGATCTAGATTCACTAGCCCTGAGGGGATATGGACCACAACCGCCACCGCCAGCAGACCTAGCGATGCACGCCATTTACCATGTTCACATGAGTGGCGACGCGAACCATCCAATATCTGGCTACCCGAACAGTGGTAACGACAACACCACAGGTAAGCAATTCTTTGTCTTGTGCTTCTACTCTCCATGGACTTAAACCATTCCCACAAAGCCACCCATATACAAACGCACACTTCAAGGTCCCCGGCTCTGTGAAAGGCAACTTTTGATTGATATTTGCATTCGAGTGGTTTTAACGAGTTTATACTTGTATGTTTTTTACTCTCAAGCCAACGACCTTGTTTATTTATTTTTAAATAATTGATTTACTTTCAAAAAATGTTGTGTTGGCAGTTCCGTAAGTTATTTGTTATACATTCTCTATTGCATGGTTTTGGGCGGACAACTAAGCCCAAACATAAACCTTTGTCAACTCTGTTGAAATTCACTTTATCGGATATAAGAACCTAAAATACTGGGAAGAAACAAGGTAATTTTTGAGAAGAGTTCTTTTATTTAATATGTACTTCCATTAGAAAATCAAATGATTTTGGTGCATTTTCGTTTCCTGGTAAAGAATGGTTGATTTTCGCAGATAGCATAATATTTATAAGATTTTGCTTTGTAGATATTATACGTCTTCTGCTGCGACATGACGTTGAAACAGCTGTGGTGTCTCTTCATTCAATATGGTTTAACTATTCAAACTACGAAACTATGGAATGGCCAAGACATTCTTAATCCGTTTTTAATATAGATCTACGCCGTTGGGAGAGACTAAATTGATTGTCGTGAATGCCTAATATTTACAATCACCCGACAGAGAATTACAATTGTCACCAATATTAGTGATACGAATTCACCCCAGAAATTTTGCACAATTCGACGAATTAGAAAAGGATGTCAAAATGGATACAGTATGTGTAGGTCGACCTGTAATTTCCGACTCTTTTTCAAGCACTTATAGTTGACTTTCATGGCTTCCAGGCACATAGACTTGGATGGTTTCTGGTCTTCACAATAATGGTGGAAGAAGAAGCCATCACTTCCGTTTTGGTCGGCGATAAGATTTAATTTTACAGATGACCTGGAGTTTGCCGCCAGCTTGCTCCGGGCTGGCTCCAGCTGTTTTGGAACCAATCAGCGCGTTACGCTAGAATGGATAGCGATTTTGCTACCAGTTGCCCATGATCACCTTTGTACCTTTATAGGCTTGGTTCTGGCGTTGAAACCAGAACTTCTTCTCTTTGTTCGTCAATCGCTGGCTTCTCGTGCTTTATTTTTCCGTTTATGCCTGTTTATAGTGCTTACAAGGAACTCTTATCATGCAGTACAGAGCAGCCTTCAGTGACAACAAAAAGTTGGAATAAAGGAAGCTAAATAGATCGAAAGTCCGGCCGAAGCTACACTAGGGCAGAACCGCAACAACAACTACCACACGAATAAGGTAAGAAGTTTTCGTCAAGGCAACGATGCAGTGTTGACGCTAAGTTGGCATCACATCGCACGAAATTAAAAAAAATATTTTTTATACAAGATAACACCTTTCGACTACGTCACCTACAAGCGAGGGACGAGTGTGTGGTCGACACTAGTGGGGCTATCGCTAAAACGGTGAGTGGGGACTAATAGGACGAAATTGATTTTCCAACTCGGGTTTTAACTCACACGAGATTGATCAACTCCTATTAGTATCTACTCCTGGCAACCCATCACCAGTTGAGATCCGGACTCGGGTCCTCACCCAGAAGGGGACTGACTGAGTGCTGTCAAGGGAACAGTTACAAAGTGACAAGACTCCGCTACGACCGAGTGTCCCAAACGGGTCTAAACCCAGAGGGACAGAGTAGTCCGTCAACTACACTAGCATGTCTGTCAGTATCACAAATAAATTTATGTAACAGATCCTGGTCCGGCAAGCATACCCCAGCCCAGAATAATATCGCAAATAATTTCTATAAAGATTTTACACCGCTTTGAATAAAAAAAAAACTTGATCTACATGCCCACAAGACCAATTCGTGCAAAATCTGAACCCAGCAGACTATGCACAACGTCTTAGTCCATTATTCCATTAGATGCTTGAGATGAATGTCTGTTCCCATTTGTCTATGTATATCTCCGGAAAATCAAGAAAAAAGTGTAACAACCCTTCCATCCATAACTAAAGACAGCTTAGTGTTTATGGTCTTGCGTGGCGCTGGGCACATTTTTTTGGTGCGACCATCTCAGTCAATGGATTTGGTTATCAAACGATGGCGACTGACTTTTCTTGTCTGAAATTGGTGCTATGGATGCGAACAGTGGTTATATTCAGTGGGCAGGCGCCGCACACCTTTTGGAACAATGGCTCTTATGCGTGAACTTCTTGAACTTGTCATTGCTGAAAATGGAAACTTTCACTGGCTGCCAAGATCGTGCATCAAGCCATTTCCCTTGAAGCTATCTTAAAGATGAAATCAAAGATTTTATTCGCAAAATGCAATCGCAATTATGGGAAAAATTAACTATATGCATACGGAGCCAAAGTTAACATTTGTTACTAGGGGTGGTCATAGTGCAATGTTAATCATCACCGGCTGTTGAGCGGAAGGTCTGTAGTTCAAGTCTGTCCATAGCCAAGAACAATTCCTATACGGAAAAATTGTGCAACAACATCAGTTGTGAATGAGAGATGATCAAAAAATGCTTACGAAGGCATAACACTCGCAGCATAAGATCACTTTAAAATTCATACTCTCTGTGTGTATTTCCAATATAATACCTTAATACCATGGAAACAAAAAGTACTGTGAACTACGACCAATGCGACACATTCAGTCGAATCTTTAAAAAAATCCTATCTAGGACAACCACCCCCGGAGAGTAGTGAACGAACATCTTTGACACAAACCATCTGCACCCCGTCCAAGTTGTGTGACAAACACCATAAGACGAGAAAAAAATCGTATGGGAAGGGGGGGGGGGGGGGGGGGGGGGGGGGGTCTATTCCCCCCCGTTTAGCCGGGAGGGGCAATTTTCTAAAAAATTGACTTAATTTGGAAAAAAAAATATTAAAAATCAACAGTTACATCCACAATGCCGTGATATACTTTTTTGTAAAGCCAGAAACCTCTTCTTTCATCTTGTTTCTAAACGATGCTGTTTTAAGGAATAGTTTTTGAGAAATTAATTTTCAAACTCACAATTTTGAAAAAAAAATGAAAAAAAAAAACCCGAACCATTTTTTTCTAAGAAAAACCTTTTTTTTTTGGTTTTAACGCGGCTGGACTTGTAGGCAAATTAATGTATGAAACATTGACCTCTTTTTTATTATTTTTAAAAAATTCGGAGTTTTATGAGGATTCAATAAACTGACACAGTATTGGAATAACCCTGGATTAATCCTTTTTTTTCATTGATAACGCCTGAAAACTGACCTGCCAATTTCATCTGGGTCCGCCCGCCGCCAATGGGTTCAACCGGCTAGGACCTTAAGACAATAAAACCTCAATTTTTTGATTTGGTCTGACGTAATCCCTCCCTTAGTACAAGGAGGATAGCTATTATGCTTGGAGTGCCCAAATCTAGAGTACGGAGAGTGCTTCATACCGAAAACTTACACCCGTACCATTTTAGGACAGTTCAGGAACTCACCTCAAACGACAAGTTTTTGAGAGCAGAATTTTGTCGATCATTACTGCTTCGAGATGAAACTGAACGAAACTATTTTGCAAGGATATTCTGGACGGATGAAGCACAGTTTACCAGAGATGGGGTTACTAACTTCCACAATTTGCATCATTGGAGTAGCACCAATTTACACAACAAAAAACAAAATAAATCACAACACCGCTTTAGCTGTAATGTTTGGCTTGGTATTGTTGGACAAACTGTAATCGGGCCCCGGTTTTTGAATGCCGTTATTAATGGAGAATCATACTTGCAGTTCCTACGAGACATTTTGCCCGATTTGATGGACAACGTTCCTTTGGCCATAGCAGATAATTTAATCTACCAGCAAGATGGAGCACCAGCACAGTACAGCTTACGGGTTAGACACTGGCTGGATGATCATTTTAGTGACCGTTGAATCGGAAGAAGGGGCCCCACGAAATGGCCACCTAGATCACCAGATTTAACTCCTCTAGATTTTTATGTGTGGGGATTCATGAAGAATTATGTTTACGAAGTGGAAATAGTATCTTTGGAACGACTGAAAGAACGGATTGAAGTCGCTGGAGTCAAATTGCTTGACTTATGTGCAGCCATTAGAAGGAGATATACAGGGTGTCCCACGAGCAGTGTGCCAAAAAGCTACAGCGTGTAGGTCTAGTCAAGACAAGAAAAAAATCGTATGGGAGGGGGGGGTCTATTTCCCCCCGTTTAGCCGGGAGGGGCAATTTTCTAAAAAATTGACTTATTTTGGAAAAATAATTATTAAAAATCAACAGTTACATCCACAATGGCACGATATACCTTTTTGTAAAGTCAGAAACCTCTCCTTTCATATTGATTTTAAATGAAGCTGTTTTAAGGAATAGTTTTTGAGAAATTAATTTTCAAACTCAAAATTTTGAAAAAAAATTGGAAAAAAAAAATTTCGAACTACTTTTTTCCAAAATTGTATGTAATTAAGTACTATTTTTTTTCCCAAAATTCAATTCCCTTATTAGCTTTTAGTTAAAAAGAGAAAACCGGATGCAAAAATGTCTTGTAGTTTTTGAGAAATTAAAAAAAAACCCGAACCATTTTTTTCTAAGAAAAACCTTTTTTTTTGGTTTTAAGGCGGCTGGACTTGTAGGCAAATGAATGTATGAAACATTGACCTCTTTTTTATTATTTTTAAAAAATTCGGAGTTTTATTATAATAAATTTTCAATATAATCCCCATTTTTTAGAAGGCAAAGATTATATCTTCTTCTAATGGCTGCACATTAGTCTATGTTTGACAAATTTTCCTGCAATTTGACTCCAGCGACTTCAATCCGTTGTTCCAAAGATACTATTTCCACTTCGTAAACATAATTTTTCATGAATCCCCACACATAAAAATCTAGAGGAGTTAAATCTGGTGATCTAGGTGGCCATTTCGTGGGGCCCCTTCTTCCGATTCAACGGTCACTAAAATGATCATCCAGCCAGTGTCTAACCCGTAAGCTGTACTGTGCTGGTGCTCCATCTTGCTGGTAGATTAAATTATCTGCTATGGCCAAAGGAACGTTGTCCATCAAATCGGGCAGAAGGTCTCGTAGGAACTGCAGGTATGATTCTCCCTTAATAACGGCATTCAAAAACCGGGCCCCGATTGCAGTTTGTCCAACAATACCAAGCCAAACATTACAGCTAAAGCGGTGTTGTAATTTATTTTGTTTTTTGTTGTGTGGATTGGTGCTACTCCAATGATGCAAATTGTGGAAGTTAGTAACCCCATCTCTGGTAAACTGTGCTTCATCCGTCCAGAATATCCTTGCAAAATAGTTTCGTTCAGTTTCATCTCGAAGCAGTAATGATCGACAAAACTCTGCTCTCAAAAACTTGTCGTTTGAGGTGAGTCCCTGAACTGGCCTAAAATGGTACGGGTGTAAGTTTTCGGTATGAAGCACTCTCCATACTCTAGATTTGGGCACTCCAAGCATAATAGCCATCCTCCTTGTACTAAGGGAGGGATTACATCGGACCAAATTCAAAATTCGGGTAGAACCCATCGGCGGCGGGCGGGCCCAGACGAAATTCGCAGGTCAGTTTTCAGGCGTTATCAATGAAAAAAAAGAATTAATCCAGGGTTATTCCAATAGTGTATCACTTTATTGTATCCTCATAAAACTCAGAATTTTTTAAAAATAATAAAAAAGAGGTCAATGTTTCATACATTCATTTGCCTACAAGTCCAGCCGCCTTAAAACCAAAAAAAAAGGTTTTTCTTAGAAAAAAATGGTTCGGGTTTTTTTTTAATTTCTCAAAAACTACAAGACATTTTTGCATCCGGTTTTCTGTTTTTAACTAAAAACTAATAAGAGAATTGAATTTTTGACAAAAAATTAGTACTTAATTACATACAATTTTGAAAAAAAGTAGTTCGAATTTTTTTTTTTTAAATTTTTTTTTCAAAATTTTGAGTTTGAAAATTAATTTCTCAAAAACTATTCCTTAAAACAGCTTCGTTTAGAAACAAGATGAAAGAAGAGGTTTCTGGCTTTACAAAAAAGTATATCACGGCATTGTGGATGTAACTGTTGATTTTTAATAATTTTTTTTCCAAATTAAGTCAATTTTTTAGAAAATTGCCCCTCCCGGCTAAACGGGGGGGAATAGACCCCCCCCCCCCATACGATTTTTTTTTTGTCTTGACCAGACCTACACGCTCTAGCTTTTTGGCACACTGCTCGTGGGACACCCTGTATACAAAAAAAAAGAAAAAACAAAAGCCCCAAAAATATCACCACTTCTCGTAAAAATGTTTCTATATTTCTATAAATTTAAAATGACACCTCTTGTTGGATGATCCAATTCTGCTCTTAAGCTGTAGTTTTGCATGCAGCAAGCTAGCCAAAAGCAATATTTAGTATTTCTGAAATTTTACTGTGTTTTTTCAAATTTTGTAGCAAAAATTAATGCAAATTTTCTAACTAATTTGGTGTGTACGAGTGTAGTCCTTTTAATAGCCGAAATCAGACTAATCAATCGGCTTGGTTAGCAGTATACGAATATTTTCCAGATGTGTGTGTTATAAGCCAAAAATGGAGAAAAGAAAAGCGTGAATCGGCCCAAAACCATTAACGGAACTATAAAATTCCTTTTACTTTCTGAACAAAGCCTAACCTTTTACTCCAGTCCATTTCGAATAACTATAGATCGTTCTCCTCGCAGAAAACATTTTAATGGCTCCTACTGAATGTTAGACATGATCTCAGCAAACTCTTCGATATTCTCATCTCGTCTTTAACTACAGCAATTACATGACAATGATGTTTTGCAGAAAATGGTTTGCCATACATTTTAGGGAAAATCTTAAAACGTGGCTTAAATTCGACTGCCAATCACAGACACTATACCTAGAACCCCTTTTGATAAATATAAATTCCTAAAAATCACGCCATGGAACCGTACCCTAGCATCTCAGTATGTTGCACCGTTTCCGACTTTATAGTCCAATTTTTCGCTCCAAGTCATCCTCCTTGTCGTAAACCATTATCTTGTTTGTCATTTCATTCAAATGTGTTTTCCCTCTTCGTAACGATGCTGTTTATAATCTCCTCCGTTCCACAATTCACATTTCTGCAAGCAGTACTTCACGACAAGCGTCTTAAGCTTCATTCCCCAACACACTTAGTATAGTGTCTGGCCCCAAAAGGATGTCAACTGACAAATTTACCATCTTGCTCAATTTTAATTAACACTCCCTCATTCGCGGTGGTAACCCCCGACTCTATGCCTTATTAACCCGGCCATGGTGTAGGGCTCCGCTGGATACCCGTCTTCGATGGAAGGTAGCCGAGAACCAGGTCATGCTGTTCTTATGTCATTCTCAGCTTATTTACGACGTCACAGCGAATTTTACTTGTTATTTGACCCGCAGGCAAGCGATAAAGTTGTCAAGCCATTATCTGAACTCCCCGTCCATGGAGGCGAGCATCCGTCGACCTTTCGAGTTCCATTAAACAACGTCTTATACTAATTACACACTTGTGCATTAAGATAAATATTGTATTTCAAACGTCACAGCCACACATTGAGTCGAGTATCTATGTAACCATGGGATTCACTTGTATGCAACAAAATTTAATTATCGCACCGCAACCAAACGAATCAAACGGAGTTGAATCGCAACGAGGGCCTCGAAAGGAACTAAACCAAAAGAAAGAAAACTGAGGGGACGTCTTCGTGAATGGCATCCGTTCAACGGGGGTGCAGTTCAAGGAAAACATCTGCATCTCACCGCTGCATGTGTGTGAGTGGCTGACTTTATGTTATGCTTATGCCTACCCGTACCTGTGTGATGTAATTAGAGAATTTCAAGTGTGAAGCGCTTTTTTTCTCCCTCTCCTCCTTCTCCTGATGCATCTCCTTTCAGACGAGGCGCCTTGGATGCTTGCATCCTTCGAGTAGTTTTCGGCTAATTAAAACCGATCCCAGTGGATGGGGTGCAGCATGTGCTGTACGTGTGCCCGGATAGTACGAGTATTTTGATTCAATTACACATTTTCATAAATATAAGAAAACAAGTTCTAAGAGCCCTGTGCCAGTCGTAATTAGTGGATGCAAGTTGCCTTTAGGTTAGGTTTTTCAATCGTCCTTTGAGGAGTAGAGTGCGTGAAATTTCAAGGATATACACTGCATCTGCTTGTGTGTAATGCTGCCATTGGTAGACCAAGACGATTGACTGCATACAGTTGACACACACATGTAGTCAGATAGACAAACCGGGTGAAGTGGATCGACTAGTTACCATTACTCTATGACATGTGCACTGCCGTGCTTGAATATTTTAAAGGAACAATAATCACGCACAGTCGCACGAGCATGCAGGATGCACTGCATAACTATTCAGAAACATACACATCTCACCTCATGCCATGTCGAGTCGTGTCTTTGAGGCAGCCAACGTGCGGCTGGATGCGGTAAGGAAATTAGAAGTGCACTTTCGAAAGGACTTCTTTCATTTGTCGGAATACGAGTATCTTCTTATCGTGGTGTGCGGCGTTTTGGAAACTGACTGAATGGAGACTTGGGGAAATTGAGTTCTCTGGAATCACCTCAATTCATTTGGATAACAATGCTGCTAACGGGAACACATGCAACTTCTTCACTTAATTGCCAAGCAGAAGGCAAGGAGTCGGGTTTCTCTTTTCAATAAAGTTTCTGATCTTTGCTTGGGACGTTTGGAATCGATGTAAATAATGACGTCAAGGAGGTCAAGTTTCTTGGACAAACAGACAGAGTCTATGGCTTTTCGAAGGGTAAAGATCGACAAATGAATATTTTGAATGCTGTTGGATGCTGGACATGAATAGGATTTTCATAATCCATGACAACTTGTTACAGGATATGGAAGTGCCTTCATTTATGGTAGCTAACGAGACTTTCAACCTTTTTGAATACATTTTTCAGAATTATTTTGAAAGGCTTAATGACCATTGGGGGTCATACTATTCACGTGATTCGATTCTGTTATTCGTCCTTCTAAAACCTAAGGATTTAAGAAATGATTTGCTCTCTAAGCATAATTGAAACGAGGTTTTTATAAAGATGAGCCTAAGACTATTCAGGTTACATCACATTAATTCCTTTTGTCTTCTTTATGACATATGTTCCTTTAGACTCTTTCATTTCCATATGACAAACAGAAAAATATATGAACGAATGAAACGGGATTATGCGCCTTCGTACTTAACCAAACTCTACACACTTCAACCGTCAGGTGTTATTTTAATGGCCGGAAAGCAATGCGTGTTAATCGGATGTTTCTTCTGCCTTGCTTGCAGCTTTGGCTCTCGGTAGTTTAGCTTGCACGCTTCTTACTAGTACGCAAATATCCGTCCAATACTCTTCCAATCCCACCGTTCGCCAAATTAGTGAAGCTGGATTCGGTAGAGTATCTAGCCAATTTGAGAAACGACCACAGTAGAAGACTACGTTCCATACATTGTCTTTCGAGTTTGGACACTCTGGGCAATAAGGGGAGTTTTCATGACCATATCGGTATAGGTCATATACAACGATAACCCCTGTGGCCACAGACAAGCTACATTAGGTGACAGTTGTATACTTGACTTCGTTTCACCCACACATCGAGTCGATCTTTTGATACCACACCACGAATGTACAACCAACATACTACATAGACTGAAGCTCTTAAGAAAATTACAAAATGTCTGTAAGTTGGCATTGGAACAACACTGAATAGAAGAATGATCTAGGATCCTCAGGATAAGGTAGCGACAGTGGTAGCTGTGTTTCAGGAAGTGTACAAGGTAAATTATAGAATTCGTCCGAACCGACTTGGAACACAAAGCCGTACTTCATCTTAGAAATGATCGATAATTGGCGAGCAGAGAAACTTGGATTTACGGGGCTTAATGACGATTTTATAGCTAGTAGGGCTAACATCCTGGTCATTTCGATGAAACCGACGGTACAGTACAGTTAGGAGCTAGGAGCAGTAGAGCTAGGATTGTACATGTGGTAAATCCGCGATTCAAGATGACGTTACAAAGACAATTACTTTGGACCATAATCTCATTTCTGGGGCTTATTACCCCAACAATTTCTACTAAGAGAGACCAGAGGCATTCCTTTATCAATCAATGTTGACTTCTCCAGGCTGTATTAACAGTAACGCTAATCTTCCACGCATCTCGTAACGATGCTTACTCTACGGACATGATGTCGCGTTCCATCAAAACTCTTCGTGGCTGGAGTGGTCCTCGTAATTGATTGATTGCTCATTTAAGAAGCGCTAGAAGCCGGGAGGAACATCGAGCTCAAACAACAAGCCCTCCAACCAATACTGTATATGCCACAAGCCCCATTCATTGGAATCTCTTTCGCCTATGTGAGGCATCTTAGATGCGGTCATTCTGTATTGCAAGGTCCGTTCATCCATAAACACCTAGTTCGCATTAGAGAAGGTCTTAGAAGGTCAGTTCCGCCATCTTTTCTAAAGAACCAATTTTTACAGACCGAGTCCAAGACCTTAGAGCCCTTTTGGGATGTCCAGAATGACCAAGGATCCAAAAAGGGCTCACTAAATGCAATTCTCCAGCTTTGTTCAAATGATTATTGAATTCTCGCACCTACTTCACTTTTATTTTAACTTCATATTGCCAACATGACTATTGAGATTAGATAATTGCGAAATGTAGAATGCCATGATCTTCAAAGACCCCAGCACAAGAGCCTTACGTGGATTTAGAACTGCCCATGAGAATACAAAATATAAAGTAGCCATTTCCAACTTTACGGAAAGCGAACTGTAACTGAGGGCTGGTGTAATTATTTTAGATAGTATATCCATGCAATAGAAGTCATAAGCGTGCTGGGAAAGGTCTCATTACAACTTACATTGGCCGTTCCTTGGATTGTGGCGAAAGAAAAACAAATATTTTCTACGTGCTCTTAGCGTACCCAATTCCGCAAAGAAAATGTTTAACTAGACAATAAGTCCAGGGGTATATTCGAGGGTGTTATTGATGATAAAGAACTTGCAGCTGGTGTTGGAATAAAATCATCTGCGACTATTTTTTTCTTTCCTACAAATTTCAAAGCCTCAACTGCAAACAAAGGGTTTTCCAATGGGGACTTGATAGCTTTGAATTTAATTCGTGAACGCACCCTTTCACTAATCATCGAACTGTCATTGTCAATTTATTCAGTATACTCAACATTTTCATTATGGTAAACTACACGAACGAGCAACGTCTGCAAATTATAAGAATTTTCTACCGAAATTCGGAGTCGGTGACCGCAACTTTAAGAGCGTTAACTCCAATTTTCGGTCGTAATTCTCGCCCTAGTAGACAGGCAATAACAAGCTTAGTGCAAAAATTTGAGTCTACATATTCATTATGTGATGTCGAAAAAAATATCGCTGCCGTTCAGGCGTCCGTAGCAAACGACCCAAATCAGTCAATTCCACGGCGTTCTCAAGAATTGGGCATCGCTCATTATGGCGTGTTTTGCATAAGGATCTTGGTTTACACCCATACACGATCAAGCTGACTCAAGAATTGAAGCCGATGGACCATTTGAAGCGACGTACGTTCTCCGATTAGGCTCTGGAGAAGATGCGCCAAGATGATGAATTTCATCGCAAAGTGACGAAGCTCATTTTTGGCTCGATGGGTTCGTCAATAAGCAAAATATGCGTTATTGGTCGGGTGAAAATCCACGTGTGCTTCATGAATCACCACTTCATCCATAAAAAATAACTGTTTGGTGCAGTTTGCATGCCGGCGGCGTTATTGGGCCATATTTTTTCGTCGACGATAACGATCGTTACGTTACTGTGAGGCCAGCGTTATCGCGCCATGATTACCGATTATTTTTGGCCCGAATTGGAAGATATGGACTTGGACGACATGTGGTTTCAACAGGATGGTGCCACAAGCCACACAGCACACGTTACAATCGATTTATTGAAGAGTAAGTTTGATGAGCGTGTTATCTCAAGAAATGGGCCAGTCGATTGGCCGCCTCGTTCGTGCGATTTAACGCCTCTAGACTATTTTCTTTGGGGCTACGTTAAGTCATTGGTTTATGCCAACAAGCCGACGACGTTGGAAGAGCTCAGAGCCAACATTGAACGCGAAATAGCGGCCATTTCGGCCGAAATGTGTGACCGAGTCATCGAAAATTGGGTCCAACGAATCGACCACTGCAAACGTGCTCGCGGTGGCCATATGAACGAAGTCGAGTTCCATTCATAAATGTTTTGATTGTACTTCAAGCCGATAACAAAGTTTTTGAAATATCTCAAATGGTTTGCGTTTTATTTAAAAAAAAAGTTGTCAAGTCCTTTTTGGCAAACCCTATATAAGTGCTTACAATCGGAAAAATAAAACACCTAGAGAGATTGGTGCCACAAGTTTTGACATGGCAACTTGTGGAGAAGTTCTGTTTTACGCCAGTAATACCAATCTGCACTGGCAGCCGTAATGGAAATGACCAGAGCGTATTCTTTTTCATTGAATGCATTTTCAATTTAATATCATGACAAAGCAATATCGATTTTAACATAATTAATGAAAGGATCGGACGGCAAAAGAAAAGACGACCATCAAAGAAGGACGTACGACACTAATAATTTATGACAAAGCTTATATTAGACGTTATATAAGCGTTTATCGAGTACAGCCATTTACTTCTAAACCTACTTACTTTCCTGCCATTATTAGAATTTCTTAATTTCTTTTAACTGTTTCCTCAATATCTCCCAGCAGGTTCAGATCTTTAGCGTATTGACGAAGGCATAACCCTCACAGCATAAGATCACTTCAAAAATGCATGCCCTTAATAACATGGAAGACAAAAGAGTTATTGTGAACTACAATCATCGCAAATTCAGTCGAATCTCTCAAATCATATCTAGGACAACCACCCCCGGAGAGTAGTGAACGAACATCTTCGATACAAACCATCTGCACATCGTCCAGATTGTGTGACAAACACCAAAAGAGTGTACACTCTTGAACCTGGACGAATTATATAAAAAAAAAAAAAAAAAAACTGCTTCTGATTATGATTCAGTATATCCTAGCCCTGGATCCTATTTGTACAACGTTTGGCCCTGCTTACATTGATCTCGCTAAATTTAAGCAAACTTTTTTATTTCAATTGTCGTTTTCCATTCCGAAGGAGATGGGTACCTTCCTTTGATAGGTAAGGATATCTTGTATGCGTGATCTCTTCGTTTTTTCCCAGAGCTTGAAGTCTTCGAAGTTTACGGGCTTTTACTTTTACCTCGCATTCTTCGTCGAACCAAGATTTTGGGCTTGGGCTAGGAGGTTATCTAATTTGTTTTCCACTGCTTTTTATACAACACTTTTTATTGCTGGCCATACTGCTTCTACCTGTCTTATGTCGTCACTAGTTTCTATAACAGATCCATCTACTTCCAATAATACACTCTAGTAACCTTCATGTATGTCAAAACTGTTTCAGTCATTTTTCCACAAAATCTATCGAAAAATTCTTAACTGCACTGGAAGGTTTCATCTCCTCTTAGGGAGTATCTATGCTTGAATTCCGAATCATCCACGGGCACTCCTCGAGGCGTCATTCAATCGAATTCTGATCGAGCAGGAAAGTAAGGCAATAAAATTGGTTGCGAATTTGTGTCACGGAACAACACACAGACACACTACAACCCGCTGTTATCGTCCAGCTTCACATCCAAAACATGTTCTCAATTATAGAAACGCAACCTGCCTATATAATACAAAATATCGAGAGAACAAGGCGGCTTCAGACCACAACCTTTGTGGAGCTGGAGCGGCAAACATTTAATAGAGAGTGTTATCAGGCCATGTTAACTAATTTCTTTGTATCGTACAACCTAAGCCGCTGTCACTTTATTATTGCACGTCCTTTGTCCTTCAGTCCAACGTTTATGTCAACAAGCCACGGACCATGGAAGGCCTGAAAGACAAGAAATGTGCGATATTCAGAGCAAAAAGTTCAGAAAGTGATGGAGCATTACAAAAAGATAGCACTTACTCGTACATATGTCATTCGTTTTAGCGAAGTCTGTTTTTCTCCAATTCTGAGCTATTTTAACATCCTCGGCTAAGCAAACTGACTTTATTTCTATCCTATAATGCCAAATAGACGTAAATATAATACAATACAATACATGGTGACTGTGGGCACTTTAAGACTTAAGATATTAGTCACCTAGATCGCATAGGCACAATAGAAGTCTGCTGCTCCTGTTTACGAATTTAACTTCGGTTTCAAAATCACTATATGCGACAAGTCACTCTCCATTCAGGGAGAAATGGAAAATGGAAAATTCGCCTCTTAATCGGAGAATGCCGGCTTCTGATCTACACTGATGGCTCTAAGATGTAGATGGACCCAATTAAACATTTTCAGTAGGTACCGTCCCCCCGACAACTTGGACATTTTTCAGGCTGGAGAACTGGTGATTAGAGAAGCATGTGAAACACTTTCTGCCCCAACAGGATAGCGACTGCCAAGCGGCCATCTTTCAGGTTCCACGTGTTTGGCGAAACTTCTTCAAAGGTTTGTATAAGGGCGATACCTTCAATCTACTACTATTTTACTACTTTAGTGTGGATCTCAATATTTTCCTTTATAGCCCAATTAAAAACAACATGTGATATCAAAACAAACTATAGCCAAGTAGCCATCTCTAAGCACCTACCGACCTATTCGAATAGGTCTTTCGTGGATGCATTTAAAAGTTGCCCATAAATCCATGCTACCGAAATCCGCGGCTATTAATTCAGTAAATTACCCGCGCAGATAGCCATCATTAACGAAACGTTATCGAATCGTTTCTCATGTAAAATAACAATTAAGCGCTGCTTCCCCGAAGCGTCACACATTTTCACTCTGTCGACGACCTCCAATCCAACTATGACTGCAATCTGCTCCATCACACCAATATGACAAACAAAAACACAACGAATCCGGCCGCACATTATTCCATAGTTGTTCTCCATATTCCCGCTCGCCGCCCGGGACACTAGCGACTGTCCATGTCCTTCATTATGATTTGCAACCATCGCTCCGGCCCATCGCTCTTAGCAGCATCAAAAACGAAACGAATGCCAAGCACGAGTCCTCGAAAAAGCTGGCAAAACAAAATATCCCCACCGCCTGCCGCCTTGGTACAGTCATAGTCCTTGCCACGTCACATATTTTCCAATTCAACTTGATCCACGTACTCCGTAGCTAGTGAAATCAAGGGCTGGCTGTCCTGCAGCGTTATGTTGAAAGTGGTTAAAAACTATGAATCTCTGGACGGGAACTGAAGTTGCAGGACGAGGCAACAACACCCATGGCATAAATCCACATCTGATGGTGAGGAATAGTGCGGCCTGATGCAGCATGGGATAGTTTGCATGCATGAAGTGGGATTTCGCGGATGCATAGCCGCTCGGAGGAGGTCCTGTAGGTCCTGGAGCGAAATGGATATTATTTATCAAACCAAAACTGACACTCGGTCACAGTAATTTTTCATACAAATAAAATCATCCTGACAACTCACATCATGCAGGATGCAGCTGCAAGTCTTCGTTTTACACTGCTCCAAATTTTTTTGTTTACTTTTTCCGATTCTTCGTTTTTCGTTCGTCCTTCTACGTGTTCGGCGGGGACTGAGGCGTTGTATGTCGTTGGATGACAGCACGCTTACTGCAGCAACAACACCGCCCCAACAGCAACAGTAAAAATATGAGCAACCGAAGTTGCACTGAAACTTTTTTGGGACTATGATGGCCTCGTATATACTCAGGCCAGCAGTCCTTCCATCCTTCTCCCAGAAGGATAAATAATCGTGCTACTTGCTCTCGCCGGCAGTGGATTTGTGGTCGCTTTGGGACGGGTTAGAAGAAGAGATACCCCGCTATTCAGCCATACACATAGTCTTATTCTACATACTCGTAGGTACATGCAACGAAGTAAGATTGCAGTTCCATTGGGGGTTTAGGATATTCGCAGATCCCGAATTGTACCTACGAGTACGAATGCGACAAAAAGGACCTGCAGGTCGAGTGTGCCTAGGTGTTTGTATGTATGCGAGCTTGGATGGAGAGATTTGTTGGTTGCTCAGTTGGCAGTTGTATAAATGCACTTTTTGAAACTTTGACAGTTTAGTCCTGTGGTTAAAATGAGAGCAGGCGAAATCCTTTTTGGCCAGGGAAGCTGCTTGCTTTTCGGTTGATGCATGTGGGAATGTTTCTTTTTTTTTTTCACTTTCGTACTTTTCTTCATATCCTGTCCGCCCACTCTCAGTGTCGGCTGAATGAGAAGATATGGCTAAGGACTCAACTCAGGTTGTTTGCAATGCCGTTCATAAAAGTCCTGATGATTTATGAATTCTTATTTCGCAAACGAAAATGATGAGCGCTTTTGCCAGTTTTCAGTTTCCTTTCATCCTTATTCGTTCAAACTTACATTCGTGCCGGATGGGGTGAGTCCTTGAAGTGACCAAGTTGGATCAAGGGAGGGTGTGTGTGGGTAGAAATCCTACAATGTCCGAGTTTTTGGAGAAAAGTTAGCGCCAACGGTAAGTGGTTTGAACTCTGCCAGGCTCATTAATTTTTATTGTAAATTTTGATAGAATCCTTTAGTCCTTTGAGCAATATGCCCTTCCTGTTCGTATTTACTTAGGCGATGACGTTGAGTAGGTCAAGGTATTTCGATGGCAAGGAATGCATTCACCAAGTTCCAATTACGATGATGAATTGGATGAAGAGTGTTAATGGAGTTTGGCAGTTGTTGGGGTCTTCCTGGGGGGTGATGAATTGAGGAAAGTTAGTTTTTAACTTAACTGGGAGAGCAGTGAATGCATTTTTAAAGCGTTCACTCATCTATGTCCATATGAGCTAGTATTAATTGGTTCCTGGGTAACTTTGAGAAGGAGATTGAAACATACTAATCTATTTAGAATCAACCGCAAGGATTGATAGGTAATGATATTGATGAATATTTTTTTCTCCGTTTGTTCAAAAAGTAAAAGGAACTTTAAAATTTCGCAGATTATCCGATTCACTTGGGTTTTTTTTATTGTTGTTTGGAAAGCAGTGAAGATTAACATTTGGAAATGTTAAGGTCCAGGCAGTTCTTGGAGCACCAGGTGGAAAAACTATTTAGGTCCGATTGAATAAGGGAAGAGTCATGTTCGGAGGAAATGATCTTGAAGATCTTAGTGTTGTCGGCGTAGATGCAAGATGTGAGAATGTTTGATAACCATTTCAATATCGTTAATGGTAAGGATGAAAAGAAATGGACCTAAGTGACTGCCTTGGGAGACACCGGAAGAAGTAAGGAAAGGGTTAGAGAGGGCAGATCTAAAACGAACGCTGTCGTAGCGACTTTCCAGGTAAGAGGATATCCACTTTGATAAGATGGGTTCAAAGTCAAGGAAAGACAATTTTAAGAGTATTTATCTGTGTGAAATTTTATCATAGGCCTTACTGAAGTCAGTTGAGATAGCATCAACTTCCTTGCTATTTTCTAAGGCTGAAAGGTTGAAAGATACGAATTCAATAAGGTTTGTGGTTGTAGACCTACCTTTGAGGAAGCCGTGTTGTCTGGGGGAGATTAAAGACTTGCATTGAAGACTTAAATTATCATATAAAATACTTTCGAAGATTTTGGGTATATGGGACAGTTTGGCAATGATATGGTAGTTGTTGATGTCATTTTTCGAACTCTTTTTGTGTATAGGTGTTATAAAAGAGGTTTTTCATATCCAGGGAAATTCACCTTGAGAAAGGGATAGGCTGAAGATTTTTGAGAGAGGTAGAGAAAGGGATGAGGAAATTTATTTTAAAAATATAGCTTAATATGTATTTATATATAAAAAATATATATTAAGGAGACCGTCGGCGTCAGGAGTGAATTCATCATTAAGTTATTGTACTTTAATCTTTTTTCGGTGATATCGGGGTCGACACTACTAGGGAGAACGGTCCAAAGGAGAAGTTTGGTAAATAGTTGAAATAAGTAGGATCGGTTGCAAATTAATTGAAAACGGTGGCAAAAAGGTTGGTGATGTTATGAGGATCATTGGAACGTTCATCACTGAAGGAGAGAGAGTTTGGGTAGCCATCAAATTTTCTTGTGTAGTTAACAAACTGAAAGAAGGATTTGGGATTATTTATAAAGTTGGTTTACATCTCGACTAAGAGGTGCTGATAAAGAGAGTTATAAAGCTCTATAAAATGAAGATAAGTGCCGACATAGTTAGAGAAGTCATTTGGGGATTGAGTACGAAGGAAAGTTGTCCAGAGCTTGTTACGTTTGTTTCCCAAAGAACGGAGCCTGTGATTATACCAAGGTGGAGAAGTGGAGGAGGTTTTGTGTCGAGAAAAGGGTACGTAAAGGGAGATAGAGTTAAATATTTTTTTTTGCAGAATATAGATATGGCATCATTTACGGTAAGGTTGTTGAAATTAAAAGGAACACTATTAAGATATTCATTGATTTGACGGGAGTTGGCTTTGTGGAAATCGTGAGACATTTGAACAGTGGGGGGAGAGCTATGTATAGGGGAGTTGTGAAAGAACGAGAGAAGAAGGGGAGGGTGGTAGTTGTCGACAGTTGATAGGGATAGCGGACAAGCTGGAACTAAGGAGTTAAGGGAGTCAGTTGTGAAAATGAGGTTTAGTTGTCTGCTCATGTAATTTAAAATGCCGCTGACTTGGTTAAGGCTTCAATCAGCTAGGTGATCTGAGAAGAGTCATTCTCTGGCTGCTGTGGGATTAGAGGCAATGTAAAATTATTGGTCGTTTGAAGAGATCTATTTAAGATGAGGAAGGTTGAAGTCACCGAAAACTAGGATTTCGTCTTGGGGATCCCGTAAATCAATTAAATTATCGATTGTATCCAATTTATGTGGTTCAATAGGTTGTGATGGCAAAATGTAAAAGCAGATGACGTAGAGCGATTCCATGGGTAGTACAATCTTAATAGATACAAAGTTGAGACACGGCGAAGATGAAGTTGCTATGAGGGAGAAGTCAATTGAGTTTCGGATGGCTAGGAGGACACCGTAGTATATACAACCATCAGTATTTCGGTTAACATCATCGTCGCGATAAACATTAAAATTTGATGGGAACAGTTCAAGGTTGTTTATACTGGGGGTTAGGTTCGTTTCAGTTAAGGCAAAGATTTCAAAAGGTAAGGCATGCGATTGCTGCAGGACTGCCTGAGTTTTAGAGCGCAGACCTTTTGATAATAAAAAGGAAGAGGGAGGTTTCCGGGGAGTGTAAGAGTGGCAGGGAGGGCGACATCCTCCAGATAATTTAACTATAGTGGTTCACTAAGTTTCAAAATATGTTGCATGTTGCGATAAGGCGCGTTTCAAATCAACAAATCACTTCTCTATCATCTGCTTCGATGGAGTAGAGTCCGAATAACACTTGTTACATCATTACTTTGCTTGAGTGGCATTTTACCTGAAAATTAAAAAAGTAGCCTCAAAACCACTGACTCTTTTCAAGAGTTTTTAATTTCAAAGTTGAATTGGAATATAACAAGCCGTGTGTGATGTATAAACAAAATTCTTTTTTTATTTGCAAGGCCCATGTATTCTATTATGTACGAAATATGACATCAAATGCCTGCATCGGCTTCTTACGGTGGCACGGATCCGAGTGTTATTATTTTCAATGACTCTTTCGCATAGATTCGGTTGAATTTGAGCGATAGCCTGTGTTTTGTTCACCTTAAGGGCATCGGTCGATTGTGGTTTATTCGCCTGCAACTTCAGGTCACTCTACAAGAAAACGTCTAGCGGGGCCAAATCGCATGACCTTGGTGGTCAATTCACGTCACCTCTGCGAGAGATAACTTTACCCTAAAATCGTTCATGCAGAATGTCAATCGTGGCGTCCGCTGTGTGGCATGCAGCGTCATCCTACTTGAACCACATATGTATCGTCTTGTTCCGTATGGTTCAATTTGGGCTATAAGAAATTGGTTGCCATCGTTTTGTAGCGCTCGCCATTAACGGTGACCGCTTCAGCAAGTACGGACCAATGATGCCGCCGGGGCGAAATCCATATCAAACGGTAACTTTTTGAGGATGCATTGTCCCTTGGTGAACCTCGTGTGAGTTGGTGTCGTCCTAAATACGACAATTTTTGCTTGTTAATACAGACTTTCATTCAAAAATTAACGTCGTTGCTAAATATAATTTTTCGGCCAAAATTTGAATCCTCTTTGACTTTGAACTCCTGGATCAGTTGGATATTGTGCGGGTGTAGGCCCAAGACCCGAAGCAAAATTCGCCACGTTGAAGTGTGTGAAAGAGGCGAAGAGTCGACTGTCTCTGGTTGTGTTGTACACTTTTACGGACCGCGGCGATGCTCTAGGACGATCTTGCGTTCCTTGGACGTACGAATTTTTGACTGATTTTCTTCTCAAGTTTGGCCTCCAAGCATTGACGAATCGAATATGAAAGGCCACCACTTCTCTATATTCTTGCGTTGTCTGTTCATCGCATTTTGCTAACTCTCATTAACTATTAACTAACGGATTTTTTTTTAACTCAACGCCATTCCCTAGTGTATTGACGTAAACTTTGATTAGAGGAGGGTATCCTCAATGGAAAAAGTGAATGGCTTTTGAATTTCACCAACGGGGGCATCATTTTTGAAGAAAAAAATAACTATTTATATATGGTTGTATATAACTATAATACAATACAATAAAAATTGTTTGTTGGGGGAGATTTAAACGGACATGTCGGGAAGACAAGCGAAGACTATGAAGGCTACCACGGAGGGCTGGGATACGGCATCCGTCAATTCCAGTTTAACGTGGACACCTGCCTTGTCGGCTTAATTCCACGGTGGGCCACCCCACATGGAGTTGATTTTTTGGACGACAACCAACGTCCTTGCTCACAGACCTGTAAGTAAGTACCAAATTGAATCCATGCATAGGGACATGGCTCCCCCTTGGTACGAGGCGAGGCCCATCTAAAACCTCTTGCCGATTTGAGGTCGACCACCTCCGAACTTCCACCAATGTCTACACCAATGTTTCCACTAATGTTTACACTAGTTTTATCGTTCGTTGTTTCCCGCATTTGGGACAACCACAGCCCCCACGATACTCCCACAAGGGGGCCTACCGCAAAGACAGGCCAGGACATTACTGTCCTGGGGGCTACCTGCCTCCCGTGGTCCCGGAATTAGGCCTCCGGTCGAGCCGTTACTCCCAGCAAGGGTTACCCTATACCCTAACTGGGAGCCTTATGTTAGCCAAACAGCTGCTGGCAAACCACCATACAGCTATTTGGCTATGTAGACCATGCACCATTTGGCCCTTTAATGTTGCCCCCCAGGTACGTGAGCCGCATATTGAGGATGCGACCCGGTGTACCCAGAGGGCGTGCTGGGATACGGCACCAGGAACTCTTCAGGTGAAGATATCCTAAACATATGCAAGTCGTACGGTCTTATAGTGCTAAATACCATGTTCGTCAAACAAAGCCGGCACCTGATCACTTATAGCAGCGGCGGAAATGAAACTCAAATAGACTATCATTTGGTATCCAGTTTCATGAAGCCACGAGTTAAAGATTGCAAAGTGATCCTGGGAGACGCGACCGTCTCCTCCTGACTGAATTTTTTATGGATGCGAGAAAGAAGTCAAAGCAGCAAACGAAGGTGTCTGAGAGAATCAAGTGGTATAAGCTGGATAAAGGAAAAGGCGAAGCTTTTATTTCCAACATGGAAAACTACCTCTCTTCCATTATCGATGAGGTCGGTAATGAGGAGTGCAGAGCACAAGACATGTGGGATTCCCTACAACAATCTGGCCTGGAGAAAGCCAAATCACTGCTCGGAACATCTAAAGGCCCCTGCCAACACGCAAAAGAAACCTGGTGGTGGACAGACGAAGCCAAAGCAGTGATACATGAAAAGAAAATGGCTTTCCAAGCTTGGTCAAAGTGCTCTTCTACTAATAGAGAGGAAAAAGCTCGCCGTGAAAAGGTATATAGATGTTGCAAAGGTATCGCGAAGAAAAAATGCGCCGAATTCAAAGCGAAAAGCATGAAAGGTCTCTATCAGGAGTTGGAAGAAATATCGTCTTCCGCGTCTGACAGGAACCAGGCTACCCAGGAGCTTCGACAAAAAAGATAGCCGCCCAGAGAAGAAGAAATGCTCAGGAGATTCGTTTCCCAAAGTTTATTAACAATGCTGAAGGCCAACTCCTTGTGGAAGACGAAACAATTCTCCACAGATGGCGACAGTATTGCGAGGAACTTCTGAACGAACAGTTTCCCCGAGTGTACTTTCCAAGAGCCGCCCCGAATCATGCCGAAATATCCGACATCACAGTCGAAGAAGTTCGGTACGCGGTTGAAAACTCCAAGAAAAGAAAAGCTGTTGGGCCGGACGGGATACCCTCTGAGTTCTGGAAAAAGATGGGAGACATCGGGTCTCGATGGCTCATGGTTCTTATCTCCAAACTTATGAGAGGCGACACTATGCCTAATCAATGGAGGGAAAGCTATCTTCTTCCTTTGCACAAAGGAAAGGGTGATACGCGAAATTGTGATAACTACCGTTCTGTCAAGCTGATGTCGCACACCATGAAGATCGTTGAACGGATATTAGATAGCCGACTGCGGAAAATAATACGACTATCTGATGACCAGTGCGGGTTTGTCTCGGGTAAATCAACAACAGATGCAATCCAAAGTATAAGGGTCATGATGGAAAAGCATCGTGATTCGTCAAAGGACTTGCATATGGTGTTGGTTGATTTCGACAAGGCCTTTGACCGGCAACCAAGAGATCTTTTATGGGTGGCGCTAAGACAAAAAGGAGTTCCAGAAACCTACGTGCGAGTGATTATGGACATGTACGAGAGAGCAACGACAAGAGTAAGATGCACCGCAGGAGTCACCGAAGATTTCGCAATCAAAGTCGGTGTACACCAAGGGAGCGTCCTCAGCCCACTGCTTTTTATAGCAGTCCTTGATTGCTTGCTTGAAGGAAAAGTGACGGACCCCAATGTGCACCAGCTAATATAACGAGCACTTGATGTGTGGGTGGACATTTTTGAGGGACACGGGTATCGTATTAGTTCAAAGAAGACAGAGTATCTGTGCTGCCCGTTCTCTGACCCCCATCAGCCTATTCCAGACATTTACTTGAATGGAAGAGTGCTTCCCAAGTGTGAAAAGTTTAAATATCTGGGATCTATGATTAATAGAGAAGCAACTTGTGATGACGACATCAAACATCGCGTAAGCGTAGGGTGGATGAAGTGGTGGGAAAACTCCGCCATGTTCTGTGATCGAAAAATGCCCCCTAAGCTGAAAGGAAGGCTCTACACTTCAGTTGTACGTCCGGCGCTCACATACGGTTCACAATGCTGGACAATTCACAAAAAGTATGAGAGCAAATTAACGGCAACTGAGATGAAGATGCTTCGCATGACAGCGGGAGTAACAAAGCGTGACAGAATTAGAATTTCAAAGATCCGAGGAAGCCTCCACGTAAAAGAAACCATCACAAGAAATATAGAGCGCGACCGACTCAGTTGGTATTGCCATGTTCAAAGGAGAGATCCTTTGAACCCCGTCCAAAAGGCGTTATCAATCAACATTCCAATTTCAACACGCAAAAAAGGCAGGCCGAAAAACAATTGGTGCAAACAAATGCAAAAACACCAGCATTTGATTGGCCTCAGCGATGAAGTAATCCCAAACCGGGAAGCCTGCCGCTACGTTCTGAGGTCAAGCCGGCGGACACCACAAGCGGACCAGTATGAATGCAGTTAAGTGGGAAGGTTATGGTCCTACACTTCTGACCATAACAACGCCGGAGAAAAAAGGAAAAGAAGAAGACAATACAATAAAATACAATATAAGTTAAAGGAAATGATCGCTCGCTTCAATTTCGTTTATTGGTCCTTTCGTTCTTGAAGCTCTGTACTTGTATTGTAGCTCAAATGTTTTGTCGAACGGAAGATGGAGCTACTACATCTTTCCTCCGCACCCGGTTCAAATATTTTTTTTTCAAATATTTATTTTAAGAATCCTAACTCTGCTGTGAAACAACCTGTGTAAAAGATCCTTATAACAATTCATTATCTCACGTTGACCCCATTATGGTAAGATAGCAAAGCCTATCTCACCTACGAGTACCTGAGTGTTATGTGGTGCGCAGCTGGTCAAACTATAAAAAGAGTTGGCCACTGATTTATTTTGGTTTTTCGTTAATCAGTGTAACTTAGGCGCTTTGACAATTCCGATCTTAGTTATGTTATGTACATATATGTTTTTTAATACTCTGGCGGTGAAATTTTTTTTTTGTTTTTCCGTGAGAAAAAGTATATCTTCTCTGAGGAGAGCCCATCCAACAAAAGGTGTCATTTAATTGAAATGTTTTTATAAAAAGTGGTTTAGTTATTCCGAAGTTCAAGCTTTAAGTGCAATATCTGCATTAGCTTTTCAATGTTTTCACGCGGCCGATATACACAATTGGTCAAAAAAATAAGTGTGTGTCTTTTTTCCGGTAGTCATACTGTTCTGTTTCTGGACGGAACAAAATAATGTTACAATGATACCAAGTTTATTGCAAATTTGCAGTGTTTTCACTTATTTGTGTTAAAGTAAATAGCTATGCGAGCTACCCATAAAAATAGGTGTGTTGTAAAAAAAAACACAATTTTGGTCGAAAATTGTTTGCCAGAAGGATTTTACTTTTACGTTCAGTTATTTTACACAATTTTAATTATTTTAGTTAAGGATTTGCTGTAAATAGTTGTTAAATATGGGACGAAAAGCCCACTGCTCAGCGAAAGAGAGACGGTGGGTCCTACAGTTAAGGTAAATAGGGGGGGAATTATAATTCGCTAGGAAGGTCCCTGAATCGTGACAAATGCTTAAAGCCGATAAAAGGGTGCGAATATAGAGGAAGGCCTAAGAAAACTTCAGCAACTACAAACCGTCGCGTTGTCCCCTTAGCAAAATTCAATCCATTTGCTTCTTCTAGGACTATTGCTGCACAAATTTCCCATGAAGTAAGTACTCGCATAATATGACGAAGGCTCGAGAATGCAAATCTGCCAGTAAAATTCCTATAATGAGAGCGAGAAACTTAAAGTCTCTAAAAGATTTTGTGAAAATTCACGAACATTGGAATGGACCGGAAGGAGCAAAAAGATAAAGTGACATGGCTTAGGAGTGACGAAACAAAAATAAATTTGTTCTCCTAGGATTCCGACCGAAATGTAAGACGGCTAAAAGAGAAAGATTACCATCTACGGTAGACAGAAAAAAATCGATCAAACACGGAAGAAAATGTTTTTCATGAAAATGGAGATGTTTTTCCATGAAGTGGTGTCGGTCCTATATTTCGGATAAAAAACATGATGAACAAAGATGAATATAGGGACATTTGCTGACGAAAGTATGCCTCTTCGATTGCACTTTCAACAGAATAACTATGCGAAACATACGGCTGTAATCCCATGGCCAATCAATCCACTAATTGACTCAATGTCACGCCGAAACCCAAACGTTTTGGTTAACAATGAAGGACATTCATGCTAGATCGCACGATCTCTGTGGACTATGTCTCTATTTTAAGAAATCACACGTGGATGAAATTTCTCTAGCAGTGGAGCCATGTTCCACCTACTATGTGGCATGCAAGGTCTTCTTGCTAAAAAATTAACTATTAAGGTAATACAAAAAAAGTCACATAGCACGTCGATCGCACCAGCATCACTTTAAAAAAAATAATGGTACTACAAGATTAAAAACAGCATCAAGCCGTTATTCGATTTCGATGGAGTTGTTGTTTCACTATTTCCCTTGGGTTTTCTGGGCGATTTTTGTGCAAAGTTTTTGCGTATAGAAAAGATTCCTGTGATCGCCTAGAAATGAACGACCGTGGGCTTTAAATTTCGCCCTCATCTACGGAGGGAATATTTTCAGCTAATATTGCCTAACGAACACGAGCTAGAATCTTCAAATCACTAATCCGTTGAAGACGTTCTAATTTATCGATCATTGTGGATCTGCGAGAAAGTGGTCGATGATGACCGCATTTACGTACATTACATCCCTGTTTTTTGTAGTAAATTTTCACTATTTTCTCACCCTGTGCGAGGGTTTATCGATTCATTTTTTAACAATGTTTTTTTTTTTATCAAAGTTCTTCGCAATGATAGCTAATTGTAGGCGGTAAACTGACACATCTTATTGTATTACTATAGACACACAGGAGATGTCCAAAAAGTAATGGGAATTGTGTTGCTTCATAGGCTATATTACCCTAAATTGTATGGTTTTTTAACGACTTGTTTGTAAAAATATCTGAAAAGTGTCTGTATACTCCACGGCGTCAGGATTATCCTTGGCCAGACACTGAACCTGAACTGGACTGTCTTCGCATTTTCACAAATATCTCCAGGATTGGGCAGGGGTCCGGCGCTGGAGTTTTCTTTGAGTACGAAGACATTCGACTGCACTTCTCGTTAGGAAAATATGCGTCTGTTTTTCAATCAGAGATCCTAATGGCCATGCACTATGTTGTGAAGCACAGCTGGAAGGAAAAAAGCATATGCGTCTGCAGTGACAGCCAAGCTGCACTCAAAGCTGTATCCAACACCAAATTAATGCATGAATTCAAGATCTTTTTGAACAAAGTGGAAAAACTAAATTCATTTAGGCTTGTATGGGTCCCAGGTCACTCTGAGATCCCAGGAAACGAGATCTCCGACGAACTCGCTAGAAGAGGCTCAGAGGAGAGTTTCTCAGGACATGAACCCACTTTAGGTCTACCTGCTTCCACGGTCAAATCCGACATCAACGACTAGGTCTTTAGTGCACATACGCGTAGATGGGCGGAATATCCAGGATGCAGGATGACTAAGCGCGTACGCCGGGATGTCTGCAAGAAGTCCGCAACATTCTTCTTATCCTTAAGGAAAAATTATTGCAGAAGTCCTACGGGCGTCATTACGGGCCATTACACGTTTGTCAAACATGTGTTTGGCATCGGTGAGACGTCTACCTGAGCTGTATGTTGCGAGGAGGATGAGACAGCAGAACACTTTCTCTACGATTGTCCCACCTTCGCTCGCGCGTGTGGTGTGTACCGAATCTCTTAGCTCTACATCACTAAAGCCCCTCCTCACATTTCTCCGTACAACGGGGAAAATACAATAAAGACAAGGTGTCTGTCTGTCTGTCTGGTAGTACAATGGACCAGTATTTGTGTCTGAGTCCTCCAACAGATAGTAGAAGCCTCCAACAAAAAAAAAAAAAAGTCTCTATACTACCAGCCTAACTCGACAGCTGTCAAAGAGACTAAATATGTTTTCGAAATAGTTTAGCTTAGCAATTGGAATTGATTCAAATATAAGTATTATAATTCGGATATCGCAGATATACATTCTTCGACTTTAACTTATGCCAGCTATTTTCCGCAATTAATTTTCATTTCACAACAGTAGTATATATCATGTAGTTGGATTCTGACGAAGTGGCGGACCCCACAAGCGGACCAGTAGGAATGCAGTTAAGTGGGAAGGTTATGGTCCTACACTTCTGACCATAACGACGCCGGAAAAAAGGAAAAGAAGAAGAAGAAGTTGGATTCTGAATACTAAGACGTCATGCTTTATCATATATATCAAACTTTGTTCGGATTATTAGTTTTTGTTAGGACATCTACTTCATTAATTTAATATGAAAAAAGGGCTGCCTTAAGTCATTGTATTTAAGTGGAAGATTTTAGTGACCATGGCCTAGTAGAGGTAATGTGGAGGAGGTGACAATTAAGTAAGTGGATAGCTTACGACAATCCAAAGCGCCGAAAGTCATAACCTAATGAATGAAACCATCAATAGCTACCGACTACCGACAATAAAATTACCAAAATGATTCAACAGACACGACAAAATGATTTTAAAAGACGCCAGTGCTCGTCCACATGCCGCTAAACCGGTTAAAATATACTTAACCACTATAAAAAATGGACAAAAGTAGTGGCTAGCGATGGGCAATATTTTCCAGTAAAAACAAGCTTCGAATAAATTACATCTCACAATGCAAGCTAAAAATTGATTCATATCGTCATTACATAGTAAGAATATGATCTAAAAATAGCTAGAAACGCGGAGGTCTGTAAATTTAAAATTTGAAAACTAGGTCCCACCAAGTGTGTAACTTTTTCGAGCCATTCTCGTGTGTCTCAAAGCCTTGCGAAAATAATGCAAATTTCCCACATCAATTTTTGTTATGCCCTGGAATCAAGATCCTACCTCTCCAACCGAGATTTAAAACATCAAATAGCATATCGATAGACTCCAAAACAGTCCCATACTATGTAACAGCCAATGTAAATGCACCCGGATGAAGCTAAAATATCCTGAGCATACAAAAGAGGAACTGACAAAAAAATTGAGTGATTTGAGTTAAGAACAGAAACTGAATAAATACTGTACCAAGCCATTGTCCCCGACTAGCTAATTAGTTCTGTTTTCTTAGTCTTCCAGGTGCCTTAAATCTTCGTTAAATATTTACAGTCTTGTAAGTCCTGTCAATCCGAAGCGAACAAAATATAATTTGAAAAGATACCCCGCAGGACAACGAATTATCTGTGCCCAGCCCATATTTTGCTATCTTTCGCCTCTGTCGATCCCAGTCCAGAGTTACAAATGCCTTCCCCGTACCACGTCCCTCAACTACTCGTTAGCAATTATTTGAAATATGCTCTAAACTAATTTCCATCGTAAATCATTCAGAGCTCCAAACCTCACAGGGCCGTCAATGTAGTCGGCCTGTCGAAATACCGACAACGAGTAGGTTTCTAAGAAAAACAAATTGTAGAATGTTCATCCAGAGCCTTTCGTAAATATTAAAACCTCTCCTGCATATTTGAAACACCATCTAAGGGCCCCTTCTCCGGATTGCAGATGCATTTATGAGGATGTGTTCCAAAGAAGATGAAGACGGGAAAAGGAAAAATAAACAGAATGGATACAATGAGATTTCGGTTTTAAAGACGCTGCTCCACATTCACAACGAACGTCTTTGCAATACTTTAATCGTTATAAAGCATATTGTTGTGCAAGTCGTCTCCCAAGGCACAAGCACTCTGAAGGACACAAAACAGAACGAGGACGAGAACAAAGATGAGAACGATGGGAAGAGGGATGGTTAATGTCATAAATTATTAAGGTTAAAGTCTCTATCCTACCGAAGACGACAACGACAACGAGAGCAGTAGCGTCCGACGGAATGATTCGCTTTTCATACTCATTTGGGATCATCCTTCTGCCCATCGTCTACTTGATGGAATTTCTAAATTTCTTCAAATCCGATATAGTCCCGTCTCGTTACGTCTCACAACCAAATGGACGAGTATATGTATGTCTGACTGCTACTCCGATTTCTCAACTGTTCCAATCCTTGCCGTTGTCCTTGCCACTACCGTCGATCTAAATTTTATCACTAGGAATTTTAATTGCCTGAAGCGATTATTCGAATTAAATATATATTAACCCATAATGGCAAACATAAATCAAATTAATCCCTACCGCCTTGATTTCGGGCAAATCGATACTCCAGACTCTGGACGGAAACCGATGGCCAGAGGGAATTGAAACTACCATTGACTCATTGTTGTGCTTGAGATATACTATGTATATTGGATAATAATGTTCGCATTACGGCAATGGGTTCGACGGTAACTTGTGCTACCTCCATTTCACGCTCTTTGTGGAGCGGCTCCGGCTCATGCCACTTCTGGCTATATGACGAAGATTTACTGATGGTGGTGGTTGGCTCATAATTCATTTGGTCTTCGCCGATTACAAATGGTTCGGGGTGGAAAATTAATGATTCCCTGTTTCGGGTTTTGAATTATTCCATTTCCGGTGATATCGAGTGGAAGGCAGTTGCTTAACTGCTTGTCGTAGAAAAGACGCGAAAGTTTCTCCGAAAAACTTTCGTTGGAAGTTGTTTTGTTCCCGATTTCTCTGTGTGGATTTCTTGTTTCTGGCGTCGGTTGAATTGATTGCGTTGGGATGGAAAAAAAAATTCCCAGCCATTGTCAAGTGGAACTTAAATAAACTAAGAATAAGCTAAAATTAGATGGGCAGGCCCATAGTCTAAAAAGTTATAGGGCGTTTACGTAGTATCCTAGTTAAAGCAAAAAAGCTTTTAAAATTTAAATTTTGCACCATCACTCCACTTGCGAATAAAAAAAACTCGTTATTTCTCTCATCTATCAAAATCCAAGAAAAGCATAGGATCTAGCTCTCCAAAAAGAGGGAAAACCAACCCTCGACAAACAATGCAAATTCAATTTGTCAGGCATTAATACTTCCAATCCATATGTACTATCCAACTAGCTTACATCCACACTTTTATGAGCACACCTTTCAGCACCACAGCCAAAAGCCCATTGTTTACCTATTCTTGTATATCGGTCGTATTAACGCCCGCCTTCAAAATACCGTCCATCATATCGCCACTCTAACAAAAGGAATCACTCAAAAAAAAGTGTAAACAAAAAAGGCTGATTCGCAAAAAATTGGGATTTACAGACAACAACAAAAACAAAATTCACAGTAGCGCCAACGCATTTGACCCTAAATCCAGGGTCGCACAAAAAAACGGTCCGTCACAAGGTACAACCTGTCAAAATGAATAAAAGTGTCAACGGAAAACGAAATAAAAAAAAAGGCGAAAAACACCTTTTGGCCCCCGTCCCCAACTTCGATTTTATACGCTCGTCGAACCAACCGAAACGCATTCATTCACAGAGGGTTGGTTGAGCGCGACATGCTGGCTTAGGATTTTGCACGAATCAACACCCATTCGACCCACTCAAACATGCGATAAAAAAAAAAAAAAAAAAAAAACGAGAAAACAGGCAAAAGCCCCGAAAAGGCACGAAAAAAGGGTTAGAATCCTTGATTCCTCGTAATGCGGGAGACTAAATTTTTGTCACGTCTCCTATAAGTTATGATAACATTTTGAATATTTTACTATTACAAGAATTTAATCTTCCCGAGGATGGAGCAGAGGCATCATGTCATCTCCACCATCCCATTCCACGTCTGTAGCCGGAAACATCAGAGAGTTGAAGTAAAATAGAAAACGTAACGTAGGTCGGCCATTTTGTTGGAGCAGACCACCAAGACAATGTCGTTGTGCCCGGGGACTTGGCCAGGGACACACCAGAAGATTCAGGGAATATTCAAGAAAAGAGATTGAATTAATTTCACCACGACACGGGGGAGCCGAATAGGCCGAGATGGTGATTTATGCGTGCAGTTTACGAACGGTGTGTGGGGGGGAAGTAGGCTATGGACAATCGGCAGGTCGTAGCCGGATGAAGGCAGTGATAGAATTTGAAGGCTGATTGGAATGCAAAGTGGATCCCTGAGGTTATTTATTTTTATTGGGCCTTAAATAACCGGGGAATGCGGTAGTCGATTGAAGGTAAAGGCTTTTGGGATGTTTTTATGTTTAGATTCGCTTCATATTACTTGGAGGGTGGAGAGGATGTAGTATACTCGTACACATAGACTATATCCCAGAGCTTTTTGACATTGCAGTTGTTGGTGTAGTCGAAATGGGCATTCAGTACTTCCAACCATCAGGTAAATGAAACTCATTTCTTAAAGATTTTTTGGTTTCACATGCGAGTTTTTAAGGAAAAAGACCGTAACGTAAGGACCTGCGTCTACACGATTTCTAGACGAATTGGAGTACTTTATAGGAAAGCCAAGGATGGTTTTAACATTTATTGATTTCTGAAGAAAGATTTTGTTTTTCATTGACTTGGAGGCTAATAAGACCCTAAGAGGAAATTACTATTCGGTCACTAGAAGAGAGTATATTGGCAAATGAGTGGTGTAACATATTGAATTTTGATGCCAATAAAGCAGTTTCAAATAGAGGTCATAATTTACGCTAACTTGTCGTAGTGTACTAAACAAGCTAAGTTATTTAAAACTTTGCACTATTCTTGAATTGTCAATTTCGATGATGGCACGTCTATTGTCTGCGGTATGTACATCGAAATTTTGAAGAATTCGCTCTCACATTACCACGTTAGGATCATTCATTTCGGTTCGGGTGTCTTTTTAGAGCTGTGTAAGAATTTTTTTGCTTACAACTAAACTTTGCAAGAAAGCACGACAAAAAATAATCTAATAGTGTTAAATCGCATGATATATCAACATTACATGAAATTAATCGACCAGGGCATTAGTTCCATCTTGCAGACAACTTCCCGCGAGTTACGAAATATTTATGACCAATCGATTTAACAATTCAACGAATTACCACGAAATTCGGGAAAAGCGGTTCAGTCGTTATCCCAGCAGCACGATTAAGCTGGACGATGCCTAAACATGCGGTTAGGCAAGAATACGTTTTCTATCATTCAAAATGTGGCTAAGCATCCAAATCTGTCGATTCCTTGGCAAACTTGGCAAATTTTGCAAAAAGAATTTGCCATCCCGCAATTGATGCAAGAATCGAAGTTCAAGGTTCAAGAAGCTCATCGTAGTTTTGCCAATTGGGCTCTTTGACAACAAAATTGTTTTCAGTGATGTCATTTTTGGCTGGACAGCTTCGTGAAGTAAAAATTTCTGATTTGGTTGGGAGAGTAATAAACAGCAAGAGTCTTCATCGCATCCGGTTTGTTCGGTGTGGATCAGTGTGGATTTTGGGCAGACAGCGACATTTGACTGTCAATGTTTAACGATATCGAGCCATGACAACGGCTTCAGTTTGACGGTATAGACCTGGACAGACATAGACTGGCACATACTGCAAGGCGGCGCAATATGCATATCTGCATAGACATATTGAACTGAAGTTTTTGTAACATAGGTTTCCAAAATGTTTTATTTACAGATGAGGCGATGTGGATGGTGCAATTTACTTATACTTTCTTCTTTGTAATTTATCGCAACAAACCAGCGACAATTATCTGGAGAGCAATATCATCAAAACAGTTGGTGATATCCAGTCCGACTTATGCAATAGATTCATACAAAATTTGATTTTTCGGATCATTATTTTTTTAGAGTCAATGTTGCGATATATTCCACAGCATACGTAAAAGTTGGACTTACGGGAAAAAAGGTTTTACATAGTTTATTAATTGTGTATAGATGTTTAAAGTTTTCCTATAATTCCGCAACATTCTACGACAGCAATTCATCCCAGATTTCTTGCTCTTTAAGTGTAATGAGTACCTACTAATTTGATAAATTGAGATGTGAGAAATGTGAAAAACGAAGCGTACAAAATCTTATAAATGAGGGCAATTTATTAAAAATACTCGTACTTGGGGCTGTATATGTACAATATAAAAATCTGAACAATTGGATTTATGTGCAAAAGGTACAGTTACTAAACTCATATTGTTAGCACGTAGATAGTACATTTGAATAGGAATATTACCACTTTGCGTGAAGAATTCTCTTAAAACTTTAAAACATATTAATATCTGATTGGTAGAATTAACAATGTCTTAAATAGAGGCCAACTTCCAGCTAAACGATTTTTATTTGAAATAATTCTTACTAAATGTTTTTGTACAGTTAATAAAGATTTAAGCTTTAAGCTTGAGCCTAAGTTTCATTTTCCTTGCAGAAAACTGAATTAGTGGGAAATTAACGTTCTGCGAGGGATGGTTTATGGTATGTAAAGAATAAAACGGATTGGACCTAAGATGGAGCACGGTGGTACTTCACAATGAACTGGAAATATGTTCGAGGTTTTATCTTCGATGACCCGCTATGTATGACTGCAAGAATTTGGAATTATTTGTCGAGAAACGGTAGATGTGTCAAATTTAATTTAATTTAATTTATTTTATTTTCGTACCATAATTTACATTTGGTGAGCCACCGGACAGTTTACATACATAGATATGATATTTCGATTATATCTTTCTACTGAACAATTACTTTATACGATTATTTATCATAACAAATGCTTGACAATGAAAATAACCTTTGAAAGAAAACTACGACAAAAACCTTGAATCCAAAAATCACAAAAGAAAAAAAATACACAATAATAATAATAATAAATAAATAAATAAATAAACAATAAATAATACTAATATAATTAATAATAAGCAATCAACAATAAATAATAAATAACAAGGTCAGAAATGAATAGTGTATTTTCGAATAGATGTGGGTTTTAACAAAAGAGCATAAAGAAACATGATTAATCTTTTAACTGGTTAATAAGGGGGTTTTCGGAGATTTCACAATTATGGACAAACTTTGTGGTTAGTTTTAAAATTCTATCACGAACTAATTCAATCTTTACTCTGCTGTGAAGATCAGCCGTTGAATGATAAGGAGGAAGATTTAGTATTATTTTAAGAATTTTATTTTGGGAAACTTGTAATTTTTTAAGATGGCATTTTGCTGAATTTCCCTAAACTTGGCAACCATACGAGGCCATATTATTAGATGCACTATAGATTTTATGCAAAATCTCAATTAATAGCTACATATTTTAATTAGGTTTTCGACTATTCTATTGCACTTAAATTATTTTTTAAGCAGAATATAAACTATTACCTGCTTTTTTCTAGAAGTAAAACAACATATTTATTGAAAATAATTTTTTTATTAATATTTTCAATATTTTTGTTGTTTTTCTTACTTTTTTCAATATTTTGTTGAGCGTCCCTATGGTTTTCCATTTGGGAACCATTCTCTGACCTGTGGCACCAACCGATTCTGCAAGACTTCTTTATACTGGTCTTGTCGCATTATCCCTTTTACCACGTACAGACGTCCTGTGCCTTTGCCGCTGATAACTGACCAGATCATCACTTTAGTAGGGTGCTTCATAGTCTGAACAACGCAGTCGGGGTGAAATTTTTCTCCACGGCATCGACGAACAAACTGAGCTTTGTTCTCCAAAATTTCAAAAGTGCTTTCATCGTTGAAGCACACCTGCCAAAAACGCAAAAAAGAAATAAAAATTCTTAGAGCAATAGTGGATTTTAATTATTTTATCGTTTTCGATAAATTTAGTATCAAGTTACCGATCTCCAGAAGTCCGCGTCCTTATCTCGTAACTGTTTCGCCCAATTCAGACGCTTTTTTTTCATTGCAGCTGTTAACTTCGGCTTTCTGGCGGGTCTGTGGGCCTTAAAACCCAAACCTTTCAGTTTTCTGCGTACGGTGCGCTCAGAAGCATTAATATTAGCCGCTTCCAATTGCGTTTTGATCGTTTTTGTGGTTGCAAATCTGTTTTCGACGGAAATTTTCGTTACACATCTTTCTGACCTTGGTGTGAAAATCGGCTTCCTTCCGCATCTGCTCTTTCTTTTTGGGCTTAATCCTTCACCACATTCAATTTGTTTCATTATCCGTCTCACGCTAGCCTCAGATAAACACGTTTTTCGAGATATTTCTCGGTTAGAAAAAGTTTTTGTGTTGATCAGGGCTTTCACTTCAGCTTTTTTACGTGGTGACAGGTCTCCCCTCTTACCCATGGTTAAAATGTCACAATTTATTATTTTTGTTTTTCAGAAATGTTGATTAATAAGGGTAAAGAAGCACGCAATAAACAAACAATACAATTCAATACCGCTAAAAACCACACAAAGCTCTTAAAGTCACACAGACAAGTCCGAACAGTCAGAATGCGAAAATGCGACTGAAAGAAATCTGTACTTGTTTACGCTTTGTTACCAATACTTTGACTTTCTGCATGTATAATGCAACATATCAAAACAAAATAATAAAGAAAATAGAACCACAAAACAAATTTAATAGGCAGAACTTAGTTTCTGTAACGCTAAAAGTTACAAATATTGCGTATAATCTAATAATTATGAAAATTCTACAGTGCGTCTAATAATATGGCCAGGGACTGTAGAAGGATTGATTGAAAAATTACCTTAAAGATTACAATTTTATTGGCATTGTTCAGTGTAGACTTCCTGTTTATAAAAGGGTACAACATGTTTATCGCAATATTTATTTTATGTATATTTTTTGTAATGTGTTCTTTAAATGTGAGTTTTGTATCAAATTGAATGCCCAAATATTTTACAGATGGAACCCAGTTGACACCGTTATTATTGACAATCAACTGGTTGCTTGGAAGAAAGCCGGCTTGTCTGATGGCCTGCATCTTCTCAGTATTTAGTTTAATTTTCCAGGAATTGAAATACCTTAGCAATAACTTAATCGCATGTTGTAAGTTTGTCTCCACGTTGAGGCTAAGCTCATGCGAAGAATATATTGCCGTGTCATCTGCAAAGATAGCTACACAATAAGGAAGACTTGGGGTATCCGACACAAAGATATTATAGAGAATTGGTCCCAAAACGGTTCCTTGAGGCACACCAGCAACAATAGTGTGACAAGCAGAATAACAATAATTAACAAAAACTCTGAAAGTACGATCGGAAAGAAAGCTTAGCACAAGTCTGGTGAGATATGGGGGAAAACGGAGTATCAATAATTTATAGATATGCCATACACAATCGAATCCTTTCTTCAGCAAAACAAGACCAGTTGATTTACCCAAGGAGCGGTTCATTTTAATATGTTGGCACACTCTAAGTACTTAATGGGATGTACTATGGTTTCTTCTAAAATTAAATTGCTCATTTAGTAGTATATTATTTTCTTCAATAATTGTGGTTAATTTTGCTTTTATGATTTTCTCGAACACTTTACTAATACTACTTAACAGACTAATCCTTCTGTAACTGTTTGGTTTGTTAGGTAGCTTTCCTGGTTTAGGAATAGGTTTCACCTCAGCTATTTTCCAAGCTTTTGGAAAGTATTGGATCTTAATACAGCTATTAAAAATAAGAGTTCGTTATCCAATAGCCGATTTGGGAAGTGGTTTTAAACACATGTTTCTGACACTATCCATACCACCAGTTTTTTTTTTTGGTGATAAAGAATACAGAATGTCTTCAGCACACTGCTGATATATATATAAGTTCATGTCCAGGTGTTTCGATAGGTTGTGCAATAAAGTTGTTAGTAGTTACACTAACAATTTGGTTGGTAACAGAGTCGCCTAAATGTTAGGAAACAAAATGATTTTTCAAAAAAGTTGAGGCGAATAAATTAGCCTTAGCATCGTCCGTAAAATGCACATTTCCGGAATCTTGAAGTGTTGGAATTCTTCTGATCTTATTTTAACAACTTTCCAGAAAGGCTTGGATGTTTTGGCTAGATAGCTTTAAGTTCCAATTAATATTCCGTTGTTTTTCTATTTCCTTAGAAATAAGCTTATTATAATATTTAAGGTATGATCAAAAGACTGGTAGCCTATAACGTTGCCAATGTCTCTTAATAGAATTTCGTATGCGGATATAATTTAAAATGTAATCAGGCATTTTAAAGACTTGTGTTTGCTTTCTTTTTTTAGGAGTACACGAACTCATTACTTCTAGGACATTATCTGTGATGTGTCAAAGTTTCGAATAAAGCATAGATTAATTTACTATTTCGAAGGATTTTGAAGAATTGCTTTCTTAAATACTTCCGGCAGAAAAGTAATCAAATAAATTACTATTTTCTTTGGTAATTATTCGGAAAAAGGCCCTACTCACCGATTTTGATGAAATTTCAGTATGTCAGATTAGGATTTTTTCTAAGAATTTTGATATATATATTTTAGGTCGGACTTTCCTAGTTTCAAAGATATAAGCTTTTGAAGTTCCCATACAAAATACAGATTTGGCTTGATTTAGTTGAATCATAGTTATGCCTGGAACTATGCAAGAGGTTAGAAATAACCACACTTGTGGGTGGCTCGCTTCGCTCGCTAACAGGATTTTAACCCTTTTCTTCGCAGGGTTTAGCCGCTCACGCGACTTCGTCGCTCCGCTAAGGGTATGTCTACGACTGTCTGGCAGGCGCCTGTAAGAAAGTCCGGTGTATTTAAAGTATTATGTGGGTGGCTCGTATAATAATTTTATTTAAAACATAGTTGCATACTTTTAGGCATAATGAAATCTTATTTTGTATGGAAAATTTAAAAAGCTTATATCTTCCAAACTAGATAAGTCCGACCTAAAATATATATATCAAAATTCTTAGAAAAAATCCTAATCTGACATACTGAAATTTCATCAAAATCGGTGAGTAGGGCCTTTTTCCGAATAATTACCTTTTCTTTTTGCGAATTTGAAATATTCATTGATTTTTTTGGGATTCTGTTGGGAATTCATAAGATGTTACGGTTTTTCAAATTTATTTTTATTCATAGTTTCCTAGATCTATGTTACCCTGGACAAAAATGCTTAAAACTAACTTAACTATCTTAACAAATCTATCTTATTGGCGCCATGCGGACACTCTAAAATTAACAGTACAACTTAAAACTATGTCTTTCGACTACCATATTTAAAGAATTTAACTTTCAATATTTTAAGCTAAGAAAATTTGTTTTATGTAAAAAAAACTTAGCATAACGATAATATTCTATGGTCTCATGATGTTAGGGTACAGCTATATAAATGGCAACAGCAGTTTGAAAACGTCAATGTATCAATATACAGTTTGTCAAGAAAGTGTGAAACAAGTGAAAAAAATAACTTAACGTAATGGCACCGAATACCGGCCGGCTACCTAAATCCGGCCGCTTGGTTATTTAATAAATATCTATGCGAGTAAAATCGACCGTGCATGGACGGGTTAAGAATATCCCTGCAGCGATACCTCTCGCTTGTCGTAAAAGGTAAACAAAAATCACATCTAGACATATACCACCATTAAACTGCCCCACAAGTGTACATGCAAATCAGTGGGTTGACACGACTGGAGATCACCGGTGTTGTAAGAGTAAGATCAAACAAAAAAATCTGGAGCATGTCCGTGTCAAAAAAAAAAAAAAAAAAAAAGGCCGAAAAACAATTGGTGCAAACAAATGCAAAAACACCAGCATTTGATTGGCCTCAGCGATGAAGTAATCCTAAACCGAGAAGCCTGCCGCTACTTTCTGAGGTCAAACCGGCGGACCCCACAAGCGGACCAGTAGGAATGCAGTTAAGTGGGAAGGTTATGGTCCTACACTTCTGACCATAACGACGCCGGAAAGAAAAGGAAAAGAAGAAGAAGAATACTTCCTCCAATGATCCGAAAATAGTTGCCAACTTTTTGACAACTTTTTTTCATGAAAGACTGACCCTAGACGTCCCTAGCGTTAGTGAATATGCCTAAGTCAGAGAGAAGATATGAAACTTAAAGGACGACTATCGTCAGGTCCTGACCGCTTAGTTTTAAAAAATGCGCCAACCATCTGTTTAAAATTACGAAAGAATAAATTGTCCAACTATCGTCCTATTGCTAAACTCTCTTACATTCCCAAACATTTTCAGAGTATTGCATCAATATTATTCTCTCCAAATTAATATTGATTCTTAAAAGGTGGATCGTCAAGAATTAACCTAATTGAAGTTGTTTCAAAGCCCTTGTATGGACTAGTGGATAGCAAAGGGGGGAACGTTTTGCCGAAGACTTCAGCAAGGTCTTGAACAAAAACTCAACTCAAATTATACTTCTTAAATTCACCATCCTAACTTGAACTATGTTATCGAGAAGTCTCATTTTTCCGAATACGCTGATGATATGAAAATCTACAAACATTTATAGTATCTTACCCTCCTGATTCCGACTCCCTCCAATCTGATCTAATCGATCGACCACCATCTCGTGCTCAATGTTACCAAATGCCAAGCTATCACTTACTCACGTAAGCGCTCCCACCGCTTCTCAGAATCCACGTTATCTGTCATGAAGTTATTCTTCCTGTCTACTTTTTAGCTTACTTAGGTATTATCTGTGGCCGAGAACTTAACCTTCGCATTCACATCGTCAAGATTATCAAACATGCCGATTCCGCTCTCGGTTTACGTTGGTCCATGGAGTTCTGGAAACCTTGCATTACGAAATCTTCATATACTACCTTCGTTAGGCCCGTCCTTGAAATTTATAGGTTTATTCGTTTTGGCTTTCTCGGTTTTCCCTGGGCTGATACCTATAATTGACCAGCTTTTAATAATAGCTTAAAACTGATCAATCTACAACTCCTAGAGGAACGACGTAACTTCGCACTCTTCAGCCATGACCTAGTCACAAGTGATATTCACTACTTCAAATGATTGCCCTTAACACTTATTTCCAAAATATTCGGTCCATGTCCCTCTTTTGCACCAATTCCATTCAACGAACTATGGCTGCCATGAGCCAATATCCAGAAGGCTGTGCGAAGCGAACTCCTTAATCTTCTTATTATTGCTTATGAAAAGTCAATGAGAGTTGAATAATGGCGGAAAATTTAAAATAATACGTCTTATTCGTAACCTCTTACCTGAAAATTTAAGCTAAAAAGTTAAACTCACACTTTACCACTAAACACTATCGGAAATTGGTGGCGAATGATTGACTTAGCTACTCCTAGGACCCCTTTGATCTCAGGTCAAAGTGAACTTAATTAGGCTTATTTAAGTTTAAGAAGTCTTTGAAATCTTTTCTACGAACTAAAACCTATCATCAGCCATTTACTGTGGCCGATAGAGAGTTTCCTTGAAGATTGCGTTGTGCTCGATCCAATTTAAATTTGCCAAAAGTGTACTCCCTCCCCTTATGTAACCTTTTCGTAAATATCTCAACGCGAAACCATGGCACGTATTTCAAATCGTTAAATGAAAAAGACTTTAAGTAAGATAGGGAAAGCTCTTGTTGACTTTATAAGCATGTCGAATACCCCTAACGGCGAAGGATACAAATTTGTTGTTCGCAAAAGTTTTTTTCTTTGTCATTATTTTTGAAATCCAGCATTAAAACATCAGCCCGACTTTGGAAACTCACATTTCATGCATGGCGTCCCTTAAGGATGCCAAGTACTCAATCCGATTTTGACGTTGCCTCCCCAGATAACCCTTCGTTAAGGAAGCAGATTCCTAAAAATAAACCCCAACCAAGTCGATTTGAAACTTTCATGGAATCAAAACAATAATACGTTCCATCCTCTATCGCTCATCCGTCTTCCGGCTGACCTTCAAAGGACTCACGTTAACAAATTCCACTTAATGGAGAAAACAATTCCAAGGTTGACCAAGTACAAACAAATACATCCCCGCAACCGCTGTCGAAGAACAAATTCTTAGTCGTAAGGAGGTGAACCCTTCTCCTCCTGCAGCAGGGCAAGTCGCAGTCGAATCGCAAAACTTTCCTAAAACATTCTAATAACTTTTTGGTGTACTTCAGCGTTGACTGCCGTACCTCGGCAGAAGGAGAACGGGGACAACAGCCCATCTTACCTGTGCATATCCTATTTGCAGCATTCACAAGGGGACGGGCGGATGAACAATAGCAAAAGTTAAGTTGCTCTAAAAGATAAACACACATCTTTCTCTGGAGTTCTTATCCTTGAAGCATTCGAAGCGTCTTCGATAGCGGTAGTACGAGTCGAGCAATTCCCATCGTGGTAGACGAGGACACACTTGCAACCTTCAGACCTCTGCCTCGTGAACAAATGAAGACGGAAGACTTTACTGAGAGTTAGTCGACGTCGGTGGTGGTACACTACAAGTTAATTCCCCCAGCTGGATCCTTATCATTGGAATTTTATCAGACATTTTGTTTGTCGAGAGTTCCTTTTCCCCGTTTTTAGTTGTTGCTCCGTGTCTGTTTGCTTGTCTCGACAGTTTAGTCGCATGCAAGTGTTCGGGGCTTGCTTTTGCAACCTTGATGTGTTCCCATTTCCGTTGTTCCTTTTCTTTTGCTTGTTCTTGTTCGTTACGAAACGCATATTGGCAGCTGTGGCAAGATGAATGAGTTTCTTGTGGGAGCAGAAGGAACCAAGCAACGAATAGTCAGTCGTTCATTCGGTTACTGGCTCTTGGTTCCTTCGAGCATCGCGTTTACGACCAACTTTCGGATGTTTTCGTCCTCCGATAAGTTTGTTTTACACCCAAGTGCTGCATGAGAGAGAGCATGGTGAAGGGGCAAAACGTTCGGGGTTAAGTGTGCAGTGGTAATTGAGGGAAGACGATTCGATTGTGGTGGCGGGCGAAGAGGATAGAGACTTTGTACGAGCAATAAGTCTTGATATAGGCAGGGGAGGGGAATGTTCAGCACGAAAGTGTTGATGCAGCATTTTGGAATGACAACTTGAGGATTGGTGTAAGCAGGCGAAACTTTTGCAACACTTTTTCTCCTTCTAGTCCTTTTTGCTTGTCAGTTTTCCGTTTTCGGTTCATCTTCGTTTGCCTTTTCGTTTTCATTTTTCGTCAAACAAATTACTCGTAGTTTTGCGTGACGGTTTTTGCTTCGATGGAGTGATGATGTATCTGGTGAAGAACTTCAATTAGGGGAAAATTAATATCTTACGAGAAAACAAATGGTCCTGTAATTCATTTGTAAGTAAACAAATAATTGCCGATCCTTCAAAGGCATTTTTGCCAGCTGACAGGGGGCTAAAGAAGGGGTTTAGTACGTTTAAGACATTTTGACCGGCATTTGGAAGTGGTGTCAAATCAATATATTTTCAAAATTAGCTTTCGAAAAACCCATTGCAATCCGGTCCAAGAGAATTTCCTTGTAAGAGAGTATGTTCCAGCTACAACTTGAGAAGCTGAATAAAAAAAAAGTTTAACTAAACAAGACTTAACCCGGGTACCATGGACCTCAAACCCTTCCTAGCGACTTTGATGTCCGTATCTTGTCCAATGTCATTGTTGACAAATACAATAAGTAGGTTGGTCAAATGACGAATCTGGGAGGCCATACTCACAAGAGGCACGATCTTAAAAAGCATACACAGATTCTCACTATCATAGCGTTACGAGCAGAAATATCAAAAGCCAATCTTCGTCATAGCCAGTACCTACTGGAAACTTAATGACAAACTTCATCTACTTCGACAGAGCTACAGAGTTACAATAAAAAGATTTACAATAAACATAGTTACAATAAAAAGCGATATCAACGCAGAGAGAAGACGCAAAACTTCCATAACTTCGCTGCTACATCATTGCTCTTTGGATACGGAGGATTATTAAGCAACTTTTTACTGAAAAAGAATTTTTATTCCAATCTATAATCTTTCAGAATTGGACTAAAAAGTATATGGTAGAAGAATACAAGAATAGAAGAGAACTGGCCCTATTTATATTTTGCAATCACAAGCTAACATATGTGTGAGTGTCTATGCCCTAAGAAGGTTGGTATAACTTCAACTGGTTCATGTAAACGTTGGAACCTCTTACTGGACAATATTATAAACAAACTTTTGTTATAAGGGCTAATAAAAAGATTCTTGTATCTGAGTAAGCAGGATTGAATTTCTGTTGAAATGACGTTCGATGATTAGTCGTAAGGTTGGTAGTGCAGTAGATGCAGATACAATAGTCCTCAGTAGCACAGATCCGGTTCTGAATACATGACCCCATAGAGGCTTGTGTCAATTCTTGTATGACGTCACTGCTTGCAAAGATAACCATGGGTTCACGTGGTGAATACACATCGGAACACCGATACCGACTTTGAGATGAGACCTAAGCAATAAAGACAATTATAAAAACCTTTCAAAGAAGCCAGCTATTAGAATTACCATGGATGCACCAGTTTGCGCTGAGTTACCAGCAGCAAACCAAGCTACTAATGGGGGAGGTCTGCACCGAAGAGACCTTTAAAAGCGTTCCATACTTCAACCTATAAGGGGCACCATTGAAAACATACGTGCTCTCGATGAGCTCGCGGTCATTCAGTTCGAGGACAGGAAATCTAGGGGTTCTAGGATGAACACATCTTAAAAAACTTTTCCTTGGCTTAGACTCATTAAGCCACTGAGCCACAACGAAAATCAAGCCCTGTAAAAGACTCCACGCAGCTTTCGTGTAAACAACAAAAAACAGGAAGCAGAGGAAAGAGACTCTAAAGTACACGTAGTCTGTCGTGAAGAAAGGCGTAAGCCTCTAGAGTTAGCGCAATTAGCGACGCGGTAATCTGGACTTTGGTTACAAGATTGAAGAGAAAAAAAGAAAGAAGCGATCGAAGAAGCTAAACTGGGCCCAGTATCATCGGTCCGAAAGAAAGCATCAAGGATCAAAAGGGCACTTACAGCAAAACTGCTTATATGGCTCAGGAATAATGGGAATAAGGCCGCGGGTAATAAAATGAACAGAAAGCAAAGCCCTGGGAAAAAAGGCACAGATACGAAGCCCCCACACAATCATTGAGACAAAGACATGTAACGCTAGCCGACCTTATATCTCCACGCCCGACATATGGCAATATCGAGAGTGCCATAACTAGTATTGCAGTAGACGCATCTAAGATGTCGCTCCAATAAGAAAGATTAAGTATTGGCTGAGTAAACTGTCGGATTTGTCACAGAGCGCTCTTGAAAACATGCTTCAAATGTCTAGAATTTGGGTACCTATCCAACAGATGTGGTCGACCGCTCCAAACTTTGGCAGCAAAATCCATCTGCATGTTCTTAAGAGAAGTTTAGCCCTAGTATTAACCCTAGAATGCAAAACATATAGTTTTAACCCTTTCAGACCTGACGCTAAACTACTGAATTTTTTTTTGTGATTTTTGATGTATGTATGTGGTCTTTATATGGAATGAAAATATTCTCAATGTTTGCGTTTCGCATTCTACGTGTCCCTCAACCTTTTTCAGGACGCGCACTATTGATGCATGCCGGTCTCATTTCAAATCAAAATAACTAAAACTCACTTGATAACTTTTTTTAATTTTTATTTTTTTTTCAGAATGAGACAGCCTGAAACAATTATTTTTTTTACTGAAACATAGAAATACGTTGCATTTAGTGCATCGTGTTCGTGTACGCGACTTGCAGTCTTTGCGACGGCACATACGGGCTGATTTTAAGTCATCTTCTTCCGGCCAATGTTTGAAACCATCCAGCCGTTTTTTGGGACACGGCTGGTCAGCTGGGCGGTACCGTTTTGGATGTGGAGCAGTTTCACCCCGTCCGTTTCCGGTTCAGAGCTCCATTTCAAATTGTTACTTTTCGCAAATTCGAAACCAATGCTTCAGCCAATGCAAGTCGAAAACTAAGTAAGTCGTGGATATCCTTCCGTGGTTCTCCGACTGCTCGACAATCCTTTCGGTATTCCATCCAAGCATTGCAGCATGCTAAGTCTATAAAGTGTATCGCAACTTTCAGTGGCCATTTTCGGGTTTTGAAAAAGCACCGATACGCTTCCATTTGTTGGTCGCAAATATCCACACCTTCCATTGATTCATTGTACTGCTGCACTATGCTTGGACGTGTTACTTCAATGATTTTTTTTCTGACATCACTGGCAGGACTTTCCATTGAACAATCATAACTTTACCCTCAGGACAACAAAACTCCTCCATATCTCCCCTTTTTCATCTTTTTTTCTTTGATCAGGTGAACAACTTTTACACGATTTTTCATTATCGTTCCAGTTACAAAAATTCCTTTTTCCAAAAGCTTATCCAATAGGGGCAATGTGGTAAAGTATCCGTCAAAAAATACTCTCGAACCTTTTGGTAAGGTTTGCACAAGGCGCAGAACGAACCGAGTCCAATATTGTCGTGAGGAAGAGGTGTTGTCTTGCATTGATATATCTCAAAGTCGAGAATAAGTCCGTCAGATGTCGTCGTTTTTTGTTTGTACAATCGGCTGCACTTTCAAAAAATGCGTCATCAAAAATTTTTTTGAAATATTTCAAAGGCGTCGCCACCTGCACCGCGTCGTTCTGTTATTAAATTATCATTAAAAACATCTGTTCAAATCAACCCTCAATTAGTTAACTTAAAATATCTTTAGCAACAGGGACATTCAAAACTTGCTGGCAAAATAGTTTTCTCTTCCAAACCTATCGCCGAATAGAACTCTAATATGATTTATCAACAATTAATTTTTTGTATTTATAACAACCACAGAAACTTTATCTACCCTACCTGTTCTAAATTTTGAATCACACTTGGTTCAGTAAGCACAGTGTCTATGGCTTGATCGGTATATTGCTCCTCGCTTTCACTATCAGTGCTCTCCTCCACCACATAATTTTTATCTACCTCTTCATCCTTGCTACTAAAATCGAACGCATCCGAATCTTCCAGCGTAGCCAAAACGGCATCAACGGTTTCTACGATGAAGAAGAAAAAAACACATTTTTTTAATACATAAGACCTACACGCACATTTGATGCAGTCGTATATGTAAAACTTGAGCTTCAAAGCATTTTTTTTTGCACCGAATGATTACAATTCATATGAGACACTGCAATCTACTATTTTTTCAATTAAAATGCGTTAACTTCAATAGTTTTTTACTATTAATAATTTCTGTAATTGAGAACACAACTCGACAAATCGTCGCTTGCTCAAGTAACAGTAAAGTGAAGAGCGAAACAATGTGAGAAACAAATGTGACAAATAACAAGCACAATCGTTGCATGTCGGTCTGAAAGGGTTAAGATAGCAAATAAATGATTAAGACAATATGGGCATGTGGGAACCACGCGTTTTGAGAAATTGGCAAAGCCGCAGAGGGATTTATTTGCGCCGTCAAAAACACCATCAACTTTTGCGCTTGACATAGTTGGACAAGCAGGATAGTGGCTGATGTGCAGAACAGCCCCATATCGGTGAAGATTTCAAGGCGTGGTCTACAGAGTGTGTCCACAGGCTCATCAACGCATCCCTAAAAGCAGGAGCAGAGGCCTGGGTGATATACATACATACATATATCGCAAAATAAGAACGGGATTAATCATCGATCTAACTTTCGCAAGCTAGCCTATTCTGCTGTGCAATATGATTTTCAGCAGATTATTATCGTGAAAGGAAGAACACACAGGAAGGACAGTCTCTTTGACAGGGTCTAGTTCAGCCCGATACTCAGTAGGTCTAACGTTTTACGGTTTGACACTAAGCTCAACAACTCTAGAGGAGAGTCTATTTCCAACAACATCTGAAAACGTTTATGCAGGCGAGACGAGAATTAACAAAGGTCATCAAGGGAAGCAAATTGCAGGCCGTACCCATAGGTCTCGGCTTAGAAATTAGTTTTAGGCAGACTACAAGACTGCAGATAACATGTTCAATAATGCTAAGAACCATTGTGAAACACCCGTTTCCCCGAGGACCATATATTATGTCTAACATTTCTCGAGAAATAATTGTAGGAAATATCACATTGGATAAACTGACGAAAACCTTTATCAGAAGAGGAGATAAAAAGGTGTCTGAATCTGATGGGATTCCTAACAAAGCATTTAAGGCTACCGTATAAAAGACATGTTTATTGCAACTCTTCAAAAAATGTCTAGACGAAGGCGTATTCCCAGAACCGTGGAAGCGAGTACCTCTACCTAAAAGAAATAAAGTACCTGGTGGGCGATTGTCATATTGCCTCATAAGTCTGCCACACACAATAATATTTGACAGAATGCTCACTGTAACAAAGGAGTGAAGAGCCTTAGCACATAATCAGTTTGGCTTCAAAAAATCGTGCTCTACGCCATTAATGGACACTCTTGAAGACGGGTTGTCAAAGAAGAATACTGCGTAATGATGAAACTAGATGTAAAAACACATGGTTCAAAAAAAAAGCTGACTGGTTGAAAATAAGGAGATGGCAAGGATTGAAACGGCTACTTCTAGTTGGATAGCTCCAACTTCCCCACCAATGGAAAGAATGGAAATCACACAGAAGAAAAGGGTAAATATTATTTTTTCTCGATAATTAGCACCGTGCTAGGTCCCCTCCTATTAAACTTTATAAACGATAGCGTTCTGTGACTAAAGTTACCGTGACTGTTGCAAATACATTCAAATCGTCAAGTCAGCCGCAAACGCTGCAAACAGTACTATCACCTTTTTGTAACTTGAACAGAAATGTGGTCAACTCTTTGTGACTAAGACGCAAAGGCTTGGTACATCTAAATCAAACTGTATGCCCAATTCATAGTAGTTATCTACATACTCTGCTCTGGGCACCACTTTTCCCTTAGAAATTGATAGCCTTATTATCCATAAAACATTTTTGCTTACAACTTGTTCCTCATTTGTTGCAACACCCTTGTCAACACCTCTTTATAAATTAAATATTAAGTTATTGCCACCTTGGCTCATATGAAGGCAGCAAAGATTTATTTGTATTCCTTCTTAAGGAGCGCAATATACTAAAGTACCTTTTTAGCAAAAGATCAAAGCACCATACTCACATACCTAGCCTTTCCCTCTTCCCCTCTCAACTTTTGGCACCTCCATCGAACGATGATGCACAAAGTGCTCGCCAAATAAAACTAATTACGTAAATGGTTCAATCCTTTTTGCTTCCTCTTGCCTAGGCCCACTTCATATGAAAAGCATGGGGAGGCATGCCCTCGTGATGTACCTGATTAAATAAAAGCACATCTAAAGCGGCAATTCGAAAGAGCATGGCTTCCAGGCAGTGTGCCAAACCACTCGAAAAGACGCTCGCAACCTGAGGGTAGACAAAATTCCTTGAACAGTAGGTTATTACCTCAGCATTGGAGCTCCTTCATCATCTGCTCTTCTAGTTCCCATACCAATCGAATGGTCTTTCGTTCGATCTTAAGAACGTTTTTTCCCCATAAGAAAGAAAAATGACAACCCACTCCCGTCGTCCTTGTACAATGTTTAAGAAATCACTTTGACACTTTTAACCCTTTTACAAATTTCACTTACACATGCTCCTCTAAGTGTGTGCGAAGAGCCTTGGTGTATGTTCGAATCGTGAATCCTGTCAAAAGATCTTCCGCCGAAGGAAAAACTCCACGACGAGCAAGTTGCTATAATGTTTAAGAAATTGAATTTTATACATTTTCACTTCCCCATCCTTGCGTCTATCCTTTCGTGCTGTTTTTTTTCTATTGGCCCATCGACGCAGGAACAAGTTTTTGGTTCAACCGACACTTGCATCTCGACACCTCGACACGTTGGCATGCCGAAGATCGTTGTTGCGATTGCACAGTTTCCAGTTTTGCACTTGGCACTTGGAACGGATACCGAACGAGATGAACGAACTGAATGGAATATTGAACATGAAATATGACCAGCGACAAGGACGACTTAGCGTAGCGGTTTGCTGTTACGGACGATGACGAGGATGAAGTTAACCAGGCTACCTCACCTGACGCGAGGTTAACATCTTCGACTAAAGGGGATACATCTGGTATGCCTGCATGGGGCGGCAAGGACACTCTGATGTATGTGTGTGTGCAAAGAAAAGCTGCCGTCGCCGCCGAATTGAATCGATACGTCGCTTTCGTGGGTGGAATTTTAAATATCGTCGAAATAAGGTTTCCACAATTCCACTGTGATATTCCTACTTAGCTTAAGTGAATTTCTTTCTTTTTTTATTTTGCTTTTGTTGGTGCTGTTCCGTTTTGGAAAGCAAAGTGCCACTTGGAGCTGTCATTGTTTCGATGCACGTTGCAGATGCATATGTAATTCTATTTGGCAGTCTTGTGGAATGCAAATACCCGCATAAGATCTGTAGCTATCTCGTGTCGGTGTTTAAGTCAATAATCTACTTTCTGTATACCTGACTTATCAAATCGAGATGGAAGGCACGAATGATATGAGCGTAAGCTGATTAGGTTTCGTGAATCAATGGAGCACGTGTCTGTGATAAAGGTGAAATTCTATAGAATGAATTGATAAGACAGTTGGCTGACAAAGCAGTAAAATACAATGAAATAATATTGCAATGTGTTTGGGAGGCATTGTTCGAGTCGGGGATATAGCTCAGTGGTAGAGCATTCGACTGCAGATCGAGAGGTCCCCGGTTCAAACCCGGGTGTCCCCTTTCTTTTTATAAATTCGAGTTCCTAAAGTATTTTTCTCTCGCGAAATGAGCGATGAAGAATTACATTAGACTGGAGGCTTCTTTATTCATTTCTTTTTCAATGAGGGAATTCGTTAGCATCCCTTTTAGGTCGGCTGTGTTAAGTTTTTTTTTTATATCAGTACTGATCTCCCACATCTGTTGGTTTGTGTTTATAAAATAACGGACTTTGTGATTTTCCATGATGTTTAGTCCAATTTTCGCAATTCTTTCGTCGCTTTCTTGACCAAGCTTTTCACGTTGGTCATGTACATATATTACCCGCCAAACCAGCTTTTTTTTTATCAAGTGTCAAAGACGTGACGTGTGAATCACGATAGAAATTACATTAAATTGTACTGTAAGAAAGATCAAAGTGTAGAAAATGCTTATGTTTTGATTAAAACTAGAGTTCGCTAGTGATGTAAGGAGTTTCCAGGAAGTTCATGAACGTGTTTGGATGACGTGTACAAGTGGATTATCCTTATCAACCGAGTGCCATCTAAACGACTGATTTACATTTGTACCGAAACACGGTGATCTGGTGTTCGGGACATCATTACAGAATTTTCAAACACGGGTTATGTGTGTTATATTATATTGAATATATCTTTCAACTGAATAATTTTTATATTAGCATTCATTTTATATTTTTATTTTTAATAAAATTCGAAGGAAGAAAAGAAAAAAAAATAAATAAAAAAACCCATGACATATAATTTTGAACATCAATAAATAGATAAATAAATAAATAAATGACTAGATAGGTATATACATATTTAAATAAGCACAAAATAAGGAAATAATTAAGCAAATTAATAAGTAATAGGTAAACAGATATATCATTGACTTAGTAAAGGCTAATTAAATAAATTAAGTTAAATAAATACATATATACAATTATAAGCGAATAACCAAATAATTAAATAAATATCTGTAAAGATAAATTAACACAATTCGCTGTGAACATTGGCTCTCTTATGAACATCACCCATTATGATCTATACATATATAATTGATTAGTTAGAGGATTTTCGGAGGTGTCACATCTCATTGAGTTTTTGGGTTCTATTGAAGATCAACTCAACATTAGTTTTTCGATGGCGGTTTGTTGTAGAATGATGCCACGGGAGATTAAGCATCATTTTTAGTATTTTATTTTGGGCTACTTGTAATATTTTTAAATGATAAAATGCACAATTCCCCCAAAGTTGACACCCATATAAGAACATTGATTGGAAAATTGTCTTATAAATTACTAGCTGACCTGGCGAACTTCGTACCGCCTCAGAATCAATTCAGCTTTTACTAATAGTACTGAAAATGAAATAAGTTCAATAATAGTTAAAAATCAAAATCATATACCCTTCTAATGGGTATCGGCGTGCTTCGCTAAGCATGAATATTAACATTGAATCAATTTCATTGGTTTCTTTTATTTATTTTTTATTCGGAAAAAATGAAAACAAAAATAATTAATCATTTCAACACAATAGTGTTTACAACGTTTTATGCTTGATTGTGTGGTGCATTAATAAATGTTTGGGTGCTCCCACTCTGGAACATGCTACGTATAATTGTCCGTGAGAAAAGCATGGTTTCTCCGAATTTACTCCACACACTTGAAAAGTACACTTGAAACGTTTGTTTTTGAGCCTTATTAACGGTCATAGCAAAGGATAAACGCACGGGAAATTGAAGACGTTTGAATTGAAATGGCATGTCCGTTGGTATTAATCGGATCCGTGGTATCAGTACAACTTCTCCTTTTGCTTTCCCAGTGAGAACTGTTGCTTCGATCAAATTGAGCATTAATTCTTTCACGGAAAGTCTCGTTCCATTGCAAAGTTTTGGTGAATTAAGATTTTGAAGAAGTATGATCGTTCTGGAAAAAGATGGGAGACATCGGGTCTAGATGGCTCATGGTTCTTATCTCCAAACTTATGAGAGGCGACACTATGCCTAATCAACAAAGGAAAGGGTGATACGAGAAATTGTGATAACTACCGTTCTGTCAAGCTGATGTCGCACACCATGAAGATCGTTGAACGGGTATTAGATAGCCGACTACGGAAAATAATACGCCTATCTGATGACCAGTGCGGGTTTGTCTCGGGTAAATCAACAACAGATGCAATCCAAAGTATAAGTATCGTGATGGAAAAGCATCGTGATTCTTCAAAGGACTTGCATATGGTGTTGGTTGATTTCGAGAAGGCCTTTGACCGGCAACCAAGAGATCTTTTATGGGTAGCGCTAAGACAAAAAGGAGTTCCAGAAACCTACGTGCGAGTGATCATGGACATGTACAAGAGAGCAACGACAAGAGTAAGATGCACCGCAGGAGTCACCGAAGAGTTCGCAATCAAAGTCGGTGTACATCAAGGGAGCGTCCGTAGCTCACTGCTCTTTATAGCAGTCCTTGATTGCTTGCTTGAAGGAAAAGTGACGGACCCCAATGTGCACCAGCTATTCTTTGCTGACGATGGAGCCATTATAAGTGATGATCTGGCGTCCCTACAACGAGCACTTGATGTGTGGGTGGACATTTTTGAGGGACACGGGTATCGTATTAGTTCAAAGAAGACAGAGTATCTGTGCTGCCCGTTCTCTGACCCTCATCAGCCTATTCCAGACATTTGCTTGAATGGAAGAGTCCTTCCCAAGTGTGAAAAGTTTAAATATCTGGGATCTATGATTAATAAAGAAGCAACTTGTGATGACGACATCAACCATCGCGTAAGCGTAGGGTGGATGAAGTGGCGGGAAAACTCCGCCATCTTCTGTGATCGAAAAATGCCCCCTAAGCTGAAAGGAAGGCTCTACACTTCAGTTGTACGTCCGGCGCTCACATACGGTTCACAATGCTGGACAATGCACAAAAAGTATGAGAGCAAATTAACGGCAGCTGAGATGAAGATGCTTTGTATGACAGCGGGAGTAACAAAGCGTGACAGAATTAGAAGTTCAAAGATCCGAGGAAGCCTCCACGTAAAAGAAACCATCACAAGAAAGATAGAGCGCGACCGACTCAGTTGGTATTGCCATGTTCAAAGGAGAGATCCTTTGAACCCCGTCCAAAAGGCAATATCAATCAACGTTCCAATTTCAACAAGCAAAAAAGGCAGGCCGAAGAACAATTGGTGCAAACAAATGCAAAAACACCAGCATTTGATTGGCCTCAGCGATGAAGTAATCCCAAACCGGGAAGCCTGCCGCTACTTTCTGAGGTCAAACCGGCGGACCCCACAAGCGGACCAGTAGGAAGGCAGTTAAGTGGGCAGGTTATGGTCCTACAATTCTGACCATAACGTCGCCGAAAAAGAAAAAGGAAAAGAAGAAGAAGCAGTTGAGAGGATCTTCCTGGAAGCTTTCAAATGTGCAGACGATATACCCCTGCTCAAAAAAGGTGCTGCTGCGGAACTCTCCAACTACAGGCCAATTTCACTTCTTCCTGTCCTTAGAAAACTTTTCGAAAAACTAGTAAAAAATAGAATAATGGATTTCCTTATCTCAACTAAGTGCTTCATTCCTGTTCAATTTAGTTTTAAATTTTTTTTTTTACAATTTTACTACCAAATAATGGCAAATCTAGATCAGAAAAAATATACCGCAGGCTTATTTATCGACATCTCTAAGGATTTAGATATCGTTAGCCATTATATTTTAATAAGGAAGTTTAAAAAAAACAGGTTTTCGTGGCTTCATGCTTGAATGGTTTAAGTCGTACATTAAAAATTGTTTACAAAGAATGAAATTAGACGAGATTAGGAATGAAATCATGTTCAATAATTTGGGTATACCTGAATACTGGGACCGATCTTGTTCTTAATTTACATTAACTCGTTATCTTTATTTGATTTTAAAGGTAAGCCTACTGCATTTGCCGACGACGTGAGTTTTTCTTATGATTGGTAATAAGTAAAAAAACAAAAATAATGCACTTCAGTTTGTCAGCATTCAAGACGTATATTTTCATGCACCGGAGTGCGAAAGATATACGTTGTTCATCTGCACTTGTTCTGTCTGGTCCCTCTTTTTATAATGACTTAAGTCTATATCGAATCACATGCTGGGGTGGTGTATACTTCCACAGAATCCAAAATTTGTTAATATTGCAAAAAAATGTTTTGACAACAATATGTTGGAGACCAAGTAAATATCCTTGTTATTCGTTGTTCTCTGACTTGTGAAAATTCTTCCTGTCCGTCATTTATACCGCTTTAAAGTAAAACACTTTCTTTATGAGGTCTGGAAACCGTAATTTTCGTCTGATCTCGTCTCATAATCTACGGGGAAATTTCTCATATTTGTTACCTGTTCCAATGTTCCGTACTACTGCCTATCGTAATTTTCATTCCATCTTATCGTTTCGACTATTTAACAAACGTCCTCCATCATTTCAACCCTCGGTTTGTTTATAAAGCGAATAAAGCGTTGGCTTTTTATTTACAATTATGCGAGTGAAGAATCTGTTATTACAGGCTCTGCGTTTTTTTTCACTGACAATGGAATAATTGTTTATAATTGTTGTCTCTTTAAAATTTCCTTACAAAGTTCAAAGTTAACTCTTCCTTGCGTTTGCAATTTTTTGTTTTTTTTATTACTTATTTTTCTACTGTAATTTTAGTTATTCAAAAGACTCAGGAGGCAATCATTGTTTTACATTATTCTACAGACCGTGCAATATACAGATGTGTTATTTATACCTTGTCACCCCTTATTGACCTATTATATTTTAGTTTATTATGTAAAGTGGCATTTGACACTATTTTACTCCTTGTAATTGAGTACAGGATATCACCAAACTTATAAATAAATTAAAAAAAATATTCAGAATTTGTAGGAGGGACGAAATAGGAAATTACCAGGCCGATAAGCTATTAAGAAAGTGATGAACCTTGATCTGAAATCTCACCAAGCCGCCTTCGAGAAGTAGCAGATAAACAAATCCGGCGAACGAAGGGAATGATCCCCGACACTAACGGTAACAACTCTGCAAGACATGTGATTTTTACATCAGCATCAATGATAGTCGCATCTGATGGCGATAACCTTCATTTGTAACGATTCATTCTTGGTGTGGTTTTAGGTGCCACCTTTAGATTAATGATATCTGTCAGGACAACTTCCTGATCCAATACCAAACTTTAGGCGAAAAAGGGAGTTTCGAACTCTCGTTCTTATTTTGCGTACGTACTTATTTTCGAAAGTAAGAAAGCGCCTTAATCTACGAATAAAACAAAATCTTTTGCTCTATCGCGTGCTTAACATTTTCAACCAAAATTACCTGATATACATATGTCATCCAAGGGACATAGTTTGTGACAGCTTTTTCAAGCTTTTGAGGCCGTATGTCCTCAATAACACAAATAATGTCAGCTTCCAATGCATCGATTGTTTTTGATTTGTCAGCGTAGACTAGCGACTGCCTCGTGCAGGGACGGGTTAAGAATATCCCTGCAGCGATACCTATCGCTTGTCGTAAAAGGCGACTAAACAAAGGTAAACAAAACTCACATCTAGGCAATTTAGAAAACACCAAGGTGAGCCTAGGGACACATATACCACCATTAAACTGCCCCACAAGTGTGCATGCAAATCAGTGGGTTGACACGACTGGAGATCACCGGTGTTGTAAGAGTAAGATCAATCAAAAAAAAAATAAAAAATCTGGAGCATGCCCGTGTCAAAAAGGAAGGGAAGAATGAAAACGGTCAAACCGTAGCATTATGGAAAAGAACGCTAAAAGGAAAAGCACTACCCCGCCAGGCACTACTAATGGTCGTGATCCTGGTACGAGCAGAAATGCTCGGGTCAGAGCTATAGGATTTCCGGGGGATAGCAAAGTAATGCAACGGCGTAAGCCACATTTAAGAGTCGCGAGTTGGAACGTTGGAAGCATGAGTGGGCGCAGCTATGAGCTTGAAGAAATGATGGTTAGAAGGCGAGTAGACATCCTGTGCGTACAAGAGACGAAATGGCGAAACACCGGTAATCGGGCACGTTTCTTGGACGTTAAAACAAAAGCCTACAAGATGTTTTACTATGGATTGGAACAAGGTAAAAACGGAATCGCCATCATCCTTGCGGCAGAGTTACTTGGCAACGTCTTAACCATTTCAAAGTCCAGTGACCGTTTGATGGCTCTCAAATTGGTGATGCATGGTGAGGTGTGGAACATCGTAAGCGCATATGCCCCTCAAGTAGGATGCGAACAAAAAGAAAAAGATGCATTCTGGCTAGATTTCCACAACCTTGTCAAAATCATCCCAAAGGAAGAGCTTTTGTTTGTTGGGGGAGATTTAAACGGACATGTCGGGAAGACAAGCGAAGACTATGAAGGCTACCACGGAGGGCTGGGATACGGCACCAGGAACTCTTCAGGTGAAGATATCCTAAACATGTGCAAGTCGTACGGTCTTATAGTGCTAAATACCATGTTCGTCAAACAAAGCCGGCACCTGATCACTTATAGCAGCGGCGGAAATGAAACTCAAATAGACTATCATTTGGTATCCAGTTTCATGAAGCCACGAGCTAAAGATTGCAAAGTGATCCTGGGAGACGCGATCGCCCCTCAACACCGTCTCCTCCTGACTGAATTTTTTATGGATGCGAGAAAGAAGTCAAAGCAGCAAACGAAGGTGTCTGAGAGAATCAAGTGGTATAAGCTGGATAAAGGAAAAGGCGAAGCTTGTATTACCATCATGGAAAACTACCTCTCTTCCATTATCGATGAGGTCGGTAATGAGGAGTGCAGAGCACAAGACATGTGGGATTCCCTACAACAATCTGGCCTGGAGAAAGCCAAATCACTGCTCGGAACATCTAAAGGCCCCTGCCAACACGCAAAAGAAACCTGGTGGTGGACAGATGAAGCCAAAGCAGTGATACACGAAAAGAAAATGGCTTTCCAAGCTTGGTCAAAGTGCTCTTTTACTAATAGAGAGGAAAAAGCTCGTCGTGAAAAGGTATATAGATGTTGCAAAGGTATCGCGAAGAAAAAATGCGCCGAATTCAAAGCGAAAAGCATGGAAGGCCTCTATCAGGAGTTGGAAGAAATATCGTCTTCCGCGTCTGACAGGAACCAGGCTACCCAGGAGCTTCGACAAAACAATTTGAACAAAGGAGCAAATATCTTTAAGATAGCCGCCCAGAGAAGAAGAAATGCTCAGGAGATTCGTTTCCCAAAGTTTATTAACAATGCTGAAGGCCAACTCCTTGTGGAAGACGAAAAAATTCTCCACAGATGGCGACAGTATTGCGAGGAACTTCTGAACCAACAGTTTCCCCGAGTGTACTTTCCAAGAGCCGCCCCGAATCATGCCGAAATACCCGACATCACAGTCGAAGAAGTTCGGTACGCGGTTGAAAACTCCAAGAAAAGAAAAGCTGTTGGGCCGGACGGGATACCCTCTGAGCTCTGGAAAAAGATGGGAGACATCGGGTCTAGATGGCTCATGGTTCTTATCTCCAAACTTATGAGAGGCGACACTATGCCTAATCAATGGAGGGAAAGCTATCTTCTTCCTTTGCACAAAGGAAAGGGTGATACGCGAAATTGTGATAACTACCGTTCTGTCAAGCTGATGTCGCACACCATGAAGATCGTTGAACGGGTATTAGATAGCCGACTGCGGAAAATAATACGACTATCTGATGACCAGTGCGGGTTTGTCTCGGGTAAATCAACAACAGATGCAATCCAAAGTATAAGGATCATGATGGAAAAGCATCGTGATTCTTCAAAGGACTTGCATATGGTGTTGGTTGATTTCGAGAAGGCCTTTGACCGGCAACCAAGAGATCTTTTATGGGTAGCGCTAAGACAAAAAGGAGTTCCAGAAACCTACGTGCGAGTGATTATGGACATGTACGAGAGAGCAACGACAAGAGTAAGATGCACCGCAGGAGTCACCGAAGAGTTCGCAATCAAAGTCGGTGTACACCAAGGGAGCGTCCTCAGCCCACTGCTTTTTATAGCAGTCCTTGATTGCTTGCTTGAAGGAAAAGTGACGGACCCCAATGTGCACCAGCTATTCTTTGCTGACGATGGGGCCATTATAAGTGATGATCAGGCGTCCCTACAACGAGCACTTGATGTGTGGGTGGACATTTTTGAGGGACACGGGTATCGTATTAGTTCAAAGAAGACAGAGTATCTGTGCTGCCCGTTCTCTGACCCTCATCAGCCTATTCCAGACATTTGCTTGAATGGAAGAGTCCTTCCCAAGTGTGAAAAGTTTAAATATCTGGGATCTATGATTAATAAAGAAGCAACTTGTGATGACGACATCAACCATCGCGTAAGCGTAGGGTGGATGAAGTGGCGGGAAAACTCCGCCATCTTCTGTGATCGAAAAATGCCCCCTAAGCTGAAAGGAAGGCTCTACACTTCAGTTGTACGTCCGGCGCTCACATACGGTTCACAATGCTGGACACTGCACAAAAGGTAGCTGAGATGAAGATGCTTCGCATGAGAGCGGGAGTAACAAAGCGTGACAGAATTAGAAGTTCAAAGATCCGAGGAAGCCTCCACGTAAAAGAAACCATCACAAGAAAGATAGAGCGCGACCGATTCAGTTGGCATTGCCATGTTCAAAGGAGAGATCCTTTGAACCCCGTCCAAAAGGCAATATCAATCAACGTTCCAATTTCAACAAGCAAAAAAGGCAGGCCGAAGAACAATTGGTGCAAACAAATGCAAAAACACCAGCATTTGATTGGCCTCAGCGATGAAGTAATCCCAAACCGGGAAGCCTGCCGCTACTTTCTGAGGTCAAACCGGCGGACCCCACAAGCGGACCAGTAGGAATGCAGTTAAGTGGGAAGGTTATGGTCCTACACTTCTGACCATAACGACGCCGGGATAAAAAGGAAAAGAAGAAGAAAGAAGAAGAAGCGTAGACTAGCGACTGTAGGTATCCTCGAGGAGAATAATCAAAAGGCTCCTAATTATATGATCCTGGAAGCCAATTTACAAAGCCATTACATGAAATTATGTGTTCATCAAATGTTTCCTTTAACAAATTGATTGTTTCGTTTTCCGAATGGCAGATACCACATTCATGCCATTTAATCGGGGAATAAAAGGGTCATCAATCATAGCTCTATAGCGAATATCATTTACCATAATCGACTGGCAAGCTTCTTTTTAAAATATGATTTGATGATTGCACCAACCCCCAGACCACACTTTCAAGGTTCAATGTTGTCAACCTCCAAGCCAAGACCTTTGCGAACAATTTACCACAAAATAGTCAGACAATTTGGATCTTCTTCGATGCTCTCCCTAATGGATGCAATGTTCTCTTTTAAATGCACTCTTTTTATACGTCTCGATGCTACTGCATCTTATGAAAAAATCTCGATCGGAAAAGGTCAACAATACGACTTAAGACCATCATGGTGGTCCCGATGGTCCCGATAGACCATTACTTTTCATGTCTATTTCTGTATATCATCACGATAAAGTTTCAAAAACAACTGAGTAAAAATGGCACGAAGAGCTTTTTTATATATACATTATATCTCGGTGTAATACTTTGTGAAGGAAAATTTCTAGACCTAGAACCGAAATGAAATAAATAAATTTTCCTTCACAAAACATGCATGTTTTACTTATCTCATCCGAGTCCAAACATAAAATAACTAAACACAAGATCACCAATTAAATAAACACAAAATTAAACACAAAAGAATCAAACAAAAAAACACAAAAAAAAATAGAAATAAAAACATTCATCACTCATTCGCCTACAAGTGAGGGGCGAGTGTGTGGTCGAAACTAGTTGCGGCTATCCCTCAGCGAGTAAGACGGCGAATAGAAACTAATAGGACGAAATTGATTCTCAGGCTCCGGTTTTAACCAACACCAGACTGATGAACTCCTATTAGTATCTACCCCCGAGGCAAATACCGTAGGGTCAGTTCCCCGATTATAAATTTATGTGACAGATCCTGGCCCGGCGAGTATACCCCGGCCCAGAAAGCTCGTTACATTGGCGCCCGAGCAGGGACGCCGCAGACGGAACTAGTTAAGATTATTACCACCTAACCAACCTCAAAATTATGGTGCGAACAGGATGGATCCACACCCTCACCACTGCCGGATGTTGTCTTCTAAGTCTTCCAGGTACGAACTGAGGCGTCGACTGTCAATGTGGATGACGGGGAGCTTACACCGGCCCAGGAGGAACGCCTGACGGAGCTAGAGGCACGTCACCGACGAGCATCAGCCTCCATCCCCGCCACCCAAACACGGCCGTCGACGCCGACGAAGCTCAATGATAGGAACCAGCTGAGGCACTTACCAATGCCAACTCAAGGGCAAACCTATCTTGGAGGATATCTAGTCCCGGAACCCCGAGCCTCAACAAGCTGCATCATCGGCCCGGTCAGTTACCCCACAGTGATTGACCAAGCCCGCAAACGGGCCGTGAAATACAATGGCGGTAAGGAACCGATCGCATTCCTTGAGAGGGTGGAAGAGCTTGCGGAAGAATTCGATCTCCAGCTGGACCTCATATAACGAGCCATGCCCGAACTCCTCATCGATCGAGGACTCATGTGGTACCGAAACAACAACCGGAAATGGTGCACATGGGCGGCTTTAAGGGCCGACTGCCTGCAGTTCTTCCTCACCAGCACTTACCTGGAAGACTTAGAAGACAGCATCTGGCGAAGAAGCGTCCGAAGGAGCCCTACAAGGACTACGTCCTGGCGATGCAGACCATCATGCTACAGGCGGGTTACACTCCGAAACATCAGCTATCCCGGATATATAAGAACAGCTAGACGGACTACTTGTTGTACATCCGTCCAGGGGACTTCCAGGCGTAGGACGAGTTGATGAGACACGCCGAGAACTTCGAGAGGATCCAGCGAAAACGCGATCCCTCAGTACGGCTACCACCTCATCGAGCAACGTACGAGCAGCATAACATGGTCGCAAACAAGGAGAGCCCAATCAACCCGCAGAAAGCATGCCGGAGATGTGGCCGAGAATGCCACACACAACCCGGGTCCCTGAACCCTCAGATCCTCTTCTGCTGGGAGTGCAGACGACGGGGCAGACGGACCATCGAATGCTGCCGACCACAGACGGGAAACGGAGCAGGGTCTCACTCGAACCGCGGGACCGTGAAACAGCGTAATCAGCCCGCAAAAATTAAACCCTCTATCACTGGAGGGCAACCGCATAACCGCTGTCGTCCACTTAGGTCAATAACAAGCGACGGCGATCTTTGACACAGGGGCACGAGGAGTTTTATAAACCAAACTGCCGCAATCGACTACGCCAATGAGGGAGTGATTATTCCAACTGACACCGAGGTAAAGATGGCCGACGGTTTCACTAGGCACATCTGGAGCGTTGAAGGTAGACATCCAACTGGGTACGTCCGAAAGCCGGAGAGCCCCACTACTAGTCCTTCCAGAAGCCATCGATCCCATAGTCCTGGGAATAGATTTCCTTCCTTCCGCAAGGAAAACGACAACAACAGAAGCTTAAGAACATCCATGGGGCGACTCCTCGAACAACCCGCCGGACGCAAGGCTGCACCATCCCTAGGACCATGTTCTGAAAATTCTATGACAGACCCTAAGGCACTGTTTCTCGAATACACAAACCGTTTCCATATAAGATGGCTTTGACGACACCGGTGAACCTTACGCAAAGATGGCCCTTATTAGAGCCATGTAGTATAAGATTTTTATCCTACGGTCAAGTTGACTGCTGTGATACGGATTCCTTGTTATACTAACGGCTTTCTTAGTTTCATGAAGACAATAGTCAAAATGTCAAGATATCTAACCGCATTTCTCACCGCTAATGGTTGTCCATATTGCCCAAAGGTCGCGAATTTCCTTCAGTTCTTTGTGGTTTCCCTTGAGGCAATATATTGTATAACCTAAACAGTATTTTAGACGACTTTCTGAAGTTAATTTTTAAGGTTAAGCAGCATTGCATTGATGACCTCAATTTTTGAGTCTGATCAGTACGCTATTTATTCATCTGTATACGCTATTGAGTAGTTGAAAAAACCTATAAGATCGCTTGGTTAGATGTTAAATAATACGGGAGAATTAACCGCAATCTGTTTTTAATATCAAAAATCCTGCTTGAAGCAACGTTGTCACATTTAACAGCAAACTTCCTTCGCATAGCCTTTACATAAATCATGTATATAGGTAGAAGGTGATTTGGCATACCTCGCCTGGCGAGCTTGAAGAACAGACTTTCTAACCATACTGTGTCGAAGGCCTTTTCAAAGTCGACCAGGCAAGCACCCGTACATGGCTTTTTGCTCTATTCTACAATATTGATTTGACGCAGCGTGAATAATTCCATGCCTAGCTTTAAAACCAAACTGGTTGCTCGGTATTATTTTCTTTTCCTCAACCCATTGATCAGGGCTCTGTTAACTACATTTTCATAACGCTTGCTATCATATGGAAGCCTCTGTCTCTATCCCGTTCAGGGATAGGCTGGACCACCGCTGTTTTCCAATGAGTTGGATGGTGAATATTATTCAGAACATGTTAAGAACATCTGCTGCTTCAATTGGCAGGTGTCTTAAAAGGACATATAGGAAACCATCTATTCCCGTCGACTTTTTATTTTCAAGTGAGTCCAGGATGTACAGGAGTTCGTTCCTTCTCCCAAATAAGACGGAAGAAATTCGGTAATTGCCGACAATACTATTCACACATTAAATACTGTGAAATTGCCAAGTCTCTATTTCTGCACGAGGCTACCGCATTTTCAAGCTTGTGATTGTTGTGAGCAGAGCTGTCCACCATATCCACAGATTCGAAAAAAGCGCCGATCGAATTGGACTTATGGACACGTTCCGTAGTGCCGCTGTATTGTCTATCCTCCTGGGAAGTCGGCCATAAAGAATCTCGTTATGATGATAAGGATTTTATAGAACGAACTTTGTTGCCCCAGTGCAAGCTTAGAGGTTGGAGGTTTTTGACCACCGATTTTGATGCCCTTATATCATTATTGTGTCGATCTATAAACTATTTATATTAACTCTTGTGATTCTGTATTGTCGCCCTAATACCCCATACACGAACCATCTGTAATACAGCCAACTAGCCGTGTCCGTAACTGAACGCGTGCACATCAGCTGTTGTGTCGAGTTTGACATAAAGGTCTCTACTTCGAAAGTCTTTTTAATGTTTAGTGAAAAAAAAAAAAAAAACATTTTAATAAATTGATTAATCTAATAAGCCCCTTGGTAAGGTTTCGACAAGCTCTTAACCTAAATACTCCATTGATGTGTGTTCACAAGGGCGCTTAACCTGGTTAGCTTTGACATCCTCAGTCCATATGTGTCTTCATGTGGAGCTTAACGAATCTAATGTCATCCCAGTGTACCCAACTACAAAATGTTTCGTCTCGTCTATGCAATCGATTCCAACGTTATAATGAACCACCAATCATACCATCTACTGCACTTAAACAATGGAACTAGCACCACTACCAGCATCAATTACAGTCCCACTGCAGGGTTCATCACAGACGACAGCCAGACAAAAACTTCCATACAACTTTACAAACTTTTAATTAGTTTGGAAACATCTTTGTATTCGAATCAATGCTAATCCCATATTGGTGCCATTGCCCATGTACATACATATTGTAGTAGGATCCGTCGTCACACCTTCCCCAGTTGAAGATCAGTTACCGACGACGGCGACGACATTCCACCTATCACATGACAGATGCCACCTGCCATCTGGTGTCTATAACGTACCCTGGCTTGGCAAATAGGACATCACTTCATCGTCTAACTAATATGCAAACAGCCAGCATCAGCTACTCAGCAACTAATCCACATTTAATTAGGATAACACTACACCTCGTCATCTGTTATACCAACAAACCCGGGACCTCCTACTAAGCGACGTGTCACTATGATGCAAGATATTGCATGACGACCTGATCTGACTGTTCATCTGCGTGTTTTTGTATCGTATCCGCTCACGGCTTGTGTTTAAATTTTGTTTAATTTCAATCTAGAGACACCGAGTCGTGCCTCATGCCTCCTATCTGCAGAATACTAATTCGCATTGAATCTGTTCGTGCACATCTTTGCATCCATTCCGGGGAATAATAATCCAATTGCATCGTTTAATTGCAACTAGTGTGAATGGTATTAGACCATGCTCTCGAAAGGATTTCCATTGATCATCATTTTAAGCAGCGTTCCCTCTCGTGTCTCTAGTCTCGAGGGTAAACAAAAAAAAATCTGAAAAAAAACACGCGAGAGTTTCATGGATACCCAACACGAACACTCGGACACAGCACTGACGCGGGTATCAAGTCTCTTCCATTAATTTCAAGCAATTCATACGACTTCGGGTTGAAAGCCAGGTGACAGGCAATGGACAGGGGTCAGTGCGCCACTATTGTGTTGTGCCCCATCCGCAGGACACTCTTCTGATAATTGCTACAAATATCAATGATTCCCCCTGTCCCATCGTCGACGTGTGCTTGTGATAATAGCAAGCGAATGGATGATTGAGGTGGAAGTGATGGTGACAACGACGATTGTGGGTGGGATGCTAGCTAGCTTGGAATGAAATACAAATCCTGTTCATTATTCAAAATAATCCCTCGTTGCTAGGGGGACACATTTGAGTACAGACTTCCTAATTAATTTCACCCATCTCTACTAGGACAGGACGGTGACTATGCGGACGGGATGAAGTGTGAGTGTAAGTGAGCACGCAGCTGTACATATTCGATGCTGTAGCGCTCCTAGGTATATGTGAGTGGAGGATGGGTAGATGTGGCAATGGCAATGGATGCTTCTGGTGCTGTTCCTGTTCCTTTTTAAACAGCAATTAGGTTTAATTCCACTTAATTAATTGGCAAACATAAGAAACAAAATGAAATATGTACGACTACACGAGGACGAGTGTGTGTTTGCTTGTGCCCGGCTCTATAGCAGGACGAGCTGTATTGCCATTTTTGTTATATAGAAGAACTGAAAGAGTTCCACGATGGACGATGAACCTTTTCGGAAACTTGTCTACTTTTTTCGCACATTTTGTTTTTATTTTCTAAAAAGGACTTCATGAAGAGGCAAATAATTGGATGCCGTTCCTTGTTACATTCAGGAATTTGACGAGAACTCGACTATCCAGTGTGGTGTTTCTGAATGAATGTATGGAGTTTCTACTGGAAAGGGAGCTTACATGTAAGGTCTGAATGGGTGGACGTTAAAAGCTGCAGAAGCATCGTGACATGATATTTACTTTGTTGAACAGCTCAACAATCTCTGCTTTTATGTTCTGTAGTTCTTTATGACTGTCTTTTCTTTGGGGAACTGGTCACCCATGATGCTGCCTTATTATTCTAATCTATCAAAAAATTATTGAACTTCGTTAAAATCTTAAACCGAACAGTCGCGACACAAACGCAAGCGTTCGGGTATATCCGAGAAACAGCATTGTCTATTGACATTGTATTGGTCTGTCATGCTGATGACAATGAGTTGAAATCCCTGTGTTCCTCTTAAACTAGGTGTTGGCAAGCCTACTCTTTTATATATGTATGCTTTGCTTCAAACTTCGTACTTCACCGTGTCCGATGGCAGATTTCTGTTTTCAAACCTTAAGACCTGAAACAATTATAAGCCGAACCGTTTCAGTAAATTTGAGCGTGGATTTTTCAGTTACATTAGGGTTCGCCGGTGCTTTTTTTCACTTTACAATATTTATCAATTGAGTGTTAATTTAATCCGATCGTGGCGGGAAAGTTTCTGAGCATTTTTTTTTCCTCTGAGTAGACCTTCCCCATTGCCAAATCCAAGATATTCAATTAGAAAAGGTCGAACGTACGGGCCTACAAGAATCTTTCACGAAATTCTATTTGGTATTTCGAACTGCGAGCGAGCCACATTTTGGCATTGAGAGCAGTATGTTTTGTACAGTATGTTTTGTATTGTTGAAAGACCTATTTTGAGGAGATGTACAATGCGAAATAGGATCTGAGCCTGGGCTATGGCTGCCTTCCATCATTGATGGTCAGAGTCCAGTTGTCAAGACTAACATCCGCGATTACTTGGCCTTTATACCTGAAGTTCGGTCTTTCGTACCAGGAGGCTCAGAGTCGAAAACCCTCTCATGCACTCGATGCGAATGTATTTTCTTTCGAAAGACCCCAAAATTAGCTCCGCTGTCCTGCTTATCGTCCAGCTTTCAGCTCCGTACAGCAAGACTGGCTTTTTGAGCGTTTTGTAAAGCATGACTTAAGTTCTGAGGAGATTTGACCCAAGTTGTTTGGACAACATGAAGTAGCAGTGGTAGCCAAGGGCGATTCTATGCCGGAAATTGTAGCTGTCAATTATTACATTTTGTCCCAGGTGGTGATCGACGAATTGGTTTTTGCTTGACAGCATGTACTTTGTTTTATCCTCATTGACCTTAAGACCAACTCGTTTTCCCTATTCTTCAATCGCCGTGAACGCTTCCATAACGTCACAGCGCGACCTCAATATCATCCGCATATCCTAGCAGCTGGAAAGACTTGTAGAAGATAGTGCCTTCCCTTGGCACGATCTACTCCAGCACCAGGTTGAAGAGGTCACACGACAGCGCATCTCCTTGCCGAAATCCGGTGCATGTTTCAAACGATTCAGACGTCCTAGAACCGAGATACACCTGATCAGTTTTCTCTGGATCCCGAATTCAGCCATCACATCAAACAATTCTTTACGATGAATACTGTCGTATGCGGCTTTGAAATCAATGAAGAGATGGTGTGTATCGATTTAAAACTCGTTGGTCTTTTCCAGAATTTGTCGATGTGTGAAAATTCTGTATATAGTCGATTTGCCGGGCCGGAAGCCGCACTGGTAACTGCCGATTAGGGCCAACGTATACACAATACGTTGGACAGGATCTTGTATGCGGCATTAAGCAGGGACATACCTCTATAGTTCTTGCTAGAGGTGGGATCGCCTTTTTTGTAGATGGGGCAAATAGAGCTGGTATTCCAGTCGTCGGACATGCTTTTATCTTCCCAAATTCTGCAGGTGATCTGGAGCATGCCCCTACCAGAACATCGCCGCCAGCCTTGAAGAGCTCTGATGGCAAGCCATCTGAGCCTGCGGCCTTGTTGTTCTTCAGCTGTGCCGACTTCTTCGATGCTGGGTGAAGGACTACTTCAGCGGCTGGAGTTGGAATTTCCTCGGTTCCTACCACTCTATCTTTGTCATGCTCGCTAAACAGCTGCTGGAAATGCTGCTTAAATACATCCACTATTCCCTGCGGGTCGGATTATCCTCGCAGTTTTGAAAAACCTGGGTGCCTTTCTTGAAGCCTACTTCAAGGCCCATGGCTTACTTATAAAAGGCTCGAATTTTGTGCCGCGAAGATTCTTTTCTTTTGTCGCAGTAGTTCTTTCTCCTCACTTCTTCTGGCTCGGTACTCCTCTTGGGCTGCCCAGGTTTTTCGCTGTAGCGGCTTTTAATACGCTTCGTCGGTTGCTGCCTTTTTCTGCTCATACTCTCCATCGTACCACGGGTTTCTTGTCGGGGGTAGGTAGCCTAAGGTGGTCGCGGCTACGAATGGCTGAGCGGCAATTCAGCCACATACTGTTGGCATTTGTGTTCGACGTAGGCATAACGTTGTCTTTCGCTCAGTTGCTCCCTGTAGACTCTGGCAACCTCCGGTGTGCTCAGGCGGCCAAGTATCATGGTGGGCTGGTGCAGCTTTCTGACATTGGACAGTCGAGCTCTGAATCTTGCTGCTACGAGGTAATGGTCAGAATCGACATTTGCCCCCCTGAATGTTGACACATCCAGAATGTTTAACGAATGTCTTGCGTCAATTAGCACATTGTCTTTTTGATTGGCAGTTCGACCATCCGGAGATCGCCAGGTTGCTGTGTGGATTCGATTACGAGGGAATCTTCTGCTACTTATCACCGCATTACGAGCTGTCGCAAAGTCCATGAATCGAGAGCCGTTATCTGTTGTTGCATCGTGAAGGCTGTGCTTTCCGATCACTCCGCCAAGGGTGTTCTCCTTAGCGATTTTGGCGTTAAAGTCCCCGAATACGATTTTAACATCGTACTCTGGACAAGCTCCGTCTTCAGCATTTTCGGTAAGGGCGTGTGCACATAAATATTAACCGCTTTCCCACGACAAATCCACATCCCAATATGTGCAATCTTTTTGACAGCTGTAATAAATGTCGCGGTTTTTTTACCTCATCACACCGTTTCCTATCCAGTGTATTTCCTGGACCGCAGTAATATCAGACTTCTACTGCGTGAGGATTCTTTACAGTTTATGAGCAGCTCCGGGGTATACAGAGTTCTCACATTCAAGGAGCAGACTCGCAAATCGTGCTTCTTTTTCGTGCAGTGTCGTCGTCGCGTACCCATCCGTTGATCCGAGGCATTTAGCTCATTCCAAACTTGGTTGTATACAGCAGATATTAAATTCATTCGGCTTTAAAGGCTTGGTGCGAATAATTTGGACAATCAGATGTGCAATGTGAGATCAGTGTGCTAACCTATACAACAGCATTGCTAAGCAAAAAGGAATAAGAATGAGTGATCACCTAATCCAAATAGATAATCACATTTACATAGTACGACTTAAGCATGTTTGATTATGAAAGTCGGATTCAATACAATAACTTCTAAATCGGGGGTAAATATCGATGTGCTATGAGTAAGGCTTTCGTACCGGTTTATAAAGGAGTCTTAAGTCTGTTAAAAGTCCAAAGGTTGTCTTTGTGATGACAAAATCTGCTTGAACCTCAAAACCGTTTGGAGAGGCCTGCAACAATATAATTCGCCTTACGACCAAGGAATGGAGGAGTGACTGACACGTATTATAACCTTCAAAAATTGAGAGTGATCTAGCAGGGTTCGTAATTGCTAATACTTACAATTTTATGTAATCTTCATCTTAGCTTAAAAGGTTGCCACCTTAACAATAGGATTCAATACGATTCAATACGAACTTGGACTTTGTTAGAAATGTACTTGATGGAAATACAGTGCGCTAGTGAATTATAGTTAAAACCTGATATATTTTATCACATACAACATGACATTCCAAAATATAGGCCTACAAATGCCCGTATTTTATCTGAAGAAATGCAAAGTGCATTGTATCATTTGTTTATAGCCCAAACAAGAATCCCTTTCCTGTGCCGTTCTCTGATGTAATGCAATAATGATGTAATGTAATAATGAAAAGACAGTAAATTATTATCAAAAAGGGTTTTATTGTTTTTCGAAGTATTCTCCGTGATGATCAATACACTTTTGCATGCGCTCGAACCAATTTTCGTAACACTTTTTCCACTCCGATTGAGTTACCTCCAAAACATGGGTTTTAAATGCATAAACGGCTTCTTCAGGCGCTGAAAAACGTTGTCCACGCAATTTATTCTTGATATGCATGAATAAAAGGAAGTAGTTTGGTGCCAAATCAGGGCTATATGGAGGATGACCCATCATACGTACGTATTCTCTGAGTTCATTCATATACATGGCGTGGCGCAAAATGAAACACCCAATTTTGTTTTTGAATTACTTTTTCACTAAATAAAAAAACTAGGCTGATCAGTATGCGCGGGCTTAACTCCGCTACTGAAAATTTTTGATCGAGCGAGCAAATTTGTTGTTTTATCAACCTTGCTCTCGCTCCGCATGGCACTTTTCTTTTTCGTTATTTCTCACTATTTTTCAATCAAACAATTTCATTTGATAATTTATGGCTCATCTACAGACCTAGATCTATCGAATGACATGCTGCACACATGTGTGGTTATAGCCGATATCTACATTTAGTGCGTACAAGATTAGTCCGAAATCGTTTTCGGACCACTATATTGCCAAAAAGTGGGTGATTGCTCTCGCTCCGCTACGCTCCGCTCGATCAATAATAATTTTGAGTAATGGAAATCTTTACTTAGATCTTTAAAAAAATTCTTGTGAAGGGAAAAGGATGATATCCGTCAAGTGTACCTGTTTTATTGCATTTTTCATTACTTTCCGCAAGATTTCCATTGATAACTGTTCGTATTCCTGTCGAAAATTCTCCTTAGGGGTTGCGTTTGTCTGAGGCTTGTTGGCACAAGCCCGCGACTTCAAGTAACCACAAAGAAAGAAGTGCTGGCCATGCCAAATCGCCAAATTCAAATCGCCATTCTGGTTCATGCTGTGTGTGTGGTTGCACCGTCTTGTTGAAACCACATGTTCATCAAGCCCCGCTCATCCGATTCCGGCAGTAAGAAGTCGTTTATCATGGTCCTGTAGCGTTCGCCAGTAATAGTGACCATATTGCTGATGGCGTCCTCAAAAAATACGGCCTAATTGCTCCTCCCGCGTGAAAGCCGCACCACACAATGGCTTTGACTACGTGCAATGGCTCTTCGTGCATGACACGCAAATTTTCCGTTCCCAGAAACGAAGATTTTGCTTATTGGCGTAACTCATGATGATTTTCGACACAAATTCGTCCTCTAAGGATGGCTTAACAGTAATTCACAGGCGACTGACGATCAGTAGGCATTAACTGATGCACTGTTTGTACTTTGTACGGGAACATTTGTAAGTCGTTCACTAAAATTCGCTGTAGGCTCCGTCTGGTGATGCCCTATAACCTGGCCCGTCGTCTGGTTGATGTTTCTTTGTTCTTAGCGGCATCGGCAGCCACAGCCGCGATATTTTCCGGCGAATAACCAGTCCGGTGGCGGCCACGTCTTGAATGGCCTCCTGTGGTTCCAGGCTATTCGAGCTGAGTAGCTAAGCGGCGGAATGTTTGCAAAGTTGGCGCGACACCATTAAGAAATCGACGTTGAAATTCATTCTGCACTAACACTACCGACACTACCGATTATCGGTCAAAAAAATCGACACAATTATTCCATGCGAAGTATAGCGCCCCATTGCTTGTCTGTTTGTATTCTGCAACCGTCTAGTTCACAAATGTTAAATATGATTCACGTACGACGCCATTAAAATTTTAACTTCTTCCGATAACGAGTATATTATTATTTGTGGAGATTTGAGCGCTAATTTGTTGAAAGCTCAATTGCCTACTGCAATTTTTGCTAATAGACTGACAGCAATGGACTACTTATATCCCACTCGTTGATATGATACCACGAGTCTGCCCGACCTCTCGAGCCAACCCATTGAATTTTATCCCCGGATATCGTACCTCATACAGAATTTCAAGGGCTTCTTGACTTCAAGGCGGTGGCAGGTATGAGGCTGAAATTGTTCAAGCTATAATTCAACCCATTTGATTTATAACGACTCCGTATATTTATAAAACGAATTCCTCCTTCCCTGTTGAGTCCGCTCATGCTTTTCATTATTCACTGCATTGCGTCTTTAACTATTCTACTTTAGAAACTAAGCGCAAACAACTACAATATTATTTTCACAATTATGCGGTTAATCATAATTTTTGGAATTCTCAGAATTATACTAGTCTACGTCTCGTTTATTCGATGATTTCCTTTGCTCTACTTAGGGCTATAAATTTGAGTTTACGGACTTTGGTCAAACATTATTTATTTAAACACACTATACCTGGCATTCTGTCTAGCGAACTTTAAAACACTACAAGCTTCAATTATTTTGAAGCAAGTTTCTCGTCGAGGCTTGATGTTCAGCTCTTTTAAGATAATGTATTATATGTCGGTTTTAATCGCGTTCCGAAGGGAAAGTTCAGTGCCACTTATCGGTGACTGACGTGACCCTTAATGAGTTAATTGAAAAATGGTTTTATAATTTCTCGAATTGATCAGCAATCAATCTGTCACACCTTTATCAACCCCAAATGACACATTTCCCCGAATAGTTACAAGAAATCATATCATTAAAAAAAAAAAAAAACAATTCTTCTAAAGCATTTTGTCACATCATTCCACCCACACACCTTCTCCTCCACGCCACTTGTGCCATCCGAACCATCCGAAGTGAGTTGGTTTCGATTTCTCATTCAGTTATCAACCTGTACCCACCCCAACCATAAAAGGAAATATCTTTAAGAAGAACGGAAGAGAAAAGAAACTGAAGAAAGCTTCAGCGAGAATGGTGTTGGGCAAGAGAGAATCAACGTGGGGATATAGCTCAGTGGTAGAGCATTCGACTGCAGATCGAGAGGTCCCCGGTTCAAACCCGGGTGTCCCCTGAACCCTTTTTTTTGTACATATGTCAGTTTTATACATATTTTTTGTCAGCAATAGACTGATTATTATTTATGTATACTGCAATCCTTAAATAAATTCTTGTTATGATAGATTGTTTTTCTTTTGCACATAGGGGAGCTGTAGTTATGTATGTACGCATATACATATGTATACAAGTAGGATGGGAAAACCTATTAAGGTGTTTCAGCAGATGTAACAGTAATAATAGGAGATACGTGAAATGAAAATTGTATGAATCCATAGGTTTTCAGATAAAAAGAGGTTTTAGAAGGTATCACGTTGTTACGTGATACGTTTCTATAGCATTGATTGGTTTAATTGATTGGCTGATGCCTTATTCTCTGATTCATCTGATACAAATTTTAATTATTGTTTTTATTATTATCGTTTTCTAATGCTGTTATCAATCTATGTATGTATATTGCGCAGGTCATGGGACTATTTTCTTTATTATGCTGCAACACTTTCGTTGTCCGAAACGGGCTCCCCATTCTGTTTGCGTATAAATACTGATCCGACTTGGTATCCTTTTCGTATATCCCTAAGACTACGGCTGACTTCCTTTCCCAGCGTAAATGCAATGACTTAAGGCAATATTGTGAAGAACCAACCAAGGGCTTCGAAGATACCCCGTAGCTTGGAGTGCGCTGACTTCTTAACCACTATTTTAAGCATTTCATTCGCTAGCCATAATGACATTATCATTAGAGCTCTATAGCAATAATCTAAAAAGCTGAACGATGAATCAAACAGTTCGTTTTTGATATTTTTATAATTATCAAGTTCTTGTCATATTGCCTTCTCAGTTGAAAGACTCGGCAGTTTTTCTATTTCGAATTTTGGTAATCGTCTTTGCCACTGCTATGTGGAGGTCGTCTTTGATACGGTCTTGTTTGTCCCCCATATGTATGAGGACAGATTTCAGGTTTATTAAGTTTATTTGTTGAGGATCGTTATAAGACTATTTCTTTTACGTCAACAAAGCTTTATTTATTCTTCTTGTAGCAGTAGCCGTAGTAGACGACACAGTTTTTTTTTTTTTTTGTGTTGGAGGCTTCTGTTATCTATTGGAGCACTCAGACACAAATACTGGTCCATTGTACTACCAGACACCTTGTCTTTATTGTATTTTCCCCATTGTCCGGAGAAAAGTGAGAAGAGGCTTCAGTGATGTAGAGCTAAGAGGTTCAGCACACCCCACGACGGCCTTAAGAGTGCGCCACCGTGACAGCGTGAGCGAAGGCGTGACAGTCGCAGAGAAAGTGTTCTGCTGTATCATCCTCGTCGCAACATGCAGCACAGGTAGGTGTCTCACTGATGTCAAGCACGTAGAGATGCTTGGCAAAAGTGTAATGACACGTAATAACGCCCGTAAGCCTTCTGCAATCATTTCTCCTTAAAAAATGTTGCGGACTTCTTGCAGACATCAGGGCGTACGCGCTTAGTCATCCTGCATCCAGGATATTCCCTCCATCTACGACTGTGTGCATAAAATACCCAGTCGTTGATGTCAGATTTGACCGTGGAAGCAGGTAGACCTAAGGGGGGTTTAGGTCCTGAGAAACTCTCCTCTGAACCCCTTCTAGCGAGTTCAGCGGAGATCTCGTTTCCTGGGATCCCAGAGTGATCTGGGACCCATACAAGCCTAAGTAAATTTAGTCTTCCGACTTTGTTCAAAAAGGTCTTGAGTTCATGCACTAATTGGATAGAAGGTTGGACACAGCTTTGAGTGCAGCTTGGTTGTCACTGCAGACGCTTATGCTTTCTTCCCTCCACCTGTGTTTTACAACATAGTGCATGGCCATTAGGATTGCGTAAATTTCTGATTTAAAGACAGTAGCATATTTTCCTAATGAGAAGTGCAGTCGAATGTTTTCGCGCTCAAAGGAAACTCCAGCGCCGAACCCCCGCCTAGTCATGGAGCCATCTGTGAAAATGCGAAGACAGTCCATTTCAGGTTTAGTGTCTGGCCAAAGCCAGTCCTGATGCCATGGGAATGTGACTGTGAAGTTACAGCGCTGTAGGATGGCAGGTGTCATTGCGTCAGAAGGCATATCCATGAGACAGGGGTCGTAGGATATTTCTCGCGCAAGTACACTTTCACTCCAATGCGAGTTGTACCAAAGACCATTTCTCTTTAGGCGAGGCATGACTTTCAGTGCGCACCCTCTGATATATGTATATGTTAAGGGGTGGAAGATTCATCAGAGCATCTAGAGCAGCTCCCGGTGTGCTGGGGAAAGCCCCCGTGCAGCTGAGACAGACCGCTCTTTGGAGTTTGGTGAGTGAAGCCACAGCGTGTTTGCGTGTTAGCCTGCTCCACTAAATAACCGATGCATATGAGATTATCGGTCTTATCATTGCCGTGTAGATCCAAAGGACCTTTTTCGGCGATAAGCCCCATGTTTTGCCAAAGGCACCTTTGCATTGCCAAAAAGCTGACAGCCCTTTGGTGGTTTTGGATTCAACATGCTTTGACCAAAGAAGCTTGCTATCTAGGACGACTCCCAGGTACTTAGCTTCCTTGGATATCGGGATGGAAATGCCTTTTAGCACCAGCTGAGTAATGCCAGTATTTTTCCTCCTTCTCGTGAAGAGAACGACATCAGTCTTAAGTGGATTAACCGACAGCCCATTTCTCGTGCACCAGTCTTCGATCACATCTATTGTCGCCTGCGCTTTGAGACAGACAGTCGCTAAACATGAGCGGTCAGAGAGAACAGCAACATCATCCGCATAGACCTGGGCATAGATTCCAGAGGCATTGAGAGCATCGAGCAGAGAGTCGACCACCATGCACCATAACAACGGAGACAAGACGCCACCTTGTCGGGCAGCTCCTGTTTACTTCAGATATGACACATTATTCAAGGCCTGCATAAGCGATCAATGTCCTGTGCACAAGCATTGCTTTGATCCACAAAACCAGTGCTTCATCTACGCCATGCCGTCTAGCAGCGTTACGCATGCTGTCGAAAGTAGCGTCATCAAAGCTCTTTCAATGTCGACGAAAAGCGCAGTCTCGTAGGATTTTCCGCGCTGATAAGCATGTTGCATAACCGAGAGAGGATGCATTCGAAGGGCAACTTTGCGCACATGCAACTCTGCTAATCTCTCCATGCTTTTCAGCAAGAAGGATGTCAGACTGATTGGTCTAAAACTCTTGGCGAGTGAGTAATCTTCTTTCCCTATTTTGGGAATAAAGACCACTTTCACCACTAATAAGTATGTAGCCATATGCCAGGCTAGCAGTGAAAATTCTTTTCAGAGTAGGAAGTTGCTGTCTAATAGCTTTCTGCCGCATATAACCTGATATCCCATCAGTGCCCGGCGACTTGAAGCCATCGAAAGATGCCACAGCAAATTCAATGGCATCGGTAGTTGCCACGCGAGTTACATACATAAGCCACGATCAGCACAACTCAACAGGAAATGCTGAATCGAAGGTCACTAGTACCAATGACCTACCGAATGCATACAAAATCGAAGCAAATACAAAACCGCTTGCTTGGTGATTTGTATGCAGTGAGTATCGGTTCATGGTATCAAAAATAATGTTGACTCAACATATTTGAATCGAGTCAACATACATATTACTAACATAGGTCGTAAGTTAGAAATAAGAAATTAAAAAGGGAGTCTAGTTCTGACTACCCGTCAATAAAGTTCAATACAATTCAATTAGACGTTGACTTTGCATTTATTTAAGTCGCGTGACGCAATACACCAGTTTCCAATGAGGGAGTGTGCAACGAGCCGATGACAGTCTGATTTCCCGGGAAATGGGCCTAAAACAGTAACCTAAGAGTTTCTGTTTTAGATTCGGTGAAGGTACCTTTAGACTTTCTGAGTACATCCAGCTTTGTCGATTTTCCTCCTCCTCCTATTTATGGTACTCGTGACAATTACTGTCCATCAAATACATACAAGTACATATATGGTTGAACAAGATAATAGTCATATTTTGGTCAACTAATACTAGCGCCAAGATTTTGGACGACGACCTCATATACATGATTTTTCAATAAGAACATAACAGTTTTATGTTTGGTATTAGAAAATTCGAAATTCGATCGCGTTCATGTGACCACCGCGAGCAGACTTGGAGCGATCGATTCTTTGGAACAAATTTTTCAACACTCTTCCACATGAATCGGCCGGAACGTTAATTCTCTTTCAATATTATTCTTGAGCCCGTCTAATATTCTTGATTTGTTAGCATAAATCAAGGACTTAATCTTTTCCAGAAAAAAATCTAACTGCGTCGAGGTGGCCATCCGACCATTCCATTTCCTGAGATTATACGGATTACGAACTACCCCTTAACAGATCGATTGTTTGACCACTGAAGTATGTGCTACCATCTTGTTGCAATCACTTATGATGGGCAGTCCATCCAATCTCAGCCAGAAATAGTCTTCCAGTATGGCACGATAATGACATCCATTGACTGTAGCATGGAGATAATTTTCATTATCGAAAATATCCACTCCAATCACACATCCTGCACGAAATCCATACGGTCTTCTTCTTCTCAGATGACGCTAGAGTCCGGTGAACCTGGGCCTCAACCAACAGCATCTCCAGCTGGCCAGTTGTTTTCCATGCCACACTCCCAGTTGTTGAAGGTCCTCTTCCATCTGTGTGCGGCATCTTAGATTCGGTCGTGCTATGCTGCGTCGTCCTTCAGGGTTGGATTCGAAGGCTCTTCGGACCGGAGCTGTGCTGTCCATTCGCTCTACAATGCTTAACTATCTTAGACGTTGGATCCGGAGACGTGCAGCCCGTACAGTTCGTCGTTGTATTTTCTCCTCCACTCTCAGTTTATACGGGACCATAGATTGAACGCAGAATTTTCCTCTCGAAGCGATCAAGGGCATCCTCATTCGTTTCCGTTAAAGTCCAGGCCTCTGTGCCGTAAATTAGGACCGGGATGATCAGTGATTTATATAGTGCTATCTTGGTTTTTCGGGAGAGGGCGCTACGTCTCAATTGCCTCTTGAACCCAAAGAAGCATAGTAATTCTGCGTTTGATCTTAGCGCTGGCGTTGTTGTCGCCGTCCAAGTTCAAGTCCTTGACCACCTCAAATTTGTAGCCGTCAATTGTGGCGTTCTAGCCAAAACGTCGATGCTGTGCGTCTTTTTTAGATGACAGCATGTATTTGGTTTTACCTTCGTTTACCGAAAGACCTATTTTAGCCGTTTCTGCTTCAATGTTTTTGAACACTTCATTGACGTCCCGTTGTTCTCGCCCAATTACGTCAATATCATCCATGTGCGCAGACTTGAAATAGATCGTATTCCTTGTTTTAGCCAGTGAGCCTCGTATGAGCTGTTCAAGCACGATGTTGAAGAAGTTACGTGACAGTGCCTGAGTCATTTTTTAACATCGAAGGTCTGAGTTAATTCGCTACCGACCTTAATGGAGCAGCGAAAATTCTCCATTGTCATCCTGCACAATCGGACGAGTTTGGCAGGGATGTTGCAACTAGACATGGCTCGGTATAGCTCGTCCCTATGCACACTGTCATATGCGGCTTTAAGATCGACAAAAAGATGGTGTGTGTCGAATTAGAATTTCTGTCTTTTCCAAGATCTGCCGCAGTTTGAAAATTTGGTCTTTTGTGGATTTATTTGGTTTGAAACCACACTGATAGGAACCTATCAAATGCATTCACACATTGTACGCGAGGAGACTTATTCCTTTATAATTGGCTCAGTTATAGGGGTCTTCTTTCTTATGGACTGGGCAAACGATGCTGAGATTCCATTCCCCAGGCAGGCTTTCCTCCGACCATATTTTACAGATGAGCTGGTGCATGCGCTTTACCAGCTCATCGCCAGCCGCTTTAAATAGATCAGCGGTCCTGCCGTCTGCGCTCACGGCTTTGTTAGTTTAATGCTTCGAAATATAAGCTTGATTTCATCTAGGTCGGGTGGACGGAATTCTCTTGTATCTTCGTCTGTTGCGAATGGATCATTCTGTCTGACAGCGGTATCAGATCTATCATCGCCGTTATACAGTCTATTGAAGTAGTTTTTCCATATTCTCTGCATCGACTGTGACTCTACTACTAGTTGTCCGTCTTCATCCCCACAGGCTTCCGCTCTGGCTTTATAGCCCTGGCATATTCGTTTTACTTTTTCGTCAAACTTGCGGACGTTATTCCTGTGGTAGCATCTCCCCATCTCCTCGATCTCACGCTTTTCGTGCTCTCTTCTTTTTCTTCCTTAAAACCGCTGAAGATGATTCTTCAATGAAACCCAGTATTTTCTTCAAACTTTGCAGATCCTACTCAGAGAATTTTCGGCGCAAAAACGGGACGTGATCTAGCCACTTATTTACCTCTCTTCTTTGTACTCTGGTTCCCGAGAGGTTAGATGTAATTTTCCCTTTTTGTCATTTATTTGGAGTGCTGCCAATTTGCTTTCCTTACATTTTCAAGAGGTTTTAGTTCATGAGTTAGTGTGATTTTTTTACGGAAAAGCAAAGATCTTTACGCAAAATTCGCCACAATGTCGACTGAGGGGTCTCCAATTTTAAATTGAAGTACTTCTTGCCTTTTCTGACTGGCACAGGAAAAATTAACAGTGAATATGTTCCTCGAATTAACCCATTATAGCACTCACAGCTTGTCTAGTGGGACGATCTAATGGGACACCCATAAAGTTGCGACCACCGACTTAGGATTTTGATAGTCATTTCTAAAAGTTATTAATTTTTAATGGGTTGGAGTTTACCAAAAACGAATTTAGTGCTTAACATCTCTTCTAATATTCATTTGATTTCAATTTCCCTTCCAGTCAGTACATGAATTTAAGAATACTTTTAAAAAATTAAATCGGATTAATTACAGTTACGTCCAATATGCGATTTAAAGTATGTGTACACGTGTTACGTTTCGAGTCATTTATGACCCAGGCATTAACAATTGATTTCTTTGTTGAAGGGGGTAGCCTCATGTGACCAATTCGGAAAATCGATAATTTTTATCATATTTCGATAGTAAAACCTATCGAAAATATGCTGTGAAAAATTCAGACCGAAATTTCTAGTATTAGATAAGTTACAACTCATAGTCGCTGACGCGCCAAAAGCGACTTGTTTCTGTTCTTCAAACTTTAAACGTATCCTAAAAACAAAACTATTCAACCGATTTATATATGTTCTTCTACTCATTAATGGTTATCGGCCGTACCAAAATTGCTTATTTTAGAAAATATTTTTAACAAAAAAATTACCAAAAATTAAGATTTTTTTCTACAGTCCGCCATTTTTTTTTTTAATGAAATTAATTAAGTTTGGTAAGCCCAATAGCGACAGACCTACTGAACAATAATCCATTCAATTTTTTTTATTTCAGACAACATGAACAGCCTTTATTACCATGACCAGTGACCTGCTTGTTTTTTTGGTGTCTAATTTAATTAAAGAAAAATATATATAAAAAATGTAAAATAAGAAAAAAAGAATTTTATACAGTTTAAGATACAAATAAAAACATATAAAAAAATTAAAATGAATGAATTTTATTGTCTTACAAAAAAAAATTCCCTAAAAAGAGGCAAAATTTATGTGTTCACATGAGCCTGCCCACTAAAATAACCGTCTATTTTTTTGTGAAAGTACCGTATATTTGTAAGGATTTTTTTTTCTGTTGGAACCGTATTTTGTAAGGATAGTGTTTTTATTTCGCATTGCTGTGTGTTGTCAAATAAGAAAAAACAAAGGAATTATGACTGAAGGAAGGGAAATGAGAGCAGGTTTTTTTATTTTTATCGTGAGTTTTTCTTATAATCCACATCATTTTCAAAGAATCGCTATGTTGGTGAACAAGAAATAGAAGCTCTTATTAGTTGTCCTGGGGAGAATGATGATGATTTTCAAGATGAGGCTAGTATTGATGGCGATGAAAGTTGTGGATAAAGAAGTGGAAGATGAAAATGCTTCCGAGGATGATATACATAAGTAGCGACTTAGAAGATCCGATAGCGACATCTGACAACCCAACTGGATATTGGAATAAGGATCGGAATATAAGGTGAGCAACAACACCTCTCGAAAATCAATTGGCACGGGCATCTATGGAAAGTGTTATTAATCAACTAGCATGTGTCACTTCTTATACGATTCATCGCATTTCTAATATTGGGGATACTGTGTATGATTCCTGGTATAGAAAGAGATGTTATCCGAAGTTATCAGATGATAGACGAAGTTGAGTTGGACGCATATTTAGGAGTACTGCTGCTTACTGGTACGTTATATCCACTTAGCATTCACACATATGTATCTCTCCCATTTATTACTCTTATTGCGTAGGTGTTTATCGCTCATATGGTGAAAGAATGAAATACTTGTGGGATGAAGATCATGGTCGCCCAATGCTGAGAGCTGTTATGTCTCTTGAACGCTTTTTCGAAATCTCACGAATGCTTGCTTTTGATGACAGATTAAGCCGAAGGTCAGAAGTTCGTGGAGATAAGCTTCCACCCATCCATTAATTATATGAAAAGTGGACCCAGAATCAAAACGTGCCAAAGGAAAACGTGACTGTAGATCAGTGGGTTCTGTTCTGACTGTAGGTTAATGGGTTCTTTTAATGAATCTAAAATGCCGAGAGAAAAATCTTATTTTTTTTTACTTTTAAAAGTTTTTTTTGTGTCGGGGGTTCCTTAAAATTTTTAATTTTGTTTTTATTTTATTCTTTTTAAATTATTCGCGGACCCTAATTGCGATAGATAACTACTTAAATTAATTTTTTTTTTAAATATCATGCAACAACGCATAGGGCTTCTTGTATCTACAAGGTGGCGCAGGATTTATCATCCAATTTTGTTTTTGAATAACTTTTTTGCCAAAAAAAATGACTTTGAGTGATTTAAATCCTTATTTGGACCTTTAAAATTTTTTCCGTTATGTGGAAAAGATAATATCCGTCCAGTGTCTACCGCCAGTGTTGATACACCTTTGTACCCGTTTTATCGCATTTTCCATGACTTTCCACCACATTTCCGGTGATAGATGTTCGCATTTCTGTCGAATATTCTCCTTAAGGGCTCCGAACGCGAACGTCCGAGGCATGTTGGCATAGGACGGAAACTTTAAGTAGCGCCAAAGAAAGAAGTCTTGGATGGTTAAATCTGGCGATCTTACTGGCCATGACAAATCGCCAAAACGGGAGATATGCGACCAGGAAACGCTTCCTTCTTCTTATTGAAACCAAATGTTCACCAAGCCTCACTCATCCAATTCCGGGAGTGAGAAGTCGCTTATCATGACCCTGTAGCGTTCGCCAGTAACAGTGATCGTATTGTCGATGGCGTGCTATAATAAATACGGTCCAATCACTCCTCTCCTGTGAACACCGCACCACACAGTGGCTTTGAGTGGATGTAATGGCTCCTCGTGTAACACACGTGGATTTTCAATGCCCCAGAAATTAAGATTTAGCTTATTGACTTAACCGCTTAAGTGTAAATGCGCCTCGCCGCTCATGTTGATTATCGACCAAGAATCGATCTCTTCGTTGTTGATTAATGATGGCTTGACAGCACTTCATACGCGACTGACGGTCAGCAGGCACTAACTGATGCACTGTTTATACTTTGTACGGGAACATGTGTAAGTTTTTCACTAAAATTCGCTGTAGGGTCCGTCTGGTTATGCCCGATTGCGTGGCCCGTTATCTGGTTGATGTTGCTTTGTTCTCGGCCGAACGACCAATCCGGTGCTTAATCTCCTATGGTTCCAGTATGTTCAAGTCGAGACGCTAAGCGAAATGTTTGCCCAGTTGGGGCGAAACGAATAGGAAATCAATGTCGAAATTCACGGAATTCCACCGAACGATTATTGGTAAAAAAAATCTACACAAATATTCCACGCTCTTGCGAAGTATAGCACTCCATTGCTTATCCGTTTGTATACTGCAGCTGTTTAGTCCACTAAAGTCAAATATGATTGAGGTACGTCAACTATTGCAAAAATTATGACATCTTTCGATAGGGAAGCACTTAAAAGAGCTCATGGTCTTGAAACGCCTGAACAGATCTTCATAGATTGTAGCTACGAACCATTTCGATGACGTTTGCTTTCAAACAAAAAAAAATCATCAAAATCGATCCATTCGTTCAGGAGTTACGATGCCACAGACAGACACACAGATGCACAGACTCGTCAAACTTATAACACCCCTCTTCTTGCGTCTGGGGTTAAAAAGTGAATTCAAGCGCTATTTCCCTGACTGCGAGGACAACAATATTCGGAAACTGATTCGCAATCCTTTAATTGTAAATGTTTCTGAGGTGCCTGATGAAATTCAAGATGTGATTGAAATGCAACACGAAAGTAACTTGAAAGATACATTCCAGACAGGAATTAATATTGAAGATTTATGGAGCCAAAAGGTAATTTCTTTTCCAAAGATACGAGAAATTGCGCTTCTGATAATTAAAAACAAGCACCGAAATCGGTTGTATGTCAGTGCCAACATGCCTTTGACTTTAAGTAATACTGAACCAAGGATTCAGAAGTTAGTAAATAGTATGCAATCACAAAAATCTCATTAAAATCATATATGTACTTATCTTTATAATGTAAAATTGTCGTAAAAAAACTAAAATACTGCTGGCTTTGAACGATTGTATGCGTGTTTTATTTATCGATAGAACAATCCTTTACTCATTTTAATGTATTTTACCTCTAAACAATTAGTGGTCCATGGCTAGACAGAAATTTTGTCAAATGGTCCCTCATCACTAAAAGGTTAAGAACCGCTGCTGTAGATGAACAAAAGATTCAACTGCCCAATAAGCCAGGTAAACACGGAATGAAGGCATGGATAGCTACTGATTCTGCGACTTCCTTTTGTCTAAATTTTCAAATTTATCTTGGACGAGTTGGAGGTGCATCGGAATGAAATCAGGGAGAACGAGTCGGTCTGGACTTAGCGTCAGAGTGCCAAAGAAGAAATATAACAACTGACAATTTTTTTACTAGCCATTCGTTAACCTTGGAACTGTGAAAAAAAAGAATTACTCTAGTTGGGACAGTTCGAAAGAATAAGAGGTTTCTACCGATGCACGCTACAGCTAAGCAGCTCAGAAAGCTTTCAGTGTTGTCCAGGAAATTCTTCTTTCATGAGAGAGAAACACTTGTGCAATATGTACCAAAGAAGTATAAGTTGGTCAAGTACAATGCATCGTGACGGTAAAATGTTAGAAGAACCATCAATAAAGATTCCCGAGATTAAAAAATTGTACAATTCGACTAAGGAAGGCGTTGACACAATGGACCAGTTAGTACGTACACATTCATACAAGTGACACACCAACCGGTGGCCAGTAGCTCTATTTGCCAATTCTATAGACCTTTCATATTATGGACAGAAATTCAATCGAACTGGAATCAAAACAAATTGTTCAAGCACAGGATTTTTTCACATGAGCTAGGAGAACACTTAGTTCGGCCGTATATTGTTCGACGGAATCGTCTTCCAAGGGCTGAAACTACCGCATTCATCGCTCGCAATACTCAAATTAATAGTATTGCGTTAGCATCAACATCATTACCACCCGCTAAAAAACTTAAGACAAGTGACCGTAAGCGCTACAAGTTTTATCCTCTGAGCAACGAGAAAAAGACCTTCACCTGCTGCACATTGCTCAACGAACCAGTGTGTCCCACCCATCAGCATACAATTAAAACAACATCCTTCCTTTTCCTTTTTTTTCCGGCGTCGTTATGGTCAGAAGTGTAGGACCATAACCTGCCCACTTAACTACATTCCTAATGTTCCGCTTGTGGGGTCCGCCGGTTTGACCTCAGAAAGTAGCGGCAGGCTTCCCGGTGTGGGATTACTTCATCGCTGAGGCCAATCAAATGCTGGTGTTTTTGCATTTGTTTGCGCCAATTGTTTTTCGGCCTGCCTTTTTTGCGTGTTGAAATTGGAACGTTGATTGATAACGCCTTTTGGACGGGGTTCAAAGGATCTCTCCTTTGAACATGGCAATGCCAACTGAATCGGTCGCGCTCTATCTTTCTTGTGATGGTTTCTTTTACGTGGAGGCTTCCTCGGATCTTTGAACTTCTAATTCTGTCACGCTTTGTTACTCCCGCTCTCATGCGAAGCATCTTCATCTCAGCTACCTTTTGTGCAGTGTCCAGCATTGTGAACCGTATGTGAGCGCCGGACGTACAACTGAAGTGTAGAGCCTTCCTTTCAGCTTAGGGGGCATTTTTCGATCACAGAAGATGGCGGAGTTTTCCCGCCACTTCATCCACCCTACGCTTACGCGATGGTTGATGTCTTCATCACAAGTTGCTTCTTTATTAATCATAGATCCCAGATATTTAAACTTTTCACACTTGGGAAGCACTCTTCCATTCAAGTAAATGTCTGGAATAGGCTGATGAGGGTCAGAGAACGGGCAGCACAGATACTCTGTCTTCTTTGAACTAATAGGATACCCGTGTCCCTCAAAAATGTCCACCCACACATCAAGTGCTCGTTGTGGGGACGCCTGGTCATCACTTATAATGGCTCCATCGTCAGCAAAGAATAGCTGGTGCACATTAGGGTCCGTCACTTTTCCTTCAAGCAAGCAATCAAGGACTGCTATAAAGAGCAGTGCGCTGAGGACACTCCCTTGGTGTACACCGACTTTGATTGCGAACTCTTCGGTGACTCCTGCGGTGCATCTTACTCTTGTCGTTGCTCTCTTGTACATGTCCATGATCACTCGCACGTAGGTTTCTGGAACTCCTTTTTGTCTTAGCGCTACCCATAAAAGATCTCTTAGTTGCCGGTCAAAGGCCTTCTCGAAATCAACCAACACCATACGCAAGTCCTTTGAAGAATCACGATGCTTTTCCATCATGATCAGGGTCATCATGGTCATCAGATAGTCGTATTATTTTCCGCAGTCGGCTATCTAATACCCGTTCAACGATCTTCATGGTGTGCGACATCAGCTTGACAGAACGGTAGTTATCACAATTTCGCGTATCACCCTTTCCTTTGTGCAAAGGAAGAAGATAGCTTTCCCGCCATTGATTAGGCATAGTGTCGCCTCTCATAAGTTTGGAGATAAGAAGCATGAGCCATCGAGACCCGATGTCTCCCATCTTTTGCCGGAATTCAGAGGGTATCCCGTCCGGCCCAACAGCTTTTCTTTTCTTGGAGTTTTTAACCGCGTACCGAACTTCTTCGAATGTGATGTCGGATATTTCGGCATGATTCGGGGCGGCTCTTGGAAAGTACACTCGGGGAAACTGTTCATTCAGAAGTTCCTCGCAATACTGTCGCCATGTGTGGAGAATTTTTTCGTCTTCCACAAGGAGTTGGCATTAAGCATTATTAATAAACTTTGGGGAACGAATCTCCTGAGCGGCTATCTTAAAGATATTTGCTCCTTTGTTCAAATTGCTTTGTCGAAGCTCTTGGGTAGCCTGGTTCCTGTCAGACGCGGAAGACGATATTTCTTCCAACTCCTGGTAGAGGCCTTCCATGCTTTTCGCTTTGAATTCGGCGCATTTTTTCTTCGCGATACCTTTGCAACATCTATATACCTTTTCACGGCGAGCTTTTTCCTCTTTATTAGTACAAGAGCACTTTGACCAAGCTTGGAAAGCCATTTTCTTTTCGTGTATCACTGCTTTGGCTTCGTCTGTCCACCACCAGGTTTCTTTTGCGTGTTGGCAGGGGCCTTTAGATGTTCCGAGCAGTGATTTGGCTTTCTCCAGGCCAGATTGTTGTAGGGAATCCCACATGTCTTGTGCTCTGCACTCCTCATTACCGACCTCATCGATAATGGAAGAGAGGTCGTTTTTCATGTTTGTAATAAAAGCTTCGCCTTTTCCTTTATCCAGCTTATACCGCTTGATTCTCTCAGACACCTTCGTTTGCTGCTTTGACTTCTTACTCGCCTCCATAAAAAATTCAGTCAGGAGGAGACGGTGTTGAAGGGCGATCGCGTCTCCCAGGATCACTTTGCAATCTTTAACTCGTGGCTTCATGAAACTGGATACCAAATGATAGTCTATTTGAGTTTCATTTCCGCCGCTGCTATAAGTGATCAGGTGCCGGCTTTGTTTGACGAACATGGTATTTAGCACTATAAGACCGTACGACTTGCACATGTTTAGGTTATCTTCACCTGAAGAGTTCCTGGTGCCGTATCCCAGCCCTCCGTGGTAGCCTTCACAGTCTTCGCTTGTCTTCCCGACATGTCCGTTTAAATCTCCCCCAACAAACAAAAGCTCTTCCTTTGGGATGATTTTGACAAGGTTGTGGAAATCTAGCCAGAATGCATCTTTTTCTTTTTGTTCGCATCCTACTTGAGGGGCATATGCGCTTACGATGTTCCACACCTCACCATGCATCACCAATTTGAGAGCCATCAAACGGTCACTGGACTTTGAAATGGTTAAGACGTTGCCAAGTAACTCTGCCGCAAGGATGATGGCGATTCCGTTTTTTCCTTGTTCCAATCCATAGTAAAACATCTTGTAGGCTTTTGTTTTAACGTCCAAGAAACGTGCCCGATTACCGGTGTTTCGCCATTTCGTCTCTTGTACGCACAGGATGTCTACTCGCCTTCTAACCATCATTTCTTCAAGCTCATAGCTGCGCCCACTCATGCTTTCAACGTTCCAACTCGCGACTCTTAAATGTGGCTTACGCCGTTGCATTACTTTGCTATCCCCCGGAAATCCTATAGCTCTGACCCGAGCATTTCTGCTCGTCCCAGGATCACGACCATTAGTAGTGCCTGGCGGGGTAGTGCTTTTCCTTTTAGCGTTCTTTTCCATAATGCTACGGTTTGACCGTTTTCATTCTTCCCTTCCTTTTTGACACGGGCATGCCCCAGATTTTTTATTTTTTTTTTGATTGATCTTACTCTTACAACACCGGTGATCTCCAGTCGTGTCAACCCACTGATTTGCATGCACACTTGTGGGGCAGTTTAATGGTGGTATATGTGTCCCTAGGCTCACCTTGGTGTTTTCTAAATTGCCTAGATGTGAGTTTTGTTTACCTTTGTTTAGTCGCCTTTTACGACAAGCGATAGGTATCGCTGCAGGGATATTCTTAACCCGTCCCTGCACGTGGTTGTTTTGTTTTTGTTTTTTTTTTTTTGTTTTTTGTTTTTGTTTTGTTTTTGTTTTTTTGGTGTCTAATTTAATTAAAGAAAAATATATATAAAAAATGTAAAATAAGAAAAAAAAAATTTTATACAGTTTAAGATACAAATAAAAACATATCAAAAAATTAAAATGATTGAATTTTATTGTCTTACAAAAAAAAAATTCCCTAAAAAGAGGCAAAATTTATGTGTTCACATGAGCCTGCCCACTAAAATAACCGTCTATTTTTTTTTTGTGAAAGTACCGTATATTTCTAAGGATTTTTTTTTCTGTTGGAACCGTATTTTGTAAGGATAGTGTTTTTATTTCGCATTGCTGTGTGTTGTCAAATAAGAAAAAACAAAGGAATTATGACTGAAGGAAGGGAAATGAGAGCAGGTTTTTTTATTTTTATCGTGAGTTTTTCTTATAATCCACATCATTTTCAAAGAATCGCTATGTTGGTGAACAAGAAATAGAAGCTCTTATTAGTTGTCCTGGGGAGAATGATGATGATTTTCAAGATGAGGCTAGTATTGATGGCGATGAAAGTTGTGGATAAAGAAGTGGAAGATGAAAATGCTTCCGAGGATGATATACATAAGTAGCGACTTAGAAGATCCGATAGCGACATCTGACAACCCAACTGGATATTGGAATAAGGATCGGAATATAAGGTGAGCAACAACACCTCTCGAAAATCAATTGGCACGGGCATCTATGGAAAGTGTTATTAATCAACTAGCATGTGTCACTTCTTATACGATTCATCGCATTTCTAATATTGGGGATGCTGTGTATGATTCCTGGTATAGAAAGAGATGTTATTCGAAGTTATCAGATGATAGACGAAGTTGAGTTGGACGCATATTTAGGATTTCTGCTGCTTACTGGTACGTTATATCCACTTAGCATTCACACATATGTATCTCTCCCATTTATTACTCTTATTGCGTAGGTGTTTATCGCTCATATGGTGAAAGCATGAAATACTTGTGGGATGAGGATCATGGTCGCCCAATGCTGAGAGCTGTTATGTCTCTTGAACGCTTTTCGAAATCTCACGAATGCTTGCTTTTGATGACAGACTAAGCCGAAGGTCAGAAGTTCGTGGAGATAAGCTTCCACCCATCCGTTAATTATATGAAAAGTGGACCCAGAATCAAAACGTGACAAAGGAAAACGTGACTGTAGATCAGTGGGTTCTGTTCTGACTGTAGGTTAATGGGTTCTTTTAATGAATCTAAAATGCCGAGAGAAAAATCATATTTTTTTTACTTTTAAAAGTTTTTTTTGTGTCGGGGGTTCCTTAAAATTTTTAATTTTGTTTTTATTTTATTCTTTTTAAATTACTCGCGGACCCTAATTGCGATCGATAACTAAAGGGTCCGCCAAATAATTTTTTTGTTTTTGAAAATGCTATAAAAAAAACTACTGAATATTTTCTCAAATTTCTTTTTTTATTTGAAAGTACAATCCTTCCGGTTAATAATGCAAAATAATTTCATTCAAATGGCTGCCTCGGCTGGCCATGCAGTAGCCTACACGATCGGTCCAATTTTTAAGCACATTATCGATTGTGTACAGCTGTATTTCACCAATGGCTTCACGAATATTGTCCTTTAAAGCGTCAATTGTCTCTGGCTTGTCGGCGTAACACTTATCTTTGACGGCACCCCACAAATAATAGTCCAACGGTGTCAAATCGCAGCTCTGAGGTGGCCAAACGACATCAGCTCTGCGGCTGATAATGCGATCTTCAAAAACAGGGCGCAAAACATCGAGTGTAGCTTCGGCTGTGTGGCACGTAGCGCCATCCTGTTGAAACCAAATGTTGCCAATATCCTCCTCTTCAATTTTTGTGAACAAAAATTCGTTCAACATGGCCCGATAACGATCGCCATTGACTGTAACGGCCACTCCTTGCTCATTTTCGAAGGAAGATGGCCCAATTATGCCTCTGGACCAAAATCCGCACCAAACAGTGGCTCGTTTTGGGTGCACCGGCTTTTCAATGTATGCGTGCGGGTTTTCTGTGCCCCAAATGCGACAATTTTGCTTGTTTACATACCCGCCAAGATCAAAATGAGCTTCATCTGAAAAGATGATTTTTTTGGCAAAATCGGCATCTTCTGTAAGTCGATCGCAGGCCCACTTAGCGAAGCGAAAACGCATTGGATGGTCAGTTGGCTTCAACTCCTGAACCAATTGGACTTTGTATGGCGTCATACCAAGGTCTTTATGCAAAATTCGTCTCAATGATGTCTCCGAAATGTTCAATTGTTGAGAACGACGGTGAATTGATGTTGATGGCGCTTCACGCACACTTTCTGCCGCAGCAGCAATATTCTCGGGTGTACGCACTGTTTTTGGCTTTTCACGCTTTGGTTTATCGATGAGGATGCCAGTTTCTTTCACTTTTTTCACAAGATAACGAACATACGGAGCTGACGGTGCTTTTCTTCTTCCAAAATCCGTACGCAATTTTCGCACACTTTCTGCAACATTACCATGATTTTCAAAGTAATGTCGCAATATTTCCCAGCGTTGTTCAAGCGTATACACAACCATATTCGTTCAGCGGAGGCATAAAACTAATTATCTGTCAAATCAGACATGAGCTAAGTGTTACCATTCACGAAATAAGCACTACTTGAAAAAAAAAACGTTAGATGGCGGACCCTTTACTTAAATTACTTTTTTTTTTAAGTATCATGCAACAACGCATAGGGCTTCTTGTATGTACAAGGTGGCGCAGGATTTATCATCCAATTTTGTTTTTGAATAACTTTTTTGCCAAAAAAAAATGACTTTGAGTGATGGAAATCCTTATTTGGACCTTTAAAATTTTTTCTGTTATGTGGAAAAGATAATATCCGTCCAGTGTCTACCGCCAGTGTTGATACACCTTTGTACCCGTTTTATCGCATTTTTCATGACTTTCCACCACATTTCCGGTGATAAATGTTCGCATTTCTGTCGAATATTCTCCTTAAGGGCTCCGAACGCGAACGTCCGAGGCATGTTGGCATAGGACGGAAACTTTAAGTAGCGCCAAAGAAAGAAGTCTTGGATGGTTAAATCTGGCGATCTTACTGGCCATGACAAATCGCCAAAACGGGAGATATGCGACCAGGAAACGCTTTCTTCTTCTTATTGAAACCAAATGTTCACCAAGCCTCACTCATCCAATTCCGGGAGTGAGAAGTCGCTTATCATGACCCTGTAGCGTTCGTCAGTAACAGTGATCGTATTGTCAATGGCGTGCTATAATAAATACGGTCCAATCACTTCTCTCCTGTGAACACCGCACCACACAGTGGCTTTGAGTGGATGTAATGGCTCTTCGTGTAACGCACGTGGATTTTCAATGCCCCAGAAATTAAGATTTTGCTTATTGACTTAACCTCTTAAGTGTAAATGCGCCTCGCCGCTCATGTTGATTATCGACCAAGAATCGATCTCTTAGTTGTTGATTAATGATGGCTTGACAGCAATTCATACGCGACTGACGGTCAGCAGGCACTAACTGATGCACTGTTTATACTTTGTACGGGAACATGTGTAAGTTTTTCACTAAAATTCGCTGTAGGGTCCGTCTGGTTATGCCCGATTGCGTGGCCCGTTATCTGGTTGATGTTGCTTGTTCTCGGCCGAACGACCAATCCGGTGCTTAATCTCCTATGGTTCCAGTATGTTCAAGTCGAGACGCTAAGCGAAATGTTTGCCCAGTTGGGGCGAAACGAATAGGAAATCAATGTCGAAATTCACGGAATTCCACCGAACGATTATTGGTAAAAAAAATCTACACAAATATTCCACGCTCTTGCGAAGTATAGCACTCCATTGCTTATCCGTTTGTATACTGCAGCTGTTTAGTCCACTAAAGTCAAATATGATTGAGGTACGTCAACTATTGCAAAAATTATGACATCTTTCGATAGGGAAGCACTTAAAAGAGCTCATGGTCTTGAAACGCCTAAACAGATCTTCATAAATTGTAGCTACGAACCATTTCGATGACGTTTGCTTTCAAACAAAAAAAAAATCATCAAAATCGATCCATTCGTTCAGGAGCTACGATGCCACAGACAGACACACAGATGCACAGACTCGTCAAACTTATAACACCCCTCTTCTTGCGTCTCTGGTTAAAAAGTGAATTCAAGCGCTATTTCCCTGACTACGAGGACAACAATATTCGGAAACTGATTCGCAATCCTTTAATTGTAAATGTTTCTGAGGTGCCTGATGAAATTCAAGATGTGATTGAAATGCAACACGAAAGTAACTTGAAAGATACATTCCAGACAGGAATTAATATTGAAGATTTATGGAGCCAAAAGGTAATTTCTTTTCCAAAGATACGAGAAATTGCGCTTCTGATAATTAAAAACAAGCACCGAAATCGGTTGTATGTTAGTGCCAACATGCCTTTGACTTTAGGTAATACTGAACCAAGGATTCAGAAGTTAGTAAATAGTATGCAATCACAAAAATCTCATTAAAATCATATATGTACTTATCTTTATAATGTAAAATTGTCGTAAAAAAACTAAAATACTGCTGGCTTTGAACGATTGTATGCGTGTTTTATTTATCGATAGAACAATCCTTTACTCATTTACCTCTAAACAATTAGTGGTCCATGGCTAGACAGACATTTTGTCAAATGGTCCCTCATCACTAAAAGGTTAAGAACCGCTGCTGTAGATGAACAAAAGATTCAAATGCCCAATAAGCCAGGTAAACACGGAATGAAGGCATGGATAGCTACTGATTCTGCGACTTCCTTTTGTCTAAATTTTCAAATTTATCTTGGACGAGTTGGAGGTGCATCGGAATGAAATCAGGGAGAACGAGTCGGTCTGGACTTAGTGTCAGAGTGCCAAAGAACAAATATAACAACTGACAATTTTTTTACTAGCCATTCGTTAACCTTGGAACTGTGAAAAAAAAAGAATTACTCTAGTTGGGACAGTTCGAAAGAATAAGAGGTTTCTACCGATGCACGCTACAGCTAAGCAGCTCAGAAAGCTTTCAGTGTTGTCCAGGAAATTCTTCTTTCATGAGAGAGAAACACTTGTGCAATACGTTCCAAAGAAGTATAAGTTGGTCACCTTGCTAAGTACAATGCATCGTGACGGTAAAATGTTAGAAGAACCATCAATAAAGATTCCCGAGATTAAAAAAAATTACAATTCGACTAAGGAAGGCGTTGACACAATGGACCAGTTAGTACGTACACATTCATACAAGTGACACACCAACCGGTGGCCAGTAGCTCTATTTGCCAATTCTATAGACCTTTCATATTATGGACAGAAATTCAATCGAACTGGAATCAAAACAAATTGTTCAAGCGCAGGATTTTTCCACATGAGCTAGGAGAACACTTAGTTCGGCTGTATATTGTTCGACGGAATCGTCTTCCAAGGGCTGAAACTACCGCATTCATCGCTCGCAATACTCAAATTAATAGTATTGCGTTAGCATCAACATCATTACCACCCGCTAAAAAACTTAAGACAAGTGACCGTAAGCGCTACAAGTTTTATCCTCTGAGCAACGAGAAAAAGACCTTCACCTGTTGCACAGTGCTCAACAAACCACCCATCAGCATACAATTACAACAACATATTGCCAAGAACACGCTCAAATTAATAATTTGTATCCCTCGTTGCTTCTTGTTCCTTTTTTCGTAGTTATTTTATAAAAATATTTTCAAAATCAAAATTTGGTCATTTATGACCCGAAACGTAACACGTGTGATTTTTTTCTAATAAAACAGAAAGGTTAAGCTTGATCATGATAAAGACACGAAATACGACTATTACTTGGTTATCAATGGATTTTGATGTTTCATTTAAAATCAGAATTGTTATGCCCACGCATTATTTGTGACATGAGTTAAAATCAAGGATATTCAGTTAGTACCGCCATTTTTAGCGTTGAAAAACGTACACGCGAACATTGCTTCGCGTCAACCACTTTACGGTCACCATAATCGACTTATTCAGCAAACAATTCAAGTGACCAAATTCGCATTGATCTTACGCCACCTACCTGTATAAGTAGAGGGAAATATTGCTCCTGTATCCGCTAATGGACATCGTGGTTGTTCGCAGCGATTGTAAGTGTGTTACTGGAAGACGCGGAATATTTTAAGCAGGGATCTTGGTCTAAAACTTTACAAAATAAAACTCGTGCTAGAACTCAAGCCGAACGACTTGCCACAGCGTCGAATTTTTGGGTTAGTGGGCCTTAGAAAAAGTGAAGATATCGCTATCGAAAAATTGTCTACAGTTCCGAAACTTATTTGTGGTTGAATAGCTGTGCTTACAGACATAACTGCCGAATCTGATCCGAGGAACCTCAGACAATACAAGAGCTGCGACCCGGAAAAAATTCACTGTTTTGTGGGGTTTATGTTCCAGCCGAATCATTGGGCCGCATTTTTCCAAAGATGACCATGAGAACAATGCCACCGTCAATGACGTTCGCTATTATTAAACAATTTCGATTTTTTTTTTGCCCAAATTGCACGAGTTGACTCTGGCCAGCATATGGTTCCAGCAACACCGCACTTAATGCCCCACAGCACCCGAATCGATGGACCTCTTAAAAATGAGTTAGGTGAGCAATTTATGTATCATTTTAACCAGTGCGATATGACGACGTTAGCTTATATCGACCAATATGATCGAAAAAGTAACTCAAATTTGGGCTCTCGGTATAGACCACTTAAAACGTAGTCTCGGTTAATATTTACACAAAGCGAATAAATGGCAAGTATAAATTTATCAACTTGAATAAAAATTGTATAAACTTCTATAACGTTCCTATTATCTTTTTGAAAGTTAAAAACTAAACGTTTAGAAAATCACATATTACTTTATGTATATGTTGTATAGCTTAATTACGCTGTTGAATTTCAAACAAAAACTTCAAACACAGAAGTTACTCTACAGCCGCTATTAAGTCAAAAATCATACAAATAAACTGAGCTAATGGCATATGAGGATATGAAGTTGGAACCAAGGTGCAACAGTCCCAGTGGAGGTTTTCTAGAAAGCTAAAAATTTCGGACGGACCGAAAAAAAACTCCAGGAACGCGGTCCAATATTGCCGCTAAGCTTATTAAGGTTTTCAGTCTGTCGTTACATAGCTCATCATGCGTTTTTGTCATGAAAGTACCCGCATAACAAGGAGTGCCACCTAAATTCACAACGCCAGTTATGTAAATCGACTTTCTGGTGAAATATTCATGACTTTTAAAGCTGCTCTTCATACTAGTTAAAGAGCTAAGTCTTAACAGAAACATCAAGTTACTAGTGAAGTGTTGAATATCTGATTAGCAAATTGAATCTCAATTCAAAACAAAATGTCCTGTTACTTTTTGAACATACTCTTTGCAACCTCTCCAGTCTCCACATTCCTATAGAATGCAAAAATTGAATGACGATATACCGATGATCGATACCTTCATATGAACCTATGCGGCATCTGTTTCCAGCTGCAACATGAAAATCCAAAGAATGTCGTTCCATCCAGCTAATTCCACAATCTATCCACGTCTCCGTAGTTCTTTTTTGGTTTCATTTCCCTTTGAAATAAATAAGCATACTCGGACTCTCTCCCCCCAAGCCAGTAATTGGGATAACTATCCATTACGTGAACAATGCCATCCCACCTGCCCAGCACGCTCGGAATGACATAACGACATGTACTGTATACCTGAGAACTCCCCACTCACAGTGATGCCCCAGCACCTGGTTCGCAATTCAATTACATTAAAACACTCTACATAAACCTAAACTAGGAACACAACCACCATCACTGCCACGTCTAATGCCACCACCATCAGTCCAGTAGTACGTTCCAAGGACAACATAAATCCAGGATTATAATGACTCGCAAAACGACAGGCTCGTCGTCTTGGTTGAGGCACATATATCGAACAAGGTAGATTGTACATCCGACACTTGTGCAACTCTTTTCGCAACAGCATGACTACATAGCAGCACGAGTGTGAAGTACGTACTTATTTAGATACGGAGGAGTAGCGAGGAGGCATTCGGTATTCTTAAAATGGCAATAAATATCCGACACTCTATGAGCTTCTTCGGAGCAACAGCAGAAAGCATCTCTATTACCTGTGTGTGCACTTCTGTATCAGCCGACAAGGAGGGTGTTTATGGGGAAGAAGAAAATAGGAGTAAGAAGGTGTCGTTGTCGTTGCCGTTGTCGTCCCTAAGTCTGAACGAAAGCGGGAGAATAGCCATTTATATGAAAGTGTAATTAAGTGTCACTTTAAAGCCATCAGGAAATTACGATTTTCCTTTGCGAACACCTGATTCAAGAGTCCTATCCGATTAAGTCTGCTGTTTGGGTTCCGCAACGATGGGAAGGCACACGGCGGGTGGTAGGGATTGGGCCTGGTGCGTGTCGTCGTCCACTGCTAAGTATCTGACTGTCTGTAGTCTGCCAGGGCTGACAGCGACTTTGCGGTTGCGAATAAATTTCCCAAAGATGAAATGCGGTTTCTTTCGATTTCAAACACCCTCCGACCGCCCATGCAGCCTCCTTGGAATTCATTCGTTTTTCGGGCGTTCTCCGAATGATGGTGCTGTGTCGCAGATCTCATCGAACCACTGCGAAAGTCGGGATGAAATAGAGGACTTCGGTTGAAGGCACTTGGTATTCTCGATGGTATTTCGCAGTCATATTTCAGGGATTTCCGTTGAAGAAAATGCGCCGGCGGCAGGGACGACAGTCATCCATGTCGTTTCGTTTCGTATCGGAGGCAGAAGTAGATACGTCTCCCACGGGGTGTTTTTATGTTGCGCTCCATTTGCGGGATGACCAGGACGACAACGATGACGATGGTGTTGTGTCAGGTGTACCTCGCCCGGATGGTCGTGTAGCTTGACATTTATTCGGATCGGTGACTGTGTCTTCGCAGACTTTAAGCTCAAGGTGATGTTAATTGAAATCTAATTGTTTTTTCAATTAACTAAGAGGTGCGTTGTGTTCCTAACAGGGGTTTTGTGCTATTTCAAGATTCGAGTGTTTTTTCAGTCGATGATTCTAGTTGCCGACAAGTATTTTCTGACATTTCGAGTGGATTGCTGCTCAAGATTCCAGCCGTCTTTCGATGGACTCTTGTCTTAAGGAATTACGAAGAAAAGTTGTCCTTGCGCTTCGCATAACGTCAGCAGATGATCCTCGTTCAGATAACACAACGAAGCTGTGACACTGTCGTCTCGAAATTATTTCTCGTATTTTTGTTTCCTGTTTGTTTTGTCCGAATCTCTATGTTTCGTTTGTTGCCTTTAATCATGCTTTCAATTCCTGCGCAGCATGCAACAGAGATAGTGAAGGGGTTGCCGCATACCCGTAAAATCTTTCCAACTCTCTGTCGTTGGCAGTCCATTGCTTAATCCGGATTAGCGAGTGCAATAATCAGTTAAGGATTTACGTTAACATTGTGTCCTTCCTGTTTGTCCTTTCTGCTTTCAGTCCAGCTACAACTACAATTGCGACTTTAGCTGCTGCTCGATGTTTTGACGTGCCTTAATCCTGTTTAATTGTTGTTCGCAGTGAGTGCGGAATGATTGAGTGAAGCCTGGTGTTCGTTCTATCGTACCGGCATGTAATGGAATGGAAAAAAGTTAAAAACTTTGTTTGGACAGATGGAAGGTGCTTAAGGCTTTCGATAAGCTTTATTAGGTGAGTTTGGAATTTCGTTTGGATAAATGAGGGAGGGATGAAGGGGATGCTTGTAGTAATCCTTAAAACAAACGAGCAAATTCTCCGAGAAGTCAATGAGTTACTGAAAGCCATTGAGTTATTTAGTGATTTTAAGGACGTTTGGAATGGGGTTTAACAAATATTTTCAGTGTTTGTGTTCTACTGTAATACCTTTGAATCCATTGACAGGGATTTCTTCCTATAACAACGATTAAAGGGACAGAAGTTTTATAATAAGCTCTTCTCTACTGTGTGAACATCTGAAGCCTTCTGAAAGTAATCTGATAGTTTCCTGTCAGTGTGGTTTCAGGCCAGGAGATCGATGAGAGACCAAATATTAACATTACAAACGATCTAGGAGAAGACTTACTAATTTCAAGTCAACACGTCACCACCTCCTGCGACAGTGTCTTTAAAGGCGATTTCTACAGAGCCATGTCATGTCGGGATGAGCAGCATGAGAATGGAAGGCTGTGATGGTCACTAATGAACTATAATAACTGAAACCTTTGGCGTTAAGAAAGAATTCAGCCAAGCCGACGCTTGTCATAACATTGAACATTATCCTTGAAAAGATCAGCTGGAACTCACTAGCTAATATAGGAGCACCATCCATTCTATACATTATAACTTTGAAGTGGTCAAACTTGATCGTCTATCTTGGCTCACGAGTGACAAGCATCGCCACATCCGAGATATAGACGCAGAATAACACTTGCCAGACGCTATTTCCTTGGGCTTGGGATTGACGAGAAGAGCTTTCTCTCGAAAGACTACGATAACTCTCACCCAGAATCCCTTTTACAGCGAATAGGCTTGGACATCATCGCAAGTGAATGAAGACACCCAGAGCAAGTAAGTTCTACTACTCTGTACCACAGAGTAATCGATTCCAACCAAGCAGCAGACAACGACCGTATTGAAGGTGGCGCACACAGGCGGCAAAGGCTCCAACGGACGTGTTGCATTGAAAGTAGCTGGCTAAAGACTGTGCCAGTTAAAACGGCTTGTTGGTTGAGGCCCAAGTTCGCCCCAACTGTAACGTCATCTAATTAAAGTAAAGGGATAAGTGCTTGGCAACAACGGCCCCACGATTTCTTTCGTAATGGAACGACTTTTCATCGCCAGCTACAGTACTATACAGAAAACCCTTCCATTTTTGTCACTGGAGCAGCAGCTTTTTACTGAAAAAAAAATGCCGTCCATCGTGTTTCAGCTTTAATTCATAATGTATCGATTTTTCTGCTCCTTGATTATTCCCAAGGCTTTTAAACTATGAGAAATTACATGTTGTGTTACGACCAAGTTCTTGTTGCCGTTCCAAGACAATCCTTTCACGTCTTCCGTTAATTATAAAATTTGAGAGGATCGGTTCGGTAATCGATTGGCCAAAATTCGTTTGTCAGAGGAACGTAAGATTGGCCGAGAACATCGCCGCGCTCAGTGAAAATGTACAGCAGACCCCGAGGCAGTCGATTCCTCGCCATGCACAAGAACTCAGCTTTTCTCAGACTTCAGCTCGGTGAATTTTGCATCGGGACTTGGGCCTACACTCGTACAAGATTTAACTGACCCAGGAGTTCCAAGTTTTTTTGTAAGAATGATATCATTAGTGAAGGAATAGATTGCATTAGAAGTAGCAGAGAGGAGATCAATTATAAAAATTAGAAAAAGTATCGGTGATAGAACGAAACCTTGGGGAACACCAGGCCTTATTTGGTGAAAATCAGACTTTAAACCATCCAAATTGACTTGAATTGAAAGGCACCAAAAGTAATTTCTAGTCCACAGGAAAAGAGACTCATCGATATAAATAAGCACGCATTTTCGACATAAGAGCGTGATGCCAGTCTCTGTCAAATACTTTAGAAATATCTTGCCTTCACCGAAGTTGTGCAAACATTGGTTCCACATTTCTGGTTCCCACAGATCTGTCATCAAATTACCAGTGGACCCCTTGCTGTGGAAACTATACTATCGGTCAGTAAGAAATGGACGCGATTCAATTCACTAGAAAGAAGGGACGCTACTGCTTTTGGTCTATAGATGGAGAAAGGAAAAAAAATTGCCCTATTTAGTTACAAGCTGGATTAATGCATCTGCTCGCAGTAGAGAACAGATGAAGAAGCTTTCGCCGCGATTTTACCAGCGTGGAAGAGTGCCTCTTTAGAAGTATGGGGGATTAGCATCAAAGCTTTGATTACAGGCAGTGCCAAAGAAAGATTTGGAAGCCAAGAACTGGCTGCAAAATGTACAACAAACTGATTGGCTTTGTCTACAGAGCTGATAGCCGGGATGTCATTATAAATGACTGAGGACAAAACTAAATTCTTTATGTTCCTTACGAACGACCAAACATTTTTATAACCCTTGGGACATTGTTACTTTTTGCTTTTACTTTTTATTATAAGAGAATTTGGCACGTCGAATCAATCTATTGCACTCATTTCTGGCTCGTTAAAACTTATTCGGGTTTCTCTCAGAAGGGTTGGCTTCGTAAATCAGAATTTCCTTAACACGAAAGCTTCATGTTCAGCTTAACAGCTCGAGTCATAGCACCGATTTGCTTTAACTTTGATCCTCTTCATTCTATACCTGGCAAAATAATTTCTCAGCCATAATACCATATTGTTCGTTTGCGTTGGATTTCGTAATAGGATCCTTTCGTAAAATTATAGGCGATCAACCGTTATGGAATTATGTCCGCTCTACCTTAAGCCGATGATGTGAACCTTTTGTGAGATAGTGAGCAAGCAGTTAAGAGAAGTAGGCAGGACTAGAAGTAGGTTTGGAAGTACATAAAGATCTCCGCGTCAGGGTACGATTAGCGTTTAAGCGCGGTTTTGATGTCACAAAACTCATGAAACCTAAGGGATGTGAAGGGGGTTGTTCATTTGAATCCAGCCTGTGGAGCTAAGAAAACTGGTTATGTTCGCCAAGCTGAGGTTAGCTACCTCTAAAAGGTCATCGAGAAAGAATTTGCCGAGGGCGCAAAACTTGCGACTTCTCAGTGCTGGGAATTTGCAGAGAAAATGGTGCAGGATTTCCTCTGCGTGGGTGTTGTGACAGCTACGGCAGTTGGTGTTCGAACAAATTCTAGCAGTGTGAGTTATTATAGACTAATGGCCCGTAGTGACCGCCACGATTCTAGCTATGTTGGAACGGTGTCCATTGAGGATGTTGTTTGTTTTGCTTTTTGAATAGGAGGGCCAGGTTTTTTGTTGATTTAGCCCACCTACGATTGCATAATATTACCTCTCAGACGGTGCAGCAATAGGCCCAGTTTTAGTAGGGGAGTTTGAGGTGGTCCCAAACTCGTCTCACTCATCGGCCCTCTCATTCATCTCTATGTTGCTATGTCCTGGAACAAAAAGGAGCGTGATATCAGTTCAATCGCTAGCTCGTTTAATTTCTTTTTTGCATTGATCCTCTAGTTTAGAGAAGGTGATAGATAGATTAAAGAGCTGCGTATTTTATATGCTTCCAGGGTCCCTAAAACTTCAGGGCGGAAGATGCACGAGTGATCAGGGAAACGGAATGAATTCAATTATATCGAAAATATACGCGATCCTACACCTTGCTCCAGCTTGAAGTCAACAGTGAAAATCAGAAATTGGAATTTCGCGACTGGGTTGCACGCTTTCCATTCTTCTCTGGAAGGAAAGTAAGAGTGCACCACGCTATTGAGGTCGAGGGAAGGTGTGATGTGGTATGTAGGAAGCCAAGTAAAATTCGTTGGCAGAAGTGACAGAGCTCTGTCGGTCTGGGTGACCCGCTTCCTTAAGTCTGATGGCGCCGCACGCAGCCGTGTATTTGACGTGAAAGTCCAAGGGGAGGAGATGCAATGGGGTATGAAGGGCTTTGGATGGTCATGTTCTCATGGCTCCCGTGGTTCCGATTCCTGCTGATCTTTGGACATTATTAAGTTTGTCGATGTTATAAGTTTTGTTGAGGGCTGGCCACCAAAATAGGGAGCCATAGGTGAGGATAGGACGGGCAACCGGCTGTGTACATCTACATGGTCATCTCAGCTCTAAGTTCAGTCTTTTAGGCGTAAAAAGTTATACTGTATTTCTATGTTAAACTTCCAGTTAAGTTTTAGATCTAGGGTAACGCCTTAGTTAGCGCTGGAGGAAAGAGATATGATCGAGCTGTTTAGCTGTGGAAGTTTAAATAGCTGTATTTTGGTCGTGGCGGTAAATAACAGCAGCTCAGTTTTGGGCTTATGCTAAGACCACAGCCTGTAGCCCAAGCGTAAGCTCTGGCCAAAGTCCGCTCTATGATTTCAATAATTACAGAGGGGAACATCCCTGATACTACCACCACTTTTATTCCCTTGCTTGTTGAGCTAGACAACAAGGATGCCGTTGAAGAGTAGCAGCCATAAAAGATGTGAGATAACTCCACCTTGGAGAGTACCTCTATTGATGGATTTTGTAACCTTTTTAAACCTTCTACTCCAATGGCCATTATAAAATTTTCAATGGATTCGGTGGAAACGTTATTAAAAGCGCCTCCGATATCTAAAGTCGCCAGGATTTATAGAATATATGGACCAACTTGGATCGATCCAAAGCTCCATCCTGAATATAGTCAACAAACGCTTTAAGAAAGTGGATGAGTTCAAGTATTTGGGAAGCTTGTCGACTGTCGGAAAAATCATAAAGATCGAAATAAAAGAAAAGTTGTATATGACCAACGCGTGCTTTTGCATGATCAAGGCGCAATTCAAAATTTTCTTTTTCTTCAGCAATGCCAAAATGCATACTTCTAAAACCATAATAATGTCAGTGACAGTTTACGGATGTGAAACTTGATCTTTGACTTAGAAGGTCTTTGAAAAACAAGATCTTTAGGAGAATCTATAATGGAGAAGAGGTCAAATGAACATGCGAGTGGAAAAAACTACACAATTAGCAAGGAACCATAAACCCCAAGCTGTGTCCGAGTAGTAAAATCGCGAAGATGGGCAGAATACGTAGAACGAATGGAGAATGGACGTACAGTCTAAGGAATAATGAGTGGAAAACCCGACGGAAAAGATCGTCAGGAAGGCCGCGATACTGTATGGTGAACTATATAAGGATGGAACTGAGAGAAATGGGATGAAACACCGAAAACGTCCTAACTTCCTAGTTTCAAATGGCCGTTAATAGTAAGAATAATAATCATTACCAAACTTTAGTAATTTTCCCAGCCAAATCCTTGCGTAATTTAATCCTTCAAAAGTATTAGTCACATCTATTTTTCAAAAGTTGTAAATTTAATGAATTATTTCAGATTTATAAAGCTCTACACTGCAACTAGGGCAGCTTCAGCAGCTTCCACTATCTACCAGCAGGGCTTAAGGTTGCCAAGAGCTGCCTTCCGGCAGCGTAAGTAAAGGGCTTTTAAACGTTATATAACTTCATTGGTACAATTTCACCTTCTCAAGTAAACTACTTCCGTATTCTCTATTAAAATTGTCATTAAGCCACGCAAATAACGCATAACAAATTTGAAACTTTTAACGTTAGAATGACATTTCCAATCATGTTAACGTCTGCCAATTAGACATCTCCATTCAATCGTCCAAGTGCACTACGAATTCGAAAGTCCACAATCACCGGTCATCGGTCTAATGCAAAACGTCCATCCAACGTCAATTTAAAATTCTCTTCTATATAAATATTACAAGCCGCTCCATCCTATTCATCCTTGCCGCAAGACTCTCTCAGTTCCCACATCCAAGTCGTGAAGACATTAATAATGCACATGGACCTAATGTACGAAATGCATTTTGAATATTTCTTCTTTCCATTCATTCATCCCCGTCCCTTTAGTTGAGGTATGGCTTGTTGTCCATTTTGAAAGGATGCTAATGTAGTTGGAATAATTGAGCAAACCGGAAGACTGACACTCCTGGAGGGAATACTATTTAGAATCGAATGTGAGGCGGACTAATAGGTTTCGGCAACTGCCGAGTATTTGTATTAATTTGTTTACTTGGCCGCTTTCGTTGAGATGCTGAATAGAATCCATTAAGGCTTAACCGGTCCGATCAACTTTGTATCCTTCCGCCTTCTATCCCTGTCAGTGTGATTTAAAACTTCGTGCACACGTGAGCATAAGCCACCGCCGCAATACGTTGTTTTTACATCGTATTAACCGTATTTATCCACCCCATGCACTTAAGCGCTTACACTCTCGCATATGTGCTCAGCGATTAAGTACATTTTACGTTTACCGACCTACCAGCGTTGGAAATCGTAATCCCGGCCTTGGCTGGCACCCTTTCGCCAGACGTTGCGACGTGGTATGGCAAGGAGCTTAACCAACGAGATGTATCGTCGTCACCGTCATCGTTCTTGTCGTTGTCGTCCCGGCTGGAATCAGTTTACTCAGTACAGCATCATCGGATCACTTTGTTCCTAAATAAATGCAGAAATAATTCGCCTTCACACACACATCCGAGCAAATTCCCCAGCAGACAGAAAGTGCGGGAGATAAGAAGAGAGATATGTATGTATCGAATGGAGGAGTGTATCGCCATCTACCAGCGCCATGGCGCATTATTTTCCAATTTGGCATGCAAATAATTTTCGAAACCCATGCCCCGACCGGACCGATGTATACACCCGCACATTCGAAAGAGCATCCTTCGGCGTGTCTGTTTCCGTGCGGTTGATCCTGTTAGATTTTTTCCAACTTCACTTCCGCATCCCTGAAATCTTCGATTCTAAACTTGGCGACCTGATGAAATCTGAATAATTCATAAATCCTGCTGGCCCACACCATGCCCTGCCGGAGTTTCGTCCTGCACATAAAAATGGAGATAAATGATGAATGGAATAGAGTTGACGTCGTTACTCTTGAAATCTGGTCGACTAGCTGGAGATCCTCGAGGCAGAGCATGCTAAGTGGATTGTTTAATAGCTCGATTGTTTATTCAACCAGATGTTGTTGTTGTTTGACTCGGTTTTGGTTGCTGGACAGGTGGCCATTGATGGAGCGTAAAACTGTTTTCGTGGTGATTCGTGAAATGATTGGAATTGCGATCAGTTCTGAATTGTTCGTCGGGAATATGAAAATGGTAGCATTCGTTTTAGATAATTAAATAGCGGTCAATAAAGAGGCGATAACACTAAGGAGATCAGTAGAAGAGAAGTTCTTAGTCCTTGCAGAATATCAAAGTCCAATTGAGCAATGGTTCAACTGATATAAAATAAATGTTTTTGAAAGCAGTGAAAGCAGTGAAAGCAGTTCACTTCCAGTTTAGTTGAAGTCAATAGGTGCAGGGAGCCAGAACAGTGAAGCATTGGGGGAGAGAACTTGTCGAAATCGATGTTAATGACAGACGGTGAGCTTCGTCGAATTACACAGGTCTGTAACAAAAATGCTGTCTGGATGTTTTCAACTGATTTCTATGAATTTAGATATTCTGAAAACTAAAATATTCAAAAAACGCAAAATCTTATTATAAAAAAAGGTTTTTTTGGGCTAACTTGAAGTCATAAATAATAGGTGCAATTTTATTTTGATTACTGTTTGTAAATGTATAAGTTAACTACACAACTCACAATTAACGTGTAACACTCAACTCTCTGAACACTCCGCATGCATGACGCCGTACCAGAGAGGGGAGTTAGTTATTTCAGTTTTAGCTCAATCGTTTGGCAATAAAGACATGCCCAAGTGCAGCAAATAAAAGAATAAATAATTTATACCGGCCATAACTATCATTACTTTCTAAATGAAGAACTCCCTGTGTGAGCTAAATTAACAAACATAAACATGTTGTAACATGAACGTGCGAGCTCCAATAGTGTAGAAAGTGGCGCGGAACAATTACGTGTTGACTCGTCATTGTTTTATAGATCTTGCTTCAACATAGTGCAAAGTCGGAAGTGTGTGAATTCGTCTGACAGTTTCTCTTACATTTCTGGCGAATATATGGTATTAAAGCAATAACTTAATATAACAGACTTTGTAAAAAAAGTATACTTCGCGTATTCTGACTTAAAACTTGGAGATCAAGATAAAGTTTGCGCACCTCATAAAGTCTGCAAACCATGTGTTGAAAACATTCGAAATGGGTTTAAGGGCAAGAAAAAAGCTTTCTGATATGCGATTCCTAAGGTATGGCGCGAGCAAAAGAACCATAGTGATGATTGTTACTTTTGTTTGTGTAATGTGAAAGGGTATAATTGAAAACGGAAGCAGTCAATTTCATACCCCAATCTGCAAACAGCTATTCATCCCATCCCTCATGGGACAGAAATACCAAAGCCCAAGACCCTTGCTACCTTGGAAGAGATTCCAAGTTCTGACGAAGATGGTGCTGTACCTGAACCCGATGACAAGTCAAGTTTTGAATTTGAAGATGAAGTCCGAAATTGCTTTCCCAGGACGATCTAAATAATTTGATAAGAGACTTCCCAAAAACGCTGCTGAGTTGCTTGGATCAACGCGCAAACCCAGGAAGTTACTTTTGTCGGCAGTGTCCTCCTGGTTTAGATATCATGAGGAGCAGTTCAATTCCGACTTTGCCCAAGTGGACGAGTTGGCTTATTGTACAAATATTGAAGATTTGATGGATACATTAAAGATCTCATACGACCCAGCACAGTGGCGTATTTTCATAGATACTTCAAAAAGAAGCCTTAAAGCAGTTCTGCTTCACAATGGCAGTTTCTATGCTTCCATTCTTGTCGATGATTCCGTACACCTCAAGGAAACCTGCAAGAAGTTGGAATTGGTTCTTTGCAAACTAAAATATAAAGGCAAGTGTGCGGTGATTTAAAAATCTTGGGCATGTTGCTTGAACAACAACCTGTGTTCAAGTTACAAGAGGGCTGAATACACCCCACAAGTCGTGTAGTTTGCAACATAATTCCCCCAGATGGCGTTTCAAGTTTACTTGAATGAACCGGAAGCTCTTCCATAGGCTTTCGCTAATTTATGCCTTCTTTTGGATCCAGACCTCAACGAGGTAACACTCGTCTGAGAAAGTAAAGAAAATCCTCCCAGTGAATCACTTTGTTTTTTTTTACCCGGACACCGATCGAAGAGCGAGCCAGCGAGGGGTTCCTTCATCAACCTATCAACCTGGGCTTACCAAATTCCCTTGCTTTTTGTGTCTATGGGATACTAGACACCGAGCAAATCACTGGACCAAAAAGTTTTTGCCTCCGAGGGAGCTTAAAGTTAGCGAAAATAACGTCCTGCATGAAAGTTTATTGCCTCCTCATAAGGTTCTTCTACCACCGCTTCACATAAAGCTGGGATTGATGAAGCAATTTGTAAAGTCACTTCCAAGAGATGGAAATTGCTTCAAATACTTAATATCAAAGCTTCCAGGCCTCTTGGCGGCAAAGTTGAAGGAAGGTGTTTTCGTTGGACCAGATATTAGACGGCTTATGGCTGATCCACAATTCATCACAACCATGACGGAGCCTCAAAGAGAAGGGTGGATTGCCTTTAAAAAGGTCACAGAGAATTTTTTAGGCAATAACAAAGACCCTAACTGGAAACAAATCGTAAAAAAAATGTTAAAAGCATTTCAAGCTTTAGGTTTCAAAGTACATTTTCTTCATACCCACCTTGACTACTTTGCAGAAAATGTACAGAGTGCGCCATCTCGTCAACCGATTTTCATATGTCATAGAATTTTGAAAACGTCAATTCAGTACAATTTTAACCATGAATCGCTTTACACCAAAAGAACGCGCGGAAATAGTTTCAATGTTCATTAAAAATGAACGCTTGATTGTGCTAACTCAACGTGCGTATCGTGCAAAATATCGTGATCGTGTTGCGCCCAAAATTGTTGCTTCTGGGGCACCGAAAATCCTCACATTATTCACGAAAAGCGAAAAGTATATGATCAAAAAGTTACTGTCTGGGCCGGTGTTTGCGCTAAAACCTTCATTGGACCGTATTTCTTCAAAGTTGGGGATTCAGTGGATGGCGATCGATATCGATGGACGATGGCCCATAATGTGGTTCCAGAAATGTGTAAGAAAGGCTTATTTCACTTTTGGTTTCAACAAGACGGCGCGACATGCCATACTGCGGACAAAACAATGAACGTTAGAAGAACGTAGAGAAGAAGAACGTAAGAAGTTCCCTGGAAGATTTTTTCTTTTGGGAATACTTGAAAAGCAAGGTGTATACTAACGGTCCGAAGACAATAGAACAGCTCAAAAGAAACATTCGACCGGAAATCGCAGAAATTTCGACCGAAATGCTCGAAAATGTCATGGAGAATGCGCGAAAACGAGCCCATTTTTGCATCAGCAATAAAGGCGGTCATTTAATTGATATTGTTTTCATTTCTCATGTAATGGTCTAAATTGAACAATTGAATAAAAGTTTTTGAATTATCAAAATCGGTTGAGAATTATTGAAGTTATTCGAAGTTTACATCGACCCATATGAGATGGCGCACGCTGTATTATACCAAAAGGAGTCTCATTGCGTTTAGTGCTTACTAATGAATGTATTTTAGATGAAAAAATTGGTTTTATTAGGGAATTATAAATTTAAAAAAAAAATTCTTTGTCCTTATCTTTTACTTTAAGATGATAACTAGTTTAACATAGATACCTACATTGTCAGAAAACATGACGTTAATAAAACATGACAAAATGAAAATCATTTGCGGATTCAGCACACCCAAAAACATAAGAATTACGCAAAAAAAAACCAAAACAGCTTTCAATTTTTTTTTTTTTTGCAGACTTGTGTTATCGAACAAGAGGTGTCATTTTTCATGAATAGGAAGTAACAAATATTCATAAAGGGAAGTAATATTATTTAAGTCTAAGGTACGGATTTTGAAATTAGTCATGGAGAATACAATATCTGACGAATATCTGTTGCGACATTTTACATAACTGCGACCCTCTTTCGTGAGAAATAACTCTGAAATTTCCTATCAATTCATGAATAAATAAAGTTAAATAATATCCAATGGTGTCTACACGTAGAATCTCTTTGGCACATTGAAGCCTCCATTTCGAGAAATCACTTGTCCAAATAAATCACCACGCAATGGAGCTATTATTTCACCAGTTCACCAGTAGCTTGTACCACGTTCTTTCTGAAAATATACTTCACTATGAAACAATTTTGAGGCGGCCACAGTAGCGTTGTGTTGTTTTTAACACGGGGCTTCGCAAAGGCCCTTTATGGTATCGGTATCAGAGGCCAACTGCTCCTGGTAGCAGCCTGGCCTCCTGTATAGAAACTTGGGAAACTTGAGTCAAACCAAAGACAACTCCTAAAGGTGTTGTCGGAAAAAGGTGATAATCTGGTGGAGAAATATCAGGAGAGCACGGTGGATGGGGAAGAATTTCGAATCCCAACTGTAGAATCTATTGCACCGTTACGTGTGAAGTATGGCGTCTAGCATTGTCATGCAACATGATCAGATCATACCGATTGACCATTGGCCAATTTCGTATGCATTATGTCGATTTCCTCATAATATTTGACTGCATTTATCGTTTTCCCTGGCTGAAGAAATGAAAAGTGGATTTATTAACCTTTTTTGGGTGAAGACCAAGTTTGGGGGTGTGCTTTGTGTTTTCGTCTGCACCCAACCACTGCCCAGGTCTCTTACGGTTGTCATACAAAATCCACTTTTCGTCACATGTGATTATATGGTGCATTTCGGTGCCTTAGACTCAGCGATGCACAGATTTCTAAACGGCGTAGCTTTCGGGCCTCGTTCAATTCATGGGGTACCCACTTGTCGAGTTCGACATTATAAAGTGTAACACCTTGAGTGCGCGGGTTATGTGCTCTGACAATAGCACAACAGGTCAAACCCAACATGTTGCTAATGCACAAATGTGGCCGGTTGTTGCTAGGCAAACACCAACATGTGCTCCGCCCTGCATATGTATGTATGTACATAAAGTACAATTGATAGATCTTTTGGTATGATCGGGTTGTGAGAGCATTGTTAAAACAACATCTGAACTCCGCTCTCCTGCTCTCTCAACTCGCTTATCATTGGTATTATGGTTGGAAGGGGTCATGCTGTGCAGGTGGAAAGGTAGGAGGGCTCACTTTGCTGTAGATCGTCGAACGCTAAAGACCAAAGTGGTAGAACTTAAAGTGTATTATAATCGGTAGAGCCTTAAGTATATTTAATGAATAAACATTATAATAAAAATCAGTGCGTTTTTCAATTATCCCATAACTGGCGCAGTCGGGAAAGCTTAATCTGCGAATATTTTAAGCGAAAATTAAATAGTAGCTTAAACTAACCGCGTGAAAGCTAAATCGCTCCATTCGAAGGTTTATCGAGAAGGAAGGCTAGACACGTGGAAGAGTTTGGGATTCTTTCACACTAAAACAGTTATCCAGAAGGAAGGCGAGACACGTGGAAGAGTTTCCGGATTTCTTCAAACTACAACGGTTATCGAGAAGGAAGGCGAGACACGTGGGAGACAGAGACAATTGACGCTTTAAAGGATAATATTCGTGAAGCCATTGGTGAAATACAGCTGCACACAATCGATAATGTGCTTAAAAATTGGACCGATCGTGTAGGCTACTGCATGGCCAGCCGAGGCAGCCATTTGAATGAAATTATTTTCCATTATTAACCGGAAGGATTGTCCTTTCAAATAAAAAAAGAAATTTGAGAAAATATTCAGTAGCTTTTTTTTATAGCATTTTCAAAAAAAAAAAAATTATTTGGCGGACACTTTATATCCAAACTGTTCATTTGGGAATATACCTTCTTCGTCAATATACGTCATAAGCTTTGTTTTTATAATTTTCTCAGAAACTTTGCTGATACAGCTTAGCAAACTTATACATAGGTCTGTAACTGTCTGGATTTACGAGTTCCTTTCCCGGTTTTAATATTGGTATCACTTTTGCTATTTTCCAGATATTTGGAAAATATTGCAGCTTAAGACATGCGCTGACTAGAAAACTAATAAATACTACCTCTGTGTTAGGTAAATGTTTTAGATATACGTTTTTAATGCCGTCAAGGCCATTTGATTTTCTCAATTGCAACTGCTTTAGTACTTGAGCGATTTCTATTCGAGTTACAGACTCAGCTAAAGAAGGCTCACAGTTTTGCAAACGAAGCCTATCAGAGGTTTCTTTCACTAAGGTATTTGTACCAGGAACACCAAGGTTCTGAGTGATAGTATGTTTTTTCTCGAAAGCACATTTAAGAACATTAGATTTATCGGAATTGGAATGGTAAACATTACCAGAACTATGCAAACTTGGAATCCTTCTGTTTCCGTTCTTAATAATTCTAGCTACATTCCATTTTTATCTAACGATGCTTTGAAATTTCGGAGGAAATGAGCTTATTAAATTCGTTCATTATTACGCCAAGGAACTGTATGCGATATCTTTGCCATTGTCTCTTTAGATAGTTTCTAAAACGTATAAATACTAGAACACGGTCAGGTATGTTAACGGATAAACTTTTCTTTGCAGACTTGGGGACACTTACATCAATAGCACTGTGTATAAATTCATTAAAAAAATTCTACAAGTCCGTCAATGTAATCGGTCGTGATATTTTCTATATTTAGATTAATATTTCTTAGTTTTGAATTTATTATTGACCGGTATAGTACCCAGTTAGCTCGTTTAAAATCTAAGTAATATTGCACTTTTTCTTTACCTGACTTAAGCATTTGACATATAACAGGGTTATGATCAGAGCTAAGGTCAGTAATCGTAACCGGCTGAGAGTTTGGAGAATTTGTTAAAAAGATATCGAGGGTAGATGGTGAACCTCGCGAACCAGCTGGAATATCCGTGGGACTAGATGGGTATGACACAGAAAACGACGACATGGATAATAAATGGAGTTCCATGTTAAGAAAGGTCTTTTATAAAATTTCGGATGTTATGTAGTACAGATTTAAGAAATCTTCCCCCAGAGAACTGAGATCAGTTAAAACAATGAACAAAAATATCTCCGTACCGTAGAGAAGATTTACCTATAAGCAATATATTTGGTCCCTCGAGTCGAAAATCAAGAGTAATTCTCAAGGTTTTTGGTCATTTTTGAATACTAAAGGCAAATTAATTGGGATTGAGTTTTCTTCCAGGGTACCACACAATGGGGTCTTTTCTGACAATATCAGTGATATTTGTAATAATTTTTCGTTATTTTTCCAATCGAATTTGGAAAAAAAACAAATTGTGATTAACATTTTGTTAGCTATGATTTTAATACAATCGCTGGTAACCTGCATTTATTTATAGATGAGGTATTGAGAGCTTTATCATTTCCTGACAATAGTTTTTTTGTTACACTAGATAATATTCCACAATTTCTTCTAAAATTTTACAAACAAAATCTAGCAGCCCTGCAGTGATTTTTTTCAATATGTCTTTACAGTAAGGTATATTCTTAGATACCTGGAAACATTTTCTGATAACTTCTCTGCATAAATCTGGATTTAAGGGATCTGTAGAAAATTATAAGCCTATTGCGAAACTTCAGGTTACCCCTAAAGTGTTCGAAGTAATTGTTATAAATAAACTTTACTGTTTACTTCGAAGTCATGAGTGGAAGATCAATGGCAACTAATTACTGTCTTGTTTGCTCAGAAAATCGCTTTCTATCGATCTAATTTTCGAGTTTATCGATTTTTCAAAGGCTTTGCAGTGTTATAACATTTTCAAGAATACCAAATCCACTTTTTTTTTCGATAAAAAATAATTCCTTAGAAAGATTAATGAGTCAATATGATCTTGGAGTTATTTTTGACTGTCATTTCACAGATCCTTATCTAGATTCAAAAAGGACCACGTTTTCGCGCATTCTCCATGACTTTTTCGAGCATTTCGACCGAAATTTCCGCACGAATGTTTCTCTTGCGGTGTTCTATTGTCTTCGGGCCGTTAGCATACACCTTGCTTTTCAAGTATCCCGAAAGAAAAAAGTCTGGAGGAGTAAAATCCGGCGAACTCGGAGGCCAGTCGATATCGCCCTTTTTGGATATCAATCTTCCAGGGAACTTCTTACGCAAAAGTTTCATTGTTTTGTCCGCAATATGGCATGTCGCGCCGTCTTGTTGAAACCATAAGTGGAATAAGCCTTTTTTACACATTTCTGGGACCAGATAATGGGGCAACATCCACCGATATCGATCGCTATCCACTGTATCGCCAACTTTGAAGAAAAACGGTCCAATGATGGTTTTATCGCAAACACCGGCCCAAACAGTAACTTTTTTATCATATAGCGGCTCTTCGTGAATAATGAGAGGATTTTCGGTGTCCCAGAAGCGGCAGCTTTGTTTATTAACTGAGCCAGAGAGCGTAAAATGCGCCTCATCGGTCATCAAAATTTGCTGCCAGAACCCCGGCTTAGCATTAATCATTGCAACGACATTTTGTGCGTATGCCAAGCGCCGTGGCTCATCTTGTGACAAAATTCTTTGAGTTATCTGCACTTTTTATGGAAATATGTAGGTGAGGATCATCCTTTAAAATTCTCCGCAAAGTGGTCCCACTGATGCCTAACTGCTACGAACGGTACCGATATGACAAACTGGGGTCTTCTTGAACACTGGCCTTCACAGACTGAATAGATAAGTTTGAACGCCGCGGACGTGGCCTAGGTTGCTCACGAGGGCTTGCCACAGAACTAAATTGAAAAAAATTCGAGATCCAACGACGAATTGTATCTTTTGAGTTGTTGACTTAGCACAATCGAGCGTTCATTTTTAATGAACATTGAAACTATTTCCGTTTTTTTGAGGTTTTTAAAATGCTATCGCATATGAAAATCGATTGACAATGGTTGAAGTTATTCGAAGTTTACATCGACCCATATGAGATGGCGCATGTGAAATCCCTTTACACAACTTAGTATCCATAGGATTGAAAAGGTTCAGGAAAGATTTACTAAATTTCCATTAAGAGAGATTATTAGAAATTCAAGTATCTCGTGTTATGCAATCAGGTGTATCTTAGCTGACTTATAACATTTAGTGTTAAGAAGAAAGCTACATTCGGTACTCTTTGCTTGTCATATTCTTAATTCTAACATTGGTTGTTCCGTTTTGGTATTAATATTTAATATTTATGTACAATACCTTCTCGTAATTTAGGACCTAGAGTTGGCAATTTTTAATATGTTCCTTTTCGCAGTACAAGTTACGCTAAACACAATCTTGTTATTGATTCTAATTAAAGTATGTGAGATATTAAGAGGGATTTATTGAATTTGTTATAAATTTTATTATTTTAAGTTGATTATATTGAGTTATTAAATATAATTTATTTACATAAATTGATAGAAAAAATTGTGCATTGATTCTTTTCGTTGCCGAAGCTGTTCGCCGAATTTTCCTTCATATTGATAAAAACAATTTTAAATTACAAAATAAGAAAGCAAAATTGTCTATAACTCTTCAAAAGTTAAAAATTTGCCCGTCCCAACAGGGAGGAAGTGCAGTTTGGACCTTGAAAGGATATGGTTTTTTGTTGACTGTTCTATGCCAAATTGGACTTTTTTGAACATTGCCTGTAGACATAAAGAAAAATTGATAGTTTCTCATATAAAGCATTTGTTTTTATTTTGTTGGTCTGTCTATATTGAATTAAAAATATAAATCAATGTATATCATTGTACGGAGGCCCTTTGGTCTCAGTATAATTCCTTTTTTTTTAATTTTAATTGAATCTTGAGATTTTTTTACTGCCTTTACATATGACATAATTTTGGCGCTTTTACCGAATTTTTACCAGCTAGTGCAAATTGCCAGAACGAGATGTTGAGCAACTCAAAAAAGCATCATTCATCACTCATTCACTAATTTGATGCAATAACAATTTGTTGATCATGGTTCATCATGGACTGTTCACCAGTCACAGTAAGCCTTTTACCCACGGCGTGAAAACCGCACCAAGCAATGCCTTCCAATGGATGTGAGTGGTATCTACTTGGATGCTCATCGCCTTGAAGACACAAGTATTGTTTGTTTAAATATCAGTTCAGATAGCAATAGCCCTCTTGGCTCATGGTAAATTTCGGCCGTAATTCCTCTTCATCGGTAAACTTCTGGAGAGTGTGAGTGTAGTTCAGATGCTGATTGGCAGTCTACAGCTTTATAGGGGATATTTTCAAATTCTCAGCGAAACGCGCTGTAGAGACGACCGTGCGAGACGAAGTTGCATGCCTAGCCGAAATTGACGGCTCAGCCACGACATCCTGCGACCAAGCCATTAGGCAGTTATTCTAATACGAGTTGTTGCAATCTCTTCAAGGCGAGCGGCTAAGCACCTTAATGCAGAAATTTACTCCATAAAAAAATATTAACGAGGCTTAATACAAATTGTAGGCAAATGGTGGGCTTTTCATTACCTTGAGTCCTGAATTCTGGATCTGAGTCAATAAGACTTTATAAGTTGAAATCGTAGAAAAGACTGCCTCCATTTCTCCGGCAGTCTCAAGCACAACAGCAGACAACGGTAACTTACGGGTGTTGGCTGATTTTTTGGCGAACCGGTTGATTAGAAATTGGCCACCAAGCGTCGAATAGTCGACTTTGCAAGTCGCGATGAGCTTTTTAGACGGAGCAGTGATGAAATGCAAACATTGCCGAACCATAAAACCTTGGTGATTTGCCATTCACTCCTGAAAAATTCGTGGCAAATTTGACTGATGTTATCAGCTGTACAGTTGGGAGCTGTACTTGGGAATGATGGTTTATTTTAAAAGTATTGTCTTGCTACAATACAACTTTTGCCTATCTTTCTAGGGACAATAACAGGTGTTGGAAAAACTGCATTCAATGCGATCCACAAACCTAGTACATTTTAAATATCTTCGAAAGATCGTGATCGATCAGAAAAGGTGATAGTCGAAAGTGACAATATCTGGAGAATGCGGTGGGTGGGATAGGGGGTCCCTTTTCAATTTTTCCAGGTAGGTTTAAGCTACTAGAAGGACATGGAGCCGAGCTTTGTCGTGTCGTGGCCGCTTTTCCTTCAATGCTCGGCTCAAACGCAAAAGTTCCGTTGGTTAGCGAACTTCTGTGAAGCTGTCATCCGATTGCAAAAACTCATTATACGAGGTTGGTCCGATAAGTACTTAGCCTCCCCGTCAGATGGTGCCAGTATCGCAAGAGCTTACTATCGTATAGTACATTCTAGTAGACGGCTACTGTCGAAATTTCAGCCGGATCGGGCTCGTGGTTTTGTTTTGACCGCGTGTGGAAGCGGGAGTGTCCGCGGATTTTAGAAAAATGGAAAAAGAGCAATATCGGTCGGTGATTCGATTCATGTTTTTGGAAGAGAAATCGCGCAGCGTAATCAAAGAGCGTTTGGATGATGTGTACGGTGACTCTTCACCTTCGATGGCGACCATCAAAAATTGGTTTAACGAGTTTCAACGTGGTCGCACGTCGGGTTTTGATGAGCCACGTCCAGGTGCCCCGAAAACGGCTAACACGGAGGATAACGTGATAAAAATCCACGATCTCGTATTGGCAGCTGAGACAGTAGGCATTTCAAAAGATTGCGTGGGTCATATCCTGCATGAAATTTTGGGCATGAGAAAGCTGTCGGCGTGATGGGTGCCGCGTTTGCTCACTCCGGACAACAAGCGCAACTGTGAGACCACTTCAGAGCAGTGTTTGACGCTGTTTAAGCGCAATCCGAAGGAGTTTCTGCGTCGTTTCGTGACAGTCGACGAAACATGGATCCACTGGTACACACCAGAGACCAAGGAACAGTCGAAACAGTGTACTTCACCCGGCGAACGTGCTCCGAAGAAGGCGAAGACTGTCCCATCGGCCGGAAAGGTGATGGCCACATCGACTACCTGGAGAAGGGCAAAACGGTCACAGGGCTGTACTATGCCAAATTATTGGGCCGATTCGACGCCGAATTGAAAAAAAAACGGCCCCACTTGGCGAAGAAAAAAGTACTCTCCCACCATGATAACGCACCGGCTCACACTACCGCCCTCGCTACGGCCAAATTGGTCGAATTGGGCTACGAACTGCTGTCCCATCCACCGTATTCTCCAGATTTGGCCCCGTGCGACATATTTTTGTTTCCAAACTTGAAAAAGTCACTCGCCGGACAGAAATTTCAGTCGAATGAGGAGGTCATCGCCGCCACGGAGGCCTACTTCGCAGACCTCGAGAAAACGTATTTTTCAGACGTGTTAAAGAAGTTGGAGCATTGCTGGGTCAAGTGTATCGAGCTAAAAGGAGAATATATTGAAAAATAAATCGCCATTTCTCCAAAATTTTTGTTTTTCGTTTGTAGGCTAAGTACTTATCGGACCACCCTCGTATATCACGATGAGCTTGTTTCATCGAATCCACAGCAGGTGATTAGCGTGTCCGTAGATGTTGCTGTATGATCGCGGCATTAAACGTTTTTCTTTTTTGCTGGAGTTGAGGTTCTCCCATGGAAAAACAATGTTTCACTTCTCTTGGCTTCGACACGGTTTCCTTGATTTTGATCCCAGGATTTCAAACGGAGCTGTTGACATCTGACTTTGAATCCGACCCATTGGGACAACGCAACAGAGGACGCACTCGACTCAAATGGGGCACATATGTATATAAGTGGAAAAGGACCTCAACCAACTTGGTGTGCAAAATTGTCGCGCCGGCTGGAGACGTTTGTTAGTTGAGGCCAAAGCCCACACCTAGCTGTAGCGCCATTAAAAGAAAAAGAAGGAGTTGTTGACATACATTATCTGTTATTTTAGACCAATATATACCGCTAGGCATCCCATTTGTACTTTCATTGAATCTCATTTTGCCTGACCAATTCAGGCAAGTAGTTTCAGATGCATTTCTTTTAAATGGTTATAGTACATCTCAGTATTAGTTTCACCAATTTTCAATAATGTTAGCAGAGGCCAGCAGCCCATTTATCTACCTTGGATGAAGGCTCAATTTTGACGAGTCGCGCAGATCGGCGACGATTATTGTAAAGAGTCCCTTTATTAACCCATCTCATTAGAAAGCGGATCATTTCTGAGCCTGGAAATCAAAGAAGTGCAAACCTGCATTTTCCTCAATCATCTCCAACACAGTTCGCAGCTCGTCGTTGTCGATGGCTATTGCTGCGTTCAATCGGAATTTTTCGAACCACCGCTGTAGCCTTTTTCCGTTTAATATACAAGGTCCAAGCGCACTGCTATATAGCCGCCTCCGCTGCCTTGTGGCCAAGCTTAAGCTCGTTAAGGGAAAGAAATCGTTATCGGTTAATGTTCTCTTTCTTGGTCCAGTCCAGTCTAATCATTTTGGCATCTAGAACTTAACTGATGCAAACGCGGAGGAATGCATCCATTACGTTGATTAACATCACAACAACCTAACGTTATAAATAAGAAATATGCATTCCTTAATTCCTTATATTCCGTTGCCCACGTAACTTAAAGATCCTTAAAGCAACAGAATCCAAAAATATAAGCATAACAGACAGAAGCCGAATGGGAATTAGAGTGGGACTCCCCAAATCCTGTTTTTATAAATCAAAACCTCGGATAGCTCCAATCCATTTTAATGAACAAATTAGCCAGCTGAATTGAGTGCACTGAAGCCGAAGATCCACCACCATCCCCACGCCCTCCGTGTCATCCTTCATCCAACCGAATTATTTGCTTGATAATTCCATTTGCTAATCGGTCTGTCTGTTTCAGATGTTTCCCGTGGAACATCCATCCATCCCTTCGGCCAACCTGACTACTTCCTTTCAATCTGTTTCTTACTTCCTTTCTTTTCGTTTTTTTTTTTTGGTTGTTGTTGCTGTTTTTCGTTCTTTCTGTAATTGATATCGCCACACCCTGTTATGTAGTCAGTCATATCTTCAGACGGCGGGAAACACCCCCCAAAACACCTAATCAAAACAGATACGAAAATCCTCCGCTCGTCGAATGTTTTTGTTCCACCACCGCATGTGGGTGGATTATTTTTGCTACACATTAATTTTTCCTCTCACAGCCCGCCCATCCTTGTCTTCCTGCCTTTCTTTTTCCGACGGAAGATAAAACGAAGGAGCTACGGTCGTGGTAAGTGAAAACGGTTTTTCTTTTTTTTTGGGAATCGACAGAGGAAAAAGAATAGATTCTCGGGTGAACTCCATGGATTATTACAATTATCCATTGGCATTCCCATTATGATCCTGATTACGCCCGGGCCGCCCAGTCTCCACACTTCGTTTGAGGATGTGCTCTACGTCTCTATATCTGCATTCATAATTCCATCTGTAGTCCTCTGTGGATGAGGCCCCTTTCGTTCGATTGCGAACGGGTGAGTGAGGGTAACGTAGCAACCGAGATCGAGAGCACGTATCAATTAGCCAGAAAACTGCAGTCAGGATTCGAATGCGTGTTACAAGAACAGCCAAGAGATGTTCATGTTAATTGAATATTCATATCCGAATGGCTGAAGCTTATGACCAATTGGTGAGGAAAATGTGCAACTTTGTAATTTTCAGATTGGTATGGTCATGAATTCGCCCGAAGTGGCAGTTGTTTGGATCGCAGGACAACGGCTTTGGTTACCCAATTATTGGTTCAACAAAAGTGACTGCAAGTGGCAGTGTGTAATCGGGAATCATAATTAAAATGTTGGAATGTTTGAAAGAATCGTTCAAGTGAATCGGAGTGCGGATGAGGTAATGGTGAATTGGTGGCCCGGTGGACAAGTGGACTAATAAGAACGCAATTACCCCAGGTTGAGTAATTATTGGAATTTTAATATTTACGTACGAGGTTAATGTATTCGCAGAGGTTCCACACTTGATAAGGTACGTAGTCAGTAATTGGGAAGGATTGAGTATAATGGTCTGTAGCGGATTAAGAGTTTTAACGTATCTTAATCGTTCAAAGAAATGAAAGCAGCGATTGCAACTGCATTCCCTTTCATGTCATTGTATCGTCGTGATTCAGGCATGTTCAACCGGTTTCGCAAGTCCAGACGATTTTTCAGACTGAAAATTTACGGATGCCAATATGAAAAACAAAAGGCACTTAATCATCGAGCTTCTTTTTATGGTTCGTTTTAAATAAGGGTTTTATGAAGTTCTTCCATTTTGTCATTATAATGTTGTCACCGACATTAAATCGTACAATATTATTGTAGATTACGATATATTTTCTGTTATATCTGTAGTCAGGTTAAAATAATTTGCATTAATATGAGTACATGAAGCACAAAAAAGATGGAGCACCGATCGCTGACTCCGAGGAAATGCTCTCAGAGCTCAAATAGTTCGCGACTACCTCAAATTTGTGGGAGACTCAGATCACCCCCAACAGTAACTGGAGCGCCTAAAGACCATTATTTTATTAGCATTAACAGTTTGGGCCCGTGTTAAGTGTGCAAAGAACCCTAGAAACGAGGAATGCGATCTGACGGAAAGGAGAACAAATAGAAATTAAATATGGCTCATACGCGGAAGGCTTGAGAAAAATCGTTCTAAAGTCGCCTACAAAGAGAAGCCGTCATACCTCAAATGACTTACATTCGACAGGGCGACAGGTCTGGACAAAGCCCCAGGTGAGCCGAGCTGGGTCTGCGTTCGATCCTGTCGAACCGCAGATCGGCCAGCTACAACAGCAGATCCGTGAGCAGGCGACCCGAATGGATCAACTCGTTTCTGCCGGGCATAGCGCCCCTACAATCGTAATGGGTATGCCGGTAGACCGTCACTTAAAAAACCGTGCTTTTCAACCCATTGCAGGACGAAAGCCGCGATGTACTTTTGGTTAGCGAACCAAAGACCGAACAACCGGCCCAACGTTAGGACAAACGGCGAAGTTGCGATCTTCATTACAAACAAGCATACAATTATATTTATATAGCAGTGAAGTGCGGAGGTTCCATATGCAAAACGCTTTCATTGTGTACATTTCTCTCCCGAACAGCAGCCTATGCGTCTGAAGCACCTCTTTTTTGATTTCTGCGCTTAAACTCGGCAGAAAACTTCTATATCCTAGTTCGATTTGAACGCCAAACATCGGGATTGGGAAATAACATATCCAACACTACACGGGCGTATCACTGTCAGGTTCTGCAGACCATATAACATAGACTCATATGACTCGCACCGATCAGTTTCTTTTTTTTTACAGGGTTTACGCAAGTTCAAGAGTTACGCTCTTATGGTGTTCGTCACACAACCTGGACGGGGGTAGTTGTCCAAGATAGGATTCGAGAGACTCGACTGAATCGGTCGCGTTGGTTATAGTTCACCGTAACTTATATTTGTTTCCATGTCATTAAGGTGTTATATTGGAAATACAAACGCAGAGTATGAATTTTCAAGTGATCTTATACTGCGAGTGTTATACCTTCTTCAGGCTTCTATCTGGAACTAATGCTGCTTGACTCTCGACTGAGATTGACTCAATTCGCAGAGTTGCTTGCCAATTCCCTGATGACTGCGCCAACTTCCGTCCTCACTTCCAATAGGAACCTGTGAAATAATGAGGTTAGAAGGACAATTTTCATAAAAAGATATTTTAGACTTATCAATAAGGAAATCTAGCAAGTTGACATTAGCCTTTTCGTGAAGTTTTCTGGTAGTGCCACGGAAGGTTAAATATCATTTTTAGTTGATCACAGACCAGCGTTGTAGAAGGTAGTGTTTCGGCTTGTTCATAAAAGAAAATGAAACAAAGAACAAAAAGTAGTAGTGCGAGTTTGGGCGAAGTACTCCCAAATCGAATAGTAGGACGGTGGTAAAGTGCCGGACTCATAATCCGAAGATCACCAGGTCAAATCCCCATTCGAAAATAAATAGTTTTTCGCGCTTTTTTCGTGTTCTTTCTGCTACTTACAGTAGTAGCAGTAGCAGCGTGAAGACATGTCGGGAGACGGCGGGGGAAGACTCGTTCGTCAGTCGGAGTCGGAAACGGATGATTTATCAGGAAGGAAGTGCGTAGCGAACTTGAGGAGAAGGAACGCTTCCTAAGTGCCCAGCTGCAGGCCGTAGTCGATAAGCCAAAGGAGATTACGAAGAGGGAGACAGAGCAGACAACAGCCGCCCCACAGCAAAAGCAGCAACAACAACAGCCGCAGCAGAAACAGCAACAGCAACAACAACAGCCGCAACAACAGAAGCAGCAGCAGCGCCCTAAAAGGAGAAGGTGCTACCCATCTTTACCTATACCACAGCCCTGCGAGAGACCATCGATCTCTGTAAGTATGTTATCGGTGTAGGTAATTTTGAAGTTAAATGTTTAGGCCAAAAACGCTGTGCTATTCAGTGCAAGACACTGGAATAGCATAAGCGGATTAAAAGCCTATTGAATGAGTCAATGACGGAGTTTTACTCATTCACTCCAAAGGCCGAGAGGTTGCAGACGATGCTCCTCAAAGGCGTGGAGTCGATCACAGATCCCGAGGAAATGCTCTCAGAGCTTAAAGAGTTCGAGAGTGACAACCTCAAATTCGTGGGGGCTAAGCCATTCTCCACGGTAAGTTCCCGAAGGGAGAAGCGAATAATACCCTTCTTCGTGGTGCAGCTCACACCCAGCAGCAAACTGGAGAGGCTAAGGATTATCACCTCCTTAGCATCCCAGACTGTAACATGGGAAGAATTAAAGAGGAGCGGAAACATTTTGCAATGTATCCGCTGCCAAAAGTTCGGGCACGCCGCGTCGAACTGCAAAATGTAGCCGCGATGCGTTAAGTGTGCAAAGAACCACAAAAACGAAGAATGCAACCTTGGAAAAGACAATGTGGCGGACAGAGAGCAGCTCGAGTGTGCCTTGTGTAGGAACCGAGGACATCCTGCAAACTATCGGGGATGTCCTAAGTTCCAGGACATCAAGAAAGAAAACCTAACTCGTAAGCAAAAGGTCGAGGATGAGCGTCCCTCGGGTCGTCACATCCCAGTTGACCTACGCCCAAATGGTGGCAGACTCGGGAAAGACAATACAAAAGTCCATGGCTGTTTCTAAAGCCCCAGTGCCTGTCTCTAAGGCACCGGAGGCCGAGGTGAATATCTGTTCGATATTGCTCGCAATCCAAGGGCAGATTGGGCAGCTCCAACAACAGATCCTTGAGACGGCGACCCGAGTAGATAGTATCTGCTCGTTTCGGCCTGACCTAGCGCACTTAAGGTCATGCTGGGTACGCTGGTAGAGAGGCCCTTGAAGCTCCTGTCGGTGAGTGTAAATTCACTGATAGGGATTGAGCGACGAGCCGTACTTTTTAACCTGTTGCAAGACGAAAGCCCCGATCTACTCTTAGTTAGCGAAACAAAGCTAAACCAGAAGCACAAAATCCAGCACAGTTCTTATAGGATAATTAGAAGGGACCGACCCAACGCTATCCAAGGCGGGGGAGTTGCGGTCTTTATTAAAAACAATTTTAAATATAGGGTCATATATAGCGGTGAAGTGCGGAGGTTCCAGGTGCTAGAGGCCTGTATTGGGTGCATTCCTCTCCGGAATGGAAAGAGAATGTACATTGTATCAGCCTATGCACCTGAAGCACATCAACCTAATATTTTTATCGCAGTGCTCGAGACACTCTTTCGATCTCTGCGCTTGAGCTCGGTAGAAAACTTCTACATTCTGGCCGGTGATTTAAATGCCAAACATAGTGATTGGGGAAATAACATTCCCAAAACTAGGGAGAGCCTACTAAGCCATTGGTGGGTTCTTCGCAACATTGAATATAGAGTCAAGTTGCTCGCAACGGATAGTCCGTCGTATCCTAGGAGCGGCTCCTATCTGGATCTCGTGCTGATAGACTCTCGACTCAGACTGGCAGACACGAACGAATGGTCTATTAACTGTCTACGGACCATTGTATACGACAGTGACCATTGCGGACTATGTGCGTGATCTCAGTACCTGACGAGTTCGCGGAAATGGCAGAGTATATCCAAACGCACCCCTATGATTACAGAAGTGCGCGTTGGCCACGCTTCGCCAATTCCCTGACGAGAGCGCTCACTTCAAACGCCTCCTTTCCACCGTCTAATAGGAACCTGTCAACCTACGAGATTGACAGGTACCTTAAACAGATCGTCGATATAATTAAGCAGACGATGGACAATACAATACCACGCTACCGACAACACGATACCACAAACGTATACCGAAACGCGACAATCGACGCACTGCACAGACAAAAAAGTAGACCCTTGACAAGGCTCAAACTCTTGTACAGGCGGTTTACCGACAGACAAAACTCGGAGGTCAGGACACTGAAGTCACTAATTAAAAATCTCCAACAGTTGATCAGAGAGAATTACAGAATATCTGTAAGTTTACATTGGAACAAAAGAATACGTTCTGTAAAATCCAACGGCGAGTATGATCCCGCAACTAAATAAAATATTTCGCAGAAACAATTAGAATGACAGAATGACATTCAGAAAATAAAGCTTCCGAGAACGTCGGACAATGAACGTTTGCTACGAACAGTTAAGATCGATCAGTCGATAAGTGGCGACAGTGGGAGCTGTCTTCCAGGAAGTGTTCAAGGTGATTGATAGTATTCGCCCGAACCACGACCTGGAGAACAGAGCCCTGCTTCATCACTTCAACCTTAGAAATGATTTCGATCATTGGCGATCCGAGAATCTTGGTTTTACCAGGTTCAGTGAAGATTTCATGGCAAACAATGCCATCGCCAGCGAGGGAGCTAATACCCTGTTCATTTCGACGAGAGATCTCCAGATGATCTTTCGGTCATTGAAAAGGAAAAAATCTGCGGGTATCGACGGTATATCCAATGTTGTGCTTGGGCACCTTCCGCCAGTGGCTGTAGAGAGGTACACCATCCTGTTCAACAATGTACTGAATAATGTGTATTATCCAGTGCATTGGAAGACAGCGGTGGTGCAACCAATCCCCAAGAGGGGTAAGGACAACTCTAACCCGGCAAATCTTCGGTCAATAAATCTCCTTCCGAGTATCAGCAAGGTCTTCGAGAAGGTGGTCCATATGGCTATGTCTAAATGGGTTGAGGACAATAAAATCATCCTGGATAACCAATTCGGTTTCAGAACGGGGCATGACACCATTCATGCTGCGTCGAAACTAAACGTATCGGATATCCAATGGAATAAACGCAAGAACCAATGCACGGATGCCTCTCTGATTGACTTGGTAAAAGCCTTCGACACCGTATGGCTAGAAGGTCTTTATTACAAGCTCAGTCGGCTGGGCATAAGTTAACCACTGCTATATATGATTTTTGACATGTTAACCGGTAGAAAGTTGGTTGTAAAAATTGCCAACGTAACTTGTACCCAAACATTTGAAATCAAAAACGGACTGCAATAGGGTACGATAAATTCACCGATCTTTTTCAACATTTACCTGAGTGATCTACTTGTTTCTCTTCACCACTCAATAGCGTACACAGACGACCTAATCGCGTACAGATCAGGTCCAACGATCGACGTCATTGTTACTCTTCTGCAGCGTGACTTCGAAAAAATTCAGCAGTATTGTGATGACTGAAAGTTGAAGATCAACTTCCAGAAATCAGAATCTATATTGTTCAGAACGCCTTTGTCTAGGGCCTCTCGGGACACTAGGAAAAATTGGCAAATGTTCTCGATTTTTGGACCTGATGGGCTTCCACTGGCGAAATAAAATGTGATCAGATATCTTGGATACTACTTACTTCAGTGGAACAGAGAGTGAATATGATAGCCCTCTAATAGATAGGCTAATGCTCCGACTCGGTTATAATAAACAAATGTGTTACAAACAAAAAAGTAGTGTTGTATTTCGACCTTGGTTAAACAGGAAAGAGTTTGATCTGGCGCCATTCCTGCATTTGAGAGCCATATGCGTACGACAGTTTTAATCTTGGCCTAAAGATAATTTCACCCAGTCACTATCAACCGGTGCTTCGGCTCGGGTTTCAACGCAGAAAAGACTGACCCGGTACTGTCGATGCGAGGGAGCTTGGCCGATCAGCTGCGGCGCCACCACAAAAAAGTGTTCTGAACGGGTTATCGGACAAAGTCAGATCGTTGGACCGACAGAGTTTTTGATTGTTATGTATAGACCAATCTTCCATAGAATAGATCAACCGATCTTTCAATTCTTATTGCTATTATCATCGTTATCAGCCATTGGAGACTGGAAAGTTCCGAGCTTTGTTGCCAAGCTTCCGTATCATGAGTGGTCCAGGTCCAGCCTTGTATTGCCCTCCCATCTCCTCATGTTTTCCCGCGGGTGTTCTACTCATTATTTTTTTTACTGTTCCTCAGCTGTCCATTCATTCTACATAGTCTTCTTAGTCTTCGCGATTTTATTGCTCGGACAATGTTTGGGGTTGAATAGAGCAACTCGATTTCTCCATTCGCCTGTTTCTTCGTCCTGTTTTCCGCCATCGATTGTTTTCAAAGTCCCGAAATCTATTTTCTTCGTTCTTACTCAGAGACCTGTTTTGAGTAGTTCCTTCGTCGCCAATATGGATGCGTTGCCCATATGCAGTATGTTATTTATTTTGTCATATTTGGTAATAAATGTGGTTCCCCCGATAGTATTCTTAAGACAGTGGATTACGTGTCTTACTTCTTGCTTGCTCTCCATGCACATTAAACCCTTTCGTTGATGGAAGCGAACTCCCTAATATCGTTGCGTATACCTTCAGAGCTGGCCTGGTCGCCTTTTCGTAACCCGTTTTTCCCTGCATATAAGTACATTGCTCGCATGTTTTTGGACACACATTCTTCCTGGATTTTGGCAGTTTTTTTTCCTTTGCCATTGATGTTTTTTTTTAATCTCGAAAGACTTCCTGATCTGATATTTTGTACGCGTGATTTCTTAACTACTTTCCAGAGCTGGAAGTTTTAGAGCCTAACGAGCCTCTACGTTTTCCTCGCATTCTTCTCCGAACCAAGGTCCTCCCTTGGGGACTTGAAAATATCGTAGTCTATTTCGCGCTGCTTCCTTTACAATACTTTTTTACTGTTGACCATACTGCTTCTAAAGGGTGGTCCAACAAAAACGCACGATGATAATTGTAAATAAAACAAAAAGTTTTCAGAGAATTATCTTAATATTTTTTTATTATGATAGAAGGATCTATGGTAATTATGTGTAATGCAAAATATGAGCCAAATGCTCGCCATGGCTTCGGTGGCATACCTCTATCCGATGGTCCATATTTTCAATGACTCTGAGACATAATTGAGGTTCAATGTCGTTTATGTGCCGAATTATCTCATCCTTTAGCTCTTGAATTGTTCTTGGCTTATTGACGTACACTTTTTCTTTTAAATATCCCCAAAGAAAGAAGTCCAACTGTGTCAAATCACATGATCGTGGCGGCCAATCAACATCGCCACGACGTGAGATAACACGGCCATTGAATTTCTCGCGCAAAAGAGCCATTGTTTCGTTGGCTGTGTGGCAAGTGGCACCATCCTGTTGGAAGCACATATCGTCCAGGTCCATATCCTCAATTTCTGGCCACAAGAAGTCCGTTATCAAGGTAACTGCTTGGCCGACCTCATTTTCGAAGAAGTACGGCCCGATGACGCCGCCAGCCCATAAACCGCATCAAACAGTCACTCTTTGCGGATGCATCGGCTTTTCAACAATCACTCGTGGATTCTCATTTGCCCAAATGTGGCGATTCTGCTTGTTAACGTATCCACTGAGATGAAAGTGTGCCTCGTCGCTGAAGATGATTTTCTTTGCAAAGTCACCATTCACTTCTGTCTGTTCAACCTTACGCCCTCTGGGTACACCGGGTCGCATCCTCAATATGCGGCTCACGTACTTGGGGGGCAACATTAAAGGGCCAAATGGTGCATGGTCTACATAGCCAAATAGCTGTATGGTGGTTTGCCAGCAGCTGTTTGGCTAACATAAGGCTCCCTGTTAGGGGATAGGGAAACCCTTGCTGGGAGTAACGGCTCGACCGGAGGCCTAATTCCGGGACCACGGGAGGCAGGTAGCCCCCAGGACAGTAATGTCCTGGCCTGTCCTTGCGGTTGGCCCCCTAGTGGGAGTATCGTGGGGGCTGTGGTTATCCCAAATGCGGGAAACAACGAACGATAAAACTGGTGGAACATTAGTGGAAACACTAGTGGTAACATTGGTGGAAGTTCGGAGGTGGTCGTCCTCAAAACGGCAAGAGGTTTTAGTTAGGCCTCGCCTCGTACCAAGGGGGAGCCATGTCCCTATGCATGGATTCAATTTGGTACTTATTTACACAGGTCTGTGAATAAGGACGTCGGTTGTCGTCCAAATCAACCCCATGTGGGGTGGCCCACCGTGGAATTAAGCCGACAAGGCAGGTGTCCACGTTAAATGGAATTGACGGAATCTGTCTGTTCAACCAACCATTCGGCGTATTGACGACGCTTGAAATGGTCAGTAGGCTTCAGCTCTTGAGTCAATTGAACCTTGTAAGCGTGTAAATTCAAATCTTTATTCAAAATTCGTATCAATGATGTTCTTGAGATGTTCAATGGTTGGGCACGACGACGAGTCGAGGTTGACATCTCTTCTGCCACACTATCGCGAACAACAGCAATGTTTTCCGGCGAGCATGCACAGGTGTTTTCACATTTCCTACAGACCCGGTTTGCTGAAATTTGCGCACAATTCTACCGATTGTGGGCACATTTGGTCGATTATGCTGACTAAAAAAATCATGAAATGCACGAAATGCATTTTGATTTGAACGCCTATTTTCGTAAAAGGCTTCAACAATCTTAACGCGCTGCTCAATTGTGTACCTCTCCATGGTTGAATTTGTCAAACACTGAAACAAGAAAATGTCAAATTAAGTTGGCAAAAAAACTTAACGTTAAGGTGTGACTCACAATTAACATCGTGCATTATGGTTGGATCACCCTTTACCTGCCTTGTTTTGTGATCAGTTTCCAGGCCTTCTATGAGGGCAAACTGGTTATTAAATTCGCCCTGGTATTGGCGATGGATACGAGGCTCGTTTTATTTTTCAAAGTCTAATTTTGTACCTATACATTCATTTATTCCACTTCTGTGAATTGGGTTTCGGCTTTTGAATTCGGCGAAAATAAAAATGTGGTCAGATTCGCCCCATTACTAACAGCCGATAGGTTGAGACAACTGATTCAATTAACAATTTTAATATACTTTGATGATATTCTAACCAACCCAGCAATGAAAAAAAATCGCTCGAATCGAAATAATAATTCCCGAAATCACAGAATTCCCATCACTTTTTGAACATACCTTAATGAGATTAATTCTTAAGAGTAGTAGTTCCAAAAACATATAAGTACATATGTTAAGGACTTCAAGAATCACAAGAGTGATCAGCCACCACTAATTTAATACGACAAACACCTTGGTCTCTTATTAACGGTGATCTACAAAGCCCAACAACCAAAACCATAGTTAACTCCCAAAGCCACCCGGCCACAATCCAGCGCCAGCAATTCCCAAGTAACTTGAACCACTTTGCCGTGAAACTTAAACGCACTAATCATTGCCATCATCACGTCAACTAAAATCTCCATCACTCTTAAACAACACGTTCCACGTGGAAGTTTCGCCAACCGAAATTGCAAATAAATTCATCCCCGGCGAATTGCAATTCGGAACTTTTTCCAGGCTCGTACGTATCCTGTTCTCTGCTTCATAAAAGCACCGATCAACTTCCATGAGTTATTTCGTTTTGCATATGAATTTGCTTTACTTTTTCACTGGCGTTACCGCCGACGCTAGTATATCTTGAGCTGTTTAACCACAATGGTAACTACTGCTTCCGCGGATGGTAGAGATACTGGAGAGCTATTGCTGCATCTTTTTATTGCGTCCGTCTTACAGTGGCTTTTTTGCTTTTCGTTCGCCGGCCAAAGTGATTTATCGGCGGACACATTTTACCTGTGTAATTCCTATTTACTGTCACGCCTGTCCATGCACCGAGACGACACTGTGCAGCAGTGCATCTGAAAGTGCTGTAAAATGTAAACTGGTAGACACCTTCGTATGTACTGAGTGCATCTGAGGGTTGAGAAAGAAATGACAAACTGTCTGTCTGTACACACACAAGGTAAAGTCCATATCCTTCCCAGTCTAATCTCAGCTGGGACTTATAAATTATGAAAGGCTCCATCGAGAGCAGGTGCTCGAAATGGAAGTTACGGGCGGGGGTAGGGGGTGCGATGGATTGCTCCAGAGAGCAGTTGTCATTTTGGATGCGACTGGAAGAGGTAAAGAAAAAATAATGAAAAAATGGGAAAAGTATTGGTCTGGCATGGCGGCTGAACTGATTTTTGTCTCGGGATATACCATGAAAGACTGGCAGTGGCTTATAAGTTTCTCAGGACACGGATATAACCAGACAGCCAAGCACTACCTATAAAAAAACGACTCTCCGTTGTCGCGGCTGATTCGTTAAAAACCTCACCCATTCATGTGCACAACTCAATAAGCTGCAGGATCAACAGTGTGAGCAAAAAGACAACAGTTTCCAACAGCCTCCGTCGAAAAAAAACGGCAATTGGAAAGGCGCAAAAAACTGAATGCAAATGCAGGCTCGTCGCTTAATTCATTTAGGCGAACAGATATCGCACCTCCTAGGCCGGGCTATTAAGCGATAACTCCGAATCACTTATGCCCGCACTTTCCTCAATCGAATGAATAATAATGTCCTTTTTAATTTCTCCCAGGACTGCGCTCGCTCGGGCTACCTCTTCAGCTTGTCTCTCACCCCATCCTGCCTGGTGATCCCTTGCTCAATGGTTAATTTTTTTCACCAGCTCTTACTGCTACTGGTCTTACCTCCAGTTGTATCGCTTGTGCTCGGCAGCAAATGCGAAGCGATGTCAGATGCAATTTGGGCCCCAGACCGGGGAAATTGCTGTTTTTTTCACAGAAAAAAAAAACAAAAACGAGTGGAAAAAACATAATTCATGTATTTCAATTATTTCGTATCGGCGGTGTTTTTAATTTTTGCTTTCCGGCGGATTGTCGTCGGTCTAGATGTTTTATTTATGTCGGCGTATTATTTATTTACTTATTTCCGTGTTGCTTTTTTGGATGCCGCTTTTTGTGAATGTTGCTGTTGTTTTAATATTTTTCTTCTTTTTCTGATTGCTGCTGTGAACACCTTAATTTATGTGATTTTTTTCTTGTCATTCTTGGAATGAATATACACCTTTTATGGTCCATTCTGGGTTTCGTGTTTCATTCGAACTGTGAATGGGATTTTTTCGAAATGAATTTTGTGTTGTTTTCTTTATGAGTATATTAAAAAGCGTTTTTAAATGAAAAAACTCCAGGTCATTGAACCACTCAGAGGACTTATAGATTTAATTTTAGAATAACAATTTGTTTTTCTAGTGAAACTTACCGAGTAGTAATGAATATAAATATTTTAAACGGAATCAAGCAACGATCAGTTATGGTAAATTTGAAATTTGTTGAAGGATTTTGGAGCTACAAATCTTCTGAAAGTCTTCCGTTTGTCCTCGACATCATTCATTTCACTAAAAACAAGATATTCAAAAATGAATGGGAAATTTAGAGTTTCATGGATTATAATGAGTCCGATGAACGGTTTGTTGTTATTATTGTATTAGTAAGTAATTCCGTAAGATATCAGCAAAGTTCTAGGCTATTCGGTCACTTTGACTGGTGCCAGCTCTTAATAATGTTGCTTGTGGTTTCATAGGATCGGCGAGTATTTATTGCATGGCAAAATATATCAAAAAAATAAATTTCCTTTTAACAATTTACTCGTGTTGAGTCTGTTTGAGTAAATTTGTGGGTTAAAATAATTATAGTATTAGGTAATTCAAGAAGGATTGTCATTTTAATTAAATAAAAAAATTAAAATTATTCTGGTCCCGACAGCTGGTGCAAGTGGGAAGAAGCTGAAGCTTCTGCAGAAGATTTTCAACTCATTAGCCACTAAAGAAGCTCGTCAAGCACGTCCACAGCAACTTATTGAACAAAATGAATTCTGAGAGTCCATGGCGCTGGAATTGTTGATTAATTGGTAAGTCACTATAATTAATTAATTTTCACGTATTCAAATTTTAAACGCGTTTTTTTAAAAACCATATTTTTCAAATTGGCTTGCACGATAACTCATGAAGTTACTGATCGATCTTATTGAAATTTCCACATATGTATCTTTTTAATGACATTATTTTCTATATGAACCTACAAGCTTCCGAAAATTTGTTGAGAAATAATTTTAACGAAGCAAAAACTTTAAAAGTGTTTTATTTAGGGAATTTTTGTTTTTTTTTTTAATTTTTTTTAAATTTTATTCAGGTTCATGTAGAAATTATGACATTACTATAATAAACACACAGACTATTGGTTTTTATTTTTAGATCAATAGAACCGCGGCTAAAGTGTATTGAGACGTCTCTCTGTGACCATTTTGAATAATTAAAATATAATTTCTTTTTTGTATTATTTTAACATATGAATAAACCAAATGCCAATTTTCAAAAATAAGATTAAGGTTGCTCTAGAGGGGTGATCAATAAGTAATGATGATCGGTTATTTCCGGTCCGCGCAAAACATTTTTTTATGCTTGCTTAGGTTAGTGTAAAAATATATAAAATATATAAATATATCACGATTCCCAAGAGGTACATGCATATGAATGCGAACCGATGGGAGGATAACCTTAAAATGAAGAAAAACGAAGTAATAGCGAGTGCTTCTAGTTTCTTCAAAGACTTACATTGCGACTTGGTGAAAACTCTCCTGGGGACTATGCTTCCCCATTTTCCACAGTGGCACGTTGCGTCAAGGAGTTTATACTTGGCAGAACATCCACTGAAAATTAACATCGCGTTGTGTTGACAAATCGAAGAGTGATCATCAGTTCTCATATAGCAGTGATCATAGGAATCTCTAATAGTAGCGTTCATCCCTGTGAACGAATTGCATATGTAAAATGTCTCTGCGTGCGGCCGAGAATGTTAACCGACAAATAAAGGAAAAAACGAGGTGACATTTCGAGGGTGAATCTCGAGAAGTTCCAAGCAGATCAGGAAATATTTCAGTTACGTTAGATCCACCATTTTGATCCCGAAAGCAAAAAACAATCAATGACTTGGAAGCGAGCTTCCTCACCGAGCCGAAGAAATTCAAAGTGTCAAGTTTGACGGGAAAGGTGAGGTCATTAAAGAATAAAGACGCGCCAAACTGCGAGCTCGAGTGCTGTTTCACCACGATAACTACTCCTAAAGCCGCAGCCGTAGTTATGATAGCTGCCATTCGAGAAACGGGAACTGCTCGAACACTCGACCTCTTTGCACGATCTAGCTCCCAGGAACTTCTACCTCTTTCCTAGGCTAAAGGAATACATCCAAGGCAAGAATTTTGAAGACGATAGAGAAGTTATGAATGTTGTTGAGGCCTTACAGGAAGATCAAGACGAAGAATTTTTAAGGGAATCTTGAGCTTAGAAAAATGTGGACTAAATGTATTGAGCACCGTGGCGTAGTGGGTAATGTGTCGACCTCTGAGGCGCGATTGGCGAGTTCGAATGCCGATAACACCAACGCCATCGAACCTTTATTTCGTTGCTTCTCTTTTCGGCGGAGTACTGACAAAACCCCTCGCACACTTGACTTTTAAAAAAGCTTCTCGGCTCTCGCCGTTCGGAATAGGCATTAAACTGTATTTCCTTTCACTTGTGTGAAAAACAAACATAAGTGAATGAGAGAAGCTTGAGTCTGGTCCCTCATGGGCTGTAACGTCATCTAATAATAATAAATTTATTGACTTGTTACAAGATTATGTAATAAAGTAAATCTTTTTTTTTTTAGCTACAAGGTGGCGCAAAATTAATCACCCTACCGAAAATGTTATAATTTTTGAAAATGACATCATACGTCAATCATATTTGATATTAGTGAACTAGACAGCTACAGTACATAAACAGACATGCAATGGAGTGCTATACGCTTTCTTTTCTTGACCAATAGTCGGTCGGTGGTGCTAGCGCAGCGTGAATTTCGAAATCGATTTCCTAATCTTATCGCTTCAACTGGGCACTCAATCCGGCGTTTAGCTACTCGACTCGAACAGACTGGAACCTCAGGAGACCATAAAGGGCGTGGCCGTCACCGGACTGGTCGTTCGGCCTAGAATATAGGCAGCTGTGACTGCCGATGCCGCTGAGAAGGAAGAAACTTCAACCAAACGACGGATCACGCATTTGGGCTCACAGCGAATTTTAGTAATAAACTTATGTACACATGTTCCCGTACAAACAGTGCATCAGTCGATGCCTGCTAAGTCGCGTGCAAATAACTGTCAAGCCATCATTAATCTCAACAACGAATTTGACGATTTTGTGTCGAAAATCATCATAAACGACAAGCGAATTTTGGTGAACATATTATTTCAACAAAATGGTGCAACCGCACACACAGCACGAGCCACAATGGATACTGTTAAGGTAGCGTTTCCTGGTCGCGTAATTTCCCGTTTTGGCGATTTGGCATGGTCAGCAAAACCACCCGATTTAACCATCCCCGACTTCTTTCTTTGGGGTTACTTAAAGTCTTGGGCTTATGCCAACAAGCCTCAGATAATCGCAGCCCTTACTGAGAATATTCAACAGCAATGCGAGCAGTTATCACCGGAAATCTTGCGGTAAGTCATGGAAAATGCGATAAAACGGGTACAAATGGGTATAAGCACTAGTGGCAGCGTTTGACAGATATCATTTTTTCCACTTAACAAAAAAAAATGTGAAGGTCCAAATAAAGAACTTCGTTACTCAGAAGTAATCTTTTTATACTTTGTAAAAAAGTAATTCAAAAATAAAATTGGATGATTAATTTTGCGCCACATTGTATAATCACCGTGTTTTATTTGCATTAGCATGACTTTTGAATCACTTCTCATATGTACGTGGTTTTCCCAAAAAATAAATATTTATATATCTATTCATCGATATTCATTATGTTCCCCTTAAAATAATGCCCCTCAAATATAATACACTTGCACCGCAGCTTTTTCAATCCAGAAATCTATAGAAAGAAACAGAGAGAACACCAAAATGGAAAGAATTTTAAACAGAAAAAAATTGATTCTAAACCATCTTAATTGAAGTTGAAAAGCAAGTTTTTGACCTTGTTGAAATTGCCCTGATTGACTGAGGAAGTTTATTAAACATAAACAAACATTGCACAAATTACCGCATGCGGAAGTTCGAGCAAGAGAACATATGTATATCAGGTACGAAAAATCACGATGTAAATTGTATTTTGAAATTAAGCGAAAATTTCGATTACTAGAAAGGATGACTTCAATACATATGACGAAGAGGAATGCTTTTCAGATACTTTGTTGAGATACGTACGTCCCCAACAAGTAATTCCATTTTTAAGCATTGAGTGAAAAGTACGGTAGTAAATTTGCTTTAAAAACATTTGGCCAATAAAAAAGTGTCTAAAAGTTGAACGGAAATAATTTCTCAAAGATTCAGTGTAACTTGAAAAGCTCTAATTGGAGTTAGTGATAAGCCCCACATATTTAAATTCATCTTCTTTCTTGAGCTAGCACTAGTATGAGATCTAAGAATACAATCAAACAAAAATTGAATTTTAGACACTCAGGTGCATGAATGTGAATATTCGCTTCTAAATTGTGTAGCGATGACAGGCTGGAAAACATTATTTTGGTTCTGGTGCTAATTACTAAATTATGATTTGCAAACCAGCTTCTTAATAAATTCAAATCCCAATTTATCCAGCAACAAGATACAACGGATTTTTCTTACTATACGAAAGAGGTATGTCATCCCCGAAAGCCGGTGGCTTGCCTTAAAGTCAAGTGTAAAAAGTGCGTTTATATATGTAGATAAGAAACAAAATTGGACCCAAAACAGAGCCTTGGGATACCCCCGAGTTTAATGAAATAAGAAGCGATATCACATCTATTTTCACTCTTTATGACCTATCTTTAAGGTAAGCTTGAACCAATCAAGCATATAACCACTAAAACCAGCTTTTTCCAGGATTTCCACCAAAATATTATAGTTGATCATATGAAAGGCTTTGGCAATATCAATGAACAAATCAGCTGTATTGTCTTTATCGTCAATATTAAACATTATTAAGGTACAATCAAATAGTCAGCTCGATCCAGGGTGATTATTATCTACTATACGGCCTAGCTCTCTTATGGCTGACAGGTGTTATTTAATAAAGATTCGGATGTTAGAGAGATCTTGCGGAATACATAAAATTGTAAAATAATGTGGCAGCTAATTTAAATAGAGTGGACGATTTCCTGTTGAAGTTATGTAGTTCAGGGTCACAATGGCTCGGAAAAATAATTTAATTTCTGTTGTTTCTTACTCCAATTCTCAATATATGTAACTATACCTAGGTATGTCTCGATCCGTCGAATTGTGTGCAATGTCGCTAATTTACCATGCTGCCCGCTCTGCTAGTCACCAGAAAAACTTTGTCGGGAGTCGAAAACGGCTCGAATTGGATATCGAGTCGGAGACAGAAAATTTAGATTCCGTCATTTATTCGACTAGATTTTTTTTTGACTGCTAATACAATTGTTTTGCTTTTTGATACGAGTATCTCACAATTGAAATTTCGTGTTGTGTCAGTAGTTTGCTTTTCTTTGGAAAAATTTAAAACAAATAAATATTAAACACTAATCATCAAATATGTGAAGTATTGAACACTTTATTAGTAGCAGCGAAGACGAAGAAAATGAAAACAAAAAGAAACTGCTAGTTTTGAATAGGAAAACGCTGCGAACTAAGGCAAACTCTACGAATTGCCGGACGCAAAGTAGATAAGTCTTTATGTTAAATAGTTAAAGCAAATGTAATTTTGAAATTTTTAAAATAGGTTCGTGCAATACTTCCAGATTACAAATGAATCATTTAGTCTATTCTTCGGCAGATGGAAGCCAACCTGAGTTTGAAACAAATTTCATCAATTTTTAGTTTAGTTAAAGTTTAGTTTAGTTTAGTTTTAGTTTAGTTAAAGTTTGCCACGGTTTTAAGACTATTTTCTAAGGGTGGATATCGGCACGGTGTGGAAAATGATTTTAATCTGGGACTGGCGCAATGTTTTGGAGACCGAGTTGTGCCCCAAGTGGATTTCTTGGATTACATTGGAGCACGAAAAAGAAGAAACCTTTTTCGTTGAACATTGTGGTTTTCCAGGAAACATTGGTTGCGTTGACGGTTCGCACGTATCGAAGCAAAGAAGTCTGTTCTTAAATAGAAGCAACTTTTGTAGTTTATATTACTGATTTTGAAAAGCCCCTTGCAAGGTGAAGCTTTTCTTGCATAAATGCAATTAAAACCTCAAACTGCCTTTTATTTGTTATTTTCACAATCGACAATTAAATCCATATCAACCTGAACACCTTCAATTCATAAATATATGTATAAAACGTACTTGATAACAAACAAACGATTTACTTACTTTTTCAAGGCGGCAGCTTACGATTTTGCTATCGACTCGAAATGCCATTTATGCGCCCGCCGGCGCTAAACAGAATACCAGCTGAAGTCGAAAGTATTTTCTTATCTACTACAAAATGCAAATCCTACAAAAGGAATTTGTTACATTCTGAGTCGAGGATCGACAAACGTAATTGGGGTGAATGACATGCAACTAAATTTAAGACTAAGAAATTGCACAAGCTAGAAGCATCGCGGAGCGCCTCCGGTTTAGTAGAGAGTTACTACCACAGATATTTGGGACTTCGAGTGTGAGTGCCAGACATTTTGTTGGTAACCAAACGTGACTTAGTCGACATGGAAATAATCCTCAACACTCAGGACCAATCAGCGAAAGCACGACGCGGTCTGCTAGCCTCAACTCTTGAAGCAGCAAGAGGCATCGAGTAATGTTACTCGCTTGGCCGTGATCCTTGGTCTGGGGTGAATTCAGGCCAAACTGCGGGTTAGAAAAGCAAATACATCCTTCTACATCGGTAGTAAAAAACTGTGTGAAGCGTGTGGTTTTCAAGCTTATATGTATACCCTATTATGCACACTGCTATCAGATGTTGGCCTCCTCAAGCAAACTCTTTAAAAAGTGGAAATGTGGTTTGAGGCTAAGACATTGACTGCGTATTTGACGCAGGCATCGTCCCAAAAAAGTCTCAACAAATTCACCTAACAGGTATCATGCTATTGTTTTTTAGGGGGCACTTCGCGACACAAGACACTTATCTCCTGCTTAGCCATTCACCAAAATAAGCTCCCAATATTGCCTTATATACCGACAGTCATACACCGATTAACGCCATCAGTTGGTGAAATAATGCCAGTCAGCTCGGAGACAAATTTGTTTCTAGTCCAATGGCACTATTATCTCGATGCCGGCTACAGTAATTTCAAAGAAAGCAACCTTCAACCTCAAACCAGTCTGTGTTTCAATAGGAGTTTCCTCGTTATTTACGCTTCATTAATTTTGCATCACACTTCATTGCTTGTCTGTAAATATTTGACTAAAAATAATTCGCTTGACATATCTCCGTATGACTTATTTTCTACTATCAAAGGAAGTGAGGAGAATGTCAAGAGAATAAACGTGTTCGTTCATTCCCAATTGTTAAAGTATTTCCTAACCAGCTCGTTAAATATAATACCAAAAATCAACGTTCTTAAGTCAAGTTATTGAGGCCAATTAGCTTTGTACTCTCGATGTGATTAATTATCGAGACAGAATTATAAAACGATTGAAAAGAAAATTCCTCCTTTGTCCCTGTTATTCTTTTGTTTATAACTATGACTACCACACCTCAACAAGTGCTCAAACAGAAATATGCAACTATCACGGCATCAACTTGAGATAAATCGCCAGTAGTTAAAATGGCCAATCTCGAATCCAGTTTGGTGAAAAAATTTAAATCGTTGCTTTCTTCGACAAAAAAGTAAGCCATGCCATCGCTTCTCTCGAAACGAAAATGCAACAATTTGAGAGCAATTTATAAGACCTTCAAATTGAAAACCGAAAGCTGAGAGAGGAACTCGCGGACATCAGATTTCCCCACCCTTTGATGTATTTCGTTTTAATACCAAAACCACCGATGATCACAGCCCGCTGCGTGTCAGACTCTCATCGCACACAGAGCAGAGTGCATTACTAGCTGCATTTCAAGGAAGTAACGGCTTGTCACATCAGCTGGAAAACATACCTCAGTTGCCTGATCGTACATCAAATCAGTCATTAATATTTTATCTTCTGCACGTGAGGGTATCAAATTTGCTACCTTAACGCTCGAAATTTAAACCTGGCCAAATTAGACTATTTAAAGTATTAATGACTCCGGAGTTGATATTATATGTATGTATTACTGAGACTTGACTGGCAGCAGATCCAGACTCCGATTTATATGATATTCCGGGTTATAAACTTATTCGTAATGACAGGGTGGCTGACACCACGGACGGAGGGATTGCGGTGGATCTTTATTAAGTATAAAATACTGAGGAAATCCGAAGAAAGTGTTGTAGAATATTTTTGCTTGAAGTGGGTGACAGCAACCCCAAATGTCTAATAGGTGTCGCGTATAGTCCAACCCGGAGTCACTCTCCTGAGCCTATGTTCTCGGCAATTCTTGAATTCACTGCTCTTTATGATGATATTATTATTTGTGGCGATCTTAATGCCGATCTTCTTAAAAACGGCAGCGGAGCACGTCGACTCTTAAATTTTGTGGGTGCGTTTATGTTATCGATAGTTATATCCTATGCTTCCCGATTCGCTCCAAATACTCCTCTAAGTCTGCTTGATGTCCGCGTCGTCATGGTTTCAAATCGGTCAAATATTTTACTCCACGATCAGCTGTCCTTAGTTGGTTAATATTTTGTACATACAATGTTTACTTGTCCCGTTCTCCTAAACCATCATCTTTCCAATTTAGAGATTTTTCCTCTGTAGACAATAAAATCTTACAATTGATATTTTTTATTGAAACTGGGAACTGATCAAACCTCTAAGAAAGTATGGAGCAATCTGCGCACCACCGGTGTTGGAAGAGAAGCTGCTACAGTAACTAATCCGAATGTAAGCAATCTGAATGAAGCATTTCTTTCCAATCCTGACAATAATCCGTGCTTTACTCCGGATCGTCGGCTATCTTTTAATAGAGTTGCTTTCGACTTTGAAATCGCTTCAGAGATTGATGTAGTAAATACCATTCACTTCATAAAGTCCAATGTCATAGGTGAGAATGGTGTACCTATTCGCTTTGTGAAGATGATATTACCCTACATCTTAAGTTCCCTAACACATTTCGGCATTATGAGCTCTACCTTCCCTGATAGTCGGAAGTTGGCTGAAGTCATTCCGGTTCCGAAAAAACTTTAACCATGTACAACAACCGATTTTCGACCAGTGTGTATTTTACCTTGTTTCCATCCAATTAAATCAGCACTATTTGCTATCCCCTGTCTTCGAGCATAGTTGTCGAAGAGCTATGATTAAAATTCTTGACGATATAAGAACAAAATATGATCAAGGCTATATAACAGGGCTTTGCTTACTTGATTTCTCTAAGGCCTCTGAGCGCGAGAATCATAAGGTACTAAGTCATAAACTTAGACTATACTTTGGATTTAGCAAAGGATTGGTAGGGTTGATAAGTAGCTATTTGGAAAAACGCTTTCGAAGGGTGGTTAATAATGGGAAATCATCGAAATTTAGAAGCTTGGTGTCAGGAATGTCGCAGGAATGAATACTGGGGCCAATACTATTTTGTATCTTCATCAACGACCTACCTAGAATATATCCGCTGGTGGGCATTCATCTCTACGCTGACAACGCTCAGATATAATTGTCCCGACCAATTAGACCCATTGAGGATATATTATATTTGTGAAAATAAATGAACCGCTGTCGGCAATATACAACTGGTTACTGTGCAATGGACGCAGATTGAATCAGCAAATACTGAACTGTTCTTATATCTAAAAAATTGTTTAAATGGAAACAGCTTCAATTTGTGGATGTTGGTACCAATCTCAGCTTTAGGTTAAACTGCTCTTTCTCCGCCGCTGCTCATACAAATTATGTTATTGGATGAATTTATGCTGGTCTGCGTAGACTTTGGCCTTCGTCAAGCTCTGCTCCAGTTGACGCAAAGATTAGGTTGATAAAAATATTATTTATACCTTTAATTTATTATGCTTCTGTTGTTTACTACAAACTTGACTTCAATTCGTAGCACAAGTTGCTTGTTGCGTTTAATGATTTGGTAAGGTATGTGTCTGGACTGTGTCGATTTGAACACATTTCGCAATATCACAAACTGGTTCTTAGTTGTACGTTTTGATAGAATTTTGGATAAGAAAAACAAAAGTTTCTATGGAAATTATATTTAATGCAAAATCGAGGTGCGATCGGCTTGAGAGACACAACAATAAGGAAGAAAAATGGCTAAACTGTCGATATTAGAATATATTGATATGGTAGTGCGTTTCTCGTACTTTAAGGTTAAAATGCATCATTCAACACGTTTCAATAGTTTTTGAACATTAGATGCCTTATATTTATGCACAAGACCATTAACAACAGATCCCCCAAGAATCTACATAAAAAAAACTGCTATTTGCTCAGTCTTCCAGAACACTTTATATTATAATACCATCTTTTTACTATTTGAACTCTTGGCGTATCGTCTTTATATATGTCATCAGGCATAGGATCTCCTTTTCAATTACAAATAAACAAATAATTGGAGCCACAAATACTTTTTTTTCACATTTTTTTCTTTTTCCAATTCTAGTTTCCTTTAAGTATGTACCTAAAGTTTAAATTAGATTTTTGTTTCATTTGTCTTTATTGTCTATAATTTACTAGCTATTTTAAGTACTATAAAATACCAAGTCTTAAGTGTACAATGCTTAAATAAAATTGAATTGAATTGAAAATTTAAATAATGTACATATTTGTTCTCGAATTTATTTGAAGTAAAATAATAATCTACAAATCTACAAAATCTAAAAAATAGATAAATAAATAAAAATAGGATCCAACGAGTGTGCTAAATGCTGTTCCAAAAATCGAGGCCGAGAAGTCTCTTGGTTAACAGATAAAAGAAAATTCTTCATGTAAACCAAAAATATCCGTAATTTTTTGAACACGTTTCGGTTATGCAAACGGACCTAGCGCAAGTGGACAAAATTGACAACCATCACTGACATCAAGTGTGAGAATGATCAGATCGGATCGATAAGTAGCGAAACGATTACCACATTGCCAGCATTGCAAACATCCTCTCGTCAGGACAACCATATGCTCGTAACGGATTTTTATTCAAATTGCATTTCACGTGGCTACCCGTTTTTTACAACAACACTACAGTCGAATGTTGAACGAGGAATGAGTTTTTAATCAGACTATTCCTATGACATAATTTAACCTGCGGCTTGTCGATAAAGGACGCTTCGATTGAACCCTAAGTGCAAACGTTGAGAGAACAAAAACTGTAATGGAGCCGCGAATACAACTAGGATAGGAAACCGATTAGATCGACCAGACCCCGGTACACGCCATCAAATGAAAATATTTCACCGAAGAGCCAGACCATTTGGAAACGAACTTAAATTTTGACGAAAAATTTATCTTTAACGATGAACTTTCTTTTGATATGGATTTTGGGTAGGTAGTTCCCAGAATAAGTTATTCCCCGAGATGGCAATGGCAAATGGTCGCCAATATCGTGCGATTTAACGACCTTTTTCTTTGGGGCTACGTTTACTCGCTGGTTTATAACCAACCCTAGAAAAATATTTTTTTAACCATTGATGAAATCTAGCCCAACTTATGCAGCAGAATCGTACGGAATTGAACCTCTCGGATAAAGTCCTGTAAACGAAGCCACAAAACCATTTGAATGATTGCAAGCCTCATCCACAGTCAAAGCTCTTGTCATGCTTTACACACAACTCTTTTTATTCAAGAAAAAATATTTAGAAGCTCTTAATGAAAAACCTTTTTTTATTAAGAAATTTATTTAAAAGGAAAAACTCGTCCCGATAACGTTTGCCTTCAATGTCATGTCACCATGTCATCGTCTCCTTGTTTTCTTCTTCATCGTCCCTCCTTTTTCCTTGATGTTACCATCCAGCCATGGTGGAGGCTTTAGATAAGTCATCATGTTTTACATTTAAACCCACATCGACGAAGCTATTACCCTTGTAACTCAGCATTCGTAACGTGATGAAGGTCAAATCTCACTACCAACGAATATAACACATTCGAAAACTCACTTGACCAAAGCCTACAATATTGGCTGAAACCTTGCAGCACATAATTTACCTTTCCCTTTGTTTGCATAATTTTTAAGAACATATTTCTAAAGTCCTCGCATTAATTGCCATTCCATATGTGTTTGCAATTTCGAAATTGCATAAAAGTTTGTTGACTTAAAGCCTTCGCTAGTAATCTGTGGCCACTCGAGCCAGCCGTGCACACGTTGACATGAGGTTTCCTATAACAAGCAAAACCGCATGTGGAAACAAGGTCTCCTCGACTGAAATTTCATCTGTGCTCGGCGCGTTTCGCTCTCCGGCAAATTCCTATTATACAAAACCAAATAATAATAGCACTTCCCCCTTCCAGCCCAGAGGAAATTAGAATACAAAACTGAAAGGTCCTTGAGTATGTCTGTTTCCAACAGACCAACAGAAGGACGAGTATGTCCAATATATTTATATGCAGAGCAACTAATTAACTGGCCATATCTACTGCACCCCATCCGGTCAACCTTGGACAGGACTTGCCAAAAGGACCGCAATCAAAAGGAATAAAATGAAAAAAAAATAAAAATCTTTGGGTCAAGTCGCCTGCTCAACCACGTCTCTTGTCCTTGGAGTTGGTTTCTGATGACAGAGTCGAGTCGAGTGTACCAAACAGCAATTTCTTGCTTGGCTTACACTCGAAATATCCTGAATTGCTCGCAAATAGCAAAAATGGTAAAAAGCGTTCACAAATACTCTAAAACGCTTCCAAAATGTCCTTTTGACTTTTCAATTGCCGTTTTTCCTTTTTTTTCTTTTGCTCTCGTTTTGTATTCGGTGAAAGAATTAAAATTCGTCTTTTGACTCCAGCCGGTGCATAAACAAATATGAAAACCAGTCGAATCCATTCATCCTTCCAAATGGCTGGTTCCTTGAATTTATACTCCACATAAACCGACCAACAACACGCCAGTGATGGATCTACCGATGCTGGTGGACGGAAATTTATCAAACAACTACGGGATGGTAAATGGCCAGGAAAAAAGGACTCAAACAAGAAATTGAAATTGATTGACTATCCATCCTTCAATCGAGAATGACAACAGGAAGAAAGCAAAAGGGAAGTTGTCGTTGCAGAGCGGGGAATTGCCGAATGGGGGCAGCCGCCTGTTTGGAGGTATCAAGGAATCGGGAAATCTTTTCGGTAAAAGGACATCCGATACAGCGAAGCCAGTTCACTCAATTGCATGACTGACGCTAGTGTTTTTCTACCTCTCTGCCTTATTGAAATGGATGATGAAAGGATATCATTTAATTCTTCCCTCACTTTCTTCTTATTCCTTGGACCTCTATTGTTACATTTAAACCGGACAGATAAATGGATTTTTATTGCCGGAACTAACCAAGAGACAGAAAGAGAGCAGATGAACCTGTATACAAGTTACACACGACAATTGAGAATGAAGCACTTTACCAACAAGGACATAAGACACTCGACGATTGTGTTCAATTTAAACTTTCTCCATGGCACTAATGCACCGGAAGTCCAGTATTCCAGCATAAAGTATCCGAAAATACAATAATCGCCTACCACTATCAGTCCAACATTCGCTTCTTTATTTAATTTAATCAGCAATTTAACGCAAACACATCAAGTCCATTAGCAAAGCACAATTTCAGACATCCGCCTCCTTGTGTACCCAGTTGCACGAAAGGGGGTTAGTTCATCTAAACTGCCGTTTGACTTGAGATTACAATCCTTTGCCCCCCGCCCAACGCTATCCATTGTCCTACATTATTCCCAAGGATATGCTGCCTGCGTGGAAAACAAAAAAAAAAGAAAACAACCAAAGAAACGAGAAATGAAAGAGGGAAAAAGGACGAAAAAGTACTGAAAAGGACTTTTATTGAATTTGGTAAAGAAAATTTGCAAATGTCGCTTTTTAATGGCCGTGCACAACAGTATTCCGACATTACACTGTGCTGCTGGTGGTAACTATTTGCAAAACTTTCCATTTCCGTTACTGGTCGATGGGGATGGGGCAGGGTAGAACAGAGGAACTCCATCGTCATCTGAGCAACCCCATTGGAAATTTGTGGTACATTGCCATTTGGTCAGGACATTAATATGCTACCATGAGAGCTACCGCTGCCAAACCGCACTGACTTTGCTTAAGCTCTAAGTCGACTATGCCGTTTCCCTCAGTGAGGGATGGGGACTAATGGATTTCCGTGTGTATTTTCTTTTCCATGGCGTTCGAAATCAACGGTCTCATTCTAGGAATCTGTCGGCATCTCAATTCTGGGCAGGATCTGTGGGCTGAGCGGTTTTATTAATATTCCGAGAAAGAAAAAAAAAACACAACAACAAAGCAACGAATGTATCCATTCTGTTTCCCTATACATATACATATGTACAAGTCGTATTGTTTGAATTCAAATTTCAGCGTAACATTAGCCCGTCGCCATTGAATTCCCCGATCCTTGAATTATGAAGTCTCAAGACTGACATATTTCATAAAAGAACCGACAACAAGAGCGAAGGGAACACCTAAACGATGGAACGGATGAGTGACAGCGGAGCAAGTACGTCACCCCCCCTCCCCTATTGTGCGTGTAAACGTGTACCATAATGTCAATCAAATGATTTCAAGGAACATCACCACGACGTGGAGCAATAAAACAAAGTGCGATATTAGATTGAATTTTTCATTTGTTTTGACAAATTTCATATCTCAGCCGGAAAGATAGCGAAGCCTTTTCAAAAATACGAAAGCAGCATTTGTGCTGCTCGTATTCGGATCAAGGATACAGTTATATGAGTGACAGATTGAATAAGTTTTGATTTCGTAATTGGTTTTTATCAAATTCGTGGAATTTAAGGCAGGTGCTTCATATTAATGAATTTTCGGATTGATGGTCCAAAAGGTTTGTTTGGCACTTGATGCTTAATATTTAGACTTTAGATGAGAGTTATAATCAGCTATTACAAGAACGTTGGGAAGAAAAATAATATTGCAAGCTTTAGAATCGAATCCACTATGCTAGACTTACGAAGGATTCACTCAATCAGCATTGCCATCTCTCTCAGGGTAATCCTCAATATGCCTGGATACATAAATCGGACTTTAAGTAGCAGAATCCAGTGTTACGCCTCTTTCGTGCCAAAAAAAGTTGTCATTTTAATTCTATGGTTGAAAGGTAACGCAACATTTTCTAATCTATTTCTAATCTGTAGTACAAACAAGAATAAAAGAAAAGGAACCATCGTTCTAGGAGTTTTTAATTCACTAAATGTACATTTTTCCAGCACAGGGGAATCAACCTAAGGCCCGCAGACGTGAAAAAGATACCTGACCTCTTAGATTTAAACTAAAGGTATACCGAGGATAACCTTAACCGCAAAAAGTTGCCTTGAACTCTCACCTGACTACGCCCAACTTATTATCACCTATGAGACCAAAGCTACCAAGCTTACTCGCAAAACTGGGAAATTTTTAAAGACAAAGAGCCTGCCACTCAATATTCCCTGAAAAATAGATTCATACAACAACTTATCCCTAGAGAGCGTAAATCCTATATTCCCCAACATATACTAAGGAAAAACAACCAAAGGACTTAAAGAACTGCTGCAGAATTAAATAAGTATTATAAAAAAAGCAAAACGCCTTAGTAGCTATACTACCTAGCAAACTTGACTCCGACTTTCTAAGCAAACGATTCTCTCTGTAATGCCGGAAAAAAATCTAAAGCCGACCACTTAACCACCAATAAACCACCAATATTAAATGGAAACAAAACGTGGTATAAGACAAAGGCGGAGAAGCTACAACACTAGGGAACCCCTTTCCCAACAACTTCACAAAGGAAAAGGGTAACAACCTACATTAAAAAATTATTAAATGTTAAATTAAATTAAAATTAAAAACGTTACTACCACACAAAATGCCTGTTGGTAGTCCTATCTAAACTCTTGAAAAAAAATCCTACACAAGAGGCTGTAACCAGTAGTCTCGACCATGACGGATGACTTAAAAAATAAAAGCTTTTGATAAGACCTGGCGCATGAAACTGTTTTACAAACTCAACAAAAGCTTACCACTAGATTTTTACTTGTTATTTAAGAGCTGCCTTGACCAACGGCATTTTTATGTTAAATACGAGGACGGAAACGCCATATTGCACATTGTACAAGCCGGCATACCCCAGGGTAGCGTATTGGGGCCGTATGGGGGCGTATTTTCGTATCCCGAGAGCGCAACATATTTTCTAGCCACGTTTGCGGACAACACAACCGATTTGCAAGCTAACAACAACTCGGGCAAATTGGAGTTGCGATCTTCATCGAAATCGCTTTTAAACATAGTCATATATAGCGGTGAAGTGCATTGTGTGCATTCCTCTCAGTAATGAACAGAAAATGTACATTTTAGCGGCCTATGCACCTGAAGCACCTCAACCCAATATTTTTATCGCAGATACAGTCTTTCGATTTCTGCGATTGGACTCGGTAGAAAACTTCTACATTCCAAACATCTGTATTAAATACCAAACATAGTGGTTTGGGAAATAATATTCCCAACACTAGGGGGAGCCTACTAAGCCATTGGTGGGTTCTTCGCAACATTGAATATAGAGTCAACGACACGACAGTGACCAATGCGGACTAGGTGCCGTGATCACAGTACCTAGCGAGTTCGCGGAAATGGCACAGTATGTCCAAACGTACCCCTACGATTATAATAGGGCTCACTGCCAGTTCCCTACTGAAAGATTTGAAATCAAAAATGGACTGCAACAGGGCACGGTAAATTCGCCGATCCTTTTCAGCATTTACCTAAGTAACCTGCTAGTTTCTCTTCACCATTCTATAGCGTATGCAGACGAATAAATCGCGTACAGATCAGGTCTAACGTTGAAAATCAACTTCCAGAAATCGGAATCTATATTGTTCAGAACGCCTTTGTCTAGGGCCTCTCGGGAGACTAGAAAACATTGGCGCAGGTTCTCTATCTTTGGGCTGGACGGGCGTCCACTGGCGAGACAAAGTGTAGTCAGATACCTTGGGATCGTGCTGGATCAGTATCTATATTTTGACAAACATCTAGATGCTGCTCTGGCAAGCCATCATCATATCATAGCAGTTAACTTGATTCCAGGGAGAAGGTAATCTGCTACATGGCCTTAATCAGGCCCATGGTTCCCTATGGATGTCCCGTCTGGTTCAATGTGAGAGCCAGCTTAATGAAAAGAATTCGGGTGTTTGAGAGACTGTCTTAGGACTTGTCTCGGACTACATAGGACACCCGAATCTGAGTACACGAAATTTTACCCGAACTAAGTCCTATACAATATGGCTAGGATTGTACGGTTGGATAACTTTCTGATCAAGCTGATTCGAAGCGACGTTGCAAGAGCAATGACTCAATAGCCTGATCTTCGGGGCTTACTACCCCAACGATTTATATCACGAGATAGTGCTGTTGAAAAGTAAAGATGAAATATATAAAATGTACTTGTATGTAAAGTGTTATACTGAAATATGCCTATGTTTGTATTTGTAACTCTCTTATTATGCTGTACTAAAGCTAATATATTACTAAAAAATGTCATTTGAAGTTAGTTAGTTCTAATTGTTCCCTCCAGGCATTCGCTTCTTGAAATTATAAATTAAGTAAAAGTGAAGTTGGATTAAACACTTAATCAAATCGAAAGCTTAGTGTGTTATTTTTGGGATTTCGGGGATCGTGTTTGTGGTAATATTTTACAAGTGCGCCTTAACGGCTTTGTCCCGCCAGAAGCATTCCTCTATCTAGATACATGTGGGCTGATCTAGGATAGATTGACACAAAAAAATTATGCTATGCTAAGTTTTTAATTAAAATAATTTTCTTAGCTTAAGCTGTAATAGTTGTAATGATGTCAAGCCTAATTTTATATATAGTCGTCGAAAGACGATTTGTTACGTTTATTTCAGAGTGTCCGTCTAGGGCTAGTAAGATATTTAGATTGTTAAGATAGTCAAGCTAGTTTGTAAGCATTTTTGTCTAGGGTAAGATAGATCTAAAAATAATGAATAAAAATGAATCTGAAAACTATACTAATACCAGGAAAAGATATAAAAAAAGCATGTAACTACTCGTACCATACAATTTGATAATCTTATCAAGGGTTTTGGAAAAAAAATCTTACATGAAAGGCTACAACCGATACTCGACTATAACAAGTGACCTAGATATTAAAGATACTGTTTAGCTGAGCTTTTGATAAGGCCTGGTGCATCAAACTGCCTTACAAACACATCAAATCTTAACTACTAGCTGCTTAAGAGCTACCTTGACCAAAGTAATTTTTATGTAAAATACAAGAACGAACACTCCATACTGTATATCGTCCAGGCTGTCGTTCCACAGGGTAGCGTATTGGGACCACTATTTTATTTTATTTATCCAGCCGATATACCTAACCCGTCAGCGCAACATTCCATTCTAACCACGGGGACTAAACCTCCAATATTTTGTGTGAATTAAAACCCAACGTAACTTAAGGACGGTATGTCTAGGACATCGGTTCTACACCATAGGCGAATGATTTGACGTATCACCATAAAAATATGTCAAAAGGCGTCAAATCATAAAAATCATTAAAAATGTTTTTCTAAGGTCCACTCACAGAAAATTCGGCTCTGTAGTAGGTCGTTCGTCTTCAGTCCTTGCATGAGCTGTATTTTATAAGGTTTTATACCAATATTCTTATATACATATAATATTTCAGTAGTAGCCGAGTAAAACAATACCAATTGCTGCGCACGGGTGGATAAATCACAGTCTTTATTAACACTGGCGGATATAGCAGCAATATTTTCATCTTCTACAAACATGAGTAGGTGTTGAGGATAGAGGAACAGCGTGAAGTTGGTGTGAAATTTTCTCACTATGGCTTGAATAGCTTACTCAATAGGTCGATTATGACGACCGTAAATTGGTCGAAGTGTGTGAAAAACATTTCTCACAGAACACGAATATATAATCATTTTTAAGTCTTTTAGTCTTTCTATGATAAAATGGCAGAGCGTGAACTGTCAAACATTGAAAATTTGAAAATCCAAAAAATCACCCTTTATAACAGAATCCACCACAAAGTCTGAAATGTTACATTTTATGTAGATTTAGTTCGTTTTTGGCTCAACTTATACTGGGCCGGTAGTTAAGTGTAGAGTTATTACAGGTTCATTCCACAAGACATGCTAGTTTTATCCTATAGAGGGATGGAGGCGCAACAGTTTTTTGATAATGTTGATGACTCGTATTTTATTCTAAGACAATAATGAAATACACAATTTGCCAAATTTTTGATTCGGCTCTGTGATTAATCTGATTTTCTGAATTGTAATTAAATTTACACATGAGGTCTTATGTCGAAATATCTTACCTCTTGAAAGTGTTATTTATGGTTGGCTACAACTTTTGCCTATCTTTTTCGCCTAACACCTATTCCACGTTAGAAAAACTGAACGATTTTTTAAACGAATCAGGAACCGACCCAACTTTTTGCTTCTTTGAAAGATCGGAAATGCTGCTTAGACAAGTGATGAATCATCCGCCTGGACAGGTTCTAGTCGGAAAGAGCGATCTCTAAAGATTATGGTGGTTGATATAGGATGTCCTATCCCAACATCTGTGCAACATGTCGTTCTGCTTACTTTGTCGTGGCACTGGTCGTTTTGTGTTCGTTGTGATAGCTTTACCCGATTGCAACGACTCATATAAAAGCTTCGGTCTATAGACGTTTTGTCATTGGCGATGGAAATTGTCGATGTTTTACCTTGACGTCTAATCGATTTCATTCCCTTTAGATTATCGAAATGGGTCCACCTCCATCGTCAATTACATGCGATGCAGGAAACCTTCCTTTCTTGCCGCTCGTGCGTGAAAAAAAAATACGCTATTCGATGTCGTGCGGCTTCAACTCGTATGGCGTCGAATTTTCTTGAGAATGGCTTTTACATAAATAATGGGCAATGATTTTTGACTTACGATCATTGAGTCTGCATGTTCTTGTTGCTTTTGGTGTGGATCTTGATCGAGAAATGCGTTGCATTCTACGTTCAGAAACTTTTTCACCGGTCTGTAACGGGAACGGATGACGGATGTGTTCACCGTCAAAATAACATTTTTGGCGCTTTGAAAGAGTTCGAGATACAGTTTTCACTAAGCTTCGCTTATTTGGTTCAAGAGTCGACAATTTCACGCACAGGAAAGTATACGACACCCAAGAAAATGCACAAAGATAATGACGTCACGGCGTTTACCTGACATTTCGGACCAGCATGTACCGGTAGTGCCATCTATTGGAAAACTGCCGACTTGTAGATCTGATATATGTATGTACATATCTCCACGTATCAAGCTTGCCGTAACTCGAATTATATTTCTGACTAAGGAGAAGGAGGAAAATAGATTTCTGGTCCTTGAAAACAAAATCTTACGGAGAATCTGTGGTAAAAATCAGGACGAAGAAGCAGATGAATGGAGAAAACGACACCATAAACAATTCGAGGAACTCTATTCAGTCTCAAGCATTGTCTGAGTAATATTGTAAAGTCATGAGTATTGAGATGGGAAAGACATGTAGAACGAATGGACAATGGACAACCATCAAAATTATTAATGAGTAGTAAGCCTGAAAAAAGAATAATCAATGGAAACGAGGCTCTGAATTTCCGAGTTCCAAATAGCCGGTAATAATAATAATGAAAATAATAAAGATACATATATCCACTTGTATTTAGTGAATTATTATATAATTTCAATATTTTCTTTTATTGCATAAGTCGTTGTTGGAGCCTTAGCATAGACTACGAGTGCACCATTTACACAGCGCCGAATCACATAGTGTTAAATTACCTGATCTCGGCGGCTACTTGAGTTCTCCATTTGGAGAAATCAGGAAGTTTGTCATGTAATTGAGCCTTTTTTACCAGCTGTTTAGCATTTGATGCAATCATAATAAAAATAATCATCGCAAATGTCCATGACGTACATTTGAGACAAAAATGGTTCGATAACAAAATTCATTAACTGTAACCAGCATTATTTTCGATGAAATATATTCAACGTAGTTAGCCTGAAAACCGCACCAAACTGTACCTTTCACTATTTTTCTCGAATTTTCGGAGCCGAAATGTTTAACTTTATCGATTAAATTCATTATAACAGTGCAAGAAGGAGTTTGAGGATGACCAATTGTAGGAAAAAGTATAGAATACATAGTAGGTACACTTTACGAGTACTATACTGTACTGCGGTATCGTACTTAACTTTTTTATACTTACATATCTATACATACACGTCTGTAAATACAAATCTGTACATATCTAAGTTCGATCATCTGACCCAGTAGTAGACCCGCAAACTCTACACTTGCATATATAACAGTATAAATACCATCTAATAAAGAATCTGGGTACAGTTGGTGATCATCAGTCGTTTTATTCGTACACAATATCAGCAAGAAACTTTTCCCAACTTTGACCAGTTCACGTCAGGCGTAGCAACACAGCCATCTAAATTTAAGAGCCTTCTAGATTTTCCTTAGCGAAATTAATCACTGTGACAATTGAATGCCGGTAATTAGATAGTGAAGTAAGCTTTAACATAACACCCCTTATTGGATGGCATTCTACGAGCAATTTTTCTAGAATACTATCCGATATGGTTAAAAAAAATAACGAGAACTTCGCTCCCTTTATCAAAATGGTCCTTAATCGATAGAACTGATTTTTATTACACCCAAAATCCCTGCCACACTCGATTTCTTGTGATAATATTTAGCCATTTATCAGGTACGAGAAGCAGCATTAACGTGTCGTCAATAACCTTGGCTTTTTGAACTGCACCACATAAATGGCTATGCTCATGTCATGATGCTGATGTTATGATGTTAATAATTTTGCGCAAGTTATTTAATCTTTTGTCTAGTTCACTTGTGGGCTTTTACATGTTTCACTATTCAGAATGCCTCCACTAGGAAAGTAGAACCTTAGGTAATTCTGACGATATGATCGTAAGCCCATTTATAGGAGAAAAATGATAACCGCTATTGAATGAAATGTCATGTCCTTTAATTTTTTTAAACTTTCCAGCATGTGTCCAGAAAGATAAAGCCTGATTGCTGGACTTTTCTTACCTAAGGAACACAAGCTTCAATTCAGCGTGCCCTTAATCAGTATAAAACGGAGGGGGCGCCCTCAGATTATGATAAAAACAGTCTTGGGGTCATTGATTGAAAATCTATGAAGCTTCAGCTGAGCCCGAATATCTACTCCGATGCACACTTATTTAAATTCAAAAAGTTCGAACGATGCCATGCAAGATATATGTAGGCAGCCATAATAAACAAGAGGCAAAAATGGAATGTGGACAAGAAAGAAGATTTCATTTCCCCAGAGCTTCCACATCATGAGACTTCAGTGCCATTCAGTAAAATCCATTTCACACAAAAAAACACGAATCAAAAGTAAAAGGATAATAGAACACAACACAATTTAAAACACCGGATATGACGAGGCAACAAGGAAACCAAAAACCAGGATAAAAACAAAAACAGACAGTAGTAAGCACATTACGCCTGCTAATGCCGCTTAACCCTTTTTATCCGGCGCTCACTTTGTTGCAACTCCATTTCCTGCTACATCTACTGCCACATCTCGTCTTAAAATGTTCTCAGTCATCCAACCACCACAACCACCGACAGAGTGTTCAACCACCACGAGAAAGGTTATCTACAGTGGATTTTTGAAAAATTCAAAAGGAAATAATTTTATATACATACCTGCCACACACAAAGGACCTCGTAATAAATTCAATAAGCTATTCCTGTGAGCTAACAACTTGGAGCGTGCACTCTAGCGTCGGGGATAACACAGGCTGGAGGTACACCAGCCAGCCGGTCTGGTTTGGGAGGAATGGAAATAACGATGTAATCCACTTTACAAGTAAGCTCTGGTTGAGACTGCGACTATGACAACATACGGCCAACACGCCCGACGAGCTGCACCTGCAACTGTACGAGATGTGCAACAATGCAACCCAACAACCAGATCGGAATGATGATGGCGACGATGGTGGTTGTGATGATGGCAGTGGGTAGCTTTGGCTCATATGTAAGACAGACACTAACATCATACGAGAGACCGAAGAAGCGTGTCCCTAAATGAATCTGAAAAGCGGGGGAAAGGGCGAAAGACATGGTATAAATCTCCCATCCTCGGAATATCCTTCTTTGAAATTCTCCTTCCAATCCTTCTGATTGCAGCCGGGTACATGGATGGATATCATTTTGGCCACGAATTTATTTTTCCATTTCTTGTTCTCTCTCCTTTCGACTGGACGAGGATAAGGTCTGCCAACCCTCTGGGAATGATTTTCCATCGCTAATTATTAAAAGTGAATAAGTGGTTTTCATGGAGGCCGACTTGGGGTGGAACGTATTGCCGGATAGTTGGGCGGTGGTGTTGCTTTAATGGGAGCGTAATTTTCCTTTTTCGGTAACATCAGTGACTTTCCACTTAGATGTAATAAATAAGACTTAAATTTGGTTTGCGGATGGACGGGGGATGGGCTAATAAATTTGGGTCAGAATTATATGCGGTTGGAGACTTTTTCTTTCACGTTTTTTCTGTTCTTATTTTTTTTTCTCTCTCTTTTGAGATGTAGCTTTGGGGGAAATGTCAGGGTCGCGAAAAGAACGGATGAGTTGTTCAATTTTCCAATTGAAGTTTTTATATGGGGCGGTGAGGCGGTAGCGTGGGTGTGTTTGCAGGGGCTTTTCTTGGAAAGCCCCTGGGGAGGCAATTAATTTAGGGTTTGTTACTATAATACTTACGATCTGATGCGGATGAGAATAACTCGGAAGCGGATAAGCGGGGTAAAGGTATCTGTTTTTAAGAAATTAAATTGCCTGCGAGGATCTTTGTGGACACCTTGATGATTATTTTTGTTTTACTTATTCTCGGGAATCCAGAGGACGACGTTTGATATAAAATGTTTATTTCAGTCTTTAGTCAGCCATCAAAAGATGTGTTTTGGGCCAGTCGAGCTCTCATAAAAATCTTTATATATTAATTTAATTGACTTTAGTAGACGTGGCGCACCGACCTCTATTGTCAGGGAGAAAAGGCATGTCTTAATTATCGTAGCAGTAGGGTTTCAAGTTGACACACTGTCGAAAGTTAAGAACATAAGTCAAGTTGACGAGATGTTAAATTGGATATTATGCTGTCAGGACCCACATCATCATGGCATCTTAAAGGAGATATAACTTCAATTTTGTGACGGAGCATATACATAGTATACATGCTCAGTGCACGTTTCATTATTTCTGTATCCAATACTTGGACCTTATGGTCCAGATATTAATGCTCCAATTGACGTCAGACTCACCGTATTTTTAACAAGAGTCTTAAGCTTTTTAGAAACATGCAACGAAGAATAAGGTCGTCCAATTAAGGGATGGGAATTTAAATCATTTGATATTCCTCTCAGGCCCTTCCTACTCCTTTCAGTACAGAATTTTCACTTTAGATGTGCTGGAGCAACATGAGTGTCCATAATTCTTACAAAAGATTACAATCAGTACGTCATAGTTGCGGAAATAGGTCTGAATCTTGTGAAGATGGTAAACACTTGACAGGGAGTGAACCCAATATATACCTGAAATGAAACCAGATGTGTCGTTAATAAAACCTTCGAAACCAGTTAGTAGAAGGAGGTTGTGGGTCAGAGACAATTCAACCCACAGCACATCGAATTGGGCGAAAATTAAGCACGTTGGATGAACAGATCTACATATATAATGAGTCTATAATAATGTATACAATATCATTTTTAGCGATCTACCGGGCACCAGTAGACTAAGGTAATCAGGAAATAGCAGTGTTGAAGGTCAAGTTCTATACAACGAGATTAACTAAATTAATTACTAAAAATTTAACTAAAAAACTACTATTTAACTACTAAAATTAATTAACTAAAAATTAATAAAAGATTAACTAAACTTAACACTAAACTTTATTTCTTTGGGTCTTTTTTGAAATGAATTATACGCTAACGTAATATCCTCAAACCTTGTACCCTTAACCATTAGGTCCTTGAATATATTTCCACTGTTTTTCGTAAAAATAAATTTTTTATTTAAGTCAATGATAAAAAAACGTGTCACTCAAAGTATTGCCCACCGTTAGCCACTATGTCGGAAAGCTGTGGATGACCTTCGTAGGAGCTGAGCTAATCCCCTCAGGGATCATGATTTCTCGGAGGAAGATACGCTTCCTAAGATGGCAGGGGGCAGCACACTCGCATAGTATGTGCTCTGCATCCTCCAGACAGAGCCGACACTCGGTTTCTGACGAGAGATTAGTTTTGTTAAGATGATATTCCCGACTACAGTGTCCTGAAAAGTAGCTGGCCAGTCTTCTGAAATCGACTCTATTATATTTGAGAAAAGTGTCGGCGTTGCGATTTTTCCCACTTGTCTAAGAGAAAATTAACCTTCGACTTGGGGATTCTCAGAAAGGTTCGGCAACTTGTTACCTGGCACCCACTAGAGTTCGACTTTATTTTTTTTGTTCGCACTATATGAGCCCAACGTTTTGACCGCTGCTTAATTGTCTGAGACTATATTTATGGTTATCCCTCTTATGCCAATCTCTAAGTTTAGGTTAACGCACGTTAGGATGGCGTATAATTCGGCTTAGAAGACACTTGGACAAGTTCCCAAGGCCTTCGAGTTTTTTCGATTTGACCCAAAGATGCCACCGTCGCTTTCCCAAACTGTGCGGTTTGAGATCAGTAACTCAAATCTTTTGTCAAAAGTGAACGTGTTGGGAATACATCCGAAACCGTGGTAATCATATCCAGCTCAGGGAGGTGTTGTAGAATGGACATGTGACCCTATGGTCAACATGATTGGTTTGTTTCTGAGCGGAGGAGTCTGATTGCGCTACGAATAGCAATCTTTTTAATAAAAAGATGCAGTGGAGTAATTCTAATCAGTGCCTCTTGGGCTGCCGTTGGCCAAGTTGGTATGGCGCCTCTAATCCTGAGACATGCTTACCTCTGAAACCGTAGCAAGTCTTATAGAGCGAGGTTAAAAATTTACATCGATGATTTTATAGTGTGACAAATTTTCTGGACGTGTGATTCTTAAAAAGGGGGCGTAAGGTTGGCTGCCCAGATCCTACGATTTGATACAACTAAACTTTCTGTCTTTGGGACTTTGTTGAAAATAAATTAAACGCTAAGGACCTTGTACCTTGGACTATAACAACCTTGAATAAATTTCCACTTTTATTTTGTGAAAATAAATTCTTAATTTAAGTCATAAAAAATGTAACTCAAGGTATTGCCATCGTTAGCCATTATGTCGGAAAAACGAAACGTCTCTTGAGGCTTTTCAAGAATCGACCCTCTCTGGCATCCTGATAAGAGTGATAAAAGTGAAGAACGAAAAAGTTGATACGGCAATCTCAGTGAATACGACAGTTTGGGTAGGACTTGCTATTAAAACATTCAATTGCAGTCGAAAGTGATCTTCCGTGTTCCCATCCACTATATGCAGAGCAGAAATTCTCAGCCGACGATGAGCAAGACTTAGCTCACGATGGTGTACGCTGAGGATTATCTACGTTTCATCACTTTTCATAGAGGATCTCAACGAAGCTACAAGGCTCAGAAAGATTCTATCCAAGGATCCCTGCGTTCTGGGAATCATCCTTAAACCAGATGGTTCTTGGCCAGAATCCAGTCAGGAATCCTTAGAACTGCTGACTGAAATCCACTTCCCAGGTTGTAAAACCCCTGAAATCACAGATCCATTCGGGGCGACGGTTCCGAAGGATAAAGTATCATGGGCAATAAATTCGTTCAAACCTTTTAACTCCCCGGGGCCGGACGATATTTTGCCAGCGATCAAAAGCACACACCCATACTGTACCCCACCTCGTAAGCAGTTTTTCCAATTGTCTCTCGTCGTTTCTATTAAAAACCTTGGAAAGATTCCTTATTCTATACATCAGAGGACTTATCAACTCACACAATTTATGCAACACTCAACATGCCTACCTCAAAGGCAGATCAGTGGAAAATGATCTGCATAGTGTTGTTCGTGAAATTGAAAGCTCATTGAACTTAAAAGAATTTACAATGGCAGTCTTCCTCGATATAGAGGGGGCCTTCAACAACGTAAACACAGAGGCCATAATAACAGCTCTAGAGCACATGAAAGTAGACAAATCCATTGTAATCTGGATTGATAATAACAGAATTATCAATGCAGACATTGGACACAGCTCTCTAAGGAAAGTGACATCAAGGGAGTTCTCTCCCCTCTACTGTGGCTTCTTTTAGTTAACAAAATCCTCAAAATCTTAATGGAGAAAGGCACAAAGACCATAACATATTCAGATGACCTAGTTATCTTGATAAAAGGTACATTTCTACCAACTATCAGCGAACTAATGAAATCTGCATTGAAGGAACTCTCCTCGTGGGTAAGACAGAGCGGTCTGAGAATAAGAGTAAGAGGGTTACTCCACTCAAACTCATCATTCAATAACGGCATTATCCTTGACTCCAAACTTTCCTGGAAAAGAAACTTGGAGGAAAGGATGAAAAAAGGATTGAACGCTTTTTATGCAGGCAAAAAGACCTTCGGCAAAAGATGGGACTTGCAACCGTACATCATTCATTGGCCCTAGTCTTGTGGACTGCTAGCCGCACGAAAAGCTATATGAGCATGCTCAATAAAGCCCAAAGGTCAGCCCGCTGTTTGTACAACGGGAGCTATGAGAAGCACGCCGCAAGCAGTGTTGGATATGATACTTCATCTCCTTCCTCTGGATTTATTCATAAAAGGCTGCGCTGCAAAATGCGCTCTCAGACTAAGCGAGTCCTCTTTATGGAAACAGGCCAACTATGGACATGCGGCCATGACCTGGGAAAGAAACATGGTTTTAGTAGCCTCGCAGCTACGACCGACTATATTTCCCCCCAAAACGACTTCTCTCTCAGAATACCAATTCTTTTCCTCGACAGAGAAGAGTGGCTATCAAACGACGTGATCAACGACCACGAGGTTACCCTCCTCACCGACGGATCGAAAATGGATACAGGGACTTAGGCCAATGGGAATGCCAGTCATAAAAAGTAACTCAATCCCTATTGGATCTTTCCTCATGAAACAAAATAACAGAGGCAGATGCAGAGCTGCTGTCTTTCAAACAAAACAATTTTTAAGGACGGCTACACGCACGGATAACAACAACCTTGGAACAAAATTCTTTATCAGTAGCAAAATTTAATTGTAGTATTTTACAACGACCAAATGTCGATGGTCAAAAGCCGGGGTCCAACTAAGCTCCGTACTTCTGGACGAACACTGCTCTTCGCGAGATAAAGCCGAAGAGTTTAAGATTGCGTTTTATAAAACAATGGAAAAAATATTCGCCAATTTCTCATCCTTTTAGTGAAAATAATCTCAGAAATACCAACCGAAAAAAAAAAAATAAAAAAGGATAAATATACAATAAACGTACAATTATTAAATGATAATGGTGTTAAAACAATTAGTTACGCCAGCTCGGAAAGCATGATCGTGAAAATCACAACCTTCAAACACCGGAGAATGTCTGTTGAATAGGCTACTTGGATATTACCGTATGGAGTAATTCTCAACTAATTTTATCATTTTCTAATGGATAAAAGACACAACACTAACGTACTAAAAAATACATAAAGAGGGGCGGACTGCGATTCTGACCACATTCTTATTTTTGCCAAAATCTAAGGTCGAATCTCAATTCAAAGAAGTGGATTACAGGAATATTTATTCAAAGTTGATTAATTTAAGGACCGTGCCAGTGCCAATAAGGGGTAAAATTAAAAAAAATTCTTGGTTCAATGAAATGCGATTAAAAAGTGAAAGCTCGTAATGGTACAAGATATCAGATCCTACGAAAGGAAATCAACAACAATGGCAAATGAAAAGCTAAATTCAGGAAGAATGTGCGGCTAAAAAACTCATATGCAGTACGAAAATAATACCAGGCTAGATCAAAAGAGTTGCAGCCCATTGGAGGATATGTGTTTTTCGATAAACTGCTGAACGTACATGGAGAGCCAGCAGCAATGGAAAACGGTGTTATCCACAAACAGAAATTTAGGTAGAACTGCAAACCATTGAGGAAGAATAAGAAGCAATCCATCGGCTTAAGAATAAAAAGACCGCAGGAATCGACTATGGTATTAGGTTGATAAGAATTGATTAGGAATTAATAGTATATGCAGGAAAAAAAAATAACGGAGAAGTTACATGGGCACATCACAACTATATGGAAAAACGAATCCATCCCCGAGGAATGGAAAAACTCGGTCATCATTCCCGTAATTGACCGAACACCGAAAACAATACAAGAATTACCGAGGAATATCTCTGCTACTAAGTTGTAACAAGGTGCTGTCCAATATTTTCTAAAAGAGACTGATATCATATTCGGAGCGCAACTAAGTTCTCGCTTTTTTTGATGAAAATGCAACTTTATTGTGAAAAAAAAGGATACAAATGAATCATTCAAAATATTGCCCATCGCTAGGGATAACTTTTTCTCATGTTTCTGGCAGAGCTCGCATACCGTCACGGTAGAAGTGTTCCTCTTTTGAGGCTATCCACGAATCAAGCCATTTTGAGATATCTTCATATGAATGGAACTGCTAATCAGCCAGACCATGTGCCGTCCAACGGAACAAGTTATAATCGGACGGCGCAATATCTGGGGAATATGGCGGGTGGGGTAGGACTTCCCATTTGAGCTTTTCTAAGTAGGTTCTAACGGGTTTGGCAACGTGAGGCCGAGCGTTGTCATGCTGTAGAATCACTTTTTCTTGCCTCCGCTCGTATTGTGGCCGCTTTTCGCGCAGTGCTCGGCTCAATCGCATCAATTGAATTCGATACCCATCCCCAGTGATGGTTTCGTTTGGTTTCAACTCAGCTCATAATAAATAACACCGCCATGATCCCACCAAATACACAGCATAACCTTCGCAGCGTGAATATTCGGCCGAGCCGACCACGTAGATTTTTTTCTCATTTGACTTGCTGTAATGAATCCATTTTTCATCACCCGCAACGATGCTATGAAAAACACTCTTCCTTTTTTGCCGCTTAAGCAGTTGTTCATAGGCGAAAAAACGACGCTCAACGTCTCTTGGCTTCAAAACATAAAGAACCCAAGTTCCTTGCATTTGAATCATTCCCAGCGCATGCAATCGTTTGGAAATAGCTTAGAGGGTATCTCCTAATCCTCAAGCAAGCTCGTTTTGCGTTTGGATCCTCATCGAGCAATGCCTACAATTCAGCGTCTTCGAAGGTTTTTGGCCTTCCTTCACGCGAACGGTCGTCAACACCGAAATCACTGTCTTTGAAGCGACGGAACCAATCACGGCACGTTGTTTCACTTAGAGCAGTATCTCCGTAAACTTTTTGGAGTTCTCGATGCGCTTCAGCCACCGTTTTCTTGGAATGAAAGAAGAAAAGCAACACTTCCCGCAAATGACGATTATTTGGCACAAAATCAGACATTTTCACACAACCAAAAGTATATGACGCAAAAAATGTGTCAAAGTGGTTTGTTTACCATATGTCTTGGATACGTCGCAATCGACCAGCATTTTCTACAGGAGCCATCTCTTATTCAGGAGGGACACTTGACGATAGACCAGATTTTCTCTATACGATATGTCCTAGGAAAATGGGAATTCCACGAAACGATCCATCAACTATTCGTCGATTTTAAAAATACTTTATATTGTTTCTCGTTCTTGTAAGGCTGGGAGTCCCGAAAAGGTTGATGAAACTGATACAAGTACTCCTAAAAGGAATCAAAGGACAAGTCAAAGAAGCAAACGTCCTTTCTGCAAAATTCGAGATACGTGAAGGATTAAAATAAGGAGACGTCATGTATCCTTCAGTAAATTAGAGGGGAATAGCCCCTAAGGAATCGCATCCTGGACCTTCGAGGGGTGATAGTGAGGGAGTAGTTAGCAGACGCCCAAAGCCTAATAATGTTAGGAAAAGAAGTAAGCTTAGAAATAAATGGAGGAAAAGACAAATACATATATGGTCACTGATAGATTTGGATCGATCCAAACCTCGCACATGACTATACTCGATAAATGCTATTTGAAAGTGGACAACTGTATTGGCTACCAAATACTACATAAGGATCGAAATAATCATGGACAATGCGTCCTTCTTCGCGATAACGAAACTCTCAAAATCATCTTCAACGTCTTAAGGAGAATCTGTGGTGGAAAACGGAATGAAAAAATAGGCAAATGGAGAGAACTACACAATCAAGAACCCGGGGAACTCTATTCAGTCTCAAGCATTCTCCGAGTAATGAAATCGGTAACACCAAGTTGGGCAGAACACGTAGAACGAATGGACAGTGGACAAACAGTCAAAAGAATAATCAGTGGAAAACCCGATGGGAAAGACCGCTAGGAAGGACGCACCCTAGGATGGCCCTAGAAAAGATGGAACAGAATATCGAAACATGGAAGAAACACTTTCATTACAGAGAGGCTTGGCGAAGAGTTGTCAACAAGGCTTTAATAATTTTGTGACCTAAGCTGAAAACCAAGACTTGTCACTGCTCCCACTACCCACTATGAAAACTATGCAAACACTATGCAAACCTTACCAAGGGTTCATTGCAAAATTATGCGTCGAATAAAATTAATTCGAAGTCGATATCATTATTCGTTCTCAAGATAAACAAAGCGAAAAAACAATCCACGAGCACCTTCGTGTTTTGAAAACGATATATTAATGATATTTTTTTGCCAAACGAGTAGATAGTGACCAGTTTTTTTGATAAATAATTAGGCAGAAAAAGTACCTTATAATCAACTAATAAAAAAAAAGTATTTCAGGGGACACCCGGGTTTGAACCGGGGACCTCTCGATCTGCAGTCGAATGCTCTACCACTGAGCTATATCCCCACATTTGTAGTTTTTCTCAATTCTTTCCACTAGTTTCCAACTAAACGAGAGTTGCTTCTAAATAAAGTCATTATCACCAACCCACGCGTAAAATACAATTGAATGACTCACGAGCAGCCAGTGGAGCGGAGACGTCTAGAGAACGAACTTTGCTTGTTCCGTAGAATGTATCGTATGTGATTGCCTATCATGGCTTATCAATTTCTGTCTGCATAATATACTTATTGTTCTCTCCATTTTGTGAGAGCAGCAAAACGTCATGTAAACATCAATCGATTAGATTAAGATCTCCAGTTGGTAATAGTCATAGTCGCATTCGCACCACGTGGACGAAGAACCATAAATCAGTAGCAAAAACCTAAAATGTAATTAGAAATATCTTAAATCCGAACGTGGTCCTTTAAGTCCACGTAGCATTAAGAGATAAATTTTCCATCTCATAAATCTACGAACACCATTCGTCGATACATCCAACACCCACGAAAGCGGTTCGAAAGCGAAAGGTCTACATAAACAGAATGACTACCACTACCGCCATCACACACCATATTTCTTCCCGCCTAATATATTCCGCTGTTACATGAGTTATTAGAATACTGAAAATAAAAAACCCCAAGGATCAAGGAGAAACAAATAAAAAACAGAAACCGGGCTATAAAATAACTCCTCATAAAGTGTGAGAAATTGAATTTCATTCTTCATCCCAGAGAGCTGGAAAGTCATATCTCCCGGCGTTGTCCCCTATCAATTCGCCGTGAACAGTTCCCCGTACCAACTGTTAAGACGTGGCTCCGAACATGCTTTGAAATAGACGCGAAGATTCCTGTCCAATGAAATATTGAACACCAACGATGACTTATGAAAAATGCAAAAAACAAAAAAAGTAGAGACACTAAAAAATAGTTTAAAATATTTTGCACGTTTCGTCTTATCGTTTACCGCCTTTGGTACATCCTTATCTATACACTCGTATCTTCGTATGTATCTTTTCGAAAAGGCAATCTCATGCACAAGCAGCAAGTGAAGCGAATAATGCATCAGGATACTTTCGAAAAACCATGGAAGCTGGCAAGAACTAGGGAAGGGACACCCACCCGACGGCACGGGTTCGGCTGCGGGCCAAGACGGAGCTAGGCCAGCCCGGGATACGTGAAACGTTAGACGATAAGTAGAAGTGCCATGGAATCGATATACCGCCTACGTGTGTTGAATATTAATTCCGCCGTCAAGTTGTAGATTATTTCTTTCGAAATGTTTTTTTTCCTTCGGAGTGTGTGTTGCTCCTGGTTCGCTGTTCTTGGTCCTTGCTCCTTGGGCTTCATAACTTATTCCGAGTTTAAGTTATGGGTTGCTCGTCGAGCGGTGTGTATTTAAGATGAAAACATTTCAGATATATTCACGGGAGTATATCGCAAATCAATAAAAGTGTCGGTGTTTCATTTGAATTGGTTGGTGGTCTGAGAAAGTGATACGGTCAGAGAGGTGTTCTCCGAGGCCGGATATGGAGGCGTTTGATGCTGATGGATGTTATGCTTCTGGCAAGAAATACTAAGCAAGCCTTGCAGGAAGTAAAATAATTGAAACCGAACACTTGGAAGGGAGTACTGTCAACCACGTGGCGGGAAACGGTTGCGAAATTTATATTCAAACTACGACAAAAGTTATGATATTGTCGAAGGGAGAAAAGGAAGGAAAGAGATTGATTGGTAAGACTTTATTCATTTTTTATTACTACTGGAAATAGAAAGCTTCAGTCTAAATTCTCTACAACCTATTCTGGAAAACACTCTATAATGGAATTCAAATCACTTGATCTTTTTGATGGCCAAAAGCTTCCTATAACTGTATTTATAAATGTTGCTTGGTCAAAAAGGTAGTGGTGGTGTTGCACGACTTATCTTTTTAGACAAAGGTTGTTTGGTCAGGCAAAATTGGCTGACAGAGAAAGTACACACTTCAATTCAAATATGTTTTGAAAACAATTCTCGGAAATACTCATTCATTACCCAGTAAAAATGGCACTGGGACGCCTTTAAAAATAAAAATAAAAGCACCTTAGCGTTATAAAACTAATTCAAGACAATTGATTGCAAAAAAAATTAGGATCAGACGTACAAATTCAGTTTTATCCAATAGATGGCGCTAGTGACAATGCTGGTCAGTAACGTCACATGGTAAGCTTGGGCACCTCCCAACGACTCATCAATACATCCGTGGATTTTTAACGGCGTCGTATCATTTTTTGTGAAAATGTCGGCTTTCAAATTACGAAATATTGTTATTTGTTTCAGTTCGAAAGACAAAATACGGCAAAAGCACATGATAAGAAAGTGGCAAAAAGCATTTCAAAGCAAGAACATTTAAGAGGTTTGCCCTTTTGTGACAGGAGAAGCCAGGAGTCATGTGAACTTTTCCGTGTTTCTTGGTGACTTAGGTTTCCGCGGCTGAGATTTATTCTATGCTCTAGTAACTAACGAATCAAAAACAGATTTAACGAAAACTTTTACAGTTTCACACATGCTTAGAATCATCAGAATCCAGCAAGAGGTGTCATTTGCATTAACAGAGAAGGGCAATATACTTATGAAAGAATGAATGTTTTATTTTTATCTAAAGCAATATACAAACTTCAAGGTTAGACTCTAATACAAAATCTTCCAAGGATTTGGCTCAGCTCTGTATGTATATACCTAAAATTTTTTTTCTTTTTTAATTTTTTTTATAATTTTTTTTGTTGTTATAATCACACAATTGCCGCTGTTTTCTTTGAATAACAATCTTATCTTTCACATTAAATTGTATTAAGTCGTATGATCTCAGCGGCCGATAGAAATCTTCAGTTCGACCATCGCACACATCCCCACCTTGCTACGTAATAGAACAATGATTTCACCCCCCACATAAATGGGCAGTATGATACGAGTAAGAACGAGCTTGACGACAGAAACATCACTAACGCAAAATGTGAATGCGTGAATGCCATCTTCAGAACCGTAGCTGTCATATCAGTTGCTAAGTTTTTGCTTTTCTTAAATTTTGTTAGCTTTTATTTTTCATTTATTCTAATTAAGTTATTAATTAAGTCGAAAGACATAGTTTTAAGAACGTGTTGTCTACTTTAGAGGGCCAGTAAGGTAATTATAATTAGTTAGATAGTTAAGTTAGGCTTAAGCATTTTTGTCTATAATAAGTTAGATATAGAAAAAAAAACCGTTTCAAACAAATTTATCGAGTAATTTTGAGCTGTCAACTTCCAGTTTATTGGCAACCCTGGAAAAAGAGTAAGCCCGATCGGTGATTCGATTCAAATTGTCATTTGAGTTTATGAATGTTTATTATGCAATGTTGTGTTTTTACAGAATACATGCACACTCTGAAGGTTTCTTCATCTGTGAATTTAATGATGTTCTAAATATTTGTAGAGAAAAAAAAATTAATTGTCATTGTTGATGTCAATATTGACATTATAAATGAGATTGAACTGAGAATTATTTATTTCTTATGGCATCAAATGGTCTTAAGAGTTTGATAAATAAACCTACCCGTGCAACAGATACATCTAAAACTTGTATCGATCACATATTTATGAGTCTTCTTCTTTTCCTTTTTCCGGCGTTGTTATGGTCAGAAGTGTAGGACCATAACCTTCCCACTTAACTGCATTCCTACTGGTCCGCTTGTGGGGTCCGCCGGTTTGACCTCAGAAAGTAGGATCACATATTTATGCGTACTTCACAAAATAATAAAAACGTGTATGATGGATCTGTTTACAATCTGAAGCTAAGAGATCATTATTCGATTGCATTTCATGTGCCATGTAACTCTTTTTACTCTACTTTTACTTACTTTTTACTCCGTAAAAAAAGAGACACTGTATAGACCACATTCCGTTGAAGGAATGTTTAATTCTTGAATGTTTTGAACTAGTTTATGAGGAATCTAATGTATTAATTGCATTAGATCTTTTTTTCAATATTAAAAAAAATATATATTGAAAGTTGTACTAAACTGTTATCTTCTATGTCAAAAAAAAAAATAGTTTATTAAGCCATGGATGACCAATAAGCTCATGAAGTTAATAAAAAGAGAGAACAAATTTGCTAAAGTCAATAAAAATCCTAATTACAAAAAACTTAAGAAATATTTTGATAATTTGATAAGATAGTGCGCGAAAATATTGAAAATACGCGTAACACCTATTATATTGGCTCGTTACAACGTGCTCGTGGTAATTTAAGAGAGGAATGGAAGGAAGTTAATAGTATTTTGTAAAAAATTAGGAAACCTTCGGTTATAAAGAACTTGGAGACAGATAGTTGCTGTTACACAGATTCAGCCATCATTTGTAACAAATTTAATGAATAGTTTAGCTGATTGTTATTGTTCAACAATTTCGACGCAACCAAACAGCTTTGTTTTCCAACCCTTTTCGTCTATTGAAGTTTTGAAATTAGTGTTGACATTAAAAAATAAAAGTTCATGTACGTGTTGATGGTATATCTTGTTCGTTCCTGAAAAAAAATTGCTTTTATGTAGTGGACGTTTTATGTTATTTTTTTCATCTTAGTGTTCTAAATGGTTGTTTTAGTCAGCACTTAAAAAGTGCAGAAGTTATACCACTTTTTTAAAAAGGATAATATAACTGAGATGTCAAATTGTAGACCGATTTCACTTTTGTCATTATTTTGTAAAATATTTGAAAAACTGATGAAGTCTCGAATAATATCCTTCTTAGACAAAATTTTTTTTTTTTTTAGTAAAAATCAGTTTGGTTTTAGAAAGGAATTGTCTACCGATGATGCTCTTCTAAGTGGCCAATTGTATAATAGCACTTATTGCATTAAACCTTTTATTTTTCTTTTTATTGATATGACGTAAGCGATTGACATGGTTGATCACCCCCTCATGTTAGAAAAAAATACTGAATGCTGGCTTTAGAGGAGTAGTCCATAAATGGTTTACATCTTATCTCCATGAAAGAAAACAAAGAGTTAATGTAAATGGTAACTTCAGTGACTTACGTGCGTTAAAGGATGGTGTACCGCAGGGTTCAGTTCTCGGTCCTGTGCTATTCTTAATTTACATTAATTCCTTCTTTGATCTGAATCTGAATGGAGCCTCATCTCCTTTTGCAATACGAATGTATTGCTAACATCTCGGAAGATCTATAGACTTTAAGGCTTTGGTTTGCTGAGCATAAATTGATTGCTAGTGAAAAAAACAAAACTCATGTCGCTGAAAATATCAAATGATGTCCTTGATAACTATAACATTTGTTTTCATTCTTGTGATTGTAAAAAAATTTGTTTACCTGTGCATAGTGGTAGGAAAATGTAATTTTGTCAATTTTGTCTAGTTCATCTTGTTCTGAGAATTGCTTCGACATTGAATCAGTAAGTCGTTTTAAGTACCTTGGAACATTCATTGACCATAACTTAAATTGGAAACAAAATATTCAATCCACCAATTCGCACATGTTTTTAGACACGCGCAAAATGCATCTAATCAAACAATATTGCTCAACTAAGGTGTTAAAGTGAAATTTACTCTAAATTGCAATATGGTATCTCAAACTGGGGGGGTTCTTATAATTACTCTTTAAGACTGTTGTTATTACCTTAGAAACATATACTCAGGATCATTAGTAAAAAAATGGCTTTACTCATAGTTTACACTATTTAGAAACCTACTAGTTCTACAATACCATTGCGACACCTTTATTTCTTTAAAGTGCTTAAAGATTTTTTTTAAGAACAATGGTAATATTCCCAGTATGAGTAATCGGATTTATAATTTCCGTATAAATAGTATGCATCTTGTTGATGACCCAAATGCTCACAATAGTCATTCTTGTCACTTTTACACTGTTATAGCCCCGTTCATGTTCAAAAAGCTGTCATTTTCTGTCCGAAAAACCGTACCATCTTAATTCATTCTTAAGAAAAGTAAAAGACTGGTTGTTGACATTAAATTATGATGCTCTGGAATCTTTACTTCAGCGAGATCTGCTATCCTAGTTATCATCACAAGTTAATAACTAAACATAAGTTAATAATCTTTATATCAATTTGTCCAGTGTTTTTTTGTACTTTCTTTTTTCTTCAAATATGTATATTTATTTTATATATAAGGTATTCTGTATTTTTTGCTCTTATTATTATATTTCTATATTAATATTTATTGTCCAACATTGCAATAATAACCGATGCTTCCCCACTTCAGTTTATTTTCAGTAGTGTCATGCCGCACCAACATACTCGTATGTTAAGGATTCATATTTTATGGTTTCCCTTTATATTTAATTTTTAAATGTTATTTTAAACCTTTATAACAAATGAAAGGAAAGAATAAAGAGTTGTTTATTTATTTTTCTTTTTTTTTTGTAATCAAAACCATCTTCACTAACTAGAAGGACAATTATGGGGCAGTACTAAGCTAATTTATAGAACCGATTCGATGCTGAATTGATAAAAAAAAAAAAAAAAAAAGACGTGAGTACCAGGTACTCATGAAATTTGATGTGTAAACATTTCTTCTTCCTCATTAGCGTCTTCAATTCACAATTCTCGGCGAATTTGGATTGTCTTGCCGATATCCAAGTAGGACTCAAATTCTTGTCTTCGTCCCATTATGATCACATCGTTGTCGTTGTCAATTTGAATATATTTTTTTTCGATAAGGATTTCGTTTTCCTCGTCACGAAAAGGGCAAATATAACGTTACCATTTCTCGTTTGTACTCATTTGAATCAGCCGTCATGTCATAGTTTCGGTACCGAATAACTCTTGGATTTTGCCGGCGTTTCCACTCATTTGTTTTGGATACTGTATAATGCGCAACTGCTTAGGCTAAAGTAATATCATCTAATTGTTCTGGTCTCTTTTGATATTTATCGAAGCAGTTTTCAAGCAAAAATGAGATATAGACACAAGATGGTCAATCAAAGCCTTAGCCTGAGCCTTTTCCTGTCCCAGAGCATCGGTTGGAGATTCATATTGACCGATGTCCAGGCTTACCATGTGACGTTTTCGACCTAAAATTTCGGACCAGTGAGTACGGTATCCGCCGGAAAACGACAGATTTTCATTTGTACTTTGAGGTTTCAGTTGATTATTTAGATTCCACCGGTTTATTGGCTTATACAGGGGTTTCCATTAAGTGCATAACAAATGTTGATTTAAGAAAGACACAAAATAATCGAAGTATCAAGCTTAAATTTATTCCAGGTTCATATCCAGATCTCGTTCGTGTGATCATCGTGATCGCAGCGATCAATTCTTCGGAACCAATTTTCCACCTTCCTTCCACACATGTCGGTCGGAAAGTTGACAATTTCCTGTTTCTGAGCTCCTTTAATGTGGCTCGTTGGCATAAGCAAGCGTTAAGAAGTATAGGTATAACTAGCCATTCGACCAGCAATATATCAATTGTTTGACCACCTGTGTGGCATGTTGTACTACGGTTCCTCTCGGAATAAAATATCCCCAATATCAAATCCATCCAATTTTAACTGAACACATCTTTCCAACATGGCAGGACAGAAAACACCATTGGTCATAACATCGCAAACAATTCAATCGACGAAAAAGAGGGTGCAATCATACCTACTGCAAAGAATCCACACCACATGGTGGTAGATGTAATAGAGTTTCTTGAAGAACATGTGGGGCTGTTGCAGAGCCCAATCAGAGAAGCTTAGGCACTTCAATCGACCAATATACTTCAGTTTTTCAATAAATTCAATAAATTTGATCCCGTAGTGCATTGGAAAGTAAGAGGATCCCAATTCCTATGAACCTCGTGGAGTCGACTAATTTGTCTAACTTTGTGCTGCACTACTCCCAGCAGCTTATAGTTTTGGTAGCATTATTTTAAAAAATAGTCCAAACTTGACCATGATGAAAATATAAGCATTAACTGACGTTCTAAGATTAACGGATCATAGAAATTGAGTTCCAATTTCCAAAATTGTTATTTCCCTATTAAAAAATCCTGTACTTAAGGGTGATTTATTTGCTGCTTGGAATATTTAGAGTTCTATCTTCGACAACTCATCTACGATTCGTGAAAAGCGTCAAAATTGAACATACTCAATTAGTTTCGCCATTTTATTACGTGCCACAAAATTTGACATTCTGTACGGACTACTTAAAACTGAGTCGTAGTCAACATTTACACGAAGTAGGATTTAAGGAAGGCAATTATGGTATTATTAACAAAAATAAATTTTGTGCACTTCCTTAATTTTCCTGAACTTTTTTGACTATAAAAAACCAAACGCTTAAAAAATCATATAATATTGATATGATGGAAAATGGAAATGAGTCTCAATGATCAGACTAATTCTGTATGGAAAGCCCTTCAGCGAAAGTGCGGCTTTGCGGAGTTTGCTCGATTTAATTCAGCTGGACCTTTTAAGAATGAAGGTCATGATCTTTATGGAAATTAATCTTCTCGAAATGGTATAATGACATTTAAAACGACACCTCTTTTTGGATGCCCCTTAATTCCAGCAACAGGAGGATACTACAACGTTAAAGTAGGACTTCAACAAATATAGATCCTCGGCTTATCGAGGACTATTTACACGTATTAGTAGGCTCGGATAGACTAGAGATCAGTGCCTTACAAAGTGCATATTGAATATAAAAGGTCGGAATATAGAGAGGCGTTGTCGAGTATGTGAATAGGGCCTGCGGTAGCATAATCCACCGCCAAACTCTATGGCCAGTAATATGGAAAAGATCACTAAAGTTATTTAAAAAATTCACAACGTTTATGCCCATGAAGGATGTCCTCGCAGAGCATTGAACATTTCGTTTGAAATATCCTTAGAAATTCCTTCAACGAACATTCCCAAGTATTCCTCTCTATTGGCATTTTTAAATATTTAAAAATCATGTTTACTCCTCCTTTGATCCCTTTTCGATAAAAGCAGAAAGCAAACAATTCTTGGAAAATTAATAAAAGAATATTCGACGAGCTGAGCAACATAAACGTAACATTCCCTAAATCATCAAAGTCATTGCATAAGACAAAATCCATCGTGCTTCGTCTTTAAGGTACACGTTAACTTGTAAGTGAAATGCCAAACTGTCAAAATACATAAACGAAGATAGCGGCCTTAGAGGGGCCGTCAAAATGCGTAGACAAAGGATTCTTTGACTGTCATTCCGTAGCAGTACATGCAAGTTGTCAACGATACGCGGGCAAAGTTCAATGTCAATACCTCTCCAAGTTCGATTAATGAAAATTGATGTCACCTGGCCAAGGATATGCAGCGGTAATGGGTACAAACGACGATGTGAGTCAAGTATTTCGTTTCTTCGTTCGCAGAAAAGATATGTACATATATGCTCTATGTAGGTGTATGGCGTTTCCTGCCACCGTTGCGTACGACCGGTGTCTTGATGAGATGTTAGCTGTTAGTGAACTTGTAAAGTACCCACTTTAGTCGTTCGACGACGACTCTGGGGGATTCCTGTCCTTTTTTCCCAACTCCCATCTTCTTCTTCTGCTTGTCCTTTACAGTCTAGTCGAGTCGTAAACCGACATCACTCGACGTCGTCATAGTCTATCCTGAAGGAGAAGAAATGTACAAAGAGCGACAGGGCGACGGTGTATAGTTTATAGTGTGTGGCGTACGGCGCACTCCTTCGGAATCGATAATATCAAATTATTCATGCGATGTGGTTTTCAATTCAAATGAACAAAACGAACGAACGAGGAAGTTTTCTATTTCCCTGTCAGTCCTCCTTTTTTTGTTGTTTTTCATTTTACCGCCTTTGAATAGTGTAGCTTTTGCAATGGCATCTCTATCGCCATCGTTGCCCCCCGTACTCGTCCTCAGCCTTATCCTTGTTCTCGTCATCCTTAGTGTTTGCTTCAATTTTCCGGATATCATCAGCGTAGCCCGACAAATTGAAGGAAGAAAGGTCACAAGCTTGAAGAAGGAAAGACATCTCGACCGCCACTGCAACTATATAACAGTAAAGAACTACCATCACCACCATTACCCAACCACCAAGTTTAGTCGTACAAAGTGGTGTTACAGTAAGGAAATCCTCTCGACGAAGGGAAAAAAAATTGAAAAAAGTCAAATGAAGGAGAAAAAATGCAAGAAAAAATGGAAAAGGACGAGATGTTATCCTTCTCCTTAAATATATTGAATTTGTGTAACATTTTCGAGGTATTTGGAGCTGGAAATACTCTGGGAATAACTACAACTTCAACTTCAGAACAGGGCAATTGCTTACCGTTGTTTACGAGTATGTCCTCAGGCAGACGACTCGGTCCTTATCGACGCAGAGTGAAGCACCATCCGAAGCGGCGGTAGGCGAAGCCATTTGGCTAATATCGAAATGGAAAATGGCAAAGGCTTGAATGTCTGAATAATATAAATGGCAAATGGTGAATGGCAAATAGTATGCGGTAAAAGACGGCGGTGAGTGTTAAATGGGTTATGCGGGTTAGGAAAATGTTGGGCTTAAATTAAAAAGGGACGTGAGCGTAGGCGTGGCAGGATGAAGGTATGGTACTGGGAATTGATCGGCTCGACTGAAGGCATTTGACATGTGTACTTCAATGGCTAGTGAATATGGTAAGTAGACGTGCACTTTAGCTAATGGTTTCTGTTTTCGTCAACTGTCATTTCTAAATATACACGTTTTAGGGCTGCTTTTATACTCCAATATCATCAACTTGAAGGGTAAGTATGGTCTACGACTGACCATGCTGTTTGCCTCCGGTATGACATGTCTCAAGTCACAACTAAACATTTCAGCCCACGACACCCTGTGTGTCATAGTTATAAACCTAACAATTAACGACGTATGCGACACAAGAAGCTAGGGATAGATTAATATAGTATGTATGTTAATATCATGTTTAGAAGGCAGTCCGTGCAGAAAGGATTGAGGTGAAGGCGTGAGCTTACCTTATACAAAGATATGGGGGCCTCACCATGGGTAGGGTATTCATACTCAGTTTCCTAAATTACTGCGTTCATTTCCGGGTGGGCTAATATATACCTCGCTCTGACGACTTGCTCTGTTCGGCAAGATTGTTTGATTCGACCGCTCCAGACTTTTTTCTTTAGGTACTTACCTCGCAGCATTTTATGAAAATGTGGCTGCTTGTTGAATGATCTATATGTATGTGCGACTATATCCAATCGGCCTACATGAAATGATCGATATAGCCGCCTTTTACAAGAAATATGGTCTTGGGTCATTCGTTAAACAAGTTGTACGCTTAGTGAACCTGCGGAGCATTCTTCCAATCTCGAACAAGGGCTTTCTTGAGCGCATCCACGTTTTTATATTTTTTGATTCTAGCCATGGCCTGTAAGGACTATGGAGACCATTCTCCGCGTGTTAGCGCAGGGTCTTGTTGGAACGTCCGTTCTCGCCGAATTATTAGATTGCCCTTCAAAGCATCTTCCAAAACACTTTCGGGCAAAAAGCAACCGTTTTTTTAATGGGAAATTGTTCATCTTTTTCGTATCGGTAAGAAGTTGTCCTTAAATCGGAAATGTGAGATCTCCGCTAGAAACCTACTGCGCAAGACACTGATGCTGTTCTCTGGAGACGGCCAAGAGGTTAAATATAGGGTCCGCCAAATAACTTTTTTTTTTTTTTTTGAAAATGCTATAAAAAAAACCACTGAATATTTTCTCAAATTTCTTTTTTTATTTGAAAGTACTATCCTTCCGGTTAATAATGGAAAATAATTTCATTCAAATGGCTGCCTCGGCTGGCCATGCAGTAGCCTACACGATCGGTCCAATTTTTAAGCACATTATCGATTGTGTCCAGCTGTATTTCACCAATGGCTTCACGAATATTGTCCTTTAAAGCGTCAATTGTCTCTGGCTTGTCGGCGTAATACTTATCTTTGACGGCACCCCACAAATAATAGTCCAACGGTGTCAAATCGCAGCTCCGAGGTGGCCAAACGACATCAGCTCTGCGGCTGATAATGCGATCTTCAAAAACAGGGCGCAAAATATCGAGTGTAGCTTCGGCTGTGTGGCACGTAGCGCCTTCCTGTTGAAACCAAATGTTGCCAATATCCTCCTCTTCAATTTTTGTGAACAAAAATTCGTTCAACATGGCCCGATAACGATCGCCATTGACTGTAACGGCCACTCCTTGCTCATTTTCGAAGAAAAATGGCCCAATTATGCCTCTGGACCAAAATCCGTACCAAACAGTGGCTCGTTTTGGGTGCACCGGCTTTTCAATGTATGCGTGCGGGTTTTCTGTGCCCCAAATGCGACAATTTTGCTTGTTTACATACCCGCCAAGATCAAAATGAGCTTCATCTGAAAAGATGATTTTTTTGGCAAAATCGGCATCTTCTGTAAGTCGATCGCAGGCCCACTTAGCGAAGCGTTGTTCAAGCGTATACACAACCATATTCGTTCAGCGGAAGGATAAAACTAATTATCTGTCAAATCAGACATGAGCTAAGTGTTACCATTCACGAAATAAGCACTACTTGAAAAAAAAACGTTAGATGGCGGACCCTTTATGTATGAGCTTACTCTGGGCACAAAGTGCTTCATTGATGAGTGTGATCGCCTCGGATGGCACCGGGTATACATTTTTCAGGGTGTTTCTCCTCAATGAGCTGAGGTATTAAGGAAATCGTCTTCAGTATTCTTTTCAGGAAAGAGTTTTGTGACATTCGCCGCTCGAATGCTCCATTTTCTATTATAAAAAAAAATGTTTAAGGGACCAATAAAATCCCGTAAATATCAGATGTTCGAGAAGAAACAAGCTACAACTTTTGCCCATCTTTCTGGCGGCGGGTCTTTTGAGGCAAACCATCTGATTTTTGGTTTCCTTGTAAGATCACAAGTTCTGCTCAGACATGTCATGTATCATTGGAACAGATGGTAGGCCTGCTTTTGATGGGGTGGGACGTTCCACTCCAGTGTTTCCAGTTGCAGCAAAATGTAACGCAGCAAAATCAATTTATCCTCTCTTGACCATTTTAATGACCAGCTCCAAAACATTAGTTGTGTTTGATAGCAAGCTTCTGTGACAACTTCACCCGGATGCAACACCGGAATTATACAATACCAAGCTAATGCCTTCACAACATGTGCTTCGTTGATGTTGATGCAGTTCCATAATGCTTGGATTATCATTCCCATATAATACAATGCAGAAAACCCTTTCTTTCAAGCCGATCGAACAGCAGTATGCCCCTCAGATTTTCAAAATTCTACCGAAAATAAGAGTATAATACATATTTCAGGCACAAGAAAAAAATTAGTGACGATATGACCCTTATCTGTTATTTCTGACCAGTGTGTAACACTAACGCCATCTAGTGTAAAACGACGAATCTTGATTTGTACACCTAAAATTTACTGGACATCCCTTAAGGATGAGACGGAAAAAGGCGCAAAATTTCATGCGATTATCGCCTTATTCTAATCGCATAAACTGTTGGACCGTGCATTAAAGATACATTGTCAAAAAGAAAATACACATAAGAAGCTCTCGACGAAATCCTAGGTTGAACTTATGCTTAATGTCCTAGAATTGTCTTTCGAGGTCTAAATGTTTGGTCGACTACAAAAAACATGCTGAATTTGTTTTTGATACTGTTTTTCGCAGGACGACTCTTCCTTGCACCTAGCACTTAACAATCACCAACCAATTAGCTGTCAACCAGAGAGGCTACTTTGATAGAAATGCCACTTCTCCCACATTTAAGAAGTCCGACCATACGGGTAGAATGCGGATACTACGGAGATGAAAATTACTGTCAAAATTTGATATCTAGAAGCTGCAGTCTCAAAAGATTTCTGGATCATTTCCTGAATGTGTCGCTCTGAGGCTTTCCTAAAATCTTACATGGCCTACCAAACTTCAAACCAGCAATGTGAATGTTGTTTCGTGAATTTATAGTAAGTTTGTACAACGTAAAACGTAGCCAACAAAGAAGTGCTTGTGGCAGGACGAGAGCTATAACGAAAGGTAGATGTCTTAGAAAACAAATGAAATGCAAAAGAAGGGTAAGAAGTTGGAGAAAATCCAAAAATAATACTCAGTTTCCGAAGGATAAAACAAAATAGGGTTGAACAAGTCATCTCTCTAAGCGGTTTGCTGACAACGTTTCGAAAAGTCCCCTTTCAACTGACTTATAAGGGATAAACATTTTTCGATTCCATACTGTCTGAACTTAATCGCTAAACTTAGAAGGGCATACGCTCAAATATTCTGGCAACGCCAAGTTCATATTTTCTGTTCTAAACTCAATGTTAAACCTGGACACGATGCATCGCCGGAAGTTTCATTGAGTCTTATTTTTTTGTGGGTACATGTGATCAATGAGTTTAGCTATGGGACGGACAATTGGTTGCGCGTCTTTAAGTGGTTTGCGGATGTTTAACGTGGAACGAAGGCAGTACGAATTAAACAAGGGTGACATCACACTGTACGGGAAGAATTATAAAGAACGTTGTTATAATAAAGTGCGAGTAGTTTTCTATTCAATTCAATTCAATTTATTAACAATATATATAAAGTACAATAAGATAAAGTATCTTTTGTAGTACATAGTATTAATACATTAGGATTAATTAGTAGCTCAAAAGCAAAACAAATAAATAATAAAAAAAAAAAAAAAAAAAAGATTATCATTAATTCAGATACAATATAGATTAAAATTAAGCTAAGTTTGAAAAATGATTAAAAATTGCATTTTTAAAGCGTGTGGCAGTACAAATAATTCTAATAGTGACTGGTAAAGAATTCCATAGCTTAATAGCATAGATAAAAAATAAACGAGAGGAGTTCAGATAGTGGTGGCGCAGCGGAATTATACACAGAGATCGGGTTGAACGAGCAAAATTAAGCTTATCATATAAATACACCGGAGTCCTATTCATTATGATTCTATGTAAGAAGACACATACCCTTGCATCAAGGTATTGTTTTAAATTTGTGTTCAATATACCATGGGCGAATTGAGATACATGGTCATAACGTCGTAATCCATGAATATATCTAACGGAGTCATTAAATGCAACTTGAAGCTTGTGAAATGATAAACTATCAATATTACAGTAAACGGCTTCCGAGTACGTAATTAGGGGTAATATAAGAGTCTTTACTAACTGTTGTCTTGTGCTGACAGGGGTGAAACTTGCAGAGATCCATAATTTACGGAGACATGAATAAATTTTCCGAACAATATAGTTTGTATGGTCGTATCCTGACAGGTTAGAATTGATAACAAAACCTAAACTAGTCACATTATGTACCACATTAAGTTTATTTCCTGAGAGTAGGATATCGGAAATGGTATTAAGGGTTATCTGTTTTCTTAGAATGGGTACAACCTGTGATTTTTTTGGGTTTAGCATCAACCCGTTTGAAATTGACCATGCGGAAATACTAGAGAGGTCTTCGTTTAGATTGGCTACAAGTTCATCAATTTTTGACAGTGGCTTCCCTAAGTAGACTTGGGCGTCATCAGCATAGAGATGAACTTTCGTGTGTTTACAGACAGAGGGCAAGTCGTTAATAAACATTGAAAATAAAATGGGACCAAGAATTGATCCCTGAGGAACACCCTGTTTCACCTGTAACAGAGCGGAGGAAGCATTTTGAGTATCCACTTTCTGAAATCTATCTGAAAGAAAGCTTTGAAGAAGCTTAACAGCTAATTCAGAGAAACCAAATTTCTGCCTAAGCTTCCAGCAAAGAATTTTGTGGTCCACTTTGTCGAAAGCCTTCGAGAAATCAAGCAAGCAGAGAAGCGCAATATGGCTATTGTCATACATTTCTCTGATATCTTCCAATATCTTAATCATAGCTGTAGAACAGCTGTGGTGGGTTCTGAAACCAGATTGTTCCCTATACAATAAACAGTTATCAGTGAGATATTGAAGAACCTGTTTAGCAATTAGTTTCTCAAAGACTTTCGACAAACACGGCAAAATGCTTATAGGTCTAAAATCCTCCGGTGAGACAGGAATAGGTTTTTTAGCAACCGGTATAATTCTGGCTATTTTCCATTGTTTGGGGAAATAAGAAATGGTTATATAGTGGTTAATTATGTGGGTCAAATGCGATATGCAGTGAGACAGAATCATTTTTAAGAAACGCAGAGGTATTCCATCCTCACCAACAGCGTTGGATTTAATATTTGCAACACAGTTTATGACATCCACCTCTGTTACAGATTGAAACTCAAAACCAATCCCTTGTATTGAAGATAAGGGAGTATTTCTCGAGAAATCGAAGCTTGTGACCACTGTATTTTCTAGAAAGCTGTTATTAAGAATGTCAGGATCAATCTCACACTTGGAATCACTCTTGGCTTTGGATACCCCAATATGCCTTAGGTTACTCCACAGCTTCTTACAGGGAAGAGACGTGCTTAATTTGGATGCAAAATATTTTCTCTTGGAGTTTCTTATAATAAGAGTAGAATGATTACGCATCGCTTTATATGCAGTTTATATGTAGTTTAGCCTACGATAACACAGGTTCGCAAAAAAAAAATATTTTTCTCTCCTTTAAATATTACGTATACTTATTATAAATCGGATTTTTTGAAATGGATTTTTTTTTGGCATTAATTTTCTTCATAAATTCAATAACTTTGCTAATGTTCGATATGAACCGTTACAAAACATTAAAATGTATATGAGAATACCACTACTTGTTGTTAATTATATTTAACTTTGTAATTTATTTCCTTTTCATGTTTTCTATTGAAGTTCGTGACGAATTGACGAACAAAAATCTGCGGGCATTGCTTCGGACCATTTCCCGTTGTAGCACCTCTCAATGTGCAGAATATCTTGATGAAATCTCTCACCGTGTTCATCTCAAGTTTTTCTGTAAAGAAATTTAAGTGAGAGTCCAAAAAATTAATTTAAGGGACATATTACATATTAGGGCTTTATAGGAAGAAAGAAGTTCTTGGATGATTTCCTGATAGTTTTTACTTTTTTGTTTGTAAGAAAATTATGTCACACTTCTACCATGCCCTTTTTTCAGCTTCATTCAGCTACATTTTAAAATTTGCGTCCTTCATAAGCTCACGTATTTGAGGACGTACAAACGTTCCTTCCTTCAATTTCGCGTCGCTGATTGAGGGAAACTTTGTTTTCAGATACTGAAAGCTTACACCATCCTTGTTATGGCTTTTCCAAAGTTTTTCATAAGACCCAGCTTAATATGGAGTGGCGGTAAAAACATTTATTCACTTTGAACTAAAGGTTCTTCATTCTTCTTGAATCCAAGCGTCAAACTAGCTCTTTGGAGCCAGCTTTTTACTATGTAGTGTTTATCTCTTGCACTACTATCCCACTCGCATAAAAAAACAACAGAATTCGGTGTATCCTCCTTGCAGACCAGTTAACATTACTTAAACTTTTATTGACATAATTCCAGACTTATTAAAATATCCGGTATAAATCAGGAACATTCACTGTACAACTTTTAAATGTACTGTGCGCCACGGAGTCACTACGAAAACTGCGCAGACGCGTGTATTCATAAAAAATGACGTCAGACAATATCGTTTCTTATTTTCTATCAGTGCACGCCGATCTTAACTGAATAAAATTGCATTAACGCTACGCATAACGCTTGCATTAACTACGTGATAGCAAAAAATAAAAAGCAGATCTAGATTCCGCATGTTAAACTTTTTATACTGATTATATTTTTATTTATTTAGTTGCAGACCAGTGTAATGCGACTGCTCTGCTCGACAATGAGTAGATATTGATAATACAACGGTTAATACTCCGACTTGGTTTTTCACCCACACGAAGTTAAACAAGTGTTAACTGCTCCCTGGATAAATATCGCAAGTTTTCCGACTTGCGTTATAACCAGAAGAGTTATAGCCGCACTCAAGGGCTCAAGATTACGACAGTAAGAACACCAACTCAGATTTTTACCCAAAGCGGCTTTATACTATTCTCAACCATTCGCTATCAGTAAGTCCCCCGATTCAGGTTTTAACCGAAAAGAAGCTGACAAGATGCTGTCAGTGGGACAGTATTAGGTTATTCCTGGGCAACCTACCCAAGACAACAGATTGCTGCGAGAAAAAATTCCGTACCTAAATCTCTCTTAATGGAGGGATGTGAAACCGGAGATCTAATGATAGTTTAAACAAGGCAATTAAGACGCCTACTTCAGACCTCTTAACTAGCTCGTATTTTCCAGACAGGTCATCACTTGGGCTTGATCAATGATTTTTCTCCCACGATCAGGTTGTAAATGCAGCTTTGGCTATATTATATCCTTAAGACTGAGTCGTCTTGTGTATGATTGAACATTACACTCTGTTGAATGCGAATATAGGTTAGGTTGGGTTAGGTTAAAGAAGGGGAGTTTGATGGTTAAGCATCACTTCCACTCGGAGGCCAAAAGGCCCATTGTGATTCCCTTCATTTGTTGGGTCCACATAAAATTAACCTGTCCTATCACGTGGTGGCTGAAACCACCCCGTGCTCTTAACGAATTTTAGAAGATCCGATATATCTGCATTAGCCACATCCGCAATCTCTGTAAAGAATCTTTGGCCTAGCCGCTAGGCGTCAATTCTGGAGAGCTGGGCACTGGCAAAGCAGATGTTGGATCGTCTCAGTTTCTTCCTCATCGCCGCAGCTCCGGCAGAGATCGCTGGATCCCGTGTTCTATTTCCGGAGCATTGCTCCAATGGGACAGTGTCCTGTGATCACTCCAACGAGCATACGGATCGAGTTACGGTCCAGCGCCAGAAGCTTCTTTGTTTTTCCGATATTGAGCTCTGGCCACGATGATCTTGTCGTGTAGCTGTCGTTTCTTGTAAGCCAAGACGAGTTGGCTTCTTTGATGATTGTGTCGTTTATGATCCGGTATAAAGCGCTGATCGGTGGTTGCAATAACGTGTCCGCTTCGCTGATGTCCATTTCAGAACCTTGCCTGGCCAGTTCGTCTGTTCTTTTGTTCCCTGCGATTGAGCTGTGGCCCGGAACCCAGCAGAGTTTAACTTTATGGTGTCTGATGGACTTCAGTGAGTCGCGACATTTCTTGACAGCCTTTGATCTCGTTATACAGGATTCTATTGACTTCAGTGCAGCCTGGCTGTCTACGAAGATAGTGATATCAGATGGTGGGATATCGGTTACCTGTAGGTGTTTGGCTGCTTTCTCTATTGCCAGGATTTCTGCTTGAAAAACGCTGCACAGATCAGGGAGTCTGAATGATTCCTGTTTATGGAGGGTATCAGAGTAGAACCCGGCCCCAGTGCTTGTCGTGGTCGTTGATTACGGCGTTTGATAGCCACTCTTCTCTGTCGGGGAAAAGGAAAGGTATTCTGAGAGAGAAGCCTATTTGGGGGGAAATATAGTCGGTCGTAGCTGCAAGGCTACTAAAACCATGTTTCTTTCCCAGGTCGTCTATTATTCTGAGTATGACCGCATGTCCATAGTTGGCTTGCTTCCACATAGAGGACTCCCTTAGTTTGAGAGCGCTCTTTGCAGCGCAACCTTTTATGAATAGATCCAGGGGGAGGAGATGAATAATCATGTCCAACCCTGCTTGCGGCGTGCTTCTCATGGCTCCCGTTGTACAAACAGCGGGAGACCTTTATACTTTGTTGAGCATGTTCATATAGCGTTTCGTGCTGCCAGCAGTCCACCAGACTAGGGCCCCATAAGTTAAAATGGGTCTAGTGATTGCTGTGTACATCCAATGAATGATGTACGGTTGCAAGCCCCATCTTTTTCCGAAGGTCTTTTTGCATGCATAAAAAGCGTTCAATCGTTTTTTCATCCTTTCCTCCAAGTTCCTTTTCCAAGAGAGTTTGGAGTCAAAAATGATGCCTAGATATTTGGCTTCCGCTTTGAGTTTGAGTGGAGTGCCCTCTAACTTTGGGGGAGCAAATATCGGAATTTTCCTTTTCCTGGTGAACAAGACCAGCTCAGTTTTCTGGGGGTTTATTCTCAGACCGTTTTGTCTTGCCACGAGGAGAGTTCCCTCAACGCAGATTCCATTAGTTCACTGATAGTTGGTAGAAATTTACATTTTATCAAGATAACCAGGTCATCCGCGTACGCTATGATCTTTGTTTCTTTCTCCATAAAGAATTTGAGGATTTTGTTAACTGTAAGAAGCCACAGTAGGGGGCAGAGAACTCCACGCTGTGGTGTGCCTCTAGTTGTCACTTTCCTTAAAGAGCTGTGTCCAATGTCTGCATTGATAATTCTGTTCTTCAACATATTCTCAATCCAGATTACAATGGATTTGTCTACTTTTATGTCCTCAAGAGCTATTGTTATGGCCTCTGTGTTTACGTTGCTGAAGGCCCCCTCTATGTCGAGGAAGGCTGCCATTGTAAACTCTTTTAGGTTCAGCGAGCCCTCAATTTCACGGACGACACTATGCAGAGCACTTTCCACTGATCTGCCTTTAAGGTAGGCATGTTGAGTGTTACATAAGTTGCGTGAGTTGATGAGTGCTCTGATGTATAGGTCAAGGAGTCAATGCGAATATATGTAAAACCAACGAGCAAGTTCATAACTCCATGGTTAGAAGTTTGCCGATACTTCGAGTGTGTCAAATTCTGTAAGTCCAGGTCCAGGATTGAATCCTACACGGATCTTCATTTTCGTTCCTTAATTGTAAAATGTGGGTTAGCAATTTTTAGACAATAAGCCCTAAGGAACCCAGAAACTCCAATGCGGCTTCACAAGATACTTACTGAGAATCAGAACCTCCCATAACCTCAACTGCCCCTAGTTCAATGATACCCTAAGGAAAAAACACACTTCTCCAAATCTGCTAGGTCAACCATCATGAAGGATCTATCAATGATTGCTCAAACATTTATTTCTTACGTTTTTAGGTTCCTACGCTTTAGTGTTCTCAGAATGGAGCAACAACACCAATTACCTTTTCTTCCGGTTTCTAGAAAACCATCACTTTTACCTATCTAGTGTAAATTTATGTCAAAAAGTCAACTTGAATGGCGACAAGCTGTAGCGGCGATATGAGGAAAATGAGGTGGAAGGTGGAATTCCTAATGCTAGTTAGCTGTTTTTCTAGAACGCGAACGTGACTAGAACGCGATCGGTAAGTTTTTCGATTCTTCTAAATTGGTTGAAGGCTCATCTAATTGAGCCAGCAGGTGGTCATCGTCGGCCATGAAAGACTTAAAAGCACGGCTTGACAGTGTCAGAAATTGATTTCCGAAATGTTATCAGAAATTTAAGGGAACCATATAAGTCACCACCACCAAGTTTTCGGAATCTTGGATCTCAGATAGAACACTAGCTGAGCATGCATTTATTTGCTTCAAATGGAAACTCTTTACATCCATGAGTTGGTCGATCGACGGCATTGTTTGTAAATTCCAAAAGAAATCCCTCAACACACATTTCGAATGTTAAGTGTTCTTCATATTGAAAATGCTCTTCATCAAAGTAGAAAATCTAATCGTCGCGGAACCAGGTGTTTCAGTATAGTTCCCCCTTTCATTCCAGTTCATCTTAGTAAAAAATGCTGAAGAATACCCGCAGATACATGTGATTCCAACTGCGCTCTGTTGTGTCTGCTCCGTCGCCCTGATGGACCACCACACGCCCTTATCACCCGGCTGCGCAAACTTTCCATATAAATTACATTCCCTTCCCAGGAATGTCCACTTAGCATATTGAGTAAATAAAATTGTAATCCCCGTCCAGCTTCCCATTTCTCTAACCACCAAGGAAAGCACCGGCTAACACACGACTCCCTTGAGTGACACCGCCACGCCGGGCCACGACAAGCCATCGTGCTTAAATTCCTCCAATCTACCATAATTTCAGTGTAACGTCAGTTTTCGAAAAAAGCGGAAGATGAAAACGCACAGCACTAACGGGAAAAAATGTCCTTTCTCTCGTTTCGACGAAGGAAATGATGATGGATAACCTGCAGGCTAATAACACAAAAAGGACAATAAATCAATTTACCTCGACGTCACCTTTTTGGTAAAGGAATATAGCTCCATCGTCGTCGAGCAGCAGATGTCGCTGGAATGGATGTCGGAATGCGTTTTTGGTTTCGTGTCAGCTCCAAACACCGCCAAACATCTGCGTCACATTGAATTTGCGCAAATGTCATCACCACCAGAACGCCATATACTCGTATCTACACATACACGTTTTGCCCCTCTGGTGCTCCACGTCGTCGTCGATGTCGAACGGATATCTTTATTAACTCAGACGGTGTGGTGCAATAAATTCTCGAATAATTACCTTCGACGATGGCTGTTGTGTTAGCCAATACCCAACTAACGGCTAACCCGATTCCGTCTTTCTTCGTTGGCCTTTCATCGGTGCGCTGTCGTCTTCATTCGCGATCGCGCGCCAACAACATCCAAGTCAATTTCGTTTAACGAGTAATGTTGCGGTTTTATTGATTCCTTGAGAGCTTGCTACGAGTGCTCCTGCCACGCACACTGGCAACAGCCGTGTGTCCACATGTGTGCTTGCTAGCCACCGAATCCCTCTCGCCGGAATGGTTATCGCGATGGCTTGGTATAATGTTCGCTTTTAATGTGTGTAAATAATTTATTGGCTAGGTACAAGCGCTTTATCCTGGCTTCTGCACGTTATCCTGTACCTCCTATATGCACCCGCTCTTCGGCTGACCTGCTGGACTCGATGAGCTCACGGATTCGTGAGCTTCGTGGAATTTCGATTCATTCGTTCACTACTTACTGGTTAGTCGTTGCTCAGTCGGTCGTCATTGCATCGTATGCCTCGCAGCCATCGGTCGTGTGTCCTTGCCATGTTAGTTGTTCGATAATAAGTAGCGGAACGAATAATATAAAAACAAAAACAGCGAGTGGGTGGGTGGTAAGTACGAAAAAGGAAAGAAGGACAGGGTGGCAAAAAGGATACTTTGTGAAATATATTCCCGCCGGGAGTACCAGAACCGGAACACTCGAATTGGGAATGTGTTAAACTCTGTTTCGTTTTTTTTTTTGATTCTCCTATATATGAAGCCGGTCTGGATGCCAGAGGACTAGAGTACAAGGATATACCAATGGTAATGGTAGTTAAATTAAAATATGTTCACGGTTGTGCCGGCATTTCGGCTACCTCTGGAGTCAAAGTCGTTTATTTTAAATTGAGTCTCAAAGTGTTAATGAGGTTTCGTGTTTGCTCTCATCCTGCCATCGGTTGTCTGATGATATCCCAAAAAAAAAAGGATATGAACAGTTTTTTTTCCTTCTGTCTTCTTGTAAATTGTATTGCACGGCATTGTGTCGGGTCCAAGAGTCGGTAGCCGATGAGTGGACGTGAATGGCAAATGAGCACCAGTCTTGTGGAGGAGTGTCTGTAGACCAGGAACTTGGGTTAATTGGAATTACCCACAAGAACGACGTGCAATGAAAGCTCAAAATTAATATATTGCACGGCGAGTACCTATAATTTTTCGAGAGAGATGATTTTAAACACTCCGTTGAAGGTGGAAACCAGCTTTTATTTTTTTTCAATCCTCTCGTTGAGGGAGTGGTTGAATAATGGTTAGCCCCTTTCGCTTACCTGTTGGAATCGCTATAAATTATTGATTGATGGACTAAGAGCGGCTCCCAATATTTTATCCCATTTATGCGGCAACAGGATGTTATTGTAGTATTTTTTTTTTTGCTTACTTTGCATATGCTATCTAGGGTAGGCTTAAGCTCTTGTTTTTGTTCAAAAATGTTGTGCAATGGGATAAATGAATAATAGTTTTCGAGATTATTCATATACGACCTTTAGATAAGTTTTCCTAAATTAAGAGTTTATTGGTTACAGGCTTCGTGGAAGCTTTTGGAATATTTTTCTTGTTCGATGCTTGCTCTTCAATCATTCTCGATGGCTCTTTAGAGAATTCATTGCTAAATATGGGATAAAAGTTGGTATGAATATCCACTCTCAGAGGGATGGCGCGAGTAATTTGAAGTCATGATAATGACCCCATATCGGGGAGAACAGGTTATTTTGGTGATACATAAGTTAGTAGAAGTTATTACTCAAGTTGTGGTTGAGTCACATCTGAAGTGGTGTTCCACAAGGCTCAATTCTTGGCCCGTTACTTTTCGCCTTATTTATAAATGACCTTCCTTCCATTTGAAGGCACACCTCCGTACATTTCTATGCGGATGACGTGCAAATATATGTGGAATTGAGCCAAACAACGATGAGACACCCTATAGTACGAATATAACAGACGTACGGGACTAACGACAGCAGACGATCACGACACTGGCAGACGACACGATGAGACCACACACACGCACACGAACATGCGGTCGGAACCGTTTTTCGCTATCCCTTTTAGAGTAGAATATGAGTCAGCAGCACAGTAGCATTCAAGCACTGAGGGTGATAGCACGCGCAGATTGTCAGTCGAATTGTTACCGTGAAATGTAATATAAATTGTAACGATTAACCAAGTGTAAAGAAACAAATCCCACATATTTCAAATAAATTTAATATCGAAAACAAATACCACATATGTACATATATAAGGCATCCCCGCGATCAAAAATTGGAGAATGTGTCAGTAGGTTAAATGAGGATTTGAAAGCAGTACATAATTGTGCAATTTCCAATGATGTGATACTCAACCCTAAAAAATCGGTGTGCTTACCTATTGGCAAGAACATTGGTCCTGTTGACAAATACTCACATACATATATATTTATCTGGAGAAAAGATTATTTTTTCTAACAAAGTAAAAAATCTTGGTATAGTGTTAAACACCTCTCTGTCAGCAAACGAACATATTAACATAGTAGTAAAAAATATACATACATATGTTCTGGACTGCGCATGTTGTGGACATCTGCTTGCTGTACTCCTATTAAAATCCGGTTGAAATTGGTAAAAACTGTGCTGGTACCTCAATTAACCTATAGCTGTTTAATCTATAGCAACCTCGATTCGATATCGTATGGAAAATTAGAACTCGTTTTTAACACTATGATTAGATATGTTGATCATCTAAAAACATTTGAACGTATTTCGATGTTTAATATGTCTATTTTAGGACATCCGCTGCTAACATTTTTAAATTATCGAAACTGTCTTTTCCTAGGAAAATTAATATCTCAAAGAAAGCCAAATTACGTTTACCAAAATTTTGCAAAAAAAAAAAAAATTCAGCTGCATGAGATATTTTTGCTGAATTATATGTTTTAAGGTACGCTGATTTCAAAAGTATCTTCTATACTCTCCATCACGTATAGTTTTTTTGCAAAATAAGAACACAATTGTGAGAAAAATCAACTATTTATTACAACAAAAACATAGCATAATATTTATCAAAACCTATCAACCATTATTTTTCTTATTTAAATTTATACACAACTGTATAAATACCTTTTTTTTGATGCTGCTTTGAATTCGTTTCCTTCGGTTTCCATCTTTGGCTTCTCGCTTAAGCATCCAACAGTAGTCCGCTAACATATTGACATCCCATCTTCGTTGGTAACGTCTCTCGATATCACGTACATCCTGGTGAAATCTTTCACCTTGTTCTTCACTGTAGGCACCCAAGTTTTCAGGAAAATATTCAACATGGGAGTGTAAGAAGTTAACTTTTAAGCTCATCTTGCACCCTTGAGCTTTATACGCTGTCAGCAGCGTACAATAGTTTTATATTCGGCATCCTTAGTATTACCCAAAAACTTCTGCACTACATTTTTGAAAGAATCCCATGCTTCTTTTTCGATTTCTCCCATTGATTCAGGAAAGAGGGGATCAGACAAAAGTTTTCTTATGTCGGGGCCAGTGAAAACTCCTTCTTTTAACTTTGCTTCAGACAATTTCGGGAACTTGGAACATATACATATATATCTAAAACAGTCCCCATCTTTTTGCAGCGATTTTATAAACTGCTTAATTAGCCCCAATTTAATACGAAGAGGTGGCAGTAAGACCTTTTCTGGCGGAACCAAAGTGGTATTGATAACGTTTTTCTTGCTAGGAGCTAAACCGTGTCGTGGTGGCCAGTCAGTTTTTGTCCAGTGTAGCTCTCTTGCTCTACTATCCCACAAACATAGGAAACAAGGGAATTTTGTATAACCTGACTGTTGACCCAACTACATTGTTAGTATTTTAAAATCTCCACAAACCATCCATTGATGTTCTTGATATTTAATTTTCTCAAGAATCGTAGCTAAGTCTTTGTAGTTTTCTTTCATATGAACTGAGTGTCCCATTGGAAGAGATGCAAATACATTTCCATTATGCAGCAAGACTGCTTTAAGGCTAGTTTTGGATGAATCAATGAATAAGCGCCATTCTGATGAATCATATTCTATTTCAAAGCATTTCATGAGACCACGAACATCATTACAATAAACCAGAGTTCCCACTTTAGTGAAATACTGAGTAAATTCTCCCTCTCGATGTCTGTACCAGGAAAATGAGGTACCAGGCTATAAAAAACTTTTTGTTTTTTAGCCTTTAACCTAGCAATTCGGCTGCATCTTTTGAAAGACCCAAGTCTCTGAAGAGGTCATTGAGCTCAATCTGAGAAAAAAGTTGAGGTCTCTCGTCAACTGAAAAATCTGAGCTAGAATCGTTCTGGGGAGCAAACGTTTCTGAGTCCTCTGCATCACTCAGGATGTCGTCTAAACTAGGAGGTGGGTGCGGAACTGGTATTTCAGAGCTATGGGACACTGGACGAATAGCTGAATCAAGGTTAGGGTAAGATATTTTCTTCTTATTTTTCGTATATAATCCTTTCACGTCTACCGAACAGAAATAGCAGTCGGTTGTGTGATTTTTCTGTTCACGCCATATCATAGGAATGCCAAAACGAAATGCAGTTTTCTTACCCTTAAACCACAAGCGCAGATCTTCCTCACACCTTCTGCACACCTTATGAGGAGCCCATGCTTTGCCTTGATCACCAAGTTTTAATTTGAAGTAAACAAAATAAACCTTCTTCACAAAATCACTTATATTTCTTTGTTGACTTTTCACTGTATATTCACCACATATATAACAGAAGCTGTCCGGAGAAATAACACAACCTCTATGAGCCATAACACCACTGAATTTCTCAAATAGAACGTGTTTAGTAAAAGAAAAAAAAGAATGTGAAAATCTTTTTATTATTGTATATTTCTATTTTATTTTATTTCGGGTGGGACCAAACACAAGGAAGAATTCTCAAGAGACTGATCCTCGATCGTCTTCAACTACTGTTTAAATATGCAAAAAATGACAGGATATTGGGTTACAAAAGTTTTATTATGGAAAATTCCCAATATCCTCATTAAGTTTTATAACAGGAAGACCGTCTTTAGTTAATTAATGAACCTACTTCCTCGTGCTCTTTTTTTTGGAATATACCTACGGTCCAACATTTGTTACCAGGGGTTAGGGAAACCCAAGTAAAACCTAATCCGGCCGTACTTAATATGATAATAAAATTAAATACTATTCCAGACCGGATCCTTACATTGGGCCGGTGCTGGGCAATATGTAACTCACGTTCATAAAAACAAGAGCACAGTAGAGTTTGAATGCTGGATGTCAAGTGAGTGTGGCAGGACGGAGTCGGCATTATAATGAACTTAGCCTGTTGGATTAATCCAACTGTGCGTTTGACCTTGTTTGCGTCTGAGAACACGCTGAAACATGTTCAATCGTACTGTTAATATGATAATACGATTTTAATTTTAATTTTTGAAGCTTAAAAAATAAAATACGAAATTTTAACTAAATAAGCATTTTACACAAAATAAAAATATAAAAATTTGTATTGTAAAAAAAATTGATGTGATGGAATTTGTTAAACATTTTTTTCGGTCTTAGGACAATAAAATCTATAAAAAAGTGTATAAAAAACCTATGCAGTTTTTTACATGCAGACCTATTATTATTTAGAAAGCAGCCGTCTGTTTTTTGTTCACGCTATCAGGTTGTGCAATTCTCTGCCATGCATTACTAAACGTATGGGAGGCTCAAGGGATTTCCGTGCTTCTTTGTTCAATCATTTTAGAAATCTCTAACGCGGACTGGACACACAAATATATATTATAGAAAATAAACCAAATAATTGGCCTTAAAATTAAAAAACACACTTGTTATTTTATTTATGTTTATTGTTGGTCTATTTAAAAATTTCAAATCTGTATTATATTCTTATTATTCTTTCTCTTTCTTCCTTCATGTATTAAGTAATGTTATGTTTTTATATTTTTTGCCATTATGTATTTCCGTTCCTTGTGTACTAGCAAAAGAACTTGGTTCTTAATTGTACGAAACCACTGTATGTCAAATAAAGGAAATGAAATTCAATGACACCAGGGCGCCTTGTTTAAAGGTTATAAATGGACATAAATTAATGTTTAAATGATGTTCTGAGGAGAAAATTCCGTGAAATATATATAATTCCGATGACTTGTTTATTGCCGGAATCGAACCCCATTCCAGCTGTGTTAGAAGCCAAGCCTTTAACCACTGAGCTACGGTGCCTCTCGGTTATAAAGTATTGGCTGAAGGTTAGAAGCATTGAAGCCATTAAGACCAGGAAACGGAAGGTCCACGATATTCTTCAGAAAACTGCATAGTTGCAAGCAATTGCATCAGTATCAACATATAACTATCATAGTTTGCACCATCATTAGTGCCAACATCTTCTCCAGCAACATCTTCAGCATTAACCACAGCATTACCACAAGCTTACGCATCAGCATTGGCATCAATATTATCGTAGCATCAGAAGTATCAGAATTAACATTGATATCAGTATCAGCATCATCATTGACATTCCCATTAAATTTCAGCACTGGCTTCTATGCTGGTCCCCATTTACAAACCCTACCATATACCGAAACTTCCTCTGTAAGACTCTACTCTCGCCTGGGCAACATGGCTTCCTCGAATGAAGCTCTATGACGCTATTTCAACCGATTTCTCGAACTGCTATTACAACGTTCGCTACAGATCTGCCATTTCTAGTCCTTCCTTGTCTTACTCTGGCGCCCCCCAAGGCAGCCAATGAGGTCCACTTCTTTTCATGTTAACATCATTGAAATGGTTACTAACGATCCTGGCGACGACATCAAATTTTTTCCTCCGGACAAGACTTTTTCTTTTTAAAGCCGATTGCCAAGCCCTATGTGACTGGATTCCACAACCTAAACTTTACTCGAATTTTTTCGAATACGCTTGAGTTGGTCTCCTTACCTACATACTCTCATTTTTAGACTCAAAAGCATCTTTAAATTCAATCCCTATATTTTGCTCTTCGAGGTCTGTCTCTGTAAAAACGAAGGGGAATATCCGAGATCATTTTTTCATCGATTTCTTAGGAGAACCGGCTTTTACAACGAAATCCTCGTCTCTTCTATCTGCCAAATCCCCTACTTGATATGAACCTACATATCTCTCGAACGCTGCGAGCTTGTATTTCAATATCATCATTTTTGATTTTAACCACAGCTCTCCATGCTTAAAACTCTGTTTTCTAAATTGTTTTGCGTAGTCAGTACAGATCCCAGATATTTGAACTAGTACACTTTTTATAGTCTTTATTAAATATAGTCGGGTAAGAGATTCGGATCAGTCAGTGACCATATTATAGTTTCCTCTTCATTAACTTCTAAACCTACCTGCTTTCCTGCCATCATCAGGCGTTCTGCGTTTCCCCTAAGTGTTTCCTTACTATCTTCCAGAAGCCTCAGATCGCCAGCGTAAGCTAGAACAAGTAAGATTTTCCGAAATAAAGACTGGACCAAATGTTTTCGTCATAGGCATAGTTCCAAATACCTCCACCTTTTTCCCAAATAAAGATTTTTCTATTGATTAACAATGACATCACTTGTATAATGATCCAATATTTTCCAGGTTTATCAAGGAAATTAGTTGAATATTTTATTCGGTTATTAGCCTTAGAGCTTGTACTTTAGGCTTAGGCCAAAATACTTTCATCTTTTGCACAAATATTGAACATTTCTATTGATTTAAAATGATACCTCTTGTTGGATGACCCAATATGTTTCAAATTTCTGGAAGAAATTTGTTGAATATCTTACTCCGTTACTAGTCTCAGAACTTGTACTTTAGGCTAACACTAAAATGCCTCTATAGTTTGGACAAATATTAAATATTTCTATTGATTTAAAATGACACCACTTGTTGGATAACCGTCTATTTACAAGGTTACCATTTGCGCATGTTATTATGTCGGAACTATTAATATCTTTTGAATATCACACATGTTCCAACGTAATCAGTAGACTAAAAGAGCGGTCTTTCATAACTCCCAATATCATCATGAGCAGGATTTTCAAAAGGACTCACAAAAAACAATTCAATGGTAGTGCAGTGTTGCTTATAACAATGATTATTACCCTCCAAAACAAAATATGTAGCAAAGGTGGGCCATTTTTGCTATTCTCAGCAAGATATTTGCGTTCCACATCGGACAGATTAAAACAATGCTCAAAACCATTCGAATTAATTGCACAGATTTCAGCAATTATTTTAGTAAATTCGTCGCCAAAATCCCTCGATACCCTTGCAGCAACTTTGCTGCATCCCCCGATGAAAATTACAAGGAACAAAGGCCTGCCCGCCCCTCGATAGAAGCAATTCGCTGCCCTAGTCCACCAGCTCATTTTCAACTTTTCGATAAAACAATACACAAAACACCAACAAACAAAATGGCATGGCAAAAGGAATAAAGAAAGAGATGAAGAAGAAAAGGACGAAGGATAAAAGCAAGCGCACAAATAAATTGCCGTAAATTTTCTAAACATCGAATGAAAGAAAAGCGCTAAACAAAAGAGAATAATTCATTTCATCCTCGCATCTCGTGATTTCAGCTTCCTCCCCGCACTCGGTCTCACACACATAAACAATATTACTTCGAAGTATCCTTGCCGATTGTTGTCTTCCACGCCCACAATAATTAAAACTTGTAATGGAAATCATACAAAGGATCGGATAGTCTTTGAACAACTCGACGGAGTCCCAACGCAACCACCACTATGTACGGTTGTAATCAACAGCAACGCCAAGGACCAAAAAGGGACGATTTCATCATTTTAAGACGACCACACAACTTGAAATTATGAATTCATGTCGGCATTGTATTTGCAAAGAGACAGAGATGAGCGAAATGAACTTGCCACTGCAGTATTGTTGAATTCATTGCAAGGCTCGACTGGGCACAAGGAATGGGGTAAGCGAAGACGCTCGAGGAGGATGCGGTACGAGTGCTTCATAAGTTCTGCAAGCAAACTTTGTCCGAGTAAATGCAACAGACAAAAGCAGTAATTTTGTATTTTACCTTTTTTCTTCCTCTTGTTGCAACGTTTTGTTAGTTGTTGTTGGGTCGTTTTTCCCTACAGCCTTTGCTGTGAATTGTTCCGGAAGTCCTTGGTCCTGTGCGGCTTTGGTTCTAATAATGATAATTGCCTGGCATTGTGCGAGCGTAAAGTGTGTCATGCGTATGCGGGTAATTAGAAAAATTGACTGCATATTATCAGCCAATTAGTTGGTGGTTTCTAAGCTGTTTGGGGTTAGGTGGGGTTCGGAAGGACCTATATTGGCCCTTTTGTAGATACGTTATTAATTACATGTCGGAGGACTACACTTCTTACCGCTTCGATATTATGATAATCTGCACCAAAGTCATGACTTCAAAAGTTCTTCACGAGTTCTTCGCCTCTGTCCTAATGTGTTTCCCATAACGTCTCCACCTTATCATCACAATGTGACACCCCGATCATGAGTATAGCCATAAACTCGAGTTTCCTCCATTTTTTTGTTAATATCCTGCTGATGTTTGTCAAAATCGTAAAAACGCGCGTACAAATACCACCGAGTGCCACGGACCAGTGTATTGAATAAGGGGAAACGCAAACAAACGTTACAAAAAACAGAAAAACAAAATTTGCATACGTTTTGGTGATGCGATTTCACCACCGCTCGGCATTCTTCCTCCCTTTTTGTTTTTTGTTCCTCGCCGCAAAAGCAAACAATACGTTAGAGCGGAGCAAAGTCAAAGGCCAAGCATCCCCCGAAGGTAACCGACCCACCACTCCCTAACGACATCTTTGCATTTAAATTGCTTTTGTCTGTCGCTTGTTTTTTTTCCTTTGGCCCTCTACTCTTCACCTTCAAGGGCCTCCTTAACCGAGTCCTTGGGTAGTTAAGCAGCGAGTACGTATACATCCTCCTCCATGTCATTGTCGTAGCAGTAAGCAGAAGAAAAAAAAATTCCAATGGAATGTGGTAGATGAGAAGGAATAGAAATACTTGCTCGCATCACTAACAGCCACAACAAACAAGACGCAGACCTCCTCCGTGAATCCTCCAGTTTATGCAAATCGTAACATATTTCGGTCTTGCGACGATGATGGTGTTGTGGTGCAACAGAGTCAGGTACATCCGTGTACCTGTGCGTCATTGTTGTGATTTTTAACCGCGCCTAGCTTGTTGGGGGGATGCGTGGCGGAGGTTTTCAGGGTCGGTGGGTGGAATGACGGCTCATCAGTTATGCTGGATTACCGCAAACACTTGACATTAATTTTTGTTTATTCTGTGATTGAAGGATCTTTATGGGGAGGATGAAGAGAGGCACAGATAAGAGGCGGTTAAATGACTCTCAATGAATGATTACTTGATGCTTTTGTAATAAGAATGCATCAACTTAGACGGAGGGCCGAAGTTGACTTACCATAAAATCCTTAAGACGAAATTATGGATTTTTTGGGAATATGTAAAGACTTCTACCACCTAAAGCTGGGGAGTTTTCAGACATTTTAGGAAATTCAAGTATTCAGAAATTTTACCATAAGCGGGAGGAGTTGTTCCCTGTTGTGTGTCTGAGTCAAAATTTTGTAGTAGTCAAAGGCTAAAAGCGGCATTTTTACAATTGAATGTGTCATAATGGAAGATCAAGTTTCCTACAACAAGGACCATACAATTAGAGCTTTCTGTTTTACTTGCAGAGAAGTTATCGGTTCCTGGTTGAAATGCCTCTAACAGTTGACCATCATAAAGTCTAATTGAATTCGATGCTGTCACAAGGCTCTGTGGTTGGTTACCCAATGTTTTCTTCGATTTTCCTGATCTATTTTGATTTGGAACCTGGGAAAGTATCAACTGAAGTTAGTCTCCTGAGGTAACTAAGGAAAAGTTTGCCAAAAGTGTAGAACCCACAAATTATGAACTATGTCGGGGACTTGATATCTGTTTCTTAGCTTAGTTTCGTTAACCAGAAGGACATGAAGGCTTCATTCTACAACAAGTTCAAAAGCCAACTTTGCTTTTGAATTTTGGCTCTCATTCCCAATAGTTTATGAGGTATTTTGGCAAACCATGCGATTGAATTGTTCATAATTGTCGATCTGGCTCCAATTCGCATTCCAGGTTTCTGAAGTTTTTTAAGCATTCCGTCTTCTACGATAGACACAACCTAATCGAATCTATTTCTCCTTTTTTCCAACTTAGTCTTTTTCCCTAGCAGTCTTTAAGCTTCCCGATTAGCCAGGATCCGGCAAAAGTATAGTCTCCGTTTATTGAGTTTGTTACAACCCTAATAAAGAGTTTTCCAAGGGCGAGTAGATGTTGAAATGGAATAAAACAAGCTGTGTGTGAGGCATAAACAAAATTCTTTTTTATTTGAAAGGCCCATTAGTAGTGCCATTAAGTATGGAATGGACATCGTTTAAATGCTCGCATCGGCTTCTTTCGGTGGCACGGATCCCGGTGGTCCAATTTTGGTTTTTTCGCATAGACCTGCGACTTTAGGAAACCCAACAAGAAAAAGTCTAGCAGCGTCATATCGCATGACCTTTGCCAATTCACGTTACCTCAACGAGTGATAACCCTTACCCTCAAATCATTCATGCAAAATGTCGATCGTGGCGTTCGCTGTGTGGTACGTAGGGCCGTCCTGCCACATGTTGTCTAGGTCCATATATAAAGTTAAATTTGGACAATAAGAAATTGGTAATTTAACATTTTAAGAATCTAAATTTTCTTCCTTTGAGACACTTATATTGCTATAAAGTTCTAAAAATATTCTTTGAAAGATCCGGATACCATCAAGTTAGAATACATGAAAATTACAACATGCGGCATAACACCAGGAATTTTGTTATAGTACCAGTAGTCATTAAATCTCACTTTTCTAGGTTTTATTCTGTTATCGCGCCTCGTCTCTTTAATTTGTTACCTGACTACGTAAGATGCGAAAGAGTAAAAACATTATTTTTATCTAATGTTAAAAAGTGGCTTTTTTCATTTAATCACTCGGATATTGAACTAGTCTTTTTACCTTTAATTTAATCAAATTTTAACACTTGTTTGGATTTTCTGTTTTTATTTTGCACTTTTTCTCTCAAGTGTTCATAATGTTTTCCCCATCAACTTTTTTAACCTTTTTAATTCTCTATATGAACATACATTCGCCTCTTGTCCATTTGACAACAGAATGTAATAGCTTATTTCATGTTAAAATGGATTTTGTATTATGATATATTGTTAACAATAGTTTTAAGTTGAGAAATGAAATAAATAAAATTATTAAAATTATTAAATTAAAAATTAAATTATCGTTCTGTAGCGCTTGCCATTGACGGTGGCCGCCTCAAAAACGTCGTTTTCGAAAAAGGCGGACCAGTGACACTGCCGAACTCGTCCAAAAATGCGCCTCGTCACTAAAGATGGTTTTTTGGCTAAAATTGTGGTCCTTTTCCAATCGCTCCGAAGCCCAGTAGGCGAACAAATAGCGTTTACTATGGTCATGAACTTTGAAACCCTGAGTCAGTTAGATCTTGTATGGGTGTAGGCGGCCGCTACAAGTCGCCAATTGAAAAAAAAACGCTTTATATGCCTTAAGAATCTTAAATACGCACTCACCGACCTTCAACTTTTTGAGATCTGGGATGAATTCCTCGGTTTCGATAGCCTTAGGAACATTAGCTGCAGCCTCTCGGCTTATGGAGCAATGCAGGGTTAACTTGTCCTAGGCCAATGTTCAATGACCGACTTCCATTATTCTGTCATGTCTTGAAGGTCCATTTGATTGGTGAAACTTCCTTTCTTGATGTACTTTTCGTTGATGCTTGTTGCCGATTCATTTGTAAATTCTGTTTCTGCTGTTGTAACTGCTGCTCTTATTGCTACTGTTATTCTTCCTTCTATTGTTGTTACTACATATATCTTTGCCTTTGTTACATATGTTCCTTCTACTTCCAATCTCGCAGGTGCTCTGGCTCTTTTCCGGGTTGCTGGTGACAATTTTAGGAAGGATAATTTTGTTTTCCGTCCTAATAATCATCTCACCAGACAGGCTCTGCTTAAGGTAAGATGGAAAAATTTGAGCCAACGCATTTACTACTAAATTTATCAGTCAGACAATGCACTGATTGAAGTATCAAAAATAGCGCAGGCTAAAGTGATTACATTTAATATGACCCAAGCTAGTCTATTCCACGACATTCATAGGAAATGGGAACATCTCAATCGATCTTGTAGCGTTAAAATACTGGTCTAACCCACAGGATCAAATTAACTTAGCCTCTTGATCATATGAAAGGCCGAATATTCTCCACCAAAATTTGTAAAAAAAAAACCCAATTTTCATTTAGAAATCAGCTAAATAAAGCCAAACATGCATCAATGGATAGCAACTTACCCAAAAATGCTTAAAATGAGAGTCTACTAGACCCACAAATGTGTCCGTGTGTAGTGGATTTCATGCAAGAAGTGTGTTTGGACCGAACTTTTTCGTTGATGAAAACGATTTCCCATCTTAAAGTCAATGGAGCTCAATATCATGTAATGTTGGGAGCCAAGTTTTTCCAAAATTGACAATATGTCAAAATGACTTCTGTTTTCAACAAACTGGCACTAATGCTCACATAAGCCTAAGTAGATGGTGGGCAATTAAACCTTCATATGGGAGCTCCGTAGCTTTCTCATCTACTTCTATGATAGATCAGCTTATAACAGCCAATACATATTCGAAGCGTTAGTTCAAGCGAATTCGATGTTATCGTGCAGCTGTACAATCAAAACATGTTCCCAATTGTGAAAATATCAATGCGGTTTGGCATCCCTCCTACCCCTCTCCGGTGCATAATTCGCTATTATTTGAAGTTATCTCAGTACAAAAATCAATTAAAGAATCGGTTTTCCCCGATCGACAATCCACGTGGCTACGATTATTCGCAAATTTTATTGTGAACGTGGCATAAGCCGATGAGGCAAATTTTTGTTAAATCCTTTTTTGTGCCTCTTCTTCTTCTTCTTCTTTTCCTTTTTATTCCGGCGTCGTTATGGTCAGAAGTGTTGGACCATAACCTTCCCACTTAACTGCATTCCTACTGGTCCGCTTGTGGGGTCCGCCGGTTTGACCTCAGAAAGTAGCGGCAGGCTTCCCGGTTTGGGATTACTTCATCGCTGAGGCCAGTCAAATGCTGGTGTTTTTGCATTTGTTTGCACCAATTGTTCTTCGGCCTGCCTTTTTTGCTTGTTGAAATTGGAACGTTGATTGATATTGCCTTTTGGACGGGGTTCAAAGGATCTCTCCTTTGAACATGGCAATGCCAACTGAATCGGTCGCGCTCTATCTTTCTTGTGATGGTTTCTTTTACGTGGAGGCTTCCTCGGATCTTTGAACTTCTAATTCTGTCACGCTTTGTTACTCCCGCTCTCATGCGAAGCATCTTCATCTCAGCTACCTTTTGTGCAGTGTCCAGCATTGTGAACCGTATGTGAGCGCCGGACGTACAACTGAAGTGTAGAGCCTTCCTTTCAGCTTAGGGGGCATTTTTCGATCACAGAAGATGGCGGAGTTTTCCCGCCACTTCATCCACCCTACGCTTACGCGATGGTTGATGTCGTCATCACAAGTTGCTTCTTTATTAATCATAGATCCCAGATATTTAAACTTTTCACACTTGGGAAGCACTCTTCCATTCAAGTAAATGTCTGGAATAGGCTGATGAGGGTCAGAGAACGGGCAGCACAGATACTCTGTCTTCTTTGAACTAATACGATACCCGTGTCCCTCAAAAATGTTCACCCACACATCAAGTGCTCGTTGTAGGGACGCCTGATCATAACTCATAATGGCTCCATCGTCAGCAAAGAATAGCTGGTGCACATTGGGGTCCGTCACTTTTCCTTCAAGCAAGCAATCAAGGACTGCTATAAAGAGCAGTGGGCTGAGGACGCTCCCTTGGTGTACACCGACTTTGATTGCGAACTCTTCGGTGACTCTTGCGGTGCATCTTGCTCTTGTCGTTGCTCTCTTGTACATGTCCATGATCACTCGCACGTAGGTTTCTGGAACTCCTTTTTGTCTTAGCGCTACCCATAAAAGATCTCTTGGTTGCCGGTCAAAGGCCTTCTCGAAATCAACCAACACCATATGCAAGTCCTTTGAAGAATCACGATGCTTTTCCATCATGATTCTTATACTTTGGATTGCATCTGTTGTTGATTTACCCGAGACAAACCCGCACTGGTCATCAGATAGTCGTATTATTTTCCGCAGTCGGCTATCTAATACCCGTTCAACGATCTTCATGGTGTGCGACATCAGCTTGACAGAACGTTAGTTATCACAATTTCACATATCACCCTTTCCTTTGTGCAAAGGAAGAAGATAGCTTTCCCGCCATTGATTAGGCATAGTGTCGCCTCTCATAAGTTTGGAGATAAGAACTATGAGCCATCTAGACCCGATGTCTCCCATCTTTTTCCAGAACTCAGAGGGTATCCCGTCCGGCCCAACAGCTTTTCTTTTCTTGGAGTTTTTAACCGCGTACCGAACTTCTTCGACTGTGATGTCGGATATTTCGGCATGATTCGGGGCGGCTCTTGGAAAGTACACTCGGGGAAACTATTCGTTCAGAAGTTCCTCGCAATACTGTCGCCATCTGTGAAGAATTTTTTCGTCTTCCACAAGGAGTTGGCCTTCAGCATTGTTAATAAACTTTGGGAAACGGATCTCCTGAGCATTTCTTTTTCTCTGGGCGGCTATCTTAAAGATATTTGCTCGTTTGTTCAAATTGCTTTGTCGAAGCTCCTGGGTAGCCTGGTTCCTGTCAGACGCGGAAGACGATATTTCTTCCAACTCCTGATAGAGGCCTTCCATGCTTTTCGCTTTGAATTCCGGCGCACTTTTTCTTCGCGATACCTTTGCAATATCTATATACCTTTTCACGGCAAGCTTTTTCCTCTCTATTAGTAGAAGAGCACTTTGACCAAGCTTGGTCTTTCTTTTCGTGTGTCACTGCTTTGGCTTCGTCTGTCCACCACCAGGTTTCTTTTGCGTGTTGGCAGGGGCCTTTAGATGTTCCGAACAGTGATTTGGCTTTCTCCAGGCCAGATTGTTGTAGGGAATCCCACATGTCTTGTGCTCTGCACTCCTCATTACCGACCTCATCGATAATGGAAGAGAGGTAGTTTTCCATGTTGGTAATAAAAGCTTCGCCTTTTCCTTTATCCAGCTTATACCACTTGATTCTCTCAGACACCTTCGTTTGCTGCTTTGACTTCTTACTCGCCTCCATAAAAAATTCAGTCAGGAGGAGACGGTGTTGAGGGGCGATCGCGTCTCCCAGGATCACTTTGCAATCTTTAAATCGTGGCTTCATGAAACTGGATACCAAATGATAGTCTATTTGAGTTTCATTTCCGCCGCTGCTATACAGGTGCCGGCTTTATTTGACGAACATTGTATTTAGCACTATAAGACCGTACGACTTGCACATGTTTAGGATATCTTCACCTGAAGAGTTCCTGGTGCCGTATCCCAGCCCTCCGTGGTAGTCTTCATAGTCTTCGCTTGTCTTCCCGACATGTCCGTTTAAATCTCCCCCAACAAACAAAAGCTCTTCCTTTGGGATGATTTGACAAGGTTGTGGAAATCTAGCCAGAATGCATCTTTTTCTTTTTGTTCGCATCCTATTTGAGGGGCATATGCGCTTACGATGTTCCACACCTCACCATGCATCACCAATTTGAGAGCCATCAAACGGTCACTGGACTTTGAAATGGTTAAGACGTTGCCAAGTAGCTCTGCCGCAAGGATGATGGCGATTCCGTTTTTTCCTTGTTCCAATCCATAGTAAAACATCTTGTAGGCTTTTTTAGGATGTCTACTCGCCTTCTAACCATCATTTCTTCAAGCTCATAGCTGCGACCACTCATGCTTCCAACGTTCCAACTCGCGACTCTAAAGTGTGGCTTACGCCGTTGCATTATTTTGCTATCCCCCCGAAATCCTATAGCTCTGACCCGAGCATTGCTGCTCGTCCCAGGATCACGACCATTAGTAGTGCCTGGCGGGGTAGTGCTTTTCCTTTTAGCGTTCTTTTCCATAATGCTACGGTTTGACCGTTTTCTTTCTTCTCCTCCTTTTTTTTTTTGACACGAGCATGCTCCAGATTTTTTTTTGTTTGATCTCACTCTTACAACACCGGTGATCTCCAGCCGTGTCAATCCACTGATTTGCATCCACACTTGTGGGGCAGTTTAATGGTGGTATATGTGTCCCTAGGCTCACCTTGGTGTTTTCCAAATTGCCTAGATGTGATTTTTGTTTACCTTTGTTTTAGTCGCCTTTTACGACAAGCGAGAGGTATCGCTGCAGGGATATTCTTAACCCGTTCCTGCACAGGTATTTTTGTGCCTCTTCTGACTGATAAAAGCAAAACAGCTCACACAACCAAAGTTGCGACTACCACCCGATTGCCTTAAAGCCTTCAGACTTTTCCTGAATGTCTTCTTTCAGAAGTCTAGAAAGACAATATACGTCGAGAAATAGCCGTTTCTGTCCGGCTCGCTCTGGTGAGATATAATATTCAAAGGTGATTGGAAACACTTTCAAAATAAATGGAAAATCAACTCACAGCGTTTTTTCTTTCCTTTCGTAAATTCCATTACCAATCGTGGCTGTGTAACATGAATTTCCTGACTCCACAAAGTCCCTGCTTCAAATTTAATAAGTATGCGAATATGCGGTTAGATCTTCGGTCGACGCTTCTGTATCTTGATTTGCGTATAATGAAGGAAGTTAAAACAAATGTTCGTGGTTCCTGTGGCAAAACTTGGTTCACACAGTCATAAACGGAACAGGTATAACAATCCTAAAAAGATTACGTATAGGCCCCGTAGAGTGATTTGTCGAATACTTCTATATGCTTCGATAGCATTGTTCGCGGTTTGCACATAACGCAGAAAGAAGATGTGTATTCAGACCGAGTTTTTCCAGTTACGTTTTAATTGGTTCGTGTTGGAAACCTTGACGCACTTAGTAAGTAAGGGAGCAAGTACAAAGATCGTAAACAGGTTACGTATAAGCCCCGTGGAGCAACTGATCGACAGCTTCTGTAGGCTTCACGCAAAACTAATACCCCGATTGAATCTCCGCATGTGAACTATCCAAGGGAGATCATCCATGAAAAAGAATTCTCAAAAATTACGGATAGGTTCGTGCCATCTACGCAGCTTTTACAGTAGGTTTGTATTGTATTAGTAGGTTAGGTTAGAATAGGTGGCATCCACTTAGACCAAGAACGGTCCATTGTGCTACCACTTGAGTCGGCTTGGTCACCGTTACTCTTGGAACCATTTTGAGTGCCGAATAAAATATTTGTAGATCTCCGTATCGGATAGATCTGTTAGTTCGTTGAAGAAATATTCTCCCAGAAATCGTCTTCTTGAGGGGCTAGGGCAGGGCAATTACATAGAGATGGGATGGAGATTCTTCCTTATCAAAACACCTTTAAGTTGACAGTACCTGGGTCAGGTTTGTCTCGCATAATTGCATGTTTTAAGGTCACGCCATCTCTCATTTGCCTGTTGCAGTGCATTTTTCGAGATTTTATATTTTTGCGTTTCCATTGGTGGGTGGATTTCCTCTTTAACAATCAAGAGCTCCAGTGTGGTGCCTATTTTGGCTAGTTCGTCTGCTTCACAGTTACATGGTATGTCGCTATGTCCAGGTAACCAGCACAATGTTACAGCGCATCTGCTCGATATCCCATTTAGAGACGTGCGGCAGTACCTGACCAATTTTGATCTTATTATTGGTGATTCGAGTGCTTTTATTGCAGCTTGACTATCTTTGTAGATGACGATGTCTCTGTTATTCATCGATCTCACAGACAGCCAGTCTGCGGCCTCGCGAACTGCCGTTAATTCAGTTTGGAATATGCTGCACTAGTTCGGTAGTCTAAAGGATTGGCTGAGGTTGGGGGTCGGTGCATAGACACCAGCCCCCACATCATTGCCTGTCCTAGATCCGTCTGTGTATATTTCCAGTGCAGTGCCTTTTATTGGAAATTCATTCCCCTCGCATTGTGGTCGGTTGGGAATTGTTCTTTTGTAGAGAATCTTGAAGTTAAGGGTTAATTTCGATCCAACAGTCCGTGACTTCACTTATATCATTGCTTTGGCGTAGAATACCAGCGTGCCCTATTTCGGAGAACTTCCTTAAGCCGCAGCGCCGATTTCTTTGCCTTTTCTTTGCCAAAGAGATCCAAGGGGAATAGGTGAAGCATCGTTTCGAGGGCTGCAGTGGCGGTTGTTCGCAGTGCCCCTGTTATCGCGAAGCGCTTAGGAGTTTGCAATAAGTTGAGTTTTGGTGGAATGATTCGAGGAATCTGCCGTTTTCTTGGTAATAAAACTAGTTCCGTTTTGGAGGGATTTATTCCAAGCCCGCAGTTCTCTGCCCAATTGGCCAGTTTGCCCAGGCCTGTTTCCATCAAATCCCTGATTGTTAGGAGATGTTTCCTGCTAATTGCTAGTCTGCATACGTCTGCATATGCAATGACTTTGCAATCGCTGTCCTCCAGGGATAGGAGTATTTCGTTTATAGCACCCACAATTGCGGAGTGATTTTCAACAAACAAAGTTGAAAAGTAAAAATCCTGTCCTGATGTGTACGGAGGAATGTTCAAAAGCGCTTGTCCGAACATGTTTGCCTCATAATAAACAACTTGTATTAGTAAGTGAATACCGCAGCGGTACAAGAAGTTCAGCTTTCAAATGGAACAACGGTTAAATTTGGGGATATTTTCCTTTGTGGCGGTACGGATACCCACAATCTTGGAACAGGATTCTTCATCAGCAACAAAATTGTGCAGAACGTAATGGACGTAGTATTTTACAACGTCTATGGCCAAAATCTAGGGTCCGAGCTATAACTATGTATTTCTGAACATACCCTGTCATACGGAAGATAAAGATGAAGAAGTAGGTAAAGAAAGCGTTTCATGAAAGAATGAATAAAATATTTAATAATTTCATATCCTTTTCACGACGAAAATTGCACTCGGGGACTTCAATGCGAAAATAGGAAAAGAAGCGATGTACATATAAGCTACCAATAGGAGACGATAATAATGGTCTTAGGGCAATAAGTTTCGTGAAAACTACAACAATCAAATAGAATACACAAGACTACCTGAATATCATCCGAGAGAAGACACCATACCAACATAGTTGAAAGCATACCTAGACGATCCAGACTACATCCTAAACAAAGCGAAATTTATAGCCAAATCCATATTCACAGAAACGAAAGACAGCAATGTATAAATTATGGGATGAAATTAACAAGAAAACAAGACAGGTAGAAGTAGAATTGTCAAGAATAAAAAGTATTGTAAAGGCTATTGAAGAACCCGGCGAGGAATGTTAGAAAAAGTAAAAATCCGTAATGTTCTAAGACTTCAGCCGCTGGAAAATAGTGAAAAGATCACGCACAATACCTATATATCAAACTCGGCAAAAGGAAGTCAGCGGTTTCCTTCGGGATTAAAAAACGGCAATGGCAAAGGAAAAAGTTTGCAAAATTCAGGAAGCACGAGCGGCTGAAAAAAAAGGAAAGCAGATTAGACCAGATTCTATTCGCGACGACAATGATCAGCTCGTTTCGGACAACGAAAAAGGAGGAGATACATTATATCGATAAACTGCTGAAGGTACATGAAGAATCAGCATCAGTGGGAAACGGCGTGATCGACAATGCAGAGGTTCAGGTAGAACTGCCAACCATTGAAGAAATAAAAGAAACAATCCATAGGCTTAAGAACAATAAAGCCGTAGGAATCGACCTAATACCAAAAAGTGTGCAGGAGAAAAATTAACAGAGAATTTACATGGGCTCGCCACAACTATATGGTACATGAATATATCTATGAGGAAGGGAAAGACTTGGCTTCCGCATTCAGAAAGAGTAACAGAACACAATGCAACAATTACCGGGGAAAATAACTGCTACCAAGTTGTCGCAAGGTGATGTCAAATATTCCCTTAGAAAGACCGTCTTCATATGCAAAGAAAAAATCGGAGACTGCCAGTGTTGGTCCAGGAGGAATCGCTTGACGACAAGCTTTTCACTATACGGTAACTTTAAGGAAAGAAATGGGAATTCCACGAAACGGTTCACAGACTATTCCCTTATTTTAAAAAGGCTAATGACTCTATAAATCGGTGGAAAATGATTCACATCGTTGTAAGACTGGGAATCTCAAAAAGGTTGGTGAAACTGATAGAAGTATGCCAAAAGGGAAACAACTGACTATACTCGATAAACGCTTTGAGAAATTGGACGAATTTAAATATTTGGATAGCAGATTGACAATAATGAAATAAAGGTCGTAATAAATAAAAACTGCATACGCGCATTTCTTCGACTTAGAAGGAGGAAAATGGATTCCGGAAAACAAATGGATTTTTTGAAAACAAGATCTTAAGGAGAACTCATAGTGAAAAACAGAAGAAAAATGTGAATGGAGAACATATGACAATTGTCCGAATAATTAAGGACGAATAATGAGTGGAAAACCCATAGATTGGAGGACAATATAAGAGTGAATTTAGAAGAGATAAGTCAAAAGAGCAAAAGATGGAAGGAACACACTCATGACAGGGATGTTTATTGAAGGGTGGCCAAAAAGGTTCTGAATTTTTGAGTTCCAAATGGCCGGTAACAATAATAATAATTTAGATTCTAACTAAGCTTCCACTCTAAATTAATGTGTAATAACAGTTTTGAAAACCTGATTTTGAAATCAAAACAGGTTTTAGCTTAATGCTCTTTCAACTTTTTTCAACATGGGCCTTCATTTGTGGACTTAAACCACCACTTAATAGTGTTCACTTAATTCTTTGCTAGATATGTGATTCCAACTATAAACCCTTTTTAATAACCTGAATTATTTACCCTAGTACTGATTTCTATGATCTACCGTTGTTTCTTCTTCCGACTTAAATATTTAGAAATACCTCTTACCTAGAAAGTCCACAAAAGCATTCAACTTATTCAGTCTAGTCATACATATGCATACTCATTCGCCGCGAGATTTAAATGGTCATTAAGGGCGAAAATGCAGTATCGAAAAAATTAATTGAAATTTTAATATGATTTCGTGACTTGCGCCCCAATTAATTCTATAATAGATATTATTCAGTTATCTCTCTCCGTTATAACACATGAATGCGTATATGCAAGGAGAATTAAACGCGCCTCGCACCGTCTGGCATTGATCCCTGTTGACCGAATATTAATTCGAATCCGTTGTATCAGTCTAACGTAATTATATCTCGACCTAATCACACTTTCTCTACTCGAGCGATTTACAGTTATTCCGAATGACACTGAGACCTTTCTTTGTGTCTGGTTTCATGATCCCCATAATTATGTCATTAATGCTCTCCCCTTGACCGTAAACCCCACGGCCTATCGGACACATCTCGACTTACTCATAGATACCAATTGCAGACTATACAGATAGATAATGTTTGGCTAATAAGGGTATTGGTGTTTGTGTTTATTCAGCATTCATTTGCATCGCAAAGTTTGTCGTGCGAGTGTCCATGTGTTCTTCTTCAACTAATAGCTCAATGGTACAACAATAGGATTTACTTGTTGGGCTGTTAATTAAATGAACCCTCCTGGACGGATAATGGTCGTGTTGCTGATGCTGGCATATGGGGTAAGGATAATTCGTGTTGGTTCGATAGGTTTCCTAATTAATGGTCGATTCTTGCGACGAATTAAATACAATTATGGGGAAGCGGAAGAGCCGAAGTGGTGGTCCCACTAGTAGTACTTTGATTTGAGTGATAATTGGATTTCAAAAAAAGACTTAATTCGGGATATACCACAAAGATATTCAATTTTCTGATCTCGTATCAGGGTAATTGAATAACAGAGAACTAAACCTTTTCTGCAAAACAGCTTTTAAGTCGGTTTAGCATGCAATGAAATGGATCCTGCAAATAATTAACTTTATAGAAAGCCTCCTATATGTTAGTAAAGTACTAACGAAATGAAATATTGACATTGATATTTCACATTGTCCAAAAAAGCCTGGCAATCAGGGCGATCGCCGATTTATGTCTCGTACGATCGTTGCGTTCCAGTGGTAGTGAAGTGTTCCTCTACCGATCCATTCATGAACCAAACCTAGAGTTTGAATGAATATAAGGTAACTCAGAAGAAAAAAATACCATGATGCTAAGAATTCTTCTTTGTCTACTGCTTTCTGGCGAGGCCCTTGTTCTGCCTCATCAATTTCGACATTTATCCTACTCATAACACGGAAAGCATTTTCTATGTTCTTCACCTGATCTAGCCCCTATTCCCTGAAAAGCTGGACTTATGGATCTCCAACCTAATTGTTGTCAATTCGTGAAAATGTCGGTTTGAATTTCGAAACCTACCTGTTTTCATTATAAATGTCCTGGCAATTAAAGCCGTTTAACAGTGCCTCATAACAGCATAACGATCAGCACGATCGCCAACACTATACATGAGCTAGATATTAAAAAGAACGTAATTTTTATTTCTATACTTTAATTACCCTGTTGTTCATATACCAGAAAGTGGACATTTCTGGTGAATTATTGTGGCATTGAACCTTTTCCTCACAAATCAAAGATCTTTCTCTTATTTTATTCGTAAACTTCTGCAAGGCTTTTGATAGGTTGAACCACAAAAACGAATAACAGCTTTAAACCAACTAGGTATCTGGGGCGTACTGGCTGGTCGAAAGTTATAAATGCCTAGGACTTTGCTACTATGATTAAAATGACTCATAATGAAATAAGAGATAGAGAATTTTATTTTATTTGTTCACTTTATCGATAGTAGAAAAAATGGGTAATTTTTTTATCTATCATAATTCCAAGATATCTGCAGTGTTCGGACCAAACTATGTTGAAGGAGCCTATTTGAATATGAACATTATTAGGAAGAAAACAGTCTTTTCGTGTACGAGTAAACCAAATTGCTTGCGTTTTCATGCAATTTATCTTAATCTTCCACTTAAAGAAGTATTTGACTAATTTACATAGAGCAGTTTGTAAAATACTATGTACATCCAAGTAGTATACACCTGAAGCAAATATAGGTGTATCGCCATCAAACATAGCAATTTTAACACTATTACAAAGGTCAGGCAAATCAGCAACAAATATGTTGAATAGAGTAGGGCCAAGTACTGTACTTTGTGGTAGTCCGTATTTAATTTTATGTACAGAAGATTTATCATTTGGAATTTAACTATAAATGTTCTTTTATTTAAGAAACTATGAATAATTTTAGTAGTTTTTTTTGGATTTGATTAACTTGTATATTAAGGCTTTATGCCAAACTGTATCAAAGGCCTTTTCAATATCTAAAAACACTAGCCCAGTTGACTTCTAGATTGAAATTTATTTTTGACGTGTTTTTTTATGCTTACGATTTGATGGTACGTATTGTGAGAATGTCTAAATCCAAATCGGAAATCAGGCAAAATATTATTTGCACTTAAATGTTGGTTAATCCTTTCCTTCATAATTTTTTCTATCAGTTTACCTATACTGCTTAGTAAGCTTATAGGTCTGTAGCTGTTAATTTAGTTTTCTGGTTTGTCGGGCTTAGCGATTGGAAGTACCAGTGCTGTTTTCCAGCAGTCTGGAAAGTAGCAAAATTTAAGGCAAGCATTTAGTATTGCGGTTAAATGTTGTAAGCCTGGAAGAGGAAGGGTTTTCAACATTTTATTGGTTATACCATCTAAAGCAGGAATTTTTTTAGTCTTAATATATTTATTTAATCATTAGTTCTAGTTTTGTTACGTCTATTGTAAAAGGATCAATCAAGTCAAAGCGACTGTGTTATAGACTTCAGTGGATATAGACGGATCACTGAAATGTTTTATAATAATATGATTAATTGAAAATTTGTCTGCCAGTTGGATTTTTCTACAGGAACATGAAGAGATTATTTTGGTCTCTCAGAGGTGGAATACTTGAATCTCTCTTTTTAATGATTTTTGAAAGTTTCCAAAATGGCTTACTTGCTTTCTTGAATGTGGAAAGCAGGTTGTTCCAACGATTATTATTAAAATTGTTGATTCCTTCCGCAATGGCATTAATAAAGAATTTCGTACTGTGACGAAAGCAATCATAGCTATAGCGAATCCATCTCCTTCTTTCAGCATTTCTCAACCGTATTAATAGTAAAATATTCTCCGCTTAACGTTCAGAAGCAAGTTTACTACGCAGTAGTCGAATCAGAATTGAGATACGGTATACATACTTTCGTGGAGCACTGCATCAATCACAAATATTATTGTAACAGACATCAAAATATCGTTGTTGAGAAGATCAACAGAAAACATCCATCAAACATAACCTCTAAGGTACTGACATGTAACTAAATGTTCGGGTTAACACCATGCTAACACTATTATGTATTCCGATAAAAAAGACCCATTAACCATTAATAAAATACATGAAGATGAGTTGGAGGCATGTTTCGAACACCATGAAGCAACAACTACGGCAGAGGCAACGAAACTATAGGGTTCCACTTGTGTCTAACGAATTTCCATCAAACTTAAAAAATATTGAAAATTCAGGTCACTCGTCGAGCGATTCCTCCTAAAGCTACCCACACGGGTAGTCTCCGATATTTGACAACACTTTGTAACAACTTGAAAGCAATATATAATTCTTAGTAATAGTTTTATTGAGCTCATTATTCCTTTTTAATTATGGGAATCATGACCAAATTGTTTGAATCTTGCTTTCATAAAGTCTGATATCCTATAAGTGCTCAATATTTTCCAGGGCTTAAAGTCTTAGAATTTTAGAGCTTTAACTTTAGGGGAGGTTTCATAGGCCTGAATGATTTAATTTTGATTATATTTTAAGAAGGTCACTGAAAACTCACTTAATGGATTTTTGTAAAAACTTGCAAATCTTCTGAAAATGAACCCCCCCCCTTTCAGGTAGATAAATATTTTACGAGTAAATTAAACTTGAATGAATAAATAAACATGTAAATGAAAATGGCAGGAGTTAATTTTGGGCTATATCGTTTAAATTAAAAAGCAAAGTCATGAGCATATTTTTATTTTATTTCACTCTGCCAGGATGCACCATCCATAGTTTTGGTCATATCCATAAAACTTTGTAAAACAGGCTTAGAGCAAATATGATGCCGCACGTCTAATACTCGAAATATCCGAGGAAGTTTCACGCCATGAATCAATATACAGGGTGTCCCACGAGCAGTGTGCCAAAAGCTAGAGCATGTAGGTCTGGTCAAGACAAGAAAAAAATCGTATGGGAGGCGGGTCTATTCCCCCCCGTTTAGCCGCGAGGGGCAATTTTCTAAAAAATTTACTTAATTTGGAAAAAAAATTATTCTTTCATTTTGTTTTTAAACGAAGCTGTTTTAAGGAATAGTTTTTGAGAAATTAATTTTCCAACTCAAAATTTTGAAAGAAAAATCAAAAAAAAAAATTTCGAACTATATTTTTTCATGTTATGCCGTTATTATTGGAGAATCATACCTGCAGTTCCTACGAGACCTTTTGCCCGATTTGATGGCCAACGTTCCTTTGGCCATAGCAGATAATTTAATCTACCAGCAAGATGGAGCACCAGCACACTACAACTTACAGGCTTACGGGTTAGAAACTGACTGGATGATCATTTTAGTGACCGTTGGATCGGAAGAAGGGGCCCCACGGAATGCCCACCTAAATCACCAGATTTAACTCCTCTAGATTTTTATGTGTGGGGATTCATGAAGAATTATGTTTACGAAGTGGAAATAGTATCTTTGAAACAACTGAAAGAACGGATTGAAGTCGCTGGAGTCAAATTGCAGGAAATTTGTCAAGCATAGACTTATGTGCAGCCATTAGAAGGAGATATAATCTTTGCCTTCTAAAAAATGGGGATCATATTGAAAATTTATTATAATAAAACTCCGAATTTTTTTTAAAAATAATAAAAAAGATGTTAATGTTTCATACATTAATAATAATTTTAAAAAAGGTTTTTCTTAGAAAAAAATGGTTCGGGTTTTTTTTTACTTTCTCAAAAACTACAAGACATTTTTGAATCCCGTTTTCTGTTTTTAACAAAAAACTAATAAGAGAATTGAATTTAAAAAAAAAATAGTACTTAATTACATACAATTTTGAAAAAATATAGTTCGAAATTTTTTTTTTCATTTTTTTGAGTTTGAAAATTAATTTCTCAAAAACTATTCCTTAAAACAGCTTCATTTGAAAACAGGATAAAAGCAGAGGTTTCAGGCCTTACAAAAAAGTATATCACGGCATTGTGGATGTAACTGTTGATTTTTAAGAATTTTTTTTCCAAATTAAGTAAATTTTTTTAGAAAATTGCCCCTCCCGGCTAAACGGGGGGGAATAGACCCCCCTCCCATACGATTTTTTTCTTGTCTTGACCAAACCTACACGCTCTAGCTTTTTGGCATACTGCTCGTGGGCACCCTGTATACCAAATTTTGGTACTCAAAAAGCGCGAATTAGCTATTATCCACCTTGCTTACATTCTTGGCATATCGTATAGTCCAATTCAAACGATTTTGAAAGAGCATTTGTGCCTCCGACTTATCACATCTCGTTTGGTTTCAAAAACACTTGTTTTTTTTTTTAAAGAGAGTCGCGTCGTAAGAAGATGATTTCTCTATGAGGTGGAGATAAAAGGCATTGTAACTGGAGATGGAACAGATCTATGTTTACCACCTCGAAAGGTGCGAATTTCAAGCCAAAGTTGGACAAAGATAAGAGACCGTAAAGCGATTCATGAATTGAAGGGCCAGTTAGAAACTTGAGAAATATGTTCCGAAAATTGGAAACGTACTAAACATAAGAGTTCTTTGTCAAAGGGAATCACTTTGAACGGGACCAAATATTTTTGGAAAAATAAAGACTGCAAAATCACTTTTTGATCATAATCCGAATATAGCCGAATGTATTTAATACTATAGGCCTATAGAGTAACCGTTTTTTTCGTATTGGACATCTCTTCCATATACACACATACATACATATGTATTCAATAGTCATATCCATGGTTCAACCGGATGCTATCAATTCTAAACGTTGTTTTTTTCGACTTCTCCGAAATAGCAAGAGCAAAGCAGAAACAAAATTATCCTACCAAGTTCAAACGGTCTATTATCATATTACACAACGTTAATCCGTTAATTCTCATTAATGCTGTGATCGAAGCAAATCTTCATTTTCATTGAATGAAAAAGTATTAACTCATTAGTATTAGACTTTAGGATTAAAGCGTTTTCCTGTCAATGTGGCGAATCAATTGTCCTCTGGCGGGTTTCATTGAAGCAGTCCAAGCAAAGCACTCTCTACATTCTGTTCTGACCTTCTTCGTGTGTAATTGAGCATAATTTCTGTTATGCTGTGCTTTGTTCTTCGCACAGCATTTTGTACTTTTGTTTCGGTTGAGCGATTGGAATTTAAGGCCAAGAATAGGGTAAACCTCTTGTAATTTTACTTTTGAAGTCCGCGTTTGATTTGTCATGATGTAGAGGTCTAAGGCGTTAACTATGAAGGATTGAATATGAAGGGCGTCATTTGGTTGGAGGGATCAATATACGCTTTACTACGGTTGTAGTCATTGATGGCTCCGGGCTTTTAATTGGTTAAATTTTTTGCTGAATTATCCGGCTTTGTTGTCTTTCCGTTCTATACCAACACGTCCCGCTGATCTTTAAATTTGGACATTTAAACTCTCTTGGAATTTTATTTTTCCTTCCTTCAGTTTTGCATCCATAATAGCTGGTGTGTTACGAAATGAACGTAGTGTTACAGCCAGAAGTGTTTCACTTTCTAACAGAGTTGTGGCCATGACTCTCGTATGCCAATTGTCAGGGTACACAGTTCTACCTTCATCCAGCACCGCTGCAGATAGTGCAAGACACTTTCGGCAATCGATGTGTGTCTTTCGACATTTTTTTCTATTTTAATTTTTTCACGCCATATTTCTGATGTTATGATGTTAATTCGGAATGTTTTGCCGAAACCATAGACGCCCTCGCCTAGGAATGCTGCTTTGTATGGTATGTAAGTGCCTTGACATTTTTGCATCAGAATTTCAAACAGTACAGAAATTTTGCAGAGCTTATCATTTGGCTTTCGTTTTTCACCTTTTTTTAAATGAAGTATTCTCACATATTTGCAAAGGCCCATTTCTTCATCTTCATTTCCTCTACTGAAGTATTGATCTATTCTTTATTTATCGGCTTTCATCAGTCATGTGATTTTGAGCATAACTAACAGTTATCCAACGATTTAGTGGAAAACTTCGTGATCAGTAAAATTCAGGAAATAATGTAAAGGCGATTACTCTTCACTACAACTTGTTGATTAATGCTATCCGGCTTTTGGGTTTGTAATCAATCTTCATGCCTTCATTCACCACAGGGTTCCTTTCTTAGAATAACTCTGAAGTAGATGGCATATTTTCACCATTTTCCATAGGCTAAGACAGTTCAGTAGCCATTTGCCGTGAAGCTCTTTTAGCACTCACGGGATGTTCAGCTAGTTCAACGGTTAAAAAGAGATTAAACAAAACTATAGAGCTCTGGGACACTGTTATATTGACGAAGTTTGGCTTGTTTGGCAATGACGAGAAATAAGAGGTTTGGCGAAAACCAAATATTGAGCTGAAAGAATCTAATATTAAAGCGACGGTGAAACAAAGCGGTGGCAATGTCACAATATAGGGGTGTATGTCTACGAGCAAGGTTGGTCAAATGGAGTTTATTGACTATAGAATGGACTAACATGACCACCTCAACATCCTAAAAAGAATTATCCAGCAAAACGACACGAAAATGTGGCTAAAGTGACATTATGACCTTTAACAAGAAAACGACCGAAAACACACAGCCCACAATGCCAAAATATGGCTCGCTCACATCTTTTTTTTTTTTTTTATAATTCGTGCAGGTTCAAGAGCTTACGCTTTTAGGGTGTTTGTCACACAACCTGGACGGGGTGCAGATGGTTTGTGTCGAAGATGTTCGTTCACTTCTTTCTGGGGGTGGTTTTCCTAGATAGGATTTGAGAGATTCGACTGAACTTGCGCTGGTTGTAGTTCACAGTAACTCTTTGTTCCATGTCATTAAGGTGATATATTGGAAGTGCACACAGAGTATGAATTTTGAAGCGATCTTATGCTGCGAGTGTTATGCCTTCGTCAGCACTTTTTGATCATCTCTTATTCACAACTGATGTTGTTGCACAATTTTTCCGTATAGGAATTGTTCTTGACTATGGACGGACTTGAACTACAGACTTTCGGCTCAACAGTCGGTGATGATTATCATTGCACCACGACCACCCCTCCGCACCCTCAGAACGCTTCCGCAGTCAATAGTGAACATTTGTAGCTCAATCTTTTAAAAAATATGGAATCGAGTTATCAGCAGCAAAGCCTCTCATAAAGAAGCTTTTCAGCTAGAATTTGGAAGTCAGATTTCTTGGCTCAGATTTCTGGAACCAACTTGCCGACAATATGCTGAAGAACCGTTTCATTTCATTTCATTTATTCATTGATGTTATAATTTAACTTGATACTACAAGATGTTTTATCTTATAATTAAGTATCTAAAGTTGATATTACAAATAAATTTTACATCAAATCGAGAAAAAGGGGAAAAAACAAAGAGAAGTTTAAGCTAAATTTTAACTTACGGGTATATTACAGGTATTACTTATGAGCTTTGATTCGACAGAATTGAAAATAGTTTTCTGCGAAATGTGGCTGGTGATGTGATGTTCTGCAGTTCCTGAGGAAGATTATTCCACAGACGAACAGATTGAACAAAGTAAGACCGTTCTCCAATTATGTGTGCAAAACGCGGAATTATTAATTTTAACCCTCTGCGAGACTGAGCAAAAAGGATCATTTCACGTAAGTAACTAGGACATTTACCGTGGATGATGTTAAAAAGCTTTATAATATTTCCAAACTTGTAATACGTGTCAAGTTTTAAACCAAACAACGACCCATTTAGGTGGGACACACTACTATACCTTGGAACATTATGAATGAACCGAATACAATCATTAAAAGCTACATTTATTTTGCGGTTGCAATCATAATCAAGACAAGGATACACAGAACAATTAAACGTGAAAAAAGGAAGTAACAAGCTTTTAACCAAACGGTATTTGATTGTTGTGGGCAGTGAATGCGATGACGACCTTAACCTGGATAGGCCATGGTATATTCTTCTTATTGTATCCGAAACAGCATCGCAACAGGTTAAAGTGCTATTAATTTGATATCCTAGATACCTAACTTTGTCGACATAGCTAATAATGTTTCCGTTCAGGACAAGAGCAGGATAATCAGAATGGTCAATTCTCTGTCGTGAACATATCATTCCCATAGTCTTTAAAAGATTCAGTTTAAGCTTGTTATTATTAGACCACTGTTGGACATTTAAGAGATCCTCGTTTATACGGGCTACACAATCTTCTATTAAACCAACAGACTGACATAGATAAATAAGGACATCATCCGCGTACATATGCATTTGACAGTTTTTGATTGAGTTTGGAAGATCATTTATGAACATAGAGAAAAGTAACGGGCCCAAGACAGATCCCTGCGGTACACCAGAGTTAACCGAAGTAGGACTTGAAGTTCCCAATTCCGTTTTGACTATTTGAACGCGGTTACTTAGATATTGCGCAAGGAGTCTGAGAGACGTATTATTAAAACCAAATAAGTTTTTCAGTTTAGACAAAAGGATTGAGTGGTTAATACAATCAAAGGCTTTGGAATAATCGAGAAGAACCATGATTCCGAGTTTGTTTGCGTCTAGTGCTGTACGCAAATCAGAAGTAACTTTGATAACCGCAGATTCGCAACTATGTAAATGGCGAAAACCTGATTGCCACTTGGATAGATAGTTACCTGCTTCTAAGTACTTTTGTATTTGGGTAGCCATAATCTTTTCAAGCACCTTAGCTGGAAAACAGAGTAAACTGATTGGCCTGAAATCCGACGGAACTGACGGGTTGGATATTTTCGAAACAGGAACGATGGTGGCTTCTTTCCACTTCTCTGGGAATTGGCAGCTATACATACAAAAGTTGAAGATATGCAGCATATACGGAAGTATTATGGGCAAAACTAACTTTATAAACTTAGGCGACACACAATCAGGACCTGTAGCGTTCGATTTGATACTACGAATCGAATCATGAACATCAATTAACTGGACACATTCAAAACTAAATCCTACACTAGAGTCCTCTGAACTTGCTGGAAGAATTGATGGAATTGTAGAGACAGGTGCAAAAACAGTGTTCACTGTGTAGCCCTAGAACACTCAGCTATATTTTTCCCGTCAGTTACACCAAGTTTATTTAAGTTTTTCCATAATTCTCTAGAGCTTTGTTTAAGGTCAAGTTTTCGAACGATGTAAGCACGCTTGTAGAAGCGTATCATTGCAACTGTTTTATTGTTTAGTAGTCAGTGGGATTTCTTTTGAAAAGTCTAAAAAATCGTTCTCTCTCGCGGATATATTCTCTAATAATATTGTTATACCATGGACAAGGTTTGGGCTTAATTGTCTTAGTCACTGTTGGTATACAAACGTCATACAATTCATTTAATAGGTTACTAAATATGCTAATTTTATTATCAATGTCAGATGTAAAATAAATAGAGTCCCAGGTATTAGAGTCACAGTTTCTTCGAGCGTCGGTAAGGTTAAAATGTTGGTAAGATCTGTAAGTTATTATTTTGTGATTACAAGGAGGAGTGCGGTTATATTTAACAGAACAAAATAGGAAATCATGGATGAAGTCAGAAGTAGGCCTAATCTGATCGCTTCCCAGAACAGCGCGTCGGGAATTTGTCAAGAACATATCAATCAAGGACGGATTGCTACTAGACTGGAAACAGGTAGGCCAACGAGAGTTAATAACATATAGACTAGTTTTATCACAGAAGTAACGGAATAGTTTGACAGTGTTATTGTGGACTAGGTAGTTCACATTAAAATCGCCACCAATTAGTATGTTATTATACCTAGGGCTAAACCTCGTTAGAGTTTCTTCCAGTTCAATTAAGTTATCCTCCTTAAAGCTATTGGGTGGACAATACACTACCACAAGCAAATGTTTCTCAACGAGATCATTCAGCTCAACACACAGGAACTGGATATCAGACATGGATGACATATAAATATGTACACTTTGAGAAGATGTGTTCTTTAATATACATACATACACCACCTCCACTCCTATTGACACGATCGTTTCTGTACAGTTTATAACTTGGGATTTGCACAGATTGAGATAAAATATTAAGATTCAGCCACGATTCTGATATCATAACGATATCTAATTTAGAAGTGCTAAGTATTTGATACAGGACTGTAAACTTGGAGCGAATACTGCCTGCGTAACAACACATTGAGAACGGTCCTAACTATATCAGGATCAGTGGATTCATCATATAAAATAATTTTTAAGAACATCACCACACACTCGGCAGAAAAAATACCTATATGAATTAGACTTAATAATAAATTAAAAGATGAGTTAAAAAGAAAATAAAAATTAAAAAAATAATAATAAAAGGAAAAAATTACATTTAAAAATAAAAATTCATAAAGTGGCAACACTAAAAACATTTGAGAGCATATGGAGTAAATAAAAGAAAACAAAAAAGTATCAGTTGGAGTCAGCTTCCATATGAATTGCATCAGTGGATTCTTTGTAGGCATCAGATGTGCTGCGTATGCGTTGGCCACTTCAGGAAAAGGATTCCAGTGAGAGCATATCAACAATGCAGATTGGGGGCTTGTCAATTGCTTCCTTAACGAAAACTCTCCCGCTTCTTGTGAAGACGGAATGCAAGCATTTGTTTCGACGTAATACATTCGCTCTCCGAAAAAGAGCATGATTCAGTTTTGTCAGGTTTTCATAAACACGTACGAAACGCGTACTTGTGAACCCAAGATCATTTAGAGTAACTGACTTACAATTGTTCTTGTAATACTCCGCGGCTTTCCTTAATACGTGAGTTTTCATTTGTTCATGTGGTAGTTTAACAATGATTGCACTGCTCGTAGTATTTCTTAACGGTTTTGTGCGTAGAATATAGTTCGGTGTTAATGAATTAACGTTGATCGTTGCACAAAATTTTTGGAAAATTTCGGAAAGATTCTCTTCAGCAGTTATTGGAATGCCGTGCAATACTAGGTCTCCCGATAAGTTTTTTCTCGCGAGAGCATCAACTTGCGACTTCAGCTGGGAATTATCATTTTTAAGCTGTTGCGCTTTTATAAGAGAGATTTCATTCTGGAGTAAGTCGATGTGGGAGCAATGACTTTCTACAGCATCAACACTGCTCTGGCAATTTAAAACCATGGAGCTGATAGAGGTATACCTTTCTTTAAAATCGCGTTCGAGCAATTTCAATTTGGAGTTGAAATCACTTTCCATTGCAGACATACGATCTAACACGGTGGTGAACATGGAGTCAAATTCCGCTTTCAGTTGAGAAACTACTGATGCTGTTATATTTTTCGTGATCTCTTCAAAACGACTTTCAAACTTATTCCAAAGTTTAGCTGACGACAGCGCCGTTGCAGGAGACTCAGAGCGCGGAGCGAGAGAGTTGGAACATTTTTCAGCAGATCGTAATTTTCTTTGTTGCTCACTTATATTGGCGTTAGACATTGCGGTTGAATATATGTATGATGTATACAGATATGTATGTACTCACAAATAGAAATATTTAAATAAAATATTAAAGAAAAGTGGATTTAGCAATTAAGATTTTTTAAATTGATATGTTAAGTTATCACGTGGGACAGTATGTAGTTCGGTACAACATTTTATTCAAGAAATAATAAGCACTTTATGTTATTTTTCACAATAAATGTTTACTGCTTGTGAGCACACGTCTTTACTCGACGAAGTTCTCCGGAGAATTCCGGAGAAAACCGTTATTGGAGCTATTTTTGTGCGAATAGTTTTTTGAAGACTTTCGATCATTTGACTTAGATCAAGAACCAACTGGCTTTCATTGCTGTTTTGTCCCAATACTCACCCGGTGTCATCTAATTAATCTCGATATCTCAATGTTGCCGAGTCTGTCGGCCTCAACCACAACTACTATATTTATCTTCCGGCCTTTGGATATCATCATTTCTATGGTGTGGTACGTCTTTAGATTGAAATTAATGGAAAGAAGGGTTCGGAAAGTTTATTGTCACTAAGGGACTGACTGAATAATAATCGACCGGTCTGGTCCGCTCCCTTCATAATAGTAGTCAGGTTCTCCCAACGTATAAATATCGACGGGTTCGGTCGATAGTATCTAACGTTGTCCCAACGATCGTTGCATTGCATACGCTTTGGTCGTGAAGAAAACACAATCCTCGCCGCTTCAGGTTACCGATGATTTTCAGATGATTTTTTTTTGTTGCTAGTAAACTTAAAGAAAATATTACCTTGTGTCTCACGGGTGTACTGTTGGTTCTGGTCGAGCGTTTCCGAATTTTTGGCATGGCTCTAATTATTTAGAAGATCAGTGATGCGATGTGACAATGTCCCTGCTTGCTCCGATGTCCTATAGGCTATCGGATGCTCTACCACATCTCTTTTATTTTTTTGAATTTTTTGAACAAGTGGGCAGTCGGGATTAAAATCGAAAAATTTTAAGAAAAAAAAAAAAATTAAATACACTTGCCCTTCCCTTTTTACAACTTCTAGCCCAGCTTAACTCTTAACTAACTTATACTCAAAGGGCTATTCTCAGCAGTCGTTTAACTTCCTTATCTCCAATTTTTGCCTGTAAAAACCCAAAAACGCTCCACACATTACCGAGTAATTCAAACTTAATCCCGACCATCCCGTATCCAAATCCAAACAAACACTTCACAACCTGCTTAATATCATCATTTCCTCTCACGCAAATTTCCTTCATTACATCATAAACATTATCCTCCATTCCCAACCAGAAGCATCTACTAATCCAACACCACCCCGAATGGGAACCTATGTATTTAAAATAGTTTCAAATAAAACTCACCCTTACCCGAGCCACCGACGTCGGTCCAAGTGTCACAACACCATCATCCGACAAATTGACCATGGCTTTACGGGAACACTTGTAAGCCTTGGAGCTGCGAGTACCCATACCAGTACAAGTCAATCCAGATAAGGATAATGAAGTGTAAAAATCATGAAGCAACATTCCATCGTCGGGAATTTGTCGTACAAAACCAACCAACCGGTCCCCTTTCAAAATCAACCGAACCCTGCCCCTCCGGCAGGACACCGTTAAGCGTCCCCAATTCCAAACCGTATCCGAAATATTCAAATTTCTGTAAAATTTCCATAAAATGGCAGATGTCATAATAATAAGGATTACAAAAGTCCATTTCGCATTGCCGCTACTAGATAGTACGAGCTAAGGGAAACTACTTGTACCGTTGGATGACAAGGTCCACTCCATCATAGTCAGTAACGCGCCGTAGGGATTTCAATTATCCATATCTCACCATCTGTCTGCTCGACAGAGCAGAGTCATCGTCGTCAACATTGTTCGGTTGTGTTGTTTCAGACTCTCGACTGGGATCTGTCTGAAGGGCCGGTGGCATCGGTTGGATACGGTCGTGGTCGGGTGCGGGTATTGTTTCATTTGCTAAACGAAATTATCCCAAAAATCTGAAGGCAACAGCGGTGTGACCTAAACCTGGCAATATACAAATATATCACCAATGGAGCGACAGACTATCGTACATAGTGTCGAAAACTATGAGATCTCAGGCGGGACGAGTAATATCCTTCGTCTCATGAACGACGATATAGACCAACAACAATAATCGGGAGACGGAAGACGACGACGACGTCATTCCTGATTTCTCTCACTCCCGTCTCCATCGTTGTCCTGCTGTCGGAAAAACTCGTTCCATAAAGATTATGAGATTTATACGAACATAAACATTCCAAGACCGTATGTGTGGATGTATGTGCATGAGCGTCCTAGATATTTTCACTACTGAGGCCACGGGGGAGGGGAGGGGAATAAACAACAGCAACAGACATCAATGAACAATAGCTAATCCATTGGCTCGAGCACGGGCAGGAATGTCTGTTGGCATTGTTTTCTGCATCGGGATTGAGTGTGCTAGACTCCTAAAGAGTGTTGACCATAAAATTTGTTAGTCTCACCCGAAAGCAACGAATAGTATGATGACGGGTGTCTGGTCCTTCTTCGAGGATAAGACACGGCAGACGACTATCATGTGTATGGCGGAGGAAAAGTTTTTATTTCCCATGCCGTTCTCTGTCACGGATGGTTGCAGCCTGTAGACACAGAGACCAAAGTAGGGTAGGTGGCGAGTTATCAATTTTAGTGATCCAATTGGGTTAACAAATTGCAGTTGGTGAAGTTTTTATATCGGTTATCTGAGAGGTGGTGTTGCGGTTGGTAATGTGTCATCGATAAGTAGCTTTGGCGGAAAGTTTTTCTTATTCTTGGGATACAAAAGAGGATTGACGGCGTTGAAGTTAAGAAGAGGATTTAATTGGGTTAGGATGACTTGAGGATATAAGACTAAGGTTAGGTGAGCTTAACACCTGTCGGTGTACGAAGTGTGTTCCGACGGTGCGGAGGATTTCGAAGATAAAGCAATGACGGAGGTTTGTTTCTTAAAATGATTGTGCTTAGGTAAAACGTATTTCTGATCAGCTTAGCAAGTGGATTTAACTAGTTAAAAGATGGAGAAAGTTGTTTTTAATCTGGTTAGGGATAACAAACGGTTGGGCTTGTGTATTTTGCATGTTACCAAAGGGATGTAGAGGGTCCTCCCACAATAGGTAACATTTTAAATTGATAGAAAAACGCAATATTTTTATGAAATTTGGTGATATTTTTATTCAAAATTAAAGTTCTAAGATCAATAATAATGATAAAAATAATGGTTGTTAAATGTTGTTTGTTTGCTAAATTTAAAAACACATAATGCGAAGCTGGTAGTTTTGGGCAAAGATAGTCGAATCCATATACTTATTGGGAGTTGGAATTATGTAATTCGAAGCGTTTTACCAGACATAGCGTAGGTTATGCATGCGTCATCTTCATATTTTTGAAAGAAAACATATGTCGTTTGGTTGGAGCGTAAATAACAACCTTTATCACTTCACTTTATTAAACATGACAACATTTGCTTCAGATAAGTTGTTCCTGCAGTAAATCTACTTTGTTACTTTTATATGAGAATAGTGCTACCGAAAGTCAACGTATTTTAGTGGTAGATTATGGTATGTTCCAGCAGGCCCCCTGCGGGACAGGGGTTAAGATATATCCGCGGCTCGGAATGCCAGTCCTAAGAGTTGACTAAATTACTAATAGATATCACGGGCGCTGCTCTAGATGCTTTGATAAACCTTCCAACCCTTGATATATTTATCGGAGGCTGCGTACTGAAAGCCATGTCTCGCCTCAAGAGAAATGATTTTTGGTATAACTCGCATTGGAGTGACAGTGCACTTGCAGCAAAAATATCGTGCGACCCCTGTTTCAATAATGTGCCTTCCGGCGCAATGACACCTGCCATCCTATTGCTATCATTTCACAGTCATATTTCCATGGCATCAGGACTGACTCCGGCCAGATACTGAACATGAAAAAGACTGTCTTCGCATTTTTACAGGTGGCACAAGATCTGGGTGGGCGTCCGGCGTAGGGGTTTTCCTTGAAAACGAAAGGTACAACAGCACTTTTCGTAAGGAAATTTGCGTTTATCTTTCAATCAGAAATATACGGAATTCTAATGGCCATGCATACGCGTCTGCAGTGACGGCCAATCTGCACTCAAAGCTGCCGCCAACCATTGAACCAGATCCAAATTAGTGCATGAACTTAAGACCTTTTTGAAAAAAGTCGGATGACTGAATTAATTAAAACTTGTATGGGTCCTAGGTCGCTCTGGGATTCCGGGAAATGAAATCTCTGAAGAATTATCTTGAATGAGCTTAGAGCGGGGTTTTTGAGGACCTGAACCCGCCTGAGGTCTAACTGCTTTCACGATCAAATCCGACATCAACGATTGGGTCTCTAATGCACACAATCGTAGAGGGGAATATCTGGGATGCCCATGACTAAGCGCGTTAGTGACGACATACATACATGTATGTTTTCATGCTTTCCATACCATGTACATAAATACACAAATGTTTATAACTTCTAAGAAAGGAACATGTGGCAAGGGAACATGTTAGTTGGAAAGTATTGTACTAGTGTGTTAAAAACGGTATTTTTATATAGTATTATATTCATAAAATAGAAATGGACAATCATACGATTGTTAAAATAAAGCACGATCAAGGTCAGTTTGGATCTTGATTAACAATTGGACAGTTGTGTTTTTATTCGCTCCCTTAAAAGTAAAACTCGTGCGCCCTGATGTCTGCAAGAAGTCCGCAACATTCTTCTTATCCTTAAGGAGAAACGATTGCAGAAGGCTTGCGGGCGTCATCTTAAAGCATCTTTGCGTGCTTGGCAAAGTGCTGCAGAATGGCGTCTGTCTGGTAGTACAGTGGACCAGTATCCGGCAGAAAAAATAAAAACCAAATCACTACAACAACCGTACAAAGTAGAACCAGTATGGTCAACACTAAAGTGCTGTGGAGGAAGCAGCGAAAAAAAAAGTCTTTCGAAGGGTAGTCTTAGTTCGACGAAGAATGCGAGGAAAACGCAAAAGCCGGTAATGGTTTATGACTTCAAGCCCTGGAAGAGATCATGCGTATGAAAACGAAAGGAATTAACAGAGAAGTTATATGGGCTCACCACAACCATATGGAAAAACGAAACTGTTCCCGAAGAATGGTAAAACTTGCTCATCGTTTCCGTATTTAAAAATGGATAATGCAACAACTACCAAGCGATATCGTTGCTATCAAGTTTTTATAAGGTGTTGTGAAATATTCCCTTAAAAAGACTGACAACATACGCTAAGGAAATAATGGAGACTACCATTGTGGCTTCAGGAGAAACCGCTTGACGTGTGACTAGATTTTCACTGTTAAACAGCTTTTAGAAAATAAATGAGAATTCCAGTGAACAGCCCAGCAACTCTTCGCAGATTTTGAAAAGGCGGATGACTCTATAAATGGAATGAAACTGTGTAAGAATTCCAAATGAATAGGTGAAACTGGTACAATAATGCCTAAAAAAATAAAGACAGTACTAAACGCCTTATCTGAAACATTCGCAATAAGTGAAGGTTTAAAACATGGAGGTGCCTGACACCACTTTTCTCATTTGTCATCAAATAGGGGAATAGCCCTTAATGAATCACATCTATCTTAGCTTACGCTGACGATCTGGACCCTCTTGGAGGTAATGAGAGAGCAGTTAAAAGAAACGCAGAGAGTCAATAATGGTAGAAAGGGAATGGGTTTAGAAGTAAATGAAGACCCAAATATATGGTCACTTGACTTGATTGACTTAGAGCGATCCAAGACTGGCACCTAAATATGGTCGAAATAAGTAAAAAGTTTCATATGGGCAACGCGATGAAGGAGCTATCCAAAACAAGTATTTTGTCCTGCAATGTCGAAGTTCATATTCATAAAACTATAACTACATACATGCCAGTGACACTTTACGGATGTGAAACTTGGTCTCTGAATAGGAAAGAGGAAAATAGAAGATTCTATGGTGGGTCGTGAATCTTTCCGCTCTTAACATCACTGTCATGTGGCGTAACTAAAAGTTCTACCAAGCAGTGGGTACAATTGGTACAGTTCGCACTCAAATTTTATCGACCTTGCGAGGAATTATCTTACGACCAGGGTCTTATAAATATGTTTTCGCTATTAATATTACCGGCACAGCTTGCCGCAACGACTTACGCAAGGAAAGTAAACAAAATTTTTAAACAAAATCAGAAGCTAGCGTTAAACACCAACTTGAAACCGAACCAGGAACCATAAAAAAACACTAAAACAAGTTCTAATTGGGCACAGACAATTCCACCCAAACCTCCAACTATCCCAAGGAGTACAATCACCCCTTAGAGTATACGCCGCTTAGTAACAACCCCTCTACTCATTTGCTAAAGTAGCCGCTGCAAAATAATTACCCACCATTACTCCGCACTCTTTTCGAACTTTAAACACTACTCTGACCCCCAGGCGGCTTTAATGAATTCAAACCGTTTAATACGTTCCAAAGGCGACAATAACAGAAGACACTAGCCGTACACAATGGAATATCCCCCCCGACCAGCTCATTTGCTATGTCCGCGAAGGGCAGCATCTATTTTTAGATATGGGAAAGGGTACATGGCCTGCGATACATCTCCCGTGTGCCGCAACCACAGGACAACCATTTGCAAATGGAACGAGCAGGGAAGACGAATAAATTTTCAGCGAACGCGCAGAGAGACCAGAGCCGAGACCGAATCGACTCAAGTCGACTCGAATCAAGCCGAGCGATTATTCTAAGGACGAAAATGTTCATTAGGCGTAAATAATTGACGACGACGATGCTGGCGACAACAACGACTGCGATGTGTCGTCTTTGGTTTTAATGACTTTGCGGTCGGTCTGCTGTTTGTGGCTTAACGGTAGGTTGAGGGGAGGTGCGGTGCACGGCCAGGTTTTTAGTGCGGTTGCCAGGAAGCGACCAGGCGAGGACTGTGAATGAAAAAAAAAAAGAACGAGCAAACATTAAATCTTGCCATCTCTGATAGGCCGTAATTGTGTTCGAAATGACTCGCGTAGTCGCAGGGGCTTAGACCGCCATAACATTGGTGGTGGATAGCATTAAGAGCGGTATGGATAAGATGGAGCTGATGGGTGGCATGGTGCCTGTGTCTCTGCGTTAAGGATGTGGTTAATTGCTTCAGTGATTGGTGAGGGGTCGGCTTATCATTCTAGTTACGACGATGAAGTGGAGGTGAGACCCCTACTCTTTTCTGCATAGGCACGATACAGACACTCGTACTCTAATTGTTCACTCTTTTATAAGAAGCATGACATAGCGACCTGTACTCATTCTTAAGGCGGTTACTGCCTTCGAAGAGATGCGTATATGCACATACATACATACGAGTGTATGGTAGCTATAAACATTTTCTGTTTCTCTCTATGTGAAGTCTGAATACTTGCATTTAATCAATTTTCCTACGATATTAAAACCAAGTTGAAGGGCTATTCAGGTTCAATGATCGGCCCGAGCTTTTCTACAATTTTGCTAGACGTTAGCCTTAAGGCCAAATAGCGCACTAATTCTCGTTTAGAAGTTAAGCTCTCAACAAAGTCTTAATAATGTAAACATGTGCATAAAGCTGGTCAAATAGAGGATTCCTTAACGTAAAACTTCGGCTGCTCCAGAGGATGTGTAAAGGATGTGTCGAGAATATCGATAGGGAACATACCCGCTATAACACAGGTTGCTTCATCTGAAATTGTCCGAAAACCGTATACTGTTTTTATTGCACAAAGCCTGTATGTATGCAGACAAGAGCTTTATTTTTATCTTCTTCGTTGTAAGTGTTCCCGCCCAGACCACCGCAGCGTACAGGAGTATTGAGCTCACCAGTCTGGAAAGCTGTCGACCGATGTTTGGCAGCATTCTGGACAGTGCTGCCTGCATTTGCGCCGCCTTTTTATTGCAATATTCCCCACGGGTCTTAAAGTTAAGTCGGTTGTTGAGTATTACATCCAATATTTTAATGCGCCTTTAGACCGGATTTCGGCACCCAACCCGGAAGCTTGCGTATTTCACAATTAACACAGTCTCTGTCTTGTGGTCAGCTAGTTCGATGTCGGTCGACTCTAGGAAATTTTTTGCCTTGGCGATCGCTTTATCCCTAGCGGACTCTACCTCGTGGATGTGTTTCGCTACAGATACTGCGGCGATGTCGTCAGCCAAACCGATAATCTTGCCTCCTCGTAGCAGCGTTAGTCGCAAAATTCCATCATACATTATGTTCCACAAAAGAGGTCCAAGGAATGATCCCTCAGTAAATCATCTTGTCACCAATTGTTGGGCGAACGAACTGCACGCATTGACTTATACAAATAGATGCGAAAGCGCTAGATTAGACTTACGCCGCGACAAAATGTTAGTAAACGAGACCATCAGGAGGGCAAACTGAAGAGAGTTTGATGGCCCTTTTCAGCAAATCGAAAGTAAAAGTCGATTCCTATAAGTTGTTGTGCAACATCAGGTAAATTTTGTAGAATCTGCAGTAAAAAGGCTAAGGAACTATCACTATACATAAATCGCAATCAAGGCAACCAAGAGTTATTGATTGGACTTACTAGACATGCAGACTATCGAGTCACATTTCCATTCTTCATCAACGTCCCGATATCGAAAAGGGTGCACATTTCCTCCATACTGGGTGTCTGCGAAATTACGGACGATAGCACGCTGGAACCTTAACAGTTTATTGTTGACAAGCATGTGTAATTTTGTTGCCCTTCTTGTGGCTGAAAAGTCACACAGGACGATTGTTTGTTAGCTGTAACATTTGAAGGTAAACAGAATGTTCATGTACGAGGGTGGTCCGATTATCCTACAAAAGAAAAACAAACTTTTTGGAGAAATGGCGATTTATTTTTCAATATAGTCTCCTTTTAACTCGATACACTTGACCCATCGATGCTCCAACTTCTTTAATCCGTCTGAAAAATACGTTTTCTCGAGGTCTGCAAAGTAGGTCTCCGTGTCGGCGATGACTTTCGACTGAAATTTCTGCCCGGCGAGTGACTTTTTCAAGTTTGGAAACAAAAAGAAATCGCACGGGGCCAAATCTGGAAAATACGGTGGATGGGACAGCAGTTCGTAGCCCAATTCGACCAATTTGGCCGTGGCGAGGGCGGAAGTGTGAGTCGGTGCGTTATCATGGTGGAAGAGCACTTTTTTCTTCGCCAAGTGGGGCCGTTTTTTCTTCAATTCGGCGTCGAATCGGCCCAATAATTTGGCATAGTACAGCCCTGTGACCGTTTTGCCCTTCTCCAGGTAGTCGATGTGGATCACACCTTGTGAATCCCAGAAAACGGTGGCCATCAACTTTCCGGCCGACAGGACAGTCTTCGGAGCACATTCGCCGGTTGAAATCCACTGTTTCAACTCTTCCTTGGTCTCTGGTGTGTACCAGTGGATCCATGTTTCGTCGACTGTTACGAAACGACGCAGAAACTCCTTCGGATTGCGCTTAAACAGCGTCAAAGACTGCTCTGGAGTGGTCTCACGGTTGCGCTTGTTGTCCGGAGTGAGCAAACGCGGCATCCATCGCGCCGACAGCTTTCTCATGCCCAAAATTTCATGCAGGATATGACCCATGCGATCTTCTGAAATGCCTACTGTCTCAGCTATCTCGCGCACCTTCAATCGGCGGTCTGCCAATACGAGATCGTGGATTTTTGTCACGTTATCCTCCGTGGTAGCCGTTTTCGAGGCACCTGGACATGGCTCATCAAAAACCGACGTGCGATCACGTTGAAACTCGTTAAACCAATTTTTGATGGTCGCCATCGAAGGAGAAGAGTCACCGTACATAGCATCCAAACGCTCTTTGATTTCGCTGCGCGATTCCCCTTCCAAAAACAAGAATCGAATCACCGACCGATATTGCTCCATTTTTTTTCCATTTTTCTAAAGTCCGCGGACACTCCCGCTTCCACACGCGGTCAAAACAAAACTACAAGTCCAATCCGGCTGAAATTTCGACAGTAGCCGTCTACTAGAATGTACTACTATACACGATAGTAAGTTGCTCTTGCGATACTGGCGCCATCCCATCTGGCAGTGAGGCCACTTGCCAATTTAAGCAACAGTATACTTTACTAGTCACCATTTCTCAGTACTTTTCCTTGACTTAAGTACAGCATTCGACACTCTTAACCAAAAGAAACATTAGATGATGTCTTGGAGAAAGTAGGAATTAGAAGCACTCTTAACAGAGAGAACTTTCCGTGAAAGAATTGAGTATAAGCTACAGCATCGAGCAAACAATGAAGTTCCGCAAGGTTAAAAGCTCAGTTCACTTCTTTTTATAATATTCAAAATAAACAATTATAACTTTTTTTGCATTTTTAAAAAAAGATCTTAATTTTCGAGCAGAGGTTCCCTGTTCGAACAAAAATCAACTTATCACTAACACAAAATTGGACTTATTTATGCTCTAAATACTACAGCTAGTGCAACGCAGGTCATTCGGTGGCAGAGTTTTCCCACAGGTGAATTTTTATTACATTTGCTGTACCTGATGAAATGTGGCGGTATCATCTAGTGAGTGCGTTGGCTTATTTTATTGATGGAAACAGCGCATGTTTTGAGAACGTATGTTTTTGTGGAAATATAATTTGTTTGGTGTTAACAAAGTAGGTGGTTCGGTGTCGGTCAATACGTACTTTGATCCGTGCGCGCTGTTTTTTCTCTTTTTTTTAAGTTAAAGTTTAAAATAAAATAAAATGTGTGGGTTGCAATGAATATTTTCATTGCAAATGCGTTAATATTCATCCGGCAGACGTTGATTTCTTGCTTAAGTCGAACAAACAATTTCGTTGTAAGAGTTGCTCTGCTGTACGAAGGGGATCCCTTCGCTCTCCCCCTCTCGAACGACAACCGCAACAAATAGATGATGCTCCACGGCTAGCGTCGCCGCTCTCAACCCAAACTCATGCAGAGGAAAACCATCAACCACGACAACAACAGCTTATACTCTGCCAGGTTAATCAACAACAACAACAACAACACCAGCTAGTTCAAATACCGGTTTCTCCTCAGCAGCTACAGCCACAACAGTGTGATACCCGTCATAATAATAAAGTGATAACTTTAGAAACAGTGTACAACGAAATAGTTGCTCTTAGAAGTGAGAATGCTCATGCTCTCTCCTTGATAAACTCGTTGCAAGAAGAAAAAAATAAGCTCTTGCAAACAGTAAAAGAACTTCAAAGAGAAGTGCATTTTTTGCAACAAGAAAGTAGGGAAAAATGTGTTGAAATAGTGGGAATTCCCAATGTAAACAATAGCAACGCATTGAATTTTGCTCTGCAAGTCTTTTCTAAAGGTGTAAACGCAGAAATATCTGAAGCCGATATTGATAATTGTTTTGTGAAAAATGTCAAAAAGAACAATAAATCATTAAGTAATATTTTAGTGGTTAAATTTGTTACGAAGTTAAAGAAAAATATAGTTATGCAAAACAAATCCAGCAAGAAAAGTAATTTGACTTCTAAGATCTTTAATTGTGAAAAAAATAGTGAAATTTATATAAATGACTCTTTAAGTAGTGCGACAAGATATCTTTTGAAAGCTGCACAGAAAGCTAAGAAGGAAAAAATGTTCAAGTATGTATGGATTAAAAATGGGAGAATACTCATGCGCAAGAGGGACAATGACAAGTGTCTTGTTATTAATTCAGAGGAGGACCTTCTAGCACTTAATTAACATGCAAGATCCTGAACAAAATATTCTTAATATTCCCTCTGTCAGCTGTGTAGATGTTGATTTCCATGATCTCGTTTCTAACCAGAAATACTTGAACAATTTTTTTATCATTCACCAAAATATTAGAAGCATGCGTAAAAATTTTGATAACTTTCTCGCACATCTAAATTATTTTGTCAACAAGCCTGATTGTATTTTTTTGACGGAAACATGGATATATGAAAATGAAGAGTCTCTTTTTAGTATTGACGGATATGATCTTATACCTTGTAGCAATAATGCATATTCAGCTGGTGGTGTTGTGGCCTTTTTTAAAAGTGAGATAAGTGTTGAAGATTTTCGCTATAATTTGCGTAGTTGTGATGTTTTAAAAGTGAAGGTAAATGATAAAAAGTTAACATGTCATGCATAAACAAGCCAACCCGCATTTCAGACTCTACAAGCAATTGCATTGACCATATCATGGTACGTTTTTTTAATACACAGAAATACCAGCTCAGCAGTGCTGTAATTGATTTGCAGTTGACTGATCATTGTATGACGTGTTTGAGCATCGAGTACATTTCTAATGTAAGATCTAAGAACTTACCTTCCTGTTCTACATACGTTACTACTAATTATGACGCACTTAATAATCTACTTCGTTCTCATTGCTGGCATAACAAGACGTTCTGTTGTGCAAAAACAATTTCTATCTAAATAAATTTCGTGAGATCAAAGGTGACTCTAAAAAAGAATGGAAATGAAATACTTAATAAAACAACCCAAATTAATAAAATTCAAAACTTGAAACTTGTTGATACTATTGTAACTAATCCCATAGATTTAGCTAATAAATTTAATGATTATTTCACCTCCATTGGTAGTAAAGTAGTGTCTGATAGTTGCTCTGAACTTACCAAATGCGAATGTTTATCTAATGATGCGTCATCCTCATATAGCTTCTTTTTTTGAACCCATAACATCTTTTGAATTATACAAAATCATAATCTCTCTAAAAAATTCGAATTCAACTGCAACTGATGGTATATCAAATAATTTGGTTAAAAAAATAGCGTTCAATATCTGTGATATCTTATGCCTTACTTTTAATAAGAGCATCTCTAATGGTATCTTTCTAGACAATCTAAAACAAGCCGAAGTAATACCACTGTTTAAGAAGGGTGATAAAACATCAATAAATAATTATAGACCGATTTCCCTACTCTCGGTATTCTCGAAGATTTTTGAAAAAACTGTAAAAACGCGAATGATCAAATTTTTAGAAAGAAACAAATTTTTTAGTGAATGTAAATTTGGGTTTCGTTCTGGTTGTTCAACTGAAGGTGCCCTCTTAAATTTCTGCACTAACATATATAATGGCATAAATAACAGACAACTAACTGCGGCTCTGTTTATCGATATAACAAAAGCTTTTGACACTGTCGATCACAAGTTACTATTGGACTGTACAACTGTGGTTTTAGAGGCGTAATGCATAATTGGTTCTGTTCCTACCTATCTGCAAGAGGACAAGGGGTTAAAATTAATGGGCAACTCAGCTCAACAAGAAGCATCTCCTTGGGAGTTCCTCAAGGCTCAGTGCTTGGTCCTATACTTTTTTTAATCTTTATTAACTCACTTTTTTTACAAAAATACCGCAGTAAAGTGAATGCGTTCGCTGATGACATGGCATGTGCTTTTCACAGTGACTCTGCTCTGAACCTTTCGGCAGATATGAATCATGACCTGGAAGTCTTAAGCCATTGGTTCAAAATGCACAAAATGGTAATAAGTAACAAAACCAAATTTATGTTTTTCGATGTATCTGGTAAGAAAGTAAACTGTGGAACATTTTCTTTTCATTGTGCAAGTTGTAAAAAATTTAATCACAGTAAAGAAATTTGTAACTCGGTAGAAAACCCACTAACATTTTTTGAGTCACGTTCATGCTCTGATAAATGTTTTAATATTGAGTGTGTCAAGTCATACAAGTACCTTGGGGTTTTGCTTGACTGGAAGATGGGTTGGCCTGCTCATACTGATGCACTAAAGAAGTATCTTATGGCTGCGACAAGGCAAATATACTTTCTAAAAAAATATTGCTCACGAGAACTTCTTAAGTGTATTTATTATGGTTTAGTGCACTCTAAGCTCGAATATGGTATAGTTTCATGGGGCGGAACACACCACAATAAAATTAATCCACTTCTGATTTCTCAAAAACACATTGTTCGTCTTATCTGTAATAAAAATCGTCGACATGACAGCTTAATACTCTTCAGAAGCATCAAAGTCCTACCCCTGAAGCATTTGTATTTCTATAAAGTGTTAAAGATTTTTTTCGCCAGATCTGGTTATTTATTGAGCCGGTGCTCTTCTAGCTATAACCTTAGAGTAAACGATCAACATCTTGCTATAGTACCACATCATCACTTGCAAATTTTTTTAAATTGTTATACGTCAACTGCACCACGACTCTTTAATAAACTACCTAATAATATTAGAATTATAAGAAATGTATCCATTTTTCTCAAAAAAGTAAAACTTTGGCTCTTCGATTTCAATTACAACGACATTAATAACTTACTAAATGTAGCCGTTTAAGTACATACAATACTATGGTTTTTTTTTCCTTTTTGTCTAAATTTATATAAATATTTCACTATTTAACTTTAAAAAAAAAAAAAAGGTTATAAAAAATATAATATATAATATACATATGTACAGATCTGTCGTAACCCCACCCTACCACTTTAAAATATGTTGTATGTTATAATAAAGTTATTACAGCTGCTTTCGCCTCTAGTTCTTTATGTACTATAGATTGCAGCTTCTTTATTAATTCATTGTGTCTAATATTGTTAATTTAGTTTTGTATCTTATTCAGTCGCTATGTATCTACACAATATGTTTTAGTAAAGAAAATAAAAAATTGAAAAAAAACTTACACAAATAAACAGCTAAATTATTTCAAAAACAGTTTTGCTTTCGCATACGCAAATGATACGCCAGTACTCGCAATATGTTACAGATCCATCGAAGCGTCTGAGTTGATTATTCAGACGGAGTTCCAAAAATTAAAACTTTCAGCTGCAATGATCTACATAGATAGCTGCGATACCATAGACATTGTAGATACTTACAACTACCTGAATACAGCTATGGAAAGCTATTACGTTCGGGACTTCCATATAAATAATTTAAGCATAACCCTGAAACCCTTATTTGTACTTGCCTGCTTTAATTACAAACGTTCAAAATGTGTCTTAAAAATATTGAGTCGTGACTGAGGTACAGTTGTTTGCGTAAGAACGAGCATCACAAATTCATAACGTCAAAATCAAGCACTTAAACTATTGTCAGCAAGAAACTCTACAGAAGAAAGGTAGAGGGCTATGAAGCTAAGCAAATTTTCGAGCTATCTATGGTCAATGGCAAAAGGCAATTAAAGAAACTGCACCAAATACTCTTAACAGGCTCCTAAATCATCATCAAAAGTGTAAGTAAAAATCAACCCAATCTTGAGCGCAACAAAAGGTAAATGGTTTCTGAGCTAAGCATATACAGAGAATGAATGCAACATTATTGGAAAAAATGAGCTAGGACTCGCTAAAAAATAAGGAAAGAGCAAAGGAGCTGATTCGCCAATTGGTAAGCATCGTCATCTATGTTGAAGCAGCATTGTTGAAGCACCATTTGTAATTTTTTTTTTTTTTTATAGCGTTCATGCAGGTTCAAGAGTGTACGCTCTCATGGTGTTTGTCACACAACCTGGACGGGTTGCAGATGGTTTGTGTCGAACATGTTGGTTCACTACTGTTCGGGGGTGGTTGTCCTAGATATGATTTGAGAGATTCGACTGAATTTGCGTTAGTTGTAAGTTCACAGTAACTATTTTGTTTCCATGTCATTAAGGTGTTATATACAGAGCATGAATTTTGAAGAGATTTTATACTGCGAGTGTTATGTCTTCGTCAGCATTTTTTTATCATCTCTCATTCACAACTGATGTTGTTGCACAGTTTTTCCGTATAGGAATTGTTCTGGCTATGGACAGACTTGAACTACAGACTTTCTCAGTATTCGATGATGATTACCATTGCACCACGACCACCCCCAAATAACGTGTGTAACGTCAAGTCATGAGCATGCAAATATTTCGACTAAAGATTCTTGCGTTCAGAAGAATTCTGCACCACTGTAGGCGAAGAGAGGAAAGGGTATGTCGGTGATCAATCGTGTGTAAGTCAGAGGCGAGAGCAGTCGCACGAAAATAAAGCTCGGTATTTTGTTCAAGCTTTATTGGTTTTTTATTTTTTATTTCGAACTCGACCTCCTTACACCACAAAGTCCGAGAAAATGAAACAGCCAAAGATTGTTCTTCACTTCACTTCCTTACATTTGCCCGATGGGAATCCATTTAAAGGCCAAGGTTAGCACTTAAAAACACCAAACAATGGATGCGTTCAATAAGCACTTCGCCGTGAATGGAAGAATTTTTTGCCCGAATCAAGAAAATTCTTCGTTCCAAAGATGGACACATTGAAAATAGATAAGATACTTGAATTTGAATAAATTTTCAATATTTTTACTTCGGATTTAATACATATATTTGAAAAAGAATCGCAATTTTAAAAAAGACAACTAGCTGGATACGTTTATGTCAGCCATCTATTACTTGCTAACATTTGATCGCTGAGCATTGAGGTCAAGATCCGATAAGGACCATCGTGGTGCTCTGTAGGCCTGGACACAGGGGCACCAGTGCCAACCAAATGGTTGACTTTTGAACAAGGAAAGGGTCCTCTGATAAACACAAATCCAACTCTCCAGAAAGTTCGAGGAAAACTACCACAATTCCAAAAACTATTTAAAACTAGAATGAGCTCCCTAGAAACAACAACAAGTCAACGGAGGTGATATCAATGTATTTAACAACTATGAATACAGCCATCGGAACACTGCGGTATGAGTATAATGCGATTGCAGAACACATACTCTTTGAGTGTGTTCCCCTCTGTCACCTTAAAAGCGTAACTTCCGCAGAGCTTCATTAGAATGTTAAGGACATTGTCGCTTAATTGTCCTCTTTTGGCACATATCCTTCTGCTACTGTAGCATAAATCGTTCAGTTAAAAAAAAAAAAACAAAAATGGACAATACTCAGCCTACAGGCTGGCTGACTTGGATTTTGTGGGAATAGGAATATACGAGTAGGTGCAATACAACGCAATGCAAAGTGACGGGAAGCAACAGGCTTAAACATTTAGGATTTATGCCCTGCGGTAATTTAATTGATAAAACATGTTAGTTGGCTCTGGTTCAAATTTTACTAAAAACTTGAAAAAGTTACAAACAAAAAAGAATGCGGAAAACATTGACATTGAACATTGATTGAAACATTCTGTTTGTTCTTGAATAGGTGTACAAAAAGGACTGAAAATCATATAGACATACATACATACATATATTGCATAATTATGAAAGGAAAAGGATAGCTTAACTATTTTAACTAATTAAAATTGCCTTACTGTCCCCGTGCGGGCACTTTAAAGTAGACACAGCGAAGAGCATTAGTTATTTCCTACTCTCGAAGGCAGTTTTTCGTTTTTTGCACTTTTACTCCAATCGGGATGATTTAATGTTCAACAAATAAGGAGACTTCTTGAATTTCGCGAGCTAAGTATTCGTACACTTGAAAATTTGGTGAGTCTACATTGAGCAAAATAAAAGTTTATAAGTGGTACAAGCTCTTCACATAAGGTCGAGCAGATGTTATTGGCTATCTTTGCACTGGATGCCTCAGCACGTCAACATAATGAAAACGTTGAAGAAAATTGTTATGGAGAATCGTGGAATCGCTTTCAAAGATGTAACTGAGGATATTGGCATCGGTTGACTCATGCCATGAAATTTTGTCAGATATTTTGGGCATGAGATGTATCAGCGATGTTTGTTCAGAACTCGCTAAATTTTCGTCATGAGCGTCACACAGAAGCTAATGAATGACGTGAACGACGATCTAGATTTGCTGAAAATGATCATTACTGGTGACAAAACATCGGTGTATGGTGTATGATGTCGAAACCAAAGCTCATTAATCCGAATGGAAGCGACCAGAAGAGCCAATATTGAAAAGAGCATGCCAAGTTCGGTCAAACGTGGTTTGTTCGATTGTGTTCTATAATGTGCTCTTGCCGGAAGGTCGTACGGTCAATAAAAAATATTAGCTTGCTATGAATCGTTTGGGTGAAACAATACAAAGAAAACGTCGGGATTTGGGGGGAAAAAAATTATGTCTGACGCATCACGATAATCACTCATCGTGGCTTGTGTGAAATTGTTTGGCCAAAAATATTCCGTAAACATGCCACAGCCAACGTATTTATCGGACTTGTACTCTTACAACTTTCTTTTCATCCCAAAACAAAAAAGGCCATAAAAGGACTGTGATTTGCCACGCCAGAGGAGGTAAATTTTGTTTCTTGATGGGAGCAATACCCCCAATTATTGTGCTTAATTCAAGCTATGTACATACTTAATTTAACTTACAATCTAAGAAACTAAGAAAGAAGGCGATTTAGACGAAGTTTTAGACAAGGATTGCAGAAGTCAGAACAGTTTTTCGGATCGGTCGGGGATCAGCTGAACGGTAGAAAGCGGTTGATTGTGGTGAAAGTAGAGACGGGGAGGAAGTTTGATACGTTTGCGAGAGAAAGTAGTAGATTGACACTTGAAAATGTTAAGGTTGAGGTAGTTTTTGGAGCACCAGGTGGAAAAATTGTTGAGGTCCGATTGAATACGGGAAGATCCATGTTCTGAGGAAGTGATCTTGAAGATGTCGGCATGTAGTGAAATGTGAGAATGTTTGATAACCACTTCAATATCGTTAATGGTAACGATGAAAAGAAGCGGACCTTAATGACTGCCTCGGGAGACACCGGAGAAAGCAAGGAAGGAGCCAGAGAGAGCAGGTCTAAAACGAACGCTGTAATAGCAATTTTCCAGGTAAGAGGATATCCACTTTAATAAGATGGGTTCAAAGCCAAGGGAAGACAGTTTGAAGAGTATTAATCTGTGTGAAATTGTATCAAAGGCCTTACTGAAGTCAGTTGATATAGCATCGACTTCCTTGCCATTTTCTAAGACTGAAAGGGTGAACTATACGAATTCAATAAGGTTCTGGATTGTAGACCTACTTTTGAGGAAGCCGTGTTGTCTGGAGGAGATTAAAGACTTAGATTTGAAACTCAATTGAGCTCAAGGTTATACCAAAAAGGGCATATGAGAAATACTTTCAGGATTGGAAATACCATTGGCGCAAGTATATTATGTCTTGAGCTCAGGTTTTTACCAACTTACCCAGCACAGTAATCAATCAAGCCAGACAAAATGGATAATTGACGAAAGCAGCGAACTAGCCTTTTGGGTTCCAAGACCTCATTTATTCAGAATTTTAGTCATTTTCACCATTTTTTCACACTTGTCGGATTGTACAAGTTTTCAACTCGATTAACAAAAGTGTTTCAATTTTAAATAACGAAAGAACCTTTCACATTATCGTTCCAGTATTCTACTTCATTGGTGAACCCCATTAATAACCAAGTGGACTTTTTGCGTGAGTAATCACTTGGCCTTATGAATTTTATCTCAACTTAGGTGCTCATCCTAGAGATAAAGTGAATAGTTGTCCATCAGAGGCCTCTATACCGTTTGGAAAATGGTTTAGTTTTATTTGAAATACATGTATGGGATAGGCTTGAATATCTACACTTAATTTTGAGCTGTTTTTACTTTCGTTTCTTTATTGGTTACCTCAACCTTGGTTAGCATCCAACGCCAGGAGCGAACGATCTCACTTAAGACGATCTACTATGACTGCAAGTAGTTGGAGTTAAAGCACTTTCCTTTGAAAATCAGCTGATTTTATTTGTTTTTATTTTTCAGATTTTTCCCAAGTGACCGAGTATTTGCTTGTTTTAAACTATATCAGAACAATTTAAATAAAATCTCTGGATCTAGTCCTGGCGCTGCAATTCCAGTATTCCAAGTTTTGTTGAAGGGCCTGACTAGATTACAAGCCACACTAAAGCATACATAAGATGCCACCACATTTCAAGGACCTTTTTAATTATTATAGCTGCGAGTTTCGAAGGCACATTTGTCTCACGGTTTTTCAAGAGTTGCAAATTTAGTTTTGTATGTTGAATCCACCCAGTCAGAATACGATGTTTGACCACATTCCACAACAATAGCTTTTCAAAGCTTGCCATCACCGTGGTACGCCATAAATGATGGAAAACCAATTGATGATATACCACGACCGCTTCACCTATCCAGTGACTAGACCAAGACTCATGGCCGCTGCTGGATCAATAATTCCGAAGAAATAGGAAACCTGCTGTCGACCTAAAAACCGAGAATTTAGAATGATCTCACGAAAAAACGAAAATTTCCAAAAAATTAAAAGGAAAAACAGAGAAGAGATGAAAAGCACACAATTACCTTATCGCATCACCAGCGACCTACTTTCGTGAAATTCCATCCGTAATTACATAGTACATTAGGTAAAGGATATTCGTGTCAAGCGTTCCACTTCACTCACTTATTTGACAGCTTCACATGGTAGAAAAAAACCAGAAAAAAAAACTTTTTAGCAGAACCAACAAGGACGAAAGGAGGAAAAATGATTGCATTTCCCATTTCCCAATCCATTGAAACGATATGTTCGCCCTTAATTTGCTTCTCTCTAAACGTGTCCTTCGTCGTCTTGCTCGTGCCGTGAACTCAACTCTCCCGAGCGCCAATCCAAATGGAATTTCTGTCACACGAACAAAACATAAAAATAAAAAAAAGAAGAAGAAAATACATAACTACTCGTGTATTCAACACCACAATGGCTGTAGCTGTAGGCTGAGCATTGAACACGGGCGATGGGATGAGGTCACCTATTGTTCAATAACTTTCCATGCGAATAGGCGAATGAAACTACAAATTAAAGTTTCCCAAGGACGCATGGGGGAATTCCAGTGAGTGTTCATCGGGTACTTGTATCCTCTTCTTCATCACTGTTTCTATACATCCTCGGTCCTAGAAGATACAATCGCTTGCAGGAGGATGGTTATGTTGTGCCTGTAGAGAGGCACTACGAGCTTCGTGTTTTGTCTACTCTCTATATTCTAATTTCGTGTTTTGTCTGATTTCAGATTTTCTTTCTGATGTTCGAATTCGAGATTGAAACTTGAAGATGCCCCATTCTTCGAGGAAGATTTCTTGTTGTCCTGCTACAGCGGATGACTCGTGCTTCTATTTAGATTCACATCCAGTCGATTCCGGAGGACTCTGTCTGCGGGCACAATTTTTGACGGCAACGTCAACGGATACCATTATTTTGCTTTGTCTCCACACGGAATGCAGATTTATCCGTTCGTTCTTGTACATCCCCAACTGCCAACTGTCGAGGTCGGGGATAGCTAGCATGCTGTGGTGTGCGCGAAAACATCAACATACTTAGACGAGGCGAGGATAGAGGTCGGGCACTCACGCAGAGTTACAAAACTCAAAGGGGTATCATCCGAAGCGTTAGTGCAATTTTTTCCCATTGGTTCTCAACGTGAGGCCGACTCCAGACTAGAAATGCTGCATTTCCGTATCCGCAGTAGTAGTCACAATTTCCATTCATCATCTAAATCTCTGAAATGTGTTCGTAGCTCGGGAGGCATGCACTCTCGACTCCTGCGGAGTCATATATTGCTTGTGTACATCCCAGTCGTATGAAGCTCCTCCATTGTGAAATATGCAGACAGATATATCAATGTAGCATTGGGATGGTTTCCTTTTATTTCATTTTGTTCTTGTTTTTGATTTGTACGAGTCAAGCGTTCCCTGTTTTTGGCGGAATGAGTGTATCTGGATTCTGGAATTCAACTTGCAGCTATTCAAAATCATATTTTTCACTATTTCCTTGGGTTTCATCCTTTCGGAATTTTTTATGCATCCATTTTAATCTTTCTTTGTCTGCGAGCTATTTTAATATATTATACGGACTAGATGGTGCGGTTTGGTTGGATTAGTGGTATGCACAGGAATCATAGTCGAGTAATTCAAATTTGATGCAGCATGATGACAAGGTAGGGAAAAGCTTTCTAGGATTCGATATTCAATACTCTAGTTCGATGTCGATCAAGAGTGTAACTAAAAATATATAAAACTCTGAACTAGGTATGGAACATAAACTAGAGCGGGTCGAATGTAAAAAGGAAGGCACGTGGGAAAAACACTGGCGCCAACACATGTTCCACATTCATATATTGCTTCGAGAGTCATAGCGCCTCGGGTATGAACCATTAGACAGGGCAGTTTCCATAAAAACCAATACCAGATGGGTTCAAAAAATAAAAGGAATCTTAATCTCCTGAAAAGATTTGTGTTTATTTGTTTATTAAAAGAGCATGTCTTGAGGGAAGCGAAGATGGATTGTAGACTTTATCCAAAGAGCAAATAAATGGCTTGTCACCGTTCTTCTTTCTTTTTCTTAAACATTTTTATTTCTTATTCTTATATTTGACTTTTTTCAGATAAAAATGTTTAAGTTTTGCTTGTATAGCTATTTTTAGCATATTATGTTGTTTTTTTTATTTTTTTTTTATGTAAACTAATTAAAATTATACCTTAAAGCTACACCTCTACCCCTATGCATTTAAACAAACTATGTATGCTATCCATTAGTGTTGGATCGGCTTTGCCTTGGAGGGGCTGAACGATTAACCAATCGGCGGTGGAGCTTCCTTCAGTCACCAAAAGTGTTGATACTGGCGGACAACGTCTTTTCTATGTCGGCATGACACCTTTCTGAATATCGTTTAGTCAGCGGACGCCCGTCGGGACCTACATTAAAAAACCTGCGAACATTTTTACTTGTATCTCGAATGGCCCTAGCCGAAAGCATTCTAAATTCCAATTCCAGTCATCACAATACTCTCGTTCATTGGTCCTGATATATGTTCGACTAGATTGCCAGCGTACGCTATTGCTATTGAATGGTGAGGTAAAGTTGTCAGATCATTCTGGGAAATATTGAAAAGGATCGGCGAATTCCCCGTGCCCCTGTTGCAGTCCTTTTTCAACTCCAAATGTTTGGATACAAATTACGTTGGCACTTTTCACAAGGATCGTTCTACCGGTTAACATGTTAACAGTCATATATGGCAGTGGTTTACTTATGCCCAGCCGACTGAGCTGGTAGTAAAGTCTTTCTAACCATACGGTGTCGAAAGCATTTTCCGAGTCAATCAGTGCATTTGATCTTGTATTTGTTCCATTGCATATCTCATACGAGTTTCGACGCGGCACAAATAGTGCCATTCCCCGCTCTGAAACCGAATTGGTTATCCGGAATGATTTCTTGCCCACAACCCATTTAGACAGGGCTCAATGGACCACCTTCTACAAGGTGGCACAAAATGAATCACCCTATCGGAATATGTTATCATTTTTGAACTAGACAGCTACAGTATACAAACAGAGAAGCAATGGAGCGCTATACTGCTCAAGAGCGTGGAATAATTGTGTCCATTTTTTTTACCAATAATTGTTCGGTGGTGTTAGCGCTGCGTGAATTCTGACGTGAATTTCTTAATCGTGTCGCACAAACTGGGCAAACATTCCGGCGCTTAGCTACTCGACTCGAATAGACTGGAAACACAGGAGACCATGCAGGGCGTGGCCGCCATCGGACTGGTCGTACGGCCGAGAATATCGCGGCTGTGGCTGCCGATGTCGCTGAGATCGAACAAACATCAATCAACGGGCCACGCCATTGGGTATCACCAGATGGACTCTACAGAAATTTTTAGTGACAAACTTACAGATGTTCACATGTTCCCATACAAAGTGCAAACAATGCATCAGTTAATGTCTGCTGACCGTTGGTCGCGTGTGAATTACTGTTAAACCATCCTTTATCAACAACGAAGAGGACGATTTTGTGTCGACAATCACAGCCCTTAAGGAGAATATTCGACAGGAATGCGAACAGTTATCACCGGGAATCTTGCGGAAAGTCATGGAAAATGTGATAAAACGGGTACAAATGTGTATCAACACTGGCGGCAGCCACTTAACGGATATCATATTTTGCACTTAACAGAAAAAAATTGTAAAGGTTCAGATAAAAATTTCCATCACTCAAAATCATTTTCTTTTAATTTAATTAGAAAACAAAATTGTATAATTAATTTTGCGCCACCGTTTAGAAGACCTTGCTGACACATGGAACGAGACTTATGGACCGGAGATTTAGCAGGTTGAAGGTGGGTCACCGCTCATAGGTGTTGGTTGCACCACCGCTGGCTAATATGCATTATTCGGTGCATTGTTGAACAAAATGGTATACGATTACTGATGGGTGGTGCCTGAGCACAACATTAGATATTCTGTCAGATTTTTTTCTCTTCAATGACTTGAAGACGCTCCGTCGAAATGAACAGGGTGTAAGCCCCTTCGTTGGTGACGGCATTATTTGCCATAAACTCGTTACTGACCCTGGTAAAACGGAGGCTCTTTGATAGAAATTGTTTGATACCATTTTCAAGATAGGAGTACTGAAGTAGGACTTTGTTTTCCAGATCATGGTTTGACAGGGTGATGTCATTTACCTTAAACTCTCGCCACTTTATCCCGCGGATTCTCCATTAATTTTCTTTAGCAAGATAAGATTTTTATTCAATGATTGCAGTGTCATGAACTCCGACTTTTGTGGGTTGATAAACCGAACAGAAGTAAAAAATAACCATTTATTGGGTCCCTTCTTCCTCCTTGATTCTCCTGATTGTGTCAGCTTCAGTTGAAGATGCGAGGATGTGAATAGAGATCATTTCAACAATAACATGTGCGGCTTCAATACCCTTTCTTGCTATTGTAGTCCATACCTTGTTAACCAGCATTGCTCCCTTTTATTTTATCGCTTCCTTTAATACACGGTTTTTCTTATGGTGATAAAAACCGGTTTAAGGTCAGCGAATTCGACACATGTTTGATCTAGGCAATTGCTGCATTTGTGTAGATGTGTTTTCAACTTTTACGATAGCTATGTCGTTGGCGAATTCGATGATATCGACTCCCTGTGAAAGTCGCAGAACGCTGTGGTACAAAAGGGGACCCAGCACGGACCTTGAGGTACTCTTTAAAAGACGTAGTGATATTTAACTCTTTTTCCTGTATTACATGTTAACTTCCTCTAGAAAGGTAGTTGGAGACTATCCTAACCAGTGAGCTAAGTAATATGTCACTACCACTGAGCATATTATATGACCTATGGAGAAACAGGCGTTATTGGGTAAATTGTTTGAGGTAATCTGCAGTGTTTTCGTTCGGTAGTCCGGTTAGAGTAATTATGTAGGCCTCATGGACTGACGTCGGCTTCGTTGCAAACCTTGCCTTGCTTCATTGATTGCCTTAAAGTCTCGTCTTGCCTGCCTGAAGGTATCCAGATGTTGTTGGAATTCGATTCTCCCTCTGGACCGCCGAGCATGGACTGTCTCCTCAGTTTGTTGCTTTTCTAGGTATTGCCACATCTCAGGCTACAATAATGTTTTTTATGAGTTAACGGTATTTCCGCGTTGGAGCTGTTCACCATGTCTTCGAACACAGCCATCACCAACAGAGACTTGGGCTATGTGTAATTCGTGGCTGCAGTCAGACAAGACAGCTTGCGAAAGTTGTCGACGATTGATTCCATTCGTGCTTTGTCATAAATATTAACTTTTAGTGCGTTGCCAATGATTCCAGAAGTACACGCCGTCTTACATTGATAGGCCTCCTGCTCCTCTTCGTACACCATGCTTTGAGATCTCCACCGATGATGCCATCAGTTCTGTGCCGCAAATCAGCCACTATCCTATTAATATTGCTGTTTGGTTGTTTATCTTAAGTCACGCGTAACTGCTATAAAATTTGGCGCCGTTTATTCTTGCGCGCCGTGCATCTCCGCTAGGTTCTTGAAACGAGTGGTTTTCACCATTCACTATTGCAGCTTGCAATCTGTCGAGAATCTGCTTTCTCATCTTCGCACCAATTTCACGCTATTGGACCTCAAGCCACCTATTTGTATTGCTGCTGTATCTGCCAGTGTCTATGAAAGCCATGATTTGTGTATACGTAGAGCATTGGCATGGTATAATATTTCTCGATTCCGTTTAATATGTTATGCGAGGATCTTGGTCTAAAATCTTACAAAATGCAACTCGTGCACAAATTTAAGACGAAGACGAACGATCTTTGATGAGCTGGAGGAAGATCCGCTTGTGCAATGACCAAAAAAGTGCTGCCAACACTCTGTTTAGTTTGGTTTCTCGTCCGGCGGAATTCTGAAATTCAATACTACATTGGAAGCGCTTTGCATTGATACAAAATTAAGCTAGTGATATCAGATAAGGAGGTGGTCTTGGTGCAATGGTAATCGTCACCGACTGTTTAGTCGAAGGTCTGTAGTTCAAGTCCGTCCATAGTCAAGAACAATTTTTATACGGAAAAACTGTGCAACAACATCAGTTGTGAATGAGAGATGATCAAAACAATTCTGATGAAGGCATAACACTCGCAGTATAAGATTACCTCAAAATGTACACTCTATGTTCATTTCAAATATAACACCTTAATGATATGGAAACAGAAAAAGTTACTGAGGACTACAATCAACGCGACAAATTCAGTCGAATCTTTAAAAATCCTATCTAAGACAACAACTCCCAGAGAGTAGTGAACGAACCTGCACGAATAAAGGAAAAGACGATATACCTTGTTGCTAACAAAAACTAATTTCTTTAGAGCTCTATACATCAGTGAAAATGTCCAGGGCAACTTGTATAGATTTGCCTAGCGGTTCTGCCTTTTCTGAGTAATAGAGGACATAGTAATACATCGCGGAGGAAAATTAAAACAAAATAATCAGCGGACAAGGGTTGCTTCAGGACAAGAGATTAAAGACAAACATCGAAACCCTTAAAATTAGCTCTATTGGTAGTCTTTCTGCCCTCCATGGCCCTTGGTCTAAATTTGAGAGGCTCATAATCATTTTCCTACAAATTCTTAGTAGGACGGCTCAGTAACTTCATTCAAAGAGGTAAAAGTACGTCCCTGCCGTAACAGGTATCCTTTAGACTGATGACGGAAGAATATCGCCTAAAAGTTAAGAAAGGGCATTCCAAGAAATGGCTTAGATTTGTAAGGAGGGTTAAGATGGGTTTTTCATGGATCAGTCTTATAGAACTTGAATATGGCTGAGAAGTACTCGTGCATAAACCTCCACCATCAGGTTTCAGTTTTTTTGAACGTGCAAATCTCTTTAGAGGAACGATGAACACTGCCTAACAAAAGGCCAGGTTAAAATAGATATGATTAAAAGGTTTCTGAGGTACGGGCCAAAAGTAAAAAAACAGCTCTAGACTTCGAAATTGATCGATTGTAAGTCCTATTTAGAAGCTTGTAATATTTCTGAACTCTTGCCATAGCGGATAGCCACTTCATCCCTTCAAACAATACCATTGTCAAGCCTTGCAGAAACTTTATCCGGAACTTGCTCCAGTTAATCATTTCATTGTACAAGCCCGAAGCGATAACAACAAAAAATAAACTTTATTCACTCACCCACGAATATGTATTCATATCCAAATACACACACACATATACAAAAAGTATCTTAATCCTTTCCTGTCGAAAATTTGCACAATGTACCATTGTTGTTCGGGGCTTTGCACTTGTCATCCACGAAATAACGTGCACGCAACAAATGGATAACAAAAGGCATATTCCGAAAATGATCACGAAAAGGATTGTCAAGCCAGGAGGTGGTATTCGGTATTTCGCGTGAAAGCTGGAAAAAATTTCATCCAAAAATGGCATCGGTTACACTTTCAAACCATTCGCTCGCTCTCAGGATATTTTTTTTTGCTTTTGTACCAATATCCTTTCATTCGTCCTCCTCTTTCCTGCTCCTTGAATTCTATGTTTGCTTGTGTAGGGCTTTGTTGGTTTATTGTCCTGCTGCTGAATATGCAGGAGTTTTTCATTCAATTATACTTTTTCGCTCTGGCTGGATACACCACTACCACCAGATGTCACCCTAGTTTGACTTTATTGATTGAACATAGACGAATTGACGAGCCGACAGACAGCAACGATAGTGCAGCAGTCCTCGGTAATGTATTCATTTGTTCGATATTTTGTTGTTGACTTTTTTGTTTTGCAAAATTTTCTTTGTCCTTGTTGATCCCTTTTGAAATTGCTTAGTTGCGATTGGTTTTGTTTACATGCAAAGCAATGAAACCACTAGTTTTGAAGACCCCGGAGGACAGGTCGTCATGGGATGGGAGAATGAACTTAGGAATACATATCTCTTGTTCTGTAGACTGGGACTTTGGAGCTCATGTCAATTTGTGTTTGTTATTTAATTAGCTCGATTGCAATGAATCACTTGTCCTAAACAATTGAACGGATTCTGTGATTGGAAGAAGGACAGACGAAAAAAGTTTAGGGATAAATGGGCTAAGGAACTAAGAAAGTTTTCCGTTGTAGACCGATTTTCTGAATAAGTTCCGAATCCCTAGAAATCAAATCAATCGTTTTTATAGAGTTGTCTTTTTTTCATCTCAAAAATGTCGAGAACTAATAGTGATATCGCCTTCGGACTTATTTCATTTAACACATAATTGCATAATGAACTGTTGGTAAAGTTCGCAAGAGAACTGAATTTGTGGTTTTTATTTTATAATAAAAGAACAACTGTAAAGCTATTTCAAAATGTAAAGCAAAATTTCAAGAACAAAACGTGGGAAGCTAGTACTTTTAGTAGACTAGTTCCACTCACAAAGTCGTTTTTTTATTCGTTTTGATTATTAAAGTCCACCAAAGCTCTGATCTAAAGGGTCCGCCATCTAACGTTTTTTTTTCAAGTAGTGCTTATTTCGTGAATGGTAACACTTAGCTCATGTCTGATTTGACAGATAATTAGTTTTATCCTTCCGCTGAACGAATACATATGGTTGTGTATACGCTTGAACACCGCTAGGAAATATTGCGACATTACTTTGAAAATCATGGTAATGTTGCAGAATGTGTGCGAAAATTGCGTACGGATTTTGGAAGAAGAGAAGCACCGTCAGCTCCGTATGTTCGTTATCTTGTGAAAAAAGTGAAAGAAACTGGCATCCTCATCGATTAACCAAAGCGTGAAAAGCCAAAAACAGTGCGTACACCCGAGAATATTGCTGCTGCGGCAGAAAGTGTGCGTGAAGCGCCATCAACATCAATTCACCGTCGTTCTCAACAATTGAACATTTCGGAGACATCATTGAGACGAATTTTGCATAAAGACCTTGGTATGACCCCATACAAAGTCCAATTGGTTCAGGAGTTGAAGCCAACTGACCATCCAATGCGTTTTCGCTTCGCTAAGTGGGCCTGCGATCGACTTACAGAAGCTGCCGATTTTGCCAAAAAAATCAATTTTTCAGATGAAGCTCATTTTGATCTTGGTGGGTATGTAAACAAGCAAAATTGTCGCATTTGGGGCACAGAAAACCCGCACGCATACATTGAAAAGCCGGTGCACCCAAAACGAGCCACTGTTTGGTGCGGATTTTGGTCCAGAGGCATAATTGGGCCATTTTTCTTCGAAAATGAGCAAGGAGTGGCCGTTACAGTCAATGGCGATCGTTATCGGGCCATGTTGAACGAATTTTTGTTCACAAGAATTGAAGAGGAGGATATTGGCAACATTTGGTTTCAACAGGACGGCGCTACGTGCCACACAGCCGAAGCTACACTCGATGTTTTGCGCCCTGTTTTTGAAGATCGCATTATCAGCCGCAGAGCTGATGTCGTTTGGCCACCTCGGAGCTGCGATTTGACACCGTTGGACTATTATTTGTGGGGTGCCGTCAAAAATAAGTGTTACGCCGACAAGCCAGAGACAATTGACGCTTTAAAGGACAATATTCGTGAAGCCATTGGCCATATGGACACTTCTGACCATAACGACGCCGGGATAAAAAGGAAAAGAAGAAGATTCGTGAAGCCATTGGTGAAATACAGCTGCACACAATCGATAATGTGCTTAAAAATTGGACCGATCGTGTAGGCTACTGCATGGCCAGCCGAGGCAGCCATTTGAATGAAATAATTTTCCATTATTAACCGGAAGGATCGTACTTTCAAATAAAAAAAGAAATTTGAGAAAATATTCAGTAGTTTTTTTTTATAGCATTTTCAAAAAAAAAATTATTTGGCGGACCCATTACATATGCGTGCTGAATTTAGGCTCGCCTTGGGGATCTACTTGATTTGGTGATTCTAAATCGATATTGGTAGGTTGTTAGTCTGTTGGTTCATTCATCGTTTATGGTTATCGATCGACCTCTATTTTGTGGAAGGATGAGACTAATTTTATTTTCAGTTCGGGTAGTTTAAGTACATCGCACCTGACAGTACTCTCTTTCTGGAGAAGTTGGAATATCTGGGTTCCATATTGCCCTGATTCTTAGCGATGAATTAATTATTCAAAACAACTCTTTTGTCTCGCCAAACAAAAGACCTGCTGTCTGACTTAGAAGAAGGAAAATAGATTTCGAGTCTTTTAAAATAAATCTTAAGAAACAACTTAAGTGAAACAACGTGCCGTGATTGATTCCGTCGCTTCATAGACGGTGATTTCGATCTTGACGACCGTTCGCGTGAAGGAAGGCCAAAATACTTCGAAGACGTTGAATCGGAGGCATTGCTCGATGAGGATCCATGCCAAACGCAAAAAGAGCTTGCGTCAGTATTAGGAGTTACCCGCCAAGCTATTTCCCAGCGATTGCATGCATTGGGAACTTGGGTTCTTTATGATTTGAAGCCAAAGGACGTTGAGCGTCGTTTTGCGCCTGTGAACAACTGCTCTAGCGGCAAAAAAGGAAGGGTTTTCTTCATCGCATCGTTACGGTATCGTTACGGGTGATTCATTACAGCAACCCAAAGAGAAAAAAATCATGGGGACAGCCCGTACATGCTTCTACGTCGTCGGCTTGGCTGAATATTCACGCAGCGAAGGTTATACTGTGTATTTGGTGGGATCAGGGCGGTATTATTTATTATGAGCTGAGTTGAAACCAAACGAAAACATCACTGGGGAATGGCATCGAACACAGTTGATGCGATTGAGCAGAGCACTGCGCGAAAATTGGCCACAATACGAGCAGAGGCACGATAAAGTGATTGTCCAGCATGACAACGCTCGGCCTCACGTTGCCAAATCCGTTCAAACCTACTTAGAAACGCTCAAATGGGAAGTTCTACCTCACCCGCCATATTCCCCAGATATTGCGCCATCCGATTATCACTTGTTCTGTTCGATGGCACATGGTCTGGCTGATCAGCAGTTCCGTTCATGTGAATACATCTCAAAATGGCTTGATTCGTGAATAGCCTTATAAGAAAAACACTTCTACCGTGACGGTATGCGAGCTCTGCCAGAAAGATGGTCAATACTTTGTAACGGTTTTTTTTCATAATAAAGTGGCATTTTCATAAAAAAAACAGCGAAAAGTGCTGCAGTAAGACATGTCATTTATAATCTCGTCTAATTTTTTGAACTATCAACATTCGATTTTAATTTGATGATGTCTAAAAAGTAAAAATTAGACGGTAATTCTTCTTCTTTCCTTTTTTTTTTTTTTTTATCCCGGCGTCGTTATGGTCAGAAGTGTAGGACCATAACCTTCCCACTTAACTGCATTCCTACTGGTCCGCTTGTGGGGTCCGCCGGTTTGACCTCAGAAAGTAGCGGCAGGCTTCCCGGTTTGGGATTACTTCATCGCTGAGGCCAATCAAATGCTGGTGTTTTTGCATTTGTTTGCACCAATTGATTTTCGGCCTGCCTTTTTTGCGTGTTGAAATTGGAATGTTGATTGATAACGCCTTTTGGACGGGGTTCAAAGGATCTCTCCTTTGAACATGGCAATACCAACTGAGTCGGTCGCGCTCTATATTTCTTGTGATGGTTTCTTTTACGTGGAGGCTTCCTCGGATCTTTGAACTTCTAATTCTGTCACGCTTTGTTACTCCCGCTGTCATGCGAAGCATCTTCATCTCAGTTGCCGTTAATTTGCTCTCATACTTTTTGTGCATTGTCCAGCATTGTGAACCGTATGTGAGCGCCGGACGTACAACTGAAGTGTAGAGCCTTCCTTCAGCTTAGGGGGCATTTTTCGATCACAGAGAAAATGGCGGAGTTTTCCCGCCACTTCATCCACCCTACGCTTACGCGATGTTTGATGTCGTCATCACAAGTTGCTTCTCTATTAATCATAGATCCCAGATATTTAAACTTTTCACACTTGGGAAGCACTCTTCCATTCAAGTAAATGTCTGGAATAGGTTGATGAGGGTCAGAGAACGGGCAGCACAGATACTCTGTCTTCTTTGAATTAATACGATACCCGTGTCCCTCAAAAATGTCCACCCACACATCAAGTGCTCGTTGTAGGGACGCCTGATCATCACTTATAATAGCCCCATCGTCAGCAAAGAATAGCTGGTGCACATTGGGGTCCGTCACTTTTCCTTCAAGCAAGCAATCAAGGACTGCTATAAAAAGCAGTGGGCTGAGGACGCTCCCTTGGTGTACACCGACTTTGATTGCGAACTCTTCGGTGACTCCTGCGGTGCATCTTACTCTTGTCGTTGCTCTCTCGTACATGTCCATAATCACTCGCACGTAGGTTTCTGGAACTCCTTTTTGTCTTAGCGCTACCCATAAAAGATCTCTTGGTTGCCGGTCAAAGGCCTTTTCGAAATCAACCAACACCATATGCAAGTCCTTTGAAGAATCACGATGCTTTTCCATCATGATCCTTATACTTTGAATTGCATCTGTTGTTGATTTACCCGAGACAAACCCGCACTGGTCATCATATAGTCGTATTATTTTCCGCAGTCGGCTATCTAATACCCGTTCAACGATCTTCATGGTGTGCGACATCAGCTTGACAGAACGGTAGTTATCACAATTTCGCGTATCACCCTTTCCTTTGTGCAATGGAAGAAGATAGCTTTCCCTCCATTGATTAGGCATAGTGTCGCCTCGCATAAGTTTGGAGATAAGAACCATGAGCCATCTAGACCCGATGTCTCCCATCTTTTTCCAGAACTCAGAGGGTACCCCGTCCGGCCCAACAGCTTTTCTTTTCTTGGAGTTTTTAACCGCGTACCGAACTTCTTCGACTGTGATGTCGGATATTTCGGCATGATTCGGGGCGGCTCTTGGAAAGTACACTCGGGGAAACTGTTCGTTCAGAAGTTCCTCGCAATACTGTCGCCATCTGTGGAGAATTTTTTCGTCTTCCACAAGGAGTTGGCCTTCAGCATTGTTAATAAACTTTGGGAAACGAATCTCCTGAGCATTTCTTCCTCTCTGGGCGGCTATCTTAAAGATATTTGCTCGTTTGTTCAAATTGCTTTGTCGAAGCTCCTGGGTAGCCTGGTTCCTGTCAGACGCGGAAGACGATATTTCTTCCAACTCCTGATAGAGGCCTTCCATGCTTTTCGCTTTGAATTCGGCGCACTTTTTCTTCGCGATACCTTTGCAATATCTATATACCTTTTCGCGGCGAGCTTTTTCCTCTCTATTAGTAGAAGAGCACTTTAACCAAGCTTGGAAAGCCATTTTCTTTTCGTGTATCACTGCTTTGGCTTCGTCTGTCCACCACCAGGTTTCTTTTGCGTGTTGGCAGGGGCCTTTAGATGTTCCAAGCAGTGATTTGGCTTTCTCCAGGCCAGATTGTTGTAGGGAATCCCACATGTCTTGTGCTCTGCACTCCTCATTACCAACCTCATCGATAATGGAAAAGAGGTAGTTTTTCATGCTGGTAATAAAAGCTTCGCCTTTTCTTTTATCCAGCTTATACCACTTGATTCTCTCAGACACCTTCGTTTGCTGCTTTGACTTCTTACTCGCCTCCATAAAAAATTCAGTCAGGACGAGACGGTGTTGAGGAGCGATCGCGTCTCCCAGGATCACTTTGCAATCTTTAACTCGTGGCTTCATGAAACTGGATACCAAATGATAGTCTATTTGAGTTTCATTTCCGCCGCTGCTATAAGTGATCAGGTGCCGGCTTTGTTTGACGAACATGGTATTTAGCACTATAAGACCGTACGACTTGCACATGTTTAGGATATCTTCACCTGAAGAGTTCCTGGTGCCGTATCCCAGCCCTCCGTGGTAGCCTTCATAGTCTTCGCTTGTCTTCCCGACATGTCCGTTTAAATCTCCCCCAACAAACAAAAGCTCTTCCTTTGGGATGATTTTGACAAGGTTGTGGAAATCTAGCCAGAATGCATCTTTTTCTTTTTGTTCGCATCCTACTTGAGGGGCATATGCGCTTACGATGTTCCACACCTCACCATGCATCACCAATTTGAGAGCCATCAAACGGTCACTGGACTTTGAAATGGTTAAGACGTTGCCAAGTAACTCTGCCGCAAGGATGATGGCGATTCCGTTTTTTCCTTGTTCCAATCCATAGTAAAACATCTTGTAGGCTTTTGTTTTAACGTCCAAGAAACGTGCCCGATTACCGGTATTTCGCCATTTCGTCTCTTGAACGCACAGGATGTCTACTCGCCTTCTAACCATCATTTCTTCAAGCTCATAGCTGCGACCACTCATGCTTCTAACGTTCCAACTCGCGACTCTTAACTATTTCTTACGCCGTTGCATTACTTTGCTATCCCCCGGCAATCCTACAGCTCTGACCCGAGCATTGCTGCTCGTCCCAGGATCACGACCATTAGTAGTGCCTGGCGGGGTAGTGCTTTTCCTTTTAGCGTTCTTTTCCATAATGCTACGGTTTGACCGTTTTCTTTCTTCCCTTCCTTTTTGACACGGGCATGCTCCAGATTTATTTACTTTTTTTGATTGATCTTACTCTTACAACACCGGTGATCTCCAGTCGTGTCAACCCACTGATTTGCATGCACACTTGTGGGGCAGTTTAATGGTAGTATATGTGTCCCTAGGCTCACCTTGGTGTTTTCTAAATTGCCTAGATGTGAGTTTTGTTTACCTTTGTTTAGTCGCCTTTTACGACAAGCGATAGGTATCGCTGCAGGGAAATTCTTAACCCGTCCCTGCACGAGTAAAATTAGACGGTAATTAACTGCCGAAAGTTCCCACGGGTTTTGGTCATCTCGAACGGCCTTCTCAAACAGCTAGAGTAAATTATTTTGAAGCCTGCAGACTCCAAGTCGGCCAATAAAATGAACTGAAAATATTGAAACTGGTTGCTGAGTGTGTAATAAAAAGCTCAGGAAAGTCTGTTTCGGGACGATCACAGCAATCGGCTTTATCCAAATTCGAAAAAAATCCAGGGCCACATGATTATAAGTTTTAGGTGATATACGTTTAGAAAACAATACTGTACTTTCGCTTAGTATAAAAACTAAGTCGTTACATCTAGGACTATCAAAATCAAAGAAAAATAGTAGAGCAATCTCTCCATCTATAACAAGTAAAAGTTTGGTGCAGTTTTTTGATCGGCCATTGAAGCATATTTTTTTTCAAAGAGATGTTTTTGCGACTTTTCCAGTTATTGAACTGTGTTTTTAGGAAGATGAGGGGATGTGATACACAGCTAAAAAAACAAGCTCTTACCGGGTGATATTTTTAGGAATGATAACTGAGGTTTTAGCTCATGTCTCATAGGAGGTCCATGGTCTCAGGCTCCAGTCAAAAGCCTGTTTTCTATACTTGTCTATGTTAGTCTTCTCGGCTGTCAGCAATTACGAACTGAATTTGAGTCCCAGCATTAATTCGTACAGGGATAGATTAAACACACAAGTCAAGACTCTTTAGCAGGGATATACCATTTTATATGCTTGTCGATAATTTTTAAGTTGCCTAAAAAAATGGCTGTTTTGAGATCTACTTTTTTATTTTTGGGACCTGCTGTTGTTTCTATGGGGGATTATGAAGCTCTATAACCTTGATTTGAACACACGAATCAAATTATTTGTAAAATGGCAATTCTATTAGCATATAGGCGGATGGCATCTTCTGTAGCGGATATTGGTTCCTCAATAAAGGGCAATAATGTCAGTTAAACTTGGAAGTGATGTCATATCGGTAGTTTTCAGAAGCTTGGAGCACCTCACTGAGGTAGTAGGTTGACAAAAAACCATAACTTTTTCATCGGTAAAATTATAATTATTAGGTGTAAAGTTGGAATCCATCATTTGTTTGTTTTTAATACTCGGAAGTTTATGGTTAAAATAGTTTTTCTTTCATTCTTAAAAATGTAAAATACAACCTTTCTCATCTTTTTGGCAGCGTCTTTTGAGGCAGTCCATATTTTTTAACTCTTCTGAAAGTTCGGAAGTGCTGCTCAACCATGCCATGCGTCATCGTCATCGTCATATTCCGTGCTAAACTGATCCCTTTAAATACACAACCAGAACAGCAAGTCGACATTCACGCACTGTCATCATGCCTTAATAGATCCCCTTTTTATCACTAGTTGCAATACGATACAGCACCATACCCCTTCTTGCCGCTGGAGCAGTTGCTTACTGAAAAAAAGACGCCGTTTTACATCTCTCTTTTTTGGTTCGTTGTAAACCATTTTAAAATTTTTAGACCATGGGTATTGGTTTATTATCACGAACTATTAATGAATCTGCAAGTACTTCTTTCCTTCGACGTTGCTGCCTTCAATTCTGCACCTTGAAAGTATTTCACAAGTTCAGGATGATCCTTACTTTCTTCATTAAAGTTCCCATTTTCATAGCAATAAAAAGAAAATCGTCCACTTTGTCGTTGAATTTCAGGGGAGTGTAAGAGTAAAACAATTGATGGTTTGCACGTATTAGTAGAAGACTGTCTTCACCACAAAATGGATCATCGTCAGGTTTTTGACCAAAATGCGTTGAGGATATGAACGCATAATGGCCACTTGCATATCATCTGTTTGATGGAGTTGACTTATTCTCGACATATCCAACGACGGCGGTGATACTCTCATCGAAGGAGTCTTACAATACCCTCGTACTACTGAAACCGATACCGAGTTCGTGAGCACATCAGCTGAAAAATTAAAAAACAAGAGTTATTTTGATGTACCGATTGACGAAGGATTCAGCTACAGCATTCTGTGTTTCTCGCTAGTGTTTACAGCTTTGCAATCAATTTTAAAGTGTAAGCTGTGCGATAGCGACATTAAATTTTTACTTCACTGCTGGATGTTATTTCTTTGATAGGGAAATATTCTAATAAAATTGTAGACTTAATTGTCAAATCAAAAGTGTGTAAAGCATGCGAGCAATTGATTGGCAGGGAAGAGTTAGACGAGTTTTTGGAGTGGTATGAAAATCACATTGAGCATTGTGAAGCAAATCATGAAAGAAGTTCCGGTAAAATGGAAGTTGACAGTGTGATCGAAACGTTTCAGCGGTCTGTCGAATACTTAAAAGTAAAATATAGTCAATACATTGGAGATGATGACAGCAAAACATTTAAAAATTTATTGGATACCGATCCTTACAACGGCGATCCTGGGGTAGAAAAAACAGAGTGCGTAATGCACGTCAAAAAAAGAATGTATAGACGAGTGAAAGAAGCTAAAAAAACACATAACCAGTATTTAAAAGCTAAAACAGTCTTGGAAGAAGCTGAAAAAAAAAAGGCCAAAAATAATCAAAAAGATAAAGCAGGTAAAGTTGCTGTCACAAAATGTACATCGAAAAAAAAATCATCCACTAGTGCTGCAAAAACGAAGTCGACTCTTGCATTGACCAATGCCATGATGGTTAAGCTAAGTATATACTATGGTTTGGCTATTTTGAGGAATCCAGATTCTCAAGAAGAAATGAAGAAAGCAGTGTGGGCTACTTACTACCATTACATTTCAACCGATGAAAACCCCCATCACTCGTACTGTTCAATTGTATGGTGCAAGTATTTACAACATACGGCAGGGAATACAGAGGAAATTTACACACATCCTCCAGCATTTGATGAAGAAACAGCAAGTTTTTTGAAGCCAATTTGCGAAGAATTATCATCTAATGATCTGATACAAAGGTGCTTGGGAAAAAACACTCAGAACGACAACGAGTCGTTTAATAGCTGCATCAGGAACTTGGCTCCAAAGTATCATTTTGTTGGAAAAAAAACGCTGGAAATTGCTTCATGGACAGCTGCGTGTATGTTTAATGAAGGATTTTCACCCATCCTTAAAATAATGGAGATTTTTGGTACGCAAATTGGCCGAAACGCCTACTCGTATGCTGAGGAGTACGATGAACGACGACTAACCCGTGCGGAGCGATTCACTGGCAGAAAATGATGCGTATGAAGCCACTGAAGGGTTATTGTATGGTCCAGGCATAGCAGATTAGTGTAAGTATACATTTTCCACGAAAATTCTGTTCTTGCAGCTTTAAGTGCATTTTTCTCAAACCATCATTTTCTAAAACTGTCATGGTCCTAAAAAAAAACTATTCAACCGATTGCTTTGAAATTTATATATGTTCCTCTACTCAATAATGGTTATCGGCTGTACCAAAATTGGTTATTTTCGAAAATATTTTCTTATTTTTTTTAAACGATTTTTAACAAAAAAATTAACAAAAAAAACAAGATTTTTTTCTCTGAAATCGATTAATTTTGGTAGGGCCGATGGCGACAGACCTACTGAACAATAATCCATTTTATTTTTTTATTTCAGACAATCTGAACAGCCGCTATTACCATGACCAGTGACCTGATTCTTTTCTTGGTGTCTAATTTAATTTAAAAAAATGTAATATAAGAAAAAAAAAAAAATTATACAGTTTAAGATACAAATATGTAAAAACATATAAAAAATTAAAATGATTGAATTTTATTGTCTTATAAAAAAAAAATCCTAAGAAGAGGTAAAATGTATGCGTTCACATGAGACTACCTCCTTATGCCAAGGCCAGCACATTCGCCAGATTTGAATCCAATTGAAAACTTATGGGGCATATTAGCAAGGCTGGTGTATGCTGACGGACGCCAATTTAACAACGGTCTTGAGCTCAAGAGCGCAATTATGGAGTGTTGGTAAAAAATTAAAAAAGAAACAATCCAAAAATAAATAATACCAAACAATTTCAAATTTCAAACAAAAAACAAAAATACAAATGCAACCAGTCGCACTATCTTTTGGGACATCAAAATTAATTTATTTTTTAAATACTGTGCATTATTGAATTTGTATAGAATTATGGAGAAGAAGAACGATTTTTCTAGACAATCGAGACATTAGAATTTTTATTATTATTAATACCTTTGGTTTATTGTCTGTACTTCCACATTTTTCGATGGCTCTATCATCTTACGGACCTTATCTTAAAAAAAAAATTGTCTTAAGACGCCAAACCGCATGATCTAGCCGGCCGATTCACTAGTGCGAAATGAGAGGAAAATTGCCTATCAAAATCATTTCTCAGTTGGTCCATCGATTCGCGTCGTCGATTTCTGTGTGAAATATAGCACTGTCTTGCCGGAACCTCATGCCGACCGGGTCCCGCTCGTGCTGTTGGGATAAAACAATGTTCGAAATTATTGAACAATAAATACGGGCCAATGATTCCGCCGGATCAGAAACCGCACCAAACAGTGGTTTTCTGGGTGCTTTGGTAACTCTTGAGTTGAAAACGATTTAGGCCCTCTTCATGATTTTTTATCGTCTGGTCGAAATCGAATGGTGTGAAAAGAGCCTTAATATTTAACCAGCTGGCGTTGGACAGTAGAGCAATTTGAGCCGAAATTAACTTTGAACGTAAATCAGTGATGAATAATTCCGTAAAAAGTAATCAGAAGTAGTCCGCGATCTTATGGAGAATAGCGTTCCATGGTTCATAGATGTGTTTGTTTACCTCAAAAATATCAAAACATGTCTTACAGTTGACACCAGTTGCAAAAGATGTAACATCTTCCAAAATAATGAAAACAGAATGAGAAATGAAATATTTTGTTCGCTCAAAGACCCAGACACACCCAAGTTTATTTCGCCAGATTAACCCTTAACTTTTAATGTGTTTAAATCCGGTGCCCTCATTAAAAAATCAAGAATTCTAACACTAATGTTACCGCTGTTCAATCAATCCATCATTTCGCTCTTGCCTCCGTTCTTACTCCTTTTTTTATTTTTCCACCTGATACTTACAAATTGATGGTTAAAGTTAGCATCTCCATACTATGCAAGACACCCATAGCATACCTTTAAAAATAACCTGAAGCGGAGACCGCCAGATGCAATTTGTATACGCTTATCTCTCCTAAACATTGATTTCCCTGCTACAGCCTAGTCATATGATCCTGGTAACTTACCGAATAACCGATTAATCAAGATTCAGGACCTAAACAAAACTCATCTCCTAGCCTTCGTTTAATCATTTCTTCGTATCACGCTAGGATAACAAGTAGAACTGACCTAATCCCAAGTTATGAGAAATAATCTCTTTTCTCATCTTCCTTCGAGAATCTCCTGTTTTCTCATCTAATCCACATATCCGTTCTACATCAGTCATGACCAAACCCTACCCACATCTGTCATCTCTTCCTCTTACCCTACCTTACGTACGTGTACATACATTTCCGGTCGAGACCCGTTCATTTAAGCCCATCGATATGTTCTTTCATCCAAGCTCGTAAAAGCAACCCCACTAATCTTGTCCTCACCTACATAACTTCTCAAAAAAAAAAAAAAAAAACTTTTCATATGCCTCATTTGCCACTCCACGCAAGGACACCGCTCAAACGTCGCTCGAACACCTTCTGGCGCTTCAAACTTTTCCCTGCGACGACACAAGAGACATGAAAGTCAAAAACAAAAAGGAAAACACAAAAACTCCCGCAGGAGGTTGATAGACAAATGCACATTAATCGAAGAAGTAACACCCAAACTAGGCCAACGATTCTCGGAAAGAGGATTATTCAGATAACCAGCTAATTGGAGACGTTCCTTCGTGCTTGCATTCCGTCTACGGTCAAATTCCTTCAATTCAAACCAACAGTCAATATTGACAACTTTTTCTTCGATTTCATCGTCTTCCCCTTATCTATTTTCTACGACGCCATGCCATCATTTCCACACTCTGTCTATAGTCCTCGACCCCTGCTTCCATCCAAAGAACGGATCGTAATTTAATTCAAGCCGAAAGGACAACGTGCTTCCCATGAGTGTGCAGAAACAATTTCTCGGCCACGTACTTACTCGTGCCAACCATCCATTCTTTTAATAAATACCATATTTCTGCACGGAAAACCCCATCAATGCGCAGGTCCTTAACGTCCTGCAAGGGGTAATATATTTCCCACCAGATGGTAGTACAGGCGATAGCCGTATTTTTCTGCTATTTCCAAACTTTGAGTGGCATTCGGCTTGGAAAATCAATAATTTGTTGCTGAGTCAAGTGCAAGTTGAGTGAGTTTTTATTTGTTGCTCCCGTTCAAGGACTAGCGCCACTTGGATGACTGCCGCCTTTCCGTTGTTTTTGGTGGGGAAAATTCAATGTGAATTTTGTCGCCAGAAAAGTGCTAGTATACGCTATGTAACGACTGCCGGTTTTGTTGGTGTGGTTTCAGGTCAAGACACAGATGCAAGGACGAAAGGCTTTAGAGTGGGCGGCGAGCTCGGATTAATGAATTGTTGTTGCCAGAGCCAGCGGACGAAATGCTGATTCCTTAATGAGTTAATGGGTGCTTTGAAGTTGGGCGAATTGAAGAAATTGAAGGGAGATGCGGGAGCGATTTTAAAATTACACTTTGAAGGAGCTGGATCCCTGGTTAAATCTCTTTGAGTGGTTGTTACTAAAGCTAGCTCTTTAGCTAGGTTAATCCAAATAAAGCGAATTGAGAATTATATACCTGAAAATAAGATCCAATGGATTGGTGATACTGATTTAGTATAATGTTGTGGACCAAAAGTACCGAAGCTAATGAGCTCCTTCTTCTGACGCGTATGACACGGAGTTCGGAGCACGACAATAGAGAAAAAAATTAATATATTGACCATTTTTCCTGGCAAAATTCCATGTTTGGAAAAGGTCAAGTACCCACACGGTGGACCCCACAAGCGGACCAGTAGGAATGCAGTTAAGTGGGAAGGTTATGGTCCTACACTTCTGACCATAACGACGCCGGGATAAAAAGGAAAAGAAGAAGGAAAAGGTCAAGTACGGAAAGCGAGATACCCGAAAACAACGAAATAAGAGAAGAAAGCATATAAAGGAAACAAGCGACACCGAAGCCTCTGTTTGCTAACTATGGCCCGCAACCTCACGTTACTAGCAGCTAAACTGTAAATCAGGCAGAATCTTTCATTGCTTTGTCAGGCTGTTGAGGGCAATAACCAATGATTGGTTCCTTCGCAGTTCCTTCGAGTAAAAAAACAACTCATCTGGGATTCTCTAACGATCCAGCAAAAGGTGCCATATTAAATCAATAAACATTGTAGGATTTTTATGAAAAGTGGTCATTATTTTAGATGAAAGAAGTTAGTTCATATCATGCGATAACACAATCAATTTAAAGAAACTGTCGCAATAGCATAACTGCCAAAAAAATGTAGCCCAAACAGCATCAAATTATTATTGCGTATTTACCAGCTTCAACCCTCTTATTACCAGAACTTTTACGTATTGACAGGACCTTTATTTTATTTTTGTTGCGAGTCACATAGACCTCTCCGTTTTACTTACCAAAAGTAAAATTTAAAGTGATACCTCTTGTTGGATGACATTTTAACATTCACATATGTTCTTGGGCCTAGGGCAGGGCTTTAGTCTTGGATCAAGTAACAACCCTTCAGGTCGGGGACTATGACTACCGGAAACATTCCTTCACATGTTGTTGTATACGGAGGCATTGCATACCAAAGGTTCGTACAAACCATTGAAAGGCAACGATTTAAAGTTGTGTACTTCGAATATCAGGTCGCGTCTCAATTATAAAAAGCGCGGAAAATTACAAAGTAAGCCTAACTATCCTCCAATAAATACGATAAGATGAAAAGGATCAAAAGAAGATGAAAGATTATGGCGCCTATTTCAAGTCCAAAACTACTTCGGAACAAATAATACCTACAAGCTCCCTGGGCAATAAGTCATTACCTCTCGGCATTTGAGCAAATGCCTTGCGTTAATGGATTTCAAAGCTTTTCCCGGAGCCATAAGCTGTTCATGCGACGAAATAAAAGAGGGATATACTCAAGTATAACTACTACAAGGTGGCGCAAAATTAATCATCCAATTTTGTTTTTGAATTGCTTTTTAACTAAATAAAAAAAATTACTTTGAGTGGTGAAAATCTTCATAATTTTTTTCTGTCAAGTGGCGGCCGCCAGTGTTGATACATATTTGTACCGGTTTTATCGCATTTTCCATGACTTTCTTTAGGATTTCCGGTGATAACTGTTCGCATTCCTGTCGAATATTCTCCTTAAGGGCTGCGAGTGTCTGAGGCTTGTTGGCATAAACTTGCGTCTTCAAGTAGCCCCAAAGTCTGGGATGGTTAAATCGGGCGATCTTGCTGGCCATGCCAAACTGCCAAAACAGGAGATTTCGTGAAGTTTCCTTCAGATTCTTCCTTGAGGTTAAGGATGGCTTGACAGTAATTCACGCGCGGTTAACGGTCATTAGCTGATGCACTTTGTATGGGAACATGTGTAAGTCTTTCACTAAAATTTGTTGTAGGGTCCGTCAGGTGGTGCCCAATTGCGTGGCCTGTCGCCTGGCTGATATTTCTTCGTTCTCAGCAACATCGGCAGTAAAAGCCGCGATATTCTCCGCCGGCCGACCACTCCGCTGGCAGCTATGACCTTCATGGTCTCCTGTGGTTCCAGTCTGTTCGAGAGGAGTAGGAATGTTTGCCGACGATTAGGAAATTGACGTCCAAATTCACGCTGCGCTAACACCACCGACCGATTATTAGTCAAAAAAATCGACACAATTATTCCACGCTCTTGCGAAGTAAAGCGCTCCATTGCTTGCTTGTTTGTATAGTGCAGCTGTTTAGTTCACAAATCTCAAATATGATTGAGATGCCATTTGCAAAAATTATAACATCTTCCGATAGTGTGATCCATTTTGCGCCACCTTGTACTTTATTTTGTAAATGTCATGTTGCGGATTTAATTTTTTCAAAACAATATCTTTTAAATGTCGCCCGTTTCTTTCCGGACCCTCACACTTGAGATAACGAGCCAATAACGAGCTGGTTCAATGGCGGCAGTTTCGTGGCGAATATTCTCTTGCAGGGCCTTAATTGTTCGAGGATTGATATTATAAATCCTTGACTTGTGGTATCCTAACAGAAAAAGTCTCATGGAGTGAGATCCGGAGAGCGAGTTCGCAAGTTCTGTTTATTAAGTAGCCGTCGATATGAACATGTGCTTCATCACTAATTAATATGTTGCCAAGCGTTCGTGCTGTTCGAGAGCGTTCGAGCATTGTTCTTGCGAAGGTTTCTCGCAAAGGATAGTCGCTTTCCTTTAGAACTTGCATGATTTGGATTTTTATCGGTGGAATATTAAATGTTTCTTTTTAAATAATGTACACAGTGGTTTTTCTCATTCCAGTAGAGGCCGCAATATTTCTTATGGACCTAGGCGGATTTCGCAAAAGGGACACGTTCCGGCGTCGCTGCTGATGTTGATGGCCCCGGAGGAGCTCTGTTCACCATTGTCCCTTCTTGTCTAAACCATTGCACCCACGCTAAGATAAGATGCATATTCGGACTATCAGTCTCAGTCTGCGTAAATTGAAGTGAGTACAAAATTTGCGGCATGCACGAATCAACGATTCACCTTCTTCATATATTGCTCAACCGCGAATGCGCGGTGTGCTCCCGACGATTCGTGATTAATAAATCCGCAAAAAAATGCGCATCGAACGATACAGAAGTCGACAACCATTCACTAGATATCCCCCCACTGCAGTTGGATGGATCTCCAATTGAATTTGTCGATAATTTTATGGCGCTCTCCGTGGACTGAGCCCTACAGCTCAATTCTTACCAGTAAATGTCAAACGTAAACTTATAACGACTTATATTTTGCCAATTATCCTATTATATGGCTGTGAACTATTTTCGAATATGGACTACGATTCCGAAAGAAAACTGACAGTGGCATTCAACTGTTGTGCAAGGTATGTATATGGCATAAGAAGATATGAACACATTTCCGAATATACAAGAAAAATAGCTGATTGCCCTTTAATAGAACTATTAAAATATCGAACTATTTTATTATTACATAAAATTATGACCACAAAAGAACCGACGTATCTATACCGAAAAATCAATTTTGCAATAAGCTATCGATCCCTACATTTTATATTGCCGAGACACAAATACGTGGCAAGTAGCCGCCAGTTTTTTGTACATGCCGATCAACTTTGGAACTCACTCCCCCTATGCATCAAGTTAACGAATAACTCAAATGATTTTAAACGTAAAGTTTTCAATTTTTTCGCTAATAACCGCTACGAATAATAACTCACTTTCATTTCATTATTTATTGTATATTATTATTAATTATTTGCATAAGTTTCCTTTGTTTTATCTATTTTTCGTATATTTATTTCTTGTTTAATGTTAATTTTATACTAAATAATTGTGTCAGTCTAAACACACATACGTAAAGCTTGTACATCTTTAAAAGACTATGCTTGTCTTATCTGTACATTATGCCATTAATAAATAAATAAATAAATAAATACCTTTCCCACTTACCTCACCCGGCTGGTTTTCGAACAATCGAAATTTAAAATTGAAAATTTCCCGCTGGACACCCTTTATCTTACAATCGATACCAGGGAGGTCTCCACCACCTTAGAGGATTTTAAGAGAATCTGTACCTTGTTCCAGTCAAAGAATCAATACGAATATCTCGGGCACAAGGAAATGACCAAGGCCATCAAAATTTTACTACGAAGAGCTGACCTAGTACAGGAACCTTGTGGAACGTATTTTCTCTAACCTAGAACAGCAATGACCCCAGCCGATTGACCTGATTTGAAACTGCGTTGTTACCCCAAGTAATCATCTTCTCTCTACTTTCGACTCCCCTTTATCCACCTTTATCGCTTACGAACTGCTTCCATTTCCGAGAAGCTGACTTCACGAAACTCAATAATCTACTCAACAAGGTTAATTTTAACTTCCTCCGTAACACTTACTCACACATATCCTTAAATTGAACTCAGCCAATCATTCACACAGACATTTCTTGTCTCACTCGACATAACTCCCGATCTAATCACCGAAAAATACGTAACCTAAAGGACGACTACTCTCCCGGTCCCCACTGTCTGCCTGCCATAGTTTTAAAAAGCTGCACGAACCATCTTATTTTACCCCTTCCCACTTTATTTCAAAACTCCATCTCTACAGGACTATCTTCTGAGCTTTGGCAATATGCTAATGTCAAGCCAGTCCACGAAAACGGACTGAAAAATTATGTGTCCAACTATCGCCCCATTGCCAAGCTCTCACCCATACCTAAACTTTTGGAGTGCATCGTTTATAATACACTATTTCTTTACTGCAAATCCATACTCCCTCCTAACAAACATGGGTTCCTAAAAGATCGATCGACAACGGCTAATCAGTCAAGTTTGTTTCACAATCTTTGTGTGCATTCGAAGCCGGCAAAAAAGTAGACGTCGTTGCCACTGATAAAATGTCTCAATAAATTATTTTCCTCAAGCTCCCTGCTCTCGGTTTCTCTCCCGATTTTATATCATGGATCAAATCTTATCTAGAAGATCGTCAAAATAACGTTAATTTCAGATCTTCTATCTCTGATCCAATAAATGTTACTTCCGGTGTCCCACAAGGTAGTCATCTCACCCCATTGCTATTTATTCTAATTATTAATGATGTTGACGGCGTTATTCTGAATTCAAAGCTCTCCATGCCGAATAGAAATATAGAAACTGGAAACTAGCAAAGCAGCTAGTGGAAATATTATTGCCAGCTCGGGATATAAGTCATTAACTGTGAGATATCGTTGGAGCAATAGATGCCCGATGAATGGAATGTTGGCTTCATATACCCGGTGCATAACTGGGCTAATTACAGGGGCATAAATGACCTAGTCATCGCTTACAGGATCCTCGCAAACACCTGAAACCATTCTTGATCCGACAGGTTCCTATCACTCTGGCTCCAGGTCAGCAAAATTCAATGTAGATATTGAAGAAGATTTACGAATTTAGGGTCGACACACATCACCTTTTATTCTACCTTAAAGCCATATGTGGCAATGTCTTTACAGTCGACCTATATTGTATCGCAGCTCAGGAAATAGGAACCCACACGAGAATCGAAGGCGACCGCAGGAAGAAAAAGAAGGAAAAAGAAACACGTGTGTCTCCGTGTGACACTTCTTATTGAATGTCTTTATTCACAATGGTTGTACTCTAATTAGTGCTCATAAGATAATTCACAATATAACAAACGAAATAAAATTATAAATAAAAGTAATCCATATATAACAGTCCTCCCCGCCGACTCTAAGCTTGGAACGGAATTACTGGACGACGCACCCTGGTCGAGCGCCTTAGTTCCGTCTCCCCTATCTTGTGGTCGGATGCAGCGATTGGTTTATCGACCACGTCGGTAGCGCTGGCAACAACAGGTTGTTCAAAATTATTCGAAACACTGGTTTCAACCCGTTCAACTTCCCCTCGAGCTTCAATTTCAGGAGTCTCCTTTATGTCTCCTGTCTTCAACTCTTCAGTGGCTTGAGGTAGGTTAACGTTTTCAAGGGTTCCACTCATTTCGCCGGGGCCTCCACTTTCAACAAGTGTACGTCTCATTTGATCGATGTGCCTCCGATAGGATCTTCCATCTACATCCACTATGTAATGTAAATGACCGTCACGCCGAACAACCTTTCCAAATTTCCATTTTGTATCTTATCTGAACTAAGTCTCCGGTCACAAAATCTCGGATGCATTCTTCCTTGAAACTACTGTCTTCCTGTTGGCCTTTCATCAGATCGAGCCTGGTCCGAAGGTTGAACTTAATCATCATTTCAGCCGGACTCCTTCCAGTCGATGTTGATTGTGTCTTCCGGTATTGTAAGAGAAGTCGATGTAATTTGGTGTGAAAATCTCCTGGGTCTGTCATCGATGAGCGGAGACCGTTCTTTAAGATCTGCACAAAGTGTTCTGCCTGCCCGTTAGTAGAAGGGTGTGCGGGTGATGTTAATTTATGACGGATATTGTTAGATCTCAAAAAATCCTGAAATTCCCTCGAGGTAAAATTTGTGCCATTGTCTGAAACGATAGTTAAAGGGAGACCGAATCTTGAAAATACCTCTCTTAAAGCACGTATAGTATTAAAACTGGTTATTTTTTTTTATAGGAAAGACTTCCAACCATTTGGTTTTTGCATCGACAATGATCAAGAAATAATTGTTCATGAATGACCCAGCGAAGTCAATATGTAGCCTCTGCCATGGTTGACCTGGAATTTCCCATGGGTGCACAACGACCTTATTAGGCTCTTTAAGAACCTTGGCACATCCCGAGCAGCTGTTTGCAATTTCTTCGATGTCCCGATCGATTCCGGGCCAATAACAATAGCTTCTGGCTAACAATTTCATCTTCGTAATACCTACATGCGCAGAGTGTAACTCTCTTAAAACCTGTTCTCGAAGTGTAGATGGCACAATAATTCGAATTCCGCGATAAACACATCCTTCGTGTAACATGAGTTCATTCTCCATTCCAGCGTATGGTGTATTTTTCAGACTTCCTCCAACCTGAAGTTGTATAAATAATGATGACAATTCCTTGTCCCGCTTGAGTTCTTTTTGTATCTGCTCAAATGTGACGGGCAAAACTTCGCTCCAGATCTGGTGAATTTCGACAGGCTTAGTCTCAGTCTGAACTTCATTATTTGCTGGGTGTCTGGAAAAGAAATCTACGTTAATGTGATCTTTTGAATTTCTATATTTGATATTGTATTTGAATCCGCTTAGGAAATGGGCGTAATGTAATAATCGTTGTGCCGTTAGTGATGGTAAATTTTTCTGAGGATTAAAAATTGACGTAAGTGGTTTATTGTCTGTAATAAGCGTAAATTCCCTGCCATAGCATAAGTTGAAAAATTTATTCAATCCCCAAAATATAGCTGTTGCTTCCTTATGATGTGACTATAGTTTGCTTCCGCCTTGGATAAGCTTCGTGAGGCAAAAGCTATTGGTCGTTCTCCGTTATTTGTAACATGGGACAGCACTGCCGATAGTCCAAAGGGAGAAGCATCCGTCGCTAATATTAAGGGAAGCTTCTCATCGAAAGGGATTAGAACATTGTCACTTGCCATTTCCTCCTTCAGCTGTTCAAATGATTTCTGACAATCAGGTGTCCATTTAAATTTGGTGTCCTTCTTGAGTAAAGGTGTAAAAGGTTGTAAAGGTGATGGAGTTTTGTAGCAACATTTGGGATGAACCTATGGTAGTAGTTAACCAATCCAAGAAATTGTCTAAGTTTGGTAATGTCAGTTGGGGGTTTTATGTTAACGATAGCTTCAATCTTTTCACGTGTCTTATGCAAACCTTCTTTATCAATTCGGTGACCTAGGTATGACACGCTTTTCTCGAACATTTTGCACTTTTGTTTGTTCAGGTGAAGATTGCATTTGCGTAACTTTTCGAGCACGAGTGTACATCTATCAATGGTTTCATTGAGTGTTGCTCCTGTTATAATAATGTCGTCAAAAAACATGCAGTCCCATCAAGATCGTTCGTAATGTATTGATCAATGAATCTCTGTCATATATTTGGTGCTGTTTTCACTCCGAACATCAGTCTATTTACCTTGTACGTTCCTTAAGTAGTACTTATTGTTTGTAGAAAAGCACTCTCGTCCGTCACCGGCAAATGTAGGTATGCTTTATGTATATCAAAGACACAGTAAAACTTACCACCTTTCAATTTTTGGTAAAGGTCCTCAACTCTTGGTATCGGATATTTATCGTTGACAATACAGTTGTTCAGTGTGACTTTATAGTCGGCGCAGAGACGAATCGTTCCGTCCCGTTTAATGACTGGTACAACCGGTGTTCCCCAATCGGAATGCGACGTTTTCTTAATGACGCCATCTTTTTCCAGCCGATCCAGCTCTTGCTCCACTAACGGACGAATCGCATATGGAATGGCTCGTGGCTTGATAAATGTTGGCGTAGCTCCTTCACGAAGCCTTAGTATGCCTTTCACGTTTGGAATGGTCCCTACCTTCGTTTGGAAGATGTCAGCGTAGTCGGTAAAAATTTTTTGTCTAATGCTTTCAATTTTATCTTCTGTTATTGTGACAGGTGTATTAATCGAATTGATTTTAAGTAAGTCGAACATCTTTACCCAGTCACGTCCGATAAGTGTATCAAAATTTCCCTTCACTAGATATATGTAGCATTTAGCTGCCTGTTTACCATACTCAACTTTTACCTGTGACTTGGTTACCACCGGAAGAATTTCATTGTTGTAGGTTTATAACATCACCCCCGTACGAATTTGCGTTGCTTTAGGCCAATTTTTCGTAAAGGTATCAACGTTCATTACCGAGACCGCTGCTCCAGTGTCTAGTTCCATTTTAGTGGGCCGACCCTCGATCTTAACCTCAATGTAATACTTTCCTGGATCTTGTATGGATGCTGACTTCAAATTATTTATTTCGTAAAAAGCCTCTTCTGATGTGTTTACTAAATCTAATGTAATGCCCCCTTTGAAGATTTCATGCACATTGTCGCCACGTGTCCCTTCAGTCGGCGAGATTTACAGAAGAGATTCTTTGCTCGGCGCCTATTCGCCATGTGACTGCTCGCGTGGGTTCGAATCCCATCCTCGTCACCAATATTGTATCGCAGCTCAGGAAATAGGAACCCACACGAGAATCGAAGGCGACCGCAGGAAGAAAAAGAAGGAAAAAGAAACACGTGTGTCTCCGTGTGACACTTCTTATTGAATGTCTTTATTCACAATGGTTGTACTCTAATTAGTGCTCATAAGATAATTCACAATATAACAAACGAAATAAAATTATAAATAAAAGTAATCCATATAATAATCCATATAGAGCTATTTTCTATTTTAAAATTCTTGTCAAACTCGCTGCTGCATTCGCCTGAAACGAGCTAGTCTAGACCTTCAATTCTAAACGGATTTACCCTTGGATATATCGTGCAGAACTCACGGGCCAATAAAAGGGGCGCAATTGAAACAGGTACTAGTGGGCCTACCTCGGCCCACTAGTGAAAAGCTGCAACAGCAACAGTGCTGAGATCACGCGCAGATCCACCTTCGGACTCCAGGGGCAATTAAGATTGAGCGCAAGGTCTGTAGTTTAAGACTGTCTATATACAAGAACAATTCCCATACAGAAAAACTGTTCAACAGCATTAGATGTGAATGAGAAATGATCAAAAATTCTGACGAAGACATAACACTCGCACTATAATATCACTCCAAAATTCATACTCTGTGTGTGTATTGCCCCTGTGTGTGCATTTAACACCTTAATGACATGGAAACAAGAGTAAGTTATTGTGAACTACAACCAACGTCAAAAATTCAGTCGAATCTCTCAATCCTATCCAAGACAACCACCTCTGGAGAGTAGTGAACGAACATATTTGACACGAACCATCTGCACCCCATTCAGATTGTGTGACACACCCTATAAGACCTTTAAAACAAAAAAAAATTAAGAATTAAAGCCCTTTCTGAACAAAGTCATGATACTCGTATTAAAACTTATGTACATCATTTAAATTTTCCTTGGAATGATTTCCAAGGGCTGAACCTTTCTGAAAAGGGTTAACACCGAGCTGTGCGGGCTGTACAGCGACAATGGCTTGGTTAGGGCTCTACAGATTAAAATATGTAACATATATGGCTGCCCATGATTTAATTGGCTGAAAAATATGTAACATATGTATATGGCTGCCCATGATTTAATTGGCTGAAATTCATTCTTAATGTCAGAGGCTTCAATATTAATCTGACACATACGTCAATTTCAGTCCGATGACCCACAAATATATTCAGTTAAACAAAGACACCCTCTCGGTGTCATTAAATCCCACATAACTGACCACTCATTCTGTCATTAATTGCAATTACTTAGTTGTTCGCCACCCAACTCTCCCTTTCGCCCTCATTAAACGGAACAGAAAAAGAACGGATTATCGAGAAAAATCGCGAAAAAATTATTCCAAAGGACACATAATGCCTCATTAATTCGATTATGAATATTTCACTGTCAGTTACGAGGAAGTTGTCAATGTTCCACAGCACCCCCAACAATCTCTCAACCGACCATTCCAATTGAGCTGAAGTGCAGCTGCAACTGAATGAAATTATTTGCATTGACGTTGCAATCCGATGCAGAAGCCTTTCAATGAATGCCTCCCACAACTCGTCTTTTGATCTTCTCTGTCCTATCCACCATGTTCTAGTTTCATTTTCAGTTTTCTCTCTCGCTGAAGGGGTCACTTCCGTCCGAGATTCATTGTTCATTCGTAGAAGGATAACGGCTCAGAATTGTCCCCAAGAAACCGAACGATGGACCAACAACGAAGGCTAAAAACAATTTTCATTTTCGTTTTCATTTAGATTTTGATTTTCACATAGAAAATGCCAAACACATTTGCATATTCATTTGGCATTCCAGCCAGACGGCTGAACCGACGCACAGACACCCACACCCACACACATGTATACTCATCTCACAATTCGTCCTGTCTGCCCTTAGTCATGCTACTCGTATGTATAATCGCATCCAAGAAGCTTCCAGCTCTGTTCCGTTTCCCGTCTTCTGCTTTGCTTCGCTTCGGAGATACTGGCAAGTCATTGACGTAGGTGTAGATGTGTGCATATGGTTTTAGTCGTCCTTTGAGGAATGGGTTTCATGAATACGTAAAAAGACATCTCGTGAATATTCCTCTCGGAATAATACACTTTGACATTATGGTAAATAATTAAAAGGTGGAAAATAGAAAATTTATATTACGGCGAGAATGACTTGTGACTTGTGCCGTCTCGGTGTGTGTCTAGTGTGTTCCATGTTGTGTTGCACAGTCTGACACTTTGCGGTGTGGCCGAGGCAGTTGCTCCGAACTAATTCAAAGAAAACCACTTTGGCGAACAGTTCGAATGACGAGTGGATGGAGAGCTGAGGAAGATGATCTTTTGTGGTTGAAATGTCAATCACTGCCGATGTTGTTTGGATGACAATCCTTCGAAAATCTATTATGAATCTTATGGTTTCTTGAAATTTGCACCACTGAGGAGGGGATCTTAATGACCAATTATTACGGTAATAATGTATTCTTGATTCCAACTCCAATTGCAGTGAAACTGTATCACCTCCAAGTGATTGACGCTACAAATGGCAACGAGAGAGTAGGATTATTGTACCCAAAGACAATTAGGCGAGGGGATCCTCGTGAGTTATGATCCTTCAGATCCCGAAAGGCTTCCTGATGGCACATGACTTTTCAAGTATCTCAGACCGCAGTGTCACGTAAGGTAGATACGAAGTTTTCTAATATCAAATTTCCTAAGATTAAGTTAATTTTCAAGGGCCTTCCTAATAGTCGATGCAGAGACTAGTCTTCGAAGACAAGATTTGTATATAATCACACCACGGCAGATAGTAACACTGTGCAGTCAACAGATATTCTTAACGAAAGACCACATACATATATGATAAGGAAATTATAGAGAGCCCAAAAAAGATTAAAACTACCTCATAAGTCACAGTGTATGAGGTAGTAAAGTGGAAAAAAAGTGATTAAACGAAGCCTACGAAAATGACTTTAAAGAGTAGAGGAATCAGATCAACAAAACAACTGCAATTCAAAAGTCAAACTTCCAAAAACCTTGAAGGTTGATAATCCAGGCTAATACCTCTATTGACGATATCATAGCAAACAATTTTGCGCACAAGAAAGACATTTGCGAATTTAATTGAGAATTCTGTACTAAAGTAAAGGGTACTCGTTGTTGTTTCGGTGACATCTATCAAATTTGTTGTTTATTATTCAGTTACTGATGCCAAATCACCATGCCAGGTTACATGATTAAACAACACTAAATGATAAAACTTTATTATCAAAATAAGTGCTCGTTGGTATAAACTTTAACGTTTGTTGGCCAAATTTGAGACAAACGGTTCGGTAATCAATTAGCCAAAATTTTAAGTCAAAGCAACATAAGATCGGCCAAGAAGATCGCCCCGATCCATGGAAGTGTACAGCAAGGCTTTCGCAAACTTCAACATGGCAGTTGACTGGAATAAATATCGATCGTTGCAGAAAGAATTTAAGAAGCTTATTCGTAAATCGAAGAATGATCCCTATAAGTCCTTCTGCGAAGAGATCAAATCCCTGAGCGCGACCAGCAAGTTGGTCAACGTTCTCAAACGAGGAAAATCGACAAAGCTGGATGTACTCAGAAAGTCACGAGTCTAAAGCAGAAACTCTTAGTTTACTGTTTCAGACCCATTTCCCGGGAACTCAGACTGTCATCGGCTCGTTGCACACTCCCTTATTGGAAACTGCGACTGAAACGATGAGAACAACTCGGCGTAGCTGGTATGTTGCGTCACGATTGGCAACTACTGAGGTCATTAAATTTGCTGTGGCATCCTTCGATGGCTTCTAGTCGCTGGGCACTGATGGGATATACCCCGTTATGCAGCAAAAAGGTATAAGACAGCTGCTTGCTACTCTGAAAAGAATTTTCACTGCTAGCCTGGCACTTGCCTACATACCAATTCCTTGGCGCGCGGTGAAAGTGGTCTTTATTCCCAAAATAGGGAAAGGAGATTACTCACTCGCCAAGAGTTTTAGACCAATCAGTCTGACATCCTTCTTGCTGAAAAGCATTGAAAGATTAATAAGTTGCACGTACGCAAAGTTGCCCTTCGAATGCATCCTCTCTCGGACATGCAACCTGCTTATCAGCGCGGATAATCCTGCGGGACTGCGCTTCAAAACCTAGTTGGGAGAATTGAATTGAAATGAATAACTCTACTTTCGACAGCAATGCTCGTGCACAGGACATTGATCGCTGATGCAGACCTCGAACAATGTGTCAAGTCTGGAGTAAACAGGGACTGCCCGCAAGCTGGCGTCTTTTCTCCGCTTTTATGGTGCATGTTGGTCGACTCTCTGCTCGATGCTCTCAATGCCTCTGGAATCTATGCGGATGATGTAGCTGTGCTCTCTGTCGGTTCATGTTTGGCGATTGTCTGTCTCAAAGCGCAGGCGCTAGATGTGATCGAAGACTGGTGAATCCTTTTTTTTTTTTTTTTTTTTTTGTTGGAGCACTCAGAAACAAATACTGGTCCATTGTACTGCCAGACAGACACCTTAGATGGCGTTGGAGCTCATGTGGAGCCAAGGCCAAGCTTCTTTTTACTCACTTATGTTGTGTGCGATTTGTTTTTTCACATAAGTGAACGGAACCTAAAGCTTAATGCTGATTCCGAACGGCGAGAGCCGAGAAGCTTTTTCATGGCAAGTATACAACGGAGGGTTTTGCCAGTACCCCGCCGAGGTTGGACGCCGGGAAATAATCATTCGATGGCGTTGGTGTTATCGGGATCCGAACTCGCTCATCTTGCGTCAGCGGCCGACACACTACTTACTGCGCCACGGCGCTCCCGTTAATCCTCTTAAGACTGATGTCGTTCTCTTTACGAGAAGGAGGAAAAATACTGGCATGACTCAGCTGGTGCTAAAAGGCATTCCCATCTGGATATCCAAGGAAGCTAAGTATCTGGGAGTCATCCTAGATAGCAAGCCTCTTTGGTCAAAACATGTTGAGTCCAAAACCACCAAAACGCTGTCAGCTTTTTGTCAATGCAAAAATGCCTTTGGCAAAACATGGGGCTTATCGCCGAAAAAGGTCGTTTGGATCTACACGGCAATGATAAGACCGATAATCTCATATGCATCGGTTGTTTGGTGGAGCAGGCTGACACGCAAACACGCTGTGGCTTCACTCACCAAACTCCAGAGAGCGGTCTGTCTCAGCTGCACGGGGGCCTTCCCCAGCACACCGGGAGCTGCTCTAGATGCTATGATGAATCTTCCACCCCTTGACATATATATCAGAGGGTGCGCATTGAAAGCCATGTCTCGTCTAAAGAGAAATGGTCTTTGGTACAACTCGCATTGGAGTGAAAGTGTACTTGCGGGAGAAATATTCTTCGACCCTTGTCTCATGGATATGTCTTCTGACGCAATGACACCTGCCATCCTACTGCGCTGTAACTTCACAGTCACATTTCCATGGCGTCAGGACTGGCTTTGGCCAGACACTGAACCTGGAATGGAATGTCTTCGCATTTTCACAGATGGCTCCAGGACTGGGCCGGGTCCGGCGCTGGAGTTTTCTTTGAGCGCGAAAACATTCGACTGCACTTCTCGTTAGGAAAATATGCGTCTGTCTTTCAAGCGGAGATTTACGCAATCATAATGACCATTCACTATGTTGTGAAACACAGGTGGAGGGGAAAAAGCATATGTGTCTGCAGTGACAGCCAAGCTGCACTCAAAGCTGTGTCTAACCCTCTATCCAAATTAGTGCATGAACTCAAGACCTTTTTGAACAAAGTCGGCAGACTAAATTCCCAGGTCAGTCTGAGATCCCAGGAAACGAGATCTCCGATGAACTCACTAGAAGGGGCTCAAAGGAGAGTTTCCCAGGACCTGAACCCACCTTAGGTCTACCTGCTTCCACGGTCAAATCTGACATCAACGACTGGGTCTATAATGCACACAGTCGTAGATGGAGTGAATATCCAAGATGCAGGATGACTACGCGCATACGCCCTGATATCTGCAAGAAGTCCGCAACATTTTTCTTATCCTTAAGGAGAAATGATTGCGGAAGGCTTACGGGCGTTGTTATGGGCCATTACACTTTTGCCAATCATCTCTAGGTGCTTGGCAGTGAGACGCCTACCTGTGCTGCATGTTGCGAGGAGGATGACACAGCAGAACACCTTCTCTGCGACTGTCCCGCCTTCGCTCGCTCACGGTGGCGCACCCTTGGGGCCGAATGGTGGGTGCCGAAGCCCCTCCTCACTTTTCTCCGGAGAACGGGGAAAGTACAATAAAGACAAGGTTTCTGTCTGGTAGTACAATGGACCAGTATTTGTGTCTGAGTGCTCCAACAGATAGTAGAAACCTCCAACCAAAAAAAAAAATAGTGTATATGTGGCAGTTTTATCAATCCCAGTCAAAGAACGACCACCAAATTGGTGATCAAGATAAACGTGTATTGTGAATTGAGAGCTTGGACAAAAGGAACACGGAATAGATTGCCATTTGGTATGCATATGATATGCCGAGAGCCCAAAGATCATTCAAGTGGCAGTTACTTTTGTAACTTTGATGAAAACGCCCGGATATAACAAAAAAAAAAAAAAAACAATTTTAAAATAGCGTATCGTAGTTTATCATCAGCCATACGCCCAGTACCTCTTTCAGCTGAAATCCCAGTGCAGGTTTTCAAATAACTACCTTCTTTCGAATTATTACAAGAATACGAGTATGGTGAAGATCAAAGCGATACCAACGATGAAGATTTTGGAATGGAAGCTGACTCTATTCGCAAGGTAAGGAAAGAGCTAAATGATTTGGCCCGGGATTTGGGACTTTCTAAAAAGACTTCAGAGCTCTTAGCATCAAGACTTCATGAGAACTTGTTTGAAAAAGAAGCTTAGATCCTACTTTCGAGCGCTTAGATCCTACTCAAAAGCGCGCATTTCTGTAATGCTTTTGAAGTGACGGTGACTTCAGCCTGTGAGGAGCTGAGAATCTAGCCTATAATGCAATTGAATGGCCACTGTTCACCGATAGCTCAAAGCGGTGCTTGAAGTGTATCCTCCTTCACAATGGAAACTTATTTGGTTCAGTCTTAAAAGGCCACTCAATTTGTTTGCGCGAAGAATATGAAGACATAGAGAAAGTCATTGATTTTTTGCCATACCACATGCTCAAATGGACCATCTGTGTTGACCTTAAAATAGTACGCTTCCTTCTTGGCCAGCAACGCGGATATACCAAGTGTCCCTCTTTTTTGTGTGGGACAGCAGAGGTCGTAAGAAGCATTGGCTACATTCGAATTGGTCGCAAAGATCTGAACTCAAAACCTGGTATCCAAACATACTACACCAGCCATTTGTTGACAGAAAAAGGATTATATTTCCACCTCTGCATATAAAACTGGGACTCATGAAGCGGTCTGTAAAAGCTTTGCCAACTGAAGGAGATTTCAAGTACCTCATTTCAGCATTTCTGCGCCTGTCTTTTCGAAAAATATTCCGGTGCGTTTGACACGATTGGCATTCAAAAACGTTGTCAGAATTTTTTTTGGGAATACGTGAGCAAAGAATTACTTTGAAACGTTTAGAGAGCTTTAAAACATGGGCATTAAGCTTCATGTCAGCGATGAGCAGGGTGAGTTATACCACCAAGATCTGAAGATAATGGAGGCACAGTACTAAGGTAGATGGGATGTGCATATAATCGTTGACTATTATTGTAGCAACAGACGCATCCACAGAATGAACACGCGGTGAAAAGCTGTAAACGACAATTTTGACCTTGATATGTAAATATGTATGTACATATGTATGTTTGCCATTTGGTTAAAGAAGTTCACTACTTTAATGAATAAATTAATTTTCTTTGAACATTTTGGTTGAAAATTGTTTCCTTACCTCAAAGGAAGACCACATAAATGCCAGAAAACAAAACGAAAATAGTAATTTTAAATTTTCTCAAAAACTGGAAGGCATAAAGTCATTCGGTTTTCTGTGCTCGATTTAGAATTCAGAAAAATAGAATTTTTAAGAAAACTATTAACCTAAATAATTTATCTTAAATGTCGGATTAAATGACAAGTTTTTGGCTTTCAGAACCGGAATAGTACTTCATTTAAATGTTGCCGTTTTTGACCCCTCTACAAAAGACAATTATCAATTTTTGGCGCCAAAGTTATTGTACTCTCCTCACCAACTTCATATATTACGGAAAGGCAATCCGAAAAAAAACTGACAGGCACAAAACTCGAGAAAGGCCTTTGTAGTCAAATGGAAGGACGAGAGAGCACATGCTGAGCACAAAACATAATGAAAACTGTAAAACACAAGTGGAATAGTCGAGAGATAAAAAAGTTAAAAATCGTTATGGAATATAACCACGCTAAGTAAGGCATCGACAATTCTGATCAAATTGCATGCTACTTTACGCCATTGCGAAAGACAGTACAGTAGTAAGGCGGCTCAACATCTGTTGTCTTGGTCTAAAAATTTAAAAAAGGATGCAGTCTAGGGAATCCATATACAAGAACTATGTATTACACATCCCAACGTCGAATTATTTGATATATTGACAAGAAATTAGCTTAATTGCTGTTAAAACCCCGTTTATCCTGCTTCTGACATGAAGAACTGTCTCGGAAAGATAAAAACTACTTAATTTATGACCCCCTAAAAGGCAATGCATAGTGGAGCATACATGTAGCTGTGCTAGTCAAAGCTAAATATGATTAAGTAGAAAAAAATATGTTGTTCCCAAGGGTAGAGGTCGAATACCTTTCTCTATCTCCCCGAATACGCTCTACATTTTTTATCATCTATTTAATTTCAAAGCCAAAGTACCCCAACAGACTTCGTTTCACCCCTCGCAGCCCCATATGCCCTAACCCAATCAGAGAACAGATAAAGTCAGAAAATAAACCCCGAACTGCAATATTTCAAAGTATCTCTTGGCATATGTTTCGGTCATAATTCATCGACACACTTCCACCCCGCTACATTCGACTTTGGATTTAAAAAACAAAAAAACCCTTTGTTCCTGCAACAGAGTACCGAAAGACCCGTGCCATCCCTCCTAACAAGGATGTTGGAAAAGTTCAACCAAATGATTTCCAATATACACCGAATCATGGAATGTTCCATTCAGTATCGGTATACTATACGTTATGTGTTAACACTTCGCTGGATTCCTCTGAACTTAGTGCGGCACTGAAGGATAAATCATTCTCGGGAAACTTAGTTGCTGCAGTCGAAGCTATCTTCAGTGCATTCGGAAGGATGCGACCGCGAGTGCAAATGCGACGGACACGATCGATGCAACGAGGAAAAGTGTTTTTATCACACTCGCTGGTTGCTACACTCACACCTTACATATCCTGCGTGGTTACATCTCCACACCAGTATCAGCGTCCACCCGACCTTCATTCGTTAGAAATTACGGATGTGCACACAATTTCCCACAACAGCGTGGAATACACTTTCTTTTTCCAAGCCCCGGAGCAGCGTATACCTAAGCCAAACAAGGTGCGTCATCCATGTAGTTATGGTTGGTTTTGGAATCTATTGTACAATAAAATTCACGGTACCGATACGAATCTGCATCCGTTCGTGCCGGAGGATGGGCGTGCGTAGAGCCAGGATGTCGTGGTGTGCCATGCGTGTGAAACTATTCGACTTTGGGATTATGGAATTCGTGACAATAAATAAGAGGAAAAGATTTCTAAGAAAATTTGCTTAAGATTTTCCGCCAGGTAAGTCCTTGAGATGGAAAACGTGTCGTACTGGGATTGTCCTATTTGTTGGCATACCCCTGAGCCAAGACGCCTTACACTCCTTCTAGTTCAGGCGAATTCGAGTAGAAAGGAATCTTAATGGAATTTGATTTATTGTTTTGAACATATCTAATTGAAATGCTCTGGAGTGGCGCTGAGATGTCTGTCATAAATGCTTAAGGGCTATTTCGTATTGTTCGGCTTATAATAATAGGGGGGGTATGATTGCTTGCCACTTTTGTGGTGATACCTGTAATCAAAGGGGCTTTGCATATTTATAACCTTCTAAAAGCTCGAATAATTATTTAGAGAATCATCAGGACGAAAGTTGGTATTCAGATTGAAAGCGGAAGAGGAAGCATCTTAAAATGCATTTGGCTTATGGTCAGGCTTTGTATCTTCTGCATGCTTTGAAATCTGAGATCGTTCCAGCTATACTACATACTCGTCTCCATTTTGGTCATCTGTAATGGGGTTTTGAACCCTCTTTTATCAGAGCGAACACAAGTGATGGTCTCCTACTTCTGTAAGGAGCTTAATTGGAACATAATGCATCTTTACAGAGAAAAATATCAATGGAGGAAGTAGCATTAAGGAACAAGACAGACTTAGGATCAAAGCAGGATTTAAGCAGAAGTGCCATGCCCTTCAGGACATGCACTGAGGACAATAAAGCGCAGAATAATTGAGACATCGGACTGAATGAGAAATAGATTTATGAAAGTATAGAATTCGATACTGTCCATACGATTCGGTTCTTTGGAGTCAGTTTTCGACCATTCCTCAAGACATTTCGACCGGACCGTGAGCAATTTTGCGTTCGAGAATAGGTCCTAAGCCCCTTTAAATGACCTGAGCGAGGGGCCATTTTCCGATGTTAGACAATTACCGAGCTTTCCCTTCAGTAGGTCAATTGTTTGGCCAGCATGCGCCACCATATTGTAGGAACCACCTATTACTGATGTCAAACTCATTAAATCCTTGCTGAATAGCACTTTTTCTGCACATGAAAAGGAGATAGATTTCACTGATCATTTTTGTGGAAGTAGTCTCTTCAAGGACATATTAGTTTGGTCCCATAACGCATAAATGGACTCCACCGCTGAAAATGAATCCAAGTTCAATGATTAAGTTCATAATTCCCCTCAAACTTTTGCAATGCTTTGGTTTTTAAGCTTATTGATCTTGTAAAGTTGTAAGCCAACATTTACATGCAAAATTCGTAACAATGTGGGCTGAAAATTTCCGAGCACTATGAACGACGAATCGAATGATTCCATCATTTTGAGCTGAAGCACTCACATTTGTAATATTTTTGGAATTTCGATCACGATCACATGAAGACGAGTGGTCCACACGAATAATAAATAATGAACTATATCCACTATAGTACACATAACCTGTCTAAATGTTAGTAACAATTTTTAATAATTGCCAAACGTTCAGCATGATAAAAATGGCATTTGACATTTATAGATCATAAAAGAAAGTTAAAGAGTAGGCTCGGTATTAGAATACAAGATTTTGGATTCATGTCGAAATCAGGTGTGAAACAAAGATGCGTCTTGAGTCCCATCGCGGTTTTTTACCTGTTTAGGTGATGTTGCAGGCGGTCTCAATGTACACAATTCTAATTGGCTTCAACATTCTGGTAAGACAACACCCGTAGGAAGGTATGTAGAGATCTTTGCTTCGGTATATAATCTAATCCCGCTAGTAAATGAGGCAACACGAATACCTTGCAGATCATTCCGCCAACACCCTGGACTTGTTCCTCACCTCTCATCCTGATAAGTATTCTATCGATATATTGTCACCCCAGGATCATCAGACCACTGGGTCGTTTCAGCTAATTTCCCGTATTCGAGCCACATAGTTAGAGAACGAATTTCCAAAAGAACAGTGTGGCTCTACGAGAAAGCCAATTGGAGCGGACTCAACAACTTCTTTGGGAATTATAGACCAGTGACCACTATGCTTCCTCGATAGTGACGTGGATGCCGCTGTTGATGCGATCGCGAACATACTTCTGCTGGGTATGAAATCCCCCATTGCTCACATAGTGAAGAGTATCAAACCCAAGGTAAATGCGTGGTATGACTCGAGTTGTAAAATGGCCATCAGGTTGAAAGAGTTGAGTTTTCGGATTTACAAAGCCAACCCTACTGTGGAAAACCGGAAAAAAGTTGAGGCAAAAGTGCTGCAATGTCCCAAGGGTAGCAAAAACTTTTGAGTTTGGTCATTCGTTAAAAACCTAAGGAATTCGGCCTCGTCTACAATTCCTAAGCTCATCTAGAATGACATTCTACCTGTTGGGTCTTTAGACAAGGCCAATCTGCTAGCTGCATATTCGCGTCTAGCCCAACGCTGCCATATCCCACTCTGTCTCTGCCTGGCCTTGAGAACGTTGATTTAACCATGGGACAAATCCATTTTCGCACTCGTACAGTTGCAAGAGTACTTAGAGATCTCAACGTTCACAAATCCGCTGGCCCTGATGGTATTCCCCCAATACTTTCCACGCTGGTAAAACCACTGCGCTGGCTTTTTCATTTTTCCAACTCTTCTGGTCTCTTTCCGAATAGATGGAAAACAGCATTTATCCAGCCCTTCCCTAAAAAAACGAATCTGCGTCCCCTACCCTCCACCGACCCATACCACTAGCGTCCCTTTTTTCTAAGATCATGGAAGCGGTCATAAATCGTCAGCTTATGAAATATCTTGAATCGCGGAAATTTCTTAGTGACCGGCAGCACGGTTACGACAGCAACAGGACCGCTGGTGAATTGATGGCAAATCTCACTGAAAAGGGAAACCAATCTTTGCACCATTACGGCGAAAGCAAGATTATTGCGCTCATTATTTCAAAAGCATTTGACAGAGTTTGGCATCAGGCTCTTTTGTCGAAAATGTGTGCTTATGGTATCGATGAGTCCCTTCTTCTAAGGATTAGAAATTACCTATCGGCCCGTTAGATTCAAGTTGTTTTGGACGGCTTCAAGTCTGATATTCATAAAATAAACGCAGGTGTTCCCCAGAGCTCTGTTCTGTCACCGACATTCTTTCTTATTTTTATAAATGATGTCTTATCTGAGACTTTTAATCCAATACACTCCTTCCTTGATGACAGTACTCTTAGCTTTTCGTATTCGTTCCAGGACTCACGTCCCTGCTCTTCGGCCGTAGAACTAGAACGACAGTCTAAATTAGTCTAAAATGCTACTAAATTTTGATGAAAATAACAGTCGCTGAAAAGACATGGGTGTATGGTTATGACGTCAACAACAAAAGCCGAACCATCCCGATGTAAGCGACCAGAAAAGACAAGACCGATCAAAGCGGGCCAAGTTTGGTCAAATATAAAAAGTTTGCTCACTGTTTTCTTCGATATAATTTGGTGATTCATCAAGAGACTTGTACCACAGAATAAATAGTATACAGAAGTCGCATCTCGATCTGCGATGATTTTTCACTTTAGGGTGCGGGCGGAACAACTGAAGGGAAGATCAAGCAACGAGAGAGCAAGCATGATCAGAGAGTAACAACCAGAGAGCAGCCACGATCAGAGAGAATCAACGAGAGAGCAATCTTAAAATGTTTATGTGTGTGTGTGTATTGTGTTGCTATCGAACGTCGTGAATGCACGTGGTGTTGACAAAATTTTGTTTCAAGTTTTAAATTTCTATATTTAGTTTTCTTCAGTTGAAAGTTGCGCTTGGTATTCGTACGCGTAATTTTTCGATGTAAACTAAAAGGGCCGGGTAACACCAATTAACGTTATTCCATTATTTGGGATTTTTGTGCAAATTTCAATCTGATATACATATGTAGGGAAGAATAACCCAAAAACTTTAGTGCGACAGGATTTTAAGTTTGCGGGCTTTAGTAAATTTTTTTTTCTCTGAAGCCCACGAGCAATGCTTCCTCAAGACTACTAAGATCATGAAGTTCAATATTATTTCCTTAAGATCAGAACATGTGGAAAACCATTGCGGTGTGGCATTTTTGCATTTGGATTTTATCAAGTTTTTTATACCAACAGTTTGTGGTTGTGTGTCAAAAATATTGCTAAACACTGTAATATGTTTCTTGCTAATTTCCAAGAAAATTTGTGAAGGAGCAACGAGGTTACCAAAATCTTTAAGAGAATTGTAATTTTTATGAAATATGAAAAGTTCACTAGGAACTGTTAATACTTCGTCTTCTTTTCTCAATATAGAAACACAAATATCGCAGTTAATTTTCGGTATCATTTTGTAGACGATATAACCTATGAAGTATCTTAAAGACGCCAAATCGATACTAAATTCCGAACAATTCTGAAAGTCATCATTTAATACGAAATCATCAATGATTTCTATGTTAATATCTATAGGGTCCGCCAAATAACTTTTTTTTTTTTGAAAATGCTATAAAAAAAACTACTGAATATTTTCTCAAATTTCTTTTTTTATTTGAAAGTACAATCCTTCCGGTTAATAATGGAAAATAATTTCATTCAAATGGCTGCCTCGGCTGGCCATGCAGTAGCCTACACGATCGGTCCAATTTTTAAGCACATTATCGATTGTGTGCAGCTGTATTTCACCAATGGCTTCACGAATATTGTCCTTTAAAGCGTCAATGGTCTCTGGCTTGTCGGCGTAACACTTATCTTTGACGGCACCCTACAAATAATAGTCCAACGGTGTCAAATCGCAGCTTTGAGGTGGCCAAACGACATCAGCTCTGCAGCTGATAATGCGATCTTCAAAAACAGGGCGCAAAACATCGAGTGTAGCTTCGGCTGTGTGGCACGTAGCGCCGTCCTGTTGAAACCAAATGTTGCCAATATCCACCTCTTCAATTTTTGTTTGAAATACGCTTGATTTTGTTGCTATTTGTTTGCGGCTTTGGAGATTTTTATATTTTGCTACCATGTCGTAATATTTTTTTGTGTAAAAATTAGCTGATTTCAGATATTTTTCACAGTCAATACAACATCCATCTATGGAGTCACTTGTTCGGCTCTTTTTAGCTGGACAATCATGCTCCAACGACTCCGAATTTCAACTTTTTCCTATTCAAAATCGTATGACAACCCCTCAACAATCAATATATAATAATAAGTCCAAAGAATAATCCAAATCGTATGCAAAGTTGTCAACAATTATAAAAGCAACAATTCAAAATCAAAAATAGAGTTAAATATGAAATAGAGTAAAAATGGAGTCGATATATAAGCGCAGGAAAACACAACCATTCGCATGAAAGTAAAATTCCCAAGTGATTTCGAATCCAATCCACACAATCGAAAACAAGAGAAGCAATACAACACCATGCAAGCTTACGTTAGAAGAAGCTATCAATGCATACACACGCACACACACTTGCATACACATCGTAAGCTGCTTTGCTCTCGTAAAAACAAAGCCACCGAAAACGCACATGCTACTCTCTTTCGCTCGCACCAGCTTCTCAATTTTTTGTATACTCTCTTGCATGTTCTCATGCTTGTACTCTCTGTTCAATAGGGTGCCAATATTGGAATCCTAGAACAAAATTTGCTTTGTATGAGATGCAACTTCTGTATACTATTTATTCTGTGCTTGTACGGTGTATTTTCATGCAACTAGAGAAGGAATCTATTTTTTTAAACCTATCCTATACTGAGCTCAGTTGACACAATTTGTCAACCACGTTATGTGAACCCATGGTTGAACCCTGCTCATGTTTGTTGTGAACTCCTTTTTTGGATTAATAAATAAATCCTTTAACTACTACTTTCTACTACTCAAAATCTACTCACCTGGTTTGTAGTCTTCACATCACTAGCACTAGACAAAAATCGCTCGATAAAGGCTAAAAATATAATAATACGAGCTTCATAAAAGGTTTCCGCCATATGTTTTTGTAATGAATTTTCACTGATTATCGACAACAACCAAAGGAATCGCATTGTGATCGACGCTAGAAATTTCTTCAGTATCCTGTATGTCCGAAATTGTCGAGGAGTCCGGCCAGGATTACCCTAGTGCAGCCGAGGCACGGATGCGGATTTCGCAGAATCAGGAAATCGGGTAATATCCCTAAAATTTGATTTCGGAGGCTGTAGTTTCTGGGCATTGCCAGGAATTTTGTTGATCACGTTTTCCTCAAGCTCCCTTAAGACCTGATGCAATTTGCAGAAATGCATAGAACAGCAATGGAAAAATTTTGAAAGCGATATCAGGAGCGCCGTTCCTAATCCGGTCGATTCCAAGCCACCACCTCTAAGAAATGCCTGTTTTCATAACAAGTCTAAGCATAGAGAAGATATACGTGACGTCGATTCCACTGCTCTTGATCTCTAGGAAAAGAAAAGAATGGACGAGCGTATGCATAGAGCGGGGATGGAGAGACACTATTGAAGCAAATAGTAAAGCAAACATGCCCAGGTTATTAAGGCAAAGTGAAGGTGTGCATGGAACAAAGTCGGTGTTGAGAATATTGATGGTCCACTTCGGCATTCTGTACAACGGAAATTATAATCAAAAACACTGTCAGATACAAAGAGGCGCTCACACTGGATTTAGGCGAGAGAGAATTTTATCCATCCGACCTATTGTGATAGAAGCTTAAGCAGCCGAGATGCTGGCATAGACGTTCACGCTTGCTGAACTATTTAAATCAGCTGGAAATGATCTGGTTGGGAACAGTCAACAACTTATCTGTGAGACATGGTCGAGGGAAGCATGGCCGTTGGATGAAACCTCAGATGAAACGCAAAGTTTGACCGGTCCATAGGAAAAGGGATCCTTATAACTACACTAAATAGAAGGACACGAGTCTCCTAAGCACCGTTTATAAGAAATTTTCTACCGAGCTGCGTGAACGCCTGAAACCATTCGTGAACAAAAAACCCGTGATAGAAGAAATGTATGAAAATCTATGGCAGATAAAAGTTGTAAGTTTCCGGAACTTCATGCATACCTTGGACTCGTCTCCTTGTATTTAATGTGTGGCTTATGGGTTGTTGAAATTGTCGATCATTCATGTAGTGCTGCAATGCGGTCATTTGGTTGAAAGATTTGAATAGTTTCTATAAGGCAGTTTGTAATGGCATCATTTATGACCAGAGCCTTATCGTCGCAAAATTCAGATACAATGTTGAATTCATCTTGCAAAATCTTCACTCCTAAATGCAAATGTTTGCGTTTAGCGATTTCATCGACATAGGCATAAGTGATATCTTTTTCGAATGATCACAACAGTTCATTTAAAAAAAAATGAATAAAATGGGATTTAAATGCCAACCTTGTGGCACAACGTTTTTTTTGCTCAATAGTCGGATACCTTAACTTGATTTTTTCTATCATTTAAATAGCTTTCGAGCTATTATTATTCTGCACTTTCCACCAGTTTTTGAAATGTCGCAATATGGAACGCTTCGCTAAAATCGATAAACAACTACGTGAAGGTTTTCGTGTAGACTCCCCCAGCAGTGTTTTCGACATTAAACAATTGACAAACACCTCTTCCAGGTATTTCTCAACTTACTTCGTCTAAATCGATGCCTTTATACATGATTTTAAGTCTTTCTGTCGCAGAACGTTCGTCGCTTGATTTAAAAATTGCTTCGCGAGCTTCTCCAAAAAGTTGTTCAAGCCTTCGGCAGCATTTGGAAATTACTTTTGATGGATTAATCAATTAGACGTTGTCAAAGAAATACCCATAAATCTGACGTCTTGGCTAGACCGTCAGTTTTACCGCAAATTTTTATTTCAGTAGTCACAAACGGCCATGACCCAACGCTAAGATCACACGCAGAATAACTTTTGCCTACCGCTGCTTCTTGGGTTCAAAGAATTAAGAAATAGAGCCCCCTTTCAAAAAAGGTAGAAAGGGTCCTCAACAAACTCAGAATACAACCACTGGATATCATATCTGACATTAGGGCTGTGAATATCTCCAAAATAAGACATTTCCACTAACCTTGAATACAAGTAAAGTTTTCAATAGCCTAGAATTGAGCGAGACATAGGTTGTAATATAAAAAACAAGTAGAGGTAATCAAGCGCCAGATCCGGGCGCCACTCTTTTTTAAGTCAGCCAAGACAGCAACAAAACATCTTTTTGAACAACGCCGACGTGTGCACATTACATCCACATTGTCTTTCGCGTTCATCTAGCATGTATCAAGGCTATTGACCTCTTCTTCGCGGCGAAACAATTAATAATCAACGCAAGCTTATTAAAACTTCCCTTATAGTTCCGTACAGAATGCAAATCTATCCACCCATCACCAACTCACCACCCTGCCAACTAACTATGCCACGAAACTTTCTCTCGTCGTCATCATCATCATTATGCTTCACTCGTACCCGCATTTCTCGCCCTTGTAAGGGCGGTACGTGTAGAGCACAACCCTCGAGGACGAGCTAAACTTGAATTTATTTTAATAATTTCTTTTCTTCCCCTTCACGCCGCCCCAACTTTCGCCTCCGCCACAGATACCTCGATCCCCTTCCGCCATAATTATCGGTTGCAAGTGTGCTATCAACCACACTCTATGGCTGCGAGGATTGAAAAGTATCAAATTATCCTGGAACTCAGTTATTACAATGTCAATCAATTTGCAGAATTTTCATTAGTACAGCAACATCAGTGGCGCGTCTCCCACTCTCGCCGCGCCGCGTAAAACCCCAATCCCAATTCCATGCCATGCCACATCATCGTCGTCGACGCCACCGCGCCGGTGCCGCACTGTGTAGCGCAGAAATTAACTTGAAATTAATACCAACTTTACTGGGGGGAAACTTTTCACTTATTGTATGCTCTTGTAGCTTCTGCTAGTTGGATGCTAACGCGCCAGAGGCTTCCTCAAGTTCAAGTTTGTTCAGGCGAGACGGGAAAGGGTAAAAGTCTGTCTTTCACTTATTACCATGCTACAAGCTCGGTGCTCGCGATCTCACTAGTTTGTCTGTCTGTCTTCTATGCTCTGAGTTCTGCTTTTGCCGTCCTCTGCTTGCCGTGATGCTTGGCTTTAGCGATGACATTTATAGTTTTGCTTCACGATGAACTAATGAAATGGAAAAGTTTTTTGACGTATAAGCAAAAAAAAAAAAAAAACAAAACAAAACCAGGACGGTTGGGGGAACTTGATGAAATAGAAAGAAAAATGTTGTTGTACGCTTTGCGGAAATAATTTGTCGATGCGATGAGCGCACGACGTGTGGGATTCTTTATGTCACATTTTATGGCTCTAGCTGAAGGGAGAGACTGGAAACTTTGACGCAACTTTCTCAAGTAAGACTGTTTTTAGGGTTGTTGTTTTTACTGTTGATTGATAGCTCTGATGGTAGGTCACGGACTAGTAAGCGAGTTAGCAGTTATATTTATACGTGCAAAGGGAGCATATTTTGACCTGTGGGGCAGTGGGGAAATAAAAGTTGCGGCCGGAAAAACATCGAATTGAGGTTATGTCGCTCAGTTGCCGCTTTAGCTCCATATCGCATTTAAGATAACATTTCACAGGGCTCTTACAGCTCATGAAGATCCAGAGCCAAACTTATTTTATTCACTTATGTTGTGTTTTTCACACAAGTGAACGGAACCTAAAGCTTAATGCCGATTCCGAACGGCGAGAGCCGAGAAGCTTTTTCAAGACAAGTGTACAACGGAGGGTTTTGCCAGTACCCCGCCGAGGAGAGAAGCCGTGAAATAATCATTTGATGGCGTTGGTGTTATCGGGATCCAAACTCGCTCATCATGCGTCAGCGGCCGATACACTACCCACTGCGCCACAGCGCTCTCTCATTTTGAAGGTAGTTTATGCTTCTCTCATGGAAGCCGTCTTCCCTTTTGGCAAAAAAAACAACGTTTTTCACAAGCTTTTACCATTCGCCATGGACAAGAACAGGTGGTAATCACTTGGCGCTAAATCCGGACTATAAGATGAATGCATGAGAACCTCAAAACAATGGAGCTTCTGACAAGTCACTATCGATGGATTGTATGTGGCCTGACTGGCCTTTTCCAGACGATTGCTTCCTTGAGATAGTCGAATTCTTGACAGTAAAGGTCTGAATTAATAGAGTTGGGGAGCAGCTCATAGAAGATGATTTCCTGCCAACCATACCAATCGCACAGCTTCCTGGCAGTCAATCTTGGCTTGGCCAATATTTGCGTCGGCTCACCGTGATTCGACCGTTTTCGTTTGAAGTTAGCGTAAGTGATCACCAATCACCATAGGCTTCAGAAAAAGGTAATTTTGTTGCAATTCAGCAACGATTGGAAATTAAGGTCCATGAAGTAAACCGTGAGGCATGAATAGTTTCGAGGCCGAGAAGATGTTAATGACGATACCCGCCCTGGTAGCTCCAACACTTCAACAATGGATGGAGACATTGAAGCACTGAAGAAAATTGTTATTGAGAATCGTGAAACCACTATCAGAAAAGTTACTGAGGACAGAAACATATCGGTTAACGCATGCCATGAACTTTTTGAAAACGTTTAGGGAGTCGGTGAAGTTTGTTCCGAAATTGCTAATTTGACCAAAAGAACCGTCGTACGAACATCGCTCAGGAGATGTGGAATGACATAAATGACGATCCAGATTTACCTAAACGGGTCATCGCAATTTTTGGGTATATGCTTATATGGAAGCCAACGGAGAGACTAGACTAAAAAACTACCACAATTTCAGTCAAATATGAAAGTTTTCGTCACAGTATTCTTCGATTACAATGGCGAGAGTCATCATAAGCTCTTGCCGGAGATCGTACGGTCAATAAGGAATATGACCTTAAAGTTATGGGCCGTTTGCGTGAAGAGATATGAAGAAAATGTCAAGATTTGTGGGAAAATGATCCACGGTTGTTGCATCACGATAATGCACCTACTCACTCAACGTGGCTTGTGCGTAGTCATGTCTTAGCCACGGTATTCAGAGGACTTGGCTATGCAAGACCCGTGCAAAGACAGATATTTGCCACTAATGGGGAGGTAAAAACATCATGGCGAGAAGAACTCAGGACAGACTCGGAAGATTGGAATTGGATTGGATTGGAAAGATTGCGTCTATTATATCTGAGGGGGATAACTTTGAAGGAGTCAAAATAAATATTGATGAATTAACAAATATATTTCGAGAAAAATAAAGAGTCACCTTATTTTTTGAACGAACCTCGAATATTTCGTTATTCGACTTAAGTCAGCCATAGCGTGGGAAGGTAAAAATTTAAATATTTTTTGACTACTTTAGAGCACAGAAGGGGCATTAGAAGCTGGACTGGACGTGACAAAAAAAAAAACTCTTTTCTCTGAATTCGTTCATAATTCATAATTTATAATTCGGTTCCGCTGCAAAAAGCATTTCCAGAAACATGCTATTTATAGAGACGCTACTTTCATAAAGGATGGGCTATTGGATAATTCTTTTCTATCCTGTCTATCAAATTCTGAAGAACATTTTCGAGGATTGCTGCCCTAATTCATGAAAAGTTCGACCAACATTGGTTGGCTGCATAACATCAATTTTTAAGGACGTTCCACACCAAGCCAAGCCAAGCCAAGCAACGTTACTGAAATTACTTATTATAGAAATTGTTTCACGGCGTGTGCGGTACGTAAAGCCATCCTGCTAAAACCATAGCTCAGCCAAGATCAGTTCATCAGGTCCTTCCCTAAAATGTGTCTTTACGAGTCCCCCTTAACCGTAAGCCTAGGCCGAATATAGCCACCGTGCTATATTTGTGTCTATCTCTAAAGATAAGGAATCAACAACAATGCAGCAAGGCAAGCGTATCATTTTGTTTGTTTAACCGCCTGAGTAAGTCTCATCTTTTAATCGAATAATCCAAAGTCTAGGCAGAATTCTCTGCAGGCTATTGCGGCTAATATCAAGTCCCTGGGATCTGTGGCAAGTTGATTTTTTGAGTTTAGACGAACACTTTCCAATACCAATTCATGCTGGTCACAAATGCCAGATCAGCAAGGCACATCAGCACCGCCACATAAGAAAAGGATTTGAGACTAGAATTGATAAAAAAGCCCATAATTTAGTAAAGGTACGACTGACTGATTTTGTGGCACGAGAACGGTCAGTCATATGCTCCAAACCTCGCGTCTTCCAAGTATCATTTATTACGTTCGATGATGCAATGCATGACTGAGTGGAAATTGAAGATCGGCTATAGCTAATGATGGGCAATGTTTTCTGTAGTAAACATGCAACCACTTTTTTAAAAATAAAGCTCAATTTTTTTATAGAAAAAAACTAGGGCATTTTCATACTTACACCTAATACCAACTTGCCAATCCATACCCTAAAAGACTTAGAATCTTTAATAAAAGCTCTGTTTTTTGTGGAAATTAATTCTTTATTTAAAGTGGTCGTACAAAGTATTGCCCATCGATAACCTTTTACTTACTTACTTTTTCCTATCTTTTAGCAGCACCTGGATTCCACATCGAAAGAACATGTCTTTTTAGGCCAAGAATCGACCCATTTCATCATAACAATGGAAGTGCCATGTGCTGTCAAACGGAACCAGTGATGACCAGAAGGGGCAATGTCTCGTCAATGCGGTAGAAGGAGAGAACCTTCAATTACGCCTTTCAAGGAGGGCTGCTGATGGTAAAGCGACTGTTTTCATCTAACTACCTGGCTCAAAGGCATCAATTGCAGTCAATCTCGCGAAAGGGTTTCCATCGATTCGAACCTAATAAAGTACCGCCTGATGAACCCCCCAAATGCAGAGCAGAACCTTCGAAACATGGATGTTTGCCTTTGCCGACGATGTTAATGCATGGTCCGGCTTAAAGCATGACTTTATACGCTTAGGGTTATCGTACAATAAACTTTCATGCTTCGACGCGGCTCGACATCCCCCGGTTTCAACTCGAATGGCACCGCTTCTGAATCATACCTAGTGCTTTTAAACGCCTCGAAATTGTTGCTCGAAACTTCTACATTCTACGTCAGTTATGAAGACAACCTTCCTGAAGTGATGTCTCCTCCAAATCTTCATATTCAAACTGTTCCGGTACGCCAGAGCGTTCTTTGTCTATATCATTCATCATCCAAAATCATTATTTTTGAAGCCAATTTCTGCACGTCGTTTCTGACTGGGCATACTTAACTAGAATTTTGTGTGTGGCATCTTATTACTTTTTAGGCAAAATAACTTTCTGTCGAATATGTCGACCTGAGTCACATTTATTTGAGCCTCCCTTTGATTGTACCTACGTACATACGTTTCTGTTTTTTTTTTCGCCCTGTGAATCTCGAGAACAATTAATTGATTTTTCGGAGCAATAACTTTTTCTTTGAGTTTCGGGCCGGATAAGTCAAAATGAGCCCAATTCCTTAAATAATTTTATGTAAGAATTTACAATTCTGTAATTCTGTTCATTAGCTCCAATGAACTAGTGAGTACGGCGTTCTGCGTTCGACATGTAACATGTATGAATATGTTCAAAAAATAAAGTGACTCTTTATTTTTCTCGAAAATTATTTGTATATTTATCAATATCTCTTTTGTCGCCTTCAAAGTAATCTCCCTCAGATATAATACATATGCCTTGGCCTTTCTCTAATCCTCGAAGCTCTTCTGAGATGCGCTTTTTGGTATAGACTTAGGCTCTTCCAGCGATGCGGTCTTTATCTCCTCAATAGAGGCAAATCGCCGTCCTTTCATGAGTCTTTTTGGGAAAGGAAATAATAAATGGTCTCATGGAGATCCCTTCCGACGCAATGATACCTGCGGTCGTATTACGCTATGATTTGACTGTCAAATTTCCATGGCATCAGGACTGGCTCTAGCTATATACTGAACCTGGAAAGGACTGTCTTCGCATTTTTACAGATGGCTCCATGTCTAGGCGACGGTCCGGCGCTGGGATTGCATAACTTCTCGTTACGAAAATAGGCGCCTGTCTTTCAATCAAAGATATACGCAATTCTAATAGCCATGCACAATGGTGTGAAGCACAAGTGGAAGGGAAAAGCATATGCGTCTGCAGTGACAGCCAAGTTGCACTCAAAGCTGTGTCCAACCATTTAACCAAATCCAAATTTTGAATAAAATCGGAAGCTTGTATGAATCCCTCTGGTGTCCCAGGAAATGAGATCTCTGAGGAACCCGCTAAAATGGGCTCAGAAGAGAATTTCTCAGGACTTGACCCATTTTAGGTTTATTTCATTCCACGATCAAATTCTACATCGTAAATGGAAGGAATATCCAGGATGCAGGATGACTAAGTGCATATGCCCTGATGTTTGCCAGAAATCCGCAAAATTCTTCTTATCTTTAAGGAGAATTGATTGCAGAAGATTTGCAAGCGTCATTACGGCCCATTAGACTTGCCGACGTGGTGCGTGCCAAATCTCTAAGCTCTACATCACTGAAGCACCCTCCAACTTTTCTCCGGAGAACGGGGAAAACAGAAGGTAAGGGGTCTGTCTGGCAGTACCATGGGCTACAGTATTTGCGTCAGTGTGCTCCAATAAAAAACAAAATTAATATGAGCAGGTGCATTGTCGTGATGCAATAGTAAGTAAATTTTTTCCCACAGATCCGGATGTTTTTTTTCCATTGCTTCATGCAATATTCTCTATTGACCGTACGACCTCCCGCAAAAACTCATTTATCTCAGTCTCACCCGATTATTACCCTTTTCAATAAATCTGGATAGCAGATTACGTCGTTTCATAGTACTGAGCGATGCTCATGCCACGGTCGTTTTGGTCAAAATTTAGCAACTTCAGAACAAACTTCGCTAACACACGTTTCATGCTTAATATATGTATCTAACGAAATTTCATGGCATGAGCCAACTTATATCCTCAGCAACTTCTCTGATACTGATTCGATGATTCTACAACTTTTTTATCCATTGTTGATGTTCTGGGTCGTCTCGGCTTTCTGTGAAGAGCTCTTACCTGTCAGAGTAGACTCACCAAATGCCTTATACAATTTTTCAAGTACTTTGAGGCACTGAATTTTAGTCTGGACACAACATTTAATTATTTTTTTTTGAATAACACAAAGCCGTCACCAAAACACGTCTAATCTTTATATCTATGAAAACAAACCAAATATCCAAAATGGCTAACAATGCCAACATATGTTAGGGAACATGTGCACCAATATAGCTAAAACAAAAAAAGAACTCAACAATCGTCTGTATTAGCTCGCGAAATTCGAAAATTTCCAATTTTTTGCCTTATTTCTTTAATAAACCTGAATAGCTACATTCACGTACATATGCAATCATTTAAAGGTAGTTGTTTTTCGACTTCGCAAAATAAGGCCAGAGGAAAGCGAACACAAAATTATCCGCCTGAGCTCAAATGTTGTGCTATAATGTCACAGACTATGCTAACAAGACTAGACTTTTCAAACACCATTATTTCCAGTGTCGAAAGCAAGTATAACTTGTTTGGCAATGACGGGAAAAATGGGTTTGGTGAGGACCAAATACTGAGCTAAAAGAAGCTAATCTCTAAGCGATGGTGAAAAATGGCGGTGGTAATGTCATGATCTAGAGGTGCTTACGAATGAAATGGATTCGATTGACCACAGACTGAACCAATATGAATAACTCAATATCCTAAAAGAAATCTTTAGCAAAACGCTTTGACAATGGGTTCTGGATCAAATGATGTCTTTCAATAAGACAACGACCCAAAACACAATGCTGGCCATGTCAAAATGAGGCTCGCTCACAGCTTAAAACAACTCCATAGTCATCCGACATCAACCCCATTGAACACTTGTAAGCGGAGTTTGAAAAAAACAATCAAATCGAACTTTCAGCAAGAAAGCCCCATTTAAAGAAGCTCTAAACTTAGAATGGTAACTTTTAAGGCCTGATTTCTACAATAAAACTTGTCGATACTATGCCAAAACGACTATTATTAATGTTAAAGGTGGCGAAATTAGATACTGATGTGCCACAAATGAGTCTTGTACTAGTCCTACTTCTCAGGCCAGCGACTTATTATGGGTCTGTATGGGTCTGAGCTTAGCTAAAACTGCCTTCCACCCTTGACGATCCCGGGCATGCTGTTTTCAATTATTGAGACCAAGGTGTCTTCACCCGCGATCACTTGGTCTTCATACCTGAGGTTCGATGTACCTCACCTTCTCGAACCAAGAGGCTCGGATTGGAAAATCCTCTTAGCTGGAGAGCTGGTGCTCATGCATTCAATGTGGCTGAGCAATCATGATGTGAAATCGGCGGAATTTTTACTTTCCGTACTTCATCCACATCCTTGTACAACTCATAGAGAGTAATAGCAGCGATTGCTAGGGATGATTCTGTGCCGGATCTCCATTGTAATGTCGTTTGAGAAATTTACGTTTGCCCCGAGGTAGACAAACTCCCTAACTACCTTGAAATTGAAGACGTCGATTTTTAGGTGGTGGGTACCGCATAGGTTTTTGCTCCACAGCATGTACTTTTCCTCATTTACATTCAGACCAGCTCGCTTCGCGATTCTTCAATCACTCTAAATGCTTCTACAACAGCACTTTGGCAACACGCGATAATGACATTGTCTGCGTATCCCAGCAGTTGGACCGACTTGTGGAAGATAGTGCCTTCTGTGTTACCGCCTGCCCGGGATCCCCGAATCTTAAATAATTTTATGTGAGCAATTATGACGCTGTTCAATGATCTCCAACCAACAGCGAAAGTACGTTGCCCTGCGTTCAGTTCTTGTTCAAACGACACGTATGTAGCATGTAGCAGACGAGCTGGCCAGGCAAGGTTCTGAATTGGACATCAGCGAAGCGGACACGTCACTGCAACCACCGATCAGCGCATTATACAGGATCATAAACGACACAATCATCAAAGAGGCCAACTCGTCTTGGCTTTCAAGAAACGACAGCTACACGACAAGATCATCGTGGCCAGAGCTCAACGTCGGAAAAACAAAGAAGCTCCTGGCGCTGGACCGTAACTCGATCCGTATGCTCGTCGGAGTGATCACAGGACACTGTCCCATTGGAGCAATGCTCCGGAAATGGGACTCGGGATCCAGCGATCTCTGCCGGAGCTGCGGCGATGAGGAAGAAACTGAGACGATCCAACATCTGCTCTGCCACTGTCCAGCTCTCCAGAATCGACGCCTAGTATCGCTGGGCCAAAGATTCTTTACAGAGATTGCGGACGTGGCTAACGCAGATATATCGGATCTTCTAAGATTCATCAAGAGCACGGGGTGGTTTCAGCCACCACGTGATAGGACAGGTTAAATTTATGTGTACCCACACAAACGAAGGGAATCACAATGGGCCTCTTGGCCTCCGAGTGGAAGTGATGTCCAACCATCACACTCCCCTTCTTTAACCTAACCTAACCTAGCATGTAGCATGTAGACCAAGATTTTTCCTTGACCAGTGCAAAGTGGTTGTATGTAGATAGGTTCGAACTCCCAGTTTTTTTTTTCAGTTGATTTATGGGGCGATCACAATTTGATTTCCTTACATTGGTAATCTTTCCAATGCTGATCGTGTACGAAGCTTATGAAACTTTACTATGATCTTTCCGTTTTTATAGTTGACATTTACTATTTGGATACATTGTATGAACATGTTGTTAGTAAGTCATCAAAAGTCATCCTAAACGGAAGTTTAGAGTCCAACGATCCCGAGAGAAGTAAAATGACACCTCTTATTGGATAGCCATTTACTAATGTCGGTTTCAAGATCATTTGGGGCAACTGTTTTGACACAAATTAGCTTAGAATTGACTTTTTAAAACCTGAAAATTCATTCCACTAAATAGCAAGCGTATTCGGTCGACTAAAATTGAAAGAGCTTATCTCGCCGGCAATTTATGTGCTTGTAACGCTTGTTACTGAAAACGATGTTATGAATACACATTTCTCAATATTATACCTACAGTAAGACACGTGCCAATGGCTTTTAATTAGGTATAAAAGTCATACATATTAATCTACACAAAGTTATGCCGTATGCACCTTAACCTTTCGAAGTGAACTGCGCACATCGACCGCTTGCCATTTAGTCAAATCACATCCAGCCCTTTTCCACTAATTATCGAACACCCACTACCACTCGTTCTGCCGCACTTAAATGTGTTTTCATGTAATTACCAAACTTCCACAGGCTGCCAGCATCCATTTACCCCCGGGAGCAAGGCAGAAACTTTCCGTTATCTCGTACCCTGTTACGAGTTGCGAACAGCTGCACCCAATTTCCCGTGCATTTATTTATGAGCCCCATTTACGCTCCTTCCTCCATTCCACAAGCTTGTCAACAACAATTTGTATTCTATCATTGGGTTCATCTTGAAACTAAAATGGATATTTGGTCGTTGGAAGTACCCCCGTTGCCCCCCACATGCATGCAGGACAAAAAATAGGAAGAAAACAATTATCCGGCGCTATTGTCAGCATGCGCTTGAACCACTTAATCTGAACCAACCACCACCAATCGCACTAGCGGCCGAGGCCAGGTCTCATAAAAACTTATTGCGGACGAGGCAGAATACCGGCGTTGAATCCTATCGGCCGTACAACTTACATCACACCCACATGGCAATTTGCGAAGTCATTAGGAATCGATGATAATCATCGTCATCTTCGTCTTCTTTTTCGTCCTTTTCAAACGTTCCTTTTGTTTTCTATGCTGAGAAACACGAAACAGAGTAGAACGCAACACCACAGTTAACCTCGTCTCCGCGTCAATTGTGTCCCGGAATCATGAGTCAATCACATTAAGATTGGCGACAAAGTTAATCTTCCTTCATCGTAGACGTCTTCGTCGCTGTCGGTGTTGTCCTGTGCAAGTAAGGAAAATGACGACAAAGGATAAGCCGACGACGACAGTGAATATATAGCAGGGGTATCAGGAAGACGGTGACGAAACAACGATAACAACCACAACGCACGTACATACGTTCCACTTCAACTCCACTTTGTGGTTGATGTCACTGAATCACCAAACCACCCTTCTCCGACCATCTACTCTCACATACATCTAAGAGGATTTGGATGCGGGTCAGGGGATGACGATAGAAGAAAAAGAAAAAACTTGAAGGAACGAGAGAAAGATTCATGGTCTATTAACTTCCTACGGGTGGAATTTACACCTCAATGGAATCCATCAAACAGCGATCCTTACGAGACCTTCCCTCTCCTCCTCCTCCTCCTTCGTCAACTCGTGTCGAGTTCTTTTCTGCTTTCTTTCGTCCTCTACTCCGGGTACCGGGCGTGGATGATGAGTGGATGTCATTCAAACAAACAGAATTCTTAATCACTTTATGGCAAGCACTTTTCTTTGACAACCACATCTCTGGTCTCTAGGAAATGGACCATCTTCTCGAAGCCGTGCCGAAGGACTTTAGCCTCGTTCCTTTGCCCTCGCACGCACGTCAACAAGGCGACCGCAGACCAGTACGTGACGGGTGTGGGCGCGGGTTGGCATGTTAATTGCTCAAGCATTGCATTAATTATTTAATTCGTACCGAGTACGAACAAATTCCACAAGTTGCGAGTGAAGCCTGCAGCATGAAATCGATTCACTTGAGGTCATATTGTTTATGGATACATAAACCTAAGTGGGTGCTTATTGGTTAGCCGTTATAGCCATGCACAAGTACTAATGAATATGAGCACACAGTCTGGGATCATAAAATTGTACAATAGTTCTGATGTGTCCGGCGATAAAACTCGGACAGGATTACTAGTCGCATTAGGGAAATAACGGTAATAAGTTTTATTATTCGACTGAGGGTACCGTGAGCGGGGACCGGACCTTTATTCTTGTAGCCAGTGGTAGTAGTGCATACTAAAAAGAAAACTTATTGGGTTGGCTGATGTTTGGAGATCATATGTCGATATAAACTTAATGGCTTGTGGAACATGGTTGAAGCGAACTTAAATCAAAAATCAGCGAATGACCTAAAGAACAGCGATGACGGGAGGAGGAGTTTTTTAAAAGGTCAAAAGGTGATATTTGTCAAGTGGCTGCTGCCAGTGTTGATACATATTTGTACCCGCTTAATCGCATTTTACAAGACTTTCCGAATTCCTGTCGAATATTCTCCTTATGAGGCTTGTTGGCATAAGGCCGTGACTTCAAGTAGGCCCAAAGGAAGAAGTCTGGGAAATTTAAATCGGGCGAACTTGCTGGCCATGCCAATTCGCCAAAACGAGAGATTACGCGACCAGGAAACACTTCCTTCACAATATCCAATGCGGCTCGTGCTGTGTTTGCGGTTGAAACCACATGTTCACTAAGCCCCGCTCGTCCAATTCCGACAGTAAGAACTTATGGCCTAATTACTCCTCCAGCGTGAACGCCGCACCATACAGTGGCTTTGAGTGGATATACATAATGGCTCTTCGTGCATCACACTCGTAAGTACAAAATGGGACAGTCGCAGAGAGAGTGTTCTGCTGTGTCATCCTCCTCGCATCATGCAGCACAGATAGGCGTCTCACTGATTCCAAGCACATAGAGATGCGTGACAAAAGTGTAATGGCCTGTAATGACGCCCGTAAGCCTTCTGCAATCATTTCTCCTAAAGGATAAGAAAAATGTTGCGGACCTCTTGCAGACATCAAGGCGAACGGGCTTAGTCATCCTGCATCTTGGATATATGTATCCTCCATCTACGACTGTGTGCATTAAAGACTCAGTCGTTGATGTCAGATTTGACCGTGGAAGCAGATAGACCTAAGGCGGGTTCAGGTCCTGAGAAACTCTCCTCTGAGCCCTTTCTAGCGAGTTCATCGGAGATCTCGTTTCCTCGGGATCCCAGAGTGTCCTGGGAATTTAGTCTTCCGACTTTGTTCAAAAATCTGATTACATTCCAGATTCAGTGCCTAGCCAAAGCCAGTCCTGACGCCATGGAAATGTGACTGTGAAATTATAGCGCAGTAGGATGGCAGGTGTCATTGCGTCAGAAGGCATGTCCAAGAGACAGGGGTCGTAGAATATTTCTCCCACAAGTACACTTTCACTCCAATGCGAGTTGTACCAAAGACCATTTCTCTTTAGGCGAGACATGGCTTTCAGTGCGCACCCTCTGATATATGTATATGTTAAGGGGTGGAAGATTCATCATAGCATCTAGAGCAGCTCCCGGTGTGCTGGGGAAGGCCCCCGTGCAGCTGAGACAGACCGCTCTTTGGAGTTTGGTGAGTGAAGCCACAGTGTGTTTGCGTGTTAGCCTGCTCCACCAAACAACCGATGCATATGAGATTATCGGTCTTATCATTGCCGTGTAGATCCAAAGGACTTTTTTCGGCGATAAGCCCCATGTTTTGGGGCATTTTTGCATTGCCAAAAAGCTGACAGCGTTTTGGTGGTTTTGGAATCAACAGATACTTAGCTTCCTTGGATATCGGGATGGGAAAGCCTTTTAGCACCAGCTGAGTAATGTCAGTATTTTTCTTCCTTCTCGTGAAGAGAATGACATCAGTCTTAAGAGGATTAACCGACAGCTCATTTCTCGTGCACCAGCCTTCGATCACATCTAGCGCCGTCTGTGCTTTGAGACAGACATTCGCTAAACATGGGCACAGAGAGAACAGCAACATCATCCGCATAGGCCTGGGCATAGATTCCAGAGGCATTGAGAGAATCGAGTAGAGATTGGACCACCATGCACCATAACAGCGGAGACAAGACGCCACCTTGCGGGCAGCCCCTATTTACTCCAGACTTGACACATTGTTCGAGGCCTGCATCAGCGATCAATGTCCTGTGCACGAGCATTGCTTTGATCCACAGAACCAGTGCTTCATCTACGCCATGCCGTCTAGCAGCGTTACACATGCTGTCGAAAGTAGCGTTATCAAAAGTTCCCTCAATGTCGACGAAAATGCCGAGTACGTGCTCTTTCCTTTCGAGAGTGCATTCAATTTTCCCAAATAGGTTTTGAAGCGCAGTCTCGCAGGATCTTTCGCGCTGATAAGCAGGTTGCATGTCCGAGAGGGGATGTATTCTAAGGGCAACTTTGCGCACGTGCAACTCTACTAATCTCTCCCTGCTTCTCAGCAAGAAGGATGTTAGACTGATTGGTCTAAAACTCTTGGCTAGTGAGTAATCTCCTTTCCCTATTTTGGGAATAAAGACCACTTTCGCGCGCCAAGGAATTGGTATGTAGGCAAGTGCCAGGCTAGCAGTGAAAATTCTTTTCAGAGTAGGAAGCAGCTGTCTTATACCTTTTTGGAGCATAACGGGGTATATCCCATCAGTGCTCGGCGACTAGAAGCCATCGAAGGATGCCACAGCAAATTTAATGGCCTCAGTAGTTGACAATCGTGGCGCAACATACCAGCTACGCCGAGTTGTTCTCATCGTTTCAGTCGCAGTTTCCAATTAGGGAGTGTGAAACGAGCCGATGACAGTCTGATTCCCCGGCAAATGGGTCTGAAACAATAAACTAAGAGTTTCTGCTTTAGACTCGTTGAAGGTACCATCAGACTTTCTGAGTACATCCAGCTGTGTGGATTTTCCTCGTTTGAGAACGTTAACCAACTTGCTTCATTCTTCGATTTGGGAATAAGCTTCTTATATTCCTTCTGCTTCGACCGATATTTATTCCAGTCGTCTTCCGAGTTCGGGAGACTTTTGGCTTCCCTGCGAAGACATTGGAGCTCAGCGTTCCATCAGGGATCCGGCTTCCTCCTGGGAGGTTTTTTGACAGGACATGCGAGTTCGAAGCAGTTGGTGATGGCGCTGCTCAGGTTATGAACGGCATCCTCCACCAATTGCTTTGTTTTGAGCTCAAGGCAGGGTTTGAGTGGATTTCTCAAGCTCCTCTCTGAATCGCACCCAGTCCGTCTTTCTCGGATTCCGCTTGGGCTGCGAGGGGAAGATCCCGCACTTCAATTGGAATTCGATATATGTATGGTCTGACAGCGTAACATCTGGCTAAGCTCTTACTAAAAGTAATAGTCAACAGTACGACTGTCAAGACCTTTCATGAGGTCTTTCTCTTTTCCTCTGCAATCCTATCACATGCGACATTCAATCAAAATGCTACGACGAGGAAAAACAAGTCCCAATCCTCGTGGTCGAGAACGCATTTATAAACAGAGCATAGCAGAGTTTTAATCGATTCTCGAATCTACCAAAAGCACCGCTACGGTATCCGCTGCACCATGGGCAAATTAATCAGCAACTTATGCAAGATATTCGCTTTAACCAAAAATCTAATTTTCCAACTTGTAATGAGTTTATTTGAGTTTATTTTCAACTTAACTTTATCTCGTATTTCACTTGTTGTGTGCATGGCAGTGGCGCCCCTGGCGGCTGGTATGCGCCCCTACATACAACTCATCCACACGATTGTCCTCATGACGATCGTTCAAGGACTCTACATAAGGTCTTCTTCCCTCCGACGGTGAAACAAACAAATCACAAAAAAAAAAACATAGAACCGAAAACATATCCGCGTAGTTGAACTGCAAAATTCAAAATCCATCCGGGAACCGGGACGAAACAAAATTGTAATCCCAATAATAATGTTTTCTGTGCGCTGTCCCGGTTTTTATTCATTCACTCTGTTTCATTTTTGTTTTGTTGTCTTTTTTTCTGTAACAAAAGTTTCGAATCTCATTTTTGTAATCCTTGTTGCTGCTCATGAAGTACAACACAACAAAACAGAAACAAGGACCAGATCAAATGCAGCCGTACTCGTAGTAGCAGCAATGAGTGCCATATCGGAAACGAACCCCGAGTAATTCTCACAGCATTCGCATCCGTATCCTTGTCTCGTTGCATGTGGAATGAGTGTGTATTGCATTCTCTCAATCTCCCTTCGGCGTCCTTGTGAAAAGTTAATAAACAGGATTCATAAACGTAAAATTCGAAAGCTGCATCCAGCGAATACCAGTACAGTACAGAACAAAAACAAAAAAAGTTGTAAAAACACCATAGGTTGCATGAATAAAGATAGATGACGCGATGACGGCACTGAGAGTGTGGATCATAACACTCGCGTTACACAGCACAATGCCGGCGCGCTGTGCAGGACAACGAGAAGCCGTAGTTTCACTACTTTCGTCAGTTCGACAATACCATGAGCGCAACAAACCAACGACAGACTGTAAAACTTTATGCCAAGTCGTAGGATAGATAGATGCATGTATCTAGAGTAGGATAGTGGTGCGGGCGAGAATAAATTGGGAGTATATCCAGGTCACGCGGCATTCAAAATTCACACTTGTCCTTCTTGCTGTCGCGCCCGTTTCATCGACTACCGCACCACTACGGAGTGAGGCAACGACAGGCGTCGGATTTTGACAACTGGTAGTGGCACCGAAGCCGAGGCAAGTCGGGCGTAGGGATTTAATTGCATTTCGCACGGTCGGGTAGGGGACAGATGGAGGCGTGCTTTGGGGAAAGTTGTCTGTTTTGCTTTTGTGATTCTTTTTCTTCCTCGTTGTTAGCCTCTCTTTTGGAGCTTGCGATTGCATTCGAGCTCATCGGGAATAAGTGGCAACTGTCAATGCAAAAGTCGGCAACAATTTGATTAGATGACATTCAATGCTCGCGGTCGGAGAGCAGACGTGACAAGGCGCTAGTGGTGTGGAACTGTATTTGCGTAGAGGTTAAACGAGGGGACGCCGGCGGAAAGTTGTAAATTTTGGGAGTAAAGTGATTAGACCGGCATAGTGGGCCGAGCATATCACGTTTGATACAGAGAACGAATTTCGTCTTTTCAGTCGTCCTACATTCGGTAAAAGGCTGACTCTGGATGACGAGTTTTGTGGTCGACACTTCGATTGGATACATTATGCTTTGTGGGTTCTAGTCTTAACTTGAAACTGGAGCTTTTATTGGGTGATCTAGCTAAATTCGATTTTGTCGCCACAGTTCGACATCAGTTATTGATGACCCCAGAGTAGTGGCAACCAACGATTCCGCGATCTGAGGATATGAATGATAGATCACATGACGGTGCATCGTGCACCAATAGGAACACGAAGAGTTTTTCAGGAGTGCTATAGCTTATCATGTGACTTCGAATACGTTGTCATCCGAGATGTCATGATTAATCGCTAAAATCGATCATCCAGGCTTCAGCGAAGTTTGAGGCCTCAGATTCTGAATACAATGTTTTTGTTCAGTTTATGAATTCGTGCATTTTTTTTATCTTGCATATCTTATGAATAAATAAATGTATCAACTCCATACTATTTCACCACGTTTGTCGACAAGCAATAGCTGATTAAGTTCTCATCAACTTAAATTTAATTGTTCTTTTCTTTTAACAAATGGTCACATGACTACCTATACCATAAAAATTGGTCCTAGACTTAGTTGTTCATGTTAATTTACCTCTAATTATATGTTAAATGTTAATAAAGTTAGTTTTAAGCTTTTTTCCTAGGGTAGTTAGTTCTTAAAATAAAAAAATTAATTTGAAAAGAAAAAACAAAAACTTCTTTGTATGAATTCGATAAGGCAGTTAGGGTTAAGGAATAATAAATCTAGTTCAGAAACTAGGTCTTTGCCCAGAATTGTAAATTTTTTCTAGGTCAGTGCTACGCACCAACTAGAAGGTGAATCATTAATCATGTTCGATTCATTGTACAACCCGCAAGATCCTGCATTATTTAATTCCATTTTCCCGAAAATTTTGCCCACAATATCCGGGTGGAAATTCCTTTGATATATTGTCTTATTCTTAAAGGCTTAAAGTATTTTTTTATATCTATTTCTGGACATAATCGACAGAGAGCAAATTAAACTGTTTTCAAAATTGTCATTTCCCGAGCAACCTGCACGGGATTTCGCATTGCTTTTTCCTGGTTCTTGTTCGATTGTGACGTTAACGATCCCAATTTACTTTTTTAAAGGCTTTTTAGCCAATTATCCTGCAATACCCTCTGCGGTATAGGGGTTAGAATATATCTCCGGCTTAGAATGCCAGTCGTAAAAGACGACGGAATTCCTAAGGGATCTCTACCCCATGAAATTAATCAATCACTTATCACAGCAGAATTCCTTAATCAATGAAAATATTCATTTATTACACTGTAAGGCACAAAGCGGAACCAACGACCTCAATCAGCAAACCACCAAACACGAACCCAAAACAAAGCGCATAAAAGACAACTTCCCAAAATATATCCTTTATTACTATACTCAGAACACTTCTCATATGTTATTCCTATCGCCCTGACTGCTACTCGTCGACTTCCGACTATTCGATCAACTCAGCTGCTTTTATACCCGCGCGTTGGATGTCTGTACCGTTTATCCGCTGTGCCAATGCCATGGGCGGCTCTGGCGTTGAGAAAGGGTGCAAGGCGCCATGGGCGGCTCCTGATTGAAAAGGGCGCAAGGCGCCTACGCGGATCGGATGCGTGGGTATTACAACACACACTTTACTTTTGGCTAAACTACATTTAAGAGCGGTTTAAGACAAAAAGTTTAAAACTATCGGCCTATATCTAAACTTTCTGCAATCCCAAAATTGTTTGCAAGCATTGGTAATGATAAGCTTTCTTTCGCTGTTAAAGGCTTGGTTCCGGCAGGTCATGTACTATAAATTTAGCTTTATTAACAAATACTCTACACTGACCTTACGAAAGCTTTTGGTAGAGTATATCACACTTTACTTTTGGCTAAACTACATTCGTTGGGTTTCCACTCTTCTATGCTGATGAATAGAAAGCAATTAAAGCAAATAAAGATTAGTAATTTTACATCTCGTATAATACAAGTAACTCCTGGCGTTCCCCGGGCTAGTCAACTCGGCCCATTGTTTTTTATTTTATTCTTGAATAATGTTCACGAAATATTTAATTTTTACGAAGTTTTAACATTCGCGGACGACCTCAAACTGCACCATATTGCTCCCGCCGGAGGGCCGGGTTTGGGTTGCACATCAATTGTGCCCTGGATACTCCTCTGGCGGATAACAATATAGCAGAACTGTGACTAAATTAATGGCTATCCCATCAATGGATAGTTCATTGATCATTGTGGCTCACATTTAGCTTTTTAGCTGTTTGGCTTTTTGCTATTCAGCTATTTAGCTAAATTTCCTCTCTTCCTATCATTTCTGAGGCTCTCAGTTGGGGTGTAGGGTAACCCAACTGGGAGTAACGGCTCAACCGGAGGCCTAATTCTGGTACCACGGGAGACAGGGGCCCCCGGGACATATTAATGTCAGTAAAATGACAGTCACGGCCTGTCTTGCGGTAGGCCCCCTTGTGGGAGTATCGTGGGGGCTGTGGTTATCCCAATATGCGGGAAGTTGCTTGCAACAGAAATATAAGCTGAGTTGCTTGCAACAGGGCGCCGAGACCCTTAGATCGGTATGAGGTTTAGGTAGGCCTCGCCCCTCACCAAGAGGGAAGTCATGTTCCTACACATGGCTTCGAAATGGTACTTAGTAGCAAATAAGGACGTTGGTTGTCGTCCCAAAAACCAACCCCTTGTGGGAAGGCCCACCGTGGAATTAAGCCGACAAGGCAGGTGTCCACGTAAAACAAACAGAGACAGATGCACCATAGTGCTGCGCCGATCTTATATAATTTTTTTATGAATGATTTTCTTCGCCTTGATGAAGTAAGGATCTAGGCATATCTAAATCTAACTCCTTGTTAGGACTTTTTAAAAGGAATAGCAAAGACATCCAACATGTTTGTAGCCTATATTCACCTGGTTGTTCAGATCTTATTTCGAATATTCTTCCATTATTTGGAATTTGCCATATAATGCTCAAGAGCTTGGATTAGAAAGAATCCAAAAGAATTTCACGAAGTAAGCCATCCGTAAATTAAACATGTTTGACGAATTTACTCATTATGACGTAAGATGTAGGTTAATTGGCTTGCAAACCTTGAGATTTAGACGGAAGGGGCTTATTCATGACATAATTAATCATTAATCATATAATTTCACCAGAACTGGTTTTTACAAATTACGATTGCAATGAGCCAATTGCTAGGTGCATAAAAACGTTCAATGAGCTTTGCAACGAAATTGACTTTAGCTTATCTCGATTGCAATTTAAACATTGTATTCTTTCATTGATTTCAAATTAGTAATCTATATATATAATACGCCAGTGAAGACGCTTCTCCTCCTAAACTAAAAGTCGCACAATCAAGTGCGATACACCGTTGGAAAGGTATTTGTCTGAAGTGGTGCACTATGTAATAAAATTTAGCAAAAACTTAATGCTGGAGTGATTTAAACCGGATTTAATTAAATATTCCTTTATGTAGTTTATTTTATATTCCGTCAAATACATGAACCACATTGACCACTAAACCCAATTCCCCAACCGCCAATTCATTGTTGCATTGCATATTTTTAGGAGTTAATCGCCATCTAGATAAATTGAAAAAGGATACATACAGGCACTATCCTATTAGCAATAATATTTGCTGTATCTAGAAAACTGGACCGAAATTGCAAAATATTTTAGTTTTTCCTTGATTTATACACTAAACACTAATTGTATTCTAAATTTCAAGCTTCTACGTCTGCTAGTATTGTCTATTTTAGTAATCTATGAGATGCAAAATTGGTAGATGATCCTTAGTCGCGCAGCAAATATCTGTTGAGTAAGGCATACTGAGATTATACACTAGAGAATGAAGTATTCTGTGTGCTCTGTGATGGATAAAAGTAAAAACAAAAAAAAAACAAAAACAAAAAGACAAGCACTTAATATCGTTGATGTTTAGAATGGCTGGTTTTCTTTAGATTAACAGAGAAGTTACATGGGCCCATCACTAGTCTGTAACTTTTTTAAGCGTTTGGTTGTTAGTTATTAAAAGACAGCTAAAAAATTCCAAAAGTATATAAATGATTTTTACTTGAGTTGATAAGCCAATACGAGCCATTTACTTTACAAAGGTTATTTTGTTTAAATATTGACCAAGACTATGTCTTAAGTGGCCCATACGGAGAGTCTGATCTTAAGCCGCGATCATATTTACTAGTATCATGCTAATAAAACGTGTAATACTATCTTTCAAAGCTACAATTGACGCTGGCTTTTCGGCATAGACGAGTGTCATTCAATTGCGCGATTAAGCCGGCCAATTCATCGGTCTAACGATTCGCATGCAGTTTGGCATGTTGCGTCGTCTTGCTTTTTGGGCAAAATAAAGATCGAAATCATTGAACCATAGCGAACCCCATTGGCAGTAACGTTTTAATCACGGCCGTCTTTGAAAAAATACCGAGCAATGATTTCCCCCGACCATTAACCGTTTAAAATTCGACTTAGTGGTAGGTTTTTCGCCTTCAGTTCTTATAGGAGTTTTGTATTTTTGCGTAAATCTTTCACGAAGTCGAAGAACACAATCGCAATCGCTGCGCACGGCGAATAATGGACAAATCACGGCATTTATTAACTCTGCGCGTAGAATAGATGGTTTTAGGCTTGGTAGGTGACGATATCCTATAGCGTGAAATAAATGCGAAGTTTGATCACTATGGCTTGAATGTTTGCTCAGTAGGTCGATAATGATGACCGTAAAAGTGTCGAAGTGCCCGAAAAAACATTTTTCATTAAGCAGGAATTTCGATAGTAAAATTCAATAATTTGTAAGCAGTGTTAGGATGTAAGTCTTTTCGTGATCGACGCTAACTGAGCACACGTAACATATCACGCGGGTTACGTCAACCCTAAAGCAGCAACACCTAACAGAAGGGCATTCACCCAAAATTCCAATCAATTGGTCAGCATAGAGTTTCATACATTCCTCTAATTTCGTTTCCATTTTCATTCTTAGTGACTCACCTTAATGACAAAACAATATGAAACAACATATGAAACTCTATGACTAACATAGAATTGACCTAATGCAATATTACAATTAAAAGTTCAACAAACGTTTGCAATGAAGTGTTAGATTTCGCATCGAGTATTGCAAATTATTTCTGGGGCATTAAAACCGAAACATATGCAAAATGTAACAAGCTACTTTTAAGTTATCGAAAATGTAATAGTTAGTCTTCAAGTAAGATCAATAAAGTGCGGTCGTAAAGAAAAGAAACTTAAGTTGTTTTTTTTACACTCCGCTCGGCGAACAAGTATAACTGGCGCAGTCGGTAAACCCTAAGACATAACTATCCGAAGATGGTTATACAAATCATTAACAAATTTTTCTGAAGATAAATTGTCTAAAGACAAATAGTCAAAAAAATTGTTATTCATCTTATCTAAAGATAAGTACAAAAGTGCATAAAATATCTAAGATCTAAAGATCGTAAAGTGACTAAATCCAAGAAAAATTGTTATTCATCTTATCTAAAGATAAGTACAAAAGTGCATAGAATATCTAAGATCTAAAGATCGTAAAGTGACTAAATCCAAGAAAAATAGTTATTCACCTTATCTAAAAGATAAATACAAAAGTGCGTAGAATATCTAAGATCTGAAGATCGTAAAGTGACTAAATCCAAGCGAAACCAAGTGAACCAAGTGAATGAAAGTGCTTCATAGCTGGCATAGTAAATCCAAAGATTAAATCACTCAAAACTAGTTAATGCCAAAAGAAAATAAAGACAGAAACCCCAGAATTACTGTACCATACACCATAACAAAATTCGAAGAAATGCATACACTGAGCGGTGAATCTACGGCACATCAGCCAACGTCAAGTGGCAGTGCCACAATACAACAAGAATCGCAGTACACGATAACTGCGACAGAACTAATAAAAGAAGCCTCAAGAATCAAAGAATTTTACGGAAACAGAGATTACGATTTATCATCCTTCGTAAGAGAGGTGGAATTAATTCTACCATTATTCGACAACGATCCGGGCTTAAAAAATTTTATATTCCAACGTTACGTCCGAAACAAGATCCAGGGAGCAGCTCTTCAAGCCATCCGTACACTGGGACCAGCACCAACATGGGAACAAATAAAGGAGGAGCTCATCAAGAACTTTGGCGTCAAGGAGTCATACCACCACCTATACCACCAGGCCATCAACCTCAAGAACACCAAAGTAAGCGAATATTTCCATAGTTTAAGAAACATACTAGACAAACTTAATACTAAGTACGAATTCGATAAAACAAAACCAGTAGAATTTTCACCAGAATCAAATGAATCTATTATTTTAAAAACTTTTTTAAATGGTATTGACGTAAATCTATCAAGCATTATATACAGTAGGAATATCAAAAAGCTTAGGGAAGCATACTACGTCTTACAGGAAACAGGTATTATTTGGCATTACGATAAAAAAGGTAGTTATAGCAAGTACAATAGTAAACAGCCAACGAAACAAAACTCACACCATAGGGACGAACATTTTAAACACTATCATAACTATGAAGGAAATCAGTTAGGACATAGTACGAGTTCAGGACAGTACAGGCAAAACCGCTACCTAGACCATAACGATTTCAAACCAGAACAAATAAACCAAGGACAACCAAGATTCACTTCAAATTCAGGACAATTTCGACAAAAAACATACAGTACAAACTCAAGACAACCTAGGCAACAATGGGGAAACAACCACGAGACTTCTAGACAGACAAGACAAAACCAATACGAACCTATGGAAATAGATCATATTGAAACTTCAGTTCAGGAAGAGGTAAATTTTCACTCACCATGCCAAAAACAAATTTACCGATAGTCGAGTTAACTATCGGCAACGATAAAATAAGATGCCTCATCGACACAGGCTCAACAACAACTCTCTTAAACTTACATAAGCTACCCCAATATAAAAGACAAAAACTTCAGAACCCCTTAACTTTTAACACTCTTAGCGGACAAACTTTAATCAGTGAAGAAATCATAACACCATTGCCAGCAGAATTTAACGAAGATAACCTCATGAGCTGGAAGCTCACCGTATTTACGAATAAACAATTTGATGGTTTGATAGGACAGAATCTGCTAAAACCAATGCAGGCAACTGTCAACTTAGAAGAAGACTACTTAGAAATACACGGCATAAAAACGAAGTTTATAAACTCTTGTCCTTATACCTATGATGAAATTCATCTCCTGGAAGAATCTAAATTAGACCAAAACACCCTAGCAAAACTTATTCGCGAAGATATGAATCAAGAGGAAAAAAATAAATTAAGATTATTATTGAACAAAAATAAGGACTTATTCTTTCAAGAAAATGAACGGCTGACACATACTCATGAAATACAACATGAAATTGTCACGACAACGGAGAAACCGGTATACTCAAAGATTTACAGATACCCTCAAATACACGAGGAAGAGATAAACAGACAAATGATGGAAATGATCGAACAAGGCATAATTAAAGAAAGTAATTCCCCATATAATTCGCCACTCTGGATTGTCCCCAAGAAAGCAGACAATTCCGGAAAAAAAAAGTGGAGAATTGTCATAGATTATAGAGCCTTAAATGAAATAACAATAAGTGATAAATTTCCCATACCTAATATCGAAAACATACTAGAGAAACTCGGCAGGGCTCAGTATTTCACAACGCTAGACCTTGCTAAGGGATTCCACCAAATCATGATAAAGGAAAGTGACACAAGGAAAACGGCATTTTCAACACCATTAGGCCATTATGAGTTCACAAGGATGCCATTTGGACTTAAGAATGCGCCGGCAACTTTCCAAAGGCTAGTGAACTCAGTACTTAGAGATCTTATCAATCAAATATGCGTAGTATATTTAGACGACATACTGATATTTAGTACAAACATAAACGAACACATAAACAGCATTCAAAAGGTCTTCGATAGATTGAAAAAATACAATCTTAAAATCCAAATAGACAAATGTAATTTTTTGACAAGAACTACAGAATATTTGGGTCACATACTCACGACAGAGGGAGTAAAACCAAATGCAAATAAAATCATGAATATTCAAAAACTTAAATTACCCGAAACTACTAAGCAGATAAAATCTTTTCTGGGCCTGACCGGCTACTACAGAAAGTTTGTTAAAGACTATGCGAAAGTAGCACAAGGCATGACAAAATATCTTAAAAAGAACACAAGAATTAACAGAAAAGATCCACAATATGTTGAAGCTTTCGAAAAACTAAAGAAATTGCTAATCGATACACCAATTACCAATACACAAGTACATACATGCTACGAGCTACAGAGTAGACGTGTTAAGAGTTCGGCTCCCGTTTTTAAATTCTCGTGTGGTTTCACAAACTATTAAATTCAAAAGACTTACCAATAAATCGTTGGAGTGTTTGTTGGTGCTTCTAACTTCAAAAGTGTGTTTTATTACACGTCGCGAAACTCAAATTATTAATTTTTTATTGAAAATTTATAAACTTTAAAATTAACTCGCGTTTCAATTCCGTTCGTTGCACTATGTCTAGCTCAGCAAAAAGTGCCACTATCACACGAAGCAAATCCACTACCACACCGCAAAGTTCTCATCATTTGACGGAAACTCCCGCTTTGACCCATTCAATTACAACCTCAAGTGCGAAAAACGAGTGCAAAAAAATGGACAATCTGAACAAAGAGCAGTGCGACTATATCATAAGCCTTGTTTCTGAACAAATAATAAATTCCGAAAAAAGAATTTCTGTTAATATAAGTAACGAAATCAAAGAACTACAAGACATCATAAAAGCAACAAATATTAAAGTGACCGATCTTGAAACTGAACTCTTAAACGCCAAAAAAACCATAAATACACTTAATTCCGAAGTACGCGAACTTAAGAAAAATCTAGTTGATGTTTGTAAACAAAACACAGTTTCTCAAACCGAAATGATTAATATTAAACAGAAGCAAAACACTCTTGAAAATCGTACTGTAGCAAACGATGCCTTTTTATTCGGAGTTCCGTTTTTCGATGACGAAAATCTTAAATCTTGCTTTAACACCTTTTGCAATTCTTTAACTATAAAACCACCAACAATAAAAAGTATTTATCGCGCACGTAGCCGCACAGAATCAAAAGACACACCGATCCACATCAAATTTTTAACACCGTACGACCGAAACTTTGTTTTGAAGTCTGTTGCTCAGTTCCGCAAAACCAACAATAGAGAAATATGTTTAAAAGACATTCATATCGATTCTCCCAATGCTATATTTCTGCGTGAAGCGCTAACTAAACACAATCTGACAATATTTCAACGTGCAATAGCTCTCAGGAAGCAAAAACGGCTGTCAACTGTTTACACTGCAAGAGGCATTGTTTACGTTAAACGTTTTATGAATGAAGATGCTGTACCGATCGACTTCATCGAGATTTGAACAGGGTGGCCAACTCAACAGATTAATGTTTTATATTTTTATTCATTACTATTATAACTTTTATTATTATTTTTATTCATTACTATTATTACATTTGTACTAGAATTCTTATTAGTCATCTTTTATTTATATAATTTCTAAATTAAACCTTAACTTTCTTTTTCGTGCTCGATTATATTTCTCAGTCTTTCTTTGGTAACTATTTTATATAATGAGTGATATAAATTTGCGCACCATGGTAAATGTGTTGGGCAGTCAACAGACCGGCCTTCGGATCTCCCACATCAATGCCCAAAGCATATTATGCAAAATTGATGAATTTCGCTATACATTTGAGGATGCTAAGGTTGACGTGGTTTGTGTATCAGAAACTTGGCTTTCTGTGTCACAGAATAATAAGTTATGTGGTCTTGCGGGTTATAAGATATTCCGTTCGGATAGAGTGAGCTGTAGAGGCGGGGGGGTCGCTATATATGTAAAGGATACAATAAAAAGCAGACATATAGCCTCCTCTCCTGAAGATAGTACAATGGAATTTGTTTTTGTTGAGTTATCAAATGGTGACGAAAAGATCTTAATTGGAACAATCTATAGACCGAACAATAACATATGCATTTCACCACTAATTTCTACTCTTGAACAGGTTTGCATTTCATACTCAAATATAATTTTAAATGGTGATTTTAATTGCAACCTTCTGGAAGAAAATAATCTCCTTGACGAGTTCTCCTCCCTCAATCTTTGCCCTGTTAACACTAGCACGCCTACCCACTTCTCCAATTTTGACCCTACATTATTGGATCTTTTTTTTGTCGCCGACCGAAGCAAGGTTGTTCTTTATGATCAACTTTCTGCCCCTGGGTTTTCAAAACACGATTTAATCTATTTAGTCTTTGACTTTCAGGTTACATCCACTCGACAGCGTAATATTACCGAATATAGAGACTTTAATAACATTAACTATAGTGCTCTAGAAAGTGATGTAAACATTGTTAACTGGAACTCTATTTTGGAAACTCCTTCGCCATCTGATCAAGTGGAATTCCTCAACAGAAACATTAACAATCTCTTCAACAATCACGTACCCTTAAAAACTAAAAACTGTGCGGAAAAAAATAAACCTTGGATTTCAAGAAAAATTCTCTCCCTTATGGAAAAACGAGATTTAGCATATAAGCGTTGGAAAAAGTTCCATGTTGACAGCCTTCATCGTAATTATATCGCTCTCCGTAACGAAACCGTACGTGAAATACGTAAAGCCAAAGCTTATATATTTTCGACTCACATCAACACTTCACTTGGAAGTAAGCAAGTTTGGAAGAACCTAGGTAAAATTGGTGTTGGGAATGTACGTGGTGGCTTAACTGAAGACTTAGATATCAACGCTATCAATAAAACCTTCGTTTCAAGTTCATCAGTCGCAACAAACTCAGCTGACCACGAGCAATTTTCAAGCAATCTTTCCTTAACCCTAGGATCAAACCCGGCTGGCTTTAAATTTAGTTCCATCATCGACGAGGATGTGACCGAAGCACTGCTCTCCATCAAATCTAATCGAACACTCGGTAGCGTGTTTGAATGAAGACCTGGACATGATTGATCGATGGTCTATTAAAAACGGCCTTCAGTTGAACCCAAAGAAATCTAAATGTCTTGTCATTTCTAAAAACAAGGTTGATGTATCATACTTCCCTCAAATACTGCTAAAGAAAAATCATATTGCCTATGTTGAGTCAGCCAAAAATTTAGGTGTTATCTTTAACCGGACCCTAACCTGGGAACATCATGCCTATTATACGGTTGCAAAAGCTTATGGTGTCCTTCGAACGCTCTGGCCTGTCCAACACATAATTCCAATGAAAGTCAGGTCTCTCTTAGTGAAAACGTTGTTTCTTCCTCTACTTACTTACGGTTCTGAGATCTTTTGTCATTTGAATTATGAGAGCAAAAGAAAGCTAACTGTTGTATTCAACAGTGCAATGCGTTATGTTTATGGCCTACGTCGTTTCGATAGAATTTCTCAATATGTTTCACAATTTCTTGGTATGACCTTCGAAAACTTTTTGAAATATCGTTCTGTAATCTTGTTCTCTAATATACTCATAACCCGCCAACCTTTGGATCTTTATAATGAAATCAGTTTTTTAAACTCAAATCGATCGTTAAATGTCCTGATTCCGCACTTCAGTTGTACAACATCCGAACGTCAGTTCTTTGTAAGCTCCGCACGATTATGGAACTCTCTGCCGCGAGAAATAAAAGGTTTGAATTGCACGAGAAAGATAGGAAAGGAATTGAAGAAATACTTCAGTAACTTATAAGTAATTTGCACACAAAATTAAATTATTTTAATATTGCTTTTTCAGTCTCATATATAAAACAATCAATCGTTGTAATTCACGTAACGTAGCTGTTTTGCATTTAAAGGCTTTAATATAAATAAGATATTTTATCTTAAATGTAAGCTTATCATGAAATAAATAAATACTAAATACTAAAAAAAAAAATTCTAAAGTACCCCGACTTCAGCAAGAGATTCCAACTTGCTACAGATGCAAGTGATCTAGCCATCGGAGCAGTGCTCACCCAGAACGGTCATCCTATTAGTTATGCTAGCAGGACCCTAAATGATCACGAAAAAAAATATTCAACGACAGAAAAAGAACTACTAGCGATTGTCTGGGCCGTCAATTACTTCAGACCATATGTATACGGCAGACAATTCGATCTCCTTACGGACCACCAACCACTTGTGTGGTTACAATCAAAAAACAAAGGCAAAGATATTAACCCCAGGCTACAGCGTTGGCTTCTTAAACTAGGAGAATATGATTTTAAAATAAACTACATAAAAGGTAAGGAAAACAATGTGGCAGACTTTTTGAGCAGAATTAACTCCGAAACAGGAGAAATCAACATAATAAATACTTCTTCTCAAGAAGATGATCATTTAAGCACAAATGCCACTATACATTCACAAGAAGAAGAACAAAACGACCACTTCCCCATATTAGATACAGTCGTAAATCGCTTTTATACCCAAATAATCCTAACAAATGCAAAAACTAAAGAAATCGATATCATTGACAGAAAGCGTAAAATATATATTAGCCGTAATGACATCGAAAATAATTTTATGATCGATATTTTTCGCAGATTTTTGAAAGCAGGTAAAGTAGGTATTTATTCAGAACTATCACAGCATGACTACAATACAGTTCAGCAGAAACTAATACAACTATTCAACAAAAGCATAACCTTTTATAAGTGTACTTATCATGGTAAAGACATACGAACAGAGGAAGAAGCTTTTAAGATTATAGCGAAATATCATAAGACCGAAACAGGACACGGAGGTATAAATGAAAACTACGAAGGTTTAAAGAAGACAATCTATATAAAAAATTTAAAAGAACTTATACAAAGATACATCAACAATTGTGATGTATGTTGCAGAGCGAAGTATGACAGGAAACCACTGAAACCAAAATTTAACATTACCCAAACTCCAAGCGACATCAATCAAATAGTACACCTAGATATATACACAAATAAGAAGAACAACTTCATAACATTTATTGACAGGTTTTCAAAATACTCAATAGTCCTACACCTAGAAGATAGGAATAGCATAACGATTATAGAAAAACTAAGGCTATACTTTTCAATAAAAAAGAAACCAGACCTAATAATACTCGACAATGAATTTAACTCTGTTAATATAAAGGAATTCTTAAGACACGAAAACATAGAATATCACTTCACTAAACCAAATAACCACACTGGAAACTCAGACATAGAGAGATTCCACAGTACAATAGGCGAAAAAATTAGGATACTAGAAGTAGAAACACCTGATTTGTCAACTAAAGAAAAGATCTTTAAAAGCGTCGAGTGGTACAATAAGTCAATACATTCCTCAGTGAAAGAAAGGCCAATAGACATAGAAGAAGGAAAGGTAAGCAAAAGTAAAATTCACAATCTACTTAAGGAAAAGAAAGAGCGAACAATTAGCAGGCTTAACGAAAACAGGGAAGATTACCACCAAAACCAAAGCGAAGGTTATGTAAAGAATTACAAAGCCCTTAGACATAAGTACGAGCCTAGATACAGAAAACTAGAATTAACTAACATACACCCCTCTAACATTAAACGACCTACCAAATTTTCAGGCCAAATGGATATTGACGATTTTGATACTAACGCTAACATCTCCAGTGACAGGAACGATGACAATTGAGAAAATAGACAACAATGACGGTTTTACGGCAGTAAGATTAGAAGACGTACAATTGATTCAGGACTATTACACAATCCTTCATCTAATAGACCCAGCTCACATAGAGTCAATAATCGAGGCTCTCAACAATACTATAACATTACTAGAACCCATAGGAAGTAAACACCTGTTGTATCACGAACTCAACACAATAAAGACAAAGGTATCAACACTACTACCCCACAGACACAAAAGAGGTCTAATAAATTTCATAGGGACAGGCCTAAAATGGCTCTACGGCACAATGGACGATAACGACAGAACAGATATTGCAGAACACTTACGAATCATTGACCAAAATAATCACGTAGCTATCGAAAACCTCAACAAAAACATTGAAATCAATGACCACTTTAACAAAACCTTTATTCAATTAAAAAACGCAATAGAAACAGACAGAAAGAAAATTTTGAGTAACATTAACAGTGTGAAAGGTAACAATGCAGAACTTAACAAACACCTTGTATACCTAGAAATACTACTTAAATTAAAAATCTTACGAGATAATGTAGAACACATACAAAACAATATAGCTTCAGCTAGGTTAAATATTATGAGTAGCAATATTTTAACAAATGAAGAAATTTTAAAATATAATATTGACTTATATAAACTGCAAAATATTAAGTTAAGCACAGCTAAATATAAGGACAATATGATAATTTTTGCAATACAAGTACCCAAAAACATAATGTCAGTAAAAAGATCTTTACTTTTTCCCGTTGCAAATAAAAACTCAGAAGAACTTGTCTTTGAAAGTCAGGAAATTATTGAAGTTAATAAAACCATATACGACTACAGACAAAACCCTAACATGAACAGCCTAAAAGAAACGAAACTTTGTATCTATCAACACAATTGTAATAAAAGAAGAAATAATGAAACAAAATTAATAGAATTTAAGTCAGGACTTATTTTTTTTGAAGAATAGTATCAACACATTAATTTCAAGTAATTGTGATGACAGAAATATGAAACTAGCAGGAAATTATTTAATATCATTCCATAATTGCGAAGTAAAACTTAATAACAACACTTTTTATAACTCCGAAGAATCATTCAAAGAGCATTTTGTAATACCGGTTAACTTTAGAATAAACGAAACAAAGACACAACTTACATTCGATGAAATTATCATTAACCAAATAGAAAATATAGAAAGTATAAAAGAACTAAAAATTCATAAGAAAACAAGTTTGACCCTTAATTTGATAACACTAATTGCAGTCTTAGTAATCATTATAATTTTGATATTGTTATACATTCATTGCAAACAAAAGAACAAAAGTATTGACATTAATGTAATAGCAAAAACTCAGGAGAGTTTTCAGTCAAAGGGTGGAGGGGTTACGTCAACCCTAAAGCAGCAACACCTAACAGAAGGGCATTCACCCAAAATTCCAATCAATTGGTCAGCATAGAGTTTCATACATTCCTCTAATTTCGTTTCCATTTTCATTCTTAGTGACTCACCTTAATGACAAAACAATATGAAACAACATATGAAACTCTATGACTAACATAGAATTGACCTAATGCAATATTACAATTAAAAGTTCAACAAACGTTTGCAATGAAGTGTTAGATTTCGCATCGAGTATTGCAAATTATTTCTGGGGCATTAAAACCGAAACATATGCAAAATGTAACAAGCTACTTTTAAGTTATCGAAAATGTAATAGTTAGTCTTCAAGTAAGATCAATAAAGTGCGGTCGTAAAGAAAAGAAACTTAAGTTGTTTTTTTTACACTCCGCTCGGCGAACAAGTATAACTCGCGTGAACTGTCAAAAATAGAAAACAGCAAATAAATTAATTTCAATTTCTCAATTATCGACAACAAATATTGCTTACAGCTTACACCTTATATTTTGCAAGCCTAAAAGTAATATGAAGTTTTAATATGTGTATAAGAGATGAGACAGAGATGACAATTTAAAGATTTAAAACTTAACGTAAATGTAAAGGGTCCGCCATATAACGCTTTTTTTTCAAGTAGTCCTTATTTCGTGAATGGTAACACTTAGCTCATGTCTGATTTGACAGATAATTAGTTTTATCCTTCCGCTGAACGAATATGGTTGTGTATACGCTTGAACAACGCTGGGAAATATTGCGACATTACTTTGAAAATCATGGTAATGTTGCAGAATGTGTGCGAAAATTGCGTACGGATTTTGGAAGAAGAGAAGCACCGTCAGCTCCGTATGTTCGTTATCTTGTGAAAAAAGTGAAAGAAACTGGCATCCTCATCGATAAACCAAAGCGTGAAAAGCCAAAAACAGTGCGTACACCCGAGAATATTGCTGCTGCGGCAGAAAGGTGCGTGAAGCGCCATCAACATCAATTCTCCGTCGTTCTCAACAATTGAACATTTCGGAGACATCATTGAGACGAATGTTGCATAAAGACGTTGGTATGACGCCATACAAAGTCCAATTGGTTCAGGAGTTGAAGCCAACTGACCATCCAATGCGTTTTCGCTTCGCTAAGTGGGCCTGCGATCGACTTACAGAAGATGCCGATTTTGCCAAAAAAATCATCTTTTCAGATGAAGCTCATTTTGATCTTGGCGGGTATGTAAACATGCAAAATTGTCGCATTTGGGACACAGAAAACCCGCACGCATACATTGAAAAGCCGGTGCACTCAAAACGAGCCACTGTTTGGTGCGGATTTTGGTCCAGAGGCATAATTGGGCCATTTTTCTTCGAAAATGAGCAAGGAGTGGCCGTTACAGTCAATGGCGATCGTTATCGGGCCATGTTGAACGAATTTTTGTTCACAAAAATTGAAGAGGAGGATATTGGCAACATTTGGTTTCAACAGGACGGCGCTACGTGCCACACAGCCGAAGCTACACTCGATGTTTTGCGCCCTGTTTTTGAAGATCGCATTATCAGCCGCAGAGCTGATGTCGTTTGGCCACCTCGGAGCTGCGATTTAACACCGTTGGACTATTATTTGTCAAAGATAAGTGTTACGCCGACAAGCCAGAGACAATTTACTCTTTAAAGGACAATATTCGTGAAGCCATTGGTGAAATACAGCTGCACACAATCGATAATGTGCTTAAAAATTCGACCGATCGTGTAGGCTACTGCATGGCCAGCCGAGGCAGCCATTTGAATGAAATTATTTTCCATTATTAACCGGAAGGATTGTACTTTCAAATAAAAAAAGAAATTTGAGAAAATATTCAGTAGTTTTTTTATAGCATTTTCAAAAAAAAAAAATTCTTTGGCGGACCCTTTACATAAAGAATCAGATAGAAAATAGAAATTACAAATTTGAAATTTCAACGGCCAAATAACGGAGTAGGAAACACTTAAAGTTATAAGTACTACTAATTTCTCTAATATTAATGGGTAGGGAATTACACAACCGAATAGAATCAACAAAAAACTGACGTTTGGAATTTAAACAGGCTATGGATAGGCTTGAACTACAGACCTTCCGCTTAACAGTCGATGATGATTACCATTGCACCACGACCACGACCATCACAAAATGCTGACGAAGGCATAACACTCGCAGCATCACTTCGAAATTCATACTTTGTGTGTAATGTTCCAATATAACACCTTAATGACATGGAAACAAATTCAGTCCAATCTCTTTAAAAATTATATCTAGGACAACCACCCCCGGAGAGTAGTGAAATAACATCTTCGACACAAACCATCTACGTCCCGTCAAGGTGACAAACACCATAAGAGCGTACACTCTTGAACCTGCACAAACCCTATAAAAAAAAAAAAAACAAAGCAGGCGTAACGTGTCAGTAAGAGCATACAAGATCTATCTGTTTGCAGAAAGTATAGCTTCTTATACAAATGATCGGGCTCTTCATCAAAGTAGATTATCAAACGTGCAACCGTAGATCTATCTCGAGGAAACGTGGTCATATCTGCTTGGATTAAAAAAGGAAACGAGTGATATTATTATAAACAACGTTCAACTTCCTTCTTGAATTATAGTCTGGGTTACAGAATACCTCAAGCAGTATTGGATGACACAAAGAGCACGAAGTCCACCACAAACATTACCAAAAGTGGCATTTATGTTTGTAGACCACGTAAGTAACAATTAAAGATCAGGCCAAGATTTTTGGCGGAATCAGCGTACTCTATTGAGATTTGTGTTAATTTGATTGATGGAAAATTAGTTAGATCCATGTTTCTTTTGTATATTACGAGTGCTTTTGATTTTTGAGTATTCAAACGTAGAACATTCTTAGTTGACCAATCGAGCATATGCTGAGGACCCTCATTCATTAACAGTACGGCTTCATTTACACGATTAAGTGGACGACTCTGGCGAATTTGCGTGTCATCAGCAAACATATGGATTGAGCAATGCTGGATAATTCCGGAAGCTCATTGACATACATGGGGAATAGCAGTGGGCCAAGGATCGACTGCAACCCTTTGCTGTCTCTATTGTAAGTAGGAACTTAACAGCTTCATGGAAGATATTGAAAAATTATACTCTCTTCTAAGTTTCGAGCAAACAGAAATCGAGCAACGTTAAAAATGTAGCGTGATTAGCATCAACAGCTTTCGCGATGTCATCAACGATCAGCAGCAAGGCAGTTTAACAGCTCTGTTTAGGTCGGAAGCCAGACTGACTTTCACATAGAAGTTTTTTGCTTGAAAGATATTTTTGTAGTTGGCCTAAAATGGTTTTCTCAACAACTTTTGAGAGTAATGGCAGAATTGATTTTGTATTTCACTATGGTTCCTATCGACTTTCTTGGGATAGGTATAATCTTAGCCTCCTTCCATTGCGGGGGAAAGACCGACGCTGTTAGGATACAATTAAAGATATGAGTTATGGAGTGTAACACATACTCGTATGTTAGCAGCGGTTTAACGAATTTCGGGTGCATTTCGTCGGTGGCATTCGATTTGATGGACAGTATGGCTTCCATACTATACTTCCATACACATACCACTACGTCTTCTGGCGTAGTCTACAGAAGTCAAAGTGTGAATAACTATTTGTTTCATTCCTGTGACCGGTCAAAAGCAAGTAGGTTAATCGACGCTGTACTGCCCTTGCTTTGAGCTAAGAAATTCAGATTCAGTTGGTTACAGTCAATGTTGTCAGAAGTTTTCGGCTTTTGTTTTCCTAGTACAATTTCCCTAATTTTTCGCCACGCTTCTTTGCCCGACGAACAACGGCCAAGTCTGTTGCGATTTCGCGGTTCTAATTTTACATACAACCTTATTACGAAGTGAGCGATATTTTCCAAAGAAGATTGGCATTGGTCACGCTGTGTTATGAGCTGCACTCTTTAGGGATTTTGAAAAGTTTTTGTAAGTTTAGTTTATGGTATGGAGCCAGCAACAAGCTTTAGGTTTCTTGTCTCTTGTGGAAAAAATCTCACAAAGCGTATGTAGAAAACTGAGACAAGCTTCGGACTTGGCCGTGAGGCCATCAATGCAAATCGATAAATCCAATAAAATGTGTCATTTTATATAAATAGAAAACGCTATATTTTTAAAAATAGGCGTGAACTTATTTTGTGGTTTTGATTACAAGTCATAAGGTTGGCAAATAGTACAATATCTGCTAAATGTAGAATTCGACATTTTTTGCAAATGCGTTGCAAAACTTCTGCCATCATCTTAGAGTGGACACATATGGGCTTAGAGTCACAGTTGAAAATGTATGTCAAATCTTTCAAAATAATATCCTAAGGAGAATCTATGGTGGAAAATATGATGAGGAACAAGTCAACGGAGAAAATTGTACAGTGAACAGCTCGAGTAACTCTATTCATTCCAAAGAATTGTCCGGGTAATAAAATGGTGATGACTAAAATGGGCAGAACACTTAGAACGAATGGACAGTGGACGAACAATCAAAAAAATAATTAATGGAAAATCCAAGGGAAAAAGGTTGCCTGGGAGGCCCCGCCATAGACAGGAGAGCAATATAAGTATGAACGTTGAAGAGATGGAACAAAACATTGAAACATGGAAGGAACACCTTAATGACAGGAAGGTTTGGCGGAGGGTTTTCAACGAGATGAATTGCCAAGTTCCAAATGGCCGTTACCAATAAAAATGTTATAATAACTTGCAAGACGTAGGTAATACATCCTCCTTCTGTTACCTACGCTAAATATTTTCCGAAAAACAGTCACCAATTTGATCAATTTAGAAGGTCATCGTATTTTAGTGGAAGCTTGTGGTGACTATGTTCTAGTTAAGCAAATGTGTCGGAAGTGGTTCATTTCATTCTCGAGCCACAACTGAGTCATGGATCATTTTGCTAAGCCTGATTATACCACGTTAGCCTAATGTTGACTGTGAATCGTAGTGCTTCAAGCGTCAAATGGAGATCTAAACGCCACTGACCTAAGTAGGATCCAAATGTCCTATGACCTATGGTTAAAAAAATAGCTTCTTCATCAACCTCATTCAGCCCCCAACCGGATCGATCAACAGTAATACAATTCAAAAAGGTATAAATCGTATTTCCCCATCCAAGCTCTAGGCTAACCTACGTTCCTGCATCTCAAGCTCGGCGATATACATACAAACTTGCTCGTAACAAAGGCCTACTGCAGGACTATGGAGCACAAAGTGAACGAAGACTTTAAATCGCCTTCCGCGCATCCGTGTGTCCATGTGTCCATGCACTTAGTCGGCAGGCTCTGTCCGGCACTTAATGGTTAGATTTACTCATCTCACATCTGAAAGGATTCCATTTATTACTGCCGCCGCCATCACTCACAAGAAGCTTTTTGTACGTCCATATAGCAATTTATTTTCCGTCGCTATTCTCGCTCGTCCTGCGGCTCGGCGACTATACCGTGGCCCCTTTTCTCAATGGGCCACCAAGCCGTATAAGGCCATCATTCAAGTTGCGCTATTATCTAGAGGAGCTGTAATTGGGGCGAGCGCGCATTCTCGCAAATACGACCGGGAAGAAGGAACGTAACAAAAAAAAAAATAGAGAACCGGAAGCACACACAGAGCACACTGGGATGTAGAGTTGCTACTGTCATCACCCTGCCATTGCTGCCATGTCGCCTTAAAAGTCTACTGACCAACAGTGAAGAGGAAGAAGCGTCGCATTGCATGCATTCGAACACAAGCGCATTGTTCGGCGACTACAATTAAGGACCCGGCTATTCGCTACTGGCTGCTCCCAGGATGCACTATGCACGAGTCATCATACCGTTTATAGTGCTACTAGTGCTATAGTGCTATAGTGCTTCCAATCGTCTCGTTGTCATCATGGCTCCACAACACTACTCCACCACTCGAATGGCAGAAAAGGATGATGTGATGCTAGGATAAGGTATTCATCTAAAATGCCATCTGACTATTTACCCCACCGTAGTGACCTAAAGATGCACACGGGCTGTCAGGCGGGTGTAGCGAGAAACGAGTACAATAGTAGTGCAAAAGCGACTGTCATAACCTCAATGCCATTGTATCGACCGCCCATGTGCGCTGGACCTGCAGTCTGTCGCGCCCGTTTATTGCATTTGCTCTTGCGTTTTACACTTTTTTATTGGTTCCGTCGTTCAGTGTCCTTTTACGGGCGCGAAATGGAATGTCCTATATTTTAATGATATTCATAAAACGAACTCGGTATTACGAGATTTACGATCTTGTTTATAACCGCGCTCCATGTGGGAGGACAAATGACGTCGTCACGCTGTGAAATGTTTATTATTACGAGCGGCCAGCAATCCGAAACAAAATCCTTTCCAGGATCCCCTCTCTTTATTGTTATGCTTCCCTTCATGTGAAGGGGATAGCGAACGATTTTATTTTCTGCTCCACGCGATCTTCAAAGTCGGAATTTCAAATATGCCAGGGAAAACGTTCCGCTGAATGCATCATCTACGCAATTATTTGCTAAGGACATGCAAATCCCTACACTGATACGCTTTTCATCTTCAATCGCAGTAAATAAATCCTGAATCAGAAATTCATCGCGCATAAGCCATTCGAGTGCAACGGAGAAGCCGGTGTCGGGCTCATCCATCAGCGTCACGTCGAAGACGCTCGCCTGCGAATGCAACGGCAAAGGACTCTCGAGCAAATCCCATCAGCCGATCTCGTCCTTTGCCAATGGAATGCGTATGAATTATTTAAATGCACGCTTCCCCCCCGAGTGCAGACACATGTGATCCACAACCTGACCTTAAATCCACACACGTGAACGATTGTCGTCGGTGGTATCCCTTGCAGGCGCCATAAATAATCTCGCTACTCGTGCACGTTGCTCGAATACTTGCCTCACTCGGATAGCGATATGCCGGGGCTGAAGTGTATTAAAGGCTTGGCAGTGTGTGCCTAGTGCGTTATCCTCTTTGCATACGTTTATTGAAAGCAAGGCCACTCGGATGTGGCGTTTCTTTGCTGCGTGTCTTTGGAATAGATACGTCCGTAGATATGCAAAAACAGGATGCATCTGCAGGTGGCATGCTTTTGTGTGCAGCAGAATCCTTTATGTTAAATGCTATTCGTAATTGCACGATGCAGCAGTAACTCTTCGGAGTGAGTTCAAGTTAATTTGCTAATTGTCAAAGGACTAGTCTCGTTCTAATGCGATGCAGAAGTTATGAGTCGTGCCTTAAGGGATGTTCGGCTTTAAGATTTCGAAACTCGAATAAGGCAAGCATAGAACGGCACACACTACCAGACGACAAGGTATTGTACGTGACGGGTATTCGTAAGCAAGGAACGAATAATGAAAATAGGAATCATTGACGGGCGTCAAACCATAAATTTCGAACAGGGACGCGCGTTGGAAGTAATGTCAACATGAAGTGGGTTGAAGCTATAGCGCCGTGTCGTGTGGGCGGCGTGGTACAAGCGGGTCGGAAGCCTGGGATGAAGGGATAGATCCTGGAAATTGAGGTTTGGTATTCTTGCGTTTATCATCGTGACACTTTGGTACTTTTTTTCCTTTGTACGGAGACAAGCGAAAAAGGTGGAAGTCGATGTCGAAGAATGTCACGACGAGTGGAGCGTAGAAATGTCCTTGTAAATGGGTTGTAGGATGTTCGTTTCTTTTTCGGATGGTTGTGATGATTTGTTGAAGGGTCAGGCGATGGGAACTAATGATTGTTATCTGGAGAAGGGGAGAAGAGTTCTTCAGTGGTCACGTAACCACTTCACTTGAAATTAGGCAATTGTTGTCTCTCCTTCGAATAATGTTTTCGAGTTGATTTAAATTCTTTAAAGATCTAAGAAGACTGGTTTTACATTATAAAGAGGAATTTTGTCATCTTATGAAAAGTAATTTTTTGGGAGTAAGTTCGATTGAACTCGACACCAGATTCCAGCAGAAGAGCATGACCGCCTGACATGAAACTTCTCTCCACCTAGTGAAACCTACGAACCTATTATGTTGATTATAGATATGGAAAGTAGCCCTCTTCGCAAGTCTTGTAAGCGAGAGAGAGAGGAAAAATGTTACACTTGCCAAGTCCCGCGTCAATGAGAAAAGTCCTGTAACCCTCAGTACCACCGTTTCATCTACATTGAGTTGTCTAGCAACCGTATCGATATCGACTAGGATGTCCAGCGCGCAACGAAGAGTAACTTGGCGCACGGCCTACAGCCTACCAATCTTTCCAATCTTTCTTCCTTCTTGACTAAAGGTCTTAATGAAAGAGTAATTTTCTTCATCAATCCTGATGAAGACCGAATTTCACCATAAGCCAAGGTAGAGGTCTACTCTTGCGTTGTTTGGCCTGCACATTTCTGGTTATAAGTTTATCCAGCTAGCAGATCTACTTGCCCATGGGTCCTAATTAAGGCATCAAATAACTAATCCAACAATTTGAAGTTTTGATCTTTTAAAAGCTCTAGCATTTCATTCTCAGTCAAGACACTCGCAGGGAAACTAGACTGATTTGAGGAGAAATTGGTTTGTTGGCTTCGGACGCCGTGAAAGGGGGTTCAAATTTCACAACAGACATGTCATTGAATCGATATTTTGTGGCGTTTCTTCTTGTTTGAGAAAAGGTTCTCGAAATACGCCGTTCGGAATCGGCTTTCACACTGCCGCCATTCACGGTGCCGTTCACTTATGTGAAAAACAAATCGCGCAGAACACATGTAAGTGAATGAGAGAAGCTTGGTTCTGACTCTCCATGAGCTGTAATGCCATCTAAGAAGAAGAAGAAGAAGAAGGATACTGTGCGATTGACACGATTTTTTATTGCTGAGTTTGGCAAACATTTCGAAAATATTTATATGCTTTCGATAAATCAGCAAATCAAATCTGAGCTGTGAGGTTGCTAAAAATAATGAAAACCCGGGATGTCAAAGTGATTATGGACAATTATCTGAGCCTAATAATGGTGATCCTTGACGAGATTAACATTTCATTTAGTTCACGGTAATTTCGTTGGTTGTTCTTAGTACGAAAAGGAGCACCAAGTATGTGTGTGTGTGTTTTTTTTAATTTCATATTGGGCGTTTCTAAAGGAAATCAATCGATTCCAGCCCAACCTTTAAACAATCACATAAAATATGTACAAGAACCAGACCACCGCTAATAAGTTTTGCTCCCTTAGAAGTCTCCGTTGCTTATTAAGCAAGCTCAATTCTACCTCGTCAGGCACGTACTTCATTGCATAATGCCTGCCTGTGGATCTGCTGATTATTTTGTCACTGACCATTCATCGGAAATGATTGCTTACAGAAGGATATGTGGGAGGACTTTTTATCCGATCTGCATAAGTCTAGCCGGACTGGAAGCTCTTATCTACACGAAATCAATAGGATGTTTCCTTTGTTTGTGAGGAATGCAAGTCTTTATTGTCATAAAATGTAATAATGAGCAAATGTGTGTATAAGTGACTCACCAGCCGAGCTGATATCTGGCCACAACAGATGATGGCCACAACTTTTCCAAAAAATTGACCGATAACCTGGACTCCAAAAACCAACTCCAATACAATATTCGGCCTTTTCAATCAGAAAGGATCAATCAATCAGAATCAACTCGCAAAATTGAGAAAAGTACGATGACTTGATGTCACTGGGGCAACCTAGAAAACTTTGGAAAAACAAACTCCAAGACCGTAGGCCTGATATGCTCATTTCTCCAATCCTCAGATCAATTCCTGGGGATTTTTCTTTCCTTCCAACAACAATCACGGAGCACACTGGCACACTTAAATCCCTGTATAACAAAATATTCAACTAAGTCGACTGCGTGGAGGAATTTTAATGTTACTCCCATGCGTTGCTGTTCTGATTTATCTCTTTTAGGCCCATCCTTATACTGTCATCTTACTACCACCGCGACCATTCTGGCGGTCTTTTTACTTTGTGTTCTCTTTTTGACTGCTCGTCCATTGTCCATTCGTTCTACTTGTCCCATGTTAGTCGTCTCGATTCTACTACTCAGACAATGGTAATGGCTGAATAAAATTTTTCGAATAACCCATAATGATCACAAATCTACTTTACCTCGCTTCAATTAGTTCGTAACAAGCTATCATTCGTAACATTTTAAAGCGGAACAGAGCCAGCTTTGAGTACAGAATCCAAGGGTCGTTTGCATAATTATGGTTTTTAAACAAGGACATTGTGGAAAAAAGGAATGGTTTTCAATAGTTTTTTTCATCTATTTCGATCTTTATATCTTTTTTTGCAGGCAATACGGATCCCAGATACATATTTCGATTCCTCTATTTTCAAAGTCAGATGCGAGGTTCGGATCGATCTAAGTTGATCAGTGAGCATCTAGTTGGTTTTCTCCTTAACTTACTTCTAAGCCTACTTTCTTTCCTGGTTATCAGTGTAAGCTAGAACGGTTATGATTCTATTAAGGGTTATTCCCGATTTTCCTGAAGGGATTCGTTTCGGGTTTCCCGGGATACATATTGATCGATATCGATTGACTTATAGTCATTCGCTTTTTTAAAAATTTTCGAATTTTCACAAAATTTACGAATTTTCACAAAATTTACGAATTTTCACAAAATTTACGAATTTTCACAAAATTTACGAATTTTCACAAAATTTACGAATTTTCACAAAATTTACGAATTTTCACAAAATTTCAGTTTTTTTCTGTTTTATATTGATCTGGGCACTCGTCCAGCATTTCCTCCTGAAGCCGTACTGGCACTCTCCTATTATTTCCGTAACATGTGATGCCAGTCTCTTTAACGAGTAATTAAAAACACCTTGCACCAACTTGACAGCAATGTTTCAGCGGATTTTCTTTTCCCTCCCCGCAGTTAGTTCCATTTTACCACAGATTTGGAATGAGCCCATGTAACTTCTCTGTTAGTTCGTCTCTAGCATATATTATTAATTCCGATGGTATAAGGTCGACTCCTGTAGCTTTGTTATTCCTAAGTCGATGAATTGCTTCCTTTACCTCCTCGATAGTTTCAGATCTACCTGACCTTTCTACTATGTGGATATCACTGCTTTCCAATGCTACTTGCAGTTCATAGAAACTGCTCTATTGTGTTGCAACTCGTTGGTTGTCCAGAACGAGTTCCTCATTATCGGTGCATATAAATCCTGATCTAATCTGGTATCCTTTGCTTACATCGTTTATCCCTGCATACATTGCTCCCATGGTTTGCATTTGAATTCGGCTCGAATGTGGTCGGAATCATAACCCGCTGCTCTGTATCCCTTTACATCTATTACCTTAGTATGTAGCTTTCTGTTTAACAGAAAATGATACATTTAGTTTCGCGTTACTGCATCCGGCAGTATCCATGTGGTCTTGCGTATTTTAATGTGTTTGAATGTTGTTGTTTTCGCAGTAATATTTTTTGAGCTCGCGAAACTTATTGTCTTAAGACCATTATAGTTCGATGAGTCATGGAGACTTTCTTCTCTTATTGCTGGCACGTTTGACATTCCCGGGTACGATTTTCACATTATAGGACTAAAGAAACTTTCGAATATTTCATCCATCTATATACATATATAAAAATTTAGCCTTAAAATTGTGTTGGTTTGTCGCCGACTTACGACTTAATGTATTTACCGATTTCAACCAAAATTTTATATATTTTTGGTATTGGTCTATAAATGGTTTTTGTGAAGTTTGGTTGAAATTGGAAAACGTGTGTGTGGGAAGAAACACATGAATTTCAGTTCGGCATACAGCTCAACGGTACGAGCGTGATAAACATAGAGAAACAGAAACCTGTATTATGAAACCTGTCGGATGAAGTGCGCCGGGGAAAATAGAATTTATACAGCAGATGACTGGAAACGTGTAGTGTGGTCAGACGAATCAAAATGTAATCGGATTTAGTCCGACGGTACACAATATTGCTGGCGCCGTCCTTAGGAGATCATCCAAAGGCACCATGTTAAAGAAAAAGTAAAGCACGGTGAGGGAAGTGTCGTGGTGTGGGGTTGATTCACATGGTGGCATGTTGGACCACTTCAAAAAATTAATGGAATAATGAGAAAAGATGATTATTTGCGCATCTTGCAGATTTTCTTTCCAATTTGTAGGTAGGAACAACATATTTCAACACGGTAACGACTCAAAGCACGTGTCCAAATAATGAGGGAATGGCTTACTGAACAAAATTTCAAATTAATACAGTGGCCGAACCAAAGTCCCGAATTTGTAGTCGTGAAAAGATGGTTGGGATAATACCTATCAACCCCAACTAACCTGGAAGATCTTCGATAGCGAGTGTGGTAATGGCAGAGTATTCCAAATTAAATTATAGACACATTGGTGGAAGCTCTGACAAAACGTGTAGAATATATATTGCTTAATAAGGGGCTACGTATGTGCTTTAAGGTTGATTTAAGGTGCAAAATTGAGTACATTTGTTGTATTCCATTTTGAATTATAAATCGTTTTGTTTAGAATCAAACATGAATTAAAGATTTACTTTTTTTATTTTTTTATTTTTTTATTTTTTTTAATTACAGCGGGGACCTCTGATTTTGGCCCTCGACATTCGCTGATTTTTCCAAAATTGTGGGTATCGTTACCACCGCAACGAAAATTAAGCCGTCCTTTCAAATTGTTTCTTCTAAAAATCCATCTTCTTGTACTGCTTTGATATCCAATTCATACCTACTTATCACGTTGAATAGCACTCATTTTCTAAAAGATTCGTATGGGGGGTGATCAAAAAAGTAATGATATAACCGCGAAATGAACATTCAATGGCGTCGGTGTTATCGGGCTCCGAACTCGCTCATTGCGGGTCAGCGGCCGACACACTAACCACCATCCACCTTTTTTCTAAACCCAGGATTCCCTTAGAAGAATTCGTTGTCCCTCCCGAAACGCCATAACTTCACAATCGCCTTTAAATTTCTTGCCTCGGACGAGTTCCTTAAGCGAAGGAAAGTGGTAAAGATCACTGAGAGCTAGATCTGGCGAATTCGGGGGGTGTTGGAGCAGCTGGAATATCGTTTCTTGAATGGCAGCCATCATAACATCCAGCTCGCAGTTTGCCCTCTTCTTTTTTTTTTTTTAATGGCCTCCCGCAATCTTCTTCTTTGGTCTGCGTAGTAAGATCCCGTAATAGTAGCTTCCTCTTCTAAATATTCCGTGATCATTTTTCCTTCAGGGTCTAAAAAAACGGATGCCATAACTATTCCCGCCGATTATTAGAACGCTGCCATAGGAGATCACGTGACCGATCAGCCCGCACAATATCTTTCACGTTATCTTCAATGAGGGAGGTGGACGGGCGTCCATCGCGATGTTATCTGTCCAGCTTAAACTCCTTAGCTTAGATTGCTACTGTGGAATATGAAAGAGGAGATTCCCCCTATGTTTTCACTAAGTCGCTGTGTCTGTCTTTGGTTGACAGTTTTTTACTGATGAAAACTCTAATTTCGTTTTCCTCTTTATCTAAACGGGTGACTTCTGGGAATCGTGGTCTATTGGTCTTTTGGATTACCCCTCGTCGGGCAACTGGTTTACTTTCAAATATATTACACAAAGAAAACCAGGCATTTAACATTAAGTCGTATCAACAATTTTTGATGTTGTTTTTGACTTTGATGTCTAAGGCCCAATACAAACGGAGCAACTGAAAAAAAACTAAACCGGTTGGCAACTCGGATTACAGACCAGTTACGGACTCAGCGGAGATTTGACTCCACACACGAGGAAACTCATCACCAAACCTCTAGTTTGTTCAGTGTCGTCATGGACACCGGGCGTGAAATGTCTGGAAGTATGCTGAGAAGGAACATTTTTAATGGTTTCTGGGTTCCGTAGCCACCTGCCTACCATTGGCCAATGAATTTGCCTTTTTACGGTCTAAATATTCTATGAAAGCTTTGTCCATATCATCATTCTTCACAGCACGCTTCTTCTTTGGTTTATGCTGTTTGGTTGGCTTGGATCGGTGACCTCGATGCCGTGGCAATACCGATATGAAGTTGAACTGCATGATGACGACCTTGGGCGTGGTTGTAGAGATGGTGATGGTAAAGGAGTTTCTGATGGTGGGTCGTCATCACCCCCATCATCCCCTTCGGAAAATCCTTCTTGTTCCTCCAAGGTCTTCCCAGTGCCATGATAACCGGGAAGGAATACGCGTTAAGGAGCCTTGAGTGGGTCCCAGTTGTTGACTTCGCCGACGAATTGAAGTGCCTACCTGGTTTCGAACACTTTCTTTTCTTTGATGTTTATCTGCTGAGCGAGCATATGAGTATGGAGTTTGACAATATTTACGAAATGTAATTTTAACAGATAGTCCTTTTCCTTATTAACGTTGAATAATAAAAGTGCGTTGTTGCGTGTTAACCGACTGTAATTGAGACTTTATGAGAAAACCTTTCGCTGCCCATTTCCTGCAAACAAAAGAAGCAATTAATTTTTCCACACAAACGCCTATGTTTCTTACGTGCTGAGCAGAAAAAGTAAAAAAAAAAAAAAAGAAAAAAAAGACAGCCTATAGCTGTCACTACCATCGACAATCCAGCAAACAAGATTGGACGATTGGACGATTGGAAATCGCTGTTCACATCGCCGTTCAACCCCTTGTAGAGCAAGACATTTGGTTAGTCGGCCATTCACGCTTTGTTTTTCCAAGATATGAAGACTTGGACTGTAAAAGTGAACGAAGTTAAAGGAAGAAAATTCACACAAAGGAAATTCTCTCCCACAACGAGAAAAGGGAAATTGAATAAATACAAGGTAAGCAACTCCAAGTATTTGTATTTGTCAAAATTGGGATTCAGGAAGGATTGTCACGAGAGGTCAGTGTGATCCGAACCTAAGAGCGACGTTACTCTATTCGCAAAAAAAAAAAGTTTTATACGTTTCATCTCGAAAGAGTCTGGTTGAACACTATACCGAAGTAGAGGGCCAAACATACTATATTTGGTCTGATTCGAATTTTATCCCAGGCGGGCTTGACCTTACATTAACCCCAACGCTATCAGTACGTGTACGGACTCGAGTTAAAATCCAGAGGAGAGAGTAGTGTGATCGTTGCGCCTACACAGCTAGTGAGTTTGTGGGTGTCACAAAAGTAAATTCATGTGACGGTCCTAGACCTAGAGAGTATAATCCGGCCCAGAAACCTAATTACAACTTCTCAAAGAGATCAACCATAAGGAATTCAATAAATGATTGTAAATGAGATAAAGTGAAGTCAATATCCACACCGTCTGTGGATGGTTTAAAAACGTTTTAGAAATGCTGCGAGCTTAGAAAATCAACACAAAAAACTAAGAAAATTGAGCAAAAGTGCCATTGACTTGATTCGCATTTCTCAATCTTCCATTACTCATCGAAATGTCGGTTGCCAATTTTGGGAAACAGGTTATATTCCAAGCAATAATAACCCCAATGGGACTCTTCGATTGCTCGTCCTTTTCTCCCAGTTCACCGCATCCATACATTCAGAAAAATAAAACGGAACCGAGACTGAAAATACGCGAATGCTCGAGTGAAATATGAGCAATTCACATGACCCTCTCCTATTGCAATCCATCAATCAGAATTACACGCTTCAGTATACCCTCCAGAGAATTGTCGTTGGACAAAAATAAAATACGACCCATTCCTCCGTGTACCCCGAACATATTTCTAATTTCATCTCCGCCCTCCATCTAAAAGTTATAGTCCTTACACGCTCTTCTTACTTTGTCAAACTGGCGATTTCCATGTCACATGTCAAGCAATTTATTCAGCCCTCGGATGCCCCCAAAGGTTAGTTCCCCGAAACGAATAACGAATCGAGCAGAGAAAAATAGAATTGAAACGCAAAACGAAATCACCCAAAAGGATACGAAATAAAAGTATCTGACAAAATTTGATTCAATTTTATATGTGTGCACATAAGACACACACTTTGCCACCACCACCAAGCATCAAAAGGAAGACGTCGCCCCAATAAGCTGCTGGCGATTGTGGTGATGGTGATGGTGACCGGTAACTGCCATCTCTGCATGAGATTTAAATGTCATCCCTTAATAATACCGAAACTATAAAGCAGCATGTAGAGAGATCGAGAGAGAGAGAGAGAGCAAAAAGCTACAGCGAAATGCGGTCTAGTCCTTGCTGTCAACACAATTTATTTGTCTCAGTTCTCGACTCAATCTCGTTCTTAGTCGTATCCGGTCTACCAAGTGCAAGGACATGTCTGTATGTTTTTTTTCTTTCTTCCTAACCTGTATCCTGCCAACAGGAGAACAAAAAAAAAACTACAATCGAAAAGGAAACGCAAAAACAGGAAATCAGGACAAAAGGGATATTCGGTATACGAGTAACGTAAGCCATTAACTGATTCCAATTTTGCTGATGGCCAGGAAAACAACATGAAAATGATTCGTTCCACCTGAACATGTCTCATCCTTAAGCCCATTTCAAATCACAGTCAAGGATTAAGGACATAGAACAGCAATAAAAACCCAAACCCACCGGATACATCTCATAACATTAGGTAAAGTGGACTTTTTGCCTGCGGCCGGATTTTGATTTCACATAGAATTCAATAGGCGATGCAAATGAGAAAAACACGGAACACCAAAGAAACTTTCAAAGCGGGCGGTGATAACGGAGGGCGGGAAGCACTTATATCGGCGGCAGTTAAATGCACCTGACTGCCTAATCAATTCGATGACTCTTGAGGTTATCTTGTGTCTCCGCACGACTCGTTTCTCTGTGTTTGTTGATCCTGTCATTTAATTAAAATCTTCAAAACTCCCTTTCCACCTTGTGCACCCTCTTAAGCATTATGCAAGGATAAACACCACTCAGGCCAAGGGATGATGTGCGTACATACACAATACATATTTCTATTGTACTATAATAATCAACCAGAGAAAGCATGAAGAGGACTTTTAGTTTCTTGCAAGAAGTATGGAAGGAAAACTGGAATCGAAGGAGTCCTTACTGTAGTGTGTTGCAACGGCATCCCCATAACGATCATAGCCGGTAAGGACACCATCGTCAGCACTTGAAAGTATTAATTACGAAACCCTCACCTAGAGCACGTACTTGAGATTTTCTTCCATTCTCGAACCATGTACTCGTACACGTTGCTGTATCTGTATCCGGTAGGAGAGCAGCAGTCCCGTTTTCGGGATAATCAAGTGGAATATTGTCGGAATAGAAGAACAAACGAACCAACCGGGAGGAAATGTATCTGAAATAAAGCAGAGATTTATCGAAAAAAAAAAACATACAAAACACAAACACCAACCGAGGCAGGAAGGATACGATGGAACTATAGTACAGAGTGGAAGCGCTGGATGCGAGGAACAAAGCCAGAAACTATTCCAATATTTTCTTATCATCAAAAGTTGAATCCTTTAAATGGTTTTTCGTCCAAGAAGTTCCTCGGCTCCTTCTTCGCTTACGCGATACATCCCCGCAAACAGCCACTTACACATATATAATATCACATGGGAGGGAGAGCGCGTGTGAATGCTCCAATGGGATTTCGCACGAGTTAGATGGCAGCGAATAGATATCAAGTTGTTCAGTTCTTAGCCCTGTTCGGTTTTGAAGACGGTCGGACGTTTCTTTTTTCATCGGAAATGCGAGTATCTTTTCTACACCCTGGCTCCTCCATGGGGCCGGGGGAAACGGATGTTTTCTTTATGAATTTGCTTCTTTTCTTCATTTTCTAATTTAGTTTTTTTTTATGTGTGGCTGATCGCGTGAAGCAGTTGAGAAACTATTTTGTAGCTGTGTATGGTTTTGGGATGATAATGAGCAGCTTCCGTTGCGGTGATTATCAGAGGGAAGAAGTTTATTACGAGGAGATGCGTATTGCTGGTACTAAATGCGATGGGTATGCGTACATATGTATGTATATCCTATTTTTAGGTTACCCTAATAAACTTGAAGTGGTACCCTGTAATCGGATAGTTAGTGTGGGAAAAGCCCCAATGACAATGACCCTACTTAGATTATGTTTAGTTTCTCAAGGGGAACTTAAAGCTAAACAGAGAAGCTGGTCGAAAAGGGGTCTAAGTAGCTCGCATAAATCTGTTTCTTTAGATGGCGCTTGCCCAACACGTGCTACATGTAATGACGATATAACATAGAACAACGGAAGAAGTAGAATTTTCTCTAGATATCGAAATAAAGGTTTCTCAAGGCGACCAATTTGTTTGTAAAATCCATCCAACAAGAGGTGTCGATCTAAACGTCAAGACATTGTTAAAACATTATCATTCAACGAACGAAGAAGCAGTGAGAGCGACTGGAGAGCATTGTCGTAGTATGATCTTTGATTATTTTTTTCCCAAAATTGCATGAATTTGATCTCGACTGTCTTTGATTCCGACCATATTTATTTTCCGCTCACACATGCATTCAAACAATCAATATAAAAAATATGGAGATCGCTTTTAACTCTTTTCTATTAGATCTAAGTCAATAACCCGGTAAAAATGCTGGACCTCAAACTGACCTTATTCCTTAAAATTTCATCAATAATTTGGCCTTCGGTTCAATTTAATTTAATCCTGATTAAATCCTGAACGGTGGAGATGGGCTGATTATTGAGGAAATAGAGACCATGGGGAGGTTTGTTACGATTACGTGAAAGGTAATTGATTGGCATTTGTTAAGTTCCAAACAATTTTTTGGAAAAGCTGTTGAGATCCGATTGAACAAGGGAAGAATCTTGTTGCGAGGAAATGGTCTTGAAGAATGGTCGATGGTTGATAAGTAAAGGGGACAAAGTGAAACAGAGGAACTATGTAGCAACTTACTATTGGAATTTTAAAATTCTTTATGAACTTTTCTTCCCATTTTTTATGAGTGTCGGGGATCAAACCATGAATAACAAAGATAGACATTTCTTCGTTGCCTTTTTTTCAGTTTCAGTTTTTGGAGTCGTTGGTTCCATTCACTTAAAATCCATATTTGGCCAAAGCGCTCAATAATGGTTTCAACATTTGGGTCTTCAAAAATTTGGCCTTCAGTTTGCGTGAAGACTGAGGATGTAGTTTTTGGCGGCAGCGGAGACGCACAAATTGACGGAGCAGACACATTGGCAACTCATCACGTATGAAGGTATTGGCAAACGATGGGTTGGTATGGAAGTAGCTGGGGATGTGGATGTCATCAATCTTGTTAGGTGCTGTTCTCATTTCGTCAATTCGATCACTGGTAGTAGTGAGTTCACTGCTAACACTGCTAACGTCATTTAGTTTGTTTGCAATAGCTTCAGGCAGAGGCTCGGGCTGAGATAGGGGTGGAGCATTTTTATTAGATGAGTGGCTAAAGTGAATGTCAATGTCAGACCGGAGGGAATTTAAGTTCTCGTTCAATTTTTTCACGTTTAAGGGATTGAGGTATGTCTGTATTGAGGGTCGAAATGAGGTCGCGCTTAAGTTCGACACTACGGATGTTGAGTGTACTGCTTTCGGGGTTTACACTGGCTAATTTTGTTAAGGTGGCCAAAAAGTTTGTGATATCTTCTACACATTTAGTAAGGAAAGACGCGAGGAATAAGAAAGGACACACTCATGACAAGGAGACTTGGTCAGAGGTTGTAAACGATGCTCTGAACTTTCGAGTCCAAAATGATCGGCTAGTTTCCGTTAAAAGTTGCTTTTAAGAGCACTATTCAATTTTGTTTTTAAACTTTGAAGAATAAGCCCCCCTATTAGTTTTGAAATACTAATAGTTTTGAAAGTTTCACTCAAATGGCTGGCTCGACTGGATTTGCAGTAAAATATTCCTTGCATCAACTTTTGAAATAAATATTCAATGTATTGAGGCCACATTTCTCGAATAGCTCAATCAATACCGGGTTTAATTACCTAAATCGTTTCAGGGTTGTTTAGGTAACATCGATCTTAAGGGGCAAGTTACGATGACCGCACGTTCAGCATACACAGCACAATGGTACACGCATCCAGTGGATGCACAGTCTGTTATCAAACACCTCTATTTTCCATTTCCCATACACGCATCCAGCGGATGCACAGTCTGTAATCGAACACCTTTGTTTTTCACCTTTATTGTACACACTGTAGAAAATCTGACACCATATTTTGTATCTCATTAGATTATTCCTTACACACCATATTCTGCTAGCATAATCAAATTTAGTAGTATAAATAGATGTAAGAAAAATACTGTAGTTTAGAAAGTAAGTGAACGTGGGAGCGATTGTTGCTCCGAATAAAATATTTTTTTAATTAACCCTAATAGTATTTCGTTAATTGGCATCTAAAAAAAAAAAATAACAAAAAAAAAGAAAACTGAAACGACGTGAGAACGCAGCTTCTCGCGGGCGAAGCAATCTCGTGATCATTGAACTTAGCATGCAAAATATCGATCTTTAGAGTGGTACCTACCCAAAGTCTAATTCTTCAATTTTTCGCAGTCTTAAGCATTTTTTGTCTAGCATGAGATAGTTATAAGAAATATTTAATAGAAATTAAGTTAAAATTGAAAAAAAAATGAGAATATACAGGCCAAGCGGTCACCCGCTGAAGTTGCATTGTGCGGTTTTATAAATCATTATCAGTGTTATTACAGCCCTTGGATAACCAGGGCCAAAGCTTCTCTTAATGATCTATGATATGTTGAGGGAGATTAAGATCACTGTGGTGAAGTGGATAAGCCTACTTCAGGGGGTATATTCTTTATTTCTATGTTTATATTGGACTTATAAAATATATAAGACTGCCTATTTTTAGGGTTTACTCGTTCGGCAAATTCCAGAACCTTTTTTCAATTTGTATTTACAAAAGACACAATAAACTATTCAATTTTATAATCAAAGTTTACCACCCCCTTTAAGCGCAGCAACCTTAAAATCAACACTTTTTTTTTTTGAAAGTTCACATTTAATTGATTTTACTTGAATGAATGAATCGGTGCAGTCACTGTTCCAGTATCTGCATGTATACCTGAAAGCTTATAAAAAGGCGGAAAGCCGACCTAAGCAACGGTCGAGTGATTTAGAACTTTCTTGGAGCAGATGGATCTGATCCTAAAAAACGGTTAAATATCAGAAAGAAATGCAAACATTTTGAGTTTTTCTAGGAGATCATCAGTCTTAAAAGTAATGACAAACACAATCAGTTTTCGAATATCATTAAACATTACTAAGAGAGTAGTTCTTTTTTCAAATGGCCGGATTTTTGGTAGTCGATCTACCAGTACAACTTCCTTTTTACAATTGTCTCAAATATTTCAGTAATCGATTGTAATTTCGCTAAATGCTTAATATTTTTTAAAATTCGTTTCTGACTTGTAAAGATGACTGACTCTTCCTACAATCAAGGAAAACGCCTTACACGTTAATTTCATTTATTTTTTCCTTATAGGTAGAAAAATTACAGCGCTTTTTCATTAAAAAAATGTTTAAACTTCCTTCAAAGACGCCAAATTATATACTTATGGTGTAAACAGGATTATCGCCACTGTTTATAAAATCATTGAGGATGCAAATGAATTATATACTACGGGTAATGAAGATAGTAGACAATAGACTACCGAAGATAGTGGCCCTACAAACAGTTCGAAACGAAACTGCATGGTTCGAGGAGTGGCTGCAATTAGCTCAAGGGAGTGGCGTAGTCTTAACCGCAGATGGTAGAAATTGGGCAAGTGAACTGAAAGTGAATCCCAATTAATAAAACATGTCGAGGAGCAGACCAGAATGCATTTCTTAGAACAAGCGGCGGGATCACTACATCGCAATATATACAGTCGGTTAAACCACAACCTGGGGAGTCGAAACTACTTCAAAGATATTTATAGCATCCAAGAAATTTCGGTAGTGTTTAAACTTCAGGGTGAATTACTAAAACTTAACTTTATACCTCATAGAGAAGATCTTCCTATACTCTGCAGCATGTGCAATTTGGAAGAAAGGGAAGATACCATACATTTCATAGGCAAGTGTCCGATCCTTAAGCAAGCTAGGAGATCTTGTTTTGGAAAGGACTACTTATCGGAACAAGAAATAGTATCTCTACTAAACGAAATGGAAGTCACCAAGTTGTATAAATACTGTGAAATTGCACTAAAATACAGAGACAAAATTTTAACAGGGAAATTTTGAAATTTTAACATCATGCATTAATAGTTTATAATAATTATCTGTCTTTATTTCTTTAGTCAATCCGGCAGACGGCAAAGCCATGCTGATTCTGATTTTGTATACTTTTTGAGAAAATAAATATTATTGAAAAATAAAATCCTAATCTGATCTAATCTAATCTAAAATTTATTTTTTCCAATAGAATGATTACATGGATACATTAAGATTTAAATCTTTTAGAGCATCTAAATAAAGTTTTGACAAGATTCGTTTGAAGAAAGAATCTTAAAAAGAATATTAAATAAAATAAATAAATAAATAAGTGAATAAATAATAAATAAACTTGAAACAGACATAGTTAAATAACAAATACATTAAAATATTGTATAATAATTTAATTTGCAGTGTATCTAATCACGATTGGAAAGGTGCAAAAATAATTTTCTCTTGAAGGCTGAAAGTGAGGTAGTGGCTTGTAATCCGTTTGGGAGTAAATTCCACAAACGAATGGCAGATACATAAAAGAGCGTTCAGCAATACCGTGTGTAAAGCGCGGTAAAGTTAATTTAACACTTCTTTGTGAGTGAGCAAAGTTGAGAGTATCTGAGAGGTACGTAGGACTTTTTTATGGATGATATTGTGAAGACGAGCAAAATAAGGCATTATTAGAGATTTGATGAGATGTTTCTTTAAGTTGGGTATCAAAAGGTCTGAGGAAGATCTCAAACAACACAAACCAGAGTAAATTTTCCGGATAGCGACAGAGATTGCTTTACAGCAACTCATATTGCTGTTTATTTTGAAACCTAAATAGGTCACGACTTTAACATAGGCTATGACTTCATCATTAAGAATGACAGAGGGAAAATCATCAGAGTTGAGATCATCTCTAGCGCATAGCATGGCAACGGACTTGGACTGGTTAAGTGTTTAACTATTATTTCTAGACCAAGCAAGTTAATGTAATTGTATTTTATATAACAAAGTTATTTTTCACGTCTTTAAAAAACAGTGGCCGGAAATCATCAGGTGCAGGACAGGTGCTCAATTCCAAAGGCGTCAATTGAATCGAGACCTTACTTTCTGTCAACGGCAAAGTAGATTAATTGGTAATTCATTAGCAACTTAATTATAATCTCATCGCTAGCAAATTTAATTGAAAGGATTCTGCAAACAACTCACATATTTAATTTAAATTATTAATTTTATATTTTTATAAAACATATTGGATGAAAAACCAATTGGCTTCCGTTTTGAATTTATTCAATTTAATTTTTGCTACCATAGAGGAGAAAAATTTAATGGAAATATAGAATTGCAAAAAACTCATTCCGCGTGGGAAAAAAATTTACACATTTTGTTAAAGAATTCTTCAACCTGGACAAACCTTTGTTAAATCAACTGGTTTATGAGACGGCTTTACTCTCTTGGTTTTAACAAACTTGGAAGTCGCAGTTTCGAGAATGTCCTGTAAATTCTGTAAAAAGTCCCATTGCATTGCCTAATGTATTTAATCAGCAAAAAATACTCCAAGACAGTATGTCAATTTCTCATTTTTTAGAAACACTAAATGCAAGATTTTATAAATTAGGCGGGAAAGATAGACCGTAAAAATGTACACACCTCCAGATGCTTTCTTCCAAATTCTCTTAGTTTAATTATACATTTATTGTATTTTTATTAAATTAATCTTAAGGTCGAAAGACCTATATTTTTGAAATGAAAGGACATAATTTCGTATTTTTTTTTTTAAATAGTGTATTTATCAGGTTCCTTATGTTTTCTCATCAGCTTTTTAAAGATGATATTGATCGAGTGAGCGCCATCATTTTTGATGACTTTTTCAGCCCATTCGAATGCATTATAAATAGTTTTGGCGAGAAGTTCTCGCGCTTTTGCGGACTATGCTTTTTGATAGCTTCTACAGTCTGTATTTTTTCTTATTCTGATAGACCCGTGACTTTCGAAAACCGGAAAGAAAGAAATACATCCCTCAAATTGTTTATTATCGCGTAAGCTTGCACCGTCCTGTTAGAACTACATGTCCTTTAGTCCCAATACATAAATTTGTGGCAATTAAAATTATCTAATTGATCATGGTTCCGTATTGTGCACCATGCAAAGTAAAATTAGGCCAGATGATACCTCCGGCATAAATTCGTGACTGATACGTGGGCTTTCATTATTTATTTACGCATCTGTTCAGATGGAAATGGGCCTCGTCGACCATGACAAATTTCAAGCGAAAATCTTCCATTTTTTTTTTAATAGTTCAGTTTCTCAGATCTATCTTATCCTAGACAAAAATGCTTAAATCTAGCTTAACTATCCTTACAAATTCAGGAATCTCACTGGCCTTAGGCGGACACTCCGAAACAAACAGTATAATTTATATATGCCTTTCGACTACTATATAAAAAAAACTTACAATTAACATTTTTATAATTAAGTCAAGCTAAGAAAATATTTTTTTTTTCAAAAAACTTAGCATTTGATCATTCTTTTATATATATTAAAATAAACCTTAAACCTACCTTAACCTAACTACACCTATCTTATTCAAACTTATATATACATATATACGGGGTGTCCCACGAGCAGTGTGCCAAAAAGCTACAGCGTGTCAAGACAAGAACAAAATCGTATGGGAGGGGGGGGGTCTATTTCCCCCCGTTTAGCCGGGAGGGGCAATTTTCTAAAAAATTGACTTATTTTGGAAAAATAATTATTAAAAATCAACAGTTACATCCACAATGCCACGATATACCTTTTTGTAAAGTCAGAAACCTCTTCTTTCATATTGATTTTAAATGAAGCTGTTTTAAGGAGTAGTTTTTGAGAAATTAATTTTCAAACTCAAAATTTTGAAAAAAAATTGAAAAAAAAAAATTTCGAACTATTTTTTTTCAAAATTGTATGTAATTAAGTAGTAATTTTTTTCAAAAATTCAATGCTCTCATTAGTTTTTAGTTAAAAAAAGAAAACCGGATGGAAAAATGTCTTGTAGTTTTTGAGAAATTTAAAAAAAACCCGAACCATTTTTTTCTAAGAAAAACCTTTTTTTTTGGTTTTAACGCGGCTGGACTTGTAGACAAATTAATGTATGAAAGATTGACCTCTTTTTTATTATTTTTAAAAAATTCGGAGTTTTATGAGGATACAATAAAGTGATACACTATTGGAATAACCCTGGATTAATTCTTTTTTTTCATTGATAACGCCTGAAAACTGACCTGCGAATTTCGGCTGGGTCCGCCCGCCGCAGATGGGTTCTACCCGAATTTTGAATTTGGTCCGACGCAATCCCTCCCTTAGTACAAGGAGGATGGCTATTATGCTTGGAGTGCCCAAATCTAGAGTATGGAGTGTGCTTCATACCGAAAACTTACACCCGTACCATTTTAGGCCAGTTCAGGTACTCACCTCAAACGACAAGTTTTTGAGAGCAGAGTTTTGTCGATCATTACTGCTTCGAGATGAAACTGAACGAAACTATTTTGCAAGGATATTCTGGACGGATGAAGCACAGTTTACCAGAGATGGGGTTACTAACTTCCACAATTTGCATCATTGGAGTAGCACCAATCCACACAACAAAAAACAAAATAAATCACAACACCGCTTTAGCTGTAATGCTTGGCTTGGTATTGTTGGACAAACTGTAATCGGGGCCCGGTTTTTGAATGCCGTTATTAAGGGAGAATCATACCTGCAGTTCCTACGAGACCTTTTGCCCGATTTGATGGACAACGTTCCTTTGGCCATAGCAGATAATTTAATCTACCAGCAAGATGGAGCACCAGCACACTACAGCTTACGGGTTAGACACTGGCTGGATGATCATTTTAGTGACCGTTGAATCGGAAGAAGGGGCCCCACGAAATGGCCACCTAGATCACCAGATTTAACTCCTCTAGATTTTTAAGTGTGGGGATTCATGAACAATTATGTTTACGAAGTGGAAATAGTATCTTTGGAACAACGGATTGAAGTCGCTGGAGTCAAATTGCAGGAAAATTTGTCAAACATAGACTAATGTGCAGCCATTAGAAGAAGATATAATCTTTGCCTTCTAAAAAATGGGGATCATATTGAAAATTTATTATAATAAAACTCCGAATTTTTTAAAAATAATAAAAAAGAGGTCAATCTTTCATACATTAATTTGCCTACAAGTCCAGCCGCGTTAAAACCAAAAAAAAAAGGTTTTTCTTAGAAAAAAATGGTTCGGGTTTTTTTTTAATTTCTCAAAAACTACAAGACATTTTTGCATCCGGTTTTCTGTTTTTAACTAAAAACTAATAAGGGAATTGAATTTTGGAAAAAAAAAATAGTACTTAATTACATACAATTTTGGAAAAAAGTAGTTCGAAATTTTTTTTTTCCAATTTGTTTTCAAAATTTTGAGTTTGAAAATTAATTTCTCAAAAACTATTCCCTACAACAGCTTCATTTAAAAACAAGATCAAAGAAGAGGTTTCTGGCTTTACAAAAAAGTATATCGCGGCATTGTGGCTGTTACTGTTGATTTTTAATAATTTTTTTTCCAAATTAAGTCAATTTTTTAGAAAATTGCCCCCCCGGCTTAACGGGGGGGAATAGACCCCCCCCTCCGGTACAATTTTTTTCTTGTCTTGGCCAGGGCTACACGCCCTAGCTTTTTGGCACACTGCTCGTGGGGCACCCTGTATATATAATTTAATTTTTAATATATTTATACTTTTTTGGTTTTTGGTTTTTGGTTTTTATTCTTTTTTTGTCTTATCCTACCCTAACTTACCCAAGCCTATGTATGCAAGCCCTGCCTTGAAAAGGCTGAAGGTATTTAAGTGCCCACTGACGTAGCTCCCTCCAGCCACCAAAAGCGTTGGTGCTGGTGGACTACGTCTCCTCGATCCAGGCGTGAGACCGATCTACAGAACCTGAGGCGCTCGGGATCATTGAGTGCGACATCGGGTCTGTAGACAAATTGTTTTTCCACGGAATTGCGACCCATGTGAAAGATTAGCGGTACCGCCAATCTATCCTGGATTAGCTCACATCCGCCTAGATAAAGGAATGCTTCTGACGGGACAAAGCCATTAAGGTGCACTCTCTCATGATATAAATCGTTGGGGTAGTAGCCCCGAAGATCAGGCTATTGACCGAAGTCATTGCTCTTGCAACGTGGCTTCGAATCAGTTTGATCAGACAATTATCTATCCGTTCAATCCTGGTATAGGACCTCGTTTGGATAAAATTTCGTGTACTCAGATTCATGTGTTCTATGTAACCCGACACAAGTCCTGAGACATTGTTTCTCAAACATCCGAATCCTTTCCATTAACCTGACTCTCACATTAAACCAGACGGGACATCCATAGGCAACAATGGGCCTGATTAATTCCATATAGCAGATTACCTACACTCTGGAATCAAGTTGGCTGCTATGAAACAGCCATCTTGTCAGAGCGAAAGCGCCCCGGGCCCTGCCAGAGCGGCATCTACATGTCAAAATATATGTAGATACTGATCCAGCACGATCCCAAGGTAGGTCCGGTACAAAAATTAAGAGCTTGCGCCAATTTTTTCTAGTGTTCCGAGAGACCCTAGACAAAGGCGTTCTGAACAATATAGATTCTGATTTCTGCAAGTTGATTTTCAACTTCCAGTCATCACAATACTGCTGAATTTTTTCGAAGTCACGCTGTAGAAGAGTAACAATGACGTCGATCCGATCTATACGCGATTAGGTCGTCTGTTTACGCTTTTGAGTGTCGAAGAGAAACTAGCAAATCGCTTAGGTAAATGCTTAGGTAAATGCTTGATTTCAAATGTTTGGGTAAAAGTTACGTTGGCAATTTTCACAACGGACTTTCTACCTGTTAACATGTCAAAAATCATATATAGCAGTGGTTTACTTATGCCCAGCCGAAAGACCTTCTAGCCATACGGTGTCGAAGGCTTTTTCCAAGTCAATCAGACAGGCAGTGCATTGGTTCTTGCATTTATTCCATTGGATATCCGATACGAGTTTCGACGTGGCATGAATAGGTCGGAAGGAGATTTATCGACCGGAGATTTATCGGGTTAGAGGTATCTTTACCCCTCTTGGGGCTTGGTTGCACCACCGCTGTCTTCCAGTGCACTCGATAATATGCATTATTCAGTACATTGTCGAAAAGGATGGTGTACCTCCCTACAGCCACTGGCGGATGATGACTAAGCACAATATTGGATATATCTCCGACTCCTGCGGATTTTTTTCCGAAACGGACATGGTATGGTATGGTAGTGGTAGGCGAGAAAGCTCTCTCAACCAGGCTGTGTTTTCAGCACATCCAGTCGGGATCGGACACTTATACCCGCCAGATGTCACTGGTACAAACGGCGTTACAGAATGTTAGAATGCGTAGAGCCTGACTAAGCCGATGTCGCTGTGTAGTTAACTCGTTTGCACAAATGAGACTAAACTTCTCTGTCCAATCGGTCAAGGGCCTGTTCATCCACTTTCGATAATGTCCAAGCTCTGTGGCCTAAGTACATTAACGTTTTATAAAGAGTTACCTTAGTTTTTCGTGGGAGGGTTTTTGTTTTCTAGTTACGTATTGAGTTCACAGAAGCAGAGGTTGGCAGCAGTTACACTGCGTCTGATCTCAGCGCTAGTAGACCAAGGTAGACGAGATCTTTCACTAATAGATGCAAATCCGTCTTCGTTTTTTGAATACGGCATGTACATATGTAGTTTTTCCCTTTTATCTGAGGGTTAAATCCAGTTAATCCGCCACTGCTCGGATGTTCTCAAAAGCTTAATTGACGTCCCGCTGCGTTTGTCCAATCATGTTAATATCATCTGCTTATGCAAGGGATTTTGCAGAATTTAATAAGACTGTCCATCATGTACTGCCCACGCAGGGCTCTTTCAAGGGAGACGCTTAAGAACTCACTTAACAATGCGTCGCTTTGTCAGAAACCTTTTTTTAACAAAGGTGTCAATGGAAGAGCGGATGATTTCACAAAGCCTGACGAGATTGGCAGGCTCGACACCGCCATATGTGATTTAAAAATCGACAAAGGAATGTTTGAAGATCTGTCATGATGTGAAGAAAACGATAGATATATCGGGATTTTTCGTCTTCACAAATGGTCTGCCTATGTTGGCATCAGTGGGGCACATTAAGGGTCGAAGCGGTGCATGCTGAATTTCTGAGCTCTGCAACTTGAGGTTCATCATGAGAAGGGATTCTTTCAAACAGTATAATGGACCACTAGTTCTGTCTTTGTGATTGAATACTTCAGCGCACAACGAAAGCAACCAACATGAATACGAGGGCGGGTCAATAAGTCCGTGACTTTTTTAATTTCCCACCTCTTAACTGAAAGGGCAACACTGTTCATGTCAACAGACAACTATCAGTTGACTCCTGTCAAAATTTGAACAAGCTGCGTCATTTAGTTTGTCTTTGATAGTCATTAGACTACCGCGTGTTTTGAGAAGAAAATGGAAATTTTTTTTTCCGTGTGCATTATTTCTTCCGGAAAAAAACTCAAACAAAGGCTAAGCTTGATAAATACTATGGGGACTCTGCACCATCAAATTCAATGGTAAAGAAGTGGTTCACTGAATTTCGTTGTGGCCGTACAAGCACGGTAGATACCGAACGTTCTGGACACCCTGTTGAGGTCTCTACACCTGAAACAATTGAAAAAAATTCCAGATATGGTGTTGGCCGATAGGAAATTGAAAGTGAGAGAGATTGTGGAAGCCATAGGCATCTCTCATGGCTCAGTGGTTAAAATCTTGAATAATCACTTGGGTATGAGAAAACTTTCCGCAAGATGGGTGCCGGGTTTGCTCATAATCGACCACAAACGCAATCGTGTGACAGCTTCGTAGGAGTGTTTGGTGTTTTTCAACCGCAATATGGACGAGTTTTTGCGCCGTTCCGCAACCGTAGACGAAACGTGGATCCACCACAACAAGCCAGAGACCAAACAGCAGTCAAAACAGTGGGTTTCTCGGGGTGAATCGGCGCCAGAGAAGGCCAAAGTCATGGCGATCGTTGTTTGGGATGCACGCGGTATAATCCACAGTGAGTGCCTCCAAAAGAGTAAAACAATAAGTGGCGAATATTATGCCAACTTATAGGACTGATTTAATTAGGATTTGAAAAAAAAACGACCGCATTTGGCCAAGAAAAAAGTTATTTTCCACCAGGAAAATGCAAGGGTGCACACATGTGCAGTTTCCATGGCAGAAAATCCATGAATAGGGCTACGAATTGCTCCCTCATCTGCCCTATTCTCCGGATTTAGCCCCGAGCGACTATTTCCCAGACCTGAAGAACTGGCTTGGCGGATAGAGATTTGACTCCAACGATAAAATCATCTCACAAACAAATACCTATTTTGATGACCTCATTTTTTGAAAGGGATCAAAAAGTTGGGGAAACGTTGGACAAAGTGTATAGAGCTCAAAGGTGATTACGTTGAAAAATAAAATATTTTTTTATCCAAAAACCTGCCTTTTATTCGAAAACTCACGACTTATTGACCAACCCTCGTAAAATGGATCGCCCGAATAGTGGACATTTGTCCAATTAAACTATTCTCAGGTCTTTGTAGAGCTGCTTCGACAGCTTTGTTAGATTTCAGCTTAGGTATGTATGTTATCATAAGCTCATCTAATTCGGAAGAACATTCTATTTTGATGCCTACGGAAATAGTCTGTTATTCGAATAATCACTAAGAACAAAGTAAGTCCCAGAAATATTTGCAAAATTTTACAGGATTCACCACCGTCACAACATTGTGCCACACTGTGCTACAACGTACGGGCTTAATCGAGAAAAATACTTTATGAACTCTCAGATTAACATTTGTCAACCTCTTCAAACTGCAATTTCGACAGGTAGCGATAGTCACCGTAATTCGTAGCGCACCTGCTGTCATCGACAACAGAAGAAATTCGTAGAGACACTAAAGCACGGGAGTCGATAAAGGCCCCCCGCTGGAGGGAAACCGAATAAAAGTTTCACCTACCAACTCGACTCCGACTCTCGAATTTTGTGCATTGACTTCGGGTGAGGTGTGTACAGATACTCTACTTGCACTTAGTCCTGAAATCACGCACGCATTTATGCAAAACTTCCATTGCTTCAGGGATGAACTATAGATGCGAGAGGGTGGTTGTAGACAAGCGGCGCTAGCTTTGCCGCCTTTGGCGCGATGGAAGTTTATTTGAGTAACGGGCTTCCTTTTTACGGTTCCGCCTGGCAGCAAGAACTCCAAGGTTCCGCATTCGTTTCTGTTTTGGAGTTCCCTTTTTATGTTCTTGTTTTTGCTTTTCTTTTTCAAAGTGAAGTGGTTTTTGATGTGGAAGTTGTTGCAGAAAAGTTTCCGCCCGGTGGGAGGGAGCTGTGACTCGACTCGATGCCGACTCCGCATAAAGAGGTTTCGTTAGGAAAGGGTATATGTGGAAAGGGTTCATCGGAGAAGTAAGTACGTACCTGTGGGAAGGTTAGTGTAAGAAAGAGGTTGGAAAACAGAAAGCACAGGGAAAGAAAATCCGTTTGAAAAGAGTTGCGAAAACATTTGAAAACAACTCTTACAAAGCGGACTAAAAGACTAAAGGACTAAAGCACTGAACGACTAAAAGACCGAAAGTCGCTCGTTATCAAAGGGAGTGGAAAATATATATTGATGCATAGCAAAGCAACAAATTCAAAGTATGAGTGCTTTTAATGATTAAATGGAATACAAAAATGCAGACGCAACCTTCGGACGATTCGCGGGAAGGATGGAAAAATGTAAAACATCACAACAAAACTGAGCAATGCTCCGTCTCTTTTCACAATTAAACTGTTATTTCATCCCAGTTAAATGGTATGTATCTACATCCGAAAAAGGATACGGTCATTCCACCGAATAACCCTAAGCTGCACCGTATCCTAGTCAACGCCATTCACGGCGCCAAAAAACAATCCAACAACGTACGGTTGAAGTTTATAAATAATTATCCAGCCACATTTCCCGGCTAAACTTGAGCGTTTCAGGATCTGGCTACTCGCATTTTCAACACGCTTTGATGGCGGGGCAATGGTGGAAAACAGATGAGCCGGGTTTTATTCGGACAGTCTGCATCTCGTCCTGCCATTTAACATAAATTCCAACTCCGCACGTACGCTCGCAGTCATTTTTCACAATCGCCCGGACCTGTGGCCCGGCGGACCGGAGGGCGGGAAATTTATTTTCATCCAAAATTGTAAAATAATATCCCAAAAATGCTCGTTGTCGACGTAAGGGCAAACAATAGGGACACCTACCGGTTTTTGGGTCGGGTCGGATGGTGGATTGTGGGAGGAAATTATATTCTCATTTGTAATTAGGATGTGCACTCGTGCTGCCAAAAATCAAGCATCGTTCTTGGCCGGCCGGATGAAATAGACAGGGTGCGGTGGAAACGTGCACCGGAGTGATTCATGGCGATGGGGAGGAGTTCATATTTATAAAATATAGTATTTTGCGAAGCCGGGCGATAAAAGTTTGTTGGTTTAGTGTGCGTTGCATGGCGGGGAAATGATCGCTTGAAATGGGTTTAAAGGATTTTGTGATATCAGAATAATAGCATGCACTTTGCGAAGTTTACGGATTACCGGATGTATTTGATGGATTAAATTTGTTTGTCGAATCCGAAGAAGGAGTAGCCTGCATTACGAGTAGGTGGTGGCGTCAATTGATGAGCAGGATAGTTACGAACACCGTAGATAGTGGCGGTATCCGCGAGATGTAAAGTTAGCTTTTGCGTGAATAGTTAACATCGCTCTTAAGTAAACGCAGAATACCGTAGGAGTTAGGCACTTATGATGATAATACCACGGCCTCATAGCATAGTGATTCGGAATATAAAGGCAAAAATCAAACGAACTCCTCGCTGTTGAGGAAGAAAAATTGCTTCTGAACTAAGCGTGTCGAGAACGGATGAAATGCATTTTGAAAAATAAGCACGATCTCACACCTATCAAAAAACGTGAGGTTGGAAAAAGTAAGTGAGTTGATCCGATATGAAACAAGTGGCTAGTTGCCAAAAACCGTCTTCTATAATGAAGCACCAAGATAAGAAGACTGTCTTGGAAGCTGCGTTGAAGTCCTTGGATACACACATACATATTTCGGTCAAAGACACATCTTAAAGGAACTCAGTACTTTCACAGAGAGCCCAAGCAAATCAACAAAAGCTGCACCAAAATGTCCCAAGCTTTATTTCCTCGACGTAATGGCTATCGAGTTTTCCCGATGCGAATTTATTAGACTTTTTTGTCTGGAGTGTTTTAAATAAATAGATTGACTTGTCCATCGCATGCATCTCACAAGTAATACATATTATATTAAATTAGATTGTTTAGTGCGATTGCCAAGTCAATCTATTTATTTAAAACATAAGAGATTTTTAATATTATTGTAATATGGTCACTATAAGATGTTGTTAGGTTAGCTAATTACGTAATAACTTAAGACAGAAGGTCCCTTAAGTAGGGGCTGAATAAATTAACCGACTTGGTATTACATGAGTTGCGAGACTTGGTTTTTTTTACAAGTTATGTTTTTGATGGCATCTCATTTCTTTTTGTAGATAGTCCTACTTTTCTTCCTTTCCGGTACCTTCTACTTTTTGAATACCAACAACATATTTTCTTAAAGCCCACTCTGTGTCTTATGAGCTTTTCTTATTTTTGTAGGTTGTCTTCCTCTTTTTCTTTTCCGGTACTACTTCTTGAGCTTCAGCTGCAGTTTTTCTCAAAGCCCACTCCCTGTCTCTATGGGCTTTTCTCGGAGTCTTTGATGTTACAATTTTTGTCAAGTCTGGACGGTAAATGCTTCTTAATCTATTGTATTCACAAATTGAGGATTCCTGCGCTTTAATATTTCCAAAGTCGACATTAATTAGATGTAAGCCGCCCAGACTTGTAACTCTCGAAAGTGCCACCTAAGCTTGACCGGATGTGAATACTGCAGAACCGATATCCATCAGCGCATTATTTAGACTTAGGCCCTGACTTTTGTGTATAGTTATAGCATACATATAGGAAACTGTTCGCGATGAACATAAGCTCTATTAATAATTTCAAATTTAGTTTTGACCGGACCAAGCTCGTAAACCTGTTCTTTATCAAATGTAATGTATATTTTCTTAATTATTTTTGTATTTTCCGGATCAACCTTTACTCTTTGCACTATACCGATAGAACCATTAACTAAACCAAGACTCACGTCAATATTTCGCCTTAACATGACTCTTGCTCCTATTTTTATAATTACGTTCTCTTCTAGGCCCGCAGTCATAGAAGCATCGTCTTCATAATTTTTTATGCATTCACGAGCTCTTTTTGTTAGGTATCTGGGGCAATCTATGCTATCTACAGCTGTAAGTTTTATTTCGGGATGTGGGAGAGATCTAAGCATTGCAGTATTTAATTGTTGAAACATGTTTTTTGTAGGTAATAACCAAACGGTATCATCAGGAAGTTTCGAGAGGTGTTCAATTATTTCAATCAATCTGTTTTCATTTGAATTGGTTTTTAGAGTTATTAATCTAGTCGAGAGTAAGTCGCGGTCTTTTTTTGTAGTCACACCTAATCTTATTCTATTTAGCATTTCAACAAAGTTAGAATCATTGAGCTGTCGCATGTTAATAGTAAGTTCATCGTATACGAACAGTTCAATCCACAGATTCGGCATACTGAGGGAACCTAACAACTTGTTAGTTTCAGCAGTTGAGAGTTTTTCAAAAGGTGACTTTTCTCTTACCGGCGGAAGCTGTAAAAGATCCCCGAAAAGTACAAGATGTTTTTTTCCAAACCACCCATTCTGATCATCGCTTGTGTCAAATATCTCAGACAAGCGTAAATGAATATATGTTAAAGTAACATTGGATATCATCGACACTTCGTCTATGATAAACAACACTACTTCTTTCAAATCTGATCTCAGAACTTGGAGCACTTCATCGGAAAGTGGCTTGTACCTCGGTGTTTGCTTGTGTTCCACAGGCAGCTGCAATAGTCTGTGTATAGTCAATCCATTCACATTGAATGCAGCTATGCCTGTTGGATCACTAACTGCCACTTTTTTGTTTAAATACATCTTAACCCAAACTTTCAGAGTTTTTATTAAAAAGCGCTTTCCAGTGCCACCAGTTCCACTCACAAAACAGCGTGAAACGTCAGCGTTATTATCAGTTGTGTCCATTTTATGTGTGATCATATCGAAGACTCTTTTTTGATCGGCATTAAGTTTTGCGATCATACTTTGAAGATCAGTCTGCTCTTCTTCTACCAGATTGATTCTGTGAAAGTCATCCATTACGTTTGCAGCTTCAAAGTCTAAAGGGTTTTCAGGACCATCGTCATCATCAACAATTTCCCTTTCTTCGTTTATCTCAGCAACTTTAGATTCTATCATTTCACATGCTTTTTGTATCTTATATCTTGACTCTATCATTGAATTACCATAATCGACTCCTTCTTTTAAATCTTCTTTCGCCAAATTAAAGGCCTCCGTGTAAGTATCACACCCCATTTTGAGTTCATCTAAGGAACGCCATGGCTTGAATAAAAGAAGTAAAGAGAAGAAATATTTCTCTGGTACTTGTTCTCCGACGTAGAAATAGTGATTGATCAAATATGGGTTATCTCTTCTTTTCAGGAACTTTTTACCGTCATTTATCTCGTAGCACTCGACTTTAGAGGAGACTGGCCGTGTTTTAACAATATCGTAATTTTGAGCGAAATTGTACAAGTTAGTAGTCTCCAACTCTGACACCGATCATACAATTTGTTTTAAAATTATTTAATTATAAGTTCATCAAATGGTTATTAAATATATGTACATAATAAAGATATTTATTTTATATTCCGTCAAATACATGAACCACATTGACCACTAAACCCAATTCCCCAACCGCCAATTGATTGTTGCATTGCATATTTTTAGGAGTTAATCGCCATCAAGATAAATTGAAAAAGGATGCATACAGACACTATCCTATTAGTAATAATATTTGGTGTATCTAGAAAACTGGACCAAAATTGCAAAATATTTTAGTTTTCCCTTGATTTATACACTAAACACTAATTGTATTCTAAATTTCAAGCTTCTATGTCTGCTAGAATTGCCCTAGAGTTTTGATGATCGGTCAGTGAGTGAGTGAGTGAGTGAGTGACAGAATTAAGAAACTTTGACTAGTTATAATTCTTAAACTACTGGCTCAGATTTAATGAAATTTGAAATATACCGTGTCTATGCGATGCCCGATTGGTTACTGAAAATTCAGGCTTCTAGTTTTATCCACAACGAAGTTATAGGGGGTCGAAAATGACCCGAACTGCTTCGAGAAAAGGATGGTACGGCCGTGCCGCTTTTTTGCTCGACTTGGCGGGGGCACTGCCGTGCCCCCAGATGTAATGGGTAGATTTCTTGAATCATCCCCATTATGGGTTCTTGGGTTTTGATACAGTTGATTACAGATGGGTTTAGTATTTTTTTTTAGGATTTCTAGCAGTGTCTCAGAATTATAGGTTGGTTCTGTAATAATGTGACGATGATAACCAGGGAATACAATGTTAAATTTGTGGTCGGAAGGCTCACCAATATTGAGGAAGATCTGACTCTTAAAGACGTTTATGGGTGTCTCTACGCTCGAAATTAGACCTAGGGAGCAACTTTCGTCGCTATGGACAGTGGGGGTCATTGAATTTACGGCGGTACCAATAGGAGGCCTAGAAAGTGCGTCAGCCACTACGTTGCTCTTTCCGGGTTTGTATACAAGTTCATAATTGTACTCCTCCAATATCGCCTTCCACCTTTTCATCTTGGCGTTGGTATTCTTATGGCTTAGAGCGTACGTAAGGGGTTGTTGATCCGTGTGTATTTTAACCTTCGCGGACCTACAGAGGTAGTTCCTTAAAGATTTAAGAGCCCAGATTATTGCCAGCATCTCTTTTTCGTTTGCGGCATAATGCTCCTCGGCCTTATTTAGGGTTCGCGAGATAAAGGTTATGGGTTTGTCTTCCTGCGCTAGAACCGCGCCTAAGGCCTAATTAGAGGCGTAAGCTGGAATTCTTTACCAAAGTCGTGATATGTAAGTATTATTTCCCTAGAGACGAGTGCTTGCTTGATCTTCCCAAAAGCTTCTTGGGCTTCACCGCTGAGAGTTATAAGTTGTTTACTCGAGACATTTTTTCCTACGCGTCCTTTTTCTCATCTCAAGATGGTTGTGAGAGGTTTTGCCAGTTTTGCATAGTCGCGAATGAAGCGACGATAGTATCCAGATAGAACCAGAAAAGATCTAAGATCCTTAAGTGTTCGTGGAGACGGGAAATTGAGGATGGCTTCAACTTTTGCAGGGTTTTGTTTTAATACCTTGAGATGAGATGACGAACCCAAGGAATTCCACTTCAGTCTTGAAGAACTCGCATTTGTCCAATTGGACCTTCATGTTTGCTCTTTCTAATGTTCTAAAGATTTTCTGGATATTTTCTGAATGTTGTTGTTCATTCTGGCTAAAGATGATAATGTCATCTATATACACATAACATATCTTTCCAATGTGCTCGCGCAAAATGTCATCGAGGGCTCTCTGAAATATTGCCGGTGCATTCTTTAGACCGAATGGTAGCCTGGTGAACTCATATTTTCCGTTGTTCACCGAAAAAGCTGTTTTCTCAATGTCTTCCTCCCTAAGAAGGATTTGGTGAAATCCACTCTCCGAAAACCAGTTGTTTTTCCCCAATTGGGAGAGCACTTCGTTGATCTCTGGTATGGGATACCTGTCTGCTATCGTAAATGTATTTAATTTTCTGTTACGAGACGGAACTTTTTTTCACCGGATGCATCGGATTTTTTTGGCACTATCTAGACTGGTGATTATATGGTGATCTTGAGGGCCTAATTATTCCATTATCCAGTAGGCTTTTGATTTGTTTGTCTACTTCTGCCTTCAATGCCATGGGATATGGATAATATTTCGAATATATAGGGCCTTCGTTTGTTGTTCGGATCTCGCCTTTAACGTTCGTGGCATACATTAGCTTTTCGTTGGGCTCATCGAAGAGTCCAGGAAAGCTGGTTACCAGCGAAGTTATGGTTCTTTCTTGTTCCGTTGTCATGTGGTCGGTTCTAATTGTTACATAATTTACATCCTGAGTGGTTTTGTATTTGATAGAGATTTTTACTTTGCCAAGTACTTCCATATAGTTTTACTTGGTATGTATTACAGCTGATAGCTCTAGTAAGCTGTCATGGCCAAGTATGCCGTGGAATGATTTTAGGTTTGGTAACAAGAAAAATTTGATTTTCACGTCACTAGGACAGAGAGCTCGTGGATTGTAATGAGTGGAAGGAGTTGAACTGAAAAGAGCATTCCACTTTGTGTGGTTCGACTAAAAAACGAGTCACTAAATTTATCTGTGGATCCGAAGGCAGGCTTGAGGGTGATGATCATTCCGGGCGAGACATGTATTGCAGTTAAATTCTTAAAGGGGAGAAATGCAACTGACTAGCTCACTTGAATATTGCTTGTTAAAATAATGATAAAACAGAGAGAGCGAAGACATTGCGTCGATATTCGTGTGAATCGATCGACTTCGCGATATTGTTGTCTCCTATGAGTTTTATCGCTCGCTTTTGTATCTAACAAGTGCAGTGAGGTCTTGGAGGGACCAGACCATATATGAGCATTGAATTCAAGCTTGGGCCGGATGTAGGCCTTGTAAATTGAAGATAGATCGAGGAGATGAAATATTTCTTGCATCTTTTGAAAAAAACTAGACGTTATTGGCGATCATTCCAACTAAGAGTTTTATTAACACACATACCAAGGATGGAAAGTCTTTCGGTTTCATTGACACGAGTACCTTTCAAGGATAATGGCTGATTATTGGTGATTAGCTTGAGTGGCAGTAGGCAGCATTGTGTTTTGGAAGTATCAAATTTACACCGTATTGTGTATACCCCATTTAATTATGCTGTCGAGGTCGGAATGTAATGTTCTTAACATACGCTAATTTAAGCAACGCCTTTATTGAGTGAGACATTTACAAAGATACAAAGACTTCAATGGGCTACCGAGATCTGCGATGATATGTATGTAGAAGAGCCAAGACGAACATTAAGTATTACTAACCTCAAAATTTGTATTTTAACCTAACATAAAAGTATCAAATTTTTTTGTAAAAATATTGCATTTTTCTATTGACTCATGATGACACCCCTTGCTGAGTGACCAAACAGACACAGAGTAAGTCAGCTATCAGGTGTCAAGTGTTTTGTTTATATCGGCGATTGTTTTTTGAATTTGGTTAAGTCCCAGATCCAAGACTAAAAGGAATATCAAAAATAAATGACTTGGATCTGTGACAATTATTAGATATGACCTAATTTGAACTACTCTAGCTATGGATTAATTATTATTATTGTGGCTAGCATTACAGCCCGTCGAGTTCCAGAGCCGAAGCTTTTCCCAATCACCAGTGCTAGTCATTTCTTCCTATAAGTGAACTTCGAACAATGAATTTCAAGCACCTAGTTTGAGACGAATAACCTACAGAGGATTTGTCAGTACCCTGTTGTTGTTGAATGAAATATGACTTCGATGACTGAGCGGTTGCGGTGCCATCGGCGTCAGAACCAGTTCAAACCTCAAAATCACAGAGGTTATATTTACTAATGATGTCAGATCATAATTTGACTTCCAATAGGTGATTTCTCTAAGTACGATTTCCACCTCGAGATTCAATGAACCTTAAGCCCTGCAAGATGAGCATCTTGAACATATTTTATGCACGGCAGGTTCTAGAGTACAATAGTGCCTTCCACACAATCCCGAAATGTATTTGTCATACCCACATGGAAGCTGCATCCCTTCAGGCAATTTGTTTGATCAAGTTTATCAAAGCCCTCCAGAGTTACCTAAAGATTCATCGAAATACCTAACAAAAAAACTACACATACCTACTCTCTCTCCTTGATCAAAGTACAGTGGTATTCGCATTAACTCGAATGTTTCTTACTCCTTTCGAATCATTGCTCGGTTGTGAGGAGTTCTCTTTACAGTCTCTGCCTCCATCCTCGCACCCGGCTCCACTCTGCAAGCCTGGTAATGACAATGACTGATGTAGCGTGTGCGTGTGCATGTGAAAGTAGGTAATTGTTACCATTCGAGTTGGTGAAATATTTATGCAGCATTTTGTGATTTATTACTCCAAGAATCACAATAATTGTCCCATTCCAACCGCACCACCACTCAGCATAGTTAAACAATAAACAATGAGCAGGAAACGCCCTACGACCGATGCAAGGGATAAATGCCATGGAACTGTTGCCGTTGCAATTGAAAAAGGATGAATTGTTTGCTCTCATATGCTAATAAGCTGAACAAAGTACGAGAGCGCAACTCGCACTGCAACCGACCGTTAAACAATTGCAGTTGTCCCTGAGAGGAAACGAGTCTCGGAATGTTTGCGCAACTAAGTGATATGTTGTGATAAGCCGATAACATCGTCTGCCATGTTACGGAAGGTATAACGCATTCAATAATTGCAAAATTATTTCCTGTCGAATGGAATGGAATTTCCTGGGATGGACAGCAATCGTATTGATGTTCTTGTTATTGTTGTTGAAGTAAATCCAATCGAACCTTAGACTAATGCCTTAAGCCATTCAACTAAGCCCACAACAGGCGAATCGGATTTTCTTTCCTTTTTTTATTCTCAATTCTGAGATTAGGGACGAGGAATGGGGACAGAGACGGAAAGGAACTGAAGAAAGTTTGGGGATTAAGTCACTTGTGGATTTGACTTTTATTTTTATACTTTATGGTCGGTCGTCAATTGGAGAGCGCTGGTTCGGACTGTAAAAAGGGTCTAGGTGATGGTGATTTTCTTTTTTTTAAATTCAAATTATGTCACGCTGTGTTAAGGCTGATATGGACTCAGTTAAGCTTCTTGAATAGAGGGTTGTTTCTGTTTTCTTTAAAAGAAAAAGGTATCCTTCCTTCTCATGGGTATTGGGTCATTAGCTGGTCGCTATAAATTGGTGGGCTTATGAAGAATGTATATCCGATCGAGCGGGGGGATAGTGGAAATAAAGTGAGGGAGGAAACATCGCTAAGAAGTGTCAAAAGGTACCGCAAAAGAACTTCGGGCGGATTAATATGACTTCTGTCAGGCGAGAGTAGACTTGGGTAAGACCTTCTCACGATAATCTATAAGTAAATACTAAGATTATAATATCGGCATCCCAAACTACATATATTTGCGATTAACATATGAATCTAAGTTAAATAAGGAAACCTTAAGCACGAAAGTATCTTAATTTGATAGCGAAATTCTGGAAAAAGGTCTTCCTATAGGATCATCCAATTCATGGTCCAGATTTGACATCGCTTTTTCGTTCCTATGCATCAAACTGAATTGATATCTGAGACAGCAAGTATTTAGTATGAAACTTAATTCAAAAGTAATGATTCAGTAGACATAATCTTCCATGTGACCGTATTATAGACAAAGTTGGAAAAACTTCGAAAGAGGCTGGCTCTTTCGAAGTCTTAAGATGCACGCTGTGCAAAAAATCAGTTTGTTGTGAAAGTGAAGAAGATTCAAATTCGATTTTACGCTATAAACAAATAATGACCGAATTTCGTGGGCCTTAAATTGAAGTCTTCGACATACATATATGAAGTGTAGTTTCAGCAAGACTGCCAAATTTTATACAACACGACCTTTGGCAAGAATAATTTCCTGGACGAGCTATCTCGCTTTTTGGTTATGTGAATTAGCCGCCAAAATTGTACGTGTGCAGTTGGACGCCTTTTCATGGGGCTTTGTAAAAGCTCGTGCTTGTGCACACAATCTACAAACTCTTAATGCTTTGAAATCAAATATTCACTAAGTTGTGGTCGACTTATTGCCAGTGTGTATTGAAAAGTCAGAAGCGGGTCCTGCAACAACACTCGTAGGGGGCATTATATTTTGTTCATAATGGCAATACACTACGTATTTTTATTATCCTGAATCATGTTTTATATTTGTGAATTTATATATATTTATTGACATTTATAATTATTAATATTGAACTGTATTCCATTACTTTATTCTTTTACTAATTTATTATTTTTTTAATATTATAAAATTTATTTCTTTAAAATGTAACCTGACAACCCTAAAATTTAAACAGCAACGGGAAGCACTCGCAAATGTAAACACCACAGGACTGTATAAAAGCCGAGCTTATGCCAGTGTGAAATCACTCAAGTTTAGCACTTCGCAACGATCAGTCGGGTCAATTCCACTGTCAAGAAAAGTGTTACACTTGGGCATAAGCGAAAGCTTTTTTAGTTATTCGAGTGAGTTTAGTTGTTCCATTCGACGGTCGGGTTCTCCACCGCCAATAGAATACCTTAACACGCTTGAATAAGAGCGCCTAATTTTGATTAGGTCTAATCTATTCCTTTTTCCAATTTTAATTTCCTCTTGATTTAATAAAATTAAATTTGCTTAATATTATTTACAAAGCCAAAGTGTTTTATTTCTTTCGGCTCCACTCCGTCCTTTTGGACCTACTTTTTTTCATTTGCTTGACCGCTCGTTCAGCGGCTGCTGCGGTCTTCGGACAGCACAACTCGCGGCGGAGAGTAAAGCAAAGCTGCGTTGTACCAGAGGGGTTGTGTTACAAGGGCTTAGCATACCCCGACGACTCGCCCCATTACATTTTCAGGTTTATACCTACCTTTGGAATAATTGCGAAATTAGTAAAGATTCTCACCTGAAATTTATACAGTTTTCCAATATATTAGTGGTGTTCAAAAAATAAGGTGATTTTAATAATCAGCACCAATTTTATCCAATTCAAAGTAGCTCATTTGAACTAGCGCTTTTCTCAATCCTCCAAGCATTTCTGGTCTAGATTTTTGGGTATAGCCTTGAGCTCTTTCAGCGTTGCAGTCATTATACCCTCAATCATGGTAATTTTTGTTCAGTTTTGAGTAGAGAAAAAAGTCTCAGGGGACCAAGTCCAGTCAATACGGTGACATTGTGGTATTGTTTTTGGCAAAAAAAAATAGGCACAAGCCACGATCGTGATGCAACAGACATGATTTTTTTTCCCCACAAATCTGAAGCTTTTCTTATTGCTTCACGAACAAGTCGCATTGACCGTATGATTTTCCAGCCAGATGAGCCACGGTATTTTAATCATATTCATACAAGCTGGCGCACAATTAATCACCCTAACGGAAGATGTTAACATTTTTGCAATCGCGTAGTACGGCAATCATGTTTGACATTTGTGAACTAGACAGCTACAGTATACAAACAGATGAGCAATGGAGCGCAATACTTTTGTAATTTTGTGTCGAAAATCATCATGAGCGATGAAAATCATCAATCCGCGCGTGATGCACGAAGAGCTATTATATCCACTCAAAACCACTGTGCGGTGCGGCGTTCACGCGCTAGGAGTGATTGGCCTGTTACTGTCACTGGAAAACGCTACATGGCCATATTCGACATGAATGCAAACAGGTATCCCCGGAAACCTTGCGGAAAGTAATGGAAAATGCGTTAAAATGGGTACAAATCTGTATCAACACTGGCGACAGCCACTTTTTTCCACTTAACAGAAAAAAATTTAAAGGTCGAAATAAAGATTTCCATAACTCAAAATCACTTTTTTTATTTAGTAAAAAAGTAATTCAAAAACGAAATTGGATGATTAGTTTTACGCCACCTTGCATCTTCGCGTTGGCTCTTCTGGTTGCTTCCATTGGGATGATTGGGCTTTGGTTACAACGTTATAGCTATATATACCCATGTTTCGTCACCACTGATAACCCTTTACAGGAAATCTGGATCGTGAACGACGGTTATTCAACAGCTTCTGAGCGATGCTCTACGACGGTTATGTTGCTCAACATTTAACAATTTCGAAACAAACTTCGCTGTCATACGTCTAAAAAAATCACGGCATGAGCCAACGAGAGTGAATCGACGATTCTTCATAACAATATTCTTCATTGCTGCAACATGGTTATCCATTGTTGATGTGCTGGGGCAGGCATCGCCATTAACATTTTCTCGACCTTCTATGAAGAGCTTGTACCACTTATAAACATTTTTCTTTGTTGCTCAGAGTGGAGTCATCTAATGCCACAGTTAACATTTCAAATAGCATTTAAGTTTGTTTTTAGACAAAATTTAATACAGCTTTATTGATCCATTTTTTTCAACAGCAAAAAATCATCGAACTTAGCAAAACACGTCTAGCTTTGTCTAAAAAACAAATAAAGGATCAAAAATGGCTGACGATGCCAACGTATGTTAGATGATATGAGTACCAACATATCAAAAAAAAACAGTCGAAAGTCAAATGCACTTCATGAGTTAATTGCGCGAACTGTTTTATTTTACCCCTGTCCGTCTTATTTCAAAACTCTTTCTCTCAAGGACTCTTTTCTCAGCTTTGGAAATGTGCTTATATAATTTTAGTCCAATAAAAAGGACTGAGAACTTATGTGTCCAACTATCATCCCATGCCAAGTTTTGATGCATATCCAAACTTTTCGAGAGCATCGCTTATGATGCATTATTCTTTCACTGCGAACCCATATATTCTCCTAACCAACATGGGTTCCTTAAAGGTCGATCGACAACCACTAATCTCGTCGAATTGGTTTCACAATCTTGTGTGCACTCGAACTCGGCAAAGAAGTAGACCTTGTTGCCACTGAGTTCAGCAAGGTCTTTGACAAAATACCTCACCAAATTATTCTCCCCAAGCTCACTGTCTCCGGTTTCTCTCCCGTTTTTATCTCATGGATCAAATCTTATCCAGATCCAATTAATGCTACCTCCGGTGTCCCACAAGATAGTCATCTCGGCCCATTGATATTTATTCCAACCATTCACGATGTTGCTCTCCATATAAGTATGCCGATGATATAAAAATATTTAACCACATATCTTCCCTTGTTTATTCGTGCTCTCTCCAATTGGACCTTAACAGATAACTTGGTGTCAAAAAAAACATCTCGAGCTCAATGTCATTAAATGCCAAGCCATCACTGCCTCACCACCCAGGAAAAACTTCTTGGCTGATCTAGGGGTCATTTGTGACCGTGAACTTAACTTTCGCCTCTTTATCGACAATATTATCAAACATACCAACTCTGCCCTCGGTTTCGGGAAACGTTGGTCCAATAAATTCTCGAATCCTAACGTTACGAAATCATTATACATTACTTTCCTTAAGCCGCTTCTCGAATATGCTAGTCAAGTCTAGTCCCCCTCTTGTTGAAGCCATTCAACGTAGGTTTATCAGTTATGCCCTTCGTGACCTTCCCTGGGCTGTCCTCCTTAATTTAATACCTTATACGGATCGCCTAAAATTAACTAACTTCCAACTCCTTAAAGAACGACGCGAGGTTGCAAATATCTTTTTTTTATTCACGTCCTTCTCAGCGGTAACATTGACAGTCATAATCCCACATAATTGCACATGATTCCCCTTCACACTAACCCACATAACCGTCAGTCCATGCCCCTTTTCCGTATAAACACTTTTCGAACAAATTATGGCTACCACGAGCCCATGTCCAGAATGGACATGTTAACACCGATCTTTTCGACCTTCACATAAAAAAGTCCAGTCTTAGAATTGCTCTATACCACAACCCTTCATCCTCGCCTTAATCGTTTCCACCCTGTCACCTAATGAATAAGATAATTAAATTATTTTTTTGTTAGGGCTTGCATTAAGCTAAAAAAGGTGACCCTGTGGGGGCGTCAAAATCAACATCAAAATCAAAATGCCTTTTTTCGGTTGAAAATTATTTCATTTCATTTATTTATTGTACATCAATATTATCCTCCTCTTCACATTGAAGCCAGTGCTTCTTCTTATCCTGAAGAACTTCGGGAACTGCATATTTGTAGCAGCATTAAGCTCGGTTAACGATGCACTTTTAATATCATCTCCGTTTACGAAATGACGACCTTACTTTTGTTTTTCTAGAAGAGCTGCCATTTCAGTTTTAGGAAAAACATCCCATTATTCTCATCTATTGTACAACAAGTGAAATTTGAAAGGCTTTAGAAAGGAAAAAAATAAGTTCTAAAGCTTTTCTCGAAGTCTCGCAAGCCTTCACCAAGGTGCGGCTTAGGTTTTACCGGAATAGTTGCACAGAATAGTGGCGATCATAGACAATTTCGTCTTAGATACGGGTCTAAATACACGGGTGAATGAAATGTGCCAAGGTGCTCCACAAGCAAGCCTTTTCGGACCGATATTGTTTTTGATTTTCACCATTAGCATACTCCAACGAAGAAATAATAGTAACAGACGATACAGCTGTCTTACAACGGTCGAACCAGTCAAAACATCACCAAGAAAACTCTAATAAGCCTTAGATAAAATATACCAATGACAGACAAAAATCTGTCAAATCTTATACAAAACGGTAAGCAGTTTACATATTTTCTCAACTCGATATACCGAATGCAAACGAATCAAATATATGGGAACGACTCTATGGTAGATGCAAAACTTAAGTGCAAAATAAAGCGAGGATCTCCGCAAAATACATAATTTTACGAAGCGCGCCAAAAATTTGTTTAAAAATGAAAATAACGAGATCTTAAAATTTTCAAAGATATTCGGGAGTGATTTTTTTTTAAACAGAAATGGGTGTAAAAAATATAGGGTTCGCGCAGGTTTAAGAGGTAGGCTGTTATGGTGTTTGTCACACAACCTGGACGGGATGCAGATGGTTTGTGCCGAAGATGTTCGTTCACTACTCTCCGGAGGTGGTTGTTTGGTCGGTTGTAGTTCACAGAACCTTTTTTGTTTTGTTTCCATCTCATTAACGTGTTATATTGGAAATGCACACACAGAATATGAAATAATCTAAGTTTTGGCTTTTGCAAATGTTTTCCTTTGCTCCAGACCGCACCAACTATTTCAAAAAATTTTGCAAAACTGTTACACTCTGTTACACCACAAAAAATTCTTGACTGGAGTAACGACATGCTCCTGGGTATATTTCATTTCTTGCCCACTTAAAAATTGTGGGCAAATCTTTAACATAAACCTCATACCATGTGATATACGATTTTACTACATTTCCATTCCCAAGAGCGTATAAAAAAAAAATCATCTGCGCAGACCTGTTAATATCTATATATGTATCCTCGTAAATGTAGGTGTGGTTATAGCCCGTGGAAGAACATGTTAGACTTCAGGATTACATATATGTACTTCGCGCTGCTTCTCAAAAAATAACAATATCTATCCATGATCCTTTTGTTACGCGATTTCAGTCGGTAAGGTCACTTTTAAATTTAAAATCTGCGGTTATCTTAATTTTATTCACCTTCGACCTAGATCCAGTCCGAAATTCACAAGTTTTGATTTTGCTTAAGAACCTTAAAGATTTTATTAAGATTCTTCCACTGATCGAATGATTGCCAAAAACACGTTCCCAGCAGCCAAAAGTCCCTTTTTGTGTGAAACTTCACTACAATCAAACTTTGGCTGAAGGAATGCCAAAAAAGTTCGAACAAGCAAATCTAATAAAACTTACCATTCCCATATCATTCATTAAACCAAAACTTTAGCTCTCGCACAGGAACACTCTACACCTCTGCTATCCTACGGTCAGTCAATGGTTTTTATTTATTATCCCCCATTGCCGACCATAGTTTTTCACTGAATCGACAGAACTAGTCCCCATCACCTACGACCCTACAACCAGGAGCAGTCACTCCATGGCAAGCAAACAAACAAATAAGCAACAAAAACCAAATGAAAAACAGCAAGAAACAGGACCACAAATTCCTCATACGCACATCGCTATCGACTGCAAACAAAGGCCTACGAGGAAATAGCAAAAAAGAAAATTCCGAAATCTCTCGAAACAACATTCTACATGAATAATACATTTTCCTATTTATGGATTGCGATTCGCAAAGTCGAAGTCGGCGTAAAAGTTTCCACCCCACCAGGCTAGTCCCGGCCGTCACGGATGTTGGCCTCCTTACGTGGGGAGCTCCGCTTTTCAAGCTGCGGTAACACAAACTTTTTGATTTTTTTTTTTCGGTGATTTTTCCCCATTTCCCTTCGCACTTCCCCTTTGCATTGTAGTTTCGTCTTTGTGATGCTTTATCTCAATCTGTCAGATATCGTCTGTGGATTCTGCTTGAAATATTCCGCTATTGGGCCAGCGGCTGTACAGAGCTGGCAGTGGCGCGGACGAACGGAATCATTAATTATACAAAACTTGCTGTCATTAGCACAACATCATGTAATAAAATTATAGCAAGTTTGGCAATAATAGAATGACGCAGGAGAGCTAGGGTGGACTGACGTGGTAGCGTTGGAGCTCCAGCTGGAGCTGTCTGGCCGTTCCGGAAGGTATATATCAAAAGGTCATTTGGGTGAAGGAAAAGTGGACTCGAACGATTTGATATGGAGAAACAATAATTAAAGGTTTAGGTAAAGGTCAAAAGCGAGCTAATTTCAGTCAGTTTTCGAATTAATGGAATTGGGACGATGGCAGGAGCAAGGGCAAAGGCGATGAAGGGTGCAGATTCAAGGAAAAGTAGGATTTAGTCTGGAAGAAAAACATTTTTAGTTTACATGTATTTCTTTAGAATTGTGCGATAATGTCTAGATCAGCTTTCAGGTAAATATATTAAGTCATAGAGGCTGAAGGTATTTTCAAAAAGTATCGGGAATTTTATAATTTTGTGGATTCCATTAGACTGATTAGCGTGATTTAATTATATACACATACAAACACAAACTGATTGCTTAGTCCACTGTGCGTGGTTATTATTGAGGATTATTTATTTGCCTTATCTTGTCACACGGAACTAAAGGCTATATGCGCTCCGCTTGAACTCAACCAAAGAGTGTTATTAAATAAAATAGGAAAGCATTACGGATAATAGATAGCAGCCAGGTATTCGAGGAAAGTGTCCATCGGGTTGGCTTAGATTATTCGTCCTGATTGAGTGCATTAACCTCAATTCATATGCTCAGAATGTTGCATATTCCATTAGGTAAACTAAAATTCGTCCAGGACTCTTGGACGGCCATCAAGTCAGTGAAGCGAGAATGGTAGAACGGATCAATGGGGTTAATTTATTACCAACCCGCGAAACCAACAGTTCATTGAATCAGACTATTGTCGTGGGTGATTTGGAAATCAAGTTATGAATCGCAAAAGTCTGTGGCTTTTTCCACAACTCTGCACTATCACAAGTTAGGTTTGGGCTTAACATGATCCCATAGATTTCTGTGAGCGTGATGAGCTTATTTTCTTAAACCTCTGATTTTACCGCTCCAATAACAGTTTGTAAATATTTTCTGGGATTCTTACCAATGTCGAACTTATGGCTAAGATTCAAATTTTCGGTATATTGGTCCCTCTCTTACAAGCAGGGGTTTTAAAGGGACTGAACACACGTTTGCCATTTCACCACAAGTAAGTCATGACATCTGGCCAGTGTAACACCAAATTTCTTGTGGTGTCCGAAATCCGTCAGTAATTTGTGAACTCTTTTTTAAAGGAACTGTATATCATTTTGTATTCGCTATTTCTGATGGTCACGGTCGTTCAACGTTTTCCTGTTAAGGAGCTACTAATGCTGGCAATGTTGACCCCATCCCCTCTTTTCGAAAAAAGAAAATATTCCGAGTTCATGGCTGAGCTCTCTGGCACATGTGTTGTGGCCTCCTCATAAGTAAAAGTTTACTTTCTATACAGCTGAGCCTAGTGAAGAAGTTCCCGCGGTGTCCCAACAGATGACGTTGCCACAACTTCTATTACTATTCAATCTACAAGGAAACACCTACGCAAGCCTAGGCTTCACTGTATGTTGGTTGGTCAAAGTGTAAACAATTTACTTTTCATAGTCTTAAACTAGTCGAATTTCGTGCCAAGAAGTGAGCATTTGCGGGAAATAGAGACCTACGGCTTAGAGGTTTCAAAATAATGATTTCGATGTTGAATATAAAGCAGGTTCTGGCGCCCTTAAAAAGTTAAAAAAATTAAAAGAATTACTTCACAAAGACTTATGTCAGACGTTCGCTCAGCTTCCAAAATCATTAAAAGTAGATGAGACAACAGTTTCTAAATATTTGAAAGCATCAATAATAATTCAGAAACAAGGACATTGGATGCCTTTTGAGTCGAGTTTCTTTCTCCACGTGTGAACTGCTGCTTCAATGCAGAAAAGGAAACATTTTTTCACCGTAAATGATGAAAACGTTATAGCAACCCACGTTATGGTGGGGTCGGCAAAGTGTAACTTACTATGAGCTGCTAAGCCAAATCTTTACGGGAGATTGCAATCGACTCTAATCGATGCGTTCTAACCGAGCATTGAAAGAAAAATGGCCCATATACGAGCAGAGAAGTGACAAGGTAATTTTGCTAAGTGACAGCGATCAGCGCCATACACACCATCTGTTGACCCAACCTATACTTCTACTATATCTTACTGCCAAAAATCCACTTTTAGGAAAGTTTCATACGAGTATATGTAAGGCCTTAATGAAGTCTTTCCATTTATTCCCCTTCTTAAAGGAAGAAGAAAACCTTCTTTGAAAGCTCCGGCGGTAGCGAGATATGTTCCTGGCATATTATCTTTACGGAAAGTGGATTAGATCACACACACTCCCCTTTTTACTGTACGAGGTTTGTTCAAAAAATAAGGTGATTATATGAATTTCGCGAGCTAAGTACAAGTTGCCGCAAAATTAATCATCCAATTATGTTTTTGAATTACTTTATTACTAAATAAAAAAAATGATTTTGAGTTTATTTCTTTTGCAATTCGTTAAATGGAAAACAATCACTTCAAATGGCTGCCGCCAGTGTTGATACACATTTGTACCGGTTTTATGGTATAGCATTTTCCATAACTTTCCGCAAGATTTCCGATGATACAATAACTGTTCGCATTCCTGTCAAATATTCTCCTAAAGGGCTGCAATTGTCTGAGGCTTGTTGGCATAAGCCTGCAACTTCAAGTAGTCCCAAAGAAAGGAAGCTAGGATGGTTAAATCGGGCGATCTTGCTTCTTGCTGACCATGGCAAATCGCCAAAATGGGGGCTTACGGGACCAGGAAGCGCTGCCTTCAAAATATCCATTGTGGCTCTTGCTGTGTGTTCCGTTACACTATCTTGTTGAAACCACATCTTCACCAAGCCCCGCTTATCCAATTCCGAAAGTAAGAAGTCATTCATCATAAATCTGTAGCGTTCACCAGTAACTGTGACCGTATTGCCGATGGCGTCCTCAATAAAATCACTCCTCCTGCGTGAACGCCGCACCACACAGTTACTTTGAGATGATGTAATGGCTCTTCGTGCATCACACACGAATTTTCAGTGTTCCAGAACGAAGATTTTGCTTATTGACGTAACCACTTAAGTGGAAATGCGCCTCGTCGCTCATGATGATTTTCAACACAAAATCGTCCTCCTTAATCACAACAACGATTAAGGATGGCTTGGCATTTATTCACAGACGACTGACGGTCAGCAGGCATTAACTAATGCACTGTTTGAACTTTGTACGGGAGCATGTCTAAGTCTTTCCCTGAAATTCGCTGTAGGCTCCGTCTGGTGATGCTCAATCGCCTGGCTCGTCGTCTGGTTAATGTTTCTTCGCTCTTAGCGGCATCGGCAGCCACAGCCGCGATATTCTTGGCCGAACGACCAGCCGGTGGCGGCCACGCCCTGCATGGTCTCCTGTGTTTCCAGTCGGTTCGCGTCCAGTAGCTAAGCGTCGTAATGTTTGCCCAGTTGGCGCGACACGATTACGAAATCTACGTCGAAATATAAACATCGACACAATTATTCCATGATCTTGCGGAGTATAGCATTGCATTGTTATCGAATTGTTCTTTTTTGTTATGTTGGTATACAGGTCTCCCAACATACGTTGACATTGTCAGGTATTTTGGATATTTACTTAGTTCTTCACAGATATAAAGTTTATGCTATTAGTTTTGGTGGGCTGTCATACTTTTGCTATTGAAAAAAAAATGGATCAAAGTATCTGCATTAAATTTTGCATAATCGTTAGGTGTTCCAACTTACTTGAAATCTTGACTATGGCATTTGGCGTGTCTGCTCTTTACAAAAAAAATTTTTTTTAGTAATACAAGCTCGGCAGAATCCGAGAAGATGTCAATGGTGATACACGCCCTGGACGCCACAACACGTCAAAAATGGAAGAAATCTTTGGTAGTGAAGAAAATTGTTTTGGAGACTCGTCGAATCTCAATCAGAGAATTAGCTCAGAATGTTGGCAGATAGGCTGGTTCATTCCATGATTTTTTTTTCAGAAATTTTGGGCACCAAACGTGTTTGTGAAGTTCGTTTCGAAATTACAGAAATTTTCAGCAGAAGAACCGTCACATTACCATCGTTCAAGCGCTGTTGAATGGCGTGAAGACAATCTAGATTTGTTCAAAAGGGTCATCAATGGTGACCAAACTAGGGTATATGGTTCTGACGTCGAAACCAAAACCCAATCATCCCAATGGAAGTGACCAGAAAGCTAAGACTGAAAGAGCACGTACAATTCGGTCAAATGTTCAAGTCGTGTGCACTATATTTATTAGGGTGGCATACATGAGTTCTTGCCGAAAGGTCGTAAGATCAATAAGAATAAGATATGCAACGTTTCCGTTAAGTAACACCAAAAAAACGTCAGGATTTGTGTGGGAAAAATTCATTCCTGTTGAATCACGACAATGCGACTGCTCATCGTCGTTTGTATGTAATTTTTTTTGGACAATAATAATCCGTAGTCGTGGATCAACCGTGTTCACCGATCTTGGCTCCCTCCAACTTTTTCCTCTTTCCGGTACTGGAAAGACGATTGAGAAGATAACGAGCATGTTGATGAAAGAGCTCATGGCTATACCTAAAAGCGCATATCAAAAGTACTTAGAGGGTTGGAAAAAGCCGTGGCGCAAGTGTATTATATCTGAGAGGGATTACTTTAAAGGACAAAATAGGTATTGACAATAAGTAAATAAGTCGCCTTTTTGAACAATCCTCTTATCCAAAAAATAGTGTCATTCGGCGAAAGATGTTATTTCGTACTATTTTCGAACGGTCGACATTCAAATATCATTGTGATGACTTTTGATTAGGAAGTTACAATATAGGGTTTGCATAAAAAGTATATGAAAATTGGTTCATTTCAGATTTAGCTATCAAGTCCTACAAGCTTTCCAAGCATAACCCTTGGGCGGCGACATGCTTTGGCATCGGATTTTCAAAGACTTCAGAGTAGCCGTCCTTCAGAGTAGCCGTGCAAGCTTCTTTGACATAAGTTAGAGTCCTATGGTTGTCCTTTGTGGAAGATCTCACTTTTGGGAGTAGAAAAAAGACAGTTAGGGCCAAATTCAAAGTGTGAGGGTCCTGAGGAATTATGATGCCTTGGCAAGTTGTCGTCAGTTCTCCGAGCCTCAGTGCGGAGCTCGACCACCATGCTCTTACGGCAATCTTAGAGGAGCTTGTGTTACTTAAAAATTGCAGTTTATTACTTGCTTTCATCGTTGAACACTTAGCGAATCATGCCCAACGTTTCCGCACCCGATTTCCTCAATCCTACACAAAACTTGATGTTGCACCGCTCCCTATATTCTGAGCTTGCACTTAGTCACTCAAACGAAGCTCGTTAAATATCCGATCTGACCTGTACTCACGTCCGAAGGCAACAGAAGCTTGGCGCATTTTGATGATCAGACTGCTTAACACGGCCAGAAAAAATGTTTCTTGATACTTTTTGAATAAACACTATAGCCACTCGCACAATGTGTTGAAAATCCACTATAAAAACGGTAAAAATATTTCGGTCAGCTTTCATAAATTTCCCATTGCTTTTGGTCATTATCCAGCTCCTTCTCGCATGACTATAGTGAATTTAATCAATAGATTAAAACGACCGTTACGACTGTTTCAGTGAATAGATTGCATTATCAAACGATATTGAATCATTTTCTTTTTGCTGAGATTGGAGTCATGGAATTGAAACTAGCCGCATTTCAGGGAAATGTGATGAAAAAATGACTTGTCTCATGCAGAGTTATCATCTTTCTCCTTCTATCCATCTAGCTCAATATTTTAATGGCGGGAAATGTATTTGAATTCTCATATGTACTACAGTAGGTGATGATGAAGGTGATGAAGGTGATGATTCTAATGGCGAATTTCGAGGAGTTTTTCTAGGAAAACAAGTAATTAGTACTCTGATCTCGAAATTAATTTCGTGGTGTTCCGTCCCAGCAGGGTACTGACGAAATCTGTGTACCAGTGGCTATGGCTTGGTACTCGTGCAAATAGCAAAAGCTTCGGAAAAAAGATGATTACTGAATCGACACTCGGCGATTCAGTTGTCGGTTTTAAAGGCCAATATACCATCTAAACCAAAATAATTTCCTAATTAGATCATGAATTCATATCAACATCCCGAATACGTTTCGCCCCATGTAATTTTCTCAGATCAAGAGTCACATAACTAAAATAAGGCTCACCCTTGAATTGACAATCGTTCACTGTTAATATCTCATACTCTCATATAGCCTTATGCCGCGGCTTAATATTTAGCATTTAGGCGCTTAATACCCCTTCCACGATGTTGCCGATATATTGAAGATGATGGGTTCGTACTTATGTGTCAGAGATTTTTAAGCTTTTGCTGTCTGCTGGAGTACTAAGCCACTAAAGCACTTAGGTATTTAAATTCTTATTTTCTTAATCATAGAATACTAACCTTCGTCTAATGAAATAGACTACGCCTGTTTCATTTTCTTTTTCTTTTTGCTTACTTTTTGAATCTCATTCTGTCCTCGTAAATGCTCATTATGTATTTGTCTCAACAAAAGTGACACATTCGAAACGTGTGTTTACGCAGACGTTATATATAATAGATATAGCCAATTTCGGTTGTCGAATCGATGAAGGTTAAGATTATTTGATTTTGCTTTCATTTCTTTTTTGGATGATATATTTAGCATCAGATGAATGAAGAACAAATAATCAGCTAACATCTGACTCCAGGAATCAGGAACATTCAGAAAGTGAGATAGAAGACGCAGTTCTTCAAGAGGAAGGAGAAATGACGGATGGTGACAGTGATGTCGATTTGGAGGAAAGAAAGAATGTTATGGAGCCTGTTTCACCAGCAATGAATGTGTTAATGATTTACTGACGACAGTAACCAAAATTTAAAACAGAGGTAAATATGTACTTAAATAACTCATCTCGTTACCCTAAGTTTAGAAGAAAAAAATAAGCACAAATGGTCCACCATGTGGGCTAGCTTGTATGTATAAGTAGCAGGCAGATATATTATTTATGTAAAGCCAGGATTATTTTGAACTCATCACTCGTGATATCATTAATAGAATTGTCATTTTTACGAACGTAGGAATTGAAGTAAAAGTATGGACAAATAGTTTTGCTCGAAGAACTTTTTGACAACAAGTACAGAGCATGTAAGAGTTCATTAATTGTTCGAGATCCAACGACAAGAGCATCCGTCTGGAGTGCCGTGCTCAAGATTGACATACATCAATCCCTGATATTTGATTTGTTTATAGACAAGTGTCAGTTGCTGCTTTTCTAAGATCGTCGCGGTCTTAGAATGTATTTTATATTCCAAATAGGTAGGTAGGTAGGAGTGGCCGCCTGATATCGAGATGCCAGGCCCAATTAGCGCTTATGCGCCGTTTTGATGCCACCACTCAGTGACCTAGTGTGCTATTATTGGAGTTTCATATCCATCCTGTGGAATTAAGGAATTTGATGATATTACAGAATCCTATTTCCCTGAATTCTGATAGATCGTCGAAGGAGATTTTGCCGAGTAGGCGCTGTCTGGTTCTAGCTAGAGCCGAACATTCACACTGTAAATGGGTGAGAGTTTCCTTTTCCAGTGGGTTCTTGCAACTTTGGCAGTAGGTGTTGAATGGGATGCCTAACTTAGCAGCGTGGGTACCGACAGGCCAGTGGTCAGTACAGATGGCTACAATTCTGGCAATCTCTTGTCGGGGTCTGTTAGTTAGGTCGAGGGTTCTTTTCCTGTTATAGGAGGGCCATGTTTTCCTTGATATGACGCAGTTGCTAAGACTGCACCATCTGGAGTTCGCCCTCGAGAGAAAGTGTTGTAGAAGGTTTGCCTTGACCAGTCTGATGGGGGGGAGTACTGCCTCCGCCAAAGAACAGTCGAGGGAAGAGCCGTGCCTTGCTAAAGCGTCAGCCTTTTCGTTTCCCTCTATTTTGCTGTGGCCAGGAACCCAAATGAGAGTAATGTTGAAATAGTCTCCTGCACAGCTGATTTCATCCTTACACTGTGCAACTAATTTGGATTTTATGAAGTGAGAATCGAGAGCTTTGATAGCTGATTGGCTATCAATATATATATTTACATCTCTCTTGGTAATAGGATAGCGCGTGAGTAACTTGCAAGTTTCCTTAATCGCCAGTATTTCTGCTTCGAACACGCTGGCCGAGTCTGGAAGTCGCAACGATTTGGAGATATTCAGTTCCGCTGAGAAGATACCCGAGCCAACCCCACACTCCATTTTCGAACCGTCGGTGAAAAAAGCTACCTGATGGTTCTCAGAGTGCAGTCCCTGTTTCCATGCCATCCTGGATGGGAAGTGGACATGGGCGGCTTTATTTGGGTTGTGTATGGTTGTCGTGAAATCGGTTGCAGTCGTGGCCAGGTCACTAGATAATAAGTCCAGCACCTTGCTATGACCGTAGGGTTTAGATGACCAAAACCCAGATTCTCTGAGTCTAATGGCGCTACAGGCTGCATTATATCTGATGAAGAGGTCCAGAGGGAGGAGGTTTAGGAGTACGTTAAGTGCCTCGGTCGGAGTAGACCGAAGGGCACCGGTTACCCCGATACTGGCCGATCTCTGTACGCGGCTTAGTTTTTTGATGTTGTATGCCTTACTTAGGGCAGGCCACCATACGAGCGCTCCGTAGGTGAAGATTTGGATGATATTCCAAATAAGTTCCAATAAAGTTAAATGTGGAATACGATTTATGATAATGTGCGAAAATTGTACCAAATATATGATTTACACAATATTTGGTCTCTGGGACAATTTAGGTGACTTCCATTTGAGTGAGTTTTTCGTTAAGGAGAATGTTACCGCTGATAATTGGTTCACATCGGTGACCCACACAAGAGCTTTAATAACAGAACCATATAAGCTCATTTTTTTAGGGAGAATTCGTTTTAACAAAAGGGAATTACCACCCGAATATCACAACAGAAACAGACGTATTGGAAACCCATAATTTGCTTTAACGGTAAGAGGACTTTTCTGTCTTATAAGACTAAGGCTAGAGAAGCTCTTTTCTTATTATATTCTTGAAAGAAACCAAATAAACCAAATATGGTTGAGTTTTATAATAAAGCGAATGGAGCAGTCGACACTTTAGACCAAATGTGCTCTGTTATGGCTTGTAACCGCAAGGCCAGAAAATGGCCAGTGGCATTTTAAATATAGCTTGCATTAACAGTTGTGTAATTTACTGTGCAAATATCTGTAGTGAAAATAAAGGCGCTCTCCTCTTGAGAATCTATAAAGTAATTACATAATTCTTTAACTCAGATATGGAAGGAAGAGATGGAAGGAAGAGATGGAAGGAAGAGATGGATGTCATAACAGTAGAAGGGAATCAAATGCATCGAATCAACTAATCGCATTAAGAAGTATTCTTATATATATCTTATGTATACTATTCTACGTGTTGTGTACCGAGAATGTTAACCGACGAGCAAAAGAAAAAAACGAGTCAACATTTCGAGGGTGAATCTCGAGAAGATCCAAGCAGATCAGGAAATGTTTTTGTTACGTTTTGTAACCATGGATAAGACCTGGATCAACTATTTTGATCCTGAAATGAAACAATAATCGCCAACTTGGAAGCGAGCATCCTCTCCGACGCCAAAGAAATATCGGGTTGGAACTCCTCGAACACCGGCCCTATTCGTCAGATTTAGCTCCCATTTAATTTCAATTTAATTTCACTCCTCGTAAACACCCCTCGTTAGTTAGTGTCCAACTGGGTTTGCCTGCAAGATGATGTACTGCAATGGGTTGTTCGGAAATTAAGTCAATTTTTTTTTTGAGCGAATTGAAGGCGAGTTTTTTATAGTGATTAAATATTTTATTGAATTATATATTGTCCATTGTGGTCCAATATCTTTTGCCATCTTTCTTTCATTCTACGCTCATAAAACATTTGATTTTTACTGGCAAAAAACTTATCCAGGAAGTTTCTGACCTGGTCATTTGTGAAAGCTTTTGGCAAGTTACCAAACTTATCATAAGAGGTAAGTTAGGTAAGTTATAAGAAGTAAAAGAGGTCTCGCATTATCTTGGAAGAACACTATATTTTTTCTCTTGAACAATTCTGGCCTTTTCTGTTTAAGTAAAATATTAAAATTGCCCAGCTTCAGAATCGATCGTTGCGTTGTCAAGTAGAAGCTAAAGGAAAAAACAATTCCTTAAAAATATGACTAAACGGTTTTTTTTTTAAATATCGGCTTTCTAAGTGCTTTGAGTCATGTAAGAACATGAGGAACCCATATGTCAAGTTTTGGTCTAAGCCTAGCCTTTTCAAAGGATTATAAACGGTCGAAGTCGATACATTTCATTTCTCAGCGATCTTATGAGCTACCAATCGCCAGTTTGCATCAATTAATGCCTTTATTGTGTTTCTATCAGCTTCAACTGGCTTCCAGAACGATGTGCATGTTCAACATGAAATTTTGCAAGCCAATTTTTGGCAATGACGTATTTCTTACGTATCGGATTGTACCTTTTTAATATTAAAAAAGTAAATATGCCGAAAAAGCATATTCACAGCCGAAGGGAAAAATTATTTTCGAACAACCCAATATTAACAGATATACAAAATTCTTGTCCATCGCCGGCTCCTTTCTGGCAGCATACGAATTCCAAATTGGGAAAATTGTGCTTCTTTTAAGGCGCTCTATGAATGGACCGAATATATGGCGGATAAGGTAAGATGTCCCATTTCGGTGTTTCCAAATTATAGTAACTTAAACAATTTGTGCCCTAGCGTTGTTGTGCTACATAATCAATTTGTTGTCTTTTTGCTCTTATTGTGCTATGTTTCTTTCAACGCTTGGCGCAAATGCTGTACTTGTGTTCCGTGGCGAGCTCCTGTCAAGGTCTTACCTGATTGCAACAGCTCAGAATATACCACCGCGAGCTGGTTCCCAGTAAATACACAAAATGAGTATTGATCCATGTATCTTTGACTTGTCCGCGACGCCTTTACGATTTCTTCCACTTTTCATCGCCAGTCAAGTTCTTGTTGAATTTGACATGGATCTAGGTCTGTTTATTCCTCCAGTCTACGTCTTCAACATTTTTCAACGGTCCGGAATGCTCCTTGTCTTCCACGCCAATTGTAGCGTTGAATTCATTTACGACGAGTTTTTTCACTAATAGAATCCTCACCGTACATTTACAATGTCATATGTTAGGTTTTAAAGAATCAGTCGCTGATGTAGGATTTGACCCTGAAAGCAGGTAGACCTAAACCGGGTTCAAGTCAAGGAGAATCAGAGATATCATTTCCTGAGGTCTGAGACCCATATAAGCCCAAACTAATTTAATCTTTCGACTTTGTACAAAAAAGTTTTGAGTTCGTGAGTGACGTGAGTTCACCCTGTTTTTATAGACATAAAGGAAAGCTGGGCTCCGCTGTCACAAACTCTTTAAGGGGCACCCCCTCGTGATTCGAATCGTTGGGATAGTAAGACCGAAAATATGGCTATTGCTCTTGAAACGTGTTTAATCAGACAAATCATCAGACATTGTCTATCAAACATCCGAAATCTTTCCATTTAGATAACACTCACATTGAACTCCATGCGACATCCATTGGCATTAAAAGATATTAAGATATTTCCTTCACTCTATCATCAAATTGGCTGCTACGAAACAACCATCTCAAACAACATAGTCGCTGACCAGAGTGTGGCACCTGTTTTATGCAGTCAAATGCCCAGAAATAAAATGCCCAGATTACACTTTTGTTTGCCAGTGGAAGTCCCTCCGTTCTAAAAATTGAGAATTTGTGCCATTTCTTTCAAGCGGCACTTGGTTTTTGTCCTTAATATTCTTGTTTAAATGGCCTACCGTGGTTCAGAGTTGTTTGCTGATGTGTTTGCTTCTGACGTCGAAATTGTATTTCATAGTTCTCCTCACTGACAAAACCAGCTGTATTATATGAAACTTGTGTGGAAGAAAAAGCTTTTCAAAATCTTCATAGAGCTCTTCGTATTGTTTCTTTACATTCAGTTTCATGCGCCATTGATATCCCGCGATCAGGAATTTTATTTCCTCCTCCATGGAGTGAAGTGATTGATATATTGGATCTTTCAATGTCATTCAGTTTTCATATGCGACAGTGAGTTTTATGAACTATAGAACGCTGTGATCGTAGGCTTAATTGGTAGTTTTTGGCGTCTCCGATTTCGGGATGATTGGATAGCGTGTATAGGATATGCTGAAGCCAATTTGCTGCTAATAGTCTCCCTCAGGTCTTCCTGATGAGGAAAGTTTCCTCTAGAAATATCGTCCAAGTTCGTTTGGTGAAAACACTTTTTCCTACTAATCCAAATGCACTCTTTATGGCTTGGAAACAATTCAGATATCACTTGCTTTGCATGAACCATACCTCTTCCAATGTACCTTCTCCGCTCAGAAAGCCAGCTGCAATAAATCGTTGCGAATGAACATGGATTAACATTGCCACATCGTGACCTAGATTAAACATTTATCTGTTTTCCCCCGAAGCCAAATCTAAGCCAAGAGGCAGCAAAAAAACCTCCCGGTCATAAAATGCCGAACATGTTTGTTTACGCCAGGACATATGTAGGTGATGGAAAACTCGATCAATACGCAGCCCGGCATGTAGTACAAGCAAACATCAGATTATGGTCGAAGCGGAAGTACTAGCGAAATATTTGACCTGAAAACCCATAGCCTACGCGGCTATGTGATGTCCGGATGTGTCGGAAATATACAATATATTCCCGAAAAGAAGGAACACGAAAAAACAACGTTTGTTTGTGCCACACCGAAACACCATCAACAAATTCTAATAAACGAAATCCGAAATGCAAACACATACTCCGTGAGGGCAAACGAACCGAACACGGTGAATATCCTTACTCAGGACTAGTGGGAAAAAAGAAAACTGCACAGATTGTGAAATGAAAAAAGTGGAAGATAAAATCCATTAGAGAATAATTGGTCCTCACACCGGAGACGACGAAAATGAAAATCGCCGCAACGGCAACGGGACGGGATAGCGACAAAGCGAAACCATGGGCTGGAAAATGCGATTACATTCCTCACTACCTCCGTCCGCCACCTTGCAACAAAAGCCCGCTTGATTCGATTGTGCTACTAGCTTCCAATCTGATCTCATAACAGCTCAAGACAGGACTTCAAACTTGGGCTACTCGATGCGGGCGTATCTAATCGACCTCACGGCATAGAGTGGAATATTGAACCCGCACAACCACAGCGTACCATAAAGGGTGCCCATGTCTAAACTGGGACGAGAGGGTGGAGTAAGAAAATTTCATTTCAGGACATGCAATTTGTACCTAGGGACATAGGGTCAATGGATTCAATGTTTCTTCATTCTACGTCGTTTGTGTTTTTTTTTTTTTGGCGCTCATATTTTCCATGTTCCCGATTTTATTATCCTTCCGAAGCTATTTGTTGAATTGTCGTTTTAATTGAATCCAGGACAAAAAGGATATCCGTTTCAATTTCCAACCGAACATCGAATCGTCGAAAAACACCAAGCAATCAACGGAAGTGGGGTGAATGACTGCATCCGGTTGGTTAATTGCCATCAGTTTTTCCTCGATGGAGAAACATGGCTTTGTAGATCAACGACAACGATAAGGATGTAGTCATGGGGGTGGATACAAATTAACTACTTGCATTACAATAGCACCGTCGACTTTTTTACTCCGGCGAATCCTTTTTGCGGATTGCCTCGACCTCGATGGATATCAGGTTTTCTATTTTAGCTTCCATCATTCAAAGTTATTTAGTTCTAATAGACTAAAAGCTCAATTCGCCTAAAGCTATCGACTTTTCGAAGCGATTTTAGAATATATAATTTACCAGAATGTCGCCATCGCGTCATCGATTCGTTATTGAGCCGTCCTCTTAATCAAAACCCATAATTAGCTTGGGGTTCACATTCAAAACATCATTAAAAATTCACCAAGGACATAACTGTCAGTTTCAGACAGACCCACACGTAGTACAGCGGGTCCTGCAATTAGCCCCGTACCAGAGGACTCATCATACGCCGGACGTCACCGACACACATAGAAAATCGAATGAATAGCGCCGAGACAATACCATTTAAAGTTGATGGCAGTTAATCATCATGTTGCCGCTCTTGTTTCGTCCTTTCGTGAGTGCAAATTGTAGGTTTTTTTTACGCCGTAGTAGGACTTCAATCTGACAGTAATCATCATCGTCATCACCATGATCATCGTCGCCCTTCGTAGTCCTAACGTACATAGTCCTTTTTTCCACATTTTTTTATGTCTAGCTGAGTTTGTCGGCGGCAGCGGCCCGCATATCCTTTTGTCAACTCTGTTTTGTATCCCGTTTGGGGAAGGAATTACAAAGGTTTTCACTTTGGGTGCCATTTATCAACTATGAAAAAAAAAAATTAAACCATAGGAAGGGAAGGAAAGGGAATCATATCGTGTCTCGTCGTCAGTCAGCAGGAGAATGGAGGGTGGAAGGATTCAAATTAAAACAATATTTCTACTGCGGGTTGTTCGTCTTCCATTCACCGTGAATTGCGGTTTCGAGTTCGTTTTGTTGTTTTTTTATTTAAAGAGTTTTATGGCTTTTATTTGTAACTGAAAATCTCCATTGGTGATTAAGTAGACATAAGAGAAGGTGAAAAAGGAGGCTCGAGAGCAGTGCTTGATGTAAAATATTGCACAAAGATTTGCATTTGATTAGTCAAAAATGCAGCCAGTCAAGGAGAATGAGTAAAAATGTATACTTAGAGGCATCCCCGAAAATGTTTGCAAGAGCCTTTTATTCCTACTCTGGAAGACAGGTTGTTGTCTTGTTTTGTTTTGTTTTGTTTATTTCATCATTATCCTCGTTTTACAATTTTCGAAAAGATTTCTAAAGAATACGTATCATGCAGCTAAAATACGAATATAGTTAGTGACATTTTATATTAATTTGCAATAATAGAGGCAAATGTCACTTCATAACAAATTATTATTAATTGTGGGGTGAACAATTCAAGGTAGGGAAACAAAGTAAAAAAATGAAAATAAGAAAAGATTAGAACAATGTGATGTATGTATGTATGTATATGCAAAAGATCTTTTCCATAAAGCAATTTCATTAAATGTATATATACATAAATTAAAGGACATTACTCAATATAATGAAGCAAAATATCGATTGCATGGTGATCAAAGCTAGAAAGCCATACTTTTACTTTTTTCATGAAAGTAAACAAATTACCTATGATTCGCATATCTACAGGAAGACTATTAAATCATTTGCAGGATAGAATCGAATATGAGTTTCTATAGCATGTGGTACGAAAGGCAGGAATGGTGATAAGAGATTGTTGACGGCTTTTCAGATTGTAAGCGTCAGAGATCGGGATCTGCATATACATAACCACCTCGGATAAAAAATATTTTTAAAACCTTATAGAAGAATAGATTGGTATAGAATAGACTGGTATAGAATAGACTGGTAGAATTTTTATGTATCGAAATAATTCCATAGAGTGGACCAGACGGGAAGAACTGCAGATCTTCCGTATGACGCACTTCTGTAAAACAAGCAACGGCTGGATTTTATTCATATAAGCACTTCCCCAACAGCTTATACCGTACTGTAATTTCGAATGAAATATCCCATAATATATTGTCCTTAGTATTGTATATTAAAAGGACAAAGTTTCTTTAGACGGTAGAAGGAACGAATAGTAGAAAGCAGATATTGCTTTAAACATAAAATGTGTTTAGATCAATCTAAATCCCAGTCAATTATAACACCTAGCTATTTAAAATGACTCACATTTTCGATTTTGAAGCAACCGTCAGAACAGTGAACATTCACGTTAAAAGATGCTTTAGAACATTGGGCGGAAGATGAAATATGATGCATGCTAAACCTTGCACATTTAGAAGCACGGAATATGACCTCGATATCTGGAGACTCATGGGTGGTGAGGCTAAAGAACATAAGTTTAGTTTTATCGCTAACCACCAGCTTATGTTCCGTGAACCAAATTCCTAATATCTCAACATCATTATTTATATCACCAACTAGATTTACGGGATTGACAGAATTGTATGCGATCCCAAGATCATCCACAAAAGCCCTAACTTTTCCTACGAATGACTGAGTAAACAAGGAGTTGATATAGTGTGTTTTTTATAGAGGTCTAGAACTTTGAAATGGAATAAAACAAAGATGATTTTTTTAAATTGGCATGAAATTGACTTCATTCGAAAGATAATCTTCTAACATTATAATTTAAATATAATTTCTGGCATATGACCGCCCAAAACAAGATTGCCGTTGATCCCAATTTTCATAAGCGAATTTTGTTTAGCGATGAAGCTCACTTTTGGTTGAATGGATACGTCAATAAACAAAACTGCCGTATTTGTAGTGATGATAATCCTCAAGTGTATGTTGAGGCACCGTTTAATCCACAAAAACTGACTGTTTGGTGTGCTTTATGGGTTGGTCCGTACTTCTTTAAAAACGATGCTGGCCAGAACGTTACAGTCAATGGTGACCGCTATAGAGCCATGATTACTGACTTTTTCGTTCATCAATTGAACAACCATGATGTGCAGGAGCTGTGGTTTCAACAAGACGCAGCATGTCACACAGCTCGTGCCACAATTGATTTATTGAAGGAAACGTTTGGTAACCGCATAATTTCACGTTACGGACCCGTGAATTGGCCTCCAAGGTCGTGCAATTTAACGCCGCTTGACTATTTTCTGTGGGGATATGTGAAGTCGCTAGTCTACGCCGATAAACCCGAAACGATTGACCACTTGGAGGACAACATTCGCCGCGTTATTGCCGATATACGGCCACAAATGTTGGAAAAAATCATCGAAAATTGGACCTCCCGATTAGAATACGTCCGAGCCAGCCGTGGCGGTCATATGCCAGAAATTACAATATATTTCAATTATAATGTTAGAAGATTATCTTTCGAATAAAGTCAATTTTATGTCAATTTAAAAAAAATCATCTTTGTTTTATTCCATTTCAAAGTTCTATACCTATAAACACCCATATACCATATAAAAACACCCTTTATATAAGAAATAATATAGGTCCAAGCACCGAGCCTTGGTGTCCCCTAAGATTGATAACCATAGTGTTACTTAGGCTAGAGTCGATTTTCACTTTTTGTTTTCTATCCTTTAAATAAGACATCTTCTTCTTTTCCTTTTTCCGGCGTTGTTATGGTCAGAAGTGTAGGACCATAACCTTCCCACTTAACTGCATTCCTACTGGTCCGCCGGTTTGACCTCAGAAAGTAGCGGCAGGCTTCCCGCTTTAGGATTACTTCATCTGCTGATGTTTTTGCATTTGTTTGCACCAATTGTTTTTTTTTTTTTTGTTTTTTTTTTTTTTTTTTGTGACAGTCGTGTCAACCCACTGATTTGCATGTACACTTGTAGGCAGTTTAATGGTGGTATATGTGTCCCTAGGCTCACCTTGGTGTTTTCTAAATTGCCTAGATGTGATTTTTGTTTTCCTTTGTTTTAGTCGCCTTTTACGACAAGCGGGAGGTATCACTGCAGGGATATTCTTAACCCGTCCCTGCACGGAACCCTTTAAATAAGACATAAACCAACTATGTATCGAACCACGAAAACCTACATTATGCAGCTTGTGTAAAAGAATGTTATGATCAACCATATCAAATGCTTTTGTTATATCAACAAAAAGCCCGGCAAAAGATCTTTTTTCATCCAAGCCTTTTTGTATGATGGAGCAAAAATCGAAAAGGGCGTCTTCAGTGGATAATCCAGTTCTAAATCCAAATTGCTTTGGACTGAAGAACTTTATTTTATTAAGGTACTCCAATACTCTTTTCTTAACGCATTTCTCAAAAACTTTGGCTATTGAAGACAACAGTGAGATTGGTCTATAATTCCTTTAGGAGGAATAACGATAGCACATTTTAAATCCTCAGGAAAATTTCCGGACAGGATACTCAAATTGAAAAGATGCTCTAAGATATCTACAATGAAGAAGGAAATGTTTTGTATGATTACGTTTGAAATACCATCGCTGCCACAGGAGTTAGAGCCGTTTAAGGAGTGAATAGTCCTCAAAACTCAAAAAGGAGTATCTGGTGATCTGGGAACACATAAACAATTACAAACGTTTGTATTATTTGTTTGAAAAGACTGTTGCCCAATTGATGCAAAGTATTTATTAAATTCGTTTGCTATTTCCGTGGGCTCCGTATTTTTATTACTTCCATTTTTTAAAGAATTATTTTGCTTAATTACATTCCGATTTATAATGTTATTGATCACTCTCCATTCTTGCTCGCTCCCTTGCGCAGCCCTTATCTGATTATGGTAGTAAGCATCACGGCTTTTACGTATTTCACTATTAATTATTTGGCTCATACGGTTATAGCAATTTTTCAACCTAGCGTTCTGTGGATGTTTAAGGCATTTTTCCGCAATTTGTGCTTTTGCTTTCTTTTCCTAAGGAGTAAACTATTTATCCAGGGCTGTAGCCCAGAAACTGATTTTTTAGGCATAACGACCTAAGTAGCAGACCTTATATAATTTCTTAATATTTTTAAAAATATACTAACAGCCGCAGATGCATTTTCTTGAACATAAACCTCTTCCCAGTTTTCGAAACGAAGTAAATTATTAAGCAGCTCATAGTTAATTCTCTACAACCTACGTTTGAAGATTAAGCTTTTTTACTTTCCAAGCCATTAAAAATTAAACCAGTCATACAATGATCAGATATTTAAAGCTCAAGGTTGATACTATAGGTAGTACATACATTAGGAGGAAATCTCAGAAAACGAGCATGGTCAATGCAAATACCCGCAATCGGTCTAGTGCACTAATTTATTGTACATAAGAGGTTAACCCATGCTCTGCCATAAGAGCAAGGTACCCATCTAATACAGGAGTAGCGTTTACCAAATCCAAATTGAAATCGCCTAAGACAATAAGGTTATTTGATTTGTCACCACATAAAAATGTTTGAAATTCATCTAAAAACACATGAAACGACTGTGAATTAAATCGGTAAACACAAACAAAAGTTCATTGCATATGTTTATAGAGAATTTTATAATATCTGCACTCACTAAATTATAGCGCTTCACATCACATTCATCCAAATCATACCGAACTCGTATAAAAGCCCCAACTCCACCTGCAGAATACGAATCATTGGCATTTCCAAAAAACTTATAACCAGGTAAATAATAATCACTAATCTCATAGGAATAAATCCAGATTTCCGATACGAAAATGATTTCGGGCAAGTACTTAAAATATTCTAGTTTGCTTACCAATAAATCGAAATTTTGCCGTAAACTTCTAATGTTTTTGTGAACAACGTACACAGATTTGCTATTGGCAATAGAAAGTAAACAATTAGTATGGCTTGTTGTGGCTTCAATGGTAATGTCGTTGTTTATAAGATCATAATTATCATTCATACAAAAAAACATTTCATAAGGGTTATTTAAACAGCGTGTAAGTCATCAAAAGATTTTATAACAAAAACTTTACCATTATCAATCTTTCTCAACAGAATGCTACAATTTTGAAACCACAAGTAGGTACTTGAATTTTTTTTCTGCTTTAAGTTTTTTAGCTGCCATAAACAATGCACGAGTGTGCTTAGTAAAACAATCATTAATAAATATATTTCGCTTACTATCAGCGGCAAATAACGAGGAGTTGAGCTTCTTTTTAACATTTTGTTTGCTGTTCATTATTCTCTGTTTAACATTAAGGGATGTGAGATGGACAATGGCAGTGTGGGTGCCTATGGACGTCGGTGTTCTTAATAACCCCATTAACCGTTGTTCTTTTTTGCTAACATTTCTGAAATCCAAGTTAGAAACAGCAGAGTTTCCAATATACTATATGAGTCTCTAAAAAAGTAGTTGCCCAACTTCACGTAACTGTGTCTGTCAAATTAAGAGCGGTTCGTGAGCTGGAACATTTGAAAGTATATATAGCGCAACAATAAAACCAGAAGAATTCCAAAATGCTATGGAGGTGGTTCCAAAAAACAGCAAGTTCGTAACTGCCCCAATCGCTCACCGCTCTTATTGTTGGTCTTTGACGTTAAGATAAACAAGATCATTTATCATGAAACTGTCTTGAAGCTTTTGTCACGCAAACACCCTCCCACAAAATTTTCGAATTGACTTTGCTACCTTGGGCATTTTAAAAACCAAGTTGGCTCTAAAAAAAATTTCAATCAACGGACGCACTTTAATGAGAATGGAGTCGCATCCCAAACGTTCATCTATGAACCTGCAGCCATACCGAAAATATTACTCTTTAAGATTCAAACTTCATATTATTCAAAACATGAAGAAATGTACCATGTGTAACTTCTTTGACATCTGATAGGAGACTAAATAGCTGATTGCACATATGTACACCCAGCGACAAAAAAAATCCTCGCATTACTTTTCGTAGAAAAATTTGTAATTGAGATGTAAAATTTTACAATTCTAAACCCTTTTGCAAATTCTGCACCGATTTCTGATTATTTAAACATTTAATCATTTTTTCTACCTACTCGCAGTAGTAAAAGTGAAGTGATGGCGTTTAAATCGATTTTTTTAGTAGAAAATGTATTTTAAGTCGAAATTTTGTATTTTTCGCTATGGTACTGTCTTTAGCTTTGTATCCGGAAAATGTTTCCAAACGACAAATAGTTCGTCAGGTTGGTACTAATAAATGGAGTGTGCGCCATGTCATCAAGAATTACCAGTCCGAAGGTTCAATTGAACGGAAAGTTGGAAGCGGCAGGCCAAGGTTAATAACTGAAAGGGAAGCGCGGCTTATTAATCGAATTTCAGTGTCTAGTTTCAGCATGTTGTCACATCATTAAAAGTTTTGAGTCTCAAAGTGGAAAACAAATCAGCGACCCAACCATACAAAGACAGCTGAACAATGTGGGTTTAAGGCCCCTGCTTAGGAGTAGGATTGGGGACAAGTAGTTTTTTTCCGATGAGTCTAAATTTAATTTGTTTGGCTCCGATGGCAATGCTTAAGCCCGCCGTAAAAAGGAGAGAATTATTCCGAGGAATGCACTTTATCTACCGTGAAACAATCTCCGCATGTAATGGTACGGAGTGCCGTTCCTAACACATATTTATAAGAAAATATACATTTTGAGTTCCTAAAACATTTATTTTTAATTATTTTTAATAATCAAACTATTTTTTATAATGTTGAAATTGCCACTTTTTTTTTGTTTCTTGTTAATACTTGGAATAAATTTTACAATTAATTAAAAATATAAAATCGATTGCTTTTGTATAGTATATATGTATATCAAATTATGAAAAGAAATAGATAAATAAAATTCAACCAATAAATCTTTAAGAAAATCTTTTCTTCTTCTTCTTCTTTTCCTTTTTCCGGCGTTGTTATGGTCGGAAGTGTAGGACCATAACTTTCCCACTTAACTGCATTCCTACTGGTCCGCTTGTGGGGTCCGCCGGTTTGACCTCAGAAAGTAGCGGCAGGCTTCCCGGTTTGGGATTACTTAATCGCTAAGCCCAATCAAATGCTGGTGTTTTTGCATTTGTTTTTGGGCCTGTCTTTTTTTTTTTTTGTGACACGGGCATGCTCCAGATTTTTTTGTTTGATCTTACTCTTACAACACCGGTGATCTCCAGTCGTATCAACCCACTGATTTGCATGTACACTTCTGGGGCAGTTTAATGGTGGTATATGTGTCCCTAGGCTCACCTTGGTGTTTTCTAAATTGCCTAGATGTGATTTTTGTTTACCTTTGTTTTAGTCGCCTTTTACGACAAGCGAGAGGTATCGCTGCAGGGATATTCTTAACCCGTCCCTGCACGGAATCTTTAAGAAAATCTTTTGCACTTAAAAAATCTATCTATTCAAACCGTGAAATAACCGCGTTGCCAAACTAAACTTAGCACACAATAATGCATGCCGTAATAGATAAATACGATGTGCGACCTGCGAATATTTAGGAACTGTGATTTAAAAGCAATTTAGTACTGTTTAAGATTTTAAATCAGAAGGATGACAGAGTGATTGATACTTTGAGTGACGCGGGCCTTGATTACAGCTTAAATTGTCCGCGGTATTGTCTACCACAAATTCCTCCTATAATACAGTTTCTTTGTGTGGAATGAATGTACAGTGATGCTGACAGAATACTTTTAGTGGTTGTCTATTCACCGCCTAACAAGTTCAACGAAAACAATATAGCCGAACTCGAAGATATACTCATGGGCTTCAGTTCAAAGTATGATAAGATCCTGGTCGGTGGTGATTTAAATGTTCATTACTTTAAGTGCAATAACACATCTAGTCTTTTTCAATAATTCTCTTTTAAAGTAAGACTTTCGCTGGTAAATACTCGATACCACCCATGCTACCAATCCCGTACTAACCCTTCACCAATAGACCTGTTTTCAACTAATACTGTACCTAACATTTTATGTGTTGATCAGCTGACACTTACTTGCGAATTTATTCATGCCATATTGCTTTCTCTGTAAAATTTAATGTTAACAAATATAACTGTGATAATACTATTAGTTTAAGGTCATTTAAACATTTAAATTATTCCAACATATTTGAAACCTGACATTTATCAAAAAGTTTGTATTTGATGTACGAGTATATGTTCCGATTAAGTCGAAACAAATCAAGTCCAAAAATTGTCCCTGGTACTCAAATGAAATTAAAATGCTTGTATAAGCATTTTTTAAACGTTTCAAGAGGAACCTAACACGGCTCAATAAAAGATAGTACTCTGTGGCTCGAAATAAAGTCAACTCACTTATTAAAAACTCCAAACGTTCATATCTAAACAACCAACTTGACTCTTAAATGGATCCTACAGAATTGTGGAGAAATTTAGGAAATCTGGGTGTAATAAGCAGCTACTTTAAACCTGAGTCAGACAGTCCATCTTATGTTGTGCCAGGTATGAATCCCTCTGTCCTCGACATGTCTAATGGTCAATGGTGGTTGAGTGTATCACGGAATATGATGTTACTAAAGCAATTATGTGTGTTAAATCAAACGCCACAGGTTCTTATGGCTCAGTCCAAAATTTCTAAAGCTGCTTCTTCCTCACCTTCTTCCCTACTTAGCGCACATTTTTAACTTTTGCATCTATAGTTGTCAATTTCCAGACCAATGGAAATCTGCAAACATTATTCCGATACCTAAGAAAAATTGCCCTCAAAGTCCATCGGATTCCAGGCCAATTAGCATGCATTGTTTCTTAGCCAAGGCCGTCGAAAAAATACTTGCCAATCAGATACAGCAATATCTTAATGCAAACAATTTGCTCTCGTGCTGGCAGTCTGGTTCCGAGCAAAACACAGCTGCGAATCAGCGGTTATGAAGTTGACAAGCGACGTTAAGTCATCGTTAGATTCGAGGAAGATAGGGGTCTTAGTACTACTTGATTTTTCAAAAACATTTGACTGTATTGACCATTCCATACAGTTGTAGAAATAGGAACAGAAGTTCAATTTCTCACCATCTTCCTTAAGGTTAACACAAACATATCTGTGTAATCGTATCCAAACGGTTATCACAGAAATGGGAATGTCCAATCCATATACTGTCAATATAGGCGTTCCACAGGGATCTGTATGGGGTCCTCTCTTATTTTCTCTATATAGCAACGATCTTCCACAAGATTCAAAATTGCAAGCTTCACATGTATGCTGACGACGTCTTAATTTACATTACTCGCCCCATCAGTTTAAGTGATGACTGCATAGCAAGTATAAATGAGGATCTTAGTAATATAGCAAAATGGTCAGCACTTAATAAATGTAAACCTAATCTCACTAAATCTACAAACCTTATTTGCTCAGGCAGTAATATCGACTTACGAGATTTTCCTTCGATAGTATAACTCTATAGATAGATAGATAGATAGAAGATAGAAAAAATCTATGAAAATGCGTCTGTTTAAGTGTTTATTAATGCCATTTTTTACGTAAACTCGTAACTGTTCTGTGTATCCATATCTTGACTTTGAATGCAAGAGGAGATTAAATATCGCTTTTAATGATTGTATCCGCTTTATCTATATGTCCCGAGGTATTGTACTGTGTCTCATTTAATAACTGATGTTTTGGGTCTAAGTTTGGATGTATTTCTGAAGTATGGTAATATTCTTAAATTTACAAAAGTATTCATCACATGTGTCCTGATTACTTACATCACATGTTAACATTTGCGCACTCAGCACGTGGCCTCAAATTAATTTTACCTCGCTTCATTCATTGCATTGGAGAACATTCCTCTTTCGTATCTGCAATTGGTGCAAAATAACCCTAAATGGTAGTATCAATATTGACTTCAAACAGGGCATCTATGGAAGACACTAGATAGCTCTTTGTGACCTTGATATAGCTGTCTTCGGTAATTGAACCGGTGGGAAATACTATTAGGAGTAGAAATTAATTCAGTGCGTTTTGTAACCTACCATGTCCTTATTCATATTACGGAAAATACGAATGCATGGCTCAAAGGAATCAATATATCCATCATACGCAATGAATTCGCCAGGTTGTAGCAGCACCTTTTTGTACACAACACTCTTTGGATCTCACCAGATCCACAGCATGACCCTCGAACTTAATTGTTGTTTTAGCATTGATGTTAGGGTTGATGGTAATGATTCACCACTCTAAGCGTACTATTTTTTCTTCGTGGGATTATCGTAGAACATCCATTTCCCATCCACAAAGCACTTTTATTTTTGCCTTTGAATTAGCTGCTCACAAGTGAAAAACCGCCTTTCAACATCTCTCGGTTTCCATTCATGAGGAATCCAATTCTCTTGTCTTTGAATCATTCCTATGGATTTTAAGTATAGAATTTGCTTGATGAGCTATGAGTACTTCCAATAAATGTGTAAGTTCCATTTGCGTTTGACTCGTATCTTCACCAAGTAAGGCTTCTAATTCTTTGGCATCGGTTTTATTGGTTGCCAAGAGCGGGGCTTATCTTCAACCCTGTAATCACTATTCTTAAAACGTTAAAAAAACTCCTGATTAATGCAAGGCATTCCTTAAAAAACTAGGTCTTCCCTTTTGATCGTATTCTTAGGCCACGCACTGAGCGGCAAAAGCTTTAGTTTTTTTTGTTTTTTTTTTTTAGTAATTTCATTGCTGTCATATAGCTGTAACCAATTCTCTTAGATGTAGCCCTTCTCAGAGAAAAACTTTTTGTTCATTGAAAATTGTTTAGCCATTTTGACGCAAACCATGGGCAAAAGCAATAAACAAGCTCACTGTGTCAACTCTTGCCACCTAAAATACCACCAAGCCAACTGCCCCAGCGTGTTGTTACTATCCATTAACACCTGTACTACCAAATTCCTTATAATATATCATAATAATATTACCGAACAAATTTATTATAAATAAATATAATAAATTCCTTAAAACGATTTTTATAAAAAAAAAAAACCTGCACAAGTGCGAGTCGGACTCGTCCACCGAGGGTTTCCCTAAAAATTTGTAGATATATAATATAAATAGTTCAGGAATCAAGTCTCGCAGTTTGTAGGACTAACTAGGTACGCATAACAGTGCAAACTGTTAGGTACTACATACACCGAAGTTATTAGGTACCAATACATATAAAAGATGGAAAAGGTATTTATTTTTTAACATCCTTCGTCATAAATCCAAAATTATATATCATAAAAAATAAAAATATTTAAAAATCTTTTCAAGCTTGTGCCAGTGAAGCCCTTTCATTCTATACCCCGACACGATTGACTCACTTCAAAATTTGGACCCCCGTTCCTTGCATAAAAACTCTTTTTATTTTTTATTTAATGTGATCTAATTTTTCAAATTTTTCTCTTCTGTACAAATTAGTAATTTTTTTTTAAAAATCTATAAAAAGATTTGGTCACCCATACAATTATGACAGCCCATAGCGTTGCTTAACCTCGATGATTGATTACGTACTTTAAATAAAGATTACATTTTTTATGATTTGATTACAAATGTATAGTTGTCAGACTTTTCCCAGTATTTGTAGTATAAGACAATATTACTTGCCAAATTTCATAGTTCCATTTCGTAGGCCAACGGATACTATCCCATAAATTTTGATTCTGTTGAGAGTGTCAAAATATACAATATGTTTTCTTGCAACATAAACAGCCGTTTCTTTTTTTTACGTTAGCCTAGAAATTTAATTTTTTTACAGCTTTACGGGATTGTAGACCTAAGTATATGGTTTTTATTTCAACCTCCACACGTTCCCGATATTAACAGTCAGACAGACGGACATCCTATAAGGGTCCAGTTTTTTTCCTTTTGAGTCAAACTCTATAAAACAACATTGACTGTACAACATTGTATCCACATCCAGCGTAGCAATACATAAGACGACATTCATTGACTCTTACATCCTTAAATCGTGTATCAGTCTTAAGCACCTAGCCCTATCCTCCTATTGTGTACACCGCAGAATTAAAGATTTCAGAGACAGTTTACCGCTCGTGGTGGCAATAATTGCTCCAATCCATATTTAAATATACTGGGCACGACTGGCCTATTCAATTCAGCATCTTTCCACTACGAGTATTGTTCTCTAGATATGCGAGACGCGGATCATTTTACAACTTTACGTTTTTTCGTTATAATATTATAAATAAAAGGCCAATTTAGTTTTTTGCGGACTTTATCTGGTGTTACACAATTTTTCGTCATTGGTCCGGAGTAGATATCATTATTTGTTCTCCAGATTTACGAGAGTAATACGAGTATGTACTCAAATGAATGTAGCGAACATCTTGCTTTCTCATATATGTATTTAAATACATTTTCTATAAAAAAAAGGAAGCCTTAAAAATAGGTAAGCATTATGGTCAATTATTATTATTTATATTATCACCAGGTATTTGGAACTGGCAAGCTCAAAAAGTCGTTGACAACCCTTTGCTAAGCTTCCCTGTCGTGAGTATGTTCCTTACATGTATCGCTGATTTGTTCCACCTCTTCTGGGTCAAGTCTTATACAATCCTTTCTGACGATTTTCTTCCATTGACTTTTCCATTTATTATTCTTTTGACTATTTGTCCACTGTCCATTCGTTCTACGTGTTCAGCCCATATTTATCTTCGCATACCATGATTTAGATCAACTTTCAATTGAAAAAAAAGAATCCAAAAAACCGCTGGTCAAAAAAAATTCTTTGGTTCTAACTTGATGACAATCGAATCTCATAGCCACAGTGACTTAAAAGTTTTAAAATCAACAGAAAAAAAACTCTTAAGCAAAGAAATATTGTTGAACAAAAAATACCAAACTTGACACCATCAGTATTCATTCCACACACATCTCCACCATCAATGAAAGTGATGAGTTTAAAAAAAAAATCAGTTCACCAACTTTTTTGGGATTTCGAGCCTTACAATGGCGTGATATATTTTTGATCGATTTATAGAGACATGTACCATTTTAAAATATCTTTTCTTAGAACTTTTGTATAGTGGAAATTTGGTCACTCGCCCAGGTATTTCTGCTGAAGCTACAATGATAGTTTTCCATTTTTTATATGAGAATATTTGACAGCACCTTGTGCTTGACAGAAGTGATACTTCGGTAATTGTTGCACTGTGCTCGGTCACCCGTTTCAAGTACTGGAATAATGACTGATTTTCCCAATAGTCAGACATAGTTTCATTGTTCCATATAGTTGTGACGAGCCCATGTAACTTCTCTCTAAATTTGTATCCTGCATATGTTGTTAATTTCGATGAAATTAGGTCGACTCCTACAGCCTAGTTATTCCAAAGCCCATGGATTGCTTCTTTTACTTCCTCGACGGTTGGCCATTCCCTTAAATTTACTGCTTGCTCTCCTTGTAAATTAAACAGTTAATCGAAATATTTCCTTCATTAAGTGGCAACTCTTTCGCTGTCCGATACGAGCTCTTCATTTTCATATACATTTCTCCCGTGTCTTTCGCCGCAAATTGAATATTAGGACACCCTATTCTCTGCTACAGTCGATCTTTATCGGAAAGGAATATCGAGAAGGAAAAAAACGTTTTTTGTTCGTAGGATCTTGGCAGAGCCTATTCCTAATTTCTCTGTATTTTTTTTTTCATGAATGGTTCGAATGCGATAGTTCAAATGCTGAGATCCGATCGGGAAACTAGTTTACCCCCAAAACATTTCACCCAAAAAAGACCTTCCGTATTTAACACCAAAGTGAGTCAACTATTTTTGATGTTGTTGTGATGTTCCTGTAGTGATGCGTGTATGCACAGTGCAGAGTCATCAGCTCTGCGCCTATCTCTACCATTTTGTGTCATGGGGCAATCCATTAGAAATTTATTCACCTGGGGTTTAGAGAACTAGCATTCCAAGCTGCGGGTGTATTCTAACATCTATTCCCCAAGCGGGGAGTTTAAAGCTGCTGCACCCAATAACATTTTTGTACTTAATATGAGAGCTACAATGACGCAGTTGAAATGTGATCTTAGATTCCGTCAAAGACAATTTAATGGCGATGTTTCTTAGCTTAAGAAGTGCTTTCCTTTCCTGAACTGTTTGATTAAATTTAGCCGCTATGACAACAGACAACATGCTCAAGCTCTAGCACTAGAATGCTTATTTGATCTGTTGAGGTAGATTTATTGACAGCCGATCATAAACCAAATTTTCGCTGGTAAAAATCTATACAAAAATATTTTTTCTAAGTCTCAATTGATGGCACATCTTTAAGTCATATTACGTAAGCCCTCGAATGGCAGGCTTCTTTTCAAGAAATTTTCTTCATTTATTCTTAATCTTTCGAGCTCGACCAACTGCTGCATTAAGTCATAATTAGTGCTGAATGCCACAGGCAAACCAAGCACAACTTGCCGGGAATTCAAACTTCCGTCATTTGTTAGAGAACTTCCCCAACCATCCACTCCATTTTGGAACAGCGCTAACAAGCAAGACTAAGGAATCAATTAAAGTCCATTCATTACCATGGGGTATGAAACCCATAGACCCCAGTCATTAAAACGCCCGTTCCCGAGAGCACTTGTGATTCTTGTACCCCGATAACATCAACGACCCGATTATCAAGCATAATGCTCTCCACTAAAAATGCAGAACCAAAGCACCAGCGAAGCAGCGAACCAAACAACCAGAACCATAGATGGAGGAGGTGAAGGAAGATTTTGGAAGCGAAGCTAGCTCAACGGAATATTTCCACCCAATTAATTCCCATTCACCAATAATTATCGTCGAACAAAACTAGGAAAGGCAGGCGAAGAAGACGACAAGAAAAAATTCAATTCCTGCCACGACTCCTTGTGCGATCACCTCTCATCGACAATTTTTGAGGTTAAATAGAGCGAAGCCTCGAGCAAACACACCGGCATAAAACGAACTATGTACATGACATCACGAGCGTGTTTGCCTGCCTCCTTGCTTTCGTCTTGTATCCTGTTCGTATTAGCGAGGTATTGATGTGAAGACAAACTAAACTCGATGAGGCATTGAGTGTATTCGACGACAGCGAAGACGGGGCACATCTCCATAACTTCGCTACCGTCGACATCATCAACATTACAGTCAAGTCGGTGCTATGCTATGTTAACGCGTTTGACACACAAATGCACAGACTGTCTGTCAGGAAGACGAGGCGCATAGTTGTGGTGCAACGGGTGACTGAGATTGGATGTGCCCGCTGTCAACGCCATGAATATTCTATCTACACCATGACGATGAGGGTTATTGGCAAGAATGTTCCCATGTCAGTGCTTCCATCATAACCCGGCGCTTCCATCATCATTATCATTGTCAGAAGTGCTTATTCCACTCTGGTCCTGGTGCTGGGGCTGTTGCCGCTAGTAGTCATCAACTTTCTTCGATAATGTTTTTTGGGGCCTCTGCAGCGGGTATGGGTGGGTGGAGAATGTTTCAAGGACTTGGAAGATGAATCCTCAGATTTACGACCGCCTTTGCTGCTACTTTCCTATATTCGCCCTCTAGCCCTCGAACCACTGGTGTTCTCTTCCTCTATATACGGGTGCATACATACTACATTATTTTTGTGCCGGGGGCGTGGGGCGTATTACGACAACAGTCGCATTAGGTATGCAGATTGCTTTCTAAGTGGGGAAGGTTGATGAAGTTACAGGAGTTACATATATGTGAACTCTGGATGACGCACAGCGTGCTTAAGTTCGCGGAAATATTAATGACTTCAATTAATGGAAATGCATTTTTATCCTCTCCTCTGCGGAAGGAGACGATGTACGTCATATTTTCCTTCGTAAGGGTATGTGCATGCGACGGGATTGATATTTAGGTTATAAAGATTTATGCGCGTTATCGAGCCTTAATTATTCCAACTAACTTTAAGGAGAGCACTTACGGCTCTCAGACAAGTTTGTAAAAATGCTTGCGGTTCCAATGGGACATTGTGTTCAGACATTGATCCAAAAATCAATCTTAGCCTGAACTTGATATTGCTGACATCAGCGTCTTTTCCGAATTATGCATTAAACCCGTTTCATATGGCTATATTAATCTCTTCTTCAGAGCCTTGACCAACATACCCCCTTGCAGGGATAATAATGCTTTGAGAATTCCTTACAATGGAACATTGTAATCCTCGCACTATGTAATCCTTTTACTCAATTTGCTCGAATGTCACTGATTAAATCTGTTTAAATGAACCTCAACTGTAGCAAATATTTTACCCCGAAAAAGAAAAAAGCCTGTACTGCATAAAAAATACCTTTCTTAGCTAAGAGAAGAGCGCCGAGGCGCAGTGGGCAGTGTGTCGGCCGCTGACGGGTGAAGAGCGAGTTCGGATCCCGATAACACCAACACCATCGAATGATTATTTCGTGATTTCTCTCCTCGATACTGGTAAAACCTCCCTTGTATACTTGCCTTGAAAAAGCTTCTGGGCTCTCGCCGTTCGAAATCGGCATAGGTTCCCTTCACTTGTGTGAAAAACAAATCGCACACAACATAATTGAATAAAAGAAACTTCATGGGTCTTCATGAGCTGTAACGCCATTTAAGGTGTCTGTCTGGCAGTAAAATGGACCAGTATTGTGTCTGAGTTCTTCAATATATAGCAGAAGCCTCGAACAGAAAAAAAGCTAAGAGCAGTTAAAATTGCTATATTTGATCGTTACATATTGTATTATTCCTGTTTAAATACAAAATAAGATCCTTTCCGGACCTTCCTTGATGACCTGTTTCTCAAACTTTTCATGTGGAAGTGTGGAAAAATCGGCTGTAGAAATAGTCAAAAATGTTTTTCGTCTCCCATATCTCGAAAAGAAAAATTACGAGCCAAGAAGCGCCATTTGTGGTAAGTTTTAATTTTCACCTTCAAAAATTTGCGCCTAAGCATGGAATGGTTATAGAAACGCACGGTGAGGCTAGCAAAAGGACGTAAGGCGAATAATTTAAATTCTACAAAAAAGGTGATTTTGTATGGAAGGCAAGTGATATCAGGAACTGGTAAAAAGTTTAAAGACGCGGAATTGGGGAGGCACCATGGTACATGGGTAAAACGACACGCAAGTAAGGAAATTGGATGCGATATGAGTCGAACTCGTGAAACGACAAACGGCGAACGATACGACGAACTGTTACTCAAGTGCCAAGAAAGAAGGGATTTCCTACGTGAAGAATGAATCGGTAATGATATATTATGGATAAAGCAATTATGGCAACCAGGATTGATAGTAAATTCTTTAAGTCTGGCATGCAATGCACTGTAGGTGGCAAAAGTCTGGAGCAAAGGAGCGCTTAAGCTATAATGGTTAACTCAGTGAGTAATAGGGACAAGAAATACAATTTCGTTTGTTTTTTGAAGGAAATTGAAGACTCGAATAGACCAATTTATGTCAAACACGCACCGTTTGCCGCTCCCATAAGAACTGTCCCCATTGACAAAAAAATGGGAGAATCGTTTTCGACAAACCTCTTTGAAGCGAATTATTGACCAGCAAAATCGTTCGCCATGGACAGGAATAGGTGATAATCACTAAGTGTTAGGTCCAGACTATAATGGAGATGAATAAGAACCTCAAAATCTGCGTTAGGCCTGGGGTTGATTCAATGGAACAAAATGTCTCTCCTATTGGGCAAAACTATCCTCTTCTGGTCGATTGCTTCCTTCGGAAGCTAATCCCATTTAATACACCATTTGGCTTGACCGCGTCACAACCGTTTTCATTTAAAGTTGTCGCAAGTGATCTACTTTTCATCACCAATCACTATCTACTGCATCAACTCGTGTAGCCCCTATATATCGAGCTTCTTTTTGTATCCATTCCAATTTTTCCATTACTTTTTGAAAACAATATCAATTAAGCTCTCGCACTCTTGTCGCATATTCTCTTCGAGAGCATCCAGAGTTTGTTGGCATGGTAGATCAACAGATCATTAAAATCATCGCAAATCGCGCATTCATGCCGATAAAACGAGACATGACGAAAGCCCCGATGTACTCTTGGTTAGCGAAACAAAGCTAAACCAGAAGCACAAAATTCGGCACAGTTCTTACAGAATAATTAGAAGGGACTGACCCAATGCTATTCAAGGCGGGGAAGTTGCGATCTTTATTGAAAATAATTTTAAATATAAGGTCATATATAGCGGTGAAGTGCGGAGGTTCCAGTTGCTAGAGGCTTGTATTGTGTGCATTCCTGTTTGAAATAGAAAGTGAATGTACATTGAATCAGCCTATGCACCTGAAGCACCTCAACCCAATATTTTTATTCTGCGCTTGAACTCGGTAGAAAATTTCTTCATAAATGCCAAACATAGTGATTGGGAAAATAACATTTCCAACATTAGGGGGAGCCTACTAGTGAATTCCTAGGCTAAGTTTTTCTAAATGTTCTTAGCGTTAGTTATTCTGATTGTTTAATTAAAATTATTATTATTATTATGGGGCCGAAAGGCAATTCAATTGTATTCTAGTATAGCTTAGCTCTAGTATATGTAGATAAGAGTATCCGTGTGGGGCCAGTAAGTTAGTTTTAATCGTTCTGTCAATAGATTTAAGCATTTTTGTCTATTTTAAGGTGAGCAAAGCAAAGGTGAAAATAAAAATGTCAAAAAATGGAGAGCCTACTAAGCCATTGGTGTGCTCTTCGCATTGAATATAGAGTCAAGTTGCTCCCAACGGATAATCCTAGGAGCGTCTCCTATCTGGATCTCATGCTGATAGACTCTCGACTGAGACTGGCAGACACGAATGAACGGTCTATTAACTGTTTACGAACCATTGTATACGACCTTGACCATTGCGTACTATGTGCCATGATCACAGTACCTGACGAGTTCGCGGAGATGATAGAGTATGTCCAAACACACCCTTACGATTACAGTAAGGCGCGTTGGCCACGCTTTGCCAATTCCCTGACGAGAGCGCTCACTTCAAGAGCCACCTTCCCACCATACAATAGAAACTACGAGATTGACAGGTACCTCAAACTAATGGACGATATCATTAAACAGACAATGAACGTACGATACCACGCCAACGACAGCACGATACCACAAACATACTTACATATACCGAAACGCGACAATCGACGCACTGCACAGGCAGAAAAGTAGACTCCTGACAATACTCAAACTCTTGTACAGGCGGCTTACCGACAGACAAAACTCGGAGGTCAGGACACTGAAGTCACTGATTAAGAATCTCCAACAGTTGATCAAAGAGAATTACAATTTATCTGTAAGTTTGCATTGGAACAACAGAATTCGTGCTTTAAAATCGAACAGCGCGAGTATGTTCCCGCAAATAAATAAAATATTTCGGAGAAATAATCAGAATGGCATTCAGGATCTAAAGCTTCCGAGAACGTCAGACAAAGAACGCTTCCTACGAACAATTAGCATCGATCCAGAGAGCGCCATCCTGGATGACGACTTTTCGTGAATGAGGATTTTCAGGAGAAGGTGTCGACAGTGGGAGTTGTCTTCCAGGAAGTGTACAAGGCAAATGATAGTATTCGCCCGAACCACGACCTGGAGAACAGAGCCCTGTTTCACCACCTCTACCTTAGAAATGATTTCTATCATTGGCGATCCGAGAATCCTGGTTTTACATCAATGAAAATTTCATGACAAACAATGCCATCGCCAATGTGGGGGTTAATACCCTGTCCATTTCGGCGAAATATCTCCAGATGACCTTTCCGCCAGTGGCTGTAGAGAGGTACACTATCCTGTTCAACAATGCACTGAATAATTCATATTATCCAATGCACTGGAAGACAGCCTTGGTGCAATCAATCCTCAAGAGGGTTAAAGACACCTCTAACCCGGCAAATCTCCGGTCGATAAGTCTCCTTCCGACCTATTCGTGCCACGTCGAAACTCGCATCGGATATCCAATGGAATGCGAGTAAATGCAAGAACCAATGCACTCTCATCTCATCACCACTCAATAGCGTACGCAGACGACCTAATCGCGTACAGATCAGGTCCAACGATCGACGTCATTGTTACTCTTCTCCAACGTGACTTCGAAAAAATTCAGCAGTATTGTGATGACTGGAAGTTGAAAATCAACTTCCAGAAATCGGAATCTATATTGTTCAGAAGGCCTTTGTCTAGGGCCTCTCGGGACACTAGAAAAAATTGGCGCAGGTTCTCTATCTTTGGGCCGGACGGGCGTCCACTGTCGAGACAAAGTGTATTCAGATACCTTGAGATCGTGCTGGATCAGTATCTATATTTTGACAAACATGTAGATGCTGTTCTGGCAAGGGCCCGGGGCGCTTTCGCTCTGACAAGATGGCTGTTTCATAGCAGCCAACTTGATTCCAGAGTGAAGGTAATCTGCTACATGGCCTTAATCAGAAGCATGGTTGCCTATGAATGTCCCGTCTGGTTCAATGTTGTAGCCAGTTTAATGGAAAGGATTCGGGTGTTTGAGAGACATTGTCTTAGGACTTGTCTCGGGCTATATAGGACTCCCGAATCTGAATCGAAATTTTACCCGAATGAAGTCCTATACAATAGGGCTAGAATTGTATGGGTGGATAACTTTCTGATCAAACTGATTCGAAGCCACGTTGCAAGAGCAATGACTTCGGCCAATAGCCTGATCTTCGGGCCTTACTACCCCAACGATTTATATCACGAGAGAGTGCGCCTTAACGGCTTTGTCCCGCCAGAAGCATTCCTCTATCTAGATAGATGTGGGCTCATCCAGAATAGGTACCGCTAATCTTCAACGTGGGTCACAATTCCGTGGAACGGGGATCGTCTACGGACCCGATGTCGCTCTCCGTGAGCCCGAGCGCCTCAGGTTCTGTATTGATTATACAGTTAACATCATTAATGACATGGTAAATATCAGTGGGCCGCAGTGGCTGCCTTGGGGGACTCCGGAGGTGGCATTAATTGGATCAAAAATAGAAGTTCTAAAAATAATATTGTACTGACTGTCTCCGAGACAAGGTTTGACCCATAGGTCATAAAACCGAGTGGAAATCAGGAACAGTGAATTCAGAAGTATAATTTGATGCGAGATTTTGTCGGAGGCCGTGCTGCAGTCTGTGGTAACAGCGTCTACTTCTTTGCCAAATGCACACAAGGATTATGAGACCAACCCAATTAGGTTATTGACTGACCGTTTAGGAACCCACGTTGATTTGGGGGGGAGATAAGCTGGCAGTGGGAAAATATTGTGTCGTTGACGATACTGTTAAAGAGTTCGGAAATGCGTGAGAGTTTAACAATGGGGCGATGGTTGGACACCTCATTCTTTCGTCTTGTTTTGCTGATTGGGATAATGTATGCATTTTTCCAAAGCTGAGAAGGAGTCCCTGTGAAATGGAAGTTTGAAATAAAGCCCTGAGAGGTGGAAGCAGATGGTTGGAGCATTTTTTTAAAACTATAGTAAGGAGGCAGTCAGGATATTCTCTTAGGGCTATGGGAAAAATAGAGTCTACGCTATTCGTAAAATACAGATGGAATCATGCGAACAAGTGGAAATGTCTACATTCTTGCGTTTTTCTCTTGATCTAAAATGACATCCCTTGCTGGATGGCCCTGTCATTTTAATGGCATAACACCGATGTAAGCGAATAACAAAATTTATTCGAAGACTATCAATTTTTGAACACGGTGGTGATTTTAAAGGCGTTGAGCTTTGGGGGTACCTCTCAGCCCTTTGGTCAGACAGATTTTCCACTAAAGTCTGAAAGGTAATTGGTCGGTTAAGAAGTCATACTTTGAACGAAACTATGGTTGGCTGTGTCTCAAGAGTCCTAGGTGTGGCGAACTTGCCTATTTTTCTTACTATGATTGAAATAGTTCGACTTGTGTCATACTTGTGTGTATGCTTTGCAGAGTCGTCAAGCCTGCCTATGATATGGCAGTTCTCAACTTCACGTTTTGTAGCTTTAGCCATGTTAAGAGCATCCCCACACAATTATTCTCTTCATGCTTGTTTGATATAAAAAGGCATTTCAACACTGAATTGCTTTTTGTGCCAGAAATGGTATTGAATTCTAAAATATAAAAATACACAAAAGACTATGGACTGATCAAAATCCCGAAGATAAAAGTGTTATGATAAGTTATCGACATTCAAAAACCGTGCTGTCACGCAAGGAGCTTGGTAAACTAATCTTTCCCTGCGACTTCATGACACAAGTTACTTTGGTGGCAATTCACAACAGAACCAATTCGCCGTAAAAATGTCATTGTCTCCATAAGCCACATACGCAAAACTCACCAAATCCCTTTAAAGCTCCTTTGTCGCCCGCAATATGACGACTCCAAATAGTCTTAAGGTTTCATTCACTATTCTCCTATAATCCCAGGCGCGGTAATGTGGAAGAAAAAACTTGTTGAACTTCAAACACTAGGCCTTGGCACTAGGAAATCCACTTATCCGACAGTCTATGTCACACAGATCGAAATCAAGGACAGCGGCAATCTCCATCTTTATCTAACCCGGCCCGGCTTACACGCCACACACCTAAGATAAAAAAATAAATTCTGCTCACATCGTCTGAGAATGTCACCCACACGCATCTATGGTATACGAACAACGCGATGTCAGCCGCTCCGGCAACGTGTATCCTCACGCTTCCTCTTCTGCTAGGGTAATTTAATGAGCGCCAAATGTCGATATAAATTTCCGCTCACGAAACGTAAACATTAATTCGATTCTAGGACTCCATGCCTGGGAAGAGCGTGGCACAGAGAAAAAAACAGCTCCATGTGCGGGTAGCTTAGGTTATGTGTGTTTAGGAAACCAATGAAGCACATCGAAGGATGTGCTCCTCATTCACATTCGATGCCATCACCATTGGAATCCTATGACATTTGCAATATTTTAGAATTCCCCCCGTTTTTTTGCGTGTCGTTTTACCCATGTACCTATGCGTGTGTGCTGATGATTCCCGATGGAATTTACATTTGAGTGAAAGGCGAACCACCGACCTTATATGTCGAACAGAACTTCGTGATGCATCAACGTAGACTTACGTCCTTTCATCGATAACCAGCCTCCCGGAGTGAACTTGGTCCAGAGGTATAGTACATGGAAGAAGGACAAACAATCGAAAAAAAAGGACGAGTATATGGTATAAGAACAAGTGCGCTAGGGATGTTTATCCTCGAAGGAAAATCGGAAAAGCGTTTAAATGAAATTGAAACCATAGTAAATTATTGGCAATCTTAGTCTCTTTTCATCTCATCCTTGCATTGTAGTTCTTTTGCTTGTACATTTTTTGCTTTGAATGGTTTTAACCTCACCACTTGTGTGGCACTTGCACGCCCACTGCCGGTCACTGTCGGTACAAACGAGGCTTGCATCGGATCGGCTATAGTCCGGTGCATGGTTACGGCATCACAGGACGGGAGACAGGGTGTTGGTTTTTATTGCCTTAAAGGATATCGAGTGTATACACAGCTCTTACCCGATCCAGCCGGTTCAGGCAGTGGGTGGATGGGTGGTGGTGGTGGGGTGGTGACAGTGTTGTCGATGCCAGTGGTCGTGGTTTATGTGTCGTTAACATAGTTCCGCCACTGTCCTCGCTTGCGGATCGTAAATTCACATTGGATATTCGATGAATAATTAGTGCTCGGGTATTTTCATTTTATTGCGGTATTTGTTTGGTAAGTGGTTTTTATTATTATTTTTCTTTTTTCTGTTTTTCGCTTTATTCATTTTGAAATTTACTTGGCATCGTTGCATGGGAGTGCTGTCATTCGATGAATGACAGTTAAGGGAGCTTAAGTCGTAAAACTGCTTCCCGGGCGGTTGTAAAAGTAGAAAAATCCACATAAGTACCCGAACCGCTGCGAATTTGTTTACTATTATAGCTTTGTTTACACATGACGGATGGGCAGCTCTTGAAAAGTGGATGTGGTGTATTTAATTTTTGTTTACTTAGTCCGAGGAGGTGATGATGTAACAGATATTTTGTTAAGTTAATGATATTCGAGCATAAGGTAGGTGGAAAAGGGAAACGAGTAGTGATAATTGAAACCTCATGAGCAGGGTCCTTGAAGCCGGCAGTAACGTCCTTAATTCTAGTTGGATAAGGGAAATTAGATGTCCAAACTAATCCCTATTTATGAGAGGGCGAATTACTTTCATGTTTATTATCTTAACAAGGAAATCCCTAAATTAAATCAAAAAGAAACAAAATATGGGAGCGGTGGTATGGGAAGCAGGATGGTGGAGTTGAGATCATACGTATCAAGCGCCACATATCAAAAAGTAAAGGAAGTTTTTGATTTTTGAAAAGGTTCTTCTTCATTTTTGGGAATAGAAAGAGTCATGTTTTTTGGCCAAAAGTAGAAAGAGTGTTGCTTTTGGCCAAATAACAAGCAATGAAATATGAGCGGATGCATTACCGTAGTTTCTCCAATCGACCAAAAACACATCTACCGTCCTTCAAAACTGATAATGAACTCGGTAACCAGTCTAGCTATACTCGCAAATATCCAAATACTTTTTAGATATACATACATATTTAGCAAGACATCCAGAAAAAACAATGCAGAATTCGAAATAAAAAAATTGAACATTCTCGTATATAAAGGGTGTCCAGTGAGAAATTTTCGAATGTTCGAGAATCAATGGGGTGAGGTGAGCGGGGGAGGCACTGTTCGATGCACATTTTTTGCGGATTTATTAATCACGATGAGTCATTGGTAGGGAGCACACCGCGCATTCGGTGAACTTGCGTTACTGGTGCCCAAACAACCCTAGAGAACGCCATCAAAAACGTTTATATTGGCCCAAAACGGCATATGGTGTGCCATTTCGGCAAGAAGGATGATTGGCCTTATTTTTCTAACCAACAAGAGACAGTCACTGCTGAAGTGCCGGTGCTACATCACACACGGCTAGGCTCTCGATGGAGAAGTTAGGGGTTATTTTCCCGAACAAATTGACCAGCAAGTTTAAAGACATGTGGGGATACCTCAAGAGCTTACAATAAAAATTCTCAAACAATTCAGGCTCTGCAAGAGAGTATTCGCCGCGAAACTGCCGCCATTAAACTAGCTCTTTGCTCACGCGTTATTGCAAATTTGAGGCTCTGGCTGCAAGAGTACCTGGGCAGAACCGGCCGTCAATTAGAAGATATTCCTTATAAGAATAAAATCCCCAAAGTAACTGTGCATTTTCTCAGAATAGAGTACTAGGCAGATCAGTATGCGCGGGCTTAACTCCGCTACTGAAAATTTTTGATCGAGCGAGCAAATTTGTTGTTTTATCAACCTTGCTCTCGCTCCGCATGGCACTTTTCTAAACTTTATTTCGTTATTTCTCAGTATTTTTCAATCAAACAATTTCATTTGATAATTTATGGCTCATCTACAGACCTAGATCTATCGAATGACATGCTGCACACATGTGTGGTTATAGCCGATATCTACATTTAGTGCGTACAAGATTAGTCCGAATTCGTTTTCGGACCACTATATTCCCCGTACATGCACGCGCTAGGCCAAAAAGTGGGTGATTGCTCTCGCTCCGCTACGCTCCGCTCGATCAATTACCTACAATTTTCATCTTTTTTTTTTTTTTTTATTTCAAACTTGAACATTTTCCACAGCACACCTTTTATCTCGCCAAAACAATCCTCCCATCAATCTTCACCAAGTTGCGCAGAACCTAATGGGCGTAGTATTTTACAAGAACAAAATGTCGATGGCCTAAATTTGGGGTGATAAAGGACGTGTTTAGTGAAACCACATTTGAAACATTCTACAATTTCGCATCCTTAAAAGTCAAAATAATAAGAAAACCGATTTACATATCAACAACAGGAGAAAAGAGTTTCCACGCCTCATATGCAATTATAACTGTTGTATGTACAATAATGTACAATAACTGTTGAAAGACCTAGACTTAAGTTGTTCAGTTTATTTAAGAGCGCCCGCCGAGGGCCAGTAAGATATTTAAATTTGTAAGGAGAGTTAAGCTAGTTTTAAGCATTTTTGTTTCTAGGATAAGAGAGATCTAAGAAAAACTTGATTAAAAACTAAAAAAAACTAAACTAACGAAGTCCCTCTAACCCAAAAATTGAAAAACATAACACTTAAACAGAGAGAATACACAGGGCTACATGGATATCACGTAAAACGCAACCAAATTGATAATTTTCTGATAAATAGAAGACACCGTACCCACATACTAAATGTCGAAGCCAGAGAAGTAGGTTGTGGTCTCGACCCCATTCTAATCATCGCCAAAATCGGAAGCCGAATTCGAATTTACAGAACACAGGAATGTGCAAAAAAATTAAAACCTGAAAAGTTAAAAGACTCTCGTATCCAGCGCCAATACAAGAACGAAATTAATATTCTATTTGTCTTACTAGTTGGCATTAAAACCAAGGGCCATTGTAAAGAAAAGCCTTAGCTAGACGAAGAACACGAGGAAAAATTAGAAGCCCATAATGTTTTAATATTTCAAGTCTTGAAAAATAGCGAAAAGTTCACGCGTACATTAGGTTTTATTTTTCAACGCATACGTCTTAGTTTTGTTCATTTGTTCCTAAAACACTCGGAAATGAACTTTTACCTCATTTGGAGAACGATAACCCGTGCCGTGCCGACTTGCATCAAATCATGTTCATACAAGTTACGATGAAGTAGCGGCGCGCACTCGTCGTATTTGTCATTTGTTCTTATTGGATATTTACTTTTAAATATACACAAATTAAATTCATTTTATTACTATTATTTATGACTGAAGATGTATGGATGTAAACAGTTTTTATTTAAACTGAACCATACCTACTTATAATAAAACAAGTCTGGGAAAATCCCAGATGAAATTTTTAATAGAGTAATAAAATGATTGATTGAAATCCTTTGAAACATGTGCAAGCCAGATGTGATGTTTTTTTTAAGAGTGTGGCTGGTTAGGATGAGTTTGAGTTTATAATTTTTTTAGTCTCTTGCAGATATCCTTAGAGAAAAGATCGTGACCACCACGTGACCAATATTTGAAATTAAACATTTATTAATTATTTAATTATAACCTTTCCAACAGTTCTCAGTTAGTCTCGTGATTAATAAAGGGTCCGCCATCTAACTTTTTTTTTTCAAGTAGTGCTTATTTCGTGAATGGTAACACTTAGCTCATGTCTGATTTGACAGATAATTAGTTTTATCCTTCCGCTGAACGAATATGGTTGTGTATACGCTTGAACAACGCTGGGAAATATTGCGACATTACTTTGAAAATCATGGTAATGTTGCAGAATGTGTGCGAAAATTGCGTACGGATTTTGGAAGAAGAGAAGCACCGTCAGCTCCGTATGTTCGTTATCTTGTGAAAAAAGTGAAAGAAACTGGCATCCTCATCGATAAACCAAAGTGTGAAAAGCCAAAAACAGTGCGTACACCCGAGAATATTGCTGCTGCGGCAGAAAGTGTGCGTGAAGCGCCATCAACATCAATTCGCCGTCATTCTCAACATTTCGGAGACATCATTGAGACGAATTTTGCATAAAGACCTTGGTATGGCGCCATACAAAGTCCAATTGGTTCAGGAGTTGAAGCCAACTGACCATCCAATGCGTTTTCGCTTCGCTAAGTGGGCCTGCGATCGACTTACAGAAGATGCCGATTTTGTCAAAAAAATCATCTTTTCAGATGAAGCTCATTTTGATCTTGGCGGGTATGTAAACAAGCAAAATTGTCGCATTTGGGGCACAGAAAACCCGCACGCATACTTTGAAAAGCCGGTGCACCCAAAACGAGCCACTGTTTGGTGCGGATTTTGGTCCAGAGGCATAATTGGGCCATTTTTCTTCGAAAATGAGCAAGGAGTGGCCGTCACAGTCAATGGCGATCATTATCGGGCCATGTTGAACGAACTTTTGTTCACAAAAATTGAAGAGGAGGATATTGGCAACATTTGGTTTCAACAGAACGGCGCTACGTGCCACACAGCCGAAGCTACACTCGATGTTTTGCGCCCTGTTTTTGAAGATCGCATTATCAGCCGCAGAGCTGATGTCGTTTGGCCACCTCGGAGCTGCGATTTGACACCGTTGGACTATTATTTGTGGGGTGCCGTCAAAGATAAGTGTTACGCCGACAAGCCAGAGACAATTGACGCTTTAAAGGACAATATTCGTGAAGCCATTGGTGAAATACAGCTGCACACAATCGATAATGTGCTTAAAAATAGGACCGATCGTGTAGGCTACTGCATGGCCAGCCGAGGCCATTTTCAAAAAAAAAAAAAGATTATTTGGCGGCCCCTTTACATATTGTTTTGCATTTAAAAAATGACAGTGAAATTAAGAAGCAATGAAAAAAGTATTTTCTTAGTTGGTGACGTGAACCATCAAATAACTGGAGCAAAGTTACCGTCTAACCGTCAAGTTCTTGCAGTCCTCTTTTTTAATATTCGCGAAGTTAATGAAAGCGCAAATCTTGTCGTTCGGGAGTCTATTATATTCTGGGAAAAGTTAGAATCCCTATCAGAGCTATGCCTAACTGTGTAAAGAAAGTTGTGGATCTTCACCATGCTTGGTTACAAAAAAATTAAAAAAAAACACAAGATGTTTACAAGCGCCGTGAGGAGGTCTTTCAAAACAATTTAGATAATTTATTCGATATAGCACACGCTAATGCTTTGGATTGGATGAAAATAGAAGAAGATAAAATCTTTTTACAAAAACAAAGAGAACCAGGGCGTCCAGTATGTTTAGCCGGTGTAGATAAAAAGTTAGCCGAGAAACAAGAAAGAGCAAGACAGAGAAAAAAAGACATGAGCAAATGTGTTCCGAGGGTTTATCGTCATCTCTAACTCCACAAGATTTTATTGAAACGCAAGGACATGCCGATCAACCTACCAGCTCTGATGAAAGCCTTGAAGAACCCTTGCCATCGACATCTCAAACGGTAAGTTCTGGAACTACATACTAGAAAAAGAGGAAGGAAAGACTTCATCACTCCTAAACTAGTTGCGGCTTTAGATAGATGTCAATTAAGCATAAGGGATTCTGTGTATATAATTTAGGCTGTAGTAGAAGCACTAGATCTTAGCTGTGATGATTTCCCGATAAATAAATCGTCTATTCAACGAATTCGCACACAAAGTAGAAAAGATAGAGCGGAATTCATAAAATCAGATTTTCAGAATAATTTGCCTGAAACGGTGACCGTCACTGGGACGGGAAATTATTACCTGGACTTGACGTAAGAAGTTCTAAAGAAGAACGCCTGCCAATTCTTATTTCATTTGGAGAAAAGGAACAACTTTTGGCTGTGCCCAAACTGGAGAGCTCTTCCGGTCAAGATCAAGCTAAAGCTGTGTTAAACGCACTTTATGCCTGGAAACTCGAGGACAAAGTACAAATAATGTGCTGTGACACAACTGCATCTAATACAGGGCGATTGAAAGGAGCTTATGTACTTTTGGAACAAAAGCTAGACAGGGAATTATTACTCTTTGCTTGCCGCCCTCACGTTTACGAACTGGTTTTAAAATGTGTATTCGAAACAAAAATCCACCAAATCACAAGTAGCCCTGTTATCCCGACGTTCAAAAAGTTTAGAGACAACTGGAAAACTATTAATCCTGCTGCTATTGAAACATACCGACATCATCACACAACATTTTTGTAATACAATGATAGAAGGATTGTTGACATTTTATAATCAAGAGCTGCAAAAATCTATTGTACGTGACGATTATCGGGAACTGATTGAACTATCTATTATTTTCTTAGGAGGAGATAATGAGAAACAAATTAAAATAAGACCTCCTGGAGCAATGCATCAAGCAAGGTGGATGGCTCGAGCTATTTACTCTTTGAAAATATGTTTGTTGCAATCTCAGTTCAAAATTAACGCTAAGGATAACGTTTCATTGCAGTTATATATGTGAAATCATGACTTGGATGTAGTCTGGCGGTGAAGGCACCAAATCAAGATTTGCGCTTTTTAAAGAGGCTTAAGGAATATGAAACTGTTGACAGAGAGATATCCAAAGCAGCCCTGAGCAAGTTTAGTCAACATCTTTGGTACTTGTCAGCAGAAATTACTGTTTTATCACTCTTTGATGATGAAGTCGATGAACAAACCAAGTGAAATATTGTAGTGAACTTACAAAGAGAGAGTTTGTAGGATTCTTGGAAGAGATACATTCCATCGAAAGAAGATATGTATGTCTGATTTTTTGTATGGTAAGTGGGAATACATAGTTTTATGTTTTATACCTTTTTTTAATAAATAAAAAAATAATAATACTGTCTTGTCTATTGTTGCACGAAAATCATTAAATGATTTTGTGTCTTCCAAGAGCACAAATTTATTTTCTCGTTTAAAAATTGATGAAAATTTCTTGAAGAAACCCGTTTCTACGTGGGAAGATTTAAAAGAAAAAAAAGACTTACGTGGGAAGTTTAAAAAGAATTAATTTCGATATCCGAAAAAAAAATTTTTTCACCCATATAAGGGACACCCTAGTGTATATGGATCGGAGTTAAATAAACTTTTTATTTTTTATCACAATGAAAGTTAAATGTTGACAGTTAAAAATGGCCAGCAAATTTAAATAGCACCTCTTGTTGGATGGATAGATGGCCTTTGGCGATTGTGAACCTATTCGATTTGGCTTGACGCTATCCATTTGGAATAACCCATGAGCAGATTAACGTTAATCTTGATATGATCAATTTGCTCGGAGGACGATTGACCTTCCTTGGCGGATATTGAGCCATGAGACTTGTGTACTAATTGTCAAGAGAAGTTCTAGTTTAGTTTTAGTTTAGTTTATTTCCAATAGAATGATTACATGGATACATTAAGATTTAAATCTTGTAGAGCATCTAAATAAAATTTTGACCAGATTCATTGAAGAAAGAGTACGTTAAAAAAAAAATAAAAAAAAATAAATAAATAAATAAGGGAATAAATAATAAATAAGCTTGAAACAGACATAGATAAATAATAAATACATTAAAATATAACAGTTTAATTTACAGTGTATCTAATCACGATTGGAAAGGTGCAAAAATAATTTTCTCTTGAAGGCTGAAAGTGAGGTAGTGCTTTGTAATCCGTTTGGGAGTACATTCCACAAACGAATGGCAGATACATAAAATGAGCGTTCAGCAATACTGTGTGTAAAGCGCGGTAAAGTTAATTTTACGCCTCTTTGTGACTGAGCAAAGTTGAGAGTATCTGAGAGGTACGTAGGACTTTTTTTATGGATGATATTGTGAAGCCTCACAAGCAGCCTAAAATTTAAGTAATTATCAAGACTCAAACCAAAGATATGATGCCGCAAGTGGGATACACTTATATGCCTAGGGATACGGTAAATATAGCGAATACAATCATTTAGAGCAACATTAAGTTTTCTTCTACAAACACAGTCCAGAGATGGATAAACAGACGAGTTGAAAACAAAATAAGGCATTATTAGGGATTTGATGAGATGTTTCTTTAAGTTTGGTATCAAAAGGTCTGAGGAAGATCTCAAACAACGCAAACCAGAGTAAATTTTCCGGATAGCGTCAGAGATTGCTTTACAGCAACTCATATTGCTGTTTAATTTGAAACCTAAATAGGTCACGTCTTTAACATAGGCTATGACTTCATCATTAAGAATGACAGAGGGAAAATCATCAGAGTTGAGCTCATCTCTAGCGCATAGCATAGCAACGGACTTGGACGGGTTAAGTGTTAAGCTGTTATTTCTAGACCAAGCAAAGATACGGCTTAAATCATCATTCAATCTTACGATGCAGTCATCCATCAAACCAAAAGGACGAAAAATATAAAGAACAACATCGTCGGCATATAAATGAACCTGGCAATTAGAGATGAAATCCGGGAGGTCATTAATAAACAATGAAAAAAGCAGCGGGCCTAGTACCGAGCCTTGCGGAATACCAATATTAGTGACAAATGAATTTGAGGTTCCGGTTTCAGTTTTGATACATTGAACTCTATTAACTAAGTAGCTGCGCAAAAGCTTGAGAGATGAATTTGAGAAATTAAACTTCGATTTTAGTTTGGAAATAAGCATTGAGTGGTCAATACTGTCGAAGGCCTTGGAGAAGTCTAAGAGTACCATTACTCCAAACTTGCCGGAGTCAAGCGCAAATCGGATATCTGTAGTAACTTTAATTGCAGCAGCTTCACAACTATGAAGGCTGCGAAACCCAGATTGCCACACAGAAAGCAAGCGACGTTCGTTTAGGTATAACTGTATTTGATCGTGCATTATTTTTTCCAGTAACTTGCCAGGAAAGGATAAGATACTTATAGGTCTGAACTCGGAGGGTTTTGAGGGATTTGCTTTTTTGGGTACTGGGATAATATTTGAGTTTTTCCACACTTCCGGGAACTTCCCACTATAGAGACAAAAATTGAAAATATGGAGCAAGTAATTCATTATAAATGGAAAAATGAGCTTTACAAACTTCGGAGAAACATCATCAGGACCGACGGCATTCGATTTAACAGATTTAATGGAATTTAAAATCTCGGGTACACCGATACAAGCGTAACTGAAGGAGTTTTCATTGTCAGGTATGTCAAAGATACTTTGGGGAATTTTTAAGCTTGAATGGCTGGGGATTAAAGCATTAACCATTACTTCAGGGCCGAAAGGACATTTATGTTTGTTTTTGTCTTCTTTTATGCCAAGTTGTTTGAGATTGCCCCACAGCTCTCGAGAGCTAAGTGATAGATCAAGTTTTTGCGTTAAATATGCACGTTTGGAATTACGAATGGTGGTATTGACCTGGTTTCGCGCGTATACATATTGACTTTTGTTGAACTCAGTTGGATTATTCTTAAATCTTCGGAAAAAACGTTCTCTTTCCCTAATAAGGAATTTTATGTTATCAGTGAACCACGGACATTTATTACTCCTTACTTCTTTTGTCACTATTGGAATACATAAATCATACAAACTAGATACTAAGTTATTAAACCGAGCAACTTTAACATTAAGGTCATGCGTGTAGAAAATATCATCCCATTCGGATCTATTGAAATATCTTACCATAGTCTCAGAATTAAAATTTCTATAAGATCTATACCTAATAGTTTTAGTTTGGTTAGACCTGTCTAAATCCAGATAGAAGGAGCAGAAAATGAAATCATGAATAAACTCTGAAGATGGTTTAATTTGGTCACTTCCTAGAATTTTATGTCTAGAGCTAGTCAAGAACATATCGAGAAGGGAAGGATTCATGTATGATTTGAAACACGTTGGCCACTGATTATTTACCACTGAAAGACCAATCTTATCACAAAAGTGAATGAAAAGTCGCTTAGAAATGCTGTCTTTCAAAAAATTTACATTAAAATCACCTCCAACCAAAATATGATTATACTTTGAACTAAGTCGCATTAAGGTTTCCTCAAGCTCGGTTATGTAATTCTCTCTAAACATATTTGGTGGACAATAAACGGCAACAAGCAGTAGTTTTTCAAACGAACTCCTCACCTCAACACAAACAAAGTTAATATAATTCCCAGTTGATTTGTAAACAGCAGTCCCAGACAAATGTTCACGTATGTACATACACGCTCCACCTCCAACTCTATCTCTTCTATCACTTCTAAAAATGTTGAAGCCAGGTATGGAAACAAGTGCATTCAGGGTATAAGTGTTCAACCAAGATTCTGAAACCATAATGACATCCAACATAGAGGTACTAAATATCTGATATAACAACGTGTACTTAGCTCGAATACTCTCTGCATTTAAACAACAAACTTTGAGTCCATTTTCGTACGCGCCACACAGTACATTTAGAACGCGTCTCACATTATTAGGATCCATGCCAGTAAACATAAAATAAAAAATTAACCTCCACCATCAAACGCAGCAAAAAAGAGAAAAACAATTGCACCACCAATAAATATTTAAGAACGTATACATAAAAATTATAATTAAAGTAGATATTCGAATCTTTGGGTTTATACATTTTCAAAAAATATTTATGAGGAATGGACATTATTTTAAGCATATAATCCGAATTGAAAATTCTATTATAATACATAGTAAGAGTGAAAGCTCGAGAAAAATAAATAAATAAATAAATAAAACAAAACAAAAAACAAAAAAAGTACCTACAAATGCTCTAATTACAAAAGTATATATGTACAATATTTAAAAACAAAAATAGAAAAAGATCATATATCGCAAGCATCTACACCAACAGCAGTATCAGCGACAACAGCAACGGCAACACCATCGCCCACAGCGTCCACAACAACATCATCCAAAGTGACAACATGAGTAGGAGAACGGCACGCAGGTGGAGAGAGTAACGACGATTCTTTACTCACAGAACGAGTTGCACCATTGGGAGAAGTATTGAGAAAGACTTCAAGAGAGTCCAAGCTCTTTATACAAATTGGTCTCTTGCTCACATCATTGCTATGTCTAACAAAAACTCTTCCACGTCTGGTAAAAACAGAATGCAAAGAACCACCCTTCTTTAGTTCATATGCTCTTCGAAAAATGATATGGTTGTACTTCGTTAGGCTCTCGTATACACGTACAAACTTATTACTCACGAAGCCGAGATCATTTAACGTGACAGCTCTCTTATTATTTTTGAAGAATGCATTTGCATTAGATAAGACTTTTACCTTATCCAGCGCGTGAGGCAGTTTAACGATGATTGCACTTGACTTAGAGTTGCTTTTTGGTTTAGCTCGATGAATGCTGATAGATGTCGGTGGTTGTAAGTCAATCAGCTCACAATAACGTTGGAAAAGAGCGCTAAGATTTTCTTTTGCCGCAACGGGAATACCATGAAGTACGAGGTCACCAGCAATGTTACTTCTAGCTAAGGCATCAATTTGCATTTTAAGCATAGCGTTGTCTCTTTCCATCAGCTGCGCTTTAAAGAAAGTGAGCTCTTCCTCATGTCCGTCCAATCTACTTTTTTGCTGCTCAAGGTCGTCCAATCTGCCTCCCAGCGTAAAGAGAGTGTGGTTAAGGGAGGTTAATCTCTCATCAGATTTCCTTTCCAATGATTTCAACTTTTCATCAAACTCTTTTTCAATTTTACTAAACCGAAGAGAGAGATCATTGTACATCAAGTTAATTTCTGCTTTTAATTGCGAAACAATTGATTCAGTTAATGATCTTGACAGAGAGTCTAATCTAGCATCAATTATGTTCCACATATGAGAGTTCTCTGAAGATGTTGAGGGGGTGCTTGGACAGGAGGGAGAGGATATCACTTGCTTTTCTGCAGATCGTAGTTTTTTTTGTATACCGGTTAATTTAGCATTTGACATTTTTTTTTTTTTTTTTTTTAAATTTGCTCACTTAAACACTTATTTTACAAAGAATAAAATATGTTATACTGTACACTCTTACTTTAACTTTACTGACAACAAAAAATGTGACTATAGAAGAACTTTACATTAACAAAATAATAGAATTTATACGGAGCACAGCCTCAGTGCTATCTACCTTCCCACATAGTCTGATCAACACAGTTCTAGAAGCCATAATACATTTTAGGTTGTTTGCACAGAGGTCGTATAAATTGTATTATCTGGATTCATTTTGACATCTCCCAGCTGTGAATGTAAGCTTAGAGTTGTGAAAAGTGATAGTTTAGTGTTCTATTTTTGAGAGCATATTTAATTAGCATAGCCATTTTATCGTAGAAAAACTTACATCGGAATAATGTTAATAAATTATTAAATTGTATTATCAAAATTGTTTTTTTGTGAGGTATGTTTTTTCCCGCACTTCGATCATTTTAAATGAAAGATTTTACGCAAGTATCTTGGTCTAAAACAACTCGTTCAAGAATTGGAACCGAGCTACTTGCCACAGCGTCGAATTTTCAGTGACTGGGTCTTAGGGAACTGGTGATAAATCTCATTTTTTGACGAAAAATTGTCTTCGTTTTAGAAAATAATCCGGCTGGATCGTACAATTTGATGCTTTGAGACTGCATCTTTCAAAGACAACCGTACTCATCTAATTAGCAAGATACCAGCCAGTATGTTCGAAAAAGTGGCTGAAAATTGGACTCTCCGTATAAATCACTTAAAGCAGAGCCGCAGTCACATGAAATAATCTTTAGAAAGTAAATGGCAAGCCTTGTCTTATCAACTCAAATAAATTGTTGACGTAAACATATTTGAAGCTCTTATTCATGGCATAACAGAAGCTTAACATTTTTTGTTGCTACTTGAAAACTGAGTTCCTCCTTGCTCCTTGCTCCTTACCAAAGAAGGCGTGAACTATGGTTTAATTTTGTACAAAACTCCTGGCTAAAATAATTCAATAAAGCTTATATTAGGTCTGGCATGCTAGGTGCTAACTGCCTCTAAAAAGGCATATAGTTTAATAAGTTCCATTACTCGTTCACTTACTTCATTTATTATATTTAAACTTTTTATTATACATTTATAATTAGTTCTAACGTTTGTTCTTCGCTCCGGCTTATGTCCTCGGCGATGGTAGGTGAGAGAGGCCGAGAGCCAAGCCTCGTCTTTAAGCTAACTTTTAACCTATAAATACTAAATACGGCTTTGACGAAAGGCTAAGGTGTCGTTCACATTTTTATAAAACAATATGCTGAAAAGCAATATCATTGGCAGAACACCCAAAGGGAATAGAAACTTGAAACCGTCATGGCATGACAGGTCTGACAAACTTGTAAAAGAAATTATGGAACAAACTTAAGGACTAATAGATAGAGAAAAAACAAAAAGAAAAAAAGAAAAAGAAAAGATCTAAGAAAAATGGAAATTACATTTCCACTCATTGTTTTCCCATTAACCCAACAGTTATGTTCCACTAAATTCATTTGCATTTTTTCCCTCCACTCCGAATTATGTTTCAATTAAGGAAAAATTCTCCGCCCATCCTGCACAGCCTGACGCGGCCTACCCTTTCATTATTGAATCAGCAGCAATCCTCGTCTCCTCTTTCATTTCCACCAGGAAGTACACAGAAAACAAAAAAGGAAAAGAGTGCATGAAAAGAATCCGAGGATTCCAACAGATAGTACCCATAATCCCCCGTTTCTTGTACTATCCCATCTCCGACAAACACGACTAAAGCTAAAAGAGTAGGTAAGTCAGTCTGCTGGCACTATTGTGAGCTCCGCACCATCTGGGGGGCACCAGTAGCAGCAGAGACTCGTGTAAATCGAAAACTAACTTTCCTACCAACTACCACTTAAACTAACAAATAGAAATGGAGAAAGGAGAACGAAGACACCTTCGCCCATGAGAGAGAAAGGATAATCCTAGAAATGTCAGAAAACTTATTAAAAGTTCATAAACTGAAATTAACCAGGTTGTCCCCTTAAGGCAGGATTTCGATGGAGGTAAACTACGCCATTGAATTGTACCGACAACAGTCAGCCACTATCTGGTATAGTGGTGGTCCCCCCCTACATACGCATATACAGAAGGGATGAAAAAAGCTTTGCCACAAAAGTTAATTGAAATTACCTGTCTAGCGCAAAACCGAACAAAAAAATGTTGAAAAAGGACATCCGAAGAGGAGAGCAGAAAAAGTCTCCAAAACTTCGAATTGAACATTTAGCTTTTGCGTTTTATTTTTTTCAATTTTGCTTCAATCCTTCTCTCCGTCTTTATCTATTTTATTTCCCGATTAACCTTGTGCACCGGATTACGTTTTCCTTGCCCAACTAGTGACACAAAGATATACTAAGGCCGGGGCCCTACGTTTTTGTATGCAATTCGAAAATGCCGTGAGGATTTGGTTGTCGGACTATGTGCTGAGTTGGAGGTTGAGGTAGGTTATGCTCGGGTATCTCCGAATATCGAATTATCAATTTAGGGAAGTGGAAAATGAGATGACGAATTCCAGTTTCAGAATCGCTCTTGAGGCGATTGTCAATATGTTGATGATCTTCTTTGGATAACTGATTTCTGTGATATCCTTGACCCAGGGTGTTTACAAAGAAAATTCGGAGAATATATTCAATCCGCCGGAAATAAGCCTAATGTCGATGTATATCGAATATCCAAGGACCTTTGGGAGCAACCAAATTTACGTGTATATACAATAGCGTAAACTAATCAGTGAACTACATAACTAAGCATAAACCTGATATGTAAAAGTTATTGACCGAGATTCTTGGAAAGGGAGTTATGGTGTGGAGGCATCAATTTCCCGTCCTTTTTGGGGCTGCAAGGCAGTTGCATCGAATGGAGAGCGTTATTGCAGAATACACAATCAATTTATTGCGTACGAAATTCAGTTAGAGAAAAAATCGTATAGCCTCCGAGGTGACTTGATACCTTTTGACTTATTTCTGCGAGGGTACTTGAATAATAAAGTCTGTACGAATAGCCGAGCGATAGATCAATACCTTTTACATCCATGAAGATATTACGACTATCTGGCCAACTATTCTTGACCTCCGCATATTCGTCTGCGACAGAAGCCGTGGTCACATGAACGATGTTGTGTCCCATTCATAATTATCCTAGACCGACAAAAAGCCAAACGACTTAGAAGTCGAGATGATTCTTAACAAAACCTTTAGCTAGCGATACGGGAATAAACCACGGCGCTCCCTCATTAGAATAGGAAATAAAAAGGCGCCCGGACCTGATGGAATCTATAACAAAGCCTTGAAGGTTGTCATCCAAAAGAAACCAGAAATATTCATTGCAATTCTTCAAATAAGTCAAGCAAGGCGTGTTTCCAGAACCGATAGACACAATAGGGAAGTTCCCAGAACTTATAATATTCGATAGCAGAGGACCTGAAAACTTTATTTAATCACCAGTTTGGCTTCAGGAAATTGTGCTCTACTTTTGGGACCATTAAAACAGTTTTCGTCATTGTGACGACATTGCGTCTGATGCCATTGAAGGACAGTCTCGACAGAGGATCAAAGAATACTGCGCAGTGATGACACTGGATGTTAACATGCGTTCAACTTACCAACAAGAAGTTAAAATATAACACAAAATAAATATTAAAAAGTTTTCAAAGGCGTACCTCAAGGTTCCTTGCTAGGTCCCAGCAAACGAAACCTTAGAAAAGACCACGTCACGATATAGCTAGCGTGACCGTTGCAAAACACATGCAAGTCGTCGAACCAACCGCAAGCGCAGCAATTGTTCAAACAGTGGCGAACCTGCAAGTCTCGAACTAGCCGATCAAAGAAAGGTGATACAATGATTAGGAGTTATGCAAACTACGCGAGCGTCATCGCTACAAACGGCACTTTTTAAAATAATACCGAACATGAGTGGACCCAGATACACAAAGAGGATCCTACTTTCTAGACTGGGCAGAAGGCTTCTGAAGAAAAACAACATCCCGGAAGGACAAAAACCTCTTAAGGAACGTTATCGGAAGAAGCCCCGTTTATTTGTGCCAGTCTCCTTTGACATCTAGATTAGATAATGAGAATTTACCGTAGGTTCATGTTAGCTGAAGAGTAGAATCAAGAAAGGCGAAATGAAAGGCTCAATGGTCCTGTGACAAACTCGGTGAAATAATAAGGATATTTGGATACACACTCTAATCATCAATTATTGATGTGTGTGTATTTCGAAAGCAAGGAAACTGCAACTGCCATCTACCGCAGTTTCTTTCTGGTAACGAGAGTTATTCCAAATATCTATATCAATTTGGTCGTGATAAAGCTCCTTATTGCCCGGAGTGTCCAGGAGGAAGTCGTGTGGCGCGAAATCTTCAATTTTAGACGCTTTACGAAATGGCGGAATACTCTACTGAATCCAGTCTCTTTAATTAGACGAGTAGTGGAACCGGAAGAATACTGAATGGAAATCCACGCACTAGTAAGAAACCTGCAAGCTGAACTACGATGACGCGAAACTGCAGATATAAGGCCATACTTAACGACGGTCCCGCGGGAATAGTGGCAGGAAAGTGCAGGTTATGGTTTAAGCAAGATAGGAGATAGCCTTTTTGGATGTAGAGCTGATAAGTAAGGGCCGATTTACCAGTCGTTAGGCAATCTTTCGTTCTCCCAGATTCAGCGCCGGCATATGCCAGAACACCATTAGCAGCTTTACCCAGCTAAGACGAGAGACTTTCTGCCCCTGTAGCCTTGTAACCTTGCAGCCTACATGACTACTTAGCTGATTTCCTCTAGCTTAGCTGAAGAAGCGTGGGGACCACTACTTCTTCAACTGGAGCCGGGGGTTTTTCCTGCCATATCACAGTTTCGAAGGACATTGGTGTCCGTTTTACGATCTATGAGCGGGTCATCCCGAGACTCTTGAATATGCTGTAGTTAGAGGTCTGCTAAGAAACTTTTCTTTTCACGTAGTTCTTAATCTGGCTCTATGCTCTTCTCGATCTTCCCTAGTCTTCCGTTGCAGCACTTTTGATACGCCTCATCACCACATTTGTCATCATAAACCAGTTGGAAGGTTATGGTGATTTCTGCTACTTCTTTGACTATTGTGCAATCCTTTTCAGCATTATATTGCTGGCATTGGTTGAGGCGTAAGCCATATTGGAGAGCCTTTTTTTTTAATCACTCTCTGTATCTTCTGGCAATTCCGAAGTATGTAAGCGTAGAATGGCAAACCTCTGTTTTACTGGTGACTGCAGTTTCTTTATGTTGGAAAGACTTTTCGCCTTTGCAAAACCTGCGCGCGCTGCGCTTATGTTACGGTAGACGGTCTGGCTCTTCACAGACGACTCTTCAACGTTTAGTGGGCAAATTTGAGACGACATTTGTACTTCAAAGGAACGTAAGATCGGTCGAGAAGATCGCCGTGAAAGTGTACAGCAGAACCCGAGGCAGTTGATTCCTCGTCGTGCACAAGAACTAGGCCTTTTGCAGACTTCAACTTAACGAATTTTGCGTAGGGAGGACCTATACCCGTACAAAATCCAACTGACACAGGAGCTCAGAGTTCACGACTGGGCTTTGGGGCGTTTGGAAGAGGAGCCCAATTTTGCCACAAATATATTTTTAGCGACGAGGCACATTTTCGGATGAATGGCTGTGTTAACGAGCAAATGTGGATGACACCGACCCACACGGTTCACCAGGTGGCAATGCATCCTCAAAAGGTAACCGTTTTGGAACGGCGGAGTCATTGGTCCAAACTTTTTCGATAAGGACGTTGTTGAAGTGGTCACCGTCAATGGGGAGCGCTACAGAACGATAATAATCAATTTCTTATGGCCCAAATTGAGCTATATGGACCTAGACGACATGAAATGCAAGTAGGACGACGCTAAGTGCCATACAGCGAACGCCACGATTGATAGCCTGTTACGATTTGATCTGCGAAAGTTTTTCATTGTCATCTTTCGTTCAGTTTTGGTTGTGGACGGTTCGTATCTTCCCATTTTGGGGGATCGTCCCCATAGATGACGCATGGGCCGGGGGAAGCGACCATAGCTGTAGAGAGGTACACCATCCTGTTCAACAATGCACTTAATAATGCATATTATCCAGTGCACTGGAAGACAGCGGTGGTGCAACCAATTCCCAAGAGGGGTAAAAACACATCTAACCCGGAAAATCTCCGGTCAATAAGTCTCCTTCCGAGTATCAGCAATGTCTTCGAAAAGGTGATCCATAGGGCCCTGTCTAAATGGGTTGAGGATAATAAAATCATTCCGGATAACCAATTCAGAGCGGGGCATGACACTATTCATGACGCGTCGAATGGAATAAATGCAAGAACCAATGCATGGGTGCCTGTCTGATTGACTTGGAAAAAGCCTTCGATACCGTATGGTTAGAAGGGCTTTATTACAAGCTCAGTCGGCTGGGCATAAGTAAACCACTGCTATATATGATTTTTGACATGTTAACAGGTAGAAAGTTCGTAGTGAAAATTGCCAACGTGACTTCTACCCAAACATTTGAAATCAAAAATGGACTGCAACAGGGTTCCGTAAATTCGCCGATCCTTTTCAGCATTTACCTAAACGATCTGCTAGTTTCTCTTCACCATTCAATAGCGTACGCAGACGACCTAATCGCGTACAGATCAGGTCCAACGATCGACGTTATTGTTATTCTTCTGCAGCGTGACTTCGAAAAAATTCAGCAGTATTGTGACATTTTTCTTAGCTTAAGCTAGATATAGTAATGTTCGTGGTAAGTTGATATAGTAGTCGAAAGACATAGATTTAAGTTGTTACGTCTACGTTACGGCAATCGCGTTGCGCCCACCTTAACACCCCAACTCACGACCAGTCTTCGCAGCTGGCCGAGCACCCCTTTCGCACGACATCGCGGGCAGGTGGAGAGACGTTCGGTAACAAGCCTGCATGAGCGATTCGAGGGTAAGGCTATCTCTCGCAGGAGATAGATTTTTTCTTGTAGGGTTTTCTGAAGTCGCAGGTCTATGAGAAGAAACCACAATCGACCGATGCCCTTAAAGTGAACTTAACCCAGATCATCACTCAAATTCAGCCGAATCTATGCGGAAGAGTCATTGAAAATTGGACCACTCAGATTCATACCGCCGTAAGAATCCGAGGCGAGCATTTCAAAAATGTCATATTCCATATAAACGAACCTTTCAAATAGAAAAAGAATTTTGTGAATACCTCATACAAAGCTTGTTTTATTCCATCCAACCCGCCCTTATTGAAAAACCTTTTACCGGAATGGTCCTATTGTCTATGGTCCACAACTTGCGCTGCTTACAGCGCAAGTCAGCGGCTACTACGAGGAGGCTATACATCAAAAAATAAGTTGTGCATTGAACAAGGATCATTTTAGCTCCTTGCCAAGTTGGGCACATTCAAAAACCTTTCCCTACATCCACAACCCCATCCCCTCAATAGGTGAATAGGCCTTAAAAATCATGCGCCTCATATAGAAGTTCCAAATGACTGAGCTCGAGATATTAACCAGGAAGATATTCTTCGCGATGGGGGGTACAGCATCAATTCAATTCTCCGTAAATGTCCTCGTCCCGACTATTCCTTGCAAGGAGTTGAGAACCCTCAAGAATGATTCAAGTGTCACTAGCACTTATCGAAATGAGTTGTTGCGAAGTCGTTTGCCATCTTCAAATCCAACTCGCCCGTACGCGGTTTGCTTAAATATCCATGAAGCCCATGATCTACACACAAGCGCATGTCCCCGGACAAGCCGAAGCATAAGCTTTTCAAATAGAGATTCTGCGGAAACCAAAAATACAGAACAGAAAATTTATTTAATTTCAGTTCGCATCTCCCAACATAAATCAAACATTCGGACACAATTACTGGTCGGCAAGTCGACGAGTCCTGTTTTATAATTTTTCATTTTGCAATTTCGCCATTCAGCCTTCGCCTTTCTTCCATTGTCCTTTACATTTTTCTGAAGATATTTATACAGTTTTCGGATTGTAATAAATAATACGGAGAAAAGTGCTGAAAATTACTTTTCACATTCACGCGAGAGGAATGGAGGATTCGGGGATTTTATCCTTCAGCATTTGGACATTGTTTCACTTAAAAAGGAAAATGACCCAGGAAACAGTGAAAAGGAGCCTCTTTGGCTAGACACCGCAATACTTACAATCTGAAATTAAAATCTGCCCAAGGATGTTGCCTGTTCCTAGTCGACTTTAGAGCGTACGGATAAGAATGGCAATTCGGATGAGGATATAAGGTAGAGAAAGGGCATTGTATATTCATTTGGTACTAATCAGTTTAAAAGGATGCAAAGGATGTGCAATTGGAATTTACGTTGCGTAGATGTTTCTCGCTCCTTCGCTTCCTGACACCAGCCTGAGGGTTTCACGTACATTCGGTTCTTACGGGGCAAAAATCAAAATGTCTGCACATGTTTGCCTGGAGGGCAGAAATCAAATCCATTTAGACCCTTGTCCGCCTTGGATTTCCTCATAGCTCTTACCTCTCTTGCGAGAGAGGGAAAAGAGGAAGTATCATAAAGTAATCGAACATTGGAATCCCATCTCAAAATATCCTGTCGCACACACATCCTAACCAGCGGTGATGATTGCCTGGAATATACATACATACATATATTCGAATCCCATCGTGAGTGTATGGATACATGCAAAGTCGCCTTGAGGCAAGGCTTTGCTCATCAGTTGATGTTCCAGTGTCAGCGCGTCAGCGTTTCCTAATGCCCTCCCCCTCATACTATAATGCTATGTGGATAGTGTGGACCTTTGACGTGGGGTAGTTAAATGAAATTGTGGAAAAATTGGTTCACTTGAAAACCATCGACTACAAAAGGATTTCGACGATATAACCCTTGAGGTGTACACGTGCCTCATCCAGAACGTGCTAAACCCATTCGTCCCGTCGACCTAAGGATATGTAGTCGATACGTATGTATGTATATATGCTGGTGTTGTCGATTGCCTTCGTTCCACATGCCCGTTGACGACCGACTATGCATGTATCTATGTAGGTTTCCGTTTTTTGTGGATTGTCAAGAGCGTAAACGGGTTATTGGCGAGAAAATAAAATAAAACTCTCTCGAAAGGATGGAAATCCTTTTTCCAAAGGAAGGAAAGCAAAGATAACTGTAGAGAAATTTTAAGAGTCACAGCCGCAGCAAGTTGTTGATCTAGAAAAGAGCATACGGCGGCAATGCCACAAGGACATCATTTGGGCGGAGGAATAGTGAGCACACTACACATATGAGTGGGAGTGTGTCCATCATGAAGAACGGGATTTTGTGGGCTTAACTACATGTTTCCCGTGACTGGCTGCAAGATAAATGAGGCAAAGTCGTCGTACTAGTCGTTCGAGTCGTTCGACCCGTTCTACTGGTTCCACTTGTAGTCGCAATCGTTAAAGAGAGCAAGAGGCCTTAAATAGAATCGAGAGGATTTCGAATGAAATGAAACAAACGAAGAAGGAGAGGTCGAGATGGAAGACGGAAAGCATTTGAAGTGGAAAATTGAAATGGACGTCGTCGTCGTGGCACACAGCACATAACAACACCGGGAGGGGTGGATGCATGAAAAATCGTAAATGAGCCTTGGTCCTGGAATCAAGCTCGGCCTTACTCGACACTGTTGAAAGGCATGTCGAGCAACTTTTTTTTCTCTTTTTTGTATTTCTTTTTTTATATTCTCGTGGCATGTCCTCAAAATGCCTCAGATGGTCGGTTGAAGTTTGCAATTTGCCAAAGGAGCACCCGAGTATAGGAAATGAGCAAACTCCCTGAAACCGTTATTCTAATGACACTAAATTGCGAAACCACTTTCAGCTTGTCTCGGGCTATGAGCATACACATGCATCTTGATGCAGCAGAATTTATTCTGACAATATCCTTGTCCCGCTGGCTGTAGACATCCTTTTGTAGCTGTCGTTGTTGTTGCTACCTCGCTAATTGTTTTAACTTCCCTGTCAAAATTAATTATGCAAAACACATCTCGGTGTCACGAGGATACTAGCCCGGATACTACCTACCATCCGTTCCGCCATGGGTAGCACGGGGGGAATATTTTGCCGGAGCGGCGATGATGCTGGCAATGTGCATCGTCGTCGTGTAAAGTTGTTGGAAAATATCCATTGTGCGATCTACGGAACGATGGTGCTATGGCAGTTATTACGAAGTCGGACATTTGGACAGATAAACGAACGAAATGGAACGTCCACAGAATTTATTTTGCATTTTCGTCAAGTCACGTTTTACTAATTAGTCATCCCGCCCAACGGGGGCTAACGACCAGCCAACATCCTCGCCATTCTACAAGCCACGTATACTACAGGGGTATGTAAAATGCATATGCATGGACGGAATGCGAATGCACACGCACGAAGGATACAAACCGGTCGACACGAGCACGGGAGAATGATAAGAATCACGAGGAAGAGGGGAGGAATCCAAGTCATGCAATCAACTCGAGGAAATTGACATGTTGACAATATTTATAGTTTATCCTGTTGGCCCGGCTTCTCCAAGGATTTGTTAATTTTTTCCTCTTCCCGAGCTGTGGGTGTCTGATGTCACGGTTGCTCCTCGAGTGTAATTGCCTGCACGTGGGGGTCCATTTAAATTTTGGCGGCTCGTCCTTACGCCATCCTGTTAATAATTTTATGCTCGGCGGTTTTCTTGCGCCAACTGTGGTCGGAGGCGTGTAGAGCAGTTATTGTTTGACTCTTGTCGGGCATAAGTTCCTCTTGTTTGCCGCATTGAAATTAATTAAAAAAAAGAAATAAAGCAAAGTGCCGAAATGTTGGTGTTGTCGTAGTAATAATGTCCTCCGGCTAAGTGGGTAATTACGGAAGAGAAAAGAAATATATACCGATGTACAAAAATACATAGAAACACAGAGTTTTTACGCGCGACAGGGAAATGTTTACAATTTCCTTTTCGGGCATTTTATGTTTAGTTTCAGTATGAGGGATAAGGCAGGACCTTGTGAGCGTTGCTTAAATAGGTTTAATTAAAAAGTTGTTTAAATTCCCCATTTTGTTTTACATAATTTAGCCGCGGATTCAAAGAAGAATTTAATTAATGCAATTGTTTATCATTTGAGTATAAAATTAACTTTGAATAATACATTGCGGTTAAGCCAGGGCTAATCGATTTAATAATTAAAAGCCAGTAAATAAAACAAGAAACCTCGCCAGATCCTTCAAAGAGAGACAAGACTGGAAGGGTGTGGATATCCATAAAGTATCCAAAGTGACTTACTCATGTTTAAACAGGGTTTTTCCACAGAAACCTATTTCAATATCTTACTCACTTTGGGCAGAAATATTTCAAAAGTAAATAAAATCGTTTAGTTTGCCAAAAATGGCTTATGCTGGTGGATGAACTTTTTTAATATATAACAAGTTCTTTAGAATTATAAAATGCTAAAGTTGAGATTTTAATTAATTCCAAAATGGCTTTAGGCCAGTTTCGAGTCTTGAAAATAAATATACCACACTCCTTCGGTTGGAAATACAGGTATTTAGTGGAAAGGGCCAATATCCTCAAAGTCGGTGTCAGACAATTTCCAGGTAAACTTTATGCGGAAAGTTTATATGAGTTATTGAGGGATTTGAGATTTAGTATCAATATTTTGAATTCTCCCTCCTGTTTTGTGTATTTATTTTTCGAAAACATTTCGATAAGTCCTTTATAATGTAACTGAAAATATATTTCTAAAACTTTTCTGGGGTCAAACTCTGCCATCGACAGAAATTTGTTCTTATTATTATGGCTCTTTCAAAACAAGTTTTTCTTCCATTGTCTAATTAATGGTTCCGAAAATAAATTTAAATAGGGTACTTACATTCATGACATAGAATTCGATTTTTTTACTTCAATATATTGCCCGGATCTTACCATTTTATTTTTTTTGGAGGTCTCTACTATCTGCTGGAGCATTCAGACGCAAATAGTGATCTATTGTACTACCAGACAGACACCTTTCTTTATTGTATTTTCCCCGTTTGCTGGAGAAAAGTATGGATGAGCTTCAGTGATGTAGAGCTAAGATATTCAGCCCATTACTCCTGCACCAGTCATCGATCAGATTTAGCGCCGCCTGTGCTTTGAGACAGACAGTCGCTAAACATGAGCTGTCAGAGAGAACGGCAATATAATCCGCATAGGCCTGGGCAAAGAATTCAGGGGTCAAAGTCTTAGCCGGAAAAAGTGATGGCGATCGCACCATTGAAATTGAAACAGAGGACGATCTGGGAAAAATACGCGCAACTCGACAGTAGCGGCCAATTAATTCGTACCTATAATTTAAAATTAAAAAAAATAATGAAGTTATAGATTTTAATTTTAAAAATTTAAGAACAGTAAATGAAATGAATAACCATGCAATATACAATAGTGAAATATCATATTTCTTTTTAAATATACGATCTCTACGAAAAAATTGGAATTCACTTATGATGAAAACATTTTGCAAAAACTAGATATACTGGTACTTGCTGAGATTAATATATCCTCAGATGAAAACCGCTTCTACGAATTAAAACGGTTTAAACAAGAATTTTACAATCAAAACAACAGACAAGGGGGTGGGCTAGTAATATACATTAAAGAGGGTGTTCTCTATGAATTACAAGATATCAAAACCAACTCCGACGAGAATAGGTATATCACTAACTATCCAACACAAGGAATTCAAGGCAGCACTCATTGCAATTTACAGGCCTCCACAGGAGAATGTCCATTGCTTTATTAAAGAACTAAACAATCATATACATACATAGATAACTTTTCTAAGCACAAAAACATGTTTGTCATTGGAGATATAAACATAAACGTGCTTCTAAATGAAGCATACGTTTCAAGCTATGAGGCGATGATAGCATCGAAGGGCCTCCTAAACACAATCTTAACTAGTACAAGAGTAGACCTAGATAGAAACACGAGCGCACTGATCGACCATTGCCAAGTAAGAGTCATAGACGAAGAGATAACGTCAGGAGTAATTGAAATGAACATCTCTGACCATTATGCAATATACTGCGGAATAAAATCCAAGAAACATACAAAAAATTCAATTAACCAACGTCAACAATATATTCATAACACAATGGTAACAGTTAGGACTGGGAGAATGTGTACGGGCACAATGATGTCAACGAGTTCTACGAACACTTCAAGAACGTTCTTAATGCAATAGTTCAGTCATCGACAGGAATGCGTGCTAGAAAACCGAGAAACAACGAGCACAAATGGATAACGAGCGAACTGAGAAGCGCATGTAGAGAAAGAGATAGACTGTATAGAAGATACAAAAATAACCCAAGGAACCAAGACTACGCAAAAGATTATAAAAAGTTCCGAACTGAGCTCAACAAAAAAATGTTCTATACAAAAGCACGGTACTACGAGCTGGAATTCCGGAGACAACACAAATCCCAAAGAAACCTGGAAGTTAGTCAACACGATACTAGGAAAGAGAGCCACCAACCTAGATGAAATCCTGGAAACGAATTTCGTGAAGGAAGGACTCAATAATTTACCAAATAGATTTGCGACTGTATTGATCTCAGAAATCAAAACATTAGTCCACGAATGCAACTGCAAAACGTTTGAAAGAACAATGAGCAGCATACAAAGATCGATGTACATATCTAGAAGAAGTATCTGTGGTGGAAATAGAAAACATTCTTAGAATGCTAAATGAAAGAAAATCTCCTGGCATAGATGGAATAAGACCCATAGATCTGAAAACAAACGCTACTGTCCTGGCCCCTATAATGACAAAATTAATAAACATGAGCCTAGAGCAAGCGACGGTACCAACACTTTTAAAAACATCAATTGTACGACCGATATACAAAAGCGGACAGAAGAATGATGTAAAAAACTACAGGCCCATTTCCATACCCTCAGTCGTTGATAAAGTGTTGGAAGAAGTTCTAACCAGAAGATTATACGCCTACATTGAAAAATATGCAATCCTACACGACAAACAATTTGGATACCGGAAAAACAAATGTATAGGCCGACTGTTGGGGGATTTTGCTAACATATTATATTGTAGCCTCGACAAGAATCACAGCTCCGTAGTACTTTTCATAGATTTTAAAAAGGCTTTCGACACACTAAGCCATAAAAACATTTTAAAACAGCTTGAGAAAAACCTCAGAAACAGGCGCTTTAAAGTAAAAATCAAAAATAACTATAGCCATGAACAAAGTGCCGAGTACGGGGTCCCACAAGGATCAAAACTGGGGCCACTAATTTTTATAATATACATAAATGAGCTGCTATCAGTGTGTCAACTCAGTACGGGATATGCATATGCAGACGATACAGCCATTATTGTGAGTCATAAACATGTTGAGCAAGCAGTTATAATTATGCAAAAAGAATTGAATGCACTTACTGCGTGGTGTCACGATCATGGGTTGGTTATCAATGCCAAGAAAACGAGAGCTATGCACGTACGTCCACCTCATATCCAGCAATCAAAAATAATATTAAAAATACATAATAGAGAATGTCTACATTAAGCTGGGTGCCACTTACAGCTAAAAGACAATGATTCATGTGGCGAAATAATTGAGAACGTGTCAACAATTTTTGGAACGACAACATATAAAACTCCAACTCAACAACATTTTAATACAAGAAGAAGAGAACAAGGACGCTTTGCTGTTCCCAAATTTTGGAATGAATATGGTAGAAAAAGATATGAAGTCATAGTACCAACCGTTTTAAATGAGCTTCCAATATGTTTCAGAAACATGCCTAAAACAAAATGTATGAAAAACGCGAAAAAATTGTATTTAGAAATGCAAGATCTATAAATTGAAGATTGTATGTACATATGTATGATTCAATTTCTCACTAGCTTTTTTCTGAAAAAAATGTATATCTAAAAAAAAATGCTATCTAGTCGCCTGCAGACAAGCCCTTCAGGCTTTGCAGACTTTAAACTATGTAATCAAGACTTTTTTGATAAATAAAATTGAAATTGAATTGAATTGAAAAATTGAATTGAGTCGACCACCATGCACCATGACAGCGGAGACAGGACGCCACCTTGCGGCCAGCCCTGTTTACGCCATCAAAGTCTTATGCACAAGCATTGCTTTGATCGGCAAAACCAGTGCTCCATCTACGCCATAATGCCTAGTAGCGTTACACATCAATGAAAGTAGCGTTATCAAAAGCTCTCTCAATGTACTCTTTCCTTTCGAGTGCGCATTCAATTCTCCCAACTAGGTTTTGAAGCGCAGTTCCTCGATGATAAGCATGTTGCATGTCCGAGAGAGGATGCATTCGAAGGGCAACTTTGCATACGTGCAACTCTACTAATCTTTCCATGCTTTACAGCAAGAAGAATGTTAGACTGATTGGTCTAAAAATCTTGGCGAGTGAGTAATCTTCTGTTAAGAGTAGGAAGCAGCTGTTTTATACCTTTTTGCAGCATAACAGGGTATATCCCATCAGTGCCCGGCGACTAGAAACCATCGAAAGATGCCACAGCCAATTCAATGGCCTTAATAGTTGCCACGCGTGACGCAACATACCAGCTATGCCGAGTAGTTTTCATCGTTTCAGTCGCAGTTTCCAATAAGGGAGTGTGCAACGAGCGGATGACAGTCTGATTTCCCGGGAAAATTAAGAGTTTCTGCTTTAGACTCTGTGAAGGTACCATCAGACTTTCTGAGTGCATCCAGCTTTGTCGATTTTCCTCGTTTGAGAACGTTAACCAACTTGCTGGTCGCGCTCAGGGATTTGATCTCTTCGCAGAAGGACTTATAGGAATCATTCTTCGATTTACGAATAAGCTTCTTATATTCCTTCTGCTTCGATCGATATTTATTCCAGTCATCTTCCGAGTTCGATTTAAACGATCTATTCAGGAGACTTCTGGCTTCTCTGCGAAGACATTGGAGCTGGGAACCGGCTTCCTGCTGGGAGGTTTTTTGACATGACATGCGAGTTCGAAAGAGTTGGTGATGGCGCTGCTCAGGTTATGAACGGCATTCTCCACCAATTGATTTGTTTTGAGTTTAGGCAGGGATTGAGTGGATTTCTCAAGCTCCTCCCTGAATCGCACCCAGTCCGTCTTTCTCGGATTCCGTTTGGGCTGCGAGGGGGAGATTCCACACTTCAATTGGAATTCGATGTATCTATGGTCTGACAGCGTAACATCTGTTAATACTCTCCAGTTAGTGATGGCCCTCACATGCCTATTAGACAGGGTTATGTCAATCACTTCTTGTCGTCTCGCGGTCACAAGGGTTGGTTGAGAGCCAACATTGTTGATGATAGGGTCAGACGAAAGAATGAAGTTTAAAAGATGGTCTCCTCTCCGGTTGCATTTGCTGCTGTCCCAAACAGTATTTTGAGCGTTAACATCGCAACAGATGAGTCCAATCCTTCTGGCTTCACAGTACTCTACGAGTTCAAAAACCGCCTTAAGTGGCGGGGGCAGTATCGAGTTGTAGGGGAGCAGACGCCACAACGAAGTGTTCAATTTCTCCGTGTGCTTTGTAGCCAACTTTCGCAGCCACCAGATCTTGGCCACAGAATCGACCGTTTGGTTGCCGATAGTTCGATATGATGAGACAGACCCTAGGCCCTAGGCTCATCATAAAGGATCGTAGCGTCACGTATACCAGGAAGACCACACAGGCGCTTATTCCACACCCATGATTCCTGAATTGATACAATGTGATGATTTGTACTACTGCATGCAATTCTGCTACTGAGAAGAGCGATAGTAGATTTGCAATGCTGTTGATTGATCTGAATAAAAATCATAGGTTTAGACTGCAGAGCACGTTCCGTCCTTACATCAAAATGGAATAAAATCCTACCAAGGCCGAAATAGGGAGTTGAATCTCACTTAGATTCTGGGTCTCGATAGAGCGGTTGTATAATTCCACAACCAGAGTGCAGCCTTTTTTCTTAGAGAGCCATTACTCTCTTAGTATGAATAGACATTTCAGGCCCTCGTGTCAAGTCCCGGGCTCTGCGCACATCCAGCTTGTTTCCCCGGGATCCACAGAAGGCGCGCCATAATTTTGGAAGACTAACTACCTGATAGATAGTAGTTCCCAGGGGAGGGAACCATGCTCCTGATTCAGGGTACCATTCATCAGACCACACTTCTCAGCCTGAATACAGAAGCCAGTTGTTGAAGCTAGCTTCAGTGTTGGCAATCTGCGCTGGTCATTCTGCTGTCACTGCCAGTTTTCCCTATGCTGTCCTTTTCAGAGGAGATGGCTGCCTTTTTGTAGGAGAGATGCTTGCCTCGACTCATTACGGTCGTTGGTATCTTCTTTCCAGAGGAAATGGTTTTGTGAAGTGCCCGCCTCCGAGGAGCAATCGTTGATTCTCTCCGTCTTCAGGCTTTTGCTTTGATCTTTGTGGATCTTGTCATTACGACTGATTATAATATTAATTTAATATTCTGGTAGAGCTCGATTCCAAAACAATCCGTCTAAGAATTTTTTTTTTTTCGCAATAAGTCCCTGTTTGAGATGTAGCATCATCTTATTAAAACCACATGCTTTGCACATAAATATCTTCGACTTGGACCAATTAATATCTGGCTGTAAGGTGAAATCAATTTATTTGGAACTTCTTCAAATACAATCATTTCAATTTTTTTTATTATTCGATTTATTTTATTTTATTTATTTCAGAAAAATGTAAGCTTTTGCTTTGTATATACCAAGTTGTTCAATAAGTTTTATCATTCGATAAGAAAAACATGATTTTTTATTCAATAAAAATTCCTTAAGTTTAAATACACTTGTTCCATGTCCTAAGTAAGACTCAGACATTCGAAATACGCTTCCACGACGGCTCTCACCTCTTTTCGTTTTCGTTTTCCGTAATCGTTCTCCACGCATATATAGCCAGAAGTTTGAGGGAGCCAAGTCTGGCGAACAGAATGTTGCCATAAATCATACTTAAATTCTCCTTTTTTCACTATGGTTTCTTGAGCTGTGGGGGAAGGTGTGTCATCTGGATGAGCAATTTTCGATTTTGAGTTTTGCGTCCAGTTGGTACAAAGAGTTATAATAATAATCTGCATTTATTGTTGTACCAGTTCGGAGGTAATTCATAAAAAAACTGATGATAAAACCTTATTGGCCGATTTCTGGACACCAACTCGTTTTGAGGCTGAAGTACTGGGTTCACAATACTCCTTAGCCTTTTGTTTTAATTCAGGTGCCAGACCCAAACGATAAGCCCCAAATGTTGTTGAGAATGTCGCAAACAAGAATGTTTTTTTTTTTCGTTGTAAACAAATGCGGCGGTACCCATTTTGCGAACATTTTTCTGTAACCCAAATCTACAGCCAAAATATTTCTCACACTCCCCAATGAGGTGCCTAGGGCTTCTATTAAATCCCTCTCGGGTAACCGACGATCTTATATAAAAACCTTCACATTGATTGAGTCGATCTTGAATAGGTCCAATTTTAGTCCTTTACATAAGATCGGATCTGCTGCTCAGTCAGATCATGCGTTGTAACCCGGAACAGGTATTAGTCAGAAAGGCACTACAGTGTCGGTTGTGTAGGGTTACGACTAGCGAGTTCCGGTGATAACCTTAACTTGTGAGTCATCCATTTTTTTTTTTGATTTTGGATCATTTCCAAAAAGTTCAAACGATGGGAAATGACTTGTTGAGTTATGGTTAATAAATCTACAAATTGTTATTCCAAAACTTAACTTTCCTTTAACTTACTGGTTTTTTTTTATGGTTTCGCGCCAAGAGATGTGGAATCTTCGATCAAGATACTGGTAGCCCGGGCTACCATCATGCACGATTCGCGGAATAGTGTTCTCCTTTTTCCACGCACTTTTTCCTACGTACTAAATCACACCTCTGCACTCTTTAACCACTCTCCCCGCTGGACTGCCGTTAGGTATTATTTCACGGGGCTGGTTAGCGATTTATGATGTATTTCGGGCGGCGAGCTCTTGTGCTCTTCTCTCTGCTTCGGCCTGACGTACCTTCGTTTGTTAAGCGCAATGTACGAGCATAGCTCGTTCCAGTTATCTACCGAGTTCATCATGTGGGCGACCAGGTTTCCGGGGCTTGGTAAGTTTACCGCTTACCTTTCCTATGCGAAACGACTACAGTCAAAAACTGCGTGTTCTGCGTCCTCCTCAGCATTTGGGCATTGTGGACACAGTGGAGAATAATCATGTCCAAATTTGTATAGATACGAGTACTTTCTTTAGTCGCCGTGTCCAGACAGAAACTGCAAAAGGTAGTAATGACAGTCTCCTGCTGATTTTGATGTTCAAGTTTTGATAACGGGGATGAGCCTGTGAGTCCATCTTCCTTTTGTGGAGACATCCCATCTAGCTTGCCACGTTACTATGGATGCTGCCCGTTCTTCTTCTTTTATGCACTTGGCCTGTTTTCGGTCAGACGTTAGCCTGCGGCGTATTCTTATGAGCTTGTCTGCCAGGATGTCGATGGGTAGCATTCCTGCTATGACGAACGCTGCATCATTAGAGATGGTCCTGAATTCGCTGATTGTTCTTATCGCCCGAAGTCTATAAACTGACGTCATCAACCGTTTCAGTCGTCTGCCTGCGAGTGCACCAGCCCATATCGGAGCAGCGTACAGTAGGACTGAACTGACTACCTTTGAAAGTAAGACTCTGCGCGATCACCTACATCGTGAGAGCGCTCCTTGTGTAAGTGATGCCTCCTCGCTGGCATACCTTATGTGTTCCTTAAAGGAGAGCCTGTTATCAAGCATATCCCCTAGGTACTTCACAGATTTCTTAGACCTAATCGATCGTCTGATCGCCGACTAAGAAGCTCGCATGTTCCACCGTTTTGTGGACCACTAGTTTCAGGACGGCACTTACCACTTGGCAAGCTCCACTTCCTCTATATCTTTGGCCACCGTGACAATGGCAATGTCGTCAGTAAAGCCGGTGATTTGTAATCCAACGGGAAGCGCTAGTCGTAGAACGCCATCATACAAAATGTTCTACAAAAGGGGTCCAAGGACTGATCCCGCCGTAATGCTATAGAACTTGATGCCCTCATCGGTGTAGTATCCAAGCCTATTGTTGTTGAAGTAGTCCATGACTATCTTCAGCGGATAGGGAGGGGTACCCATGACAATTAGGGACATGTCTATGTGCGTCCAGTTCGCTGAGTTGAAAGCATTTTTAGCGTCCAGCGTAGCTACTGCACAATATTTCTTCTCTTCCCTTCTCCACCTCTTTCCTTGGATGGCAAGGTTCATCACGGATTCTATGGCGTCTACCGTAGATCGTCTTTTTCTGAAGCCGAACTGGTTATTTGACAGTGCTTCCGCTACCGCCAGTAACCTACCATATATGTACATATGTATGTATAACCCGTGCCAGTATCTTTCCTAGTGTGTCTTTTACTGGTTTTTGGTGGTTTTTCAATTTTATGCAGTAGTACCAAATGCTGCAGTTTCCACTGTCTGGGAAAGACTCCCTCTTTCCCCAAAGGGTGCTGGAAAGCGTCTGGCCTGGCCTTTATCGCCGCTTTGAGGGCCTTATTTGGGATGCCGTCAGGTTCGGGTGTTTTGCTGTTTTTCACCTTAGAAAAAGCTTTGTATAGCTGCTCTAGAGTAATTAGAGGGATCTCCTCTGATTCTTGCCGTGCTGCTACTAGTAAGTGGTTGACCACGTAGAAAGGCTACTATTTGGATGAGTATTTCTGGGTTTAATATCGGCGGACCCCTATTATTTCACATTCTTTTGTTGAAATCTGGTCTGTTTCTGAATCGTTGGGATTTCCTTCGCGCTCTGAGACAAATTCCTCTTAGCTTCTGAATATCCTCGTTCCACCAGTAGCATGGGGAGCGCTTTTTGCTGGGTTTCCTCCTGGTCATCGCTGCGTCACATGCTACAGTTAGCGCCTGCTTCAACTGCTTGGTGATCGCCTCCGCGAATGCGCTGGTATCCACCGTCACACCTCTTAGGATCTTTTAAAAGACATCGTTATCGTTCAAAGGGGGAGTCCTACCACCTGGCTCTTGGTTTGGTTTCGACGCTGATTGCGTTTTCTGTAGCCGACCTCCATTATAATGGCTTGGTGTTCGCTGTGTGTGTGGTCCTCGCTCACTCTGCATGTTGTTTTTTTCGTGAGAGAGTTACCCACAAAGGTTATATCGACTACTGATGACCTACCAGCTTTGCGGAAAGGGCTTGAAACACCTGTATTACCCAGCTTTACACCTAGACGCGCAAACGTTTATAGAAGGACTGATCGCGCGTGGCAAACTTTCCGATCTGAGACCACTTTGCCTTCATTATTATTTTTAGTAATGTTATTGTTACTGACCATTTGGAACTCGGAAGATCAGAGCCTCGTTAACAACAACCATTCGTCAAGTCTCTCTGTCATAAATATGTTTCCCCCATGTTTTGCTATTCTGTTCCATCTCTGATCCTTATATTGTCCTCTCATCTTTTTCCCTCGGGTTCAATTCATTATTGTTTTGACTGTTCGTCCACTGTCCATACGTGTCTTATGCATCTCATTAATCGGATAATGCCCGAGACCGAATTAAGTTCCTCAAGTTCTTCATTATGTATGAATGTGTTCCGTTCGCCTGTTTCTCCGTTGTCTTTTCCACCATAAACTTTCACCGGTATTATTATAGTTTCAAATAAATGGATCCTGAAATTACTGAACAAACGCGGTGTTTTGAGTATGGTAGTTCACGTCGTTTTTAGCAATCAATAAGGTTACCAGATACTTGAATTCGTCCAATTTCTCAAAGCATTCATCGAGTACAGTCAGCCGTGATGCTTGGATCGATCGGTGTCCGTCCGATCGGTGAGTGATCATATATTTGATTTTTCTTCATTTATTTCTAAACCTACTTCTCGTTCTCCTTCTAAGGATCTCATTACGTTTTCTAGCAACAAATTCAAGAACAGTGATGATGACCTAGTTTTCCTTTCCCCGTGGATAGTTTCATTGTTCCACTTAGTCGTAATGAGCCCATGTAACTTCTCTGTTAATTCCTTTTCATTTGTTATTAATTCCGATAGTATTAGAACTACTCCTGCGGTGTTGTTATTTTAAGGCAATGGATTGCTTCTGTTACTTCCTCAATTGTTGACAGTTTTACCATATGAATAACATAGTTTTCCAGGGCTGCTTGCCCTCCACATGTGTTAAGCCGTTCATCGAAATATTTTCCCCATTGAGTTGCAACCCTTTCTTTGTCCGAAAAGAGACGTTGCGTATAAATTCCGATCTAGCCTGGTAATAGTTTTGTACAGCGTTTCTTCCTAATACATTGCTCCCGTGTTTTTTTAGTACATTCGTTTTTCCAAGCCATGGTTTTCCTTTCGTATGGTCGGACTTATGTGTAATCTCCTTAGTATTTGCCACGGCTTAGAACATTACGGGCTTAAGTTTTTTCAAGCATTTATCGTCGAACCAATGCTTGTTTTGGGAGCTTTGTAATAGCCTAATTTGTTTTGCGCTGCTTCCTTTACATTATTTTTTTATTTTTGACCACACTGTCCCAATCTGTCCTGCCTCGTCATTAGTTTCCATGCCACATAGTAGGGCAAATCCGTTATTCATTTTGTAATGGTATTGACATTCGATACGAAGGTCCTTTAACTTTTCAGCGCTTTTGTGAATAGCTATGTTTTCGGCTGGTCCGTTGGTCTATATGCTTTGACATCTAGTACGTTGGTATAGCTTCTTCTATAAAATTATCAATTTGGTTACGTGTTACTCCATCTGGTTCCTGCAAGCTTTTGTATTTCCTTGTGTTGGAATATTGCAGTTTTCACTAATATATTTTTGGATCTGCTTATGGTCCTGCGTTAAAGTCCCCGAGTGCGGTTTTCCCGTCGAAATTGTCAAATATTTAATTCATTGTTTCATAAAAGCTTCCTCCCGTAGGACAATGTACGTTCAAAAGTACATAATTACAGTGAAGACTCCGGATTTTGGCCATCGACGTTCCGCCATTGTAAAATACTACGTCCATTACATTCTGCACAATTTTGTTGCTTATGAAGATTATGGATATTCGTACCGCCTCAAACAAAGGTGTAGCTGTATTTTGATTGCGATAACCAATTTGTACTTATTTAATTCGTTGTCCTGCTGGAAGGCACCCTGTCTGCTCAAGCTTCGTACATATATACGTTCCTCGAGCCCATCCCCAGTTTGTTTGTAATCTTTTTCATGGATGCTCTCCCATAAGTAGTTCACCCAAGGAAAATCAGCCAAAAATAAATTACTGTGCGCTACAATCAACGCGACAAATTCAGTCGAATCTCCCGAATCCTATCTAGGACAACCACCTCCTGAGAGTAGTGAACGAAGATCTTCGACAAAAACCATCTGCACCCCGTCCAGGTTGTGTGACAAACGCAAGAGCGTATGTCTTGAACCTACGCGAACCCTATAATATTTAACGACAAGGAACGATTTTCGGTGCTGTTCTAAGTGTGGTGTTATAACGGTGTTATGTTGTAGTGATTTTAGTGTGTGTAATGCAGACTCGTCAGCTCTGCTCATATCTTAAGGGGGTAGTCTCATGTGACCACTTCGAAAAATCGATTTTTTCATATTTCCATAGTAAAACCTGTCGAAAATATGTTGTGAAAAATTCAGACCGAAATTTCTAGTTACAACTCATAGTCGCCGACTTGTCTGCCGCGCGTCAGGTCTGCAGCTGCGACCTTTCCATTGTTGTCACCGGTCTTTTATACCTACGTAAGGAGTTTCTGACGGTCAACTTTAGCACATTACCTACCCGTGTTCATGTTGAATAGTGTATATAGATTTTTGTCGTGAATATATATACAATCCTAGAACAAATTTAGCAGTACACTTTTGATGCTCTATGTGTCAACATCAAACAGGAAAAAAAAATGGATCGAAAAGGCTTAGAAGCTCCACAAGATATCCAGGGCAAAAAAAAAGAAAAAGGAGTTTTCGAGGGGATCAGTATTGTACTGCTGAAACCGATGCCGAGTTTGTGAGCACATCAGCTGAAAATTTAAAAGACAAGAGTGATTTTGATGTACCGATTGACGAAGGATTCAGCTACAGCATTCTGTGTTTCTCGCTAGTGTTTACAGCTTTGCAATCAATTTTAAAGTGCAAGCTGTGCGATAGTGACGTTAAATTTTTGAAAAAACACCGCGAGGAGTAGGATTTAAGTTGTATGTAAAGTGTTCGTGCCAAAATTTGACATCAAGTCTTCTCCTATGGTCAAAAATGCTTACGAAATCAATAGACGTTTTGTGTTAATTATGCGACTACTTGGAGTCGGTCTGGCTGGAATAAATTTATTTTGTTCGCTAATGGACTTGTGTGATGGAATTAGTAAAAATGGATATTATGGTATGCTCAATCTAAATTTATATTGCTGTAAAGTCAGTAGTTGTACTGTTTTCAAAAAAGCCGTTGCAGAAGAAAAAAAATTAATTGTTGAAGACATTTAATTGTTGTTGTGCTGAAGATAAAATCACGGTTTCTGGTGATGGATCATGGGCCAAGCATGGTTTTACCTCACTGCTGGGTGTTATTTCTTTGATAGGGAGATATTCTAATAAAATTGTAGATTTAATTGTCAAATCAAAAGTGTGAGCAATTGATTGGCAGGGTAGAGCCAGACGAGTTTTTGGAGTGGTGTAAAAATCACATTGAGCATTATGAAGCAAATCACGAAGGAAGTTCCGGTACACTGGAAGTTGACGGTGTGATCGTAATGTTTCAGCGGTCTGTCGAATACTTTAAAGTTAAATATACTAAATACATTGGAAATGGTGACAGCAAAACATTTAAAAATGTACTGGATGCCGATCCTTACAACGGCGATCCTGTATTTATTTATCCTGTAGAAAAATAAGAGGGCGTCTTGCACCTCAAAAAAAGAATGTATAGACGAGTGAAAGAAGCTAAAAAACACATAACCAGTATTTAACAGCTAAAAAAGACCCATGAAAACTCTCAGCACTCATACTGTTCAATAGCATGGTGCAAGTATTTACAACATACGGCAGGGAATACAGAGGAAATTTACACACATCCTCCAGCATTTGATGAAGAAACAGCAAGTTTTTGCCAATTTACGAAGAATTATCATCTGATGATCTGATACAAAGATGCCTGGGAAAAAACTGGAAAAATCTGGAACTTGGCTCCAAAGCATCATTTTGTTGGAAAACAGACGCTGGAAATTGCTTCATGGACAGCTGCGTTTAATGAAGGATTTTCACCCATCCTTAAAACAATGGAGATTTTTGGTACGTAAATTGCCCGAAACACCTACTCGTATGCTGAGAAGTTCGATGAACGATGAATAACCCGTGCAGAGCGATCCACAAAGGCAAGGACTTCCCTCAGGTCACATAAACTGGCAGAAAATGATGTGTATGAAGCCACCGAAGGGTTATTGTATGGTCCAGGCATAGCAGATTAGTGCAAGTATAAATTTTCCACGAAAATTCTGCTCTTGAAACTTTAAACACATTTTTCTCGAAACATTATTTTCTAAAACTGTCAGGCTCCTAAAAAAAAAACTATTCAACCGATTGCCTTGAAATTTATATACAATGTATGTATGTTCTTCCGTTATATGGTTATCGGCCGTACCAAAATTTTCGGCCGTAAATGAAAAGACTACACCGTCTGAAATATATGGAGTGGCATGTAAATTATTTAGTACAACCTTATCCAATAACTATGCTATTGGTGGAGACAGTCATACCATCTCGTCCAAACTGGAAGGAAGAGATTAAATAGAAGAGTAGTGGGATTAAGATCACTCTCCTTCGAATTTTAGGCCACACTAACATGGAGAAGAATGAGGAGGCTAACGACCTAAGCAACCTCTGGATTATCGTTTATGTTTACAATGATAATGGAAGGTTTCCCGCCAAACCACAACTTTCAATTCAACATTATATCTTCTTCTTCTTCTTCTTTTCCTTTTTCCGGCGTTGTTATGGTCAGAAGTGTAGGACCATAACCTTCCCACTTAACTGCATTCCTACTGGTCCGCTTGTGGGGTCCGCCGGTTTGACCTCAGAAAGTAGCGGCAGGCTTCCCGGTTTGGGATTACTTCATCGCTGAGGCCAATCAAATGCTGGTGTTTTTGCATTTTGCACCAATTGTTTTTCGGCCTGCTTTTTTTTTTTTTTTGTGACACGGGCATGCTCCATATTTTTTTTGTTTGATCTTACTCTTACAACACCGGTGATCTCCAGTCGTGTCAGCCCACTGATTTGCATGCACACTTGTGGGGCAGTTTAATGGTGGTATATGTGTCCCTAGGCTCACCTTGGTGTTTTCTAAATTGCCTAGATGTGATTTTTGTTTACCTTTGTTTTAGTCGCCTTTTACGACAAGCGAGAGGTATCGCTGCAGGGATATTCTTAACCCGTCCCTGCACGGAACAATTCAACATTATATAACCGCAAGTAACAATAGCTGGAGCAAATAGGACGAGATGGGTAATCAAATCGCTGTCTTGTCACTAATTGTACCTGGGTCTAACTAAAGCTTAACAACGATATTGATGCTTATAGCTTTCCTAAAATCTTCAGTTGTGAAGCGGTGAAATTAAATTTAAACTAAAAATTTTAAATTCCGTTCACTTTTTGAACACCCTCGTACTGACACTCTACTGCCTTTATGACTTGTTGACTGAGCAATTATGTAGCTCCAACTTTTTGACAAGAGTTGGAAATAATTTGGATGAAATCTATTTCAATATACGAGTATGTAGATTAGGATCAAGCATCACTTACCCTCACAAGATAGCGTTATGCTGTCTTGAAATTGACCCATATTATTAACCACTCTGTCACTGCATCAATTTTCGCACATTCTGAAAAATAGCTTGCTTATCAAAAGCCTCTGAGAAAGTACGATTAAGACAGGTTGTAAAATACGCGCGGACCAACCCGGATTTAAGTGTCATCTTACCATTCTTAAGATTATTATCCCTCGCCACGTAGAAAAATATGCTAATAAATCCGTCTATACTGCATGTAAGCTTCGGGCAATCCATGGTGTCCTTCAAGATTCACTTAACTCTCAAATCCATTGAGATACCCATGACATGGTTCTCGCCACATCTTATCTACAGTCACTTTCGAACTGCTGCGTAATGGTTTTAGGGTTTCATCTAACGACTTTTTTCATATCTCGTTCAACCTCCATAAATGCGGGGTAAATAAAAAGCAATAAAAGTTCCCCACGGAACAGCCATTTTGGCTGATTATGCGGAACATTCCTCACATCCCATGCCCGCTCTACCCCTCGTCAGGGAAGATCGAAACGCACGTTTCACAGACTAAGTGATTAAAAATTGTTTATTCTATCTGCCAAGACATAAAAAGACGAATTCAACTGAGAGATGCAAAAAAGAATATCCTTCGGAGGATTCATCTCACGTGATTTGCGTACGTCGTCGTCTACCTAAATCACAATAAAACTCAAATCGAGGGTGAAAAAAATGTACAAAAAAAATGAAGGAAGAAACCCTTCCGTGTAAACATCTCGCAGTACGTTTAGAAAATTCAACAACCGCCTCGAGGAATACATTTACTTAATAAACTCTCGTGCGTACGTCACTCCGAGTCGCCCGTCGCCGTGGTTGTTGCCATTGTCGTTGCCGTCTTCGCCGCCGGCTCTTTGCTCTTTGCTCCCGATCCACAGTTATGTACTACTGCCACGCCATCTCGTAAATTGTAAACAGAATTTCGAATGGCAGCCAACCACTTTATCCGAATGTTGTATCGTACATTCGGTCCTTCGGCATTTATTTCCTGCATCCCCGGATACATGTGCCCTTGGAACCAAACTTCAATCGATATGACTGTCGCACACACAAATGCGAAAGTATCTGAAAATTTCGTGATGACATTTACGACGAATCACGTGCATCGTGCAGCATTAAGCAAACACAATATTATTTCGAGTCCTTTGATTATGAATCCCTAGAGCTATTTAATCTGGTCCTGTTACTCCCCTGGTCCTGGCTGATGATGACAATATGACGGCGATAGTGACAACCATGCGATCGTATGCGGTGTAGTCAATACACCCACGATGAGTTTGTTTGCGAACTAGAGATGTCCTTTGAATTCCTACGAGGACTTGTTAGAAGAAATATCATCTTATTGATTTTGTGATTTCATGATTTCGTGATTCCGTGATTCGTGCGATTTGTACGAATTGTGATTTTGTACTCGTGAAGATAGAAGTCTGTTATGAGCGACGTACAGGTCCTGCACTCGTGCGCTACACTCCGACTATTGATCTATGACCAGTTGAAGGATAGATGTTTGGTTTTTTACTTTCACTCCATCCAATAACCCTTCATAGACGCCGAAAGAAATAGGAAAGCGGAAGAGGGACAAGTCCTGGCGACACACAGGATCTCTCTATAAATTCGGAATATAAAACCTACATTTTCTCTGCAGATAAAAGGACGAAAAGTTTAAATTCGTTTCATTCCACAACCAGAGGGATGCGACTTCATTTAAGTCCTAGTCGCACCCGCACCACAACTACCTCGAAGTTCTTTTTTCAATAACAACAACAAAACAAAAAAAAACAACAAAACAGTGAAACTTTTCACTTAAGTTATGTTACAACCCCTAAGGAGGTCACAGTTACAGCATAAAATATCCTTACATGGCTGTAATTCAGACAACTGGTTGGCTTCGCGACCAAAGGATACCCTCATCCGTTCTCCTTCGTCCGTTGCGCGTTCCATGCCTAGCTCTTCACTTCACAGGACGACCATGTAAACCTCGTTGTATTGCCTTTATACTCGTACAAGTTCTGAAACAGGCGAGTAATAGTATGAGTTGCACGGTCGCGGCTAGGCCGGATAACCAAAGTGCGGCTTGGCGAATTGAATTTCATGCAGCGCACTGTGGCGTAATGCTGGTATGGGCCGCTCGTCCTGGTAGTGATGATGGGGTGATAGGGAAGAAAAGTTTTTATCATCGGCCTTCCTCCTTTTTTTTTGTTTGAAGTCGACTTGGAGGAGGGATTCACTTGTGGACTTGTTATTTTCTCTTTTGCTTTTGTTTTCTATTCCTTTAGTGTGGAATTGGAAAAACTCAATTCCCAAGCCCCAGCTCACACAGTAGTGTAATGTGTATTCATTGGATGCGAAGGCATGCGAATATTCAATACAGTTGCATAATAAAATTCTCACAGGATTTGAGGGGAGATTGTACTTGTTTTTAAGTTTTTTTTTTTAAATTGGAAAGGAAGACTAACATGGCTTTTCACGTCCTCTCAATTTCGGGTGGAACTAAACAAAAAGTTCGAAAAGTATTTTCTGGGATACTGGAAAGTAATTCATATAGATAATGTTGTAGCCGGGGGGTAAGGGGTTGGCACAGTAAACTTCTAGTGTTCTTTTCTAATATATCCTTGTTACTACACTTAAAGTGATGTCAGAACCAGTTTATTCTTCTATAAACGTGTACGATGCAGTTAATAACCAAGCAAACAACTCGGCACAGAATTTCACGTCATATGTTTTATTGAGACTTTTCTCTCGAATCCAGAGTTTCCGAGGCCAACGTTTCCCCTTCCTGTCAAGCCGTATGAAAGAAAATAGAAATCAAAAAAGAAAATTCTATAAATTCGCGTATTGCATTATGGTAATTGGTGCTTGTGAAAACGCTAATGTTATGGAGCAAACATACACGGTCTGTCTTAAACTGCACCCGTTGATTCAGGTCTGTCGCCGCTCCGATGTAAGGCGACATCTCTCTCTTTGGAGATATCGTTTTCATGGGCAGCGGTGTCACTCAGATAAGTCCCTAAATCCCTCCCGTATTTGTCACTTTTGTCTGGAAGATCAGGTCTTGCAGAGTAGATTTGTCTGGAAGATCGGACTGATATGGTACACTTTTCTGCCAGACTAGACTTGTCTGCGAAACCAAGCTTGCCTTCCGGACTAGGCTTGTCGGCGAGAATAAGCTTGTCTGCCAGGCTAGGCTTTTCTGCCAGACTAGGCTAGTCTGGCAGACTAGCATGGTCTGGCAGACTAGCATGGTCTGGCAGACTAGCATGGTCTGGCAGACTAGCATGGTCTGGCAGACTAGCATGGTCTGGCAGACTAGCATGGTCTGGCAGACTAGCATGGTCTGGCAGACTAGCATGGTCTGGCACACTAGCATGGTCTGGCAGACTAGCATGGTCTGGCAGACTAGCATGGTCTGGCAGACTAGCATGGTCTGGCAGACTAGCATGGTCTGGCAGACTAGCATGGTCTGGCAGACTAGCATGGTCTGGCAGACTAGCATGGTCTGGCAGACTAGCATGGTCTGGCAGACTAGCATGGTCTGGCAGACTAGCATGGTCTGGCAGACTAGCATGGTCTGGCAGACTAGCATGGTCTGGCAGACTAGCATGGTCTGGCAGACTAGCATGGTCTGGCAGACTAGCATGGTCTGGCAGACTAGCATGGTCTGGCAGACTAGCATGGTCTGGCAGACTAACCTGGTCTGACAGACAAGACGAGCCTGGCAGAAAGGTCTAGTCTGGCAGACAAGTCTAGTCTGGCAGACAAATCGAGTCTGGCAGAAAAGTCTAGTCTAGCAGACTAACCTGGTCTGACAGACAAGTCGAGCCTGGCAGAAAAGCTTAGTCTGGCAGAAAAGTCTAGTCTGGCAGAAAAGTCTAGTCTGGCAGACTAGCATGGTCTGGCAGACTAGCCTAGTAATAGTAATATATTTATTTCAGTAATATCATATGTAACAATGGTTATATATTTCTGCGAAGCCACATAGGCTTTTCTGCAGAAGATTGTGCTTCATATGTTAACAAATAAATTGAAGTGAGCTTAGATTAAGACATATTCATAATTTAGTACAAATTTAAGATAATTTCATATGTAAAACAAAAAATTAATCAATTTACATTTTGTATGAGTACTTCAATATATCTCATTCGATTAGGTTAACGTTAGGATTTAATATTTTAACATTAGTGTTAAATTAGATTCAATAGTTAGTTGCTTGGGTTTGTATTTAGCAGATAGTTTTTAATACATTTTTTTCTGGTTTTAGGATTTCTAATGTTGCGCAGTTCATGAGGAATTGTGTTTAGGATCTCAGGCACGCTGCATTTTAATTGTCTTCTGCCGTAATTATTGCAGAATCTAGGTTCGTGGAGCATACCTTGGGCACGTCTTCTTGTATTAATCCCATGGTTAATTGGGGTGATGAATCGTCTGTCGTCGTAATACTCTAACAGAAGGGTCATCTTAAAGATGTCATCAATCTGAAGAACTCTAAAGCTTTCCTGTTCATCATTTCGACGTGTAGATGCATTTATCTTTTTGATTGCTGCGGTTTGTAGTTTCTGCAGTTTTTTTATATGCGTAGCTGAAGCGTTTCCCCAAGCGAGTATTCCATATCTTAGTTTGGATTCGACCAGGGCAAAGTACACTTGTTTCAACACATGTTTTGTAGTATGGTACTGCAAATGGGTCAGCGCGTAAAGCGTTTTTTTTAAGTTCATACGTAGCTCATCAATATGCATATTCCATAGAAAGTTACTGTCGATGATGACTCCTAGATACCTGTAGCTTTCTACTATATCTATAGGAGAGCTAGCGGAGGTACTACAGGATTCATTCCTGAAGTATATTTGTTGTTGAGTTGCTTTAAACTGCGGATTTCTAATATGCATCATTTTAGTTTTGGATGCATTGATCGTTAGACCCTGATCATGACACCATTTTGCTGCTTTGTCGAATTCATCCTGAATTATTGTTGTTGCCGTCTCCAAAGATCTATGGCACACCACTATTGCTGTATCATCAGCATACGCAAATGGTTTGGCTCTCTTGAAAATACGAAGAAGTTCATTGGCGTACAATATGAAAAGAATTGGGCCCAGTTTCGATCCTTGTGGGACTCCGTATAGAGCGTGTTCTTTATGGTTATATGTTTCGCTGATCTTAACACAGTAACGCCGGTCGTGTAGGTACTCCTTTAGCCAATCTGCCATTAACCCTCGTATCCCAATACGTTCCACGGCTTCAATTAGCTTTGCATGATTAAGTGTGTCAAAAGCTTTACTGAAATCCATAAATATGACTAGAACATGGTAACTCTTGTCAAGGTTTTCGTTGACATGATTAGCAAATTCGCTTATTAATTTACCTGTGCTCTTCGCTTTCTGAAAGCCATACTGACTTTCGTGTATTAAGGAATGTTTTCCAATAAAGTTTTGCAACCTGTTAACTATTACCTCTTCAAGGCATTTTTCGATAACTGGCAGTATTGAGATAGGCCTGTAGTTGTTAAGTTGACTTTTCTTACCTCCTTTATACAGGGTGTCCCACGAGCAGTGTGCCAAAAAGCTAGAGCGTGTAGGTCTAGTCAAGACAAGAAAAAAATCGTATGGGAGGGGGGGTCTATTTCCCCCCGTTTAGCCGGGAGGGGCAATTTTCTAAAAAATTGACTTAGTTTGGAAAAAAAAATTATTAAAAATCAACAGTTACATCCACAATGCCACGATATACCTTTTTGCAAAGCCAGAAACCTCTTCTTTCATACTGATTTTAAATGAAGCTGTTCCAAGGAGTAGTTTTTGAGAAATTAATTTTCAAACTCAAAATTTTGAAAAAAAATTGAAAAAAAAAATTTCAACTATTTTTTTTCAAAATTGTATGTAATTAAGTAGTAATTTTTTTTCAAAAATTCAATGCTCTCATTAGTTTTTAGTTAAAAGCAGAAAACCGGATGCAAAAATGTCTTGTAGTTTTTGAGAAATTAAAAAAAAACCCGAACCATTTTTTTCTAACAAAAACCTTTATTTTTGGTTTTAACGCGGCTGGACTTGTAGGCAAATTAATGTACGAACCATTGACCTCTTTTTTTATTATTTTTAAAAAAATCGGAGTTTTATGAGGATACAATAAAGTGACACAGTATTGGAATAACCCTGGATTAATTTTTTTTTTCATTGATAACGCCTGAAAACTGACCTGCGAATTTCGTCTGGGTTCGCCCGCCGCCGATGGGTTCTACCCGAATTTTGGATTTGGTCCGACGCAATCCCTCCCTTAGTACAAGGAGGATGGCTATTATGCTTGGAGTGCCCAAATCTAGAGTATGGAGAGTGCTTGATACCGAAAACTTACACCCGTACCATTTTAGGCAGTTCAGGGACTCACCTCAAACGACAAGTTTTTGAGAGCAGAATTTTGTCGATCATTACTGCTTCGAGATGAAACTGAACGAAACTATTTTGCAAGGATATTCTGGACGGATGAAGCACAGTTTACCAGAGATGGGGTTACTAACTTCCACAATTTGCATCATTGAGTAGCACCAATCCACACAACAAGAAACAAAATAAATCACAACACCGATTTAGCTGTAATGTTTGGCTTGGTATTGTTGGACAAACTGTAATCGGGCCCGGGTTTTTGAATGGCGTTATTAATGGAGAATCATACCTGCAGTTCCTACGAGACCTTTTGCCCGATTTGATGGACAACGTTCCTTTGGCCATAGCAGATAATTTAATCTAACAGCAAGATGAAGCACCAGCACACTACAGCTTACGGGTTAGAAACTGGCTGAATGATCATTTTAGTGACCGGATCGGAAGAAGGGGCCCCATGGAATGGCCACCTAGATCACCAGATTTAACTCCTCTAGATTTTTATGTGTGGGGATTCATGAAAAATTATGTTTACGAAGTGGAAATAGTATCTTTGGAACAACTGAAAGAACGGATTGAAGCATAGACTTATGTGCAGCCATTAGAAGGAGATATAATCTTTGCCTTCTAAGAAATGGGGATCATATTGAAAATGTATTATAACAAAACTCCGAATTTTTTAAAAATAATAAAAAAGAGGTCAATGTTTCACACATTAATTTGCCTACAAGTCCAGCCGCGTTAAAACCAAAAAAAAGGTTTTTCTTAGAAAAAAATGGTTCGGGTTTTTTTTTAATTTCTCAAAAACTACAAGACATTTTTGCATCCGGTTTTCTGCTTTTAACTAAAAACTAATGAGAGCATTAAATTTTTGAAAAAAGGTTACTACTTAATTACATACAATTTTGAAAAAAAATAGTTCGAAATTTTTTTTTTTCAATTTTTTTTCAAAATTTTGAGTTTGAAAATTAATTTCTCAAAAACTACTCCTTGGAACAGCTTCATTTAAAATCAATATCAAAGAAGAGGTTTCTGGCTTTACAAGAAGGTATATCGTGGCATTGTGGATGTAACTGTTGATTTTTAATAATTTTTTTTTCCAAATTAAGTCAATTTTTTAGAAAATTGCCCCTCCCGGCTAAACGGGGGGAAATAGACCCCCCCCTCCCATACGATTTTTTTCTTGTCTTGACTAGACCTACACGCTCTAGCTTTTTGGCACACTGCTCGTGGGGCACCCTGTATATCGGTCTGACAACAGAAGTTTTTAAAGTTTCTGGAATTTTTACTTGTGTTATGCTTAGGTTGACAAATTTGCACAAAATTGGAGCAAAAATTGCCGCATGTTTTCTTATGTCCACTGCTTTAATTCCATCGATGCCAGGCGACTTATTTTCGCCAAGCAGACTGATTACTTTTAAAATTTCAGATATATTACTTTCTTGAACAAAAATTGATCTGTCTATTAATCTATTTGTGTGTATCGATGTAACCGAGTTGCAGTGGTGCATGATGTTTACGATTTGTTCTTTGAAGTTTCTTGCGCATTCATTAGTGAGATCATTAAGAGACATTTGACCACTAAAGTTCTTCACTATGGTTTCATCAACGTAAGGCTTTTTTCTTCCCAATATTTCATTTATCAAGTTCCATGTTTTGCGCGGGTCTAATCTTATTTGATTGAATTGTGCTTTGTAAAAAGTAGATTTTTGTGCTGCTATCTCTTTATTTAGCTTGTTTCGAAAAGTCTTATAACCCAATTCATAAGTCCTATTTAACCTATTATTTTTCCATTTTTTGTAAAGGTCATCCCTTTTTTTACATTTATCTATTAAGTCTTTGGACATCCACGGATTATGTTTTCTTTTATTTTGTATTGTTTTAACATATGTCGACTCTTCGTAAATGCTTTTCATTTTTTTGACGAGTTTCTGATATAGAGAGATAGCATCATTTTCGTTCATCACTTCCTCCCAGTTTGATCCAGCAATTAGTTCATTTACCTTCGCATTACATATAAAGGACTTGCTAACCCGTTTGTCTTTAACATTTGATTGTAACGCACTTGTGAAGTAAAGCGTTGGGTAGTGATCCGTAATGCAGGTTTCAATCACCGCAGAATTGATTGCAGAGTTTGTTGCATTGGATAATATGTGGTCAATTGACGATTTTGCTCCGGTTTTCGGGTCTACTCTTGTGAACTCCGTTATTACATTCATCAGACCTAGAGACGCCAACATCTCTAAATATTCTTTTACGCCATATAAATCCAGATCTTTCACATTTATGTTTATATCGCCCATTACTATAATCTCGTCTTTTTTTCCCATTTGTTCTATTTTGTTTCTAAATTCTTCGATAAACGCTTTTTTACTGTAGCCCGGTGGTCTGTATATTCCGAAAACATATTTGCATTCATTGTTAGCTTCAATACGAATTTGAATGCTTTCGTATGATACACTTTCTTACGTCAGGCGAACATATTTTAAATCATTTTGAATAAGTATTAATATTCCACCACCTCTGCGTTTATCTCTATTCAGAAACTCAGTTTGAAATCCATCAAGATAATAAAACCCTTTTTCTTCCTCGTCTATATTCGTTTCTACTAAAACAATAACTTTTAGTACATGTACAATGTGGATTATATTCAGACAAAAGTCATTCCAGTTTTTGCGTAAGGATCTAATGTTAAAACTTAAGCAACAAAATTTATTTTCCAATTCATTTATTTTGATGCTGTTAAAATCATTCACTACCCTACAATTCAAATCAACATATAATTCATCGTTTCTATTTGTTTTCTCCATATTCATGTTAAAAAAAAGTTGTCTCTTTTTGTTTATAAACTCTGTGATTATTGTGTGCGTGTTATTTTCATTATATCTTTTACTGTACTTATTGATATCGGCTGAGTTCTCTCATTTTGTCTAGCCAATATTCTTCCCGCACTCTCCCACACAAATCTCCAGTTCTCTTGCCAAATCTAGTCTGGCAGAAGAGTCTAGTCTGGCAGACTAGCCTAGTCTGGCAGAAAAGTCTAGTCTGGCAGACTAACCTGGTCTGACAGACAAGTCGAGCCTGGCAGAAAAGCTTAGTCTGGCAGAAAAGTCTAGTCTGGCAGAAAAGTCTAGTCTGGCAGACTAGCCTAGTCTGGCAGAAAAGCTTAGTCGGCAGAAAAGTCTAGTCTGGCAGACTAGCATGGTCTGGCAGACTAGTCTAGTCTGGCAGAAAAGTCTAGTCTGGCAGAAAAGTCTAGTCTGGCAGACTAGCATGGTCTGGCAGACTAGCCTAGTCTGGCAGAAAAGCTTAGTCTGGCAGAAAAGTCTAGTCTGGCAGACTAGCATGGTCTGGCAGAAAAGTCTAGTCTGGCAGACAAGTCTAGTCTGGCAGAAAAGCTTAGTCTGGCAGACTAGCATGGTCTGGCAGACTAGCATGGTCTGGCAGACTAGCATGGTCTTGCAGACTAGCATGGTCTGGCAGACTAGCGTGGTCTGGCAGACAAGTCGAGTCTGGCAGAAAAGTCTAGTCTGGCAAACTAACCTGGTCTGACAGACAAGGCGAGCCTGGCAGAAAGGTCTAGTCTGGCAGAAAAGTCTAGTCTGGCAGAAAAGTCTAGTCTGGCAGAAAATTCTAGTCTGGCAGACTAGCATGGTCTGGCAGACTAGCCTAGTCTGGCAGAAGAGTCTAGTCTGGCAGAAGAGTCTAGTCTGGCAGACTAGCCTAGTCTGGCAGACAAGTCTAGTCTGGCAGACAAGTCGAGTCTGGCAGACTAGCATGGTCTGGCAGACAAGTCGAGTCTGGCAGAAAAGTCTAGTCTGGCAGACTAGCATGGTCTGGCAGACAAGCTCAGTCTGGCAGACTAGACTTGTCAAGCATATTGGTTCAGTGGTTAGTATGTTGACCGAAATTAAAAGATACAAAAGACTTAGAATAGATGCTCTTATAGTTATCATCGCTGTAGCGGGTTGGCTGATATAATGTTGAAAACCATTCCTGGGTGGAACCTCCAATCGTATTTCTTTTTCTTCAACTGTCGAGATGGGACATATCGTGACGTCTAAATACCACTGGACTCCGAGCCTAACGAGCCTCTCCCCTGCATTGTATAGTGGAAGACAAGATAATGACGCCACTTGAACGCCCACAGAACAGAGGACATCATCAGGTTCCCCTCATGTGGTCTGCGTTATCGAATTGTATGGAGTACTAACAGCCAAGTAGTGTAATATACACTTAAGCATTATTAAAGAAGGATTTTACAAGGACAAGTCCTTATAGTGGTATATTACCACACTATTAGTCACCTTTATCGTCTCTCCACCATATGCATTATAATTCTGTTAACCATTTAGCCTGAGTTTTTTCTAATGACAGCAATTTATGGGAACGTTCTTGAAATTCCACTTGAAAATGCACTGCTATTATGAATAAACTCACTTGGAAAACCCTCAAGGGAATAACCCAGGATAAAAATCGATTAATAAGTTAGCTATTGATTTTAAGTCACCTTGTCCTTCAGCGGTTGGAGAAACGACTGCAGTGAAAGTATCTCATTTCACACTGACATCGACGACGAGCAAAGCAACCCCAGTGAGATGAAAAACGACGCTGGAGATTCCAGCACAACAGGGATGATGTGTATTGATGTTGACGAGCCTTGGCAATGGGGTGAACCAGACCGAAGTGAGTTTTTCTTCATTATTACCGCTTCCACTGGCACAATGCGGACTTGTTGTTGCTGGAACTCAGAGTAATTGAAACAAATGGGTCAATAAATCACATGACTGCTCAAAACTCATTCTATGTTTATTAGAACGACTGCCATTGCGTGTCTACCATACAAACCAACAAACACATTTCCACTTTCCGCATGTTCCATATTAAGTCCAATTCTATTTTGGTGTCACTACTGCTGCTCCCTTATGACGATGACGCGTGGAAAGGCGCAACATGACTGCAAAAAATAAAATTAAAACCAGCCCTCTCAAGACAAATGACTGCAACATTCATAACTCGCAGCGAAAGTATAATACATATTCAAATGAGTTCCAGAAACGAAATGCAGAGGAAGACCCCGCAGGCATGTGCCGTGCCGGCTAGGCGTTTCGAGGACATCTCAACACTCAGCATCATTTAATTTATTTTAATAAACGAATTAATGAATACAAATAAACGAAGCCATGTTGGATAAATGCCAGGCCACTGATTATGCCAATCTTCCTGGAGCGGGAAACGCACGGGTATGACACAAAGGTTTGCGAGCAAACCATTCCTCGTCCTGTCTCCGTGACCACTTTAATTGATTCATTTTCGAAAATTTTCTTACCCTTAACCGAATTTACTTCTCCCCGGGAAATAGTGGCCATTAGTTGTCGGCTTTCTGTGTTTTCCAGGGGGTTGAAGTGATCCAATGTAATTCGCAATGATTTTTATCTGCCCACCACGAAACACAACAGGAAATATACAAGCAACGCGACGCGACCGACAGGAAGGCGATATGGTACAGGAACTAGAACTCAAACTTAAACCAAAGCAAGAGCTAGATCAGGAGCTGAGAGAGCTATGAGGACCAACAAGCTTAATTAATTTTATTTTTGTATTTTGCTAATGGATCCATTTATTATCGTTGTGGTAATGCTGATGTTGCTGGAAACGTAGATTTATGTGTACGTCCGTGGGGTTTTCGCGAATCCGAGGGTATTGTGTGGAGGACCCCTGTGGATAACTGAATCATCACGGGATGAATCAGTTCCTAAGAAATCATATCGTGGGATGAGAGCTTGAAATCCGTATCTATGGGGCTGTGATTTTCTTCTTGGAGATTCCAGTGACGGAGCAGGACTCATGGTTCTCTCGAATTTTCAGATGAGGGCTTTCATTTCCTGTAATTATTAGGAACAACACAATTTCTGATTTGGTATTTTTAGATTCGTAGGAAGCGTTAATGATAACTTAAAATTATTTATGGAGAGCGTCATAACTCAATGCGTAGTGGGTTAGACTCCGACGCTGATAGCACGTGGTTCGAATCCGGGAGGTCAATGATATTGTGTTCCATGCCGAATCCTTTGTAGGTCAGTGGGAGTTTTGTTTACGAATATGGGACGTGATAAGGATTTTCGTATTCATTACAAATAATTAAGAAAGGAAGTCGAAGCGTTCCGTCGCAGTTGAATGATTCGCTTAAACCAGTAATCTTCAGTATAATCCATGGTGAAGACGAACCAAAGCTGCGGAACAGGAATAGTCGCAGCTAGTTATATAATTACATATGAAGATTAAAATAAGCGCCGAAGTAAATAAAACCAAAATAAATAGAGATTCAGGCATGCTGGGCTATTTGCGCGAGTTGCAATGGAAACAATGGAGCAATGAGGGCATTTAACTTAAAGTGAATGTGGAGTAGCAGATCTGACTGGAGTAATTGAAAACATTTAGGGGCAAGCATTCGAAACAATGCGATGTGAAAATTGTCACGGGCGACTTCAACGCTAAAGTAAGCTGTGACAACAACAACCTTAAGGCGGTTGTTGGTCAACACAGCCTTCACGCAGAAAGCAATAGCAATGGAAATCGCCTTCTCGACCTTTGCTCCGCTCATCACTCACAACCAGATCGATCACTTCCTGATAAGCAGAAGATTCGTTGGCTCTCTGCAGAACGTGAAAACCATTAACTTTTGCTGGGGTATTGTAAGGTTTGATCTGGCTACGGCCTACCAGTAGTCTCCCACAAAAAGACTCTATGATACCGAGCAGCGTCAGGATCCGGTGAGTATTTTGCGGAGAAGATTGAAGCAATAGCCCGGTAAGACACAACCCCATTGTGGCCAGACATGGCGTCAGTGGGCTTTCGATAACACAAATGTAAGCGATGGATCCACGAAGCTACTTGGAGATAGCACGAGGCCAGAAAGTCAACTGCATCAACCGGGCTCACCCGAGTGCAGACGACAAATCCAAGCGGCATAGAAGTTTTTCAAAGACCTGGCAAGTGATTTCTTCAAAGGTTACAGCTCACTGTCGCGACATGAAAGATGCTAATGCTACCTCGGAAGCTCTGTGGTGGAAAAAGGACGGAAGGACGCCCACATCAGATCAACAACAAACTCATCGCTGTAGGGATTTCTTCGCAGTCATTTCCAACAGGTGGTGAGGCATACATCCCATTCTCTGCGCACAAATCGACGAAGAACGATCCAGATGACGCCTCCAAAAACCAGTTACTGAAATCGAATCTTCTTGTCACAAATGGCTCTGATTCTGCATCCCATCATCACAGAGGATTAGTTTACTCGTTGTATCCTCGAGAGTTGGAACGAGGGCGTCATCATCACCATCCTGAAGAAAGGCAACCTAAGTGGGTAAAAACTGGAGAGGCATCACTCACCCTGATAGTTTCGAGGATCGCACCAACCATCGAGGAACGCCTTCGACATGAACAGGATGGATTTAGTTCTTTGTTGACCACATAAACACAATGAGACTGATTATTGAACAATCTGAGTGGAAGAGCACGATCTTCCTGTTCGTCGACTTCGAGAGAGCTTTCGACATGGTTCACAGCGATGAGGACTCCCTGAAGAACATTAGCACCTCACACACTATCATCGACCTTGTACGCGAATTTTGCCGAGAGGCTCCATGCACTGTGCGCTTCAAGGGCAAAGGAGTGAGACAACGGTTAACATCAACGCTTCCAAAGCTAGACTCAGAATCAACATTGCCAAAACGAAGCTGATGAGAGTCGACTCCACGGGGTACCGATCTAAGATGTTGACAAGTTCTTCTACCTTGGCAGCATGCTCTGCAAAGACGGGGGATCAGAACTTGACGTCTCGACGCGCATTAACAAGGCGCGCTCGGCTTACTATGCGTTAAAGTTTATATGGACATTCAACGGGCTTTCTTCCTCTTTAAAACCTCGGATCTTCAACTCCAATGTCAAATCCGTCCTTCTCTATGGCTGTGAGACGTGGAAGATAACTGACAGCATAAATGGGAACACACAGGTATTTGCTAACAAATGCCTGAAGAGGATACTGAAGATCTTTTGGCCGGAGTGGATCATGAACGAGGACCTGCTACAGAGAGCTTCCCAGCTACCAGTGGCGACGGAGATCCTAAATGAAATGAAGTTAACATTTAACATTTAACATTTATTAGTGTAAATATTGCTTACAGTAACAAGATATGATACATCTTATAATTGTGCAAGCCTTCAAAATAGCAATTAGTTTGATGTGTGTAAGATGTGAAAGTTAAATTAAATTTTAGAGACAAATGGAAAAGTCATATAGATTATAGTATTTATACATACCAATTAGTCATTAGTGGTAGTTTCAACGGCCAGATAGTGAGAGAGGGAACGTTTAAAATTGTTAGTACTTCTAATTCTCCTGATATTAATGGGGAGGGAATTCCACAATCGACAGGATACAACAAAAAACTGACGCTCGGAGTTTAAGCAGTTGTAACTTGTTTGTATGAGCATACGTAATCTGTCTGACTGCAAAAAGCGTAACTTATTGAACAGGTAGTTAGGTTCTTTGGTTTGCATGATGTTATGCAATAGGCATAGTGTCCTATATTTTATTAGATTGTCAAAGGAGTGTCCGTATAACTGTTTCGAGTACGAGGAGACGTGGTCGTATCTTCTTAAGTTAAAAACGAATCGGGCGATGTTATTGAATGCGACATTTAGCTTCCGTCTTGAAGCATAATCCGGACAGCAGAATACCTCACAGCAATATAACAAAACAGGTGTAAGAAGAGTTTTCGCCAATAAGAGTTTTGTCCGAGTGGGGATGAAGTGTGGGGTGGTCCAGACAGCTCGGAGACCTCCATAAATCTTACCAACTGTTGCATTTATGTGTGAGCTCCACTCAAGTTTTCGATTAAATATCAGGCCAAGGTTTCTAGCGGTTTCAACATACTCTATAGGGGTTTGAGCTAAGGTAATTAGGGGAAAATTACTAAGATCCAAGTTTCTTTTGTGTATTACCAGCGCTTTTGATTTATGGGCGTTTAATTGTAGATCGTGTTTTGTGCACCAATTAAAAATAAGCTGGAGGTCTTCATTCATGAGTGTCACGGCTTCGTTAACACGATCAAGAGGACGACTCACGTAAATTTGTGTGTCGTCAGCAAACATATGTATTGAGCAGTACTTGATCAGTCGAGGGAGTTCATTGACATACATGGAGAAGAGTAGGGGGCCTAGAATTGATCCTTGCGGAACACCGCACTTTACGGGCAAGAGGGAAGAGTATCGTTCGCCAGTTACAACACGTTGAAGTCTCCCATGTAAGTAGGAACTTAAAAGCCTTGTAGCGGAGGTTGAAAAATTAAACTCATCTCTAAGTTTTGAGCATAGGGTGGTATGGTTGACAGTGTCGAATGCTTTGGAGAAGTCGAGTAAAGTTAAGAAAGTGGCATGGTTTTCATCAGTAGCTTTCCTGATGTCATCAACGACAAGTAATAAGGCAGTTTTACAGCTTCGTTTAGGACGGTAGCCCGATTGACTTTCGCATAAAAGTTTGTTACAAGAAAGATATTTTTGAATTTGCACTGAGATTGTTTTTTCAAACACTTTTGAAAGGTATGGTAGAATTGATAGAGGTCTGAATTCCACTCCGGAGCCTAATGACTTCTTAGGGATAGGGATAACCTTTGCCTGCTTCCATTGCATGGGAAAAACCGACGTCGTTAGGATGTTATTAAAGACATAGGTTATGAATGGCAATATATATGGCAGTAGTAGTTTGACAAATTTAGGATGAACATCATCGAGTCCCATAGCATTGGATTTGATAGATAGTAATGCTTCCACAATATCACGCTCACGCAGTCCACAAAATTCAAATTGAAAATTTTGATTTCCTTCCGGTGATAGGTCGAAGGCAGGTGCGTTATTCGATACTAAACTTCCGCTACATGACTCTAAGAAGTTCCGGTTCAATTGCTCACAGTCAACGTTGTCAGGAATTTTCGGCTTTTGTTTTCCAATACCAAGCTTAATTAATTTTATTTTTGTATTTTGCTAATGGATCCATTTATTATCGTTGTGGTAATGCTGATGTTGCTGGAAACGTAGATTTATGTGTACGTCCGTGGGGTTTTCGCGAATCCGAGGGTATTGTGTGGAGGACCCCTGTGGATAACTGAATCATCACGGGATGAATCAGTTCCTAAGAAATCATATCGTGGGATGAGAGCTTGAAATCCGTATCTATGGGGCTGTGATTTTCTTCTTGGAGATTCCAGTGACGGAGCAGGACTCATGGTTCTCTCGAATTTTCAGATGAGGGCTTTCATTTCCTGTAATTATTAGGAACAACACAATTTCTGATTTGGTATTTTTAGATTCGTAGGAAGCGTTAATGATAACTTAAAATTATTTATGGAGAGCGTCATAACTCAATGCGTAGTGGGTTAGACTCCGACGCTGATAGCACGTGGTTCGAATCCGGGAGGTCAATGATATTGTGTTCCATGCCGAATCCTTTGTAGGTCAGTGGGAGTTTTGTTTACGAATATGGGACGTGATAAGGATTTTCGTATTCATTACAAATAATTAAGAAAGGAAGTCGAAGCGTTCCGTCGCAGTTGAATGATTCGCTTAAACCAGTAATCTTCAGTATAATCCATGGTGAAGACGAACCAAAGCTGCGGAACAGGAATAGTCGCAGCTAGTTATATAATTACATATGAAGATTAAAATAAGCGCCGAAGTAAATAAAACCAAAATAAATAGAGATTCAGGCATGCTGGGCTATTTGCGCGAGTTGCAATGGAAACAATGGAGCAATGAGGGCATTTAACTTAAAGTGAATGTGGAGTAGCAGATCTGACTGGAGTAATTGAAAACATTTAGGGGCAAGCATTCGAAACAATGCGATGTGAAAATTGTCACGGGCGACTTCAACGCTAAAGTAAGCTGTGACAACAACAACCTTAAGGCGGTTGTTGGTCAACACAGCCTTCACGCAGAAAGCAATAGCAATGGAAATCGCCTTCTCGACCTTTGCTCCGCTCATCACTCACAACCAGATCGATCACTTCCTGATAAGCAGAAGATTCGTTGGCTCTCTGCAGAACGTGAAAACCATTAACTTTTGCTGGGGTATTGTAAGGTTTGATCTGGCTACGGCCTACCAGTAGTCTCCCACAAAAAGACTCTATGATACCGAGCAGCGTCAGGATCCGGTGAGTATTTTGCGGAGAAGATTGAAGCAATAGCCCGGTAAGACACAACCCCATTGTGGCCAGACATGGCGTCAGTGGGCTTTCGATAACACAAATGTAAGCGATGGATCCACGAAGCTACTTGGAGATAGCACGAGGCCAGAAAGTCAACTGCATCAACCGGGCTCACCCGAGTGCAGACGACAAATCCAAGCGGCATAGAAGTTTTTCAAAGACCTGGCAAGTGATTTCTTCAAAGGTTACAGCTCACTGTCGCGACATGAAAGATGCTAATGCTACCTCGGAAGCTCTGTGGTGGAAAAAGGACGGAAGGACGCCCACATCAGATCAACAACAAACTCATCGCTGTAGGGATTTCTTCGCAGTCATTTCCAACAGGTGGTGAGGCATACATCCCATTCTCTGCGCACAAATCGACGAAGAACGATCCAGATGACGCCTCCAAAAACCAGTTACTGAAATCGAATCTTCTTGTCACAAATGGCTCTGATTCTGCATCCCATCATCACAGAGGATTAGTTTACTCGTTGTATCCTCGAGAGTTGGAACGAGGGCGTCATCATCACCATCCTGAAGAAAGGCAACCTAAGTGGGTAAAAACTGGAGAGGCATCACTCACCCTGATAGTTTCGAGGATCGCACCAACCATCGAGGAACGCCTTCGACATGAACAGGATGGATTTAGTTCTTTGTTGACCACATAAACACAATGAGACTGATTATTGAACAATCTGAGTGGAAGAGCACGATCTTCCTGTTCGTCGACTTCGAGAGAGCTTTCGACATGGTTCACAGCGATGAGGACTCCCTGAAGAACATTAGCACCTCACACACTATCATCGACCTTGTACGCGAATTTTGCCGAGAGGCTCCATGCACTGTGCGCTTCAAGGGCAAAGGAGTGAGACAACGGTTAACATCAACGCTTCCAAAGCTAGACTCAGAATCAACATTGCCAAAACGAAGCTGATGAGAGTCGACTCCACGGGGTACCGATCTAAGATGTTGACAAGTTCTTCTACCTTGGCAGCATGCTCTGCAAAGACGGGGGATCAGAACTTGACGTCTCGACGCGCATTAACAAGGCGCGCTCGGCTTACTATGCGTTAAAGTTTATATGGACATTCAACGGGCTTTCTTCCTCTTTAAAACCTCGGATCTTCAACTCCAATGTCAAATCCGTCCTTCTCTATGGCTGTGAGACGTGGAAGATAACTGACAGCATAAATGGGAACACACAGGTATTTGCTAACAAATGCCTGAAGAGGATACTGAAGATCTTTTGGCCGGAGTGGATCATGAACGAGGACCTGCTACAGAGAGCTTCCCAGCTACCAGTGGCGACGGAGATCCTAAATGAAATGAAGTTAACATTTAACATTTAACATTTATTAGTGTAAATATTGCTTACAGTAACAAGATATGATACATCTTATAATTGTGCAAGCCTTCAAAATAGCAATTAGTTTGATGTGTGTAAGATGTGAAAGTTAAATTAAATTTTAGAGACAAATGGAAAAGTCATATAGATTATAGTATTTATACATACCAATTAGTCATTAGTGGTAGTTTCAACGGCCAGATAGTGAGAGAGGGAACGTTTAAAATTGTTAGTACTTCTAATTCTCCTGATATTAATGGGGAGGGAATTCCACAATCGACAGGATACAACAAAAAACTGACGCTCGGAGTTTAAGCAGTTGTAACTTGTTTGTATGAGCATACGTAATCTGTCTGACTGCAAAAAGCGTAACTTATTGAACAGGTAGTTAGGTTCTTTGGTTTGCATGATGTTATGCAATAGGCATAGTGTCCTATATTTTATTAGATTGTCAAAGGAGTGTCCGTATAACTGTTTCGAGTACGAGGAGACGTGGTCGTATCTTCTTAAGTTAAAAACGAATCGGGCGATGTTATTGAATGCGACATTTAGCTTCCGTCTTGAAGCATAATCCGGACAGCAGAATACCTCACAGCAATATAACAAAACAGGTGTAAGAAGAGTTTTCGCCAATAAGAGTTTTGTCCGAGTGGGGATGAAGTGTGGGGTGGTCCAGACAGCTCGGAGACCTCCATAAATCTTACCAACTGTTGCATTTATGTGTGAGCTCCACTCAAGTTTTCGATTAAATATCAGGCCAAGGTTTCTAGCGGTTTCAACATACTCTATAGGGGTTTGAGCTAAGGTAATTAGGGGAAAATTACTAAGATCCAAGTTTCTTTTGTGTATTACCAGCGCTTTTGATTTATGGGCGTTTAATTGTAGATCGTGTTTTGTGCACCAATTAAAAATAAGCTGGAGGTCTTCATTCATGAGTGTCACGGCTTCGTTAACACGATCAAGAGGACGACTCACGTAAATTTGTGTGTCGTCAGCAAACATATGTATTGAGCAGTACTTGATCAGTCGAGGGAGTTCATTGACATACATGGAGAAGAGTAGGGGGCCTAGAATTGATCCTTGCGGAACACCGCACTTTACGGGCAAGAGGGAAGAGTATCGTTCGCCAGTTACAACACGTTGAAGTCTCCCATGTAAGTAGGAACTTAAAAGCCTTGTAGCGGAGGTTGAAAAATTAAACTCATCTCTAAGTTTTGAGCATAGGGTGGTATGGTTGACAGTGTCGAATGCTTTGGAGAAGTCGAGTAAAGTTAAGAAAGTGGCATGGTTTTCATCAGTAGCTTTCCTGATGTCATCAACGACAAGTAATAAGGCAGTTTTACAGCTTCGTTTAGGACGGTAGCCCGATTGACTTTCGCATAAAAGTTTGTTACAAGAAAGATATTTTTGAATTTGCACTGAGATTGTTTTTTCAAACACTTTTGAAAGGTATGGTAGAATTGATAGAGGTCTGAATTCCACTCCGGAGCCTAATGACTTCTTAGGGATAGGGATAACCTTTGCCTGCTTCCATTGCATGGGAAAAACCGACGTCGTTAGGATGTTATTAAAGACATAGGTTATGAATGGCAATATATATGGCAGTAGTAGTTTGACAAATTTAGGATGAACATCATCGAGTCCCATAGCATTGGATTTGATAGATAGTAATGCTTCCACAATATCACGCTCACGCAGTCCACAAAATTCAAATTGAAAATTTTGATTTCCTTCCGGTGATAGGTCGAAGGCAGGTGCGTTATTCGATACTAAACTTCCGCTACATGACTCTAAGAAGTTCCGGTTCAATTGCTCACAGTCAACGTTGTCAGGAATTTTCGGCTTTTGTTTTCCAATACCAAGGCTCCCTAATTGTTGCCATATTTCTTTTCCCGACGAGCAACTGCCAAGTTTGCTGCAGTAAAACTCGCGTTTTGCATTTCTGATTTTAGACACTACCTCATTACGAAGAGATCGATATTTGTTAAGGAAAACTGACATTCTGTACTTCTTCCAGGTTTTATAAGCATCGTCGCGCTTTTTTATAAGCTGCAATATATTCGAGCTTAGCCACTGGGGTGCAGAGAATTTGGCTTTTTTGGACTTTAAGGGTACATGCTTATTAAAAAATGCGACGATACAGTCTTGAAGGTAAGCAGTCTGATCATTGACTAAATGTAGCTGGTAAATGTGCTGCCAATTTGTATTAACAACGTCCTGTCGTAGGAGAGTGTAGTTTGGTATAGTAGTTTTCGCCTTGGTATGTTAGAAAAAGCAAGTCATGCTTTGAGAACCCAGGTGCCGAAAGTTGATTGTAAAGCAATGCCTTGTTTTTGTCCGATACGAATATTGCATCTAGTAAGGTGGATGCAGTGCATGTAAAATGAGTGGGAGTAGAGATGTTAATAGGAGTAAGGCCAAGTGAATTCATATGGTCCAGAAAACCAATTGAGCGAGGTTTCTCTAAGAGATTGCAGTTAAAATCTCCACAGATTATAATATTGTTGTAACTACATGCCATCTCATCGAGGACATTGAATAATGGTTCGAAGGCGATGGTGTTGTAAACAACCCCTATCATGAAATGTTCATTGCCTAATGTAATGTTTAGAAAGATGTAATCAATGGGGCAGTCTGTGATTGTCCTAAGTATGATGTTGTATTTGAGGGTTTTGCGTACATATACCGCTACCCCACCTCCTATGCGGCCGATCCTATCCGATCGAACAAGGTTAAAGCCTTATACGTTATAAATTTCATTGGCTATTTCGCCTTGAAACCATGTTTCTGAAACACATATGACGTCAATTTTGAAATTGACAAAGATACATATGTCTAAATTCGTCGATTTTGGGGAAGAGGCTTTGAGCATTAAGATGGCAAATGTGTAGTCCTCCGTGTTGTGCGTTAGATTGGGCATACTCTACGTAAACCGAAAGCGGATTTCGCAAAGATTGCCCTACATGGAATCCACAGGGCAATCGCAAATGTAGTCGCCCTCGCATGACATGGAGGAGATCCGTGAAGAAAGAGCATGGCAGAATCTGGCCCGAAGTCAGAAGACTAGCTCCAATTAGGGTCACGTGAAGGAATTTCGTACAATCCTTGCTACTATGTGCTATGTGCTCTTTAGGAGCCGTTTCTCATGTTATATTGTGCTGTCTACACTGGGTTTTATGTGAGCGAAATAGCTAATAATAATAATACGAAACAATACTTGAATGGAAGGCCGTTTCTTACCTAAGATTAGTTGACGAACCATTTGTACATCAACAGAATAATGGCCCTAAATATAAGTCAAGACTTTGTCGAAATTACCTGCAACATGGGCAAGGTGACAAGTCACAATAAGGATGCTGCAATCAACAGGTTTAAAATCAATTGTAATACATACTAGGTATGTGAGAAAATGAAAAAAGGTCCAAAGTCCAGTGCCAATGATCGATGCGGTGTGGAATATACCATTGGATAGCTGTAGCATCCTTCAGTCAATCATCTAAAACCAGATAGCTGGAACAGCAAGAAAACGTTCCGTGCTTTACTTCAACATATTTTACATTACAGACGAAGTTATGAAGTTTCTTTTATATGCGGACCTCCAAAAGACCCTGGAATAACTCCAACTGTATCTCACAGATAAGTTGATGCATACGAGTATACCCAACAAAATCCCGTGCAGTTTAAGGGCTGTGCCAGTAATGTCATGATCCCAGCATAGATTGTGTTTCTACTCCGAATTGTCAACTCTGCCTTATAGCTTTAGAGCCTTGACATGTTCGTTTTATTGCATACATCTCCGTTTCCTCAAGCTCGCGCTCTTTATCTTTTTTCCTTCTCAGAACTGTTTGCAAAGTTTGAAACTTTATCATTACAAGTCTCTAGATAGTAAGCTGTTTTGGATAAAATACGTCGAGTCGAAAATGAACAGTGTTGTCGACTTTCTAGCGATTAAAAGGAGCTTTAGGTAACACGTTAAGTCCATCACCACTTCCAAAATAGTGGAGTTTACTATAACATTGTACGAGTTTTGTTCAAATAATAAGGTGACTTTGTTTTCAAAAACTTTTAATAATCCCCTCCTACGCCAACGCTTTCTCCAATCCCCGAAGTATTTCTGGTATACACATTTGGTTTAGCTTTGAGGTCTTCCAGCGATGCGGTACTTATCTCCTCAATAGTGGAGAAGCCCCTTTCCTTCATGTGTCTCTTCAGTTTTGGGCAGTCGAGTTCTGGGAATACGGCAACGATGAAATAGCATTATCTTAATGCAACAGTCGTTCATTTTCTTACCACAAATCGGAACATTTCCTTGTTATTGCTTCACGCAAACTTCAAGATAATATTCCTTATGACGAACCATGCCATGATGAATCACGCCATGATAATCGAATAATACAGTGAACATAACTCAGTCTTAGCACTTCTGGTAGCTTCCATTGGGATGATTGGGCTTCGGTTTCAACATTATAATCGTAAACCGTGCGTTCATCTTTGGTCATCATTGACAACCCTTTTCAGCAAATCTGAATTGTTATTCACGTAATTCAACAGTTTTTTGCGATGCTCATGGAAGGGGTCTTTAAGTCTTTAGGAAAAAAAGTCATTGCATGACCCCATCGATATTCTCTTATAGTGATTTGGCGATTTTCTGTAACAATTTTCTTCATGTGATGGAACTTCCAGGTCTGGCATCATTATTAACATATTCTCGGCCTTCTGTTAAGAGCTTAAGTTAAGAAATGTCTCGCTAAATGCCAGACAGTCAACATTTAAAGAACGTTGGAGCACTTAATTTTTGTCAATCGCAAAAATTCTTCAAGCACCCCAACCTAACTTTTATATATGTGAAAAACAAATTAAATATTCAAAATGAATGACAACGCCAACATATATTATGAGATACCAACACTACAAAAAAAAAACAACCGAATACACTTAGATCGCGAAATAAAAAGGTCACCTTATTTCTTGAACAGCCCCATATAATTTTAAGGTATTAGGTGTGCAACTTAGTTCTCGCTGTTTACCAAGAGATTGCTCCAGTAAAAAGTCCTGGTCGATTGCGACGTATCCAAAACGTCATGAACCAAGCTTAGACATATGGTAAACAAACCGCTTTGACACATTAGTGATTTTGTTTTTGCGTCACATACTTTTGGTTGTGTGAAAATGTCTGATTTTGTGCCAAATAATCGTCATTTTCGTCTTTCATTCGAAGAAAATGGCGGCTGAAGCGCATCGAGAATTCCAAAAAGTTTACGGAGATGCTGCTCTAAGTGAAACAACGTGCCGTGATTTGTTTTGTGGCTTCAAAGACGGTGATTTCGATGTTGACGACCGTTCGCGTAAAGGAAGGCCAAAAGCCTTCGAAGACTGCTCAATGAGGATCTATGCCAAACGCAAAAAGAGCTTGCTTCAGTATTAGGAGTTACCTGCCAAGCTATTTCCAAGCGATTGCATGCGTTGGGAATGATTCAAAAGCAAGGAACTTGGGTTCCTTATGATTTGAAGCCAAGAGATGTCGAGCGTCGTTTTTTCGCCTGTGAACAACTGCTCCAGCGGCAAAAAAGGAAGGGTTTTCTTCATCGCATCGTTACGGGTGATGAAAAATGCAGCAACCAAAAGAGAAAAAAATCATGGGGACAGTCCGGTCATGCTTCTACGTCGTCGGCGAAGATTATGCTGTGTATTTAGTGTATTTAGATATTGAAACCAAAAGAAACCATCACTGGGGAACGCTATCGAACTCAGTTGATGCGATTGAGCCGAGCACTGCACGAAAAGCGGCCACAATACGAACAGAGGCACGAAAAAGTGATTCTACAGCATGACAACGCTCGACCTCATATTGCCAAACCCGTTAAAACCTACTTAGAAACGTTCAAATTGGAAGTCGTACTCCACCCGCCATATTCCCCAGATATTGCGCCGTCAGATTATCACTTGTTCCGTTCGATGGCACTTGGTCCGGCTGATCAGCAGTTCCATTCATATGAAGACATCTCAAAATGGCTTGATTCGTGGATAGCCTCAAAAGACGAACACTTCTACCGTGATGGTATGCGAGCTCTGCCAGAAAGATGGGAAAAAGTTATCGCTAGCGATGGGCAATATTTTGAATGATTCATTTGAAACCGTTTTTCATTCATTTTCGAATTTCTATTTCATTCTACCGGAACAGTTGCTTAATATCTTGGAGTCTTTTTTTAATATTAGGATTTTCGTCCTAAGTTTGAAATTAAAAGAACGCAAACACGTGTACTACAGGAAGCGTTTTCGGCTCGATATTGTTTTTTTTTTTTCTTTAACCAAGAGACATATCCCAAAATAAAAAGAGAGTCGTTGCCATGTTCGCAGACGATACGCCTGTTCTCGCAACGGGCTAGTTAGTTGAATTATCAGCGAGCAAACTCTAACGAGCCTTTGACATAATATGCGAATATTGCCAGTGATAGAAAAATGCAAAAACAGCAGCATTTGATTGGCCTCAGCGATGAAGTAATCCCAAACCGGGAAGCCTGCCGCTGCTTTCTGAGGTCAAACCGGCCGACCCCGCAAGCGGACCAGTAGGAATGCAGTTAAGTGGGAAGGTTATGGTCCTACACTTCTGACCATAACAACGCCGCAAAAAGGAAAAGAAGAAGAAGTGATAGAAAAAAAAATCCGTCGAATCGTGTAGAAAAGAGTAAAGAGCTTACCTCTGTTTATCACCTCGATGTTATGATTTATTTTAATTATTTTAATCTTTTTCTAGTTAAGATATTTAAGCTAGTTTTTAAAAAAAATTGTCTAGCGAGTAAGATAGCTTTAAGAAATTAAAAATTAAGAAAAACAACTTGATGTAACCTTATACTGTACCGTTACTACCGACCGTTGGAAACTCGGAAACTCAGAGTCATGTTGACAACTCTTCGCCAAGCCTTCTTGCCATGAGTGTGTATCTACTATGTCTCGCTGTTCTGTTCCATCTCTTCTGGATCCATCCTTATCCATCCTACGGGGCGGCCTTTCTGGCAGTCTTTTTCCTTCAGGTTTTCCACTCATTATTCTTTTGACTGTTCATCCACTTTCCATTCGTTTCATTTGTCGTGTTCATCTTAGCCTGCGTGATTTTATTACTCGGAAAATGCTTGAGGCTTATTAGATAGAGTTCCTCGAGTCCTTGGTTGTGTTGCCTCCATTAGTATATTTCTTCATTCTGTTTCCCATGGGGAGAGACATATATATTCTCCTGAAGATCTGGTTTTCAAATACCTGAAATTTATTTTCCTCTTTCTTAAGCAGAGACCAAGTCTTTAACTGTCTGAAAATAAATTTCGCCTTATGGCTAATGAAAGATTGATCACTCCTTAATAAAGACAGAACAGCCGTTTTGTGTCTTCAACTCATTAAATCGTGATAAAATATCCAAAACCTATTACTTATTTCGGGTTTGGTAGAGCTACTAGTTTTATAAAAAATTATTGATCAAACAGAACCCTGAGAATGGTGGTCGAAGAGGCTAGTTCTGAACCTAGAATTCATCTATTTGGATTACCACAGGGTTCGATATTGGGCCCAATTCTCTTTTGTACGTTCATAACTTACTGACTTACCCAGAGTCTGTAAACATGTTTCTTTGCAACTTTTAGCTGATGACCTAAAGATTTATTTGTCGAGTCGTGAGACCGCATTGAAGAATTTCTTATTGGGACTAATGCAGACCTTAAGAGAATCCATGGATGGTTGAAACCATACGGTCCTTAGCAGAGTTCAGGTAAAACACAAGCAGTGCTTTCATATACGGGTTACAATACAAACGACTTTTCCTCAGTTAACATTAAAGTCAGTGACAAGTCTGGTATTTGAAGTAAACAAACATTTGTCTGATATTGATCACGTCAACTTCACAACGGTCAAATAAAAGGAATTCTGAGAAAAATCTGGAAATCTTTGGGTTTTACTGCTATTCAATTGAGACTTTGCTTAGCTAAAACCTTACTCCTGTGCTTAGTTTCGTATTTGGAGGTTAGATTAGGATCTGCTTCTGAGCCCAAACTTTTTGCGGCGTTCAACGATGTGATGCGGTATGTCTATGTACATATGACTTGCGAAAGTGTGGTACCCATCAGCCTAGTATGTAAATCAATATCAGAATTTGAATTTTTCCATAAAATTATCCATAAAAAGTCGCCACGCTATGGGCATAACAAACTATGAAGAAAATGTTTTCCAAATTAGAAGAAAGCTTAATCTAAGTCACGGCATTTTGACATTTGCAATTTTCTTCTTTTGTTCCCGTCTTTCAATGGTAAAAGGAATATATCAAGAAAACTATATCGCCCACTGTGCCAAACTCACCAACGATTCCAAAAAAATTCAATGAAACTACTATATTGCACCACACAAAATTCTTGACATTTCATTAAGCATTTGGTTCGTATTGGAAAATGCAATTAAATACATTGCGGGGAAACAGCATGCTCCTGGGTGTATTTCATTTCTTGTTTCTGAGAAATGGATGGAACCAAGGCACGTGATTCTGTATGGCAAGCGGAGTAAGGGTCTATTTTACATTAATTTTTATTCATATTCTTAAAACAATTTTTATGAAGAATTTCACTCGGAAAATTGGTTGGGTTGCCATATACATACCTACATATGTATGTATATCTGGGTTACCAAGTGGAAACCACAGTAAAGCTCATCTCAAGGAATTTTTTTTTGAAAAATAATTTTATTGAAACCTAATTGAGGTGAAAAACAAATTTGTCTACGAATTGAAGAAGTTCCTGATAAAAATAATTTTTAAGAATTTTTGAGGAAGTTTTAAATGACGTAAAAGAATATTTTACTTTCGAGAAACAGCTTTTTTTATTAACGACGTTCACGTTATGTGGAAAACATGGCTTTACTTCCTATGTGAAAGGTATTGTAATGCGTTCGATTTTCCGAATTATAAACTGTGACTTCTATCCATGCGTCCGCATTGTCCCTATTGTTTGAATCTTCCTTTTTAGAGCGATCTGTCTGTGTGGGCATATTTACGTACATACATATACATACATATGTACATACATGTGTCTATAATGCCATCGTAACTTTTATTTTTTATTCGTAGTCTGATTGAGATAGTCTACAGCTTCTTCAACGCAATTCCTTTTTAAGTCACATTTGTGGTTGCAAAACGTGGCGGATCGATCAATGGCTCAATGGCCATAAAAAACGAACTCGTAATCTTCACTGATCACCTCTTAGGGTGCACCGCATTCCCATTCGAGTGAATAGGATTTAAGAAATATTTTCTTTCGAGTCGGCCAAGCGCGTCTTCATCCTTTGTCGTTGCGGCTTGTGAGCCGATGTGGACGAGATCCTTGATTAGTTCAAAGTTATATCTATGTATGTATGTGCCAAAGATAATTCTTTGATAATTCTATTCTATGTTTGGCTTCGACCCACTTTAGCCACTTCTGCCTTAATGCTCTCAAACGCTTTATTCTCATTCTGTATTCGTCTAATTACGGCAATATCACCTGTGCAAATAGAATTTCCGAGGGCTTATAATAGATGGTGTATCTTGTATTGAGCCAGCTCTTTTCAAGGATGTTGTTGAAGAGATTTCATGACGAAGTGTCGACCTCCCCTACTTCTTTTTTTAACAAAGGTGGTCTAAAGTAATTCATCGTTCATGGGCCGTATGAGTCTCTTCGATTGTTGGAATCCTTGAACGATGTTCCAAAAGCGCAGGTGTTGTGATTTCTCCCACTTGTCTAAGAGGAAACTAATATCTGACTTGGGGTTTCCGCAGAAAGGTTCGGCACCTATGTATGTACCTTTCGCTGAAACTTTTCGTAGCGAGTTGGTCGGCGATTTCGTTGCCTTTAATGCCCTTGTGACCTAGCATCCACCAGAGTTTGATCTTATTTCTTTTGCCTAGGTCTTACAGGGCATTGTAACATTCCTTGACGGATTTTGAGTTCGTACTATACGAGATCAACGCTTTGAGCGCTGACTCACTGTCTTAGAGTATATTGATGGTTACACCTCTTGTGCCAATGGTACAGTAGTGATTAAGTTGTCGCTAGTGCCCCCTCAATATCGAGGAAGGTGCGATCTCCTTGCGTGTGAAACTATTTTCCACATGCGCTACCAAGTGATGCAGCGCATTCTCAGTACATCGTTCTTTACGGTATGCATATTGATTTGTATGCAAAGGTGTTTGATTTTCTAATATACCTCTAATAAAAGCTCTATCAGTTTTTTCATTGGTTTTAGTAGGAAAGATGTTAGGCTGATAGGGCGATAGGATTTAGGTTATTCACTTTGTTTTCCAATCTTTGGGATGAAGACAAATTTGACTTTCCCAAGATGAAACTTGTCCTAAAGGAAGCTATCAGTGGTCCTAGAATGATGCCTAGGCCTCTCTGGAGGACAGCAGGAAGACACCATCTTTACCTGGAGCTTTGTAGGGTTTAAATGAATCTATTGCCCATTTAACACTATCAGGCCTGAAAAGTCTACTGGAGAGGCTATGTGCTCAACTGTCAATGTAATTTGTTACGCTCATTAGAGCATCGAGAGATGTTAGCTAGGTAGTAGAACCAGGGAATGGTACAGAGTGCGCCATCTCATATGGGTCGCTGTAAACTTCGAATAACTTCAACAATTGTCAACCGATTTTCATACGTCATAGCATTTTGGAAACGCCAATTCAGTACAATTTTAACCACGAACAGCATCACATTCCGAATGAGCGGAAATAGTTTCAATGTTCATTAAAAATGAACGCTCGAATGTGCTAACTCAACGTGCGTATCGTGCAAAATATTATAGTGATCATGTTGCGCCCAAAAAAAATACAATTCGTCGTTGGGCCTCGAATTTTTTTTAAATTTGGTTCTGTGGCAAGCCCTCGTGAGCAACCTAGGCCACGTCCGCGGCGTTCAAACTCATCCATTCAGTCTGTGAAGGCCAGTGTTCAGGAAGACCCAAGTTTGTCATATCGGCGCCGTTCGCAGCAGTTAGTCATTAGTGGGACCACTTTGCGGAGAATTTTAAAGGATGATCTTTACTTATTTCCATACAAAGTACAGATAACTCAAAGAATTTTGCCACAAGATGAGCCACGGCGCTTGGCATTAATGTTGAGCCGGAGTTCTGGCAGCATATTTTGATGACCGATGAGGCATACTTTACGCTCTCTGGCTCAGTAAATAAACAAAATTGTCGCTTCTGGGGCACCGAAAATCCTCACATTACTCACGAAGAGCTGCTATATGATCAAAAAGTTACTGTTTGGGACGGTGTATATCTAAAACCGCTATTGCGCTATTTCTTCAAAGTTGGCGATACAGTGGATGTAACATTGGCATCAACGACGTGTTCCTAAATAGTAGCGTTGATAAAAACGTAAAATGTATGATTCGTGTTAAGAAAGCAGAAATCGGGATTACATGTCGCATTAATAAATGCACAAAGCTTGAAGCCAAAGCTGGACGAATTTAGTCTGTTGTTCTCGGATTCTGGTGTCGATTTCATACTATGTGTGACTGAAACATGGTTCAGTCCTAAGTTTCCTGACAGTGCATATGCTGTTGAAGGCTATAAAGTATTTCACGCGGACAGAGCAGATCGAGTAGGGGGAGGTGTAGCAATATACGTACGAAATTAAATAAACTGCAAACGTGTGTGCAAATCAAACACCGAGCCTTGTGAACATCTGTTCAATGTATCGTGTGGTTCAGACCGTATTCTTCTGGGAGTGGTGTATAGACCAAACAAGCCAACCAACGTTTCTCATATCTTAGGTGTTTTAGAGGAAATATCATGCAATTGCGCCGAGTATAATTGTCTGTGGTGACCTCAATAACGATCTTCTTTCTGATTCTTCGTCTAATATGATTAACAATTTTAAAAATTTTTATTTTACAAAAAGTTTGGATCTGACATGACATGACTCACGCACTTTATAACTCATTCCTCCACCTTGTTGGATATCTTTCTTGTGAATGACACAACTAAAGCTTTACTCTATACTCAACTAGCCGCCCAGGGTTCTCTAAGCATGACATGCTATACCTATCATACGATGTCTACTTGAAAACAGATTAAATAAGTTGTAGGTATAGAGATTTCAAGAACATTAATTACAATGATCTGTATTCAGATGTAAGCGTAATTTCATGGGAAGAAGTTTTTCACATGCCCTCAGCCAATGACCAACTTTTGTTTATACAAAATAATATACAAAGGCTTTTTAACCAGCATGTGCCTTTAATTTCTAAAGTAATGAGGAATAAATCTCCACCATGGTTCAATATTAGTCTACACGAACTTATTAAAAAACGTGACATTGCTTATTCTCGATGGAAGCGTTACAAACTGCAAGAGCATTATAACACCTATCGCCATCTCAGAAATTCAGTCGTTGTCCGCATTAAGAAGTGCGAAGCGTTGCTACTTCGATCGTACTTTAAATAACGACTGTCAAGATAGTGGGATTTGGCAAACAATATCTATCGTCACCAGACGATATACATTGTAGTCTTATAAACCCACAGTTTGCGGCAATCTCCAACTTACAAGCCCAAAGTGCAAGTTGACAGCTTGAATCCCTCGCATGGCAAAACAGGCACGAATTTGAAGGCGTGACATAGACGAGGACATAGTCGATGCCATTTTGACACACCACACTTGCACCGACTATAGGCCTATATCCATACTACCTTTTTTCTCTAAGGTATTAGAAAGTAATACTGAAGCAAATGCACGCTCATCGAAATGCAAGTTGAAATGGGCTCTTGTGTAGTAATCAGTCTGGGTTTCGCACTAAACAAAGCTGCAAATCCGCACTCTTCTGTGTGGTGGATGACATACGATTGGCAATGGACTCAAATTATTGTGCATCTCTAACATTACTGAATTTTTCTAAGGCATTTGACACAGTAAATCATCATGTGCCGTATAGGAAACTGTTAACACACTACAAGTTCATTCATTTGGCTGTAAAACTTTTATTTTCCTATCTATATGGCCGACAACAATGTGTCTCAACCAGTAACCAAACATCGTCATACCTTGAGGTTTCGGCAGGAGTTCCTCAATATGTCTGGTCGGATTAAACACAATACAAAAAAAAAAAAGAATTTGTAACGTTAAATTGATACGACCTTATTTGAGAACCTTTTTCCACACACCGGTTAACCACCCCGGAAAAAGGAAAATGAAGCAATCCATCTTCTAAGTATACAAATTCCAAAAGACTCTCTTTTGTGGTAGATCGATCCACTAGGGCGATCCCTATTTCTATAATTTAACCACAAAATCAATAGCCGCTAGCTCCTAGGTTGGTTCGAAATTTGTTTTCGAAACGTTCCAGTCTACCCCTCTCGCAATGCGTTCAATTAAAAGCTTAAGCTAAAAGCTTACAAGTGTTCCTGTCCTCTAAGTGGCTATATCCATTTATCCCCCATCAATCTTCACATAAATTTGCATTCTCTTGAGAGTGTTTTGTATTTTTTAAACGACATAAAAGTCTGTTCAAAAATATTACATCACCTAATGCAATCAAGTCTCCAATTAATCAGCTACCCATTCTTCATCACTTCATCAGTGCCGAAATGTAGGCCAATAATATGTCTCCACAACGACAAATACATACAAATCCCCGACGGGCTTAGATCCATCTCTGCCATCGCATATTTCTCTCAATCCCTCTGATTACCCATCAATCCAACCGATTATCGCTTCCCCCCTGCCCATCTCAATCACCGACTTTCGTCACACTATTATTCCATAATTGAAAAACGAAAAGCAGGAAAACCCAACATCACTCAGAAGACTAATCCGTGGCATCATAAAAACCCAAATACCTCCTAACTGCCTATCCGTATGACTATCTTCCAATAATCTAATGAAAAATTGTTTTCGGTTAATCCACGAAACGAAACGTTTCGACCGAGTCTCGCCAGCACCAAATGCATCGCGTCCGATGAAAGCTTCTGATTTATGATCTCTTTCCGATGCATTTATGTCAGCCATTACTCATCCAATCAACATTCTGCCGCTGCCACCGTGCCATTGTGCCCCGATGCATCTATTATTCCTTTACAATATTTTACACCCCGCAATATCGTGTGACAAGTAAACTGCCTCCTAAGCTCTCGTAGTTCATCGTTCCCGCTGCCGATCGTTTTATTCGTCGTTCCCAGAATAGAGTTTCGTTAACAAATGTTAGTTGTCGCCTCCTGTCTTCCCTTAGCGCTTGGCGCTCTGTATCCATCCATCCTTAACATTGTTGTTGTCATTGTAACGACGGGGTGGTGGCAGAGAAATTTATTGACTGCTCAAAGAAATCGCCAGGAACAAGAACAACAACGACGAAGAAGGAGAAGTGGAAGATGTGGAACCAATTGCTTGGAATCTCTGACAACTGGTTGCGATAAAACAGCAGCAGCAGGCAGCAGTGAGCACTCAGTTCGGCTGGAGGATCTCCGCGATCCAACGATAAATCTTTAAGGAATATGTCGTCACTTGACCTGGGGAATGGAAGCGCTCATAAATCGCGCCCGAATAATTGCCGCTGACTTGTGACTTTTGAGGAAAAAGAAAAAAAAAAATTTTACATCGAGCTCTGGCGGACTAGTCTCGGGAATTAATTCGCTTCAGCCAGCGAGGCGTTGTCGTGCTCGTGTCCCGCGGCAATCTGGCAAACTTGAAAAGAAAAGCGAGCACACTCAAGAGCGACTCGAAAGCCGAAATCCCTGCCCGAGACGAATGTGCGTGGACGCTCGAGAGGCGCACAAGGTCATAAATAACGATTAAATGTACAAAGCATTAGTCGAAGACGATGAGATGCCGAGGAACTAGAGATGGAACTGAAACTGAAGCTGCATCCAAAATTGTGCATTCTGCGCTCACATGGTGTTGACTCGACTTCCGCCGGAAAATCTGTGATTTCTCGCTGGATCCGCACCCTACAGAGTGTCACGAACAACCACGTTTCTTGCTTTTTTTTTTTCTTTGTGAATCTGATTTACGGCCGGAAAGTGTGGAACCTGTTACGACGAGATATGGATCTTTCATTATAACGAATTATGACCACTTCCAATGTAGCAGTGCGTGCAACACGTCAATTACATGTACACAGATTCATTGCTCGAACCGTGACAAGCCTCAATTCGCACCATGACAAATGGAAGCTTTTTTTGCTGCATGCAACCACATAGCTGCAGTGAAACAGTACAAAACAACTCGCAGGATACGAACTCACTCATTATTGATTACAACATTAGACACTAATCCCGTAGAGTTGGAAAACCCCCAAGAATTTCACGCCACAAAGAACAAAAAATCTGCACAGTAATGAAAAAAACAAGAACAACACGCAGGAAGTAAGGAAAAACCGGCTGCAGTGCCAGTTTAGAGCTATACACGTATCCTTGTAGCAGCCTCCGGGGAACGTAATCAAAAATTCTCCAAACAACTCATCTCCCTGTTACTTCTGTGCGGTTAGAAAGCATGCAGCGGAAAGAAAAGGACGAAGCAAAAAAAACCATTGAGCGAAATGTGCCCGCTGCAACAGGAAGTTGAAGGGCAAATGTCCTCGTGCATGCATCTGAGACCCCCGCCAACTAATATGTAATTCTTGGGCACTGTACACCCGTACCGGCCATGGCAATGTACAGTGGGTGGATGTGTGCACGATGGATGGCGTACGTAAAAGGACACTCTTTACAGGATACGTAAACAAATTTCATTCGTTAGAATGCAATCCCGCCTGGAGAGATACAATGTCGACGGCACATGGAGAAAGAACGAGATCATGTACATCCGTTCAACTGGTCGTCCTTGCCTTCATTCATCGTGCCGATCCATATGTAAATGAATGTGTCTGGCGCTGTGTCTATGTCCGAGGTTAGCCTATTGTTCGTTGTGTGTGTTGTTAAAATTAAATTATACTCGGTTCAATCGAAAGAGGACATCGGCTCCTTCGACCCGGAACACACTTGATATATGGGCTAATGTGGATTTGGTCCAGTTGCTTGCACCTCTGCACACATATGCAGGACATGATCCTTGCTGTTGCTGCTTTACCACTGGCGGGCTAGTGGCTTTCGGAATGCCATGCAGAATGGGAGTTACTGTTTCCCGTGTTGCGTTTGATTAGGTTGGACATTGCACGCACACAAAAACACACTCATTACATTCCATTGAAACCAGTGTCCTGTCTAATGGTAATTATTCAATATGAGTTTTATCAAGACTGGGTGCTCGTATGAACGTTATCCTTTTTCGTCCTTTTTTGGTTTTGTTCTTGTGTTTCGTGACGATAATGACGAGGAACCGGAGTGAACCCTGACCGATGAACGGTAGTGTCTGACAGTACTGTCGGTTGTTACTTCTCCTGTTGTCGTTGCATCCTGGAGTTGGAGGTTTCGAACTCTGTTCGACTCATAAATAATGTTGAAGGGCTTTGCTTAGTTATGAGTTTTTAATTCGATACCGGCTCGACTGGTGTGTTTGGTGTGGAACGACAATTGGGAGATGCGATCCATTAGCACGCTGGCTTTGATTATGTGGTCTTACGATGCATTTGGATATTGATTACAGATGCCAGCGAGGCAGGGATGTGTGAGGATTCATTTTATTTCTGAGAATACTTGTTCAGAGCTGGCTTTTTCATTTGGACATTTGTTCTATTCACTTTCACCGTCGTTCCCTTGAACTTTTGTCAACCAAATGCAGACAACCAGGGGTATTTCGCTTTCCATTTAACAACCAACGCTCACATCCTCCCACACCTTAGGATCGTGTGTTCGCCGAACAAACAAATGGTCGCGAACGACAGTTGAATAATCACACCCAACGGTATCGTTTACAACACACAAGGCTTATAATTACTGTTCCCTGCTGGTAACAGCTGATGCCACAACCTTGAAACCCAACACAGCCCACCAAGAACAAGAACGTTCTACATCCAAATTTCGGCGTCTATATGTGAAATTTAATTTAGCACTTCGTTTGTATTATTTAACGTCGGCATTTTATGTACCAAAGCATGCGAAGGCGGCTGAGCTTGGGAGGGCGGTTGATTTAGGTTGAAATCCTCACCCTCACCGTTACGGTTTGACCGATACCACATCCATTAGTAGCTGTATCTCTTTGCCGTGGCATAGCATCTGTATAGACGTGCGTCAGATGATTGCGAGCACGGATGTTAGGATTCACTGGCAAACTTAATTTTGTCCTTACCTCTAATTACTCATGCGGTTGCAATTTCTCATCCACGGCCACTGACTGAATGGTCCTGGCAAATACAGCGTACATACATACATGCGTATTCGTGGTCGGTTTCGGTTGCCGTTGATATGGTGTAGAGATCGTAAACAATACGTTAAATGCGAAAACTTCATATGCTCTTGGTATCGTGAGGTCTGCGGTACAAGGCTCTTATTGATTTCGGAATGGATGCTGCTTTGAATGGAACGTTTCGAGCCTTGTATGTATGTGTATTGTTATAGTAATGCTTTTGGGGCACCGATGGGGCTATGTAGAAGCGCGATAATATCTGCATCATGAATGTAGGAATATGAATCGCGAATATACGAGTAGGTATGGAAGCCGAATGGAATCTTAGCACCGTCAGCATGGTCCATAAGAAAGAAATTTCTATAATTATACGAGGTCCCAATCAGTGTGGTTTTAGACCAGAAAAATCCAGGATAGTTCAATTGATCCTGCAGAAAGCTCACGGACCATTTTGTGGGCTTTAAAGCCGAATAAGACAATGTCGATAGAGATTGGCTGTACTCAAAGACACGTAATATGTATACTCGTACATCTCTGCTGAACATGATACTTAGTGCATCATCATGATACTGGAGAGTTGTCGGTGCTCCATTATGTTAGTAACTTAACCAAATCCTTTGATGCAAACACAAAAGCCTGTCAATAAAGCGTTTGAGAGCATTGCAAAATCTTGGGGTAAATGAACGTTAAACCACATACGTTCATGCCGTTTATGCCGCCAAAGAAGAGACGAGCAACACTGATGTCACATGTGATGTCGAAACGTCAGTTTTGAAGTAGTCAATGACTTCGTCTACTTTGACCCAGTAGTAACTAGCGGCAACGACATCGAGGCTGAGATCAGATCCCGAACAACTCTTGGCAATCACTATTTATACGGTTTCAAGGAGGTATTGTGAAATAAAGCGAAAAACCGGGGCAACTCTTTGCAAAAACTCCAGTCATCCCGGCAACCAATGGACATTACTGCTCCGGCCCGAAGAGTGTTCGGTTCCAAGTCTTCAACTGACGATCTCAGGCGCAGGCAAGTGGAAAGGGAAGCTTACAGATTAAGGGCAAGATTCACCACGAACTGTAGCGCCATCTATGTATGTACGCAAGCAGTTCCATGTATTAAGCTCATAATACCTCATCCATCAGAATAGATGGTAATCGGAAAGCGCGATATCTGGAGAATACGGCGAGTCAAAATTCAATGTTTCCAGGTCTTTACTCGTACTGTGGTGGTTTTTCGTTTAACGCATTACGAGGGTGGTCCGATAAGTACTTAGCCTACAAAAGAAAAACAAAAATGTTGGAGAAATTTATTTTTCAATATAGTCTCCTTTTAGCTCGATACACTTGACCCAGCGATGCTCCAACTTCTTTAACCCGTCTGAAAAATACGTTTTCTCGAGGTCTGGAAAGTAAGCCTCCGTGGCGGCGATGACCTCCTCATTCGACTGAAATTTCTGCCCGGCAAGTGACTTTTTCAAGTGTGGAAACAAAAAGAAGCCACACGGGGCCAAATCTGGAGAATACGGTGGATGGGGCAGCAGTTCGTAGCCCAATTCGACCAATTTGGCTGGCGAGGGCGGAGGTGTGAGCCGGTGCGTTATCATGGTGGAAGAGCACTTTTTTCTTCCAAGTGGGGCCGTTTTTTCTTCAATTCGGCGTCGAATCGGCCCAATAATTTGTCATAGTACCGCCCTGTGACCGTTTTGCCCTTCTCCAGGTAGTCAATGTGGATCACACCTTGTGAATTCCAGAAAACGGTGGATATCACCTTTCCGGCTGATGGGATAGTCTTCGCCTTCTTCGGAGCACGTTCGCCGGGTGAAGTCCACGGTTTCGACTGTTCCTTGGTCGCTGGTGTGTACCAGTGGATCCATGTTTCGTCGACTGTTACGAAACGACGCAGAAACTCCTTCGGATTGTGCTTAAACAGCGTCAAACACTGCTCTGAAGTGGTCTCACGGTTGCGCTTGTTGTCCGGATTGAGCAAACGCGGCACCCATCGCGCCGACAGCTTTCTCATGCCCAAAATTTCATGCAGGATATGACCTACGCGATCTTTTGAAATGCCTACTGTCTCAGCTATCTCGCGCACCTTCAATCGGCGGTCTGCCAATACGAGATCGTGGATTTTTGTCACGTTATCCTCCGTGGTAGCCGTTTTCGGGGCACCTGGACGTCGCTCATCAAAAACCGACGTACGACCACGTTGAAACTCGTTAAAGCAATTTTTGATGGTCGCCATCGAAGGAGAAGAGTCACCGTACCCAACATCCAGACGCTCTTTGATTTCCCTGCGCGATTTCCCTTCCAAAACTAAGAATTGAATTACCGACCGATATTGCTTTTTTTCCATTTTTCTAAAATCCGCGGACACTCCCGCTTCCACGCGCGGTCAAAACAAAACTACGAGTCCGATCCGGCTGAAAGTTGCTCTTGCGATACTGGCGCCATCTGGCGGTTAGGCTAAGTACTTATCGGACCACCCTCGTAGTTGTCTTTAGTATGAAGTCGTGGTTGTTGTTACCCGGTTGATACAATTAATAATATAAATATAATATACAGGGTGTCCCACGAGCAGTGTGCCAAAAAGCTACAGCGTGTAGGTCTAGTCAAGACAAGAAAAAAATCGTATGGGAGGGGGGGTCTATTTCCCCCCGTTTAGCCGGGAGGGGCAATTTTCTAAAAAATTGACTTAATTTGGAAAAAAAATTATTAAAAATCAACAGTTACATCCACAATGCCGCGATATACTTTTTTGTAAAGCCAGAAACCTCTTCTTTCATCTTGTTTTTAAACGAAGCTGTTTCAAGGAACAGTTTTTGAGAAATTAATTTTCAAACTCAAAATTTTGGAAAAAAAATTAAAAAAAAAAAATTCGAACTATTTTTTTTCAAAATTGTATGTAATTAAGTACTAATTTTTTTTCAAAAATTCAATTCTCTTATTAGTTTTTAGTTAAATACAGAAAACCGGATGCAAAAATGTCTTGTAGTTTTTGAGAAATTAAAAAAAAACCCGAACCATTTTTTCCTAAGAAAAACCTTTTTTTTTGGTTTTAACGCGGCTGGACTTGTAGGCAAATTAATGTATGAAACATTGACCTCGAAATCGTGAAGCCAAAAGGCTCTACGCTGAAAGATATCCCAATCGGAGGTGTCCCAGTCGTAGCATGTTTTCAAGAATCCACCGACGTCTGCGAGAGCACGGAGTGCTAGAGCATCGAAGAAGCGAAAGATCAGTTACAGATGGATCAGGAATCTTAGATGAAAGAATTTTGGATTTGGTCCGACGTAATCCCTCCCTTAGTACAAGGAGGATAGCTATTATGCTCGGAGTGCCCAAATCTAGAGTATGGAGTGCTTCATACCGAAAACTTACCCGTACCATTTTAGGCCAGTTCAGGAACTCACCTCAAACGACAAGTTTTTGAGAGCAGAATTTTGTCGATCATTACTGCTTCGAGATGAAACTGAACGAAACTATTTTGCAAGGATATTCTGGACGGATGAAGCACAGTTTACCAGAGATGGGGTTACTAACTTCCACAATTTGCATCATTGGAGTAGCACCAATCCACACAACAAAAAACAAAATAAATGACAACACCGCTTTAGCTTTAATGTTTGGCTTGGTATTGTTGGACAAACTGTGATAGGGCCCCGGTTTTTGAATGCCGTTATTATCATACCTGCAGTTCCTACGAGACCTTTTGCTCGATTTGATGGACAACGTTCCTTTGGCCATAGCAGATAATTTAATCTACCAGCAAGATGGAGCACCACCACACTAGAGCTTATGGGTTAGAAACTGGCTGGATGATCATTTTAGTGACCGTTGGATCGGAAGAAGAACGGCCACCTAGATCACCAGATTTAACTCCTCTAGATGTGTGGGGATTCATGAAGAATTATGTTTACGAAGTGGAAATAGTATCTTTGGAACAACTGAAAGAACGGATTCAAGTCGCTGAAGTCAAATTGCAGGAAAATTTGTCAAGCATTGACTTATGTGCAGCCATTAGAAGGAGATATAATCCTTGCCTTCTAAAAAATAGGGATCATATTGAAAATTTATTATAATAAAACTCCGAAGTTTTTAAAAATAATAAAAAAGAGGTCAATGTTTCATACATTAATTTGCCTACAAGTCCAGCCGAGTTAAAAACAAAAAAAAAGGTTTTTCTTAGAAAAAAATGGTTTGGGTTTTTTTTTAATTTCTCAAAAACTACAAGACATTTTTGCAGCCGGTTTTCTGTATTTAATTAAAAACTAATAAGAGAATTGAATTTTTGAAAAAAAATTAGTACTTAACTACATACAATTTTGAAAAAAAATTGTTCGAAATTTTTTTTTTTAATTTTTTTTTCAAAATTTTGAGTTTGAAAATTAATTTCTCAAAAACTGTTCCTTGAAACAGCTGCGTTTAAAAACAAGATGAAAGAAGAGGTTTCTGGCTTTACAAAAAAGTATATCGCGGCATTGTGGATGTAACTGTTGATTTTTAATATTTTTTTTTCCAAATTAAGTCAATTTTTTAGAAAATTGCCCCTCCATTATTTCCTGTGTTTGACATGGATTTTGATAAGATAATGCCTCCAATTGTGCGTTTTCAAATCTTTTCACCCAACCGGGACGATCCTTTTTTTCTACATTGAAATCAGTATCGTTGAATCCATGCTCGTCACCTTCTTCCACCGATAGAATCCTCACCGTAAAATTCTAGAAAACGTTTTTGATATGACATTTGTGACCAGCAACGACAGATTCCCATATGTATACAGCGTGCGCCATCTCATATGGGTCGATGTAAATTTCCAATAACTCAACAATTCTCAACCGATTTTGGAAATTTAAAAATTTTATTCAATTTAGACCTTTACAATTTACTTTGATTAATTTTTGAAAACAATATCAATTAAATAACCCCCTTTATTGCCGATGCAAAAATGGGCTCGTTTTCGCGCATTCTCCATGACGTTTTCGAGAATTTCGGTCGAAATTTCTGCGATTTCTGCACGAATGTTTCTTTTGAGCTCTTCTATTGTCTTCGGGCCGTTAGCATACACCTTGCTTTTCAAGTATCCTCAAGGAAAAAAGTCTGGAGGAGTCAAATCCAGCGATCTCGGAGGCCAGTCAATATCGCCCTATTCTGACACCAATCTTCCAGGGAACTTCTTACGCAAAAGGTTCATTGTTTTGTCCGCAGTACGGCATGTCGCGCCGTCTTGTTGAAACCAAAAGCCTTTTTTTACGCATTTCTGGGACCACATAATGGGCCAACATCCACCGGTTTCCATCGCCACCCACTGTATCGCCAACTTTGAAGAAATACGGTCCAGTGATGGTCATACATACACCGGCCCAAACAGTAACTTTTTAATCATATAGCGGCTCTTCGTGAATAATGTGAGGATTTTCGGTGAGCGACAATTTTGTTTATTAACTGAACCAGAGAGCGTAAAATGTACCTCATCGGTCATCAAAATCTGCTGCCAGAACTCCGGCTCAGCATTAATCATTGCAACGACATTTTGTGCGTATGCCAAGTGCCGTGGCTCATCTTGTGGTAAAATTCTTTGAGTTATCTGCACTTTGTATGGAAATAGGTGAAGATCATCCTTTAAAATTCTCCCCAAAGTGGTCCCACTGGTGCCTAACTGCTGCGAACGGCGCCGATATGACAAACTTGGGTCTGCTTGAACACTGGCCTTCACAGACTGATAAGATGAGTTTGAACGCCGCCGACGTGGCCTAAGTTGCTCACGAGGGCTTGCCACAGATCCAAATTGAAAAAAAGGCCCAACGACGAATTGTATCTTTTTTGGGCGCAACACGATCACGATATTTTGCACGATATGCGCGTTGAGTTAGCACAATCGAGCGTTCATTTTTAATGTACATTGAATCTATTTCCGCGCGTTCTTTTGGTGTGAAGCTATTTATGGTTAAAGTTGGATTGAATTGGCTTTTCCAAAATGCTATGACGTATGAAAATCAGTTGACAATTGTTGAAGTTATTCGAAGTTTACATCGACCCATATAAGATGGCGCAATCTGTGTTTTAATTCAAAATCGATTTCTTGAGCCTTCAGGGACACTAAGCGACTATGAACTGACGCATGTCCTTAATTGTTAGATCAGAGCGTCGTCCACTGGTTGGGATCTTGGGATCTGGCTGAACCGATAAATATAATATACCTTAGTAAAAATGTTGATGCTGCTCTGATCAGGGATCGGGGCGCTTTCATTCTGACAATATGGCTTTTTCATAACATACAACTCGATTGCATAGTTTTTGCAAATTGTTACATGGCCTTCATCAGGTCCATGATTGCCTATGGATGTTCCGTTCTCAACGTGAGAGCCAGCTTAATGGAAGAAATAGCGTGTTTTAGAAACAATGTCTCTGGACTTGTCTCGGATTATATAGAACACCTAAATCTTAGTACAGGAAATTTTTCTCTAACGAGCTCTTACACAAAAGGTCTATTTTACGGGATATGGCCCTGCTGTGTTTCTAAAAAAAAATGCTCCACAACACTCTCTCTTCCTCTCTCAAAAATCCTCAGTTTATTCCTATTTCTAGGTGGATTCCCCCAGTTAAGGAAACTTCTTTTACAACCTCTGCACACAAAAAAAGTCCGAAGAACGATGTTAACAATTACTGCCCCATTGCCAAATTGTCACACATGCCCAAACTCTTCGAGAGTATCTTGTATGAAATTTTAAGTTATCTTTGCAAGTCTTTGATCTCCCCTAGACAATACAATTTACTCAAATGCAGATCTACAACCAAAAACCTTGTTGATTTTGTGCCCTTTACCCTTTCGACCTTAGAGAATGGCAAGGAAGTCGATGTTATTTCAACCGATTTCAGCAAAGCTTTTGACAAAATCTCCCATAGATTACAATAATATTCTTCAAATTGTCTTCCCTTGGCTTCCAGTATTTGATTATTGATTGATCTTAAGTTATTCTCTTTGCTATAGATCGTCTGTTTAGGGCCAGTAAGGTATTTTAAGTTAGTTGTTATTTAAGCGAATTTTAAGCATTTTTGTCTAGGCTAAGTTTGAGTCCACAAAATTTAATTTAAAAAAAATTGATTTTGAAATATTAAATAATTATTGTTAAGGCCACTTAATAGATTCAAGTCGAAACGACATAATCCATATTTTACAGAGATTCTACTAAAAAAAGTTGCTAAGGAAAATCCTTTGTTGAAATTTGTCAGGATGTTAAAAAAGGAAATAAAGTCATATCATGATATATCTTATTCTTGAAAGTTTGAAAATTGCTAAGGTAATATTAAGATGCAGTAGTAAGATGAATACTTGAAATAAAAGATAGAAAAAGTTCCAAGCAAATTGACATTGCTGACGCTTCGAATAATTACTTCATGTCCGTTGCCGCTGAATCAAACCCCTACTCACCACAGACCGATAGTAGTTGTGACCTACTTCCCTGTTTATCTTGTGATACAAAGTAAAGTCAAAGTTTTACATTCGAATCAATTACTTTAAACGAAATTTATAAAGAAAATTTATCATGTCTCTCGATAACAAGCCATTGTGTACATCCGATAATATCACAATTTTTTTTTTTAAACGTATTTCATTTTATATTAGAAATAAATAATAAATATTATCTTACATGCAATATTTAATATGAGCGTGATTTGTGATGTTTTTCTCGAATAACCAAAGCTGCCGAAGTTATTCCTTTGTTTAAAAAAGGCAGTAGTAAACAAGCAATCCAATATAAGCCAATTTCCTTATTTCCTATATTATTCAAACTATTCGAAAAATTTCACTTTGGGTTGTTTTTGAAAGAAAAGAAATGGCACTTGACATGGTCAGTCAAAATATTCTGTTGAACAGACTCTATAAGGCTGGATTTATGGATATAATATAAGACTAGTTTTCTTCATACCTATGTAAAACGCCTCCATAAGTTAAGCCTCAAAATATTTTCAGTGAGTATGTCACAAGGTGCGATATTGGGACCATTTTCATTTCTGATTTATATAAATTCAAAATTCGAACAAAATGTCAATGCCAATATCGGCTTTTGCGGATTACAACGTTTTTACATACATTAGCAACAATTTCTTTGGATGCGTTATACAATTCCAAACGGACTTTCCAATTTAAAGGAATTAGTTTGCAAGACATGAACCAAACTTACTGTTCACAATCTTCAAAATTCAGAAATTTCATGCAATTTTATTGCATGTGAGAAACGTATTGAAAGTATGTACTTTGCATACTTTTAACATTTTTAATATAAATTCTCTCTGTTTAAAATTGACTTTTTAAATTGAATGCGTTGATAAGTATAAATATACACACTATTGCTTAGTAAGAAAAATTTACTCGTATTATATTAAAATATACATACAAATATGTAGTTAATGATATATTAAGGGCTCTCCACTCGAGATTTCTGTAAAGCATATCGAGTTGGGAAAGAACATATGTACTTAAGTACCATTGTACCTCTCTTGAAAACACAGAAGCATATAATTAGAAAATTTTCAGTAAAAGCAAATTAGCCAAAAGTGGGCAGATTACCCCTTCTATATCTTTATATCTATGAGATTTTTAAAGTATTTTAGGTTTTACTTCCATACTTTTTTACAGCTTAAGATTCAATTTTAAAATTCTTCGTAATGTGCCAGCGTAAACGAAAACTCATTATTCGAACTCTTTGACCATCACTGCGCATAATTGTAAAACAATGGTTTTTTTTTAAAATGGATAGTTTGAGCCGATAGTCCTTTTTCTTTTTTTGACAAAACTTTGAACGTCATACATATACATTTTTCATGTTAGTTTAATAAATAAAAACAAATTAAAAACTATATATATACGATCCAATGGACTTTTTATTAATAGGTTTTTGGATAGTCATTCGCGACTAGTCTTATATGGCTATAGAATGGACTCCTATTCATTTTCCTTCTATAAAATGATTTTCTAGGATTTTGTCATTATTGAAATTATTGCAAGTAATTTGTAAAAAGAAAAGGTGAATAAAACCTTAATCTTCCCAATGATCTTCTACGGCGTAAAGGCTTGGACAATATCAAAAGTGGTTTAAAAGACCTTGGGCAATTCGAGAGAAATCCTGGTGCAAGGGAGGATATAATTAATAGGCGTACAGGCTGTAGGGCGACATCGATTTAGTCAAGCATATACGGATACAACGTCTAAGAGGCCCATGTGGAGCGAATGGAAACCAATGCTCCGCCCCGAAGAGTCTGAGGTACCATACCCTAGGAACGACGCATCCGAGGTTTTATGCACCCATTAATGGGAAGGGACATCAACCAACTGGGCAAACGACACCGCGGTTACTTGATCTTTTTTTTTTTTGTCTTCTTTATTGAAAATTACAATAGTGTTTTTATTTGTCTCCGAAGCCCGAAAGGCTTGTCTGCAGAAGACTGGATAGAAATATATAGTTATTTCAAATTGAAGTTTACTATTACACGTACATAAATAACGTTTTAGAAATATTAAACACTACATATCAACAATTAACATTCATTTTAGATTTAAGTACAAATTTTTAACACTTTTTATTAGTTGGGGTCTTGTCATGTTGATGAAGGACGTCGGCAGTTCGTTGAATATCTTTGGTACCATAACCTCGTATGTTCTTTGTCCATAATTGTTCCAGAACCTTGGGATGTCGTAGCGTTCTTGTTGTCTTCGTCGTGTGTTAAAGGCTTGTTGTGTCTGTTTCTTATACCTACATACTATCATTATAAAAAGCTGAAATTACCTCAAGTTTGTAGATGTTTTCAATATTCAGCATTCTTATGTCTTCATCGTTCGGCGTCTGTTGATAGTTGTATGTCTCGTACGCTCTTCGTATAGCCTTTTGTATACTTCTCACTAAGGCGAGGAGATTCGTCATTTGCGGTGCTTGTCCCCATGCAAGAACTCCATACCTCAGGTGAGATTCGATTAGCCCAAAATAACATTGGCGTAAAACGGATGGTGGACTGAAGTTGCTCAGGTGATAGAGAACATACGCGGATTGGCGTAACTTCTTAGTTAGCTGTTCTATTTGATAGCTCCATTTAAAATTGTAGTCCACCATAACACCAAGGTATTTGTAAGCTGATACGCTTTCTATTTTGTCGCAATCGTCATTGTCCTGTAATTTCAAGTAGTTGCCTGACACATGGAGGTATCTTCGATCATGTACTTTTAGTGATATATCTATTTTTGGAATATGTGGAGGACGTATATGCATAGTTTTAGTTTTTTTTGAGTTGATGATAAGACCATTATTATGGCACCACGCAATTATTGCGTTGAACTCTTGCTGCATTATTTTCATAGCTTGGTCAGCATGTTTGTGACTTACAACTATAGCAGTATCATCAGCGTACGCATATCCAGTACCTCGTCGGAGCACTGAGAGCATGTCATTTATATAGATGATGAAAATAAGGGGTCCCAATTTTGACCCTTGTGGAACTCCGTATTCTATACCTTGCTCCTCACTGAATTCATCACTTATTCGCACTTTAAACTTTCTATTGCTGAGGTAGCTCTGAAACCAGAGCAAAATATATCCTCGGACACCTATATTTCGTAATTTTTCTATAATCCTTGCATGGCACAACGTGTCAAAAGCTTTTTTGAAATCGATGAACAAGACTATAGAACTATGGTTTTTATTTAGGCTGTTATTTATATGGTTTGCAAAATCTCCAAGCAATCGACTTGTGCTTTTATTTTTGTGGAATCCAAATTGTTTTTGATGTAGAATGCCAAATGTTTCTACATAGTTATATAACCTTTTAGCCATCATCTCCTCCAGTACCTTATCCACCACTGAGAGTAGTGAAATCGGTCTATAGTTCGTGATCTCATTTTTCTTTCCGCTTTTGTAAATTGGACGTACAATAGATGTATTTAGTATATTCGGATCAGTTGATTGATTAAAACTCCGATTCTTTAGATTTCTCAGTACAGGTGCCAGAGTCCCTGCATTTACTTTGAGGTCTCGCGGTCTTATTCCGTCAATGCCTGGTGCTTTATAATCGTTTAGTGCTCTAAGGACGTTTTCAGTTTCTGTCTAAGTCACTTCTTCAAGGTACATGGATCTTACTACTAGGCTCGATCCTCGATTAAAAATTTTAATGTCGTAATCATGAGCAATCTCCTTAATTTCAGTTGATATTACATAAGCAAATTTATTGACTAAGGAGCTCATCTTTTCTTCATTTGCAAAATGTGCTTTTAAAATTTCATCAAGATTATGCGACTCTCTCCCTAGAATTTCATTTACTAGTTTCCAAGTTTCTTTTGGATTATTTCTGAACTTTTCAAACTGAAGTTTGAAGTATCGATGCTTCGATTTTTTTTGTTAAGGTCATTATGAAACATCTTATATGCCCTCGCGTATTCTTCGTTCGCTTTATTATTTTTATACTGCCTGTATAGTCTATCTCGCTCCTTGCATGCATATCTAAATTCATTTGGCATCCACCTGTGTTCGTTGTTTCTTTGCTTATACTGTCGTATCCCAGTGGAAGACTGTATGATCTCCGAGAATGCATTATTAAATCCTTCGTAAAATTCGTTCATGGCGTTATATTTATTATGCTCATCCCAGTTTGCTATGTTGTTCGTAAGTTGTCTACTAGAAACATACTTCTGACTGTCGTTTTTTCCAATATTTTCCCCACATTTTTTCTCTTTAATTCCACAATATATCGCATAGTAATCCGAGATGTTCATTTCTATTACTGCTGACATTATGTTCTCGTCTGTAACTCGTATTAAGCAATGATCGATTAGTGATTTTGTGTCTCGAGTAACATCGACTCTTGTGTAAGATGAAATTACATTTAAGAACCCTTTAGATGCTATCATATTGTTTACATATTGTTCATTAAGCTCGACGTTTATATTTTATCTCCTATGACTATCATATTTTTGCGTCTATGGAAATGGTCAATGTGACTGCTTAGTTGGTCTATAAAGTTATGAACATTTTCTTGAGGTGGTCTGTAGATTGCAATAACTGATAGTTTCTGATTGTTTATTTTAATATTTACTGTCAAATTTTCGTATGTCTCTGTCGTTTCTCTGTGCATTTTATATACATGGCTATGCCACCACCCTTTCTTTTATTTCTGTTAAAGAATTCGCTGTTAAATCCCTTTATTTTATAAAAACTATTTTCATAGTCATAGATATTAATTTCACAGAGTATAAGTACGTCAATTTTATATAATATTGTTTTCAACGTACACCATAAAATCGTTCCAGTTTTTCCTTAAAGATCTTATATTTAAGGAAAGACAAGATATCTTGTAATTTTCATTTAGGTAGTAGTTCATTTCATCTTTTGTTTTAATATTTTCATATATTTTTTACTTGTAGTACTTCATTAATTTTTTGTTTTGTTTTTGCGTTCGCGTTGGAAGCAGTTGGCTAAAAATCGTTCCGGGTGGAGAGGCTTGTTGGTTGAGGACCACGATGTGTAGCGCAATTTAACTTTCATGTGGGTTCCTTCGATCTGAGCGAAATCACTTTGAACTATGTTTGCTCATATTGTGGTCTTTCGTTCAATTCTTGGCTCAGGCGCACGAGCTCATGTGACGGTTTCCCCCGGTCGCAACAACACATAACATGCACTGAGCTGGCCCCACTAAATATACGGCATACGCTCCAATGGCTGCGGTGCCCCACAATTTTGGGTTATAATCATAAGGGAAACACCTTCCTTCCTTCCAGCTAGAGCAGCAGTTTGTTACTGATACATTTGGCATCTCACGACTTCAGCTTGCATGCATTTTTCAAAGCTTAGAAACGATGAAAACTGATTTTCTGAGTCTGATATGGATCTTGGTCCGAAAATACCTCCAATTGCGCTCCTGGACGCTCCTTTTTTTCTACATGGAAAACAGCACTCTTGTATCGTTAAATCCATTCGCGACACTTTCTCCACTAATACGAGTACCTATGATTTCTTCTTCGTAAGTGAAAGATACGTTTTTACACAAAGCCTTTTACTACTACTCGTATATGGTAGCCATCAAGTTCGCAAAAATCTGACAAAAATAAGATTGACAACAACAGAAATGTTATTCTCATCATCTTAGCTTTCCATTGAAAATAACTTTATATTCAGTTTAATGGGCGCATGGTCTCTTAAAGCTTAGAAACAATATAAGTATTTCACGTGTGATCTTCCCACGTCTAGCACGTTTCTGTTTAAGCAAAATATAGGGGTTATTTTTAAAGACAGAAATCTTGACTATGGAATGGGTAATCCATATACAAAGATTTTGGGTAGGAGTATAGAATCGGCATTTGACCGATAAATAATAAAAGCATTACTTTCAACGGTATTTAAAGTAAGTTTGTTCTTTTTTTGCAATTGAACAATAGAAGTAAGATCTATTCCCTTTCAAACCCAATAAACAATTTACATATGTCGTTGTTGTGGAACTCCGGACTTGATTTTAAAGAAATTAAAAAGTTTACTAGTTTCATATACCATTCCATCACTAATTAGTTTAAATGCACTGCATTCAAGATTGACGTCTTCTGGAGTTTGGTTAACGCGATTCGGTTATGCTGATTTAGTGGCGATATATGTTACCTGATATTTATCCTTTTCACATCGACCTCCATTTAACAAGCCGTGTTTGTGTATGTTGAGGTTTAAAGTCATACTCATTTGAAAATTGCGAATTTATTGTCTCATAAGTTTTCCAAAAGCTATTGACGTAAACCAGAGCATAAATAGGTGTAGGCCGATATTCCTTATTTTAACTATACAAACTCTTCTAAATTGGAATCACTTTAAATACTTTCCATTATGTCCGATAAAATAGAAGCAGGTTAAGGTGTTATTATTAAAGTGCAAACTATCACTGGCATCATCTCAAAAATGGCAAATTTTAAAAACTTTCGATGTATACCATTCAAGCCGATTGTACTCGATTTAATTCTATGTAACGCTTTGAAAACAACAATTATTTGGACAGAATAACTTTGCAATAAAAGCAGATGAGGTTATATCACTAGTTTCGCCAATTGTTCTCGTATCGTCACATAAGAGTAGATCGAAGCAGCTACAAATTTAAAATAAAGGTCATTACAATTTTTAAAAATATAAGGTTTCTGCTTCAGTGATACAATCTTTTTTTTGATAAAGGGGGTCATCTAATTTGTGGTTCCAAAAGTATTGAATTGAATTGGAGAACTCGGGATGTGTCACACGAAGACACTAGTACTGCGAACCCAAAGATCTGTTGTACCCCCTTCTTTGGTCTAAGTGTTGCCTTCAAAAATTTGTCAACTCCTTTAAATGAGATTTCCTGGAAGCCTTTCCTGTGGTTGTGTTGCTTGTTGAACCTTTCTCGGGCAAGGTTTGGGCAGACTGATATTATGTGTGAGATTGTGATTCTGTTCCATGAATGTTTTTCAGTGTTTAATACCATCCTGTCTGTTTTAGGAATTGGTTCTTTTGTTTAATGATCCAGTTGTGTAAATGTAGGTTTGTGTCTGAATTGTCAAAACCATAAAGAAGCGATGGCCTCGTAAAAGGTATCTGAGCACCTTTCTTGGCTTGTATGTCAGCCTTTTCATTGCCTTCATGGTTTCCATGACATGGCACCCAGATCAACTTTAATCTGTTGTTTACAGCGTTTAGTATATCGTGACAGCCTTAAAGTTAAAGGTGTACCTCTTTTGCGCTTTAAGAACCGCTTGTCTGTCTGAGAATATAGTTATCCTTGTGTTAGTGGATTCCGCAACTTTGTGAACGGCTAGATTTATCTTTTTGATATGCAAATTGTAATTTGTGGATTGGTGCTTTCTCCAGTGTTGACCTTATGACCAGTTCTATCAGCTTTTCTCTCAGTTTTAGTAAAAATGAGGAGAGACTGATTGGTCGGTAGGATTAGTGGTTTTCGGGTGGTTTGTTACTACCTTTGAGTATAAATATTACCCGACCTATTCTCCATTTAAGGTATAATTGGTTATGAGCCGTGTTCGAATTATTTTAACCAGAATCGCCTTAAGCGCAGGAGCGTTGAATGGTTTGAAGCTGTTAATAACCCAGTCGACTTTTTTCATACGTTATTTATTTGCTTTCGTTGGGATTTCTAACTTTGTTAATAAAGACATTTGCTTCACAGTGGTTTGTAGTGTTAGTTTTTACAATACATCCAGAAAATTATAATAAGTCTTTAGAAGTAGCCCTAAGGTCTCTGTAAAGTTAGGCGTCAGATTTCCATATAGGTCCTTAAGTAGACCAACTAAGTCGTGGTTGCCTTTGGAGAGCGCCTTAAAAATTCTTGCCGTTTCATGTTTTTTTTTTTTCATAGGGCTCATGCAGATTCAAGGGTGTACGCTCTTATGGTGTTTGTCACACAAACTAGACGGGGTGCAGATGGTTTGTGTCGAAGATGTTCGTTTCCCGGGAGGTGTTTGTCCTAGATAGGAATTGAGAGATTTGACTGAATTTGTGTTGGTTATAATTCACAGTAACTCTTTTGTTTCCACGTTATTAAGGTGTTATATTAAAAATGCACACAAAGAGTATTAATTTTGAAGTGGTCTTGTGCTGCGAGTGTTATGCCTTCGTCAGCATTTTTTGATCATCTCTCGTTCACAACCGATGTTGTTACACAGTTTTTCCGTATAGGAATTGTACTTGGCTATGGACAGACTTGAACTACAGACTTTCCGCTCAACAGTTGGTGATGATTACTATCACATTACGACCACCTCAGGTCTCCTTGTATGGCCACCAGTTACCCCCGTGTTTTTACCCCTGTTAAACTCTCATCTCGCTGACCTTTTTAGTCTGCTCAGTTTAGAGTTCCATCAGGGCACAGACTTTATGGTGTTCTTTTCAGTGGGCAACTATCATAGAAGGATGATATTATGTCCGTTAGGAATTCAAAGGGTTTTATCCCGAGGATTCATTCTAAGTTTGAATGATATGGCTGTGGTCTGAGGAGGAGGCTTCTTTTACATTTAATTATGTATGTAAATAAAATTTATATTAAGATTTTCATCAAATTTTAATTTCAGTATATTGCCTGGATTTGTCCATTGTGAATGGAATAACATTTTTTTCAAATGCCCTCCCTATGGAGTACTTGTGGAACTCAGATCTGACCAGGTAATTTCCGATGACTTCTCGACACCTATGGGACGATAACTCGATTATAACTTGATGAATATTTGTTTTGAAATGGGTTTTTAATGCAATATAGATAAAACAGATGGCTGTGTCTTACTAAAACAACATGTCTGCCACATTTATAAGTCAAATAAATTCTGGTAACAATTGCCAATTGCTGTGCTCGCCATAAAGTAGATAGGTGGAATCTTCTTCAACACCTTAATTAATGGGAGCCATATGGTCTGCAGAGCGCAAGATTTTCTGTGATTGGCAAGCCTTAAGACTTTTGTAACAGATCCAGTCTCTTCGATTTTTTTTATAGTTTTGCATATGGTACACTCAGGCGGATGATTATGTTGAACACAATCTAATGGTAATGCGCGTACCTACTACAAAACGACTGCATTTGTAGTAAGTTTTCACAATTTAAACACTTTCAGAGATTGTAAATCTACCTATAATGTAATGGTGAATTTTACATTAGGGCAGTTTGGTTCGATGTGTATGACTGAAACTTGTCCTAATACTGTTGCTTCGTTTTTTTTTTAGTAGAAAGCTGATCAAGGTAACAAGTTTTCCTTTATTTAAATTTCAATACATTTCTTATTAGTGGAATAAAAGTAACAATATGATGAATGATCCTTGGGTTCCATTCAAATCATAGACTTTCCGAAAGGTATAAATCGATCATTTTCAGAACGTTCCTAAACGTTGTCTCTTTTATAGTGAAGTTGTTTGATTCTTTAAGTATACTAGCATCCTTTTATCATCTGTGTATATGTCTACACTTAATGGTATCCTTTTGGTCACCGATCTTACCTTTAGTCTTTGGTTTTGGTTTTTCGACCGAATTTAAATTTTGATACAAATCAGTTAAATAGCGGATCATTTAAGCGAAAGGTTTTATTCCGCTACCCACTTTATCCGACCATCTAACCTAGAGCAACATTTTAAACACCATTTTAATTCGATTTCACTTTTGATTGATGCTTAATAAAACTCCAACTTCCTCTGCAAAAATAATTCAAATATTCTTCAAACAAATGCCAGTGGATACAATTTCACAGTCGACATCTTGACCGAAATATGGAAATTACCTTCATATGACCGTGAGCCAAATTCCCCTAAAAAATACAAAGTTCATTCCCCAATTACCCCGAAACAATAATATCGGACTCAAGGAGACGAAAAAGATAAAATAACCAACAAAATGAAAAAAATAAATATATTTTTCCGAAATTCAATTTACTCCGCAAATGAAGCGTAAATTACCTCGTGGCGTCTGGTGAACCCAACCGTTAACTACCCATTGGCCTATATTATTTTTTTTTCTTCTTATTTTTCAAAAGAGACTTGAAACAAAAAACAAAAGTAAACTGCCATCTTCATCGCGACTCGCTTGGGAAAGGTAAAGAGATAAAACGTAGAAAACATTTACATACGCCCCTCCGGGCACTTGACAAGGCAAAGAAGCCAGAGTGGGCATAGTGAAACGAGCAACAGAGTCCTGGCGTAGAGGATATTAAAGCCACAAGTCAACTCGTATCTAGCCAGCATCGACAGTCTCCCTGGATTTGATGAATTCATATTTAAAACTTCCAGATTGTCGGCGGTATGTTAATTCCACATCTACGAGTATGACCTCCTGTCTCAAGTCCTTTTCCACACAAGAGATCCACCATGGAGTGGAGGGGGGACAACAAAGCGCAAAGTGAAATGAACAGCGAAATAAACTGTGAAGAGAAGAAGTTCAACTGCAGGCAAGTACTAGTATGGATATAGCTGAAGACGGCGAAGAGCTGTAAGAGATTTTATAGCCCGCAAGGAATTTCAATAAGGATACACTCTGCTTCGCTTTTACCTCCATTCGGTTAGGTGCCAGGCTTCGTCGGTATGCGTACATGAGGCGGTAACTGCCGATACTACTGGGTTAATTAAATTATTCGATCAAGTCAAGTGGAAAGGATGCACGAAAGGTGTGGGTCGTCATTAAAACGTTTCTAATTTTTTTTTATGCCTTTTTTTGTGGATTGAATGTGTCCGATAAATATGTATATTGCCTGAAAGTATCTACCTTTGAAGCCTTCACAAGCAGCAGGCACGCTACCACCGTTGTTGTGGAATAATCAGGAACAAGTTTTATCAATTTAATTAAAATATAATATTGTTTCTGTGGGAATCGAACAGGACTTTCAGCTAGAAACGAGAGCTGATGCCAAGCCCGGGTACGGTGTATCCGGTGCAATAAAATCGATTTGGCTGCACAGTTAACGTCAGCCAGTAGCAATTTATGATAATGCTAGCTTAAAAGTGAACATCAAACGTGCATTAGATTTGAATTGGATGGGTTCCATTTCAATTATTTTTTTCTGGTTTTTGTTAAACAATTTTGAAATTTAATGAATTTCGGAATTAGTGAAGCGAGCTTGTGCGTTTCCAGTCACACTGGAGTACTGACATCTGCGTGCCTTTGAATAGTTATTCTTTCATTTTAAAATAGAACTATGTACATCAAGCGAAAAAAACACACAAAGAAAGACTGCCTTTGTTGGAAATTAAGGCATTCTACTGAATAGAGTGTAAGTTCAAGAAGAGTAAATAAATCCTTCATGTATACATGCAATAGGGGATCTTACTGGTTGGAATCTATAAAGGTTCGTTGAAATAATTTTATAAAATATTAAGCTTGTTCATTGATGATGTTGAAATCATCTTCCTTGCACATTGCACTTTAGCCATTAGCCAACTATAGCCAATTTTCAACGAATTTTGGAGACATTTTTTTTTTTAGGTGCTCGAATGAGAGACCACCGTTTGCCGATAGATGGCGCTAGGAGTTGGTGGTGGTCAGAAATGTAAGATGGGAAAAGCAAAATAATAAGTTTGGGTTATATTTGTGAACTTCCATTGGCATTTTAGGTTTTCTTCTACGTGAAAAATTTCATTATTCCTGTACACCAGGCTATCTCAATGTAACAAGGCTATACAATAAGGGGTGTCGTTTAAGATGTTCCCCAATTATGAAACACATATTTCAAAATACACGGCGAAAACTCACACAGCTATTATAATATCATAGATAGATAGATAGATTCTTTATTTCGTATAAAATTACAATATGGTTGTCACACAATTTACATACAGAGATTCGATATTTATTATATCTTTCAGCTGGATAAGGATTATTGACCGACTTTTAATTATTTTTTGTACTCGAGAAACAACGATTATGACGGAAAATTACCTTCAATGTATAACAAAAAAAAACATATTATTGTATAATAACAGTAAATAAATCCAAAAATAAATAAATAAATGTATACATATGTATACAGGGTGTCCCACGAGCAGTGTGCCAAAAAGCTGGAGAGTGTAGTTCTAGTCAAGACAAGAAAAAAATCGTACGGGAGGGGGTGGTCTATTCCTCCCCGTTTAGCCGGGAGGTGGAATTTTCTAAAAAATTGACTTAAAATTTGATTGATTTATTGAAAATTGATTATTAAAAATCAACAGTTACATCCACAATGCCGTGATATACTTTATTGTAAAGCCAGAAACCTCTTCTTTAATCTAGTTTTTTAACGAAGCTGTTATAAGGAATAGTTTTTGAGAAATTAATTTTCAAACTCAAAATTTGGAAAAAAAAATTTCGAACTATTTTTTTTCAAAATTGTATGTAATTAAGTACTAATTTTTTTTCAAAAATTCAATTCTCTTATTAGCTTTTAGGTAAAAACAGAAAACCGGATGCAAAATAGTCTTGTAATTTTTGAGAAATTACAAAAAAAACCCGAACCATTTTTTTCTAAGAAAAACCTTTTTTTTTTTTGGTTTTAACGCGGCTGGACTTGTAGGCAAATTAATGTATGAACTACTGACCTTTTTTTTATTATTTTTACAAAATCCGGAGTTTTATGAGGATACAGTATTGGAATAACCCTGGATTAATCCTTTTTTTTCATTGATAACGCCTGAAAACTGACCTGTCAATTTCGTCTGCGTCCGCCCGCCGCCGATGGGTCATACCCGCTAGGACCTTAAGACAATAAAACCGCAATTTTTCTTTATTGAAAAACAAAATATATATTAAATATAAACATAATATCCCCGGCTAAACGGAATAGACCCCCCCTCCCATACGACTTTTTTCTTGTCTTGTCCAGACCTACACGCTCTAGCTTTTGGCACACTGCTCGTGGGACACCCTGTATAAGAAAAAAAACAAAAAAAAAACATATAATAATAGTAAACAAATCCACAAATAAATAAATATATAAATATATATATATGTATAAATAAAAATAAATAAATAAACAAATAAATATATATATTAATAAAAAATAATTAAATAAGTAAATAAATAAATAAACAAATAAATAAATAAACAAATAAATAAATAAACAAATAAATAAATAAACAAATAAATAAATAAACAAATAAATAAATTAACAAATAAATAAATAAACAAATAAATAAATAAACAAATAAATAAATAAACAAATAAATAAATAAACAAATAAATAAATAAACAAATAACTAAATAAATATACTATAAAAATAGATAAATGAGTAAATAAATAAATAAATAAATAAACAAATAAATAGTAGTCAATAAACATTTACATTATTGAATTAGTTGTTGTAGATTATCTTGAGGATTATCAGAAATATTATAATATCATTGTTTTTATTATTAACGGTCATTTGGAACTCGGAAACTCAGAGCTTCATCGACAACTGTTGGCCAAGCCTCTCTGTCATGAATGTGTTCCTTCTATATTTCATTGTTTTGTTTCATCACTTGTAGACCCATCTTTATATTGCCTTCACTTCTACAAAGCCGTTTTCTTGGCGGTCTTTTACTCTCGAGTTTTCCACTCAATTTCATGCCATGTCATGTCCATTCTCTCTACATGTCCGGCCCGTATTAGTTTTTGCGAATTGATTAGTCAGACCATGCTTGGGGCTCAATAAAATTGCTCGAGTTCTCTATTATGTATTTTTCTCCGTTCGACTCTTTCTTTCTCCTGTTTTTCAGCATAGATTCTTCTTAACATGCATTTTTCGAAGACTCGAAGTCAATTTTCCCTTAATCAGACACCACGTTTCACTGGCATTATTATGGTTTTATAAATGCGGATTTTGAAATTGCCCGACGAAAGGGTTATTTTAAGTAATTCCTTTATCGCGAAGAAGCACGCCGGTCACCAGTACACTTCCCAGATATTTGAACTCGTTCACTCTCTCAAAGCGTTTATTGAGTCGGTAACCAAATTTTTGGTTTTTTTCTTTTCTTACTCTTAAACCAAGTTATTTTCTTGTCTATATTAGACTTTCTGCGTTTCTCTTACAGCCTTCAAATCAATTGAAATAATCCTTTACATAACTTTTTTTTTACTTACTGACTTTATTTTTCACTTTTTTAATCCGAAACAGTCAGATAGATCATCTTGAACATATTATTGACTGTAAGAACATTTTACCCAAAATGTTGCCAGTTTAGTGTGTTTTTGTCTGGCGGTTTTTGGGGGCCTTTACTTTATTAAACGATGTTGAATATTTTTGTTTTTTAATTAAATTGTTTCTATGGACGCTTATTTTCAGCAATAGATTCCACATGCCTGGTGAAATAATAGCGATATTGAATGACAAATTTCTTGAATGTGTGATTTCTCAAAATCTAAATTTAAATAGTTTTTGAGAACATGCGACTTAACGCCATTGGTTATCAAAAATTCTTATACGGAAAGGAAATATCAGAGCAATCATTCGTGAAATGCAGCTACAATTTAGCGAAAAGGTAAGGTAAAATAATAACCAAAACTGTGGAATGTGCATCTGATTCTTGACCTGCAATGAATGAGTTTTAACATGAACTTCAGACCAGACTAAATATTACCATTCAATAATATTATATTTTTCAAATAATTTAAAACAACATCTCGTGTTGGATGGCCTTACTGACCTCGAATATGTTACTGACTATAACAACATTTTATCCAACTGATATAATGACCTTATACATATAGTTAAGGACAATAAAATAGGGGCACCACCATATTTTGAGTAATAGACTAAAGAAAGTCTGCGAATTTATTGTAATTATGTATATATATAATATATTTTTTTTTTTTAAGTTTTAACATCAAGCTTCAAAAAGCTACTTTTTGAAAGACAATAAAATAGAGTCATAACGTCAAGTAAAAATAAAAATAAAAACTATTGACTGTTGAACTATTGAATCTACTAAACCACGAAGTGTGTTACGGGTCATTGTCTTGTTGAAATTCCCAAGACAGTGCCTACTCGGTGTAATGCACTATTATGTCTTTAAGTATATTATCGTACACGTGCTTGTCAATCATACCCTTGATCCAAAAAAGAGGGCTGACTTCATACCACGAGAAGCAGCCCAACACCATATTACCAACACCATATTACCAACACCATATTACCACCACCATGCTTAAAGATCTATCTATCTATAGCGAGGGTTCAGCTCAGCATTTTTGGCCTCCTTTCCCAAGTTCTGCCATCGTTACCAATCATATTTGTCTTTGATGCGGTCTCGTCAGACCACAGTATTTTACGCTACTTCTTCTCATTAACTGGGCCATCCCGATACAGGTGCGATTCGGCGAACACTATTCGATTCTTTTCTGTCTCTTTGTTAGCATAGGTACCTTACGTGATCTAGATCTACTTCCAAGGAGATTTTTTTCCATCAATCGCCTTCTTACCCTCCTAGGTGAAATTAGAGAACTGAATTGCCGCAGCTGACTTGAAAGGATCTTGGTTTAAGAGAAATTTTATGCGATCGTTTTCTCTTAAAGTCGTTTTCAACGGTCTACCTCGTTTGAGATGTGGTTTTTTGGGGTAGCAGAACATTATGAACAAAGTTCTGAGTACTGCCAATAGTTTTGCCTATTTGGCGTTGGCTTTGCCCTTCGTCTTTTACAATAATTTATGAAAAATGTTGTGTTCCTCTTCCGAATATTTTGGTGTTTTCTTCATAAACTTAAGCTAAAGCTTTTATTTTTTATTTAAATGCATAAACCTAAAGTAAAATACTTTTTTTTAAATACTTCAAACACTGACTCTATTTTTTGTCTTTTATTCAACGCGAATGACAAAGGTTATCCATATGATCACTCGAACTGCTACCATGTTTGAGTATATTTAGAAGACATGACTACAACTATTTTAAACAAAACGCCGCTGTAGTCAATAAAGAAGGGACGAAAAGAGGTTGAAAATATTTGTAACAAAGGCGTGACCCTATATTTTTGTCCATAGCTGTATAACGAAAATAGAGTTCTTTTCTTCTTCACTAAAATATTTTTTAAATATTTATACATATATACAATTTTCATTTTCACTTCACCCCTTTCATTTCTAGATCTACTTAGGAACTCCACGTTTATGCTATGATGGTAATTTTTGACAAATCTAAGACGTAGAGAGCATTTGTTTTCTTTTTACCTTAATGGCTTATTCTAACCTGGTTTCCGTCTCGATTATGTACATTTAAGGTAAGAAACTATCGTCGGTTGAAGTTAGTGTGTTTAACTTTTCATAATAACGGTATTGGCTTTTCTTTACCAAAGAAGCACACAGTTTAGATAAAATTGGTTCCAAACAACAACTTTTTTTTGGTCTCAAGATATGATAGACGGGAAACATTTTACAAAAACTTTTAGATTGTAATATTTTTTTTTCAAAATAAACTGTAAATTTTCGTAAATCTTATCTACTATGGACAGGGTCTATATCATTATTCGTCCTCCAGATATGCGAGACGAAAAATGGAATGAAAGAACGGATGAACTTACTTACGCGCCTACGATTTTCATTGGTCTCACTACAATAACCAAAATAGACCTACGTTCCAGGTAACTTAAATAACTTAACAAAATTAACCTTACTGGCCTTAGACGGATACTCCAAAGCTCACAGTACACAATTAAAACCACGGCGTTCAGCCTTAAGACTAATTTTGTTTAATTATAAAAACAATGAACAATTAGAACTAAGCAAATTTCTCAATAATCTGTCTTGCTTTCGTTAAGCTCAAAGTTGTGGTTTTCATAAAAGTGGTGGTAATATATGGTTTGTTAAGCATTTGGTTTGTTGTTGTAAATTTTTTTAGGTTCTTAAATCAATGCCTGCCGTTGGCCGCTATCTCGCTAAAAACACATGCTATGTTTCCATTTTCTACAAAGCATGAATTTTGAAAATAAACTCAATAATTTGTAAGCGTTTTTAGGGCATCTCTTAAAGGGTAATGGTTACTGACCCTGCTTGACTCTAACACAAGTCACGAGTTTTGCGTGAGCTATCAAAAATAGGACACTGAAAACCAAACAGTAAAAAAGCCGATTAAAAAAATCAGATGAAATGATGAAAGGTAGAAAATGATCTAGTGATGTGAAAAATATTTTATGTTTATAAGAGAAGTCACGAATTAGCATCTCGGCCTCCTTAAGGGCTACAAAGTTGACTTAACTTCTTCCAACGGCAGGGAGAACAATTTAGCCATTGCACGACTAAACTCTCCGGTTTGTGTTCTCACCTGAGCTACACGATAAACTCCGTCTTTCCCAGACCATTTGACCAGACCTTGCCGAAGAGTGGAGATCTTGGGGGAATTGGCCGCAATTCGATACGATCCCTTTGACACATTTCCCTTTGAGACTCCTTTTCAAATAGCTTAGTGCCAACAAAGTTAGTGGCATTGTCGCAAAATATGACTGAACAAAGACCACTTCTGGCGATAAAGCGTCGTAGTGCGGCTATAAATGCTTCACTTACTACCTCCAGGTGAACTGCCTCAGTAGTGAAACATACGTAGCCTTAACAGGTGCACGTCCACGGATTTTAATGCTGATGTAAATAGGTCCACGGAAGACAATCCCTATGGTCAAAAATATTCGACCTGGTTGTACTCTTTCTCTTGGGAGGCAAGCGAAGAAACTCAGATGAGTCATCGTTTGCTGGTAGAAACATATGGCGAAATTGCTCCATCAATTAGAATATGCAAGACATGGTTTCGACAATTTAGAGGTGGTGATTTTAATGTGAAAGACGAGCGATTACATCAGTTATTGGATGATAACCCAAATCAAACTCAACGACAATTAGCAGAAGCATTACATGTGTCACAAGAAACAATCAAAAAACGTTTACGGGCAATAAGGAAGATAAAAAAAATGGTAAATGGGTCCGACACGAGTTGAATGAACGTCAAATGAAACATCGCAGTCACTTATGAAATGCTGTTTCAACGGAAATCATTTTTGCATCGAATTGTTACGGGTGGTGAAAGATGGATTTATGTTGATAACCGGAAGCGAAAAAAATCATGGCTTTCATCTGACGAAGCCGGTCCTTCAACATCAAGGCCAAATCGCTTCGGCAAATGATCATGGTTTGTGTCTGGTGGATCCAGAGCGGTATTGTGTATTATCAACTCTTGACGCCCGGCAAAACCGTTAATACAAATAGCTATCATCAAAAAAAATTTATTTAAGCTAGGCATTAATCGAAAGACGACCGGAATGGGCCAGAAGACATGGCAAAGTGATTTTGTTACACGACAAAACTAGTGAAAGACACCTTGAAATCACTTGTATGGGACATCCTTCTGCACCTGCCGTGCTCTCTAGTCTTTAATTGGGTACGCGCTCGCAGAGCAGTACTTCAGCGATTTCGAGGAAGTTGGAAAATAGCTCGACTAATGGTTTGCCGCGAAAGACAAGTAGTTTTTCTGGCATGGTATTTATAATTACCTGAAATATTGGCGAAATTTGTAGAATCCAATTGCCAATGAACAAAAAAAAACTCACTAGAAAATTACGTAGTGTTCTTACCAAAAACACTGGAAAGAACCTATGCATACACCTTGTAAGAAGCGCATCCAGTCACCCAATCAGGTTAGAGTAGAATGCCTTTGGACGGGACCTTCAAAGGCAATGACCGACATGAGAATCAAGAAATCATTTCAAGACCTTGAAACTGATCCGTATCAGGAGGCAAAAATTCAGTAAAACATTCAAACCAGAGTTCGGCATTCTGTTGAGACAAACCGCTCTCTGGTTTTGGTAATAGAGACTTTAATTTAGTTCACTGACAGGATATCCCACTACACAACTGATGCATATGAAATTATGGACCTTAGAAGCTCAACTGTAAGTCTTGTTAAAAACAGTGCCAGAAAACCTAAACAATTTAGCTGATTTTTTCTTTCCTTTTTTTTTATAGGGTTCGTGCAGGTTCAAGAGTGTACGCTCTTATGGTGTGTATCACACAACCTGGACGGGGTACAGATGGTTTGTGTCGCAGATGTTCGTTCACTACTCTCCGGGGGTGGTTGTCCTAGATATGATTTGAGAGATTCGACTGAATTTGCGTTGGTTGTAGTTCACAGTAACTCTTTTGTTTCGGTTTTAGAAATCTTTGATTCCACCGTATGCAAATATTTCAATCAACTTATTTCTTAAGTGCAAATATATTGCAACAAGATCAGCTAGCACTTAAAAATGTCGGTTTCGGGAGTCTAGACTGGACCGCTTCAAGACAGATTTTCATAATTCAATTCGTCTGAAACCAAGCCGCTGGCTCTATATTCCCAGCTCAGCTGCCTTAATGGGAGGATCCTCTGCCTAAGAAATGATGCCCCAATCCAGCTACAAATCCTAGTATTTCTTAGTCAGATAAAGCCTTCATTAAGGCACTGTATGCATCTTGTCACCGTCTAACAAAAGTTTAAATTCGATTAGCTCAGCAGAACCTAACCGATCCTAATGCACCTTATTCACACATTTAAAACTAGAATCATTCCAGCTGCACACCCAGAAGGCAAAATGAAAGCGCGCACATTTTCATTTCGCAATCATTCCATTACTCTACCGTTGCTCCTTCATTTCATTCACAACAATGATGCCACAACCAGCCATACATATCATTTCCCCAGATGAGATGCTAACCACCTCCTCTGACACCAAACTAACTAACGACCAAGATGTGAATCGAACTGCACCTCCTTCACTGCCACGACCAAACACTGGCCACAGGTACGAGGACAGAATGGTCTATATCTAAAACGTTCAACCAGCAATCAGCCATTGTGGTCATGAAAATTAATTAATAACACTACGGACTTCGGCTATGATTTCATTGGTCGCAGTTAAATTTTATGCGCATATGATTGCCATTTGATCAGAGGTCCTCGTGCACGTCGTCCTGAGTGCACAAAGTGCTTCAGGTTTTGGCTTAATGTGCGAGATACTAACGCACCCATGAATGTATTAACCTGGAATGTTGTCTGTCTAGATAAAGTCTAGATATTTTTAGCGGTAATTGCGGAAGGCCATAGAAACGTGGTGATTCCATAACAGTTGATTGGAGTTTTTGTAGCCACTCTCGTGCGTCGTAGCCATTTATGGCTGGTGGATGTTTCCGAAGTTGAGTCATTTGCACCGTCTGGTCCGGTCTCAGGTGTCGTTTCCAACCACCAACTCTGATTAGGAACAACATCATCGGCATGCCATTGTACCCAGGCGACTTTAAGAGCCCGCCTCAGCTCCTTGTCCTAATTTATATTCATTGCTTTTCACTATGCCTTTATTTATTGCCCGCAAATAAATTTCACCATCACCACCAGCACCATCACAAGGGGAGACCTATGCCAACAAACTGGTATCGCGACACACTCAACGCCTGAATAAAACATCACCAACAACAATCCAATTAAATTACAACAAAATAGCGGAATACCCAATGGCACCGGACGAGATAAGCATTAGTAAGCGACTATAGAGCTGAAGAGAGCCACTGGACCCTCAACTACCAAACAGACATTCCGACTAAATGCCAAGTGCTGTAATACCTCATTGACAAATTTGTCCATTGACGATGTGGCGGAAGTGATTTATGCGTCCTCGGCTGCTGTGACAGCGTAGAGAATATCTGAAATGGCACAGCCGTCTAGTCGTCGGAGCACGGGCTGGGCTGCAGGAACATTATTCGTTCATCAACTAAAAGCATTTCTCGGTTGATGGCGAATTCCGTACAACAGTGACGGGAACAACGACGTCTACGAGAAGGACGACATCATCGTCTCCGACAGGACATTCTCACATTACACTAATTAAATGTTGCTTTTAATTTTCTTGCCTGACATCAAAGCATCCGGAATATAAATTCAAATCCCGAAGACAGTGTGTGGAGTTTCCGTTCGTCTGCTTGCACGACTATGTACGTTGCACCTAGGTACGGCGGGTGAGATGCAATGGAGGAGAGACATTTGCTCGATTCATAGATTCAACAGGAAGAGGTGTTATGGAAACAAATGTGTTTGGGAGAAGGAATTTAGAACGGTATTTCGATGCTCCTGGAGGAGAGAATGTGAATAGAGCGAAATGACCCACAATAGAATAAATTGGAAGGGAATCCATATGTATCCTCGGACGACAATTGTCGTCTTACTGAACTTAAACTTACTGAAAAGACTTCTTAGTTTTGAGTGAGTCTTCAGTGCAAAAGAAGTTGGTTCTCTGCATCTGCATAAGTCTCTGTCGGTTCTCTAGGCATTCTCACTATCTATAGAATTCAAAGTGGGTCAGAGCGTTGCATTCTTTTTCCTACACGCAAAAGCATAGTTCTACGAGGTTTGTTCAGAAAATAAAGTGATCTTTTGAACTTGGCGAGCTAAATTCATTCGATTTTCAAATTTTATTGTTTTAGTGATGCACATATGAGTTTGAATATAACCTTGAAGTTATTAGACGCTTCCATGAAGCAAAACGGAGAAAACGTCCAGATTTATGGGTATAAAGTTTGCGCCTGTTGCTCACTTATCATTGCAAAAACAATACCTTATAGTCTCAGCCAGGCTATTCACCCAACTTATCCTCTTGCGACTTTTTGCTTTTCCCAACATTGAAAATGCCCCTGAAAGGACGAATTTTGAGCAGATATAGATTGCTTCGCTGGAAAAGCTCAAGGCAATACCAATAAGCGCATTCGATGATTGAAAAAATTCTGGCGCGTGTGTAATATATCTGGGGGGATTACTTTGAATAGATATCGAATAATAAATAAATATTTTTCGAGTAAAATTAAAAGTCACCTTATTTTTGGAACAAAAATCGTATATCCGTTTCGATGGAAATAGGCCTCGTCATTCTTGATGAATTTCGACAGAAAATCATCCACTTCGTTGTTAAGGGTGAGGAGAGCGCGAGCGTAGCTTAGACGAAACATTTATTTTTTTATTTATTTATTTATTTCATTTCAAACTTTAAACTATTGGTAACAATATATAATAATACAAGATCAAATTTAACATTAAATAAGGTATTACATCCTGTTGTCAGATGGACAAGAGGCGAATGTATGCTCAAATATAGAATTACAAGGAAATCAAAAAGTTTAAAAAAGTTGATGGGGAAAACACTGTGAACATTTTTGAAAGAAAAAGTGCAAAATAAAAACAGAAAATCCAAACAAGTGTTAAAATTTGATTAAATTAGAGGCACAAAAACAAGCTCAATATCCGAGTGATTAAACGAAAAAAAAAAAAACATTTTTTAACATTAGATAAAAATAATGTTTTAGCTACCCAGGAGCTTCGACAAAGCAATCTGAACAAAGGAGCAAATATCTTTAAGATAGCCGCCCAGAGAAGGAGAAATGCTCAGGAGATTCGTTTCCCAAAGTTTATTAACAATGCTGAAGGCCAACTCCTTGTGGAAGACGAAAAAATTCTCCACAGTATTGCGAGGAACTTCTGAACGAACAGTTTCCCCGAGTGTACTTTCCAAGAGCCGCCCCGAATCATGCCGAAATATCCGACATCACAGTCGAAGAAGTTCGGTACGCGGTTAAAAACTCCAAGAAAAGATAAGCTGTTGGGCCGGACGGGATACCCTCTGAGTTCTGGAAAAAGATGGGAGACATCGGGTCTAGATGGCTCATGGTTCTTATCTCCAAACTTATGAGAGGCGACACTATGCCTAATCAATGGAGGGAAAGCTATCTTCTTCCTTTGCACAAAGGAAAGGGTGATACGCGAAATTGTGATAACTACCGTTCTGTCAAGCTGATGTCGCACACCATGAACATCGTTGAACGGGTATTAGATAGCCGACTGCGGAAAATAATACGACTATCTGATGACCAGTGCGGGTTTGTCTCGGGTAAATCCATGCAATCCAAAGTATAAGGATCATGATGGAAAAGCATCGTGATTCTTCAAAGGACTTGCATATGGTGTTGGTTGATTTCGAGAAGACCTTTGACCGGCAACCAAGAGATCTTTTATGGGTAGCGCTAAGACAAAAAGGAGTTCCAGAAACCTACGTGCGAGTGATCATGGACATGTACAAGAGAGCAACGACAAGAGTAAGATGCACCGCAGGAGTCACCGAAGAGTTCGCAATCAAAGTCGGTGTACACCAAGGGAGCATCCTCAGCACTGCTCTTTATAGCAGTCCTTGATTGCTTGCTTGAAGGAAAAGTGACGGACCCCAATGTGCACCAGCTATTCTTTGCTGACGATGGAGCCATTATAAGTGATGATTAGGCGTCCCTACAACGAGCACTTGATGTGTGGGTGGACATTTTTGAGGGACACGGGTATCGTATTAGTTCAAAGAGTATCTGTGCTGCCAGTTCTCTGACCCTCATCAGCCTATTCCAGACATTTACTTGAATGGAAGAGTGCTTCCCAAGTGTGAAAACTTTAAATATCTGGGATCTATGATTAATAAAGAAGCAACTTGTGATGACGACATCAACCATCGCGTCAGCGTTGGGTGGATGAAGTGGCGGGAAAACTCCGCCATCTTCTGTGATCGGAAAATGCCCCCTAAGCTGAAAGGAAGGCTCTACACTTCAGTTGTACGTCCGGCGCTCACATACGGTTCACAATGCTGGACAATGCACAAAAAGTATGAGAGCAAATTAACGGCAGCTGAGATGAAGATGCTTTGCATGAAAGCGGGAGTAACAAAGCGTGACAGAATTAGAAGTTCAAAGATCCGAGGAAGCCCCCACGTAAAAGAAACCATCACAAGAATAGAGCGCGACCGACTCAGTTGGTATTACCATGTTCAAAGGAGAGATCCTTTGAACCCTGTCCAAAAGGCGATATCAATCAACGTTCCAATTTCAACACGGGGCAGGCCGAAAAACAACTGGTGCAAACAAATGCAAAAACACCAGCATTTGATTGGCCTCAGCGATGAAGTAATCCCAAACCGGGAAGCCTGCCGCTACTTTCTGAGGTCAAACCGGCGGACCCCACAAGCGGACCAGTAGGAATGCAGTTAAATGTGAGTTGTACGATTCAATTTGCTGATGATTCTAATTGCATGTTTTTGCTTAATAGGCAATAGCTGGATGTGTGTGTATCATGCACCACCCCAGCATGATAAACCATACTGTAATTTAGATTTTAATAAACCCTTTATAAACCAGCTCTAGGGCAGATGTATTGCAATAAAGACTTAAATGGTATAAATGTCTTACTACTTTATTCATGTACTGCTTTAAGTAAATAGTGTGATCCTTCCAACTTAATCTATGGTCTAAGATAATACCTAAATATTTAAATTGTTGGACACAATCGATTTCAAAACGAGAATTTCGCGAACAACAGGTTAGAGGAAAACGTGTACACATAGGGCTATGGTACAATAAGGAAAAGTTTTGATAACATCTGTTACTGATATTAAAATACATAAACTTAGTTTTCGAGCGTGTCAAATGCCTTAGTGATATCTACAAATAGAGCCGCACATTTTTTAAATATAAAGGGTCCGCCATCTAACGTTTTTTTTTTCAAGTAGTGCTTATTTCGTGAATGGTAACACTTAGCTCATGTCTGATTTGACAGATAATTAGTTTTATCCTTCCGCTGAACGAATATGGTTGTGTATACGAATATGGTTGTGTATTGAACAACGCTGGGAAATATTGCGACATTACTTTGAAAATCATGGTAATGTTGCAGAATGTGTGCGAAAATTGCGTACGGATTTTGGAAGAAGAGAAGCACCGTCAGCTCCGTATGTTCGTTATCTTGTGAAAAAAGTGAAAGAAACTGGCATCCTCATCGATAAACCAAAGCGTGAAAAGCCAAAAACAGTGCGTACACCCGAGAATATTGCTGCTGCGGCAGAAAGTGTGCGTGAAGCGCCATCAACATCAATTCACCGTCGTTCTCAACAATTGAACATTTCGGAGACATCATTGAGACGAATTTTGCATAAAGACCTTGGTATGACGTCATACAAAGTCCAATTGGTTCAGGAGTTGAAGCCAACTGACCATCCAATGCGTTTTCGCTTCGCTAAGTGGGCCTGCGATCGACTTACATCTTTTCAGATGAAGCTCATTTTGATCTTGGCGGGTATGTAAACAAGCAAAATTGTCGCATTTGGGGCACAGAAAACCCGCATGCATACATTGAAAAGCCGGTGCACCCAAAACGAGCCACTGTTAGGTGCGGATTTTGGTCCAGAGGCATAATTGGGCCATTTTTCTTCGAAAATGAGCAAGGAGTGGCCGTCAATGGCGATCGTTATCGGGCCATGTTGAACGAATTTTTGTTCACAAAAATTGAAGAGGAGGATATTGGCAACATTTGGTTTCAACAGGACGGCGCTACGTGCCACACAGCCGAAGCTTCACTCGATGTTTTGCGCCCTGTTTTTGAAGATCGCATTATCAGCCGCAGAGCTGATGTCGTTTGGCCACCTCGGAGCTCCGATTTGACACCGTTGGACTATTATTTGTGGGGTGCCGTCAAAGATAAGTGTTACGCCGACAAGCCAGAGACAATTGACGCTTTAAAGGACAATATTCGTGAAGCCATTGGTGAAATACAGCTGCACACAATCGATAATGTGCTTAAAAATTGGACCGATCGTGTAGGCTACTGCATGGTCAGCCGAGGCAGCCATTTGAATGAAATTATTTTCCATTATTAACCGGAAGGATTGTACTTTCAAATAAAAAAAGAAATTTGAGAAAATATTCAGTAGTTTTTTTTATAGCATTTTCAAAAAAAAAAAAATTATTTGGCGGATAAGTTTATTTATACTATTATGAATTTCTTCAGTGAATTTAATTTAGCCACTGTCTGTGGACATACCACTTCTAAAGCCAAATTGAAAACTGTTAAAAAATGTAGTTTTATTTAAGAAGGAAACCATTCTCGATTTTATACCCCTTTCTGACAGTAGTGAAATAGGTCGATAATTATCGACTGTTTGAGAGTCATCTTTTTTGTGAAGGTGTATCACTACAGCTGTTTTCAGCGATTCAGGAAAGATTCCTTTTTTGACACTGAGGTTAAAGATAAAGCACAGGACGCTCTGTGTATAGGTCGAGCAGGAGGCAACCGCCACAGGTGAGTCCCTTGAAGACATCCCAGGTATGCAGCGAAATCAAAGAAGGTTCCACACTGGAATGAGCTCTGTCAAGCTTAGGCCATGGTGTAAACTACTGGAGGAAGGGGTAGTGAACACGGAAGGCGATACGTCGATCTCTGACGCCGATGAAGAAGACCGAGATGACGTCGTGGGTACAGCTAACCATGAGAGCATAGATCATGGGGGCACGATCAATTTAAGGATGGCCGAATGTAAGGTATAAAAGGGCTGGGGAAAGCAAACAAGTCAGTGTCCGACCATAGGCGGAGGAATATATTGAGTCGTTGCACAATAAACGGTTCCATTCTTTTATTTTCTCTTAACAGCCTGAATACGCAATATGACTCCTTTCAGGAAAATGAGGGAACATTTGAGAAAGAATAGGAAAGTCAAATAATTTCTGGAAAGGAATTAAGAGTAAGAAAGGAAGTAAGTAAATGAAGGGAAAAAATGAAAAGAAAACCATACTGACCGACTTGGATCGATCCAAACCTCGCCCCTGACGGTAGTCGATAAAAACTTGGAGAAACTGGACGAGTTCAAATATCTGGAAACTGTGTTCAAAGCCAAAACAACCTAACGATCATTGCATATGAGTAACGCGTGCTTCTTCGCGATGAAGGAATCATTATAAAACAACTCCTTTGTCCCTATTCATAAAACCGTAATAATGCCAGTGATACTTGACAGATGTGAAACTTAGTCTCTGAGTAAGAAGGAGAAATATAGATTTCGAGTGCTTGAAAACAGGATGAAGAAATCGGCGAACGGAGAATTCTATACAATGAAGTCCCAAGCATTATCCGAGTAATAAAATTGTGAAGCCGAAGATGGGCAGGACATGTAGAACGAATGGACAGTGGGCAACCACTCAAAAGAATAATGATTGGAAAATGAGATGAAGCAGAACAGCGAAACATGGAAAGTCTGGAAACGTTGCTGGTTAGACCATGATCGACCCTGGCTTTTTAGTATCGACCAGTATTCGGAATCATTGTTCTCTTACATGACAAAGTCTTTCTTATTAATAATAGTCTTGGTGCTATGGTATTTTCTTCCACAATTTTCATATATTTTTCACTTAGTCCGTCAAAAAAAAACAGACTCAAGCCATAATGGAGCCAACTGAATGCTTTACAAATGACACAACACGGTCTAATCGCATTTTTTCAAGTCCGATCACCTTATAAGGACCTTATATTTGCATTCGTCAGTCCGTAGCACCTCCAGTACTTATGTTCTTTGACTCTTAACAACCGTTCCAGCTCGGTTTTGAAATCTGGACTAAAGTTTTTGAACTGCTTTACTGCCTAGGCTTCTTTAAATCAAGCATGTTTACGTGGCAATTTGAAAAATAGACTTCTCTCCACTACTATCCAGTTGTTGTCAATACCACCAGGACTGATTTGACGCTCCCATAGGGGCACTTTATATGCTTAATGCAAGCCTTAACAAAAAAAAAAAAACCTAATTAACTAGGTGACAGGGTAGAAACGATTAAGGAAAGGGTGAAGGGTTGTGGTATAGGGCAATTTTAAGACTGAACCTTTTGAAGTGAAGGTCGAAAAGATTGGTGGTAGCTTTGCGCAGCATTCTGGATATTGGTTCGTGGTAGCCATGAGTGTGATGATGACGGAAAAGGGGCATGGACCGAAGGTTACGTGGGTTGGTGTTAAGGAGAATCATGTGCAATTATGTGGGGCTGTCAATGTTACCGCTGAGAAGGTCGTGAGTAAAAAGAATATCTGTACTATCGCGTGGTTCTTTGAGGGGTTGGAAGTTGGCTAATTTTAGGCGATCCGTATAAGGTGGTAAATTAAGGGGGACATCCCAGGGAAGGTCACGAACGGCAAAACTGATAAACCTACGTTGAATGGCCTCAATAAGAGGGGCACTAGACTTGACTAGCATATTCAAGAAGTGGCCTAAGGAAAGTAATGTATAATGATTATTGAACGTAAGGATTCGGGAATTCTTTGGACCAAGTTAAGTTCACGGTCGCAAATACCCCTAGATTAATCAAGAAGTTGATAGGGGGAATGGTTTCATTACGAATAATGTAGGTTCTGGGTGGTGAAGACGAGCGCTTGCGGGAGTAAGTGATGGCTTGGCATTTACTGACATTGAGCTCGAGATGGTATTTGTGACACCAAGTAGTGAACCTGTAAAGGTCTGATTGGAAAGTGCACCTGTCAACAAGGGAAGATATGTGCTGAAATATTCTCACGCTATCGGCATATATGGAGAACTGAAGGTTCAGAATAACACTGTCAACATCATTAATGGTTAGAATAAATATCAATGGGCCGAGATGACTACCTTGTGGGACACCGGAGGTAGCATTAATTAGATCAGAGATAGAAGATCTGAAGGTACGAGTAACGATCTTCAAGATAAAATTTGGTCCATGAGATAAAACCGGGAGAGAAACCGAGGGCAGTGAGCTTGAGGAGACTAATTTGGTGAGATATTTTGTCAAAGGCTTTGCTGAAGTCGGTGGCGACAACGTCTACTTCTTTGCCAGCTTCGAGTGCACACAAACGTTGTGAAACAAACTCGACTAGATTAGTGGTTGTCGATCGACCTATTAGGAACCCATGTTGGTTAGGAGAAAATATGGGTTTGCAGTGAAAGAATAGTGCATCATAAACGATGCTCTCGAAAAGTTTGGGTATGCATGAGAGCTGGGCAATGAGTCTATAGTTGGTGACATAATTTTTCAGTCCTTTTTTGTAGACTGGAATGATATAAGCATATTTCCAAAGCTGAGGAAAGAGTCCTTGAGAGATAGAGCTTGGAAATAGAGTGGTAAGGGATAAAATAAAATGGTTCCAACACTTTTTTAAACAGGCAGCAGGGACCGGGAGAGTAGTCGTCCTTTAGGTTGCGTATTTTTACGGCGATTAGGTCGGGAGTTACTTTCAGTGAGATAAGAGACGTCTGGAGGCAGTCTTTCAAATATCGAAAATTGTCGTGATCGGGTTGAAGATCCTGATCGGTGAATGATTAGCTGAAGAAATGAGCAAAGAAGTTGGCAATTATTTCGGATTATTCGGGAGGATTGCATTCGGTTCAGGTTTTGGAGGTAGAGTGATTCACATAACTGTGCAAATGTAGAACTGCATGTAAATAGAAAGGCAGATGCAAAGGAGGGTCTAAGGTAGGCCAATTTTTATTTCTTTTATTGCGCAAAGAGCGTAGTTCCTTGATATACCAGGGCGGAGATGAAGTGTAATTCTTTTTGGTGAATATGGGTCTGAAAGAATGAAGCAGCTGAGGATTTTGGAGTAAAATAGCGCAAGGGTTCGTTTAAGGATATGTGTAAGTTAGGGCTAAGAAGAGAGTTAACATTGTTGAGCACATTATTTAGCTTCGCGAGTCAGCTTTCCAGAAATCGAAACTGTACGTACTTTCGAAGGGAAGAGTTGTGAAAGAGTTACCGATAGAGATGGACGAAGAGCGTCTAAAGTAGAGAGAAAATGGTTACTTGGGGGAACAACGCAGTTTACGGCATCAGATGAGAAAATCAGGTCGAGTTGTCTGTCCATGTTATTGGTGATATTACTGAGTTGGGAGATATCAAATATTGATTCCTCTTCAAAATTATTCTAAGCTTTCTAAGTTTTTTTTCAGTTTCTCTAATTATTTTTTGTCTTCCTGATCTTTTTCGAACTGACAATTAAAGTTTTTCGAAAGGGCCCATTGTTTGGGCTGTTAAACTGTTCAATTATGAATCAAAAACGTTCGCTAATAACGCAAGGATGATTGCAGTATCATCCAATGTGTTATATCCAAGCGTCGAATATTTCTCCACCAGATATCGCTGACAAAAACGATGCTTTATAATTCCAAATGTATGAGAGACCGAGTATATACATGCCTAGATGTCAATTATTATCTCAACTTTATCAATAAAGGGCAAATAAACTCATAGTTTTTAATGAAATGTCGTTGACTACAGAACTAAACGAGGAAAAAAGCAGGTTTATCAACAAGACTCCACCTTTCTTGACGCTTGCTTTGTTAACTATTTAGGTAACTACAGGGGATGACATGTCATTGGCTTTTATGGTCGAGGTAAGCCATGTCGTTAACATTTCTGAACCCGAAAACCACAATATCTAGATGGCCCGAAACTCAATATTCCCAGTTCCATAGATGCCTCCATATATCACATTCCTCTGCACCAAACCCTATTTCCGTTAAACGGGATGCCACAGATGCCAGAACTGGAAACAGCATCATTTATTATTCCTTATTATGACACCAATACCTCTCTGTCTGTCAAAGATGTTGATCTCATTACATGCTCCGGGATTTCTCTTAAAAAAAAAAAAGTGAAAAATAAAAAGAAACAGCCCCATAACTCACCTCATGAGTACCCTTGCATTGTCAAGCCCATAATTCCTGGCGCAGAAACCAAGTCATCCCCTTTAGACCTTCATTTATCAATGACATTTGAATCCGCGAAATCTACCAGAGCAAAACTCATCCAGAAGTCACAACACCACCACCCACACATGAGTTGTTCGTGTCATCCTAATCACAGGATTCCTCAAATCATAGCTAATGCGCTCAGTGACTAAGACATGTTCATTTCAAAGCAAGAAAAAAAATATATTAATTTGCCGCCACCTATGAAGGGAGATGTCACTTCACAACCAAGCAGCAGGGAAGAAGATTCAAGAAAATGAGCCAACACCCCTACGGAGCACGAGTGTGAGTTTGTGAATTTGTGTTTGGAGCAGCATGTGTGATGTGAAAATTTATGAAACAGCACCCGGCGATGGAGTGAACTATTTTCGGGTGGTCCCGTCTCGTGAGCTCCTTTGATTAATATTAATTTCTGCACTGGCTTCGTCATGTAATCTTTCGCGTTCACGGTGGCAGTCAGTGACTTTGACTGCCTTTTGCGCTCCAGCGCTTTCAAGTATATTCGCCCATTCTACTGCATATTCGAAAAATAAACGAACGCGTCATCATCATCATCATCATCCTTGTAGTTGAATGTTGACGAGGCAGTTCGTTGACTGGAAGTGGAGGCGAAGCTGAAGATGAATCGAGTTATTTATGACGAGATGAGCCTACAGTGCCGCAGGAAGGAACACGGAATCTGTTCCTCTTCTAAGGTGGCATCCATCATTTTGGCACATGTTACGAAATGTTGCATCTTTGTCCATCAGTATGTCACATTTCTCCAACGACAGACAGAGAAAGAGATAAAGAGAGTGTGTGCTGGCATGGTCCATTAAACTTACTTTAGAGACGGTGTCAACAGGAAGCGCATCAGCACTGAGGAAGATTCAAATTATATGGCATCAGTGGTCGCCGCCACGTGGTGGTGAATGATGTACCGAAGTGCAGTGATGAAGATGCAGCAAATCTAATTTGTCATGGAGGCGATGTGGGTTGAAAACTGTTAATTGATTTTAAGATTAAAAGAGTGACTGATCCCTTTCAGTTCTGCTGTTGTCCGTAACATCTTCCATTCAATCATTCATTCATCACGACGTGACGAACATCTTATCACCAAAGATGTCGAACACATCACAACGGTCATGGCACACGACATAAGTTTCAAGAACTTATTGCAGCAAGCACATCCTATTCCCTGTTAACATTAACTGAATTGACCCAGGATCCGTCCAGGCATCGACGGGTCATAAGCCAGAGAGAAAATTGATGCTTGGAATCAGCCAGCCAGGACAGTACACGTAAATAATTTAGAGTCCTTTGACATTCGCAGGCCAGAGTTAAGAGCCGTCGGTTGTAGTAGCTCGACTCGAGATCCTAATAAGATGCATGTTGATTGCCTCTGGGAGTCACTTTACAACAGCGATAGCCGGCAGCCGCTGTGGTGGTCACTGCCACGTAGCACGAACATACTCGTACACACGACCCGAATGGAAATGAACATCAACTAATAACTGTGTTATTCGTCGGATCGTTTGCTGGTACTACTGCGATGACTGGTGGTGCCAGCACACCATGTCATCATCACACAGTGCACAACGCAACGAACGAAATTCCCAGCGCCATCCAAACACGAAATGTTACCAGCATTATTGCATGATGTTAGGTTATTAGTAAGCCTTGAGAGTAATAGTTGATGGTATTGCTTCCAGCTGCCACTCTCAGTTCGGAGTTGTTGGCTCGTGTTGCCTGGCATTGGTCTGTGTTGCTTGTTTGGTCGTGGCGCTCGCTGGTGTAGTTACTCGTGTATTCTGGCACAGTTCCCCGATGGATTCTCGCATATTCCAGCTTCAACTCTCCCTCGCCTCATGCATCTTTGTGTGTTCCTGCTATATTTGTGTGATACTTACAGCCCAGGACGATACCTGGTTACGGGTATGCAACTACAAATTACTATGTAAAACTATAGTCCCCAAAGGAAATTGACCGTGTTGGGTTAGTTTCCGGGTGAAAGATGTCGGACGATGATGATAGTGATGCCGGGATGCAGGCGGTCAGGATGGGACAGCATCAACGAGAAAAAAAATCCGATGTGGGAGCACTTCGAGGTCGAGCAGGTAATGGAAATTGTTCCTTGTTCTTCCTGTTTACCCCAATTTGAAAAAATACTTTCAACAAAAAACATTTCTTTCTATAGTTTTGGAAGCAAAATTATAGAGATCGCCCTTGCGAGCCACTCTGCCGTGCCGTCCTGCGCTCCGATGGGCAGTAACGAGCGAATGTATTTAAAATATCAAAGCCGGAAATAGGTTTCAACGAGAAGGTACCAATGCTGACAGAGTTTGTAGCTGTTTCAGACAAAGATATACGAGACGGTACACAAACAAATTTTGAATATTTTTTTTGCAGCCTATCAGGTATTTTCTTTCAAGACTTCGACTTCGTTTTGGGCATCCGATTTGGAAATTTAAGCAGCCCCACAGTAAGTCTAGTGTCAAGTCACACATTTTTAATTTTTATACCTAAGAACAATTGTCCTAAAAACCCTTCTGATTTCGGGCCAATCAGTATGCTCTGTTTTCTGGCGAAAAATACTTGCTACCCAGATATAACAACATTGCGGTCATGAAGGTAACAAGCGACCTTAGATTCTCATTTGATTGATTGATTCTCATTGGATGCCGATAACATATTAGGTTTGCTTGATTAGTATTGTTAGTATTGCTTGATTTTTCCAAAGCTTTTGACTATATTGAACACTCAATACTTTTTATGAAGTTAAAACAATATTTCAGTTTCTCCTTCCCTTCGATAAGGTTACTCCAAGCTTACATACATGACCGTACTCAAACTATAATTAACGAACTCGGTATGTCAACTCCTTTTCCAACTAATATAGGGGTCCCCCAGGGTTCTGTTTTGGGACCATTTCTTTTGGCGTTATACATATAATAATGATCTCCTACAAGTGATAGGGGACTGTAAAGTTCATATGTATGCGGACGATGTCTTAATATACATATATCTCACATCCAATCGGATTAAGTGAAGACTGTATAAGGAGAATCAATGAGGATCTTTGGAGCATTGCATCATCACAATTTATGATTCAGGGAGACATGCAAGGGTTTCCCAACTGCAACTCAATGTTGTTGGTGATCTCCCAATGTTGGCATGTATGGCTCGGGTAACATCGCCCTCGATGATTGGCATTACCAAATTCGTCGTTGGTAATTGCCTGATACTATACCTTGGACCGCTTTGTTTAAACCTTATTTTGCCCGATAGCCCGGTTGCGTTTTTACAGATATTAAGAACACGTTTCGGAGGCGTATACTTTGTGAGAGTGCAACTAGTGCGCTTTCATATTCGTGCGATTGCGTCTTGTAAAACCCTAACATGTACAAATTGGCAAGTCCAGATGGCATATCCCTAGTCTTAAGCTGATGTTCTAGTCTTATTCCATTTTCAATTAACGGACCATCACTTTGAGTCACCTGCCCTCCTACTTTTTACGATTATGGATAGCCCGTGCATTTGTGAAAATCTTTCGTTGCGAAATCATCTTAATGGCCGTCAGTATGGTATGATTTCTGTAGTAACAAGTCGACCGGTGATTTAATGGCATATTTTGCTGAGAAGTGCAAACGTTCGCTCAACCAAAGCTACTGCCATTGGGGGTCTGCCATGAAGACTTTTTGTCGAAGAGCATCATTCAGGAACGACGCATCTCCGTAAGTAATAAACAACTTATAAACGCTGGTATCCCTCAGGGCTCTGGATTGTCATCAACATTATTTTTATTTTTCTATAAATAATGGTCTGTTGTTACTTCTTACCTAATTGGCCCAGTAGTACGATCTCAGCATAACCAAAGCACTTGATTCGCTGGAACTTCACATAAATGTTTCTTGCCTCTCCTTGTTTCTTCTATATATAAAAAATATATAAAAAATGCTCTGAGGATCTAGCCAGTTGCCGTTCTCCTGTTTGATAGCAATGAACAAAGGCCCATCCTCTATTCCCCTTTCCTTCAGTCTCCCACACGCGCTATATTCCTCAACGCTACGATTTTTTTTCTCTTTGATTAACACGGAGAGTGGACCTTTTGAGCCATAAATCGCAATAATATTATTCAAGCGTCCACATGGTACGGACCTATATCTCTATTTTGAACTTATATAAAAATGAGGCAAGGATAAAAAAACAATCAATAGGGCATGCTTCAACCAGAAGCCAACAAACTCAGATGACAAACTGCTTCCGAGAGCTTATATCAAGGATTATACCGCAATCCAATCTATTGCACAAGAATTTTAACCTTTTAGAATAATGCTCCACACCTCACTAGAAAGTTAATTGAGATTTGGTTTAGATCGTTGTGGAATCATCAAAATCCTTCATTAAGATGACATTTAAGCTTGAATTATTCAGTAAGAAGTTCGGGCATTTCTCATATAATAGAGTTTTCCAGATCCTTTCCTTACAAGTTTTTCAATTACTTTAGCTTCTTCTTGTCAGTGTATCCCGGTACGATGTAGCGAGTTATTTTGTTATTTGACTTCCGCTGTTCGGGTTGCAGAGGCATTACAGCTTGGTGGTTATATTATATTGATTGTGCTAATCCGCATTCTTGCGTTGTTTTCAAGGCTGATCTGGGCGCATTGTTCTTTTGCGTACATTTCTTCTTGAAATTCTTTGTCCCGACTATAGCTTTCCAGCACCTACTACTAAAATACAACAGTTCGATACATATTAATCTGTAATAACTACATATGTATGTATATTTAAGAACTTCGTCCTAAATATTCAGGGCTTATGCATCGACGAAAGCTTCGACTATTGCTTGGTGTCAATTTTTTTTATGAGCTTTGGATCCCGGCGAGCATAACCTTATCCAAAAAAAAAAAAAAACTTCTCTCTCCTAGATAGAATCGATTTCCTTTCAATAACCTTTCACGTGGTTAAGTCAGTATCCTACGTTCTGTCGTTCTCGAGTGTAGTGTGTCGTATGTGGCGTTTCGTTCGTTCTACTTCTATTTGAGGCTTTCTCATGTTGCTAAGTCTAAGTCCATTTTGTTTGTTGACGCTTTTATTTATCGGTTAGACCATTCAAGCACAGTAAGTAGTCAATTACACTGGCAGCAAACAGCTTTTATTATAGTACTTCCCCATAAACACGTATCTTTCGTGAGCTTCTCCGGCACATACTACGCTGCCCTCAAAAGCGTGACATCTGATGCGAGCATATGCAGGATAGTCACGAGTGAAATTTTTCACCACATTCCTGAATAAGGTGGTGTCATAAAGATCCCTATTAGTCTTCTACAATTAATACTTCTTAGGGGAGGAAGAAAATCTAGAAACACTAGGTCGAAACGAGTCTTGACGCAGTTGCGAAGGACACTGACGCTTTGCGATATTTCGCGAAAGTTCATCGGCATTCTCTATGTGCATCTTATGATAAAAATAAAACGATGGGAAAGATTCAGCGTTGTATCCAACCAGGTATTTTGGGAACGGTAGCTGTGCACGGTTTGGTGAGAAGGTTTTAATATTTTTTGCGTGATACCTTATTCAACAAAAGATTGAAACACATGATATCGTTGCCATATCATTAATATGTAGATAAGCCACATCTGCCTCTTCACCGGCAGCACTTTGGCCGTTTTACCTCGAATAGTTTAGACCAAAGTAACTTGTTATCTATATGTTGATATCTTTCTTGTATCAGCTCTCGTAAGGAGACCAACCTCGGATTAGTTAGATTTTGCTAAGAGTCAGTTTCTCATTTATCTATCACCGATTACAATAAGGCAGACAGTCTGGACCTAAGAAACGACAGAAAAGACGGAAATATCCCTCGTGTAAGTCTGGGCATAGACAAGACGTTTAGAAAATTGAGCAGAAAATCAACCCCCATGCAAGTACTAGTGTTTTATCTACACCATATTTTCTAAAAGCATTGCAAATGTTGTCAGAAGTTACATCATCAAAGGTTCCCTCGATATCGACGAAAATGCCCAGCACGTACTTTTTCCGATCTACATTTAGCTCTACCAACTAAGTTTGGGACGCGAGGCGCAATCTCATAGGATTTTCCTCGCTGATAGGCATGCTGCATCTCTCAAAAAGGGCGCTTTCGAAGAGCAGTTCTATCAGGCCATTCCCTTCAAAAGTAAAAGGGGTTGGACTGATAGGTCGGAAATTCTTGCCGAGAGGGTCGTCTTCTTTCTCACTCTTAAGAATGAAGTTCACCACCCGACAAGAAAGATGTATGTACGCGAACACTGGTCAATCTTACGCGTTTGAGGACTCTAACCAACTTCTTTCTGATTTAAAATCTTCAGAGAAGTGTGTATAGGAATCACTTTTTCCCGATCTACTCGAATGAACCGGGTTATATCATACCTTGTGGTGGAGCAAAATGAATCACCCTAAAATACACGCCAACAAGTCAAGGCGAGCTGTACTCCTCAAGATATTCGTGTTAATTTTTTTAATTCGTTAGTGACCTGGGGGCAACGCGAACTTCGCCACAGATTTCCTGACGGTTGTATGCTACCTTCAAGATCAGGATCAAGGTTTCTAAGTCGTTAACCACTCCCTTCGAAGAGACTTGAACAACACGTGACAGAAGACCTCGTTACGATCAGAATGTCACCGCTGCGGCTGAATATGTCGCAGATGGGCCCCTACCGTCAATAGCGTATAAAGCTGGCTCACGCTCTCCTGAACCTCATCGACGAGAACTGTTTCACAAACAAAATTTGTGCTTCTGAGGCGTTATATGTCCTCCGAGAAGAGTCATTACATGGACTCAAAGACACTGCATGCTCCACCATTTACGCGAAAGGTGTCGTCGGAGTGGAAGGCAAGTGGTTCCACTAATCGAAGGACTATTTTGGCGAAATTTTGATGTCAGCATCAGAATCAGCATCAGCATCATCATCAACATCGGCATTAGCAACAGCGTCAACATCTGCGTCAGCATCAGCATCAGCATCGGCATCAGCATCAACATCAACATCAGCATCAGCATCATCATCATCATAAGCATCAACATCGATATGAGATCAGTATCAGCGTCAGCATCGGTATCAGCATCATCATCAGCATCATCATCAGCATCTGCATCAGCATCAGCATCAGCATCAGCATCAGCCTCAGCATCAACATCAACATCAGCATCAGCGTCAATATCAGCGTCAGCATCAGCATCAGTATCAACATCTGCGTCAGCATCAGCATTGGCATCAGCATCAGCATCATCATCAACATAGGCATCAAAATCGATATGTGATCAGTATCAGCCTCAGCATCGGTATCAGCATCATCATCAGCATCATCATCAGCATCATCATCAGCATCATCATCAGCATCTGCATCAGCATCAGCATCAGCATCAGCCTCAGCATTAACATCAGCATCAGTGTCAATATCAGCGTCAGCATCAGCATCAGTATCAACATCTGCGTCAGCATCAGCATCGGCATCAGCATCAGCATCATCATCATCAGCATCAACACCAGCATCATCATCAGAACCAGCATCAGCGTCGACATCACCGTCAACATCAACATCAACATCAGCGTCAACATCAGCGTCAACATCAGCGTCAACATCAGCGTCAGCATCAGCATCAGTAGCAGCATCAGCATCGTCATCAGCATCAGCATCAGCATCAGCATCAGCATCAGCATCAGCATCATCATCAGCATCAGCATCAACACCAGCATTAGCATCAACACCAGCATCAGCATCAGAACT